>CM027585.2:8494229-9966559 GCA_015852605.2 Populus deltoides | reverse complement strand
AAGACATTGGAGGTGATATTAATTAATTGTGCCACGCTCATCCCCTCCACGCCCAACCTCTTCCCCAATCCACATCATCCACCACGCTAGCATTCCTCGAGCCACATCGGGCTCAATCACCCACGATCGACTCCACATGCTAGCAGCATCACCATGTCATCACCTAAGGCCACACACTCACGCCACATGAACCAGGTCCATCCCACAACTAAATCTTGGCTCTGCAACAACTCTCTACTTTTTGGTTTGTTGATTTCATCTCTTTGGGATTGCAATTTTAGATAGTCAAAATTATTATTATTTCTTTTTGTGCCTTCAAAAAAGAGAGTAGAATGATAAAAAAATCTCACTCTAGCATTCCCATCATTAATTTTTGTCTATCAACCTCTTTCATCACTGATACCTAATATCTTATTTTATTTGATAAATAGCACTTTTGCGTATAACATCGTATTTGATTAATTATTTACACTTAAGAATCTAGTTTCACATGCATAAGCAATTTTATTAGGGTAATTTGTTTTTGATTAATCATATTTAAGAAAAAGATACAAAGTATATAAAAAATTTTAGCTTTATTTTTAAAATAAGTGACTTCACTTAAAAGAACCATTTATGATCTCTAATTTCATTTCTATGAGTGTTGTATGCTTTTTGTGCCATGATCATCTAGTGCCCAAACTTAAGTTTTTACTACCAAGTAGACTAACTTAGTCATATTCTATCAGACAATAGCACCGTAAACTAGCAGGATTTCAATATGTTTGTAAAGAATCAGAGCCCCAAGAGAGTTTTCGAATAAAGCACTCAAAGACCAACAAATATCAAGGGGCAATAATCATTATGACGTTTCACTGAGCACCAATATGAGACGACATTTAGGTTATCAAACACGCGACTCGATGAGCTTAACTGAGTACTAACAAAATAGAAGCCCATTTTGACTGGGCCGTCATGACCCTTGGATATTTGATATTGGATCTGATAGGGATAGATTCTTTTAAGTGGCATAACTTGTCCGGATAATAAGAAAGTGGGATTCTATAAGATGAAAACTCATTGATGAAGCCAAAATTTATTGGAGAGATGTTGAGGATTGTTTAGAGATGAGAGATAAACCTCCCATAACTGATTAGATCAAAATGAAACAAAAACTTCAGAGGGAAGTTACTAACCTCATTTTATAAGAATAAATTCTTAGACCAATGAAACAATCGGCGATAAGGGAATAAGTCTTATCATATCGAGAGCATAACGCATTTTAACGACAGCATGATTAGATAAAGTAAGAAAGAATGAAGCCTTGACTTTGCATAGATTTTGTAAAGGCTTAAATGATGATCTTAGAAAAGAAGTTGAAGTTCAAGTGGTATCTACCTCAACTAAGCTTATACTCTTAGTTCAAGATTACAAGTTGGTCATGAAGAATCCCGCGGGATGAATCGTGGCAAGGCCTTTATAGTGATCCCTACTAAAGTCCCAATTCATAGAAGTAGTGATTCTCTTGTTAGGTGCTCTACCCTACATGCATCGAATCTGCAGGACGCCCAACTTTGTAAGAAAGATAAGGGTAAACGAGTTGTCCACTCTTGAAGTGTTTAAGGTGAGTTCAAAGGTTATGTAATAATTTGTTAGGGGCTTTAGTCATATCTCTTTAGATTGTACTTAAACCTTTTAGTCATCCAAAACAGGAGGGGGATCAGGTAAAGAGAAACATACCAGCTGTGGCAATGAACAATATAACTGGGGGATTTTAGTGACCTAGATGACGAGGATGTATAAAGGGAGAGGGACTTAACACAATGAGTCCACATGAGTCAGATCGAGGTTAAGAAAGAGTCTCGATATGTCCGCTTTAATGGTAGAGGAAATTTTAAGAAACTCATTAGTGGGACCAATCCACTTTAAAGAAAAGTATAGTCTTGAAAGAGTTTCATGATAGATATTCCTCTGATTATTTCATTTCTCATCCCATATGCTTGGTGTCCAGCACATCACAAATTTAGATAAATATGTTGAGCTTCTGACCCTTTACCACATGCACGTGATGAGGAAGATGAAGATAATCCTAGGTTTCTTAATTGTGTCCATACCATATCTATTAATGTTTCTGCATATGTTTGTCTCATTCTACACCTGAATCACTTAGCGCTCATAGTTACAAATCACTAAGGAGCCGAGAATACCTTCCCATATCTCTCACTAGGATGTCACCAGTCAAGTGACTATGTAGGCTCATTTTTTCCATATTGGAGATCATGAAATTTTTTCGAAGCAAGTAATGAACAATACAAATTTCCGAAATGATTTACTTAAGTATCACTGATGTAATTTAATGTTGGAGATCATTTCACATACGATGACTCGAACGGGTGTCCTTGGAAACCAGAATCACAAATCGGCAAGTAGTGCTGTGATCATTCAAAGTGTTGCAAATGATTAACCAAATAATTATGATATTAAATTGCTATCGAAGTTTCTGATATTAGCCCTACTTCTACTGAAGTGAAAGATTCCCATTTATAAAAATACAAAATTTATCCACGCTGATGCCTCTTGAAACCTACCTCATTATCCGGATCTTTAGCACAAACTAAACATATTAATTTTTTACTTTGAACGCACAAATTGTTTCCACTGCAACGTGAACTCTGCGCAAATCTTAAAGATATATTCTCATAAGACTGACTTTGGGAATGTACATCTGACTATCGTAGAGAGACATCAATAAATTGATCTTTATCTTTGAGAGCGTTATCGCGAACTTACCTATACTCTATTGGCCTAGTTCTTCCAACCTCGTGAGAATCGAGCCAGACACCAACCCAGGGGCCATTATTAAAACATTTGTACGATCATATTTTATGGAGGATAGCCTTCCAAACAATTAAGAGATTGGGCTTTAACTTATGTTTTTGGGTCAGAATGATATCAACTCTTAGTTAAGGTTTATTAATCTGGTTTTATCGGTTGGGTTTGATTTCATCATCGTTGGGTATTTTTAAATAATAGGCTCAAACGCTTAATTTGGTTAGGTTTTTAGCAGTGATATCTTACTTTTCTGAATGTTAAGGAGTTTTGATGATTATTGAAAAATTACACTTTGCATATCTCCAACCCTTCTTCTTGGCTTTTATTCTTAGCTTCTTCTAAAGCTTCGCTAATTCTTTTGTTTGTTTACTCCACGTACTATTTTTTGTCATGCACTAATCCAATCATATAATCACTTCTTATCTATATTAATAATCTATTTTGATAAATTCTCAGCCAGCCCTAGCGTTCGAAAGCCACAATCATTCTCTCTTCTCTCTTAAATAACTTCTGTATAACAACTCACCAGGAGACTCAATTTTTACAATGCAACAACTCATTCTTAATATTAATCCTTAGGTCACTAATCAACCAATCAATTTATAATAGTACATACCTATTAAAATTTACCAAGTACATTAAACAATTTAACCTTAACTTTTCATCAAGAGACCATTTCAAGCCAAATATACTATAAATTATCTCACCCGGCATTGTAACTTAGAAAATCTATGACTTATCTCAACGAAAGGGATATATCTTAGAACAAGAACCTACAAAAACATAAGTGAATTTAAATAAGACATTTATCACAAAATACAATTATGATGTACTGATACAACATCTATAAGGAATTTCCATAAAATAAACCTCCATAATTTTTTTTTCAATAAGAACATAATCAACTCATCATCTTTACATAATCTCTACTAACCTTGAAAGTACAATATCACGTCACCAATCAAGGTAGCTTCAAAACTATATCTTTCCACTCAAAAATTCATACATATCGCTCAAGAATCTGTCTCATAACCCAATCCATTATAGCTCACCCTGCGGTTTTATTAATGGTATAAGCCTATTTTACATACCATACTATATATCATATGTTGGATCAAAGTGAATTCCTTGTACTCACTTATAATGCATGCTCTTAAGTAATCAAACACTATACCAGATCATCTTACAATTCCAAACAAGTATAATCAATAATTTATCAATTTTCATCATCTATATTGATCCCTTTAATATTTAGTTTAACTTATTTTGTCTAAGGTAACACATACTCTAATTGTTCGCCTTTACAACAATACTTTACGTAAATTTGAATCACGCTATATCAATATACCTTTATCGCTTTTCTGGATTGACAATCATAATGCCAATAATTTACAAAACATAGATGCATGTATTCTTGTCACATTCGACCAATTGTAATAGTCCTCAAATATCTTTCACATACAATGCTCAAATCGCCTATACTTACACTCTTTACATGGTTATAACAACCCCCCTCTTTTTATAATGAGCACGCCTATTAAAATAGACTTCAAATGCACCAAGTTATTATCCAACAACAACTTATATTGAATTCAATACACTATCGAATAGCCCTTAGACACATCAAGTTGTTGTCCAAAAACACCTTCTAAACTCACTTCAATACGCTTACTAAAATAGTCATCACTTTACATATAATGAGCACCAAATCAGCTACTATTTTTACATGCAACAAGTTGCTAACAGACATCATTCCTACTCGAATAGGTTGTCAAACAATCATTATCCTCAAGTATTGTAATAACTCAATTTTAGGTTTCCTAAAAATTGCTTTTTTCTTTCATAAAACAAAAAAAAATGAAAAATGAAAGAATGGTAACTTGATTAAAAAAAATACAAAACAAGGTGTGAAGAGTTTAAACGCCAGTGGAGGAACTAAACCGAGATTTTAGACAAAATTGGGAGCCTAAATATACCCTAACAAACCTAAGATTGAAAGAAAATACAGATTCAACGCTAAATTAAATGATTATGATGAATTTGTACAGAAATTAAGTCTACAAACCTTGATAATCCAATTTGATTTAATCATGGGCCTAATTAAGGGTTTGATTGTTTAAGAATTAGTTTGAGTCAAATTTAAAGATTTAATTAAGTGTAAGGACTTAATAAGATTTTAAAAATGTCAAATTAATTTTATTATGGATCAATTGGTGAATACTAAGTTTGGAAGCTTAATTTGAGTTTAATTGAGAAGATTAAAATATTGTAGAGGAACATATTTAATTTTTCCAAGCTCAATTGGGTGAAATTCGGGATAAAATTCCAAAGAAAACCAAAATTTATGGTCAATTAAATATCAAATTGAAGAAATTAAAGACCAACGCTTTTTTTACAAAAAGTACGCTGAATTCTAGATCCAATTCATTAAAAATACAGTGAAATTGAAGGAATTAGAAGTTTAAAGGTTAATTAAGGATGAAATTAAAAATATCCAAGACCAAGTTAGAAAAACATGTTAAAATCTGAGTGTCCTTTCCAAAATTTTATGAAAAATTGAATTAATTCTTGAAATCGTAATTCAATTTAGAAATTAATTGATCAAACTCAAAGATTGAGTGTTGAAATCAAAAGAAGGGTTTATGACATGATTTAGTATAGAAGTGTCAAACATCATTATTTTCTTTGAAAGAAACAACGTTTTAACCAAAACAACGCTGCTTTATCAACACTAAGTAAAAAAAGTCAAACAACACATCGCCCTGCAATTATTCATTGTCTTCTTCCTAAAACAAGCGGAAACAACCCATATGGAAGGGAATGTTGAGTGCCCTCCCCTCTCTTTGATGAACAAGGACCCTACCAACCTTACTTCAACCTACCCCGCCTCGACATATATGTTTGCAATGATGTTCTAAAAACGAAGTAGAACTAACCTTCCAACAAAGGTTGTTAGCCTTTATCAATGACCGGATAGGGGTTAAGAATAATGAACAACCATGATATATTACCATGTGATGTCCCTTACCCTCTATAAATACCAACCTCATGGTAGCCATGAAAAGGGGGGACCGAAGGGAAAAAAGAAGAAGGATAGAAGCTAAAACCCCTTACACCAATTTTCTTTGGAAAAAAAAAAAAAACAATCTTCTCCTCAGATTTTCCAATATAGCTACTCTCAATAAAACATCATCACCACCACCTTAAATACCTTCATATATCAACCATAAGTCTTAGTAATAGTAGAGAACCCAAAAATCAAAGTGCTCTAATTGGTTTTCGCTTTTTTCTTCTCCATTCTAGTAGCCACCATGAGCAACCACAAGCTCCTCCCCTGCCTAGATCATCACCACTCACCATCGTAGCCACCACCAAAGAGCCAATGACCAAGACTCTACCAGGAAAGCAAGCAACATCAGCCCTCTTATAACTTTCATAATGTTTTTCTCATCCTAAGGTAACTTCTCCACCGCCACTAGTGCCTCCAAAGCAGACCTGCACTAATGTTAACCTCCATTATCAAGCACCACCACCAATGACTAAGCCACCATCTAGTGACCACAAGCACCCTCCATTCAAGTAACCTTCTTCTTTTTCATGTTAATTCATTATTAAAATAGCATGCAAAACGTGAGATAATTCACATTTTGTAGAGGCTACAAACAAGGTCACTAGTCCGTGGTTGTGGACCAAGTTGTTCCTGGCTAAACTTAAGTTAAACTCAAATGGTCTAAGTCAAACCCCCATTTAAAAAATGATTGTTGGGTCGCCCTGCTAACCCAATCAATCAAAGTTAAGCTGGGCTTGATCCCAATCCAGACATATACTCTGGCCTCCCCTAGTAGGCCCAACCAAAAGTTAAGGGCTGCTTTGGACCTTGTGCCATTTTTGTTAAGGAAATAAGGCCTCGCTCAAATCTTTAAGGCATGTTTGCCAAACATAGCCTTAAGATAATTTCAATGCCTCTCGAAGTTTAAGCTAAGGGCGTGTTTAGAAAACATGCCTTATCGCCTTTTTCTTTTAGTTTTAGTTTATACTTATTTTATTGTTTAAACAAACAAATCCTTAAAAATCTCAAAAATTTTGAAAACATTCAGAACCATTTTGAGTTATTTATAGGTCCTCACATATTTTTTTTCCAATAGTTTTTACATAATATTTGTAGACTTATACTATAAGATACAAGCTTGATATTAAAAACACCGATTTTTTTCCTCGAATCTTGAAAATTTCAAATATAAAAAAAAAATATATGTTTTTTTCATGCATATGGCCAAATTCTAAAGTTTTTTTTTTTTCATTCATATTTTTTAAAAACAAAATCGAATTTTTATCATGTTTTAAAATACAAGATGAATATCATAACCAATTTATGATTATCCATTAAGGTTTGACCAAAAATACCAAAATTTCATAAAAAATAATTTTGTTTAATTAATATTTGAGGCATGGATTTTACAATATAATGCATACCTTGTTATTAAATTAAATGAATTAATAGCAATAAACATTAGGAGTTAGTTTTGGACTTTATTATTTGAAGGTATAAAATTACATTGTAAAGTATACCCTTAGGTATTAAAGATACAAAGTAGAAAAATAAGTGCAATGCTAAAATTCGAGTCCGAGATCGCTAGGATTTAATCCGATAAGATATAGACTTCTTATGAAACGAGATTTTCCTTAAATTTTATATAGATCAAAGAATAGAAACATGACCTAGAAAAATAATCAATTAACAATGTTACTTACCATAGGTAAGGTGCACTAGTGGGTGATGTGTTTTCTTCTTGTACAAATAGTCCCTTACCTAGATTCTTATAGATCATTAGATTTTCTAGTGACCATAATATTAGGTAGAGACTTCTAAAAATCAAAACTTTATGATTAAACCCAAAATCTCTTTCAATTCTAAGAGGCGCTCCACTATTCGATGTCGTAGCAACATCATAACAAGTACTAACATTAGTTTTTTCTTGTATTCTTATCACAAAGAACTACTCTTTCAGCAATTTTTATGATTTTAACTCAATAGGTTTGTCCAATTAACCTACCTTTATATCACTATAAGTTGTCAATGAACATTATTACTATCAATGTATTGAGTCCCTTAAATCCACTTCATCAAGATATTGTTTCTTAATCTCCATACCATAAATAAATAAATATTCTTAATTCCTCATAGTTTATCTCAAACTTTTGCTTGGCAAAAGCCTCTAACCTTTATCCAATGGACCATACCAAAATGTCAATATCAATTGAACTGATATCATTAGCCCTCATAGATATGAACAACTAATCAAATCAATGATGATATTAGTCACACCCGATATCATTAGCCTTCATACACGTGACGACCAATTAATGATGATATTGAAACTCGTTATCATTAGTCTCCACCGAAAGTGGGATGACTAATCAAATTTATGTCGATATTAACCAAAGTTGATATCATTAGCCTCTATACACAAGAACGACTAATCAATACCGATATTAAAAACTTGATATCATTAACCTTCACTTAGTAGATGACTAATGAAATTTATATCTATATCAACCAAAGCTTATATCATTAACCTTTATACACATAGATGATTAATCAATGCCGATATTAATAACTCGATATCACTAGCTCAGACGAAGTGGGATGACTAATCAAATCACCATGTAACCCTTCCAATCCAATCCCTTTTTTTTCTTAATTTTCCTTTTCTCGCCTTTTTTCACCTTATTTTTTTCTTGTTTTCGCCATAAGTGACCACATAACATTTCAAACCACCCTCGCTACTCGCGTAACGCCACCCCTTACTTCACGGTCGTTTTAAGTGATAATAGCCTTTGATTGCTACCTCACCATCCACCGCTGAGTGGCTAACTCATAACACATACCTAGTAGTGCCTGCACAACTAGTGGTGGCTTTTTAGTCAGCCTAATCTAGCTCGATCTAAAAAAATCGGTCATATGTGCAAAATTATTTTTTAAAAAAGTGATTTTTCTCTCATGATTTTTTCAAAAAATAATCCAAAGATTGTTCGATCATATAAAATTAATTCATAATTAAAAGCTTAGTTGTTCGATAAAAGCTCGATATCATTATTGGGTTTCCCAAAAAGATATACACGAAGAGAAAACAATAAATCTAAAGTTTTTTAAGAGTTTCAAGGATCCCATTAGACATATATAAAGTTGTTTAGAGTTTATACAAAGATTATCCAAGATCCGATGGTCTTTTCAGCTTTGAATAATTTCTTTAATGAGTTATCACAAACAACAAGTTGTCCAAGTTTCGACTTTTAATAATAATTCACACTGAGCCATTAGTGAGAAATATTTTGACATTTTTAGAAGAGAAAGGTTGTTATACCTTTGAGTGCTAACTCTTCCTTTTGTGTTTAGGTGTTTATGTACTATATTATTGTATTGTCATGTAATGTAATCCCTGTAAAGAGGTATAACATACAATTTATAGGGAAACTTAAAATCCCTATAAATGACAAAAAAAAAATCAATTTCCACTTTAAATAATATCACATATTATTTTAAGATAATTTTAGAAATTTATTCAATCAATTTTCTATTTGATTTTTTTTCTAGGTCTAGAATTGTAATCCACTATATTAATTACATTCTAGTCTTTTTATAAAATTCATTTACAATCAAGTCACACTTGATTAATCATTATATTTTAATTTCTAACCAATGGTTCTTATGTGTGTGACAAATTAGGTTACCTAATAAGTTAGTCCAAATATAAATAATAATACTCAATAAAATAAGATTAATTAAATTTAAAAAATAATTTATTATCAATTCAACAATTGATTAATTTATATTTGAAGATCAAGTACAATGTCCGCAACTCGTCATGATCCTTCGTATAATAGGAAAGTCATTAGGGGTTTGATTTAACATTTTAGTGTCTAGTTTCTCATTATAATTATTATTCATTCATCAAGAATATTCCTAATTTAGACATTAATAGCACGTAGTATGTGTGCTTTGTTAAATCATTTTAGTTCTCCACACTATAGTTATTGATTATTTAAATAAAATTTGAAACTCTTTTAAATCTCATTTTATATTGGTAAAAAATTTCACAATCAATACTATTTGAGAACAAATGAAACAATTTTCTTGATTCACATAGAGTGATAAATCCTCTCTTGATTACCCAAATGCATTCATATAGTTATGTTATACCCAATATATACTTGTTTGTTACTCTAAATTAGGACAACATATGGTCAAGATCAAAGCATAACACTTTCAATATAAGTTAACTTGGTGATCTTAAGTCTAACGATCACGACTATCACGTGAGCTTTTCTATTGACATAAGTGATCTCTCCATATGAAATTCTCTTGCCGGTCAGTTTAATGTAGATGTCATCTGACAAGTACCTGCATATAAATTCTAAGTATTTTTCATGCCTCAATTTTCGAGAGCATCTACTTTAATTCATAAAGGAAGGAATATAAATTGTGTTGGTCTCAACTAATTAATATTCAGTCTTAATAGAACATTTGGAAACAATACTTTGATGTAATAGGGATCTCATAATTATAACAACTTTATAATATTCTATGCAAAATATTTTTGTTTCACGGACTTTATATTTACTTTAAATCTATTAATCATTCATTAGATTCATTAATTAAATATAAAAAATAAATAAAACTTTTATTAATAATAAATATATTTTATATGAATAAAATCAATAATATATGTATCAATCAATTAACTACAAGCTATATAAAAATGGTGATGGTTGTGTGTCTAGTGTCGCAGGGTGGATGTCATGACCATTAAAAAGGCCGGGCGTGGAGAGGCGTTGTATGATAATAGGGTGAGAAGGGGCTAAAAGAGTGCCAAGATGATGTCCCCATCGTATTCATGATGATGTTATGGTTTTTCGTGAGGAACATGGAAGCACTTAATTGAGAGGATCTTGGTCTCCCTTTACTTTTTAGTTAACATAATAACGAATTGATTAACATAAAAAGAATTTGTTGATTTTATTTAAAATAAAATAATATTTAAATAAGTACTAATAATGATTTTCTAAAAACAATATATGTATTCTTTATATTAAAAACAAAATAAATTAAATTTTTGGGTTAAAATATATGTTAAAATCTACATTTTAAATTTTAAACAATACAAAAGTATTATTATGTTTTTTTTTAATGTATACCAAACATAAAATAAAATAAATTATTCAATCCAATGCATACTAAAAACAATATAAGAGTTCAATCCAAAGACCGCTCTAGTACAATTAATATATTCCAATATCCCAAGCATTATAGTGTTGAAGGTGTTGTTAAGTATTCCGGATGATGACATGTGTTTTAAAATGTTGATTTGTATTAATAGTATTTTTTTTGATGAATTTAAAAATCAATAAAAAAAAATATTAATAGACATAAAAGAAAAAAGAAAAAAATTAGGGTATTGAACCAAAGTTCCGAGGTCGGTCTTTTATCCCTCGAATTCTTATCTCTACTCCACATGTCAATATCTAAATCCTAAAATTAAAAAATCTTTAATCTCCCAAATCTCAATCTCTTGAAAATCTATATAAAAACCACGATCAACAGTAAATCATAAGCATAAGCATGTTCTCTTTAGATCTCTTTGTTTTTGCTTTTTAAAAACGCTTTTAAAAAAATTTGAATTTTTTTATTTTTTTAAAATTAATATTTTTTGGTGTTTTTAGATTATTTTGATATGCTATATCAAAATTGATTTTTTAAAAATAAAAAATATTATTTTAATATGTTTCCGAGTGAAAAGAAATTTAAAAAGTAACAGCGACCACACTTCTAAACACGTTCTAAATTGAGCTATTATTTGAAGGCTGGTGTTATGGTGATTGGGATGGCTTCAATGGTGGTTCGTGGTGTAAGGATCAAGAAGCAATGGTTGGAGTTTTGGATTTGAGAATAATGAATTTATTTTATTTTGTTATGATCAAACTTGTATCAGATATTGCTTTCATCATCTTTGCTATATTTTCAGCTTATTTTTCAACCCAAATAAAATTTTTAAGGATGGCAAATCATTTTTGAATTAGCTTTTCAAGGGATTAGGTGCTTCCTTTCCGACTGTGGATAAACTTATAAGAACATAAAAGAGATATTTTCTAGTTAACTAACTACTCATTCTCTCTACAACTAGTACTTGGGAGTGCAACTAGTGTTCGAGAGTGTGGTAATAGTTGTTTTTAAAGTGTTTTTCTTTCTAAAATATATTAAAATAATTTTTTTTTTTTTTTAAAATTATTTTTGACATCAAAGACATCAAAATAAACCGAGAACATAAAAAACATTGATTTTAAAAAATCAAAATTTTTCAAAAAAAACTTTTCAACCACAATATCCAACCGCCGCTAATTTACTCAGAGTCGACTCGTCTCCAAAACCATCTTATATTTGTTGGCAAGGAGATGGAACATAAGGGACTAGATTGCATAGATGAAATTATAGGAGAGGGGACAAGGACTAGCTTATATTTGGAATGCGTTCATCGAGTTTAAAAAAAATTAAATTTTTTTTGTTAAAATTTAATATGATTTATATGTTTTGGATTGTTTTGATGTGCTGATGTCAAAAATAATTTTTAAAAGTAAAAAAAATTATTAATATACATTTTAATATAAAAAAATTATTTAAAAAACAACCACCAACACACTGTGCATCACTCTCCACAAGATGGACAACATAAAACTTCATGTTACTCGAAACTCACGAGCTTGGCTGAAAATCATGAGAAAAACCAGGAAGAGAGCTCATCAGAGAGAGACTGAGTCAAAGAAAAGAGATTGTGACCCGTTGGAGAAAGAGGGTTTCCTGTTGAGATTTGTTTCCATGTTCTTTAACTATGGCTGCTGAAGTGAAGGATAGAAATGATTGATGGGTTTGGGAAATAAAAATAAAAATTCCTGGGTATCCTCCAGTGATATTCTGTTTTTTTATATATATATATATATATATATATATATATATATATATATCCAAAAAGCTATAATCTTTTAATTTTTTTCTCTTGAAAAATGAATTTGTTTATTTTTTATTTTAAAAGTATTTTTTTTTAATTTTAAATTAATATTTTTAATGATTTTTCGAACCGTTTTGATATATTAATATTTAAAATAAAAAAAATATTATTTTGAAGTATTTTTAAGTGATAAGTATTCTGAAAAACAAATGTTACCAAAATATAATTTAAAAAAAAGAAAAATCAATACAATAATACATGGAAGAATCACTTTCGCTACCATTCTTATTATATCCATTTTTTATGATAAAATGCACCATTTAGAGAGCGCTTGAAAATGCGGTAAATCTGCGTTTTCAAAAAATTCAAAATTTTTTTACTAAAAATTAAATTTTTTTATATTTTGGATCGTTTTGATGTCTTTGATCTTAAAATAATTTTAAAAAAATATAAAAAATTATTTTAATGCATTT
The DNA here is from genome assembly GCA_015852605.2 of Populus deltoides. Classification (NCBI taxonomy): domain Eukaryota; kingdom Viridiplantae; phylum Streptophyta; class Magnoliopsida; order Malpighiales; family Salicaceae; genus Populus; species Populus deltoides. Next base: position 9,953,274 of record CM027585.2, on the reverse strand, counting down.
CAAAATAAAAAACACTTTAAAAACAATCACAACTCTATTCTCAAATAGACCCTTAAAGTACTATCATTTTGCATCCAAGCATTCATTGAATTCATTACCGAAACTATTATTTTTACCAACATTATGACATTCCATACTAAGTACAACACACCACATGTAGCTAGTTATTACAAGTCTGTTTGAAGTTGTAATACTAGTTGTTTTCTAAAATATTTCATTACCACCAACATTATGATATTGCATACTAAGTAGAAAACACGACGTGTAGCTAATTATCTATTTAAAATTATAATACCAGTTATTTTTTTAAAGTATTTTTTATTTAATAATGTATTAAAATAATATTTTTTTATTTTTTTAAATTTATTTTTAAAACCAACACTAAAACCATTAAAAAATTATTTGAAGTAAAAAAAAAAGTTATCCTGCAAAAATTCTTTTCGATCTAAAACAAACAGGTGATAAGAGCTCCAACCGAAAACTAGACGGCATGAATACAGATAGCTAAATTAAAGCAGACCAATAGGGGCCATGTGAAGTCACTACTCGAATATGGAGAGCAGAGGCGAGATGTCAAATCCGACAGGATTAATTTAATACCATAAGTGTTCAGCCGTGGATGCACGACAAAAAAAGACCTCTTTGGTCGCCGGTTGACACCATTTGTTCAACGCATATTAAGGAGAGGAAGAAGGGAGCTGGTGGGAGTCAATTAATAAATCTACAGAGAAGCTTTAAATGTTACGTACGGTGGATACAAACAGAGACCCGTAAGCTGTGAAAAAGTGAAATTGTCAGCTGTGTTTTTAATAAGGAATTGATGGCAGTTAGAAATAATAGATAGGCGACCTTTTTCTTTTTTGTAATATATATATATATATAAATACTGAGGTGACCCGGGTGTTTTCAAAAAATTACTAGTGGAATTGAATGGGTTAAATAAATATGATTGATTTAATAATATTTATAATAATAAATTAATTAAATTAAAAAATATAATAATTAACTCAAAAAATAGACGTATGTTAATATTACAGAAATATATACACCCTGGTAAAAAGTTTTGATGATATTGTTTGATAATGAAGCATGAATTAAATAAAAATATGATGAATTTCAATTCTCGATAAATTAAATTTTAAAGGATATAAGATTAAATAAAAACTAAATTAAAAAAATAAAAAAAAATTAAAATCCACGTATTGAGCATTTAATAACATGCATTTGACCACTATGAAGAATGCGACATGACACTTTCAAAGACATCATGAAAACTGAAATTTTTTTATTGGAAGATTCCTTGTTGTTTAAGGATTAAGGTGACTATAACACTTAAGAAGGATATGAATTAGGTGTGTCCTTAATATTAACAAATAATACATATTAATTCAAATATATAATAACTAATAATATAATTAAAGAGCTTACAAAAAAAAATAAGGGAGAGAATTTGCAAACTTATTTTTAATGTGGTTCGACAAGCCTACATCTACACCTCAAGTATTAAACCGTATTTAAATATTGTGTTCTTTAACTTGTCGATTACAATGACCACTTGATAAATCCACACCAAAATTTTTTACATCACTTGAAGATATTTTCTCTTCAAGATTTTTCTTTCACCTGAAGATATGTCATCTTTAAGATTTTTTCTTTAGTAAAAATACTTCACTAAAACCAAGAGTTTTTCTCAAACTCTCAAAGATTTACAAATGTAGTTTGTTATCATAATCTACGCTCTTGATAGAGTAGATATTACAATTGAAACTTCTAGTATCTTAATATCTCATAAAATAACACTTATAGGTTTAGAAAATGTTTAAGTGTATTGAGAATAAAAATATATACTCCTGTAGTGAGAATGATGATATATACTCTAAAAAACTAACCATTTATAGTTGTTACAGCTCCACTAACGGTTAAAACGATCGATCGTTTCATTTGGTTACACCAAATAGTCGTCTGGTTCATGCAAAATTCTAGTTTTGTAAGATCCTTGTATCATGACAACCAAAATAAATTATCAAGTCAAATCCCAAATAAAACCAATGTAAATAGATTAAATCAGAAAAAAAAATTAAGGGATCAAAATTTAAAAATGGACATGAAGCTCTAATTATTGTTACAGCTCCACTTTGTTGGTGCAAATTAGTCCCTAATGATTCAAATTTAGTTCTTGAAGCTCTAATTAATTTAAATTAATTAAATTGTATTTTGTTTCACAAAACCAAGAATTAACTGAGTTATAAAATATTTCTTTTTTAATAAAAACATTATATGCACGTGCTTTTTCAACACGTTTTTGTAGCTAAAACTTTTTTAAGTGAAAAACAAAATATGCATAAATGTAATCAAATGCATCGAGAACTATGTGTGTCAATAAATAAATAAAAAACCTATAAAAATGACTAAAAAAAAAAAGAAAAAAATGACAGAAAAATGTAGATCAACATATTTAATCTCACAAGCAAAGACATTGTCACTAAATTTATTTATTAAAATATTTTTTTTATTTAAGCAAACAATAAGAGACTAATTCAATAAAATAAAAATGAAAAAAAAATTATGCAGGATTGCACATATTAGAAATATTATTTAAAAATAGTTTTTTATTTTAAAAAATAAATTTCATTATACAAAAAATAAAAAAAATTATAGATGAATGGGAAAAACTCTTCAAAATTTAAGTGCATAACAAAAAAAATTTCATGTAAAATAGGCTATCTAAACAAAATAAAAAAGAGAGAATAGATATTAATTTAAATATAAATAAACAAATTAGAGAAAAAAACCATATAAAAAAAGCATTAATTTTAAAAAATAATTTAGAAAGAAAAAAAAAAAAAAAAGGCCAAGCACAAACCTGGGTCTATTAAGCAAGGCGAGCCCATTTTTTCAAGTCCCATGAGACTATGCTCTTTTTTTTCAGTTGTAACTAGGGTGGATGTCATAATTTTTTAAAAACAAATAAGATGATTCATTGCATGCCTTGAGGGATAACATATCATCTTATTTGCTTAGATTTTAGCCATTATGGTGGCTGAAAAATTAAGACTTAAAATTTTTAACCCTAAACATCTTAGCAGCTGTGATAAATCTATCCATGATCTCAAAAAAACCAAAATCGAGAAACCAAAATCAAACCGAGTTTAAATCTATTTTTTTACTAACTTATAAAAGGTAATAAAAACACTTAACATATACTTCCTCATCAAATGGAACAATTTGACACAAACATTGATTATTTTGGTGGCTTAAATCGATGTCAATGATATTTTTCTCTTTCTACCGCTGGAATTCGGTGACTTTTATCTTTGCTCTCTCAACCAGGAATTAAAAATTAACAAAAAGAACTTTTGTACCAAGATTGAATTTGAAAAAAATTAAGGCAACAAAATCGTATAATTCGTGTTATTTTTAAAGTTAGAAGACCAAAGTGTGTCTTTCTCAAAACTTCTGACACGCCACCCATGTTTGGGGTGTTTTTAATTCTGGTTCTTATTCTTCCAATTACACCTTTGCCTAATAAATCCAAATCAATTGGTCTTCAATCAAGATCAAATTGCTCAAAATAAAACTTTGAGGACCAAAATAATTTTTTAAAAATAAACAGGTTCATCACCAATGTTTTGTGAGGGGCTGAACAATGTTGGCTACATAGTATTCACCCCACGTGATTTAGTTTTGAAGTTAATAAACACTACTAGAAAATTCACAAATCTAAATAGAAGCATTAACTTAATATTTCGCCGGTAAATTACAGTGAATTTTACCGACGAGAATATTCTCCCGGTATATACCAAGAGAATTACAGTGGGAAAAAAAAGAATTAAAACAAAGCCAAAAAGTATGATAACATGTTATTTATACCGACGGTATTAATACCATCGGTAAAATCCATCTGTAAACTCGTTGATAAACCTGCTTCACTTCTCCCTGACACTATTCATCATGTCATTTACAAAGGGAATCACCGATGAAAATCAGTATTTTTCAAGGAGTTCTGGAACTGTTCACTTCTCAATTACACTGTTAATTATTATTATTTAAAGACGAAATCACCGACGTATTGAAAAGTCATCGATGTTATATGGTGGGTTTATGAATTTTTTTGATTAAATTGAAAATTTAAATTAAATATTACAGACATAATCACCAATGGATTGAAAAGTTGTCGCTGATATTTGATGGTTTTTGAAAATTTTTGGTTAAATTGAAAATTTAAATTAAATATTGCCGAAGGAATCATCGATGGAATGGTTAAAAATATCAATATTTAATTCTCTTTCGGTAAAATTATCGATAAAATGCCCAAATATAAAGATTAGAATCCATCATTTCACAACAAAACACACCTCCTCCTCCTCTACTTCTCTCTTCCCCTTAAGTAAAAAAACACAAACATCCTCTTCCCTTTTCTCTTCTCTTCTCTCCTCAACTCCTTCTCTTCTCCTCCACGATTAGGTATGTCTTCTCATCTTTTTTTCTTTTCTCTTCTCAGCTTCACTCACAACTATATTAAGATAAGATTTTTTTTTGTATTTATTTTTGCATTATATTTATTATTTTATTTTATTTTTAAATAATCATTGATGGAATTGTATACGGTATTTCTGTTGGTTATATGAAAAGCTTCCCGAGGGAAATATTGACAAAATGAAGCGGTTAATTTTTTTTACGTGCTTTTCCAGTCAGTAAATCTATTGATAATAATATTTTTTTATTACCGACAGACTCATAAATTAACAAAAAATTATTGATAAAATTTTTACCGACATAGCATATGCATTCATAGTCCCATTAGTAAATTAATTACTGACATAATAGTAATACAAATATCGAATGGATGTAAATATAAATATTCTAGTAGTGAAAGTACTTTGAGAGTTAAATAAAATGTATGAGTTCAGTTCATAAAATTGTTGACAAATATAGGTAAAAACACACCTATATGCATTGAATAAATAGTACAATCAATTCTTTAATACATGCAGAGTGAAGTGTGTGTATTCTTTTAATTGTGCTATCAAGTAATATTTAAAGATTTACATTGAGCACTAAAATGAATACTTAAACTAAATCTTCACTTTGCTTTCTTCTCGGATTTCCGTCATGCTTGTTGATGTGTTCTTCATATAAAACATGTTTAAAAACTTATTCTTAACCAAGTATATTATTAGCTTAGTGAGGGTTCTATTATCTGTCTCCATCAACTTGGAAAACGATGTCTTATCCATGCCTCTCAGTAATATCTCAAAATATTCAAAAAGAAAGTTAAAGCATTAATTGTAAGGAAAAGAGTTTTGTTTTTTTTATCATGTGTCATGATCATGTTTTTCATCGTGTAATCAATCAAGCAAATGGCCATAAATGTGACCTCATCATATTGCCTTTTCTTAGAGAAAATATTATGTATAATGATCATATGAATTATCCTAAGTTATAGTAGCAAGTCTTGACTCTTAATCTTTGCTCTTGGAGCAAAGTCATGCGAACCAATATGCAAGATAATAGCCTCATTATAAACAAAACCATCAATTATAGGTATTATCTTAATCTCAAAGACTCTAGGTCCTTTATTTGAAATACCCAAAATATTAGCTAATGTATCATAATCAAATTCAATATGCTTATCTTGCAAGCTACTAACAATTCTAGGCTCCACATTAACCCTTAAATATCCAAAAAAATATGCATACACGTAATCAAATACATCGAGAACTATATATGTTAATAAATAATAATAAAACCAATAAATATGACTAAGAAAAAAAATAAGAGACATATATAGATTAAGATATTTAATCTCACAAGTTGTGACATTTACCTAGTTGTGTCCGCTAAATTTATTTATTAAAATAATTTTTTTATTCAAGCAAATGATAATAGAAATAGTGACACAAATTAAATTAATTGAATAAAATAAAATGATAAAAAAAACATTATGTAAGATCACACACATTAGAAATATTATATAAAAATAATTTTTTTATTTTCTAAAATAAATTCCATCTATACAAAAGATAAAAAAAATATTATAGATGAATCAGAAAAACTTTTTAAAATTTAAATGCATAACAAAAAAATTATCATGTAAAATAGGCTTTCTAAACAAAATAAAAGACAGAAAGGGTATTAGTTTAAATATAAATAAAAAACAATTAAAGAAAAAACCACATATAAAAAGCATTAATTTAAAAAAAAAAGCTAAGCGCTATTGGGCCTATCAAACAAAGCGAGCCCACCGACTCCATTTTTTCAATGCCTGCACGACTAAGTCCTTTTTTTAGTTGCAGTTAGGCGAACGACATGATTTTTTTAAAAACAAACAGATGCGATACATTGCATACTGAACAACGTCTCATCTGATTTGTCTAGATTTCAGTCTTTGTGGTGACTGAAAAATCATGGCTTAATATTTTTTACACAAAACCTATTTTTCAACTTATTTTGACCCAAAATATCTTAACAGCCATGATAAATCTATTCCAAAATAAATCTAAATTAACTGACCTTTAATTAAAATTAAATTATCTAAAATAAAACTTTAAAATTAAAATAATTTTTTAAAAAAATAAATAAGTCCATGAAGGATGTTTGGTGAGGGGAGTGAATAATATCGGTTGCATCCCACGCGATGTAATTATGAAGTTATTAAAGCACTTGAGTCCTCGGTAGAGTTAAATAAAATGTACGAGTTCAGTTCATAAAATTGAAGACAGATATAGGTAAAACAGACCTACGTGCATTGAATAAACAGGACAGTCATTTCTATAAACGAATGCGGAAATTAATTATCTGCATAAAGCATTAGATCGAAATGAAGTATTTTTAAGGTATATCAATTCGGGGTGTGATGGTGTGCATATAATTTGTTTATATTCATAACAAAATTAATGTTTTTATTTATTTTGATAAAAAAAACTAAAATAATCTAAAAATTGATGTAACCTAAGTGCTCGATTTCTTCCGCTATATAAATTCCTACTGGAACCACATCATGTCATACCTTGCCTAGTTTTGTATAGCAAACACTGCAAATATTTCTACTGTTGTTCTTCTACTACATTATTTACATGTCTAGCCAGACGTTGATCAGTCCAGAAACAGTTGAGCCCAAGGGCCGAGCAGTGGGAGGCACCGAGCACAGCTGGTGCCGAGCGGTGCCCGGTGGCACTGGCATCGCCGTCTTGGCCATCCTCACATCTAAGCTCCCTCGAAACTCGGGTCTAGAGAATGCTCTCCACAAACTCCAAAATTCTCATCCAATTCTTAGGTCAAGACTCCATTCTGGCAGCAACACGAACACATTTTCCTTCATTACATCTCCCACTCCTTTCATTAAACTGAAAGCATTCAACGTCTCGTCGACTTTCAAAATCCTCGAAAACCCACTGAACCCAAAAAACCAATCTCTCTCACCCCTCCATCTGGTCCTTGAGCATGAACTTAACCAAAACTCATGGTATAACCATAACAAGGCACCATCTTTCATTAATGACATTCAAGATATGTTTTTTGCTACCACCTATGCCCTCCCTAACGCGAAGTGGGTACTGGTTCTTAGGCTTCATGCCTCGGCGTGTGACCGAACCACGGCTGTGTCTTTGCTACAGGAACTGGTGGTGCTGGTGAGTGAAGAGGAGAAAGGTGCTCTGCAGAAGGAAATAGCAAATGAAGAGGAGGTTACTTCAAGTATTGAGGATCTTGTTCCTAATAAGAAGGCTAAGAAGGGTTTGTGGGAGCGTGGGATTGACATGCTTGGTTACTCGGTGAATTCACTTAGGCTAACAAATCTGAAATTCAAGGATTCAAAGTCACCAAGATCTTCTCAGGTGGTAAGGTTGCAGATGAACCAAAAGGACACGGAGAAGATCATTGCTGTAAGTACTAGGACTTGTGTTATTACAATATGCCATTGTTTGTTGCCTTAAAATATCAAATGCTAGTTTCATATGATTAATTTATTTTCTGCATGGAACCCATGTAAGCGAAGGCATGAACGTACTATGAGTACACATAGGATTTATGTTTATGAAGATCTGCTAGCATGTATTCTGAAACACTCCATTTTTTCATCACAGACAAATTAAACAAGCTGTCTTAAATTTTGTAGGGCTGCAGATCAAGAGGAATTAAGCTGTGTGGGGCTTTGGCAAGTGCGGGATTAATAGCTGCACACAAATCTAAGAGTCGTGTGGATAAACAAAGAAAGTATGCAGTCGTCACCTTGACTGACTGCAGATCAGTTCTTGATCCAACTCTTTCTAATCACCATTTTGGTAAGCCCTCTTTCCGATCATTGTTCACATGCTTGCTTGAATGTGTGCCCACATATAGACATGTAATTAATATAATTTCTCCATGATATTTTGATAAATAAACAATAATAGAAAAACAACTGGCAAAGTGCACTTCACCTGCACAAATGCTAGATTTCTTTTCTTTTATTTTACAGAATTATATATTATAATTAGGCAAAGTTTGATATCACTCCATATAAGATCATACAAAATTAGCTATATGGCATATTTATTAATATTTCTTCGATTTTAGGAGTCAATTTAGTTTTATTTTAACCAGTTTTTAACATTGACCTGTCAAATTTAAATAATTTAATAAGTTCATCCAATATATAAACTTGGTCAGATTAAAATTAAGATCTTTATAAAAAAAAAAAATAGCAAAAATAATAGCCGTCGGTTGGCTGGGTGACGCACGAGGTAACCTAACAAGACAATCCAGTGATCTAAGCTTTAAACTACGTCAAACTAGTATAAAACAATTCCATGTGAAATGACCGACATGACTGAAAACATATTCTTAGTTATGAAATAAATATTAAAATGATTAAAGTTTATTATTTATAAATTTTAGAATATTTAATATTACTATCCACTCTCTACATTTATATATTGGTTTTTTTTTTATTAATTTACTTAGAAGATCATTTCAAATTTTTAAGAATTGAGTAAAATAAAATTGTTCTAGTACTAAGATATTTATATTTTTTATATGCTTCTCTAATTATTTAATATTTCGTAACCTACAAATAAGCTTTTAAGTTAGCTGGCTCTCAATGCGTGTATTTGAAATGGAAAAGCATGAGGTTTTTTGAAATAAACGATATCAGGTTTTTTGAATTTCTCATTTTCTTACAATAAATAATCAATTGATGTGGCACCTTATAACGTTTATTCATTACAATTATATTAATGGGGTGGTTGGGAGAGTCGTAAAAGTTAATTTTGAGTGAAAAATATACTAAAATAATTTTTTTAAAAAAAATTATTTGATATCAATACATCAAAACGATAAAAAAATATTAAAAAAAAATAATTTAAAATAAAAAAATTAAATTTTAACAAAAAAACCGATTGAACAATGAGTACTAAAAATAATTAACACAACTCATGTTTTCATTGTATATATTTTTACCTATCATCTTTTTTATATTTTCAGGAACGGAATAATTTTTTTTTTCTTTTTATTTTAGCTTTTAATTTTTTTTTCTAGATTGGATGTGGTAAAATTAAAAGTCAATTGCTTTTAATTTTTAAGCACAACATAATAATAATAATAAATTGAAAGACAAGAGATCAAATTAAAAAAATGAAGAAACTAAATGATTATTTTGAAATTAACTCAAAATATTAACTTTGATCCTCTTACTTTTCAATAACTCATCCTCAACCCTTTTGGTTTTTCAAAAGCTCACTTTTAACCCAAAACATCATCATTTGTTTTTCAGTCATTTGTTTAAGGTGAAACAGAATAGTTATTGGATTATAAGAAAATATTGGTTGACATCGATTTTGATCATTTAAAATAGTTGATTTGCTGTCAATAAATTTCATTCGATAAGGATAATTTCATTTGAGTATTATTGGATTTTTTTTGGGTTTTCTAAGGCATATATGAATTGTTTTTTGGTAAAAAAATGGTTGAAAATGAATTTTTGAGTGTGTAAAAAACCTTTGACTTGATTTTTCAACAACATTTGGTCGCTGAAATCTAGATAGAGTAGACAACATTTTATATACTTTATTTTTTTAAAAAAGGGGTGGGTCGCCCCTTAATAAAAAAAAATCAAAGCCTAACCTTTTTTTTATGATATTTTGATTTTTTTTCTTGTTTTTTTTTTAATCTTATCTTTTAATATTTAGTTAATTTTAAATTAATTTTTTTAATTTTTTTTATAGAGTTGTCATAATATTAAATAAATATTCCATTATATCATTAGTACTTAATTTTGCAGGTCTATTTGTTAATTTGTTTAATTGGTTTTTCTAAGCATTTATAGGCTACTCTATTTTTCTCTTTGTATAATACAACTTTACTTCAGTATATTGTTGAGTTTTGTGCCTTGATAGAGCAGTATCCCACCAGATAAAAATAATAATGTTGGTAATAAATAAAAGGAACGACAGAGAGCAGTTGAAGCAGAAGAATTGAGATTAATTTATTTTATGTTATTTTATAAAAGCAAAATAAGTAAATGAATGTTGCTTTTAAATGATGGGATCCGTGAGCTCGTAAAAAATAACCTCACGACTTTAAATGTCCTTATTATTAAATAGAATATTTATTTTTAGTATCAAAACAACACTTTAAATAAATTATAATAGAATATTTATTTTATACATTTATGGAAGGATTTAAACTTTTTTTAAAATCAAATGGTGAGCAAACAAACAGAAATTGGGAAAGTTATGCTTGCAATATTCCAGGCTGTTTGAAAATATGATAGCTATTATGTTTTAAAGTTTTTTTTTAAAATATATCAAAATAATTTTTATTATTTTTTAAAATTAATTTTAATATTAGTATATCAAAATAGTCTAAAAATATCAAAAAAATATTAAAGTAAAAAAATAAAATAAAATAAAATTCTTTTAAAATATAAAATCAGACAAACATTTTAAAAATGAGAATAAGCATGTTAATAGTCGCAGAAGATGACAGCAATATGCTCTGGAATTGAACCAGGTATTTATTTAATTTATACCTGACCCAGCACGTTCGTGGCCTGATAGCATATATTAATTGGCGCCACTGCATGCATAGAGAGAGGACTAGACCATTACATGACTCCGGTATTAGTTCTCAGTGCCATTAGCCTTGCTGCCATTTCCTTGTTACACTAACCAAATCATTGCTTCTGCCAGGATTTTATCATTCTGCTATTCTGAATGCTCATGTGATGAAAGGAGGAGAAAAGTTATGGGAGCTGGCCCAGAAAACGTACGCGGCATTTGCTAGCTACAAGAATTGCAACAGGCACTTCTCAGACATGGCAGATCTCAACTTCCTTATGTGTAAGGCCATTGATAATCCTGGCTTGACGCCATCATCTTCTCTCAGAACAGCTTTAGTGTCTGTGTTTGAAGAGTCTGTGGTAGATGATCATGCTGCCCTGCAGAAGGAGGTCGGTGTAGAGGATTACATGGGGTGTGCCTCTGCTCATGGTATAGGGCCTTCCATTGCAATTTTTGACACCATCAGAGATGGACGGTTGGATTGTGTCTGTGTGTATCCATCACCGCTGCATTCAAGGGAGCAAATGCAAGAGTTCATTGACAGCATGAAGAGTGTTCTTGTGGAGGGCTGCAACCACGTTTAGAAATGAAATATTTTAATTATGAGCTTATTAAAAGAGGGATGTTTTTCTTTACTTATCGTTAAGTGATTCTTAGCGTACTATTATTTTGGTTGTTCCTCTCCCTTGAGCTGATGGACACTCTTTATCTATGTATCTTCTGATATTAATTCATCAGATTTAATATTATATAATTATTTTTTTTTATTCAAGACTCCACTAACTTTAACTTGGTTGATTATTTTCAGTTTAGTTTTTATTTTATCAAAAAAAATTAAGTAGAATCTTTTTTTTAAAAAATCAAAATTGGTTTTGGTTTGGTTTGATTTGGTTTTTTAAAGAAAAAATATATTTGACTCGGTTTTTTGTCGGTTTGACTTGATTTTTTTGGTTTTTTTTATTTAGATTCAGTTTGGTTTTTTGGTTTTAGACTTATAAAACCGAACTGAACTAGTTGGTTTTTTAAAATTTTAATAAGTTTAATTATTTTTTTTCATGGTTTGATTTTTTTGATTTTTTAGTTTTTTTCTCACCTTTACTTTAATAAGAAATATTTTTATTTTAAAGAGTTCATTTTATTATATCTAAGAAAAATATTAAAGATATACACATGGATAAAAATAAATATTCATGGTACCTTTTTACTAAAGAGTTCTTCAATATCAATAGGATTTCTCGAAAGATATAAATATTTTCATCTACAGTACTATTCAAGGATAACATAAAATAATAAACAAGGGTCTCCTATAAAAAAAAAAGTCCAATTTAATAATTTATTAAACTCTGATGTAATTTTATTATTTTTAATTTTAATTAGATGCGGAGTAGATATTAATTAAGAATATAGGCATGAATCTTAATTTTATAAATTATTTTATTTAAATAAGTCTTTTAATATTAAGAATAATAATACAAAGTAAAAAAAATATGATACTTAATATTTTTTTAATTTGATATTTATATTGAGTAATATCTATAATTGAAATCTCTTGAAAAAACTTCAAAGAAATGAAAATCTCATATACTTATATTTATATTTTAATATTACAAAATCAAAATATTTTCTCCTATCATAATCACCTCTGTATTTCAATATCGATAGGGTTTCAAAGGTTTTAGTTTTTTATTTTTTATATATTTTTAAATTGTATTAAAAATAATTTTTAAAAAATAAAAAAAATATTATTTAAATATATTTTTAAATTAAAAAAACACCTCCAAACAGCAGGGATAGGTAAATGTGGACTCCGAGGAGCTTCCATAATTTTCCAGTGCAGATATGGAATTAGAGCAAGGTCAGGTCTGGTGAATATGATTTGTTTTGAGATATATAACTATGTTTGTTTTTATATTTTAAAAAAAATTAAAATTTTTAATTTTAAATTAATAATTTTTAGTATTTTTAAATTATTTTGATGTGTTAATATTAAAAAATAATTTTTTAAAAAATAAAAAATAATATTTTTAAATAAAAATTAATTATAATCGTATTCCTATAATGATGATGGATGCAGGGCAACATTAATTTCCTATCTGTCCTAGACTCTGCTAGATTAGGGGAGCTTCATTGGGCTGCTTAAAAATAATGGCAGTACGGCACAATCTGATCAACATCAATCTCCTCTGATCTGTCTTTGTCTGGGGTTGGAATTATGTCCTTTGAACAGTTGCTATATGAAAAGCTGGTTTATTTTTATGTTTTAAAATATTTTATTATTTTTTTTGTTATAAATTAATTTATTTATATATATATTTATATAATTTTAATCTACTAATACCAAAAATAAATTTTAAAAAATAAATAAAACAGAACACCCTTCCGTCTTGGTCATTTAATGCTCACAAGGCCACGTTTGCTTATTTATGCAAGGTGGCTCTTTAATGATTGTTGCAGTCAAAGAATACTGGAACTTAGAGAGATATAGCTAGGAACTTCCTTAGGCATGTGCCTTGCAAGGGACTGTCCACTTTTCTTTGGCGTGCACGTGGCATCCTTGTGCCTTTAGGTCCTCTATTTACAAGCTTGGCCCTCGAAGTGTGTACGATGCTGGCTTAGGTCGATTGAAAAAATTGTTTTAATATTGGTCCTAGGAAGGAGAACCCGGCATTGGGAAGTAAACAAGTCTAAAGGTTTTATGGAAATTTAGTTTGTTTTATTTTTAAATTGACAAAGACAAATGTTCTTATGCACAATACTTTTTCTAGACTGTTTCCAAATCTAGTGTTTACAAGGAAGGTTGCTACGATTCCCTTGTTAGCCTGCAGTTAGTTGTGCAGTTAGCAGATTCTGTGCTACTGCTTCCTTAATAAATCCCTGCTGTTTAGGGAGTAGTTGTTTTTTTTTAATTTTGACTTAGTCTATTACCACGTAATAGGTTGTTAAACGTGGGCTGTTATTTCCTTCTTTTACTCTTTCTGTAAGGCTACTTAAGCAGCCATTGTTTCTATCAGATTATTGAAGTATTATCTTTCTTCTATAAACTTGCAATCTGAACAGTTTCTGTTTTCAACAATTGGTATCAGAACCTCCTTCTAAGGAGTTTGATTTATTGAAAGCAGAAGAAGCAGCAGTCTTCTAGGTGTGAACATGTCGTCAGAAAACAGCTATGTGCAGCCAGCAATTCCTAAGTTTGATGGGCATTACGATCACTGGTCTATGCTCATGGAAAATTTCTTAAGATCAAAGGAATATTGGAGTCTGGTGGAGAATGGGATCCCTGCAGCAGCAGAAGAAGCAGACCTCACAGAAGGACAGAGGAGAGTCATTGAAGATCAAAAACTGAAGGACCTGAAAGCCAAGAACTATTTGTTCCAAGCAATTGACCGTTCAATCCTGGAGACAATTCTGAACAAAGATACATCAAAGAATATCTGGGATTCTTTGAAACAAAAGTATCAAGGCACCACACGGGTTAAGCGAGCACAGTTACAAGCTCTTCGAAAAGAATTTGAGATTCTTCACATGAAGACAGGAGAATCTGTCAATGAATACTTTGCCAAGACTCTCACCATAGCTAATAAAATGAGATTACATGGTGAAAAATTGACAGATGTGTTAGTCATTGAAAAAATTTTGAGGTCAATGACTTCTAAGTTTGATTATGTCGTTTGCTCTATTGAAGAGTCACATGATCTAGATTCTATGTCCATCGACGAGTTGCAGAGTAGTCTACTTGTTCATGAACAGCGTATGAATGATCATATAACAGAAGAACAGGCGTTGAAGGTCACGTTTGATGAATTGTCTGGAGGAAGAGGTCGTGGACATGGCAGTTTTAGAGGAAGAGGTCGAGGGAGAGGCAGAAACTTTGACAAATCCATGGTAGAATGTTACTATTGCCATAAACATGGGCACTTTCAATATGAATGTCCAAGCAAGGAAAAAAGAGTAAATTTTGTAGAGGCTGGAGAAGAAATTCTATTGATGGCCTATGTTGAAGATACAAAGGTGAACAGAGAAGAATTGTGGTATCTTGACTCAGGCTGCAGTAATCATATGTGCGGAAAGAAGGAATGTTTTTCAGACTTGGATGCGAGCTTCAGAGAATCAGTAAAGCTTGGAAACAACTCAAGCATGGCAGTATATGGAAAAGGCAATATAAGGCTGCGAGTAAATGGAATTGATCAAATCATCACTGGAGTGTTTTATGTACCGGAGTTGAAGAATAATTTGCTAAGTATTGGACAACTTCTACAGAAAGGACTTTCAATTGTATTTCAGAGTGGAAAGTGCAAGATCTTTCATCCTGCAAAGGGCTTGCTTATGGAGTCTGCAATGTCATCCAACAGGATGTTTGTTTTGCTTGCTACATCTCAACCAAAAGAGTCTACATGTTTCAATACAGTCACAGAGGATCAAACACATCTTTGGCATTGTAGGTATGGACATTTGAATTTCCAAGGTTTGAAAACTCTCCAGCAGAAGCAGATGGTGAAAGGATTACCCCAACTCAAAAGTCCTTCCAAAGTATGTAAAGATTGCTTGGTGGGCAAACAACACAGGGACTCATTTCCCACAATGAGCACATGGAGGGCTTCTCAAATACTTCAACTTGTTCATGCTGACATTTGTGGACCAATTACACCAATCTCAAATAGCAAAAAAAGGTATCTGATCAGTTTTATTGATGACTTCAGTCGCAAGACATGGGTTTATTTTCTGGTAGAAAAATCAGAAGCTTTTATTACTTTCAAAAGCTATAAGAATCGTGTAGAAAAGGAAACAGGTTCAAGTATAAGGGGATTGAGAACAGATCGAGGAGGCGAATTTACA
This sequence comes from Populus deltoides, assembly GCA_015852605.2. Lineage (NCBI taxonomy): Eukaryota > Viridiplantae > Streptophyta > Magnoliopsida > Malpighiales > Salicaceae > Populus > Populus deltoides. The sequence goes on along the minus strand of CM027585.2, from coordinate 9,937,402 downwards.
TCTCAGGAGTTCAACAACTTTTGTAATGAAAGTGGGATACGCAGGCAATTGACAGCATCATTTACTCCACAACAGAATGGAGTTGCAGAGAGGAAGAATAGAACCATAATGAACATGGTCCGAAGCATGCTTTCAGAGAAGAAAATCCCCAGAACTTTCCGGCGGAAGCAGTCAACTGGACTGTACATGTGTTGAATAGAAGTCCAACGTTTGCTGTCAAGAATCAAACTCCTGAAGAAGCCTGGAGTGGTGTTAAACCATCAGTGGAGCATTTTAAAGTTTTTGGGTGTGTCTCTCATATGCATGTCCCTGATAGCAGAAGAACAAAATTGGATGATAAAAGTTTAAGTTGTGTCTTGCTTGGCATCAGTGAGGAATCTAAAGCATACAGATTGTATGATCCTGTCTCACAGAAAATTCTTGTCAGTAGAGATGTTGTGTTCGAAGAGGATAAAAGCTGGAACTGGGATAAAAGACATGAAGAAGTACTAGTAGCTGATCTAGAATGGGGTGAGAATGAAAAAAGAGCAATCCTTGACACTGAAATTAGAGAAGAAGGTGCTGCAGACTTCAACAACAACACAGGAGGAGAAGATGGTGCAGACTTCAACATCAACACAGCTGAATCCAATAACAACACAGGAGGAGAAGATGGTGCAGACTTCAACAACAACACAGCTGAATCCAATACCAACACAGGAGGAGAAAATCCTAACAATTCGAACAATCCTCCCAATACAGATGACAGAAGAGATAGAAGGCCACCAGTCTGGATGGAAGATTATGAAACAGGACAGGGATTCTCTGAAGACGATGTGGCTAATTTAGTCATGTTTGCAGCTGCTGATCCAGTTCACTTCGAAGATGCAGTTAAAAATGAAAAATGGCGAAAAGCCATGGACTCAGAAATTCAAGCAATAGAAAAGAATGATACATGGGAATTAAAGGAGTTACCTGCAGGAGGAAGAACAATTGGAGTGAAGTGGGTATATAAAACAAAGCTCAATGAGAATGGAGAGGTAGACAAGTATAAGGCGAGGCTTGTAGCAAAAGGTTATTCTCAGCAACATGGGATAGACTATACAGAAGTGTTTGCACCTGTGGCACGGTTGGATACAATCCGCCTGGTAATAGCACTTGCAGCTCAAAACCAATGGAACATTTATCAGCTGGACGTGAAGTCTGCCTTCTTGCATGGGGAATTACATGAGGAAGTATTTATTGAGCAACCTCAAGGTTACGTGCACAAGGGCAATGAACAGAAAGTCTATAAACTGAAAAAAGCTTTATACGGACTTAAGCAAGCTCCACGAGCTTGGTATAGTCGTATAGAAGCTTATTTCGTGAAGGCAGGATTTGAAAGATGTCATTTTGAACACACTTTGTTTACAAAGACAGCAAAGGGAGGTAAAATTCTAATTGTGAGTCTTTATGTTGATGATCTCATATTTACTGGAAATAATGAATCTATGTTTGCTGAGTTCAAGAGATCAATGATGCTTGAATTTGATATGACTGATCTTGGGAAGATGCGGTATTTTCTTGGTATAGAAGTTATTCAAAGGGCTGATGGAATATTCATTAGCCAAAAGAAATATGCTCTGGAGGTGCTTGAAAAATTTGGAATGAATAAATGCAATCCGGTTCTTAATCCAATCGTCCCAGGTTGCAGACTCTCTAAAGATAAAGATGGAGTTAAAGTAGACAGCACTATTTACAAACAAATTGTGGGAAGCCTCATGTATTTAACTGCTACTCGACCGGACATGATGTTTGTAGTAAGTCTTATTAGCAGGTATATGAGCAATCCTACTGAACTTCACATGGAAGCAGCAAAGAGAATCTTAAGGTATCTCAAAGGAACAACTGACTTCGGGGTGTTCTACAGAGGAACAAGAGAATTGAATGTTTATACAGATAGTGACTATGCTGGAGATCAAGAAGACAGGAAGAGCACTTCAGGTTATGTGTTCTTATTCAGCTCAGGTGCAGTGTCCTGGTCATCAAAGAAACAGCCGACAGTAACTTTATCCACTACTGAGGCAGAGTTCATTGCTGCTGCTTTTTGTGCATGTCAGGTAGTGTGGCTGAGAAGGATTTTTGAGACGCTTGGTAAACATCAAGATAAGCCTCCGATTGTTCATTGTGATAGTAGCTCAGCTATCAAACTTGCAAAGAATCCAGTGATGCATGGACGCAGCAAGCACATAGACGTTCGTTTTCATTTTCTGCGTGAACTTATAAAGGCTGGAACTGTGGAAATGGTGCATTGCAATAGTCAAGATCAAATTGCAGATATAATGACAAAACCTCTCAAGTTAGATGCATTTGTGAAGCTAAGGAGTATGCTAGGCGTTTGTCAAGAACCATATGTAAACTGACTGCAAGGTGCATTCAGATTAAGGGAGAAATTGTTAGCCTGCGAGCAGTTATGCGATTAGCGATTCATTGCTCATCGCTTCCTTAATAAATCCCTGCTGTTTAGGGAGTAGTTGTTTTTTTTTAATTTTGACTTAGTCTATTACCACGTAATAGGTTGTTAAACGTGGGCTGTTATTTCCTTCTTTTACTCTTTCTGTAAGGCTACTTAAGCAGCCATTGTTTCTATCAGATTATTGAAGTATTATCCTTCTTCTATAAACTTGCAATCTGAACAGTTCCTGTTTTCAACATCCCTTGCACATAGTATGTGTTTAGTAATTTAAAATAAGATAAGATCCAAAAAAATATTTAATAAATTTAATTTGATTGGATCAAAATTTTATTAGAAATTTCTAAATATATTAGTTTTATATTAAATTAAAATTTCATGTCAATCGGAGTTCAAGAAGTTCTTACAATATAAGTCAGCAAATGCAATATAAATTTTGTAATTTATTGCCTTTCGACTTGTGAACTTTCTATTTCGAAATGATTCTTTTCCTTGTTATACAAGTATATTCAACAATTTATTTTTGGGAGTTTTTTTAGTTATACAGGAATTTTTAATAGGCAGCAACATAGTTTCTAAGTGCAGCAATAATTTCTTTAATGTTTCAAAATCGTTTTCTTACAACAATTTCTTATTTATTATAGCTACATAAAGAAATAAGAGCTGATGATATTTAATGACATAATATTTTGGGGGTTTCCACCTTCTCCAAGCAAAATAAGAGACAACAACTATTATAAATATTTCTATACTTATTTAAGAAGGTTAAAGTTAGTTTTGAGCTGATTTTTTTTATTGTATAATTTTATTCTAAAAATTATAATTTTTTATCCAACCGTTAAATTGGGTTAAGATCTTACTAGATGTTTTCAAAGGTTTTTTTTAATAATAGGTTAAAATTTTAGATCAATTATATATTAAGAAAATCTTAAAATCAAGTTTAGAAGCTACTATACGAGTATCATGGGTGGTGGGTTTGCAATTTGTTTGAAATGTTCATTTTAATCCCATATTTTTTTAAGCTACTAGGTAATTGGTCCCTATAATTTCTAAATATTATATTTTGGTACCATACTTCATTTCTTTTTTTTAGTTCTTTTGCAGTATAGGAGAGAGAGAGGGGGTCGTCGGATTCTAGCTTTGAAAGAGAAAGTTATCGTTGACAATGATTCCAACTACTAAAATAATTGATTTTTTGTGTCAAATGATTTCATATGATAAGGAAAGTTAAAATGATGTGTTTTTTTACCTTGAAAACACTTTAAAAAACATGTTTGAGCTCCAAAAGATTTTTGATTTCGGGTTAATTATGAGTTTTAGAATGCTTTTTTGCATTTTTTTTTAAGGACATGGATTGGTTAGACAAGGTTTCAAGAACGTTTCATATGTGTTTTTGGTAAAAAAACAAATTGAAAATAGATTTTTAGGTTGAAAAAACAAGAGTCCCATTTTTTCGGCCACCACATGCATTTATAAATGACGCGTCGTTTATTTTTTGGCAAAGAATTGGGGTAGGCTACATTAACTTCAGAAAAAAATAAAAGCCTGCGTGGGGGCTCTTTCTTTATAGGTCGACACTTCGGTTTGGGTTACGGGCCTACAACACCTTGCCTCATTCTTCTTTATTTTTTTATTGTTTTTTAAATTATTACTTTTTACATGTATTTTTAAAAATAACTTTTGCATTTATGTTTTAATTCATATTCATTCTTGTAAATTTTTTGGATTATTTAGTGTTTTTGAAATAGTGATTATTTTTTATTATATTGAGTGTGTTTAGATGTTTTTATGAGGTTAGTGTGATTTATTTATATTTTATACATATTTTATATAGATTATTTTTTTTAAAAATAAAAACATTTATTTTTTTACAGTATTTTTAATATGAGCAGCATTGCATAATTTTTTTTATTTAATAAATTTTATATACTCGTCGATTTCTATTACAAATTAATTTTTATAAATAGACTTATTAAACATAACTAGGTAAATGAACCATGTTAAATATTCCGGCCAACATCTATTTTTTAATTTCTCTTTTGGTTATTGTTAATAATTTTTTTTATTTACATGAATAATTATCAGTTTATTTAATTAAATAATAGTATGATTTTTTTAATTTATACTATAATTTTTTTTTAAATAACCTGCATACCTAAAGTTTTTTTTAAAGAGAAATTTCCGACCCGCGGGTCAAATAGTGTAATCAATATACGTTGTGATCACCCATCTATATAATACCATGGAACCTGCAGCACCGAGCAGAGCACTCGCCTGTATGCAACCTCTCGGGTCAAATCATCTGCATTTTCTTCCGTCATGCATCTAAAACATGCATCTAAAAACTCTTTAAATGTTATATCATTAATCATTTAATATGTTATGGGATTTCCAAATGTCGTGGGTGTTTGGTCTAGTGGTATGATTCTCGCTTCGGGTGCGAGAGGTCGCGAGTTCGATTCTCGCAACACCCCTCTCTGATATATCCTGCCCTTTTTCGCTATCACTCCTTTACTGGACCATCATGGGCCTTTGTGGCCCATAGACAGAACCCAATCTTGGGCTTCAAATTTTTAGGGTTATACAAAAAGAGGCAAACAAATGCAGTGCCCCTTCAATCGAGCGCTCGTTCTCCTGCTTTCTATCGCGACCATCACATAAAAAAAAAGAAGAGTCCATCAAAGTCTTCGTTTCAGTCATGAGTAGATCGGGGCAGCCACCAGATCTCAAGAAGTAAGCATTTTTTTTCCTTCTTTAAAGTGGCTAGTTGGTTAATTTCGTTTTGAGCTGTATCTCTCTCTCTCTCTCTAATTGTTCTTTGTTTTCTTTTTACAGGTACATGGATAAGAAGCTTCAAAGTAAGCTCTCCTCAACTCCCTTTTATTTTCTCTGTTTTTTTATTCACAGTTTGTGTATGCTGGTAAATCATAGAAGTATCAGATGGAGAATTTTAGGTTTGATATTATATGTAAATTCTTTATCTATATATAATTTTTTTAGTGGTTTTCTGTTGGAAAAATATATCTGTTTTGCAACATAAAAGAGTGTTGCTTCTATTTTTTTTTTTTTTAAAATTGTTTGTGTGAACTTCTTGTTGGTGGATTCAGTTGATAACAACCGAGAAATTTGTTGTCTTTGAATTGATGTTTCATTGTTTAATGCGGTAAGTAATTGATAAGCTTGTTAGAGACAAGGATGTTGGTTTGTAGCTGTATTTGCTGTGGTTAATTTTTGTACCTTTTTATAATTATTTATTAGCGACTTATTTTAATTTAGAATCCATAAGAACAGCTCGGGCGTGAATTCAGCTCCCCAGATATGCAGAAATAATCTTTAAGTTACTTTTTGGCTGGTCTTTGGAAGTCTGAAGGGTTTAGAAATTTGGTTAAAATCTTGAATTGGTTTAAGAACAGGAAATCAGCTTATGAGAGCAGGTATATATGTTCTACTAGTACTAAATTGATGAATGTACGAGCTGGAGTTTTTGAAGGAAAGATTTATGGTGTTTGGTTTGGATACTGTATCTGGACGTCCAGGGTAGAACAGTAGAGCTTTTGGGGTTCTAGCTTTCTGATGCCGGCTTCAATATCTTGAAACTATGAAACGTCAAAGTGAAAATGTAAAATTGCATGCAAAATTAAATGAATAATTATAAAATCTGAGCCTCACCCCTGGGATTGCTTAGGCAATCATGTTCTTAAGCAAGCTTTCAGAGCTGCTTAAAATTCTTCAAATCTGATATTCCACTCAATTAGGAGTTTGACATTGATGTAAAATGGAATAAAGCACATCGATAAGAGACCTTGTGCAAGAATTGTTGATAAACAACTATTGTACAGAGGAAACAGCCCTGTACTCAGTTGAGAATTTCCATCTATAATTGGTTTATTTCCGACTGGTTTTCTGGCCCTTTAAGTTACCTATTAACGCTCTATTTGTCTCTGTTTTATGTTATCATGATATTTGAAGAAGTTGATTTTTTCTTTTTTCAAATGCAGTCAAGCTGAATGCAAATAGGATGGTGGTCGGAACACTCCGTGGGTTTGACCAGTTCATGAATTTGGTGGTTGACAACACTGTGGAGGTGAATGGTGATGAGAAAACCGACATAGGCATGGTGGTGAGCCACCGTAATCCATTTTCCTTTCCAGTTTATTTAAATCATTACTTAATAATTTTTCTCCAATTATTGGCCCTTGTTTTTTTAATTTAGTTTCACTTTCTTGCTGCAGGTGATCAGAGGCAATAGTGTTGTCACTGTTGAAGCGTTGGAACCTGTGACCAGAACGCAGTGATGAATGGTTTTGTACTAGTAGCGTTCTAGGATGGCTTTTAACTCTTATGCTTTTTTACTCAGATGTGTACACTTGTATGAGATGAAGAAGTTTAATATTTTATGTCGCAATTAAGGTCATATGAATCCTTTATTTGACCAGTGATTCTTGCTGTACCCCCCCTCCTTTTGAAACATACTAGTATTTCAGCTCTAGATTTTGAGCTAGCGGGCTTAGACTGTTATTGATTTGAATTTTAATATTATCGACATGCCTTGGCCTGATTTTTTCTCGGGGGTTAATCGCCAGTTGATATACTTGGGATAAACACAGTTACCCGTCCAGTGTTTATCTGTGGCTAGACCCGTTCAGGGCATTCAGACTCCTTTAGCTGCTGTCTTGCTCATCGAATACCTTGAGTGCCTGAGCAAATCATTCTTAGCAGACCATCACTTGTGTCTTTCTAATTTGTTTAGTTGGATTGGCTGCTGATAATTCTTACTCCCATTGCTCCGCAATGGATCTTTTATTTATTTTTATTTTTCTATCACATATGTTCCGCCATTTTCGAATCTGCCAGTGCAGAAGTCTGGACATCCGTGAACTTTGTGCTAGTAGGTGAAGGGAAGCATTCTATCATGTCTACGAGTCTGGTTGCCTGTCATTCCTTGATTGCTTCCACATTAGCAAATGTTGGCCATTGCTATCACGGACTGCATGAATCTTGAAAATTCTAGTAATTTCCAGATTGGCATAAAACTTGAGTACTGTAATGTCAGCACTTGGTATTCCTTCTCTTAAAAAGTGAGCTTGAAATTTCCGGTTTGGCTTGAGTGAGAAGCAATCAAAGGGGTGGATTATTGATGCAGGTTCCTTCATATTTATAAGCCTATCCATCTTGGGGCTCCAATCCCTTTCCAATTCTTGGTGTGGTTTGCAAGTATGAAGGCTTCTAGGACGTTCGATTTTAAATTCAGCTTTCTAATACTTCCAATAGATTGTAATCAGTAGTGGTCCTTTTTTCTCTTTCTCGAGGGATTTTTGTTCCTTTGCAGTGGAATAATGTAGTGATGAAGCTATCTGAGATCACTGAACACAAACCAAAGTCTTGCACATTCTCGTTTCTCTAAGCAGTTTCTGACATGAGAAAACCGATTTTCAAAGTTCTTTTTCGGATGGGGTTTCGCCCACCAGGAAAAGTGTTCTTACAGAATCTTTTTGTGTCTCGGGTTAGCAGACAATCAGCTGCAAGCTAAACTGAGTTTGAATTTTGAAACAGTGACTTTATGTGGACGAGTCACAAGCATCCCAACGGCATAATCCTCGGAGAGTTTCTTTCTTTGTATAGTATATATCTTCCTCAGCTAGTCTGTGCTTTCGCTTTACTTTTCCTTGCAGTTCTGGGCTGTCCTATAGCCCCCACAAAACGCTTGGAGAATCTTTCTTTGCTTAACCGTACATGTGCTGTTTGTTGATAACACATCCAATAATACACATACTGCTTTATGAATCAGTACAAAGTGCTACTATGTAACATTCCATATTTGGTAGGGATAATCACACAGCTTTTGCCGCACACAACTCATCCAACATCCCAGAATGGAATTTTCGAGTTCCGTTAGACAACTATCTAGATGAAAGTAGTTTTGGGTGGAAACATGAAAATTGACATTAAGGTTTTGATCGGATTTTTTGAAAAGTAGTATACTTTGTCAAAAAATTTGGTTTAATAGCGCATACTAAAAAAGTATTTGAAAAATAACTCAGTTTTAACAAAAACATGATTGGTAATAATGACTTTAACAAAGACGTGATTGAAAACAATAACTTTGACCAAAATATCAAACCTCAAATACTAATCCTAAACAATACCAATCATGTATTGTTAAAATGAAGTTCACTTGCGTTTTGACTTTTTAGTCAATGTCAATATTTTCAATCAAGTCTTTGTTAAAATCATTATCACCAATTATGTTTTCGCTAAAAATTTTTCAAATTTTTTTGTGACTTGTGCTATTTTACCATAACTTTTGGTTTCAAATTTTTTTTTATGACTTGTGCTATTTTACCATAACTTTTGGTTAAGTGTGCAAGAAAGGAAAAATACCTGATTTTGATGCCAAAATTATTTTTGCTGGAGCAACACTTCCACTCCCCTCCCTTTTCTTTTAGGTAGTGTTTTGGTTATTATCCCAAAATAGAAGAGACAAAGTTAATAAAAATAAAAATATATTTGGTTGAAATAATATATATATATATAAAATGTCCCTATAACAATTTTAAAATGAATTTATGTAATTTCAAAATAAGAGGTGCAAAAAAAAAAAAAAAATTTCAGAGACAATATTTATTATTTTTTATTCCTAAAATATCATTGTAAAAAACTTTTAATTTCAAAAGTGTTCAACTAAGATATGTAATGATAAAAATAATTATTATCATAACTTTAAAATCCAACTTAGGGGTTGATTTGGGGGCAATGATCAGGTCATGGGTTGAGACAATCAATCTGGGTTGACTCGAGTTAATATAAAAATAAAGTGGTTATTATCATGGTTTTAAAATTTAACCCGGGGGTCAACTCAGGGCAATGAGCAATGGTCAGGTTGACCATTGACCTAGGTTAATGTAAAGATAAAAGATCATTATCATAATTTTAAAATTTGATTTGGTGGTCGACTGAAGGCAAGACTCAAGTCACGAGTTGAAAGAGTTAACTCGGATTAATATAAAAATAAAAATAGTCATTATCATAATTTTGAAAGTGACTTGGAGGTCAACCCAGGGCAAGACCCAATTCATTAGTTAGGAAGATCAACCCTAGTTGAAATGATGATGATTTTAATAGTTTTAAAATCATTATCATAGTTTTAAAATTTAACTCAAGGGTTGCTAAAGACAAGTCTTGGGTCATGGCTTGAAAGGGTTAACACAGGTTAATGTAAGAATAAAAATAATAATTATTATAGTTTTAAAACCTGACTTGGTTGATGCAATCCAGCCATCAAAGGATCCATTGGAGGTTCCAGTTGGTCTAGTTACTGGGCTTAGGGCTAAGAAGTTCAAAGAAGCTTTTAATGGACTTCTTCAAGATATATAGGCTAAGGTAGACTTTAAGAGGATTTGTAATAATAAAGAGCAAGCATTGATTAATCTGATTCATGTTTAAGAGGGGCTTGTTGGTGGAACCAAGACCATTACACAAGGATTGAGAGAAAAAGACTAGATTCAGATAGTTTGACTTTTCGTTACTGTTTTGGTCATAACTAGAGCTACAAATCAAATTTTGATGTGCTTTTAGTTGGGATGGAAATTAAACTTCCATACCTTTCCAACAGTATATGACATGCCTTCTAATTCATTAAGATGAGAGAGAACTATCCGTTTTCAGTTGGGCTTTTCTACTGCCAGACAGAATGTGGAAATAATAAATTTGTCTTATTTAATTAGTTGGGCTATCAAACTTTATTTATTTTGAGAGGAGACATTTCGTTTGGGTTTTAGACTTGTTTATTTTGTTTATTTTAATAAAATTGGGTTAGTTTTAGCTTGGGTTGATTATTATTTAAATTGGGTTTATGTGAGACCCATTAGAGAAACTAGGGTTTTGACTTGGAGTTTAAATACTTTTTAGGAACAATTTCAGATCAAATTTTTAATGATAATTTCAGCATTGTAGCCGACTTTTTGGTTGCTCAATCTTGGTTCTTGATTGAACTTTCAACTCTTTAAATAATTGACCATTCTTTGTTATGAATTTATATTTCCTTTGCTCGTTTTCAGGTGTAGGCGTTGTGATCGAGTTGGTTTATAGTCTTGTTGCCTTGGAGCAAGTCTTCCATTGTGATAAGCTTATTCAAATCTCAACAAACTTGGATTAGATTGATCTTGGGGTCGCGAATTCCATTAAATTCTGCTAGGGTTCGCATCATGAAGGTTGACCTGAGGCAAGACCCTTTTCATTGGCTGGGAAGGTCAACCCATGTTGACTCGATTATATGTAAGAGTAAAATTAGTTATTATAATAGTTTTAAAACCTGACTCGAGGATCGACCCAAGGCATGACCTGGTTCACGAGTCGGAAAGGTCAACCTAGGTTGATCTGAGTTAAAATAAGAATAACAATAGTTATTATCATAGTTTTAAAATCTGACTCGGGATTCAACTCGAGATAGGACCTGGGTCACTAGTTAAAAGAGTCAACTCGGGTCAAAGTAAGAATAAAAATGATTATTATCATAGCTTTAAGACTCGACTAGGGGGTCGACCTGGGACAAGACCCGATTCACAGATCAAAAAGGTCAATACAAGAATAAAAATGATTATTATCATAATTTTAAGACTCGACTAGGGGGTCGATTTGGGACAAGACTCGATTCACAGATCAAAAGGGTTAACACAAGAATAAAAATGATTATTATCATAGTTTTAAAACCCCAACTCGAGAAGCGATCTGGGGCAAGACCCAGTTAACAGGTCTAAAGGGTCAACCTAGTTAACCCAAGTCAACGTAAGGATAAAAATGATTATTATCATAGTTTTTAACATGACTTGGAGGTCAACGAGGGCAAAGGATGGGTTACAGGTCGATACAGTCAACTTGGGTTGACCTGATCAACATAAGAATAAAAGTGATAATTATCATAATTTTAAAACCCGACTCACGAGTTAACCCAGGGCAAGATCTGGGTTACGAGTCGGGAGGGTCAAACTGAGTCGTAGGTTGGGTCAATCCTTCATCTATTTTTTCTTAATTCCGGACCGGTTCAGGTCCTGAGACGACTTGCCGAACTAGTCTGGGTTTTATAACTAAGGTGATTATAATATTATTAATTTCAACATTCAATATGAATTAAAGTAAAAAAAAATATCTAATAATTTTTAAAAATATATAAGTTTTTATTGTAATACATGTTAAGGGTAAATCAAAATTTTTTCATATTTTATTTTTTCTTATCCATCATAACCATACCAAATACAATCATTTTATCTTATACATAACTAGCGAACATAATTATATTTGTCTTTTTTATATCTTATCTCTATTGTCTCCCTTGTAATGTCTTTTATGTATCGCCTTAGTGATTCCTTTTTATTATTTCCACTCTTCACGATATGTTTATAGACTTTCTTGCGAAAGGGACATGGAAGTAGAATGGAGTAGTCCTCATAATTGCAAGTTAGTGCTTCGTGCACCTATATTATTGAATTGTTAATTACTTTCATAATTGCACAGACTCTTTGTAGACTTGTTTAAATACTTTTCTTTTTTCTGTTAGGTTATTATTTCAAGGCAACTTCCTGTATACTTTTCCTGAGTGTTTTGGTATCAAAGGGTAAAATCTTTTTAAGAAATATTTATATTCTTTTTATTTAAAAACAAAAACCACCGCAAACCAACGACAGATCTTCTACCAGCTAGCTTTCTCTGCGTTATCCACTGAGGAAGGGACAGATCTAAGAGCTTTGAGCTGGTTAGAACCTTGGTGTTTCATGTTAGGTAACTGGTGGGACTAGATGTTGACATTCCTACAGTAAAATACTATAAAGAGTTTAAGCCTGGGACTAAGGTGGTCCTTTCCTTACTTTGGTCTCACACCGAAGACAAGCCTTCTTTATAGAGATGGCCCCGCTGACGTTACCTGTCTTTCCATGTCAATTAAAACCTCTCACTATTTATGACCTGTTTGGTTTTCTCACAACCTGTTCAATTTACTCCAAGGCATGTGACATTCTTCATTTTCTTGAAATCAAATCCCAGATTCAGTTGTTTTTCCTTTGCAACGAGGAAAAACAACTGGATAATGAAATGGATTTTCATGTCATTATCCAGTTTGTGTCCCGACGACGACACAAACTGGATAATGAAATGAGAATCTATGTTCATGATTGACGAGCTTAGAAGGATGCAGAAATACCTTTATACATGAAATTTGAATCATGATTTTACAAATTGTTTTCCTATCTGTCGTGTTGATGAATCACCCTTGTGGGTTGAGCCAAATTTTGAAAAAAGAACAAACATGTCGTACAACTCTATTTCATTTTACCATGAAGATCCATCGAGCAACATATTATTCAAAATTCATTGGATGCGTCATTTTATTTTATATGATACAAGTTGTTTTTTTTTTAAATTAGTACAATAAATGTAAAAAATTGATAAAATAACACAGTTTGAAAAAGATTTAGCGAAATAACACATTTTCGCATTGTCGCACTTAAAAAACATGACATTTACTAAATGTTGCTATTCTTAAGCGCGACAAGATAAGTAAATGTCGCGCTTATGAAGCGCGATAAGGTGAAATCCCAATCATCTGACTTAATCGATATGCCAATTGAGTCTAGTTGTATTAACTGGTCGACCGTTTCACATAAAAACCATAATTTTATGAATATTTTCTTCCAAATATATTATATGAGTCAAAGTGTTTATCTTTGTATAACTTGTAGACTAAGAAATAGACTCCAATTAAAATTTTGAAAAGTTATTATTCACACAGTAGTTGTCCTCTGTTTTTCAATGTAAATGATGTAGTCAGACTTGTGATAACGAGTGATTTTAAGCGGTTAAATATGAGTCTGTCATAATTAAATGAGAATATGTCCTAAATAGATTATGTGGATGACCTAACATATGTATTTATGGATCAGTGAGATAAGTTTAAGTCCAAGATGAGGTTTGGTTGTGCCATATCAAAATAATGGATAAAAAATAACATTATTTTTTATCTGAACGTTGGATCATGTTCAATTTTTTTCAGGAATTTTCAGAGGTCGTTTTCCTTATAGTATCCACTGAGTTGCTACGTGAACCATTAGATCTTTAGATATAAAAAATTCTTATCGAGACCTCCTGATTTTTACAGTTTTGAGATTTTACTTGTTATTTTCAAAATCAAACACTTGTTTTACCAACTATTACAAACCAAATGACCGATTGAACAAGATAATATTATATTTTTACGTTATTGTGCTTTAGAAACATGATATTTATTAATTGTTATTATTTTAAAACACAACAAAGTAAAAATATATTAATTTGCTAAATCTTTTTCAAATAATATTATTCCACTAATTTTTTATATTTATTGTGGTAATAGCAGGATTTATCCTATACTGGGGGGATATTGCGAATAATGAGACAAATGTAATGTTGATGCAGCTGCAACTCAGGTTTGCTTTTCCAAGAGGTCTTGGGTATATATAAAGACTGAGCGGCCTGCATTCTCTCTGTACCAATCACTATTATGGGTATATAAGAATCTAATAATAATTATTTTTTAAAATATTTTTTATTTAAAAATATATTAAAATAATATTTTATATTTTAAAAATTATTTTTAACATCTATTAAAATGATCTAAAAATATATAAAAAAATAATTTTAAACAATGTTTTTTCAAATTTTCATGAAAAACTATTTAGAATGCAATTCCAAACCACACCATTAACTTATATTTCTCTTTAAATATAGTAGCAAAAATATAAAGGGTTATTTTTAGTTATTAGCACTTTTAAAAAAAATATTGGTAAAATAACATAAATAAAAAGTATTAATGAAATAATATAATTTATATATATCATGATTGAAAAATACAATATTTATAGCTTGATGCTCCTCGTGGTGCGGCAGGGTCCAGCCACGACGAGGCTCTCACCCTCTCCGGCGCCCCTTTCCAGGGGACTTGGGCCGGTTCGGCCGACGCATTCTGGGCTACAATTCGGGCCGACTGGCGGCGGCGGCCCGATTCTAAAAGTTGGGCATTTTCGGTTATGTCTCACCGTTGCTAGAGGAATCTTTGTAAGTTTCTTTTCCTCCGCTAATAGCAAGGTCCAATAAAAAAAATATTAAATAAGCAAAAGAGAGAAAATATATATAAAAAAACACCGCGTAGACATATTGAAGCTTTGGAGGTGGCTTACTTGACTTTAACGACAAGTGTGACTTGCTCGGATTATCATTAATGATATTTTTTGATATTATTGAATTCATCTTGTCAAAATATTTTCTATAATACATGTGATATTATAATTAGAGTTTTGATATGTTTTTAATATATATATTTTTTATCTTCTCTTTTATGTTTATTTAATATTTTTTATTGAATGTCTTTATTCATAGTGACATGCTATAAATATAATGTTTTCTCAATAAAATGTGCTATTTCAATAATTCTTTTTAATTATATTATTAATTCAATTTTTTTAATTTACCATGCTATTTTTTTTTAAAAATCCATAGATGGGAACTTTTGTTACTATTTCAAACTTCAAGTTCTTAAGAGCCAGCCAGCCAGCCAAGCTAAGATTAGAAAGAGAGAATGACATATAAAATACAAAAGTGATGATAGTCACGTCTTACCTGACAACAATCCAACTCAATACCTTTCCTTCAATCCAACTCTACAGCAAAATTCTGGGCTTGACCCCTCATATAAATACAAAATTTCAAGAAAAAACCCTTCTCAAAATTATCCCATGAATAAAAAAAAAAAAAAAGACTGGCCCTATTTCTTGTTTCTTACTTAATTCTTTTGAGAAAAAAATTCTAACTTTTTCTCAAATTAACAACAATGACTGAAGTACTCCAATCATCCCCTTCTCATCACTTCCCTTCTCCTTCAAGCTCCACCTCTACACCATGTGTTGTCAGCACCAATGATGTTGATATCCCACACCTGCACCAACCACAGCACCGCCCTCATAATAGACCCCATGAAATATTAGACCAAGAAGAAGAGAGCAAAGAGAGGGAGAGAGAAGGGGATCAAGTGTCAATCGTGGAACTTCTGGTGGCTGCTTTTAGGAGGTCTATTGTTGGGTGTAGTGTTACTGCTAGTACTGGGAGCAAAGACCTTTGCAGAATGGAGATTGGGGTGCCAACTAATGTTAGGCATGTTGCTCATGTTACTTTTGATAGGTTTAATGGGTTTCTTGGTTTGCCTGTTGAGTTTGAGCCTGAGGTTCCCAGGAGAGCCCCCAGTGCGAGGTTAGTGTTGGAAGGAAATTTATTGGGTTTTGTTTTTCCCTTAATGCTAAATTAATTGGCTGCTTGCTTGGTCTGTTTTTGGTTTTAGACATACAGCTGGTATAACTTCTAGATGTTTAATCTTAGGTTGTTAGTAGATGATTAATTTTGGAGAAACATTTGATATGGGTTTCATTATTTGTAGTATAAAATAATTATTTTGTTAAATATGTTTCTTTTGATGTTCATTTTCTCGAAAAGTTTCTGCAGATGGTCATATCACCAGGAAAAGTAAATTTGTAAAAATTATTTGGAATTTGGAGTGCACTTGACTCACAAAACCAGCAGAGAACAGCTCCACTAATCTAAGTATAAGTCGCAATCTGGCATGGTTAAATTCTGAATCACTAATCAACTGGCATTGTGACAATTAATTGTTTCCATGTTTCATCATTTTCTTAGGCTCTTAGACATTGCAGAGAACTCTAGTCTTACAGGTGGCTATTCAATTTTTCGAAGTACAGTCTTTACATTTCTGGTTCGCCAAATGTTTGGGGCTGCTGCATGTGCATAATGTTGTAGTTTTTTGAATCATAAGGCGTAACTGGGTGAGCATTGGTGGAATATGTCAATGATTTTCTGTTGGTGAAGCCTGTTGCATGTTATACGTAGAGTTCCACTTACATCAACCTTTGAATTCGAATACTGTCTCTCCTTGCAAGCCCTTTCAAGTTATTTGTATTGCACTTTTTCTCTATATTTAGCAGTCATACAGAATTTTCATCTTTTGCCTGTTCTGTAAACTCATTTTCAGAAACCTCAGCATTTTATACTGATGTTGCCTTTGGGTTGACCATTTGACATTGGCCACTTTAAATCTGTGCTAGCACCATTGTTGCCAGATCCTGTGGAGTTGTGAGTCTTGATAGTGTTCTGCCCATGGCTTGTGTCTTCATTAACTGCCTATTAGCCATTCCGCTATGTATAAAACATTTTATCAACCATTCCGAGATAATCTTTATTGTTTAGTTATTTCTTAGGCATTTAAAGCCAAGAGTTGTTTTACTCATTTTGTAGACTTAGGTGATTGGCCAACATTTGCCAACGTGAAAATGATGAACTGCTGCTGATGACTTAAGCTGAACCTTTATCAAGTTACCAGGCCTACTAGAAAAGGATCTCCATGCTTTTGCCTTAATATGGTGCAGTCTGTGTGTGTATTCAGGTTATTCTACAACAGATTAGTTTCTTGGTATTTCTGTTGAATTGTTAGCTGTCATCTTATTCCTTCATTTTATCACCAAATATAACAAGAACTTATTTTTACATGTTAGCAGTAAGTCTATCTAGAAAAGTAATCTGAACTTTTATATGTGTTGTTATGTCACATTTCATGGAACAACCAAGGTTTCTGGACTTTGTTCTCCATCTCCATAATTATTTGAGATATTTAGATGCTAGTTTCTCCTGTTTGATATTGTAACAGTGTCTAAGCTAATGTTTAAACATTGACTAAGCATCCTTCATTTGTAGTGCAACTGTTTTTGGGGTTTCAACAGAGTCCATGCAGCTTTCATATGACTCTAGAGGGAATAGCGTGCCTACAATACTCTTGATGATGCAGAGACAGTTGTATGCCCAAGGAGGTTTGCAGGTACATTTCCTTTCTTCCAGTCCATGTGTGCCAGATGAATTATAGTTGAACCAACTATGTCCTAGGTGCACATATAGCATAATTCAACTAGTGTAGTGGCTCTCAACTTCTGGGCACAGTTTTTGGTTATATGAAAACTAGATGCCTGTGTAAATATCTGGAATAAACAGACATCAGATCCTCAAACTGGACTGTGCAGGCAGAAGGAATTTTCAGAATTACTGCAGGTAACAGCCAGGAGGAGTATGTTAGGGACCAATTAAACAAGGGAGTGATCCCAGAGGGCATTGATGTGCACTGCTTGGCAGGCCTTATAAAGGTACAATGTGGCTTTTTGCTTATTGTTTTTCATTCTATGAGATCGTGTTGCATGCAAGCATTAGGTTGCCACTTACCAATTCAGCATTCCTACCTGATTTTGATTCTTTTTTCCTGTAACTAGATTTTTGGCGTTTTCCAACATTTTTATTTTTCCAATGCCAACCAGTTTGGCTTTGAGCTTGGTTGAGTTGAGCTTTCAGCTTTTTTTTGGATTGAGATTTAAAACCATTGAAGGTTGTCTGCTATCCAAACCCCTGTGCACATCCATTGATTCATATGAACTTTGTTTCTTCTCCCCAGCTGACAAGATATTTTGCATCAATTCTATGTATTGGTGATTCTGTAGGCATGGTTTAGAGAACTTCCAACCGGTGTCCTGGACTCTCTGTCACCAGAGCAGGTAATGCAATGTCAGTCAGAAGAGGAGTGTGCTCAGCTTGCAAGGCTCCTTCCCCCTACAGAAACTGCTTTACTTGACTGGGCAATAAACCTGATGGCTGATGTTGCGCAAATGGAACATCTGAACAAGATGAATGCACGCAATGTTGCTATGGTGTTTGCACCAAACATGACTCAAGTGAGTAAATTTTCTCTATTTTTCTATATGGAAATACAATAGCCAACTCCATGCAATAAACTGACTTTTTAGTGTGTCATAGACAATTCCTACTAGGCTATGTGGCGATATATGCATTCACCATCTTTCCTGGACCATCCTGCTCTGACACCAGATTGTTGAAGAATATGAATTTTATTTTAATAGTGGATCCCTTAGCTTAGTGAAAGGATAATTATGTACTTGTTTTCTAATTGGAAACTCATACGAGTTGATCAAAACATACAATAAGAATTACTGCATACAGGAACGATCTAGTCTACTTATTTGGCTTTTTGATGCAACTTCACATGCAATGGTCCACTTTTTGAAGTGAGCAATCCCAGACCAATGCCGAAACCTTCTCTATCAACAACTGCAGCAGTTATGATATTAAAAAATTTCTCGCTGAATTACTGTTTGGTCTATAGCTTTGACATTACGAAACACAATCTTCTTTCAGTCTAGCTGCCAAATAGTCTCTAATAAACTGTAGCCTTGGTAAATGTATAGTTCAATTACAGCCTACTTCTTTGACTGCAGATGTCTGATCCTTTAACAGCTTTGATGTACGCTGTTCAAGTGATGAATTTTCTCAAGAATCTTATAATTAGGACACTTAGAGAGAGAGAAGAATCAGTGATAGAATCAGCTCCAGCTTCCCGCCTTGAGCCTACTGATGAAAATGGGCACCAGAACGCTTCCCAGCCATCTTGTGAGGAGGATGAAGATGCCACTGAGGAGAATGAATGGGAGAAGTCATTTGTTGCTGGAGAGCCTGCTCTCGAGAGCCCTTCTCAACCTATTCAAGATGATTCCAATTCCGTGGATGGATCTGCTAGTTTCTTAAGTTCTATTGAGAACATTCCTGTAGGAAAGCGATCTCTGGTTGATAATTGTCCTTGTGAAGTAGCATCTCAAGTGAATGCCTTTAAAAATGAACACCATGAGGGTGGCCTTGCATATAAAACTGGAGGGGTCCAAGCAAAAAGTTGCAAGAGCCAAACTGGTCAATCGAGTACTTCATATTTCAAAAGAGGGAAGGTGAAGGAGCAGCCAATAGTTAGAGCTGCTGGGCCTATAGGGAAGGGCAAGGGAACTGGCATCGTAGGTCGCATAAATCCAAAGACAGAACTATTTGAAGCTTGGCGCTGAAGGATTTGAGTTCTGTAACCAAGCTGCCAGCTTGTGCCAGACAAGCTGGCATTGTTGTGTGTTTTCTTTTTTATATGTTTTGTATGGTTTTCAGTGTGCTTTTGCGAGTGTTTCTGGGTGTTCATTAACCTTTTGGTGCTTCATGTTTATATTTCCTTAACCGGTTCTAACGTAGTCTTTTCATAGTACAGCTTCTGATCAATTGAAGTATCCCTATTCTACGACAACTTTTAACTGAATTCCAGACTTGAGCTGCCTTCTACAGTAGCTTTTTCATAATTAGCGTAACAATACTAAAGTTGGACGATGTTTTTTTACCGAGCCTGTCCTGTTCTATTCTACAAGTGATTGGCTGACAAAGTTGTCAGTGAACAGAGATTAACAACTGTTAATTAATTTGATAATTTATGGATACACAAGTTCATTTCTTCTTTCCAGAGCGAGGAAAAATTATAATTAGGAACGAATTTTGAGAGGAGGCACCTCATAAAACAAAAAGAATGGGGGGGGGGGGTGGTTTGCTTGATTCTAACTGTTTCAAAAGAAAGTGTAGCTAAACTAGCAAAATCATAATAAACTAATAAAATAAATATAAAGAAAATGAGTATATGAGATTGACGCTCTTTACGGAATAGAATTTTATTTAGATGTAAAACCTTAATCTTATATAAATAGTAATCGACAAATAAAGACTTTACACTTTAAATCCTATTACAGCTTATATTCTTTATTTGCGTGTATCTTCCTATCAGTTTTATTTATGTGTTGTTGTATACTGTAATATCCACTAGTTTAACTATTAAAAGACTCGTGTTTTGAATATGACTTGATTCATCGATTGCTTAATATGAATTTTAATCTTTTTTTTTTGATTGTTGACTATTGATCTCAGTTATCTTTACTAGTTGATGATTAATTTTATTGGTCGATAGTCTTTTCCATCTTTCTCCACTAATTTTTTATGTGAATAATTATTGTTTTTAATTAAACTAATTGTTTAGTTTTTATATAAACAATGCCCTTCCTATTCTATTATTTAGCATAAATAAAGGAATATTGACATGTCTTTTATGCTCAAATCAATCAACAAATCAACCATTGCACAATGTGGTTAGCTTGTTATTGTGTTGAATTAGGCTTAATCTTGTCTTGTAATGATCGTGTTTATGGTTGATTGTTAACACCACATGTTAATATTATGACATGTGTTTGTTGTTGTTGTTTATTAACCAAATAAATGATATTTATTTTAATCCCAAAACATGTTTTTTTAGTAAGGTGTATGACTTAACATCATCCTTTCCTATCAATGTTTTTATACGCTACATCCTAATGAACTAGGTCTTGGTTAGTCGACTTGGTTGCCACCTACTTTTCAAGTCTAATAGATACTAGTGATTGTTGGTCAATTTATCATCCTCATCATTGAGTTTGATGGCTTTTGTTATGGATGATGCTTATACCTAGAGGTGTTCAAAAAAACCGATCAATCGAAGAAAAATTAACCGAAAAAACCAAACCGAGATGAAAAACCGATTAAACCAATTTTAAAACCATAAATCTTAACATATTCGGTTCAGTTTCGATTTTAGTTATAAAACTGACAAACCGAACCGGACCAACCAAAAAATCATAAAAACCCACTGTTAGCCAAGGAGTATAAATAGTTAATTAACCTAACCTTACCTAACATAACCCCCCTTCTCCCCTGCCTTCACAAACTTCCCTTCCCTTACAAAAAGCCGCCGTCAATGCAAAGACTGCAGTGCAAACCACCTCTCCACCTCAAAAATTGTTCTTCTTTTCCCTCTCAAGTTTTCAACTACAGGCAGTGGTTGTATTTGGGGCTCTTACATTGAGGTGGAAAGCTATTGAGATGGCTTTCAAACCCTTCCTCGACAAGGCTCGTTCTGCCATGGACAAGTTTGATCCTGCTTGAAATCCTGATGGTGATGATGATTCTGCTGATCGCAAGGAGAAAGGCTCCCTCTCTGAATCTGATGCTTTTTTCTCTGATGAGAACCCAATAGGTGTTTGATGATGACGGCTATGATTTTTTAATACTAGTTGTTTGGTCAAATTTATATATAAAAAAAGGTTGGGGGTAGAAATTGGAAATCAGAGCTCAGTGGTGTTAGTTATAGTCTTATGGGGGTTTAGGTGCCAGAGATTTGAATGGGTTTTTGGTTCTATCATTTTGAAGTTCTTAACCTCCTCTTGAAATCAATCGACGACAAGATTTAAGGGTTTGTTTTTTTTTTTTTTTTCCCTCTACAGTTTGTTAATTTACAAGTTGATTTAGGAGAGGTTTCCTTCATTGATGAGATTATTAGATTTTTTGATTTTATAGCAAAAAAACCAAATTTAACCGAACCGAACTGGCTCGGTTTGAACGAGAATTCGATTCGGTTCAGTTTGAATTTTAAAAAATTTGAGTTACTCGGTTCGGTTGGTTTTTGTGGTTCGAACTAAACCGAACCGAACCATGAACAGGCCTACTTATGAAATTCTTCATCAAGAGGCTTTTAGGCTAAAAAGGTCTTAGACACTTATTATGTGTCAATCTATTCAACTTTTCCCCCAAGTCTTCTCCCTTAGATAGAATTGTATGAAAAGTGAGACACCTATATACTTCACAAAAAAGTTTATCATGAAATTTTTCAATACTTTGATAGTATCACAATCGATATACCTCATACCTGTAACAACAAAAATGACTAACTCTAGCATTCATCGTGGTCAGTTAGGCCTATTCTACTATATTTCTCCTTTTCTAAAAATTCCTCTCAATTCAGGAACATCCACTATTGTTGTTACCTTAGAAAAATGGTCTGAGTATTCTGTATTTTTTCGACAGCTTTGGTCTTTTATATATATATATATATATATATATATAAATATATATTTATATTTATATATCATAGGCTTGTTAGCCTCTTTGGACTTTTTAATATAATGACCTTAAATGTTTATTTCTTTAAAAGTTATATAACAAATATCAAATGCTACTGAAATTCTTCAAACTCCTCATTAGAGTTTGAATCAGCCACTTAATGAGGCATCACAACCTTTTTGAAATGGTCAACTAGGTATGTTTCCTTTGCTAGTCGACAACAAGTCCTCAAGGTATTGGAAGACTGAGATTGCCTTGCTAAAAGGCAACATCTAGGGCACTAAACTATCTAATTATAAGTTGAGCTAGTTGTAGATAATATGGTTGAGCCATGTAATTGGCCTAATATTTTCTATATACATGTGGAGTAATGAGCACCTCGTATGTGATCGTGCTTCAATGTTGCCAGGGTTGTTATTGTGTTTGATGCACAACCATGTGATACCCAAGATATGGTTGGTAACTCCCATACATTTCCCTTGAAATGTTTGGTGTTGGAAGATTCTTTGGTACTTTCCCTCTTAGTGTTTGTGTGGAAGATTGATTATGCTTTATCTCACTGTGAATTTAATTAAGCTGATCAATCACGACCTACATGGTTTCATTGACTATAATAATGTTATTTTGGTAAGCAATATTTGTTGTGTTTTTGATCTTTAATTGGATGGCTATCAAATCGAAGTTAGATAAAGTTGTTTGTTAATAAAAGAAAGATCCTTCAAGAGAAGCCATTGGTGACCGCTTGGATTTTGACTATATTAGTCATGACCACCTAACTACACCATCAATTAGTAGAAAAGAATGTGTGAGGTTAAGCTGAAGGTGTAAGAATGATGACATTAATATAAGTTATATAGAAGCATTAAGATTATATCTATTTATAACTCTATATTTTTTTTAGAAGTTAGATGATAAAAAACTATCATGTAACGTGTCAAATTGAGACTGCCTAATTGGCTTTATGTAAGCAATTGGTTGTCATAATCTTAATGGCTATGTAATTGATCTTTATCAGTTTTTATGTTGATTATTGGTCAATCATATTGATGAAGTTGTTACCAGTTTTGTTTTAGGTGGCATGATGAAAAATCTATTATCATGTAAACAAATCAATCATGCCAATCTATTGTTGTTTTGTGGAGTGATTTGTTAAGATAAATTGATCTAACTAGGCATCCTAATCTATTAATCAATTAGATAATTTCTAAATCAATTATGCTAACTATTCTTTTTTTTTTTTTAATTTGGAGAAACTAATAGAATCTTGAGTAGAGATAAAATAACAACCTTATAAATCAAATAAAATATGAAAAACTCTACTTGATTTTAATAAATTAAAAATAAAGTGCAAGTAAACTACAATACGTAATAAAGCAATAAAAGAAACATAAAGTTGTAAAGGCTGAAAAAAAATAAACAAAAAAAAATTCAATAGGTGAATTGCAGGAAGAAGGTAACATAAAGAAAATGTGTATATGGGGCTGCAAATCATTTTTAGCTACTGGATAACCTATTATAATGCTATGGAGATTGAATTTCACATATACTTAAAATCCTAATCCTACACAAACACTGCATAAAGAAATAAGGACTTTATAATCCAAATCTTAGTGCAATTCTTACTTTTTAGTTGAGTGTATCCTTCTAGCAGATATATGTGTTCTTGTTATAATATAATATCCACTAGTTAAATTCAACTCTTATATCATTATAAACTTTTAAATGTTTTTTTAAATTAATATTGATTAATCTAATAAAATCATATCCTAAAAATAAATGAATATTCTAGACTCATATTTAATTTAAATTCACAATTACTATTATTTTTATTAAATAATATCAAATATAACTTGACTTCATAGTTTTATCATGGACATATTTAATTGAAACTGATAAGGGAAGCAAATGATACATAATTAACTATAACATCACATAATTTTAAGCAACTTAAAAGATCTTAATGTGTATTAATCTAGTAAAAATATATTACACATCAGCTTACAATTGGTTTAAGTAAGAAGAGAATTGTGTAATAAAAAAATAATTAACAATAAATAAATTATAAGAAATTGTGATTAATTTTTTTTATTTTTTTTTCAAACTTCGTTTTACATTTGTGTATTGTTTTATGTGTATAATTGGCAAGATTAAAGGACTCATTGAATGTTTGATTTTTTTTTTCAAATGGCGAGATGCCATCGATTGAGATTCAAATTTATGTGAGAATGCTTGATTGAATATGTTTTTTTTTATTGTAATTCTTAAAGTAATATATGGACATGTTAGATGTTTTGGTAATTTTTTTAGAAAATAATAATAACATAAAAAAACAATAAAAATAAATGATGTATCAAGTTGAGAAATTGTTGATTTTAGACAAGCTTTAGTTTTGAGAGCATGATCTAAAAAAAATAATATCATAAATAACAATTTGAAGCATGTTTGATAAATATTAGAAATTATTAATTTTGGTTGGATTGTATTTTATTTGTTAATTTTTCAAAAGCTATAAACATTGAGTTTAGAAAAAAATGTTCAAAATTAGGAATAACAGGTTATGAAAGACTGAAGGATAAAACAATAATGTACAATCAACATTGACATTAGAGTGGGATGTCCATGTAGATAATTTGTTAGGGCGAAGGAGATGGGTTTGTATGTTGTGTAAGTGAATCTCTTTAGTTTTAGGTGCAATGAGAAGATCACTTTACTTTGGTTTTTTGAGTTTTTTCCCCTTTATGATATGACTAAGTTTAATGGAGGGATTTTGGATTTTGGTTTATAATATTAACAAGGTTGTAATCTTCATAACCAATTAATTCTTGACAAATACAAAGGCATCTTTTTTTAATATTTGATTTAACCAAAGGATGATACATTTTTAATTTGTTGCATCATTAGAATGGGAAAATATGAAGATTTTTCAGAAGGGATCTTATTATAATGGGTGACCTACCTAGATAGAAAAATACAAAGAAAGAGTCTAATTGTAATGGGTAACCTACCCAGGTGAAAAAAAATATAAAGAAAGAATCTCATTGTAATGGGTGACTTACTCAAATGAAAAATATGAAGATCTTTCAGAAGGGGTCTGATTATAATGGGTGACCTACCCAAATGAAAAAAATACAAAGAAAAGGTCTCATTGTAATGGGTGACCTACTCAGGTGGAAAAATACAAAGAAAGGGTCTCATTGTAATAGGTGACCTACCTAAATGGAAAAATAAGACGATTATTCAGAAGAGATCTCATTGTAATGGGTAACTTATACAGGTGGAAAAATACAAAGAAATGGTCTCATTGTAATGGGTGACCTCTCCAAGTGAAAAAATATGAAGATTTTTTAGAAGGGATCTCATTGTAATTGGTAACCTATCTAGAAGGAAAAATACAAAGAAAGAGTCTTATTGTAATGGGTGACCTACCCAAGTGAAAAAATAAGACGATTATTCAGAAGAGGTCTCATTGTAATGGTAATGGATAACCTATCCAGATGGAAATATACAAAGAAATTGTCTCATTGTAATAGGTAACCTCTCCAAGTGAAAAAATAAGAAGATTTTTTAGAAGAGATCTCATTGTAATTGGTGACCTACCTAGAAGGAAAAATATAAAGAAAGAGTCTTATTGTAATGGGTGACCTACCCAAGTGGAAAAATACAAAGATTTTTCAGAAAGGATCTCATTGTAATGGGTGACCTACCTAGATGGAAAAATACAAAGATTTTCAGAAGGAGTCTCATTGTAATGAGTGATCTATCCAAGTGAAAAAAATACGAAGAAAAGGTCTTATTATAATGAGTGACTTACCCAAGTGGAAAAATATAAAGATTTTTCAGAAAGGATCTCATTGTAATGGGTGACCTATTCAAGTAGAAAAGTACGAAGATTTTTTAGAAGGGGTCTCGTTGTAATGAGTGGCCTACCCAGGAGGAAAAATACAATTATTTTTTAGAAGAGATCTCGTTGTAATGGGTGATCTGCCCAGGAAAAAAATATAAAGATTATTTCTCCTTTTCTTTATATTTATTTTTCATTTGGATATATCATATCTACGTATATGCATATGTGTAGGGCTACTGGTGAAGAGGATGTGAGGTTCAAGGTGCTATAGTACTGTGGGAAATATTTTTAAAAAATATATTGAACACGCATTTTATGTAGCTAATTTCTTTAAGCTATAATAAACTTGTCAAAGCTTCACACACACTTAATATCAATGCAAATATTATAGCCAAAACCGCATCCTATGTTTGAATCCGAGACCTAAACCCTAAGTTCTAATAGACTCCCAAATTAATTTTCTAAAAATTGTTGAGCAATAAAGCTTGACCAGTACCAATAAAAAGAAAAAAGAAATCAAGGAAAAGATATGATTATTATTACATGATCCTGGAAAGCGGAAGGCTTTAAAATTGTGGGACATTTTAAAATAATAATTAAGAGGCCTCCCCCTGTCGACATCAACAATAAGAAGCCTACCTCCTACTACAGGAACATCAATGAAATAAGGCTCGGTTTGTTTTTATGTTTAGAGAGTCTTTTTATAAAAATATAAAGAAAAAAATTATTATTTTAAAATTATTTTAAAGTGTTGATATAAAAAATAAAATTTTAAAAAATTAAAAAAATATTATTTTAATACATTTTAAAATAAAAACATTTTAAAAAAACAACAACTATCATAAAATAATCGTCTAGTAGGTGGCTCAGTGGTAAGAGTTTGTAATCAAGGAGTTTGCTTCCCCGTGATCTCAGATTCGAGTTATGTGGTTGTTAATATAATGACTATTAAAATTTTATATAGTCGTTAACTTCAGGACTTATAAGATTAATCGAGATACGTATAAACCGACCCAAATATCTAAATTAATTAAAAAAATAACAAATACTAGTTCTGTGGGCACAACAAGATTGCGCCATTCCCAGAGGTGGCTGGAATTCGACCTTGCAAGACATTAAATTTCTTTTATTATTCATATTTGTAAAATAATAATAATAAATTCAGTACCAATCCTGCTCCTAGTAGGGTTAATCTACTTTGTAGAGATAATAAATAATAATTAATGAAATATTTATTACATGGGCTATTATGCAGTAGAGTAAACCATTAAAGATTAAAGATAAAAGGGATAAGAATGAATTGTTAACTTGTAAATAAAAAATTAATAACAAAATTAAAGGTTGCACCCCTCGTAATAAACCTAAGGAGAAGGTTTTGTTCTTATCTTATGAGATCAAATCACATGCTGAGGAATTCGCGCACGTGTTGGCTAATTAGAATCGTTTATCATATTTGTTCAGAAATACAGATCAAATTTTTCTTTTAATTTTAATTTTTTTATTTAAAATTAAATTTATATATATTTTTAGATAGTTTTGATATGTTAATGTCAAAAATAATTTTTTTAAAATCAAAAAAATTTATTTTAATATTTTTCTAAGTAAAAAGTACTTTAAATCATCACTATCACTACAATCTTAAACATATTCCGATGTCTGCCTCTCTTATTAGAATTTGAATAATCAGATATTTTTTTTTTTTTATTAACTATAAAGTGAAGAGTGGCATCCAAATAATCCATGGTAAAGGGTGTTTTTTTTTTTTAGTTTTAAATTTTAATTTAATTCTTTAAAATAAACGGTGACTTCTTATAATAATCCAAGACCTTGCTGCCATTATGGTAGGTCCATTGCACCCCGCAGAAGATAGACTGGCAAATTGAGAGGGTCTTTTTCTCTACCTAAATTTGTTCCCATTTTTAAGTTCGTATAATGTTCCACCATGGTAGCCTAAAATGTTGACCGTTGACTCTACAAGTAATTCCACCGACGGTGCCGGAGGAGACAACTTTCCTGCTATTCATAGAAAAAAAATAATAATTATAGTTATAAAAATAAACTAGAAGGCACGAGGTTCTTACTGTAACCCCACATGCTGTTGATCCGAGCACACAATTGTGATGGTATTTTTTTTTATATATATATATATACTCATACTCTTTTTTTTAATTGAAAATTTTATGATTATTTTTTTCAAAAAAAGAAAAATAAAAAAATAAAGTGTAAAATAGCCTGGACAATCTAAAATTTCTGCCAAATAAATTCTTTCTGGTCCACATACCTTTCTTTTCTTCCATAGTCTTTTTAATTTTTAAAATTTTAATTTTAATTCAAAACTTTATTTTATTTATTTTCTCCCTAGGTTTGATAGGTGAGAGAGTCGTCAAAAGATAGGAGAAGATAAAGGTGAGTTTGGCAAAAAATAAAAAAACACAGGTTTTGGTATTATTGGATTTCTTTTGACGAGAGAAGTTCTATTGAGGTGATTTTTTCTTCTTTATCTTGCCTAGAAGGTAGATTAGGGCATGGAAATGTTTTTGAATTTAGGTTGAATTTAGGTCGATTTTAGTTTGTTTTTTTTAGTGATTAGTGGTTGTTTTGATGTTAGATATACGTTATTTATGTTTATAGGGTGTTTGTTGAGTGATTTTAGGTGAAAATTGGTTGAATAGTGAGTTTTGAAATCGAAAATACCAACATACGACGCGTTATTTACAATTCTTTTTTAAATAGAAAGTGGAGAACAATTCATTTGTTATTTAATATATTTTTTTAGAAAAATAAGGACTGGCTTGCAAGCTTAGCTCACTTTATATGCCAAACACCTTGATTAAATAAGACCTACATGCCTAATCTATTTTGTTTTTTAGTGATTAGTGGTTGTTTTGAGATATAGGTTGTTTATGTTTATAGGGTGTTTGTTGAGTGATTTTAGGTGAAAATTGGTTGAATAGTGAGTTTTGAGATCGAAAATACCACCGCCTCTAATTTTTCGGTGAACTCTCAATAGTTGAAAACTACACCAACATATGACGTGTTATTTACAATTCTTTTTTAAATAGAGAGGGGAGAACAATTCATTTGTCATTTAACATTTTTTTTTTAGAAAAATAAGAAATGGCTTGCAGGCCTGGCTCCCTTTATATGCCAAACACCTTGATTAAATGAGGCCTACATGCCTGGTCTATTTTGTTTTTTTTTTGTTTTCCTTACAACCCAAGCAAATTAGAATATGTTAATTAAAAAATTTATTTGAGATCCTTTTATTAAATACCATGCGAAGAACAAAAAAATATGTTTTTATGAAAAATGAAGTGAAATAGATAAGAGAGGCATATAACATATCATTTTTCAATAGGACTAGATCATTGGCCTACGCTACACTATAGGTCAAATAAAAAAATATCTAGACATTGCTGAATTAAACCGTGTGCGAATTGATATGATATGAATCGATCACCTTGACGAGTCTAAAGGTAATCCAGATTACCGATAAAAACATGGTTTGACTTAAAATAAATATTTAAGATGAGTTTTTTTTAAATAAATATCGAGATGACAATATATTGGATTGATTCAGGTTAATTAAAGTTAACCTACCAATTTGCCTATCAAGTCATGAGATCATGATAATCCCATAAAAAGTAAATTAAAATAAATTACGAAACTCAATTTCAAATAAATCAAATGTTGAAGGATGAAATTAAAAAAAATCAATTAAAAAAAATGACCTAAAAAAATAATCCTAGTCAGCCCAAGTTAATCTATCAAACCCGTTGCCATCCACCAATAAAAACAAATTGAAAGTAAATCAACTTAGTGTTGAAAGATAAAATTAAAAAAAAATCAATTTCAAAAAGACGACTCGAGTCAACTAAAGTTAATCCATTAAACCCGTGACCCGAGTCATGAGATGAAAATAACCTCATAGAAAACACTGACTAAAACAAATCTGAAGTTTAATTCTCAATTAACCCAATGTTGAAGGATAAAATTGAGGAAGAAAAGTCAATTAAGAAAAGATAAACAAAACTCGAGTTAATATGATAAACTCGTAGTTTAGGTCATGAGTTTAGAATAACTTTATAAAAAATAAATTAAAAATAAATTATGATGCACAATTTCAAATAAATCTAATATAATAAATCTAATATTAAAAGATGAAAATGAAATAAAAAAAATATAGATTAGGAAAAGAAAAGAAAGGAAAAAAAATTTATTCTAGTGAATAGTATTATGCGAGGAGGGGTACAATAAAACCCCTTTTCCTTTAGTTTTTTTATTAATATAAATTATTGGATTTTGTTTATAAATTATTAACATATAATAAAATGAAAAAAAATTAATGGTTTCCTGCAACACGAGATCAAATATTTTAATCTATAAAAAAAAGAGAAAAAAATTATTCTAGTAAATAGTATTATGTGATGAGGGGTACAATAAAACCCTTTCTCCTTTAGTTTTTTTTATTAATATAAATTAATTATTGGTTTTGTTTATAAATTATTAACATGTAATAAAATGAAAAAAATTTAATGGTTTTCTGCAACACGAGGTTAAATATTTTAATTTATAATTGATATTTAGTTTCATAAATGAGTATTTTTATTATTATAATTTTCAATTTATTTTATTACTTACATGCGTCAAATTTTCATTTCATAATTAAAATATTTCTTGATGTTAATAAAAAACACTAAAAGCACCTATACATATTTGTTTCTTACAAATTAAATTTTGATCCGACGTTTGTTTATATGTTTTATATAAAAATCATTGAAATAAAATAATTACAATATTATTCGTGATATTATTCCATAATAAAATGCCTTTCAATTTTAGATTTATTTTCAAATAAAATTATAATAATTCTTTTTTTTATTAGCAAATGCTATTTTTTATGATCCTTCACTTTTTTTTTAATTTCTTAAATTTCAATTAGAAGTTTTTTATAATTAAATAGATAAGATTATATTTAAGATGTCATTTCATTAAAGATAGTTCAATTACCATATAATAAAATAAATAAAAAATTAAGAGCTCTTAGTGTGTGGGATAAATATTTTAATCTATTTTTATTTTTTAATTTTATAATTTAGTCTTGGATTATCATCGACAGCTTGGTTTTTGAATTTATTGGCACATGTAATTTTGCATCAATTTTTCTACTATGAAGAAACATTTGATTTGGTCTGCAAACCAACTGGCTGTGTCTACGCACCGGCCTTGACCTTTTGTTCTATTCATGGGGTTCTGTTCAGTAAGACCTACCAAAAGGAAACAACGTTGTCGTTAGAAATGAAATTTTACTTAAACTACTTATAACATATAGGTAGAGTGATGGAGCAAAATACCCAATGTATATTTATTTTTGCTGCTGAGTTTGTTTTGAGTGGTTGGATTCATCAACAAAAAAAAAAAAATAGTAGTAAAAGTATGAATTTATTATTTTTATTTTTGTATTTTTTTCAATTAAGAGTTGTACCCACGACAAATACAAAAACAAAAGTCAAAATAAATTTACTCTAAATTTTTGTTAATCAACTATTTGTTGGACGTATGGAGTATTTTTGTCAAATTTAATTTACCTAAATGATGTGGTGGCATATAATAATTGGATTTTAAAAAAAAAATGAAAAACAATTTTAAAAATATATGAATTGCTTGTAAGGAAATCTCATTTTGGCAAACTAATGGGATATTTTGGGTTTTTTAATGGTAATTTTGCAACAAATTTGGAGAATAAGGAGCTTGTTTCTAGCATTTTGATCTAAAAAAAACATGAAAAACCTTTGATGAGAACCTACTAATAAGGCTTGAAGTGTTAATTAGTGGTTCTTGTGAAATGGGTATCACAATTATTGATGACTGAGTTGATCACTTTCAAGATTTTATCAAAGCAAATTTGATCTCATTGTTGTTGAAGACCATATGATTTTGGTAGAGGAGATGCACACTTTTCGTTTGGATCCAACTTAACTCAATTTGAAAGTCTATAGCTCAACATTTATTTGTTTGAAAGTATCAACCCAATAATCCTAGAATCTGAAAATACAGTGATGATTGTTTGGGAACGAAATGTTGTTGAGTTTGTTGAAGTAAATGAGAGGTGAACTTTTGATGGTAGTAGCTGATATTTATAGAGGGGGTGTTTATCAGTTGAATGGTGATGGTTACAGCCCTAGAGGTGGTCGAAAACGCCACATTTATTTGCTTGAAAGTGCCTACTCGATCAGCAAAAACTATCAAAGAAGAAGCTAAACAGTGGCTGAACAACGTGTCGTCTAGATTGAACCCTAGAAATTAAAGGTTTTATTTTAGGATCTGACAAATTTCATTTTAGTCCCTATTTTTCTATTTGCTTTTAATTGCACCCGTAATTATCTCCCAAACTCTAAATTTCATGTAATTTCATTAATGTTAAACTCAATCATCAACCTCGAAGTTTAACATCATTTTAATCTTACTTATTGATTTGTGCATTTAGATCCTTAATTGACCATCAAACTTTTAATTTTTTTCAATTTGCCCCTTGATGTAGTCAATTTTAGCCTCTACAATCACACATTTTTTTTTTCCAGTTTGATAATTGGTTTTAGATTTATTCAATGAAGTTTCTATATTGCCTATTAAATTTCAATATTTATATAATTAAACTTCTGATTTGACCAAATTAACTCTTTAAAATTATAAATTAACATTCAAACTTTAATTTCTTCTAATTAAAATCTAAATTGACTTCAAATATCAATTTTTTCTTGTAATTAAATCCATAATAAATTAATTAAACCTCCTAAAATATATGAATATAATTAATTAAGGGATTTTTAAAAAAAATTACGATAGATGCATGATGTCATTTTCAGACAATTAGCATTGGGAAGGGGTTGGAAACAAACGCCAACATAGAAATGGAGTCGGGGAAATCAACATCATCTACCAAAACTACGAAAAGACAGCCAGTTTCATCAACATCATCTACCAAAACGACGAAAAGACAGCCAGTTTCATCAACATCATCTACCATCTCGGAAGCACTTGAGATTCCCAAATCTAAAGAGACAAGAAGTCCTTATAGCTACAGCTTGCAAATAAATATTGTTATTAAGTCAGTTATCATACCGTGAATAAATGTATCATTTAATTAATTTTTTCTTCGCTTTCCTTTCCTTCTAATAATTGAAGATAATTATATATTAGGGGTGAGAAAAAAATCAAAAAAATAATTAAACCAAAAAATCCGAAAAAAATACTTGAAAAAATCAAACCGTGAAAAAAAACCGATTAAACCAATTAGAATTTTAAAAAAACCAACCAGTTCAGTTTGGTTTCGGTTTTACAAGCATGAAACCGAAAAAACCAAATCGAATTGAACTGAACCCAAACAAAAAAAAACCTAGGCAAACCGAAAAAACCAAGCCAAATTGAAAAAACCAAGCCAAACCGGAAAAAAACCGAGCCAAACCTGTTTGAACTAGTTTTTTTTAAAAACTAAACCGAATCGAAACTGGTCGGTTTGAACCTGTTTCGGTTTTTTTTTAAATTTTTGGTTTGGTTACTTTTTTTTTTAATAAAAACTAAACCGGACCGAATATGATCACTCCTAATAATTATATATAATGGTATAAATAAAATTATTTACCATTATTTTTCTGAGAATTTTTTAATAGAATAATTAAAATGATATTATAAGAAAACCCTAATAACCCAATACTTTTCAAATAAGATTTTTTTTACTATTATTAGTGATTGGTTTGCTGTCAAAGTTGTTTTTTTTTAGAGTTCCTAGGAGTTTGTTTCTTTTACCCTATTCTACATGAGTTTGTTAGTTACTATCATTTCTTTAAAAAGGAAACTCATATGGAAAAGGAAAAATTGATTAAATACAAAAAATTATAAAATTACATGGAGTTTTTATTTATTTGAACCATTGAGTTTAATTTTAACTTAATAAAATATAAAGTTGAAAAAAATCATAATTAATTACAGGTAAAACAAGACTTCTCAATCATTATAAGTATTTTATAAAACATATCATGAGTTCAGCAAAGATTTGTGCTGATTTCTTGACTCTTCTAAAATGCATGTGACAAGATAGAAAAAACATCTAAATGCTAATGATTCTTTAATATATGACCATGCAAGTCATTTATCTTATTTAAATACATTAATTTAAATCAAACTTAATTTTAAATTATTGGATTCTAATATAATTTTGTTTTAAAACACGTAGGTAGCTTCCTTATTGAACCCGAAACCGGTTCTTGAACTAAAACAATCTATGCGAATAACTTTCTCCCACAAAAGGCAGAACGACTTGCTTTTTTAGCGACAATCATGTCTCCTTCGACCTCATCGATGACACCACCTGTGAGTGCTGTTTGCCAGTAACATCACCTCCTTGTCCCTATGCGTGTATAGAAAGACAAACTTGCCAAGCATAAAAAGAAGAAGAAGAAGAAGTCATACTATATATTTCCTGCCTTCCTTCTCGACGATATTTCTCTATCTAAAGCAAGCACCATGTCCAAGTCACCAGAAGAAGAACACCCTGTGAAGGCCTTCGGGTGGGCTGCTAGGGATCAATCTGGTCATCTTTCTCCCTTCAACTTCTCCAGGAGGTGATCGCTTGTTTCTCTATATATCTCCATTTTTTTGTTTTTATTTTTCATTTGGATATATCATAACTATGTGTATATGCATATGTGTAGGGCTACTGGTGAAGAGGATGTGAGGTTCAAGGTGCTATACTGCGGGATATGCCATTCTGACCTTCACAGTATCAAGAATGACTGGGGCTTCTCCATGTACCCTTTGGTTCCTGGGTAAGTTCATATCTCTCTCGCTCTTTCCTTTCTTCCCGTATTTACGTTTACTTTTGATTACACAAGTGTTTGTAAATCTTACTAAAATATAGAGTAAGAAATTAGATCTGTTCAGAAAAATAGCAAGAAATCAGATCTGAAAAGAAAAAAAACACGTTTATATGGATTAGAATAATTATGGGAATTGTTTTTGGTCGACGTGTTTAATTTTTTAAAAACAAATTGTAAAAAATGTATTTTGATGTAATGACGGTTATCTTTCATCGAAAATTACTAAATTAGATCTGAAATTAATCACAGAAACTTGTTATAAATACTCGAACCTACTGTAAGCTCATTTCTCCACTGATTTTTCAAGCTCATCGGTAAATAAAATAACACTTTAAAAAACAACTCAAATATCTTCTTAAAAAAAAGCCTCCCACTGTGGACCGAAAGTGGGACATATCGAACTCGATTCTTTCAACAAAATGCTGAACGACCACGATGCGTCATTTGTTTAATAATCCGGGGCAACTAGTCTTTATCGGGCTGCAATTTAATAACCCGAGGCAGTGTTGAGATTGTGGTTATCCTCCCTCTTCTCCTCTCATGTGGTTCTTTAGTTATGATTCTTTACGATTCTAACAATCCAAGGTTCCGGAAATGATTTAACTTAAAAATAACCCAAGGCTTCTGCCATTGCGGTGGGTCTATTTGAACCCCTTGCAGAAGAAGATAGACTGCCTGCCTTCTGCCCTTCTCCACCTAGATTTGTCTCCATTTTTAAGTGCGTGTACCTAGAGGTGATAAAGTTCCACCTTGGTAGCCTAAAATGTTGACCCTAAGAGCAATTTTCAGCAATGGTGTAAGACTAGACGAAACTTTCGTGCTGTTCAAGGAAAAGAAACTTACCTACCGGCCGGCCCTGTTCTTTTCTAGGTGTTCTTTTCTATTCTATTCAATGACACCTACCAAAAAGAAAACAATATTTCATGGTAGAAAGGATTGGAACTAGCGTGGTAGGTTTGCCAAAGCCGACTTGCACACTGACCAATTTAATTAAATAAGATTTTAATTTGTGTTTATTTGCAAGAAAATATATAGAAAAATATTTCGCTCTCAATAATTGTTGGCATTATTTAATTTGACGGATATTTTTCATGAATAAAGTAGTTAATGTGTTTTTTTTTTAAAAAAAAAAACCATGTAGCATAAGTCAAATAACATCTTGACTTGATGAGGTATTATTATAGGAGTTCCTTAATAATTTAAAAGTTTGGTTAGAACATCATTACCAAGCTTGAATTGCTTATTTGTTGTACGTATTGAACATCATTAGTTTTTAATATTATTACAACAAAATTATTTAAAAACTATTAATTTTGTATTTTAAAAACAAAAAAACGATTTAAAAAGTATTTCAAAAAACAGAATCCACGGCAAACATTTAAGTCTCCTGTCTTCACCTTCTTTTTTTCTTTGTTCATAATTAGTGTCGCTTCAACTTGGCAAGTGCTACTAAATTAAGCAGCACTCATCGGCAAATGAATTAACTAAGTTAGAAGTTTAATTTACGTGGACATTCAAAATAATGGTTTGATTTTTGCTAATCTAGATCAATAGCCTGTACTTTATGTTTCTAATACTGGAATGTTGGTCTGCAGGCATGAAATTGTGGGGGAAGTGACAGAAATTGGGAGCAAGGTGAAAAAGGTTAATGTGGGAGACAAAGTAGGCGTGGGATGCTTGGTTGGTGCATGTCACTCCTGTGAGAGTTGTGCCATTGATCTTGAAAATTACTGTCCAAAAATGATCCTGACATACGCCTCCATCTACCATGACGGAACCATCACTTACGGTGGCTACTCAGATCACATGGTCGCTAACGAACGCTACATCATTCGATTCCCCGATAACATGCCGCTTGACGGTGGCGCTCCTCTCCTTTGTGCCGGGATTACAGTTTATAGTCCCTTGAAATATTTTGGACTAGACGAACCTGGTAAGCATATCGGTATCGTTGGCTTAGGTGGACTTGGTCACGTGGCTGTCAAATTTGCCAAGGCCTTTGGATCTAAAGTGACAGTAATTAGTACCTCCCCTTCTAAGAAGGAGGAGGCTTTGAAGAATTTAGGTGCAGACTCATTTTTGGTTAGTCGTGACCAAGAGCAATTGCAGGTAACTTCATGTCCATTTCCCATAAAATCTCAAAAAATCGTCTAGCTTGTTTAGATTGAGATAAGTTTTTGTAAATTGTTTCGTTGAATCTCATATTTTACTTTAAGTTAAGAGTACGTAATGGGATGTGCAGGCTGCTGCAGGAACATTAGATGGCATCATCGATACAGTTTCTGCAGTTCACCCCCTTTTGCCATTGTTTGGATTGTTGAAGTCTCATGGGAAGCTTATCTTGGTGGGTGCACCAGAAAAGCCTCTTGAGCTACCCGCCTTTTCTTTGATTGCTGGTCAGTATAAAACCTAATTATGTACATGTAGTTATTCAATTTAATAATTGTTAACTTATGGGATACTAAGATGATGGGTAAACAGGAAGGAAGATAGTTGCCGGGAGTGGTATTGGAGGCATGAAGGAGACACAAGAGATGATTGATTTTGCAGCAAAACACAACATCACAGCAGATATCGAAGTTATTCCAACGGACTATCTTAATACGGCAATGGAACGTTTGGCTAAAAACGATGTCAGATACCGATTTGTCATTGACGTTGGCAATACTTTGGCAGCTACGAAGCCCTAATTAAGGAGAAGATCCCCTGTTCTCGAACCCTTTACAAAATCTGATAACATGTGTTGTTGTCATGAATAAATACATTATCTTTGGGGTTTTTCTTTAATAAACGATTGAGTACTGTTCTTGAAAACTTAACATCGATCGGCAATACCCTGGCAGCTACGAAACGCTTTAGAATTGTTTGTAAGTTTGTTTCATTAGGCTAATACTATGCTCTCGAGTCCTTTGTAAGATCCATTTACGGTTGTGTGAATGCTATGAACAAATAATATGTTTGCGGTTTCTCTTCAATAAATGACTGAATGTTACTGAAAACTACGGCTACCAAAGGAAACAGCTTGATAAGCAGCTTTTATAAAGGCCCGATGGAGGCCTAATTATTTTGGATGTTTTATGTTCAAGATTTTCATCTTCTGATCAAAATTGAAAAAGAAAAAAAATTGGGCAATTAGGATAAAGAGTTAATAATATGTTTTTTTTTAAGCATGTTGCTGTATTTATAAAATAAAGAGTTTTATATTTAGTGAAAATAGAAGAAAATAGTTAAATTATTAATAATGATTGGTGGAAGGTAATTAAAAGTTAATTTTTTAAGAGAGAAAAAGGAAAAGAAAAAGAAAATTACATGGAGTGAATATTAAGCTGCATTACCCTTGTACCAAAAACCTTAAAGTTAAATAATAAATAAATTCATACAAGATTGGGATAAATTGGGCAATTAACATATAAAATGAAAATAAATAGTGAAATGATAATGAAGCAAAAAGATTTAGTAAAATAATATACTTTTAGGATGTTGCGGTTGAGAATCACGACATTTAATTAATATTATAGTTCAGAAACATGATATTTAACTAAATATTACAGTTGGGAACCGTGAAAAAATTATAATTGATATCGCAGTTCCCAACCATGATATTTAATTAAATTTTTACAAACTAATCGACTGTTTCATAGTAATCAATTAATCTAGCATATTGATTGAAATTGAGAAATAGAGGTAAGCTTCTACGTGAATAATAAATTTTAGAGATTCTAATTGTAGTTTGTTTATTAGTCTACAAGTTGGACAAATATATATATTTTTTTTGCATAAAACATATTTGGACAAAAAATTCATAAAAATCATAGTTTTTTTTTTCAAATCGGTTGACCATTTCCAATCATTAGATAAACTAGTCGGCCGGTTAAGCCAGAGAATCAATAATTCAGTGAAGTTAATTTATTTATTTAACAAATAGCTTAGAAAATTCCTAGATAGGATGTTGCCTATCTAGCTCACTCCAATATAATGTCAACACATATGTTGGATTATTTTCAAATACTCTAGTAGCACACAACCTAACATTAAAAATACATGTGCATGTTCTATCATTTAATCTGATTATCCATCTAACTTTTTTTACAACACCCGATTTAAAAGGGGTGTTGACCTAGAACACCTGCTCCTTATAATCAAATAACATTGTAGTATGATCTCTTGATCTCTCTCTACTCATTGTCAACTTAATTTGAATTGTGAGGGGGAAAATTTTACCACATTAAATGTAATCATTAGATTCACGTCTCCACTTGACCTAATAGTTATTACACTTGTAAAATGTTAATTGCACTATAGCTGAAATAGGCATTGCAAGAGCTCATTTCAGAACATGATTAAATGATTATGAAAGATTAGTTATCATATTACCATATCTGTGACCACTATCATAACATAAAGCTCATTTTTCTTTTGGTTCTCATTCAAGCCATTCTTTATATGTTGAGTTCAACTTACATATTTTTTCATAACACAAATCAAATTTGTGCCTTGAAGGTTCGTAACACATCCTCATCAAATCTTTTTTCTTAGTCAGGTCTTTGAATTTATGATTGAAGTTGCTAATAAAATGTTTGGCATAATACTGATGGTATCTTATAGGTTTACGCTAAACTTCTGCTTCACCATTCTTGATGCCTGCATGTCTATTTGATATTATACATATACTTGTTCTATCAGTAATGTATCTTTGTATGCAAAATAAAAATCATCTCCAATTAGATTTTCTCCATCAACAATTGAAAAACCCAATGAAATAACCTATTATTTGCATAAAAAATAATTGCAATCAATAACTTCTCATCATATCTCCTATACAAATATGTGCGATCAACATTGATAAGTAGTTTACAGTACTTGAAACCTTCAATACAAATGACTAAAAAACTCTCCTAAAAAACCGTTGTACTATCATCAATATTTTTTTAGTGCATTCAATTAACAATTGTTCCAGGATTTTCCAGGATTTGATTCCTTCATTGCCAACAAAAACCTAAGCAATTTTTCAAAATACTCCTCAAGTGAACCAAAAAGATGTTTAATCACCTTCTGTTTTGCAACTCATGCTTTGTCATATAAAATTTTATACTTGTAATGCAATTTTATTTTGTTTTATATACTTGCAACTGTCATTAAAATCTTATTCATTAAAAGGGTTGATATAACATTAACAATAAAATTTGTATTAATCTGATGGTGATTGTTTTGGACAAAGGTCGAAACATATGTGTGTGACCTTTTTAACTTTGCTATCTCAAATGAATCCAATCTTTTATGATACCTTCCATATAAATACCACTTACATTCGAGTGCTTGCACATATTGTAATTGAACAAATATAGAGTTCGACTGTTGGACTTGATATTCAACTAAATGTGTAATGTGTCGTTATTTAACTTTATTAACCAATTCATTTTTACTACGGAATGTTTGCTTAACCTTTAAATTAGACTCTCTTGACATACATCTATGACCAAGTGCCTAATCATTAGAAACAACAAAACTAGATCTAATAACATCTCTAAATTCAGGAACATGAGGTATGATTTTATCATCATCATCAACAACATTTATCATCATATTCGGGTCTAACATATTATCATCTTCATTGTCACTAGACTCAGAATAGTCAAACTTATATTGATCAGTAAATAGATTGTGAAACATAGTATCATATATCCTTTGTAGTAAATAATTCGACAATAAAGTGATTTTACCTTTACTAACTGATTTTGAAGAACCATCAGAAGTTGGGAGATATACAGATTTTGATCGACTAACTACATGCAAAACCATAATGTTCAAACCACTTTGAATGAAAGAATAAACCATTGTTTTAAAACTATCATCACACATAATTGATACCAAAGTTGTCAATTCTGTTCCAGTTGGCGTTCTGTTTTTTAATTGGAACAATATGTTTTACTTTTGGAGCGTTTTGATGTGCCGTTTCGGGATTGTACTGTTTATATATATATATATATAATTAAAAATATTAATTCAACGAACATAATTTCAATTCAAATACAAAAATAAATTAACTTGAAATTATGTAATTCAAATTTCAAACATAAGTAAAAAAAGTGGTAGTTGAACCAGTGAGTTCAAAGATAACCTGGATGATTGGTAAAAATATAGTTTGACAAAAAACAATTCAAGATGATATATATATGTGTGTGTGTGTGTGTGTGTGTGTGTAGAGAGAGAGAGAGATAACAACATATCGGATCAACCTGGATCAATCTTCTAAATCCATGACCCAGGACAAAAGACCATAATAACCCCAAATATAACAAATCAAAACAAATTATAAATCTCCATTCTCAATAAACTTATTGTTAAATGATGAAATTAAAAAAAATCCAATCTAAAATAAGGACATAAAAAATGACCTTTCGAAACAAAAATAAAAATTTGAATAAAATTATGAAAATGCCATCAATAATCTCACAAGGCCTTTCTAAATTTCGATTGCCCTAAAATTTTAACATAAGATATAACAATATGTCAGGAGACTCCTCCTTAAAATTTCAGTCTGATCCAAATGGTGGATTGAGAGATATGATTGATACCGTAAAAGTAGATAATATTGTTTTTTGTAAATAAAAAAAACATTATTTGGCTGGAACAA
The DNA here is from genome assembly GCA_015852605.2 of Populus deltoides. NCBI lineage: Eukaryota > Viridiplantae > Streptophyta > Magnoliopsida > Malpighiales > Salicaceae > Populus > Populus deltoides. The sequence continues at coordinate 9,895,751 of CM027585.2, read as the reverse complement.
CATGAAATTGGAATGTTCTGGCCAAAATTTAGGTGGAATTTATGGAATTGGTTGAGATTCCAAGCGAGATGAAATTTATTCTGGTTTGTTCTAATTTTTAAACTGGAATGAGATTTATTGGCCATTTTGGTATAGGAAAATATTGATGTTCACCATTTTGACACCTCAAAGTTATTTTAACATCAATTTCATTATAATTCAACCAAAGTCCATGACAAATGGCTTCTTTCCTTTATGCACACGACATGCCTAAATTGTTACTTAACAACAAACTGCTCCCGTTATTATATGTAATACTACTATTCACATCATGAACAATAATACAACCGTAATGACATAACATAAATTTGTTACAAGATATGCTATTAAAAAATTTTTTTTGGATCCAGTCAATTAGATGTAATTTTAACTAAATTGCATTGCCCCAATTCTAATTGGAAAAATTCATATCAAATTCTAAAAAATTAACGTTAAAGCAAATTCATCAAAAAATAAACATAACTTATGAAACAAAATCTAATTTATTTCTTTAATGCACAATTGCATTAAATCAAACCCAAATTCATAGAAAATTAATATAATTTAAAGAAAATATCAAATTCATCAACTTATTAACAATTCAATAGAACGTGTAATTCATAATAATTCTACTGTATTCAAGCTATCTTGTATTAAATCATCAAGCTTAGTTAATTATATTATTAGCTGATTCCAAGAATACACACAAAATCTATAATTCGACAACTTAACATCAATTAAACGTAACACATAATTAATTGAAATAATTAATTCATAATTAATGTAACTTATTTTCATGTTCAACTATATCAAATCAACTCTAATTTATGATATTCTTAAATAATTTAACATTAATTCAACAAATTCTAAATTCATCATAAATCCTATATTCAACCTAAACAATTATTTCATTTCAACCAAACCAAACACAAATTCATAGCAATGTATTGTGTTTATCTTGTATAGAGGACTAGAAAAAGGGCAGGGTGGTGGCAACAACAAAGGTAATGATGGATTTTTAACACAAAACATCCAAGGATGTTTAAAGACTATGAAGGATTTGATTTTTGGTTGTTTTAAGGGTAAAATATAAATGTTTTATTAGATTTTTTTAGACAGAGACTAAGGGTGTCGATTAGTTTTTGAAGAGAGAGACAACATCTATGTGTGTTGTTTTTCAATTTTGAGGGTTTAAATTTTAATTGATGTCGTGCTTCCAAAACACGAATTTTTAAGTTGTTAAGTTTCATAAGTTTAACATTTAAACTTATTGCGCTTTTCAATAGCAACATTTACTAAATATTGTGTTTCTAAAACACTACATGTTCAAAGTATGTTATTTCATCAATTTTTTTATAAATAGAGTTATTCTACTAAAACTTTAAATTTACTATACTAATTTTTTTTTGAAAAAAAAAACGAATTAGGCCAATTTCCCTTAGTAGAGGGGATTGTATAGTCAGTTCTAGGAGAGAAGCTAACAGCCCAAGTCCAAAATAACTGGTAATTTCCTTAGCTTTGATATAACAACAAAAGGGCTTTGTTTGTATTTTTATTGATTTAGATATTGTTTAGTATTGTAATTCAATCCTGTTTTTAAAAATTTCTGAATTTTTTAGTTTTAAATTAATTTTTATTTGTTTTTGAATTGTTTTAATGTGTGATGTTAAAAATATTTTTTTAAAAATATAATTTTCTTTATGAATTTTCAAACAAAAAATACTTTAAAAAACCTCTGCCACAATTTCAAAATGACACTAATATTAGGAATTAAAAAAATGATAAAACATCATTTTTTATTTATACTGTCATTACCAAAATATCGAACTTCCTCATTCCAATCATCTTAAAAGATATTAAAAAAATATTTGAGAGTATGATACAAATTGATTTTCAAAGAATTTTTCTTTTGAAAATACATAATTTTTTAAAAAATTATTTTTTAAAAATTATTTTTAATAAAAAAATATTTCAATCTTAACACAAATAGGATATAAAGACATGTTATTACTCCTTAAATTTTGGCATGTTATTACTACTTAAATTTTGAATCTTGAAAACAAAAAAAAAAAAACTGATTGTATAGTACACAAAGCCAGCCGCATGTTTTCTTTTATGCAAAAGATGTGTAGCTTTCAAAGGAATTTATCTGTTTCCCCCTCCTTTCCCCTACCTCCCTTACAGCTTCCATCTCCAATGTAAGAGTTGTCACATATTTTATTGTCCTTTTCATTCTCCTAGATACATTTGGACTGAATGATTGCTTATGTTTTTTTTTTTAGGGAAACCCATGTTTGGTTTGTTTTACCTGATGAATTCAAGAGTGTGTCTCTTTTGAATCAATACATGGAACTTCTATCTCCATGTGAGAAAGAAAATGTTTTGTCTATGCGTGGAGACCAGCTCCAGAAAAGAGCCTTGCTTGCCCGTACTTTGGTTCGCACTACCATTGCAAGATGTAAGTTTTTGTTAGCTATTCCTGTTTTAGTTCAACTTTTACATATTTGATCAATACCCTTTTCTTTGCTGCTTCAAAGTTTTGATTTTTCATTAACGTTATGTTAATGAATGTGTAAATGGGCTTTGAATTTGGATTTAGTTCTGATTTCGATAGGTGTTTGATGAAATGAATCTTTCAAATTTGGATTGGTTTGCCCGTGACTGTCGTTTCCACATAACAAACATTAATGCATCCTTTTCTGGTTGCCCCTGTAGACTGCAGAAAATCTGTCACCATATGAATTGTACTTTCAAAACCTTGCTCGCTGCAGCATTTTAGCATTTTGTTTAGTGTGCATTAAAAGCAGGTGTAATTTGGCTAATTGTAGTATTACTAGTTGGGTACTCTATGAATTAATTATAGTAGTAATTGAACAGATATATTTGGCTTGCAGTTTAGGTTTTTGATTTTGCAGAGAGGCAATCTAATCAGATCTGGTTTGAAAAGAAAATAGATAACCAGTTGAAGAAATGGAATGAACTGTTCTTTATGCATCTCATAAATGTTGTGAATGGTAATCTGAAGGAGCCTAATGAGTCAAACTAGAACAAACGAAAACATCTCATTACTAGGCGCAACCATCTCAAAATCTGTCGCTGCTATAGTGTCTGTAGCATCTGTGCTTCAAGATGCCATTGGTTAAGGCATTTTAGGGTAAACAAATTGAAGCTTTTCTAAGAGTTCTAAATTTGTGTTATGTTAATTCAGACCCATATCAGTTGATAATAAGGTTGCATGATCTATGATAAATCCTGCTATGATTCAGGAGAAAGATTGTATGTGCAGTACATGTAATATCTTAGAATGTTAAGTTGGACCATACAATTTTCAGGGGAAAAAAGAGAGAGATTAGTGAGATCATGCTCTCATTTCACGATGAAGTAATTTATTTATCATTTTTTACTAAACTTGGAGAAAGGGATGAGATGTTTTGTAGGATGGGTGGGAATTCTGAAACCTGAATTACACATTCCACGGTGCTTGTTTGCACCACGCATCGGATAGAAGAAAGATCATGTAGACTTCTTTTTTAATAATGTTTGTTATTACTAGATCAGATAAACAATCATGTTGTTGATCCAAGATCTTTGAAGTTCAAGAAGAACGTTCATGGAAAGCCTGAGGTTGGTTTTTCTTTTGTTAATTCAGATGGGAATACTATTATTTTCTTTCTTAATATTTTCTTGTGGAACATGTTTGTGTAAAGATATTTTTTTTTGAAGCTCATTTTCATTTTTTAAACTGCTTGTATGGCTTTTCATGGTGTAGTTAGTGTGGGAAAGTGATGATGGCCAGTGCCCTTCTCCATTACATTTCAATATCTCACATACATCATCTTTGATAGCTTGTGGAGTGACACTGAATTCGCCAGTATGTCCTCTGATTATTTTTATTCTCTTGAGTATATTTTCAGATAATGATGCTTCAGGTTGCCTTGGATGCCTCTATTAAAGTTTCAGCTGGTTTGTAATAAATTGACTAGGCCTGTTTTAATTTGTAATTCTAGATTGGTATTGATGTAGAAGAGAAGCAAAGAAAAATCGAAAACAATATCTTAGCTTTTGCACGGCGGTATTTCTCTCTATATGAAGTGGAACACTTGAGTGTGATTTCTGACTCTGAAGTTCAGCGCCAGGAATTTGTAAAATTATGGATTCTCAAGGTGGGCTTGGTGCTATGTTATTGTAAAACTGCATGCTAGTTTATTTGTCATGCTACACGCTTCTTGGCATATTCAATTTTTTTTTTTTGTGGTAAAGTGCAAGAATAAAGTCTTGTATTGTACATTTTCATGCGAAATTATTATCAGTCAGCCTAATTGCTTAAATTGAATTTTTCAAGATGCATGAGATATTTTACTCATCCTTTTAGTCGATTTATGCGTGATCCTTTGTAGAACTTTATTACTGTTTTTATATTGTGTTTTCCTTGCTTCTGTATTTAGCAGTAAAATCTACCTCCTTGTCAATTTATTAGGACCAAATATATTAAGTTTTATGTCCAACATATTTTCTCTCTTTTATCAATCAGTTCTCCTTTCACTTGTAGATATACATTCAAAGAAATATGTAAGTTATTTCTTCCATGCTCCTGTTCAATTAGACAAACATTTTTCCAACCAGGTAGCCTGTATAAGTTTCAATTGCATTTAACAAAAGGGTGTAAAAGTTGATTAAACAGTTGGATAATAGAATTCACTCCTGTCTTCTTCTTCTTCTTTTTTTGATGAATGCACTCCTGTCATGTTTCTAGATGGGCTTATAGTTAGTTACAAGTTACATCTATCCTACAGTTGCATTCATGTTATTGAATATCAAATAGACTTGTCAATTGTAACCATAGAAATATGCATGAATATGAATCACTCCCATATGTACCAACTTAAATTTTCTTGTAAAAAACTTAATCTTATTTAAGATCTCACATAGAAAGTAAAAAGAAAAAAGAAAAGAAAAGAAGAAGATACAAGCGAATTCAAGGCTTGACCGAGTTTAGCATGTATTTTGTTTCAAGTTATGTTCAATTCGAAAGCTTTAGATGCTGCCAAGAAAACAATTTGTCATGGAAAGTACAGGCCGAGTATATTTTCCTCAAACCTGTCATTGATGGATCTTATTTGTAGGAGGCATATGTGAAAGCTTTGGGAAGAGGCTTCTCTGCTGCACCTTTCAAGACTTTCACAATTCGTGAGAAGGATGCAACCAATTCTGGGGTATGTCCTATATCTTCGAGTTTCTTTGAGAAAGCACTGATGCAAGTTAGAAATGTGTGCAAAGAGATTAAAATAATTTGAAGTGTGTGATCAATAGCCCTATGTCCACGGTAACACATTGCTGGACAGTATACTGCCTAAGCACATATGTTAAGGAAATAAATTATTCTATCAAGTGTGGTAAGTTCATGGCTGTGCTTTGAGCTTTGGGCAACAAATAAAGAAAGGTCACCTTGAAAGTGATACTCGAGTTGTCCTATGTATAGCACAGAAAGGTCACATATAGTTAGTTGGATACTGCATAGTCACTTTTAAAATGGTAGTTCTTCACGGTTTATGCAAACAATAACCTTAGATGGTCCACTCTTTTTTTTCTCCTAGTATTTCTGATTTTCTACTGTGTATCTTCCTGACTTGTTCTTTTTTTTACTTGTTTAGTATCAGTAATCATATTAAGCATCCTGTTGATTAACGATTCATTCAAATTCTGCAACCAGGCATCTGAAGTAGTTGTGGAATCTTCCGACCACCCTGTGAGTCTCACAAACAACTGGCAATTTGGACTTTTTGAACTGGCCAGTTCTCATTATGCTGCCGTGTGCATGGAAAAAGATAAAACAAGTGATGTTGCGATGAGGGTTCCAATGAGATTGACTGTAAGGAAAACCATTCCATTTGTCGAAGATATATGCATTTCTGGAACTGATGCAGTTGTACCTCTTGCAGGCTTGATCAAACAAGTGTGATTGTATAATTCCATTTTGTTTTCTTGTTATTTATTCATGTGGAATTGCAATGCCATATTGTGGCATTACGTAATTAGAAAGCAAAATTCCCGATTCTTTTGTCATTGCCTTTTTTCCCGTAGCTAGTTACAAGACATGTTTTGCTGACGTGATTTGATTTGTACGCTAATTCTGTTCTTAATTACCCTTCTTATACAGTAGTAAAATGCGTAGATGTGTGTTTGGTGAAGCAACCTTTAGATTGTGATTCTCGTGACAGAACACTGAAAAGAGGTTGCTGCAGTCTGGCAACAGGATTTTGTCGGTCGCTGGGTTTTAGTCAATTTGCAATGTTCAATTTCCTTCTGGCCACACGTTTTTGGCCGGTGAAGAGGAGAGGGTAGAAGAATGATAGACAATAACATACATGGAGACGCTGATATACTTTGGTCTTCATAGCCATGGCATGGCTTGATGGAGGCAATAAAAAAAAAGGTGGTGAAAGGGGCCGTTTTGTTGAGGGAGAATGAGAGGGAAATAAAGCGGTTGATTCCGGCAGGTTTGGACGGGCAGAAACTATTATATTATTATTTTATTCAGGAAATGGTGTTTGTGTTGAAAATATATAATTGTAAATTTTGTCTTTTCTCTCTCTCTCTCTCTCTCACTATAATGGCACTATAAAGGTGATAAATTTGTGATTACACACACACTTGATATTTTTATCATTTTTATACATGGCTAATTTATCACCACTTTTCTTCTTATCTTTGTTTTTTTTAGTTTTTCCTTTTTTCTCTTTACATTTTTTTTGTGGAAAAAAATATTAATTTTTATTTTTTACACTTTGAATATTATCAATCTTGACCTATTTATACTATTTTTTTGTTTTTATCTTTATTATTTTGGTAATTTTTAAAATTTGTTTTCTTTACACTTTTTTTTAATAAAAAAAACTATTATACAAAGATTAAGGAAATAGTGTTTCATTGTAACAATTGTAACATTGTTATTTTCTTTTATTATATTAAAAATTAGCTTGAGATCTTAGATATTTTTATTAACGCATATGATCTTTTACTATATTTTATTATATGTAAACATTGACCTTTTGATTTATGGTGATATTTTTTTATTCGATGTCAAAAAATATGTTAGTAACACCCACACATTAATTTTTTTTGCATTACAAAAAAAAATTATTCGACTTGCAGTGATGCAAGTTGATTTTTTCTGGCATGTATTGGCACAAATAATTTTTGATGTATTTAATTAAATGCATGCGTAAGCTTTTTTACATATATATAATTAGAATTAAAAAAACACATTTGAAAAGCTTAAATATTTTTTTTTCAAAAATAATCATCCAACCCGCGATGAAGCGCGAGTTAAATAATTAGTACATATACTAAAAGAAAATGATATTTTCCTGTAAAAATGACATAATTATAAATTTTGCCATATTTATTACTGTAATGGTGGCAAAATTGTATTTTTCAGGTTTTTTTTATTAAGTTTTTCTTATATTTTTTTTCCTCTTTATACTTAGCATTTTTATTATTTTTACACATGGTCAATTTATCACCATTTTTCTTCTTATCTTCATTTTTTTTTCAGTTTTTCTTTTTTTTCTTTGCACTTTTTTCTGAAAAAAATATTAATTTTTATTTTTTATACTTTGAATATTTATCACTCTACACTTAGTCTATTTATACTATTTTTTTGTTCTTATCTTTATTCTTTTGTAATTTTTTTTTAACTTTTTTCTTTACTCTTTTTTTTCAAAAAATTATTATACAAAGACTAAAAAAATTATGTTTTACTGTAGCAATTGCAAAATTATTATGTTCTTCTGCTATATTAAAATTAACTTGAGATCTTACATATTTTGATTAACATATATGATGTTTAATATATTTTATTATATATAAACATTGGCTTTTTATTTTTTACTCGATGTTAAAAAAATACGTCAATAACACCTATATATTAATTCTTTGCGTTAGAAAAAAAGTTATTCAACCTACAACGAGACAAGTTTAATAGACGCGTTAAAACTTTATTTTTTTGCATTTATTAGTACAGATGGTTCTCGATATATATAATTAATACATGTATAGGCTTTTCGGTTTATAATTAGAACAAACACACATTTGAAAAGCTTACATATTTATTTTTTATACGAAAAAAATTATCTGACCAGAGACGAAATGCGGGTGAAATAACTAGTATTTTTCTCTGTCTAAAAAACAAATCTGGTAATTAATGGTAAGTGAATGGAAATTGTGATAATTACTTTTTTTTTTCAAAAACAAAGCACGAAGTAATTGTTTTTTAAGAATATAATAATTATAATTACTTAGTTATATTTTATTTCAAATTAAATTTGGATTTTATAAGAGGTACGCATTTTATTAATTGTGTTATCTCAAATGCAATATTGATTTTTAACACAAACTCATCAAATTAAAGAAAGTAAGGAAATAAAACTTGTATAGGAAAGCAAGTAAATGATGAAGATAAATTGAATAAAAAATTGCATATATAGGGCTACTTACTTCTGTTAATTATGAATTTCTTGGTTGATTATACTATTTATAATCAATTTTAATTTATTGTTGCATTAATGATAGTAAATTGATTTTTTTTTTGTGTGTAAACAAGTTCATATATTTTTTTGACTTTAGCGTGTAACAAAAATAAAATAGCTAAGCTAAGCATAATAAAGTTGTAGGAAAAAATTATAAAATTTGAATCAGATTAATGAATAACTGATGATTAAAGATCAACAAAATTGAATAAATAGTCTACTCTAGTTGCCCAATGGTTTAATAGAAAAATATATAGAAAAACATTAAAATACAAATGAAAATATAAGGAATAGATGAATTAGGAATCTAGATTCTCAAAAGAGGTGTTATTTATAAATGACTAGACATGGTCCGCTCTATATCACAAGATTATAATTTTTTTTTGCATAAAAAATAATATTTAGGTTATGAAAGCATGTTTTAAAAAAATAAAAATAAAAAAAACTACTCAAGTTAGAGGTGTTATTTATAAATGACTAGACATGGTCCGCTCTATATCACAAGATTATAATTTTTTTTTGCATAAAAAATAATATTTAGGTTATGAAAGCATGTTTTAAAAAAATAAAAATAAAAAAAACTACTCAAGTTAGAGGTGTTATTTATAAATGACTAGACATGGTCCGCTCTATATCACAAGATTATAATTTTTTTTTTGTGTAAAAAATAATATTTAGATTATGAAAGCGTGTTTTTAAAAAATAAAAATAAAAAAAACTACTCGAGTTATAGCTCTGATAAATAAATTGATTTTATTTTAATTAGACAATAAAATAATTTGATGGCACTAGTAAACAAACATTTTTTTTTAAAAAAATAGACCATGATAACTTGAAAAATAAACATTTAAAAGTATGTAGCGGGATAAAAAAGAGAAAAAAATCAGTTTTAGTCAATCCGAGATAGCGTGATAAACATGTAACCTGGTAATAAGGGGTAAGCCAAACCGGATTAATCAACAAAACTCGTGATCTAAGTTAAGAGATTAAAATAACCTGATAGAAAAGAAATTGAAGAAAACTCAAAGCTAGTTTTTTTTTAATAAAAAAAATCTAATGTTGAATAATAAAATTAAAAAAAAGCAAAAAAAAAAAAATATTGACCCACATTAACTTTTCAAACTCGTGATAGGTCATTAGACCAGAAGCACCATACATGAAAAAATCAAATGTTGAAAGATAAAATCAGAAAAAAAAATCAATTACACAAAAGGATTTAAAAAATAGTAATTAGAAGAGGGTGAAACTAAAAATAAAAATAAATTAGAGGGGAAGAAAAAAGTTTTGATTGGAGGATTAAATTGAAAAAAGTCAATCTAATATCAAATATCAAAGGATGAAATCGGGAAAGAAATCAATTAAACAAAAGGATTTAAAATTAAAAAAATGACAACTAAAAGAATGAAGGTGAAAATTGAAATAAAAAAATAAATTATAGGGTAAGAAAAAAAGGGATTGGAGGGTAAAATTGAAAAGAAAATTAAATTTAATAAAATGATAAAAAAAGTAAGGACCAAATTAGAAAAAACAATACACCATATACCCAGATTGAATAATGAAATTGAAAACATCAAAACTTCTACAAAAGAACCAAGGAAAAAAAAATAGAAATCAAAAAGGTTTAAATCGGGAAAACTTATACATGACAAATTAGAATTGAATGATTAAATTAAAAAAACAAATAAAACTTTAATAAAAAAGACCAAGAATAAAAATTAAAAATCAAAAGAATAAGGATTGAAGTTGAAATATCAATAATAAAGTGGACCAACCAATATTTTTTAGGGTGGGAGAGAGAAAATAAGAAGAAAAAAAAATTAGAGTGAGGTGTGACAACAGAACCAACACTTGCTAAGGGCATGAGAGTGTCATTAACAATCATTACAGGAATAGAAAACGAATGAGACACAAAAGCAAAAGATGAAGAATCTTGAGACCTATGATGTGAAGCACCAAAATCTAAGACCTACTCAGAATATGATATACCTGAAGAACTATGAGGCAACTGACCTACAAAAGAAGAAATGAACATAACTTGTGACTACAAGGAGAGAAACTTTTAAAATTGCTCAGCTAAAGTACTAGGATTGGTGAAAGAACTTGATGAAACTACTGCTACAATATTGTGGTTTGGTGGTTTGTAGCCCTGATGTGGTTTATGAACATTAGATTGTGACTAGCTGTTAGGCTTCCAAGTTTGATTCTGTTGTCTCAACTTGGAACACTAAGTCTTCCAATGATCTTTCTGCTTACATAAACTATACTTATTGAAGGCAACCCTTGTGTAAGTCTTATTATGATTATTAGAGAATGACTTAAAAGGTACTGGTAGCATAGAAGGATCAGAAGTAGAAATAATTTTCTTTTTAGAATAAGACCAAAAACATATTTTTTCAGCCAATAACTCACTGGCAATTAAGTCAACAGAAGACAATAGAGAATGATGTAAAATTAAACCTCTAAGTCATTTAAAGTCACTGTGAATTACTATTAAAAACTGTATCAATCATTACTGCTCTTTACGAGCAATATGCACCATACACCTTTAATTCTGTAAAAGCCAATTGATCCTAAAAATCTGTCGTAGCAGAATTTGATCCTAAAAATCTCTCATAACAAAATAAAACTTATGAATACTCATATTTTTCTAGTGAAGAGCTTATATGTCATTCTCTAATTGATACCACTTTGTAAAATTTGGTTGCATGAATAATCTTTGCAGATGACCCCAAACCTCCTTTATCGTCTCATATTTCGCCAATTGTGTACCTATGGAATACTCAACAGAATTGTTAATCCAAGTAATAATCTTTACATTGTTTGCTTCCTAGGCATCTACCAAAATAACATAACCCTCATCAATATTCTTAGGTATTACAAAAGTTCCACTAACATATCCCTACATCTTTTTACCCTTAAAAAAAATTTTCATCACATAACTTCAATACGAATAATTCTTTCTATCCAACATCACATTCACAAACTGAAACGAATCATCTCTTTTAGTAGCCATAATCAACAAACAAAGAAAACTAGAATGTAAAAGGAAAACAAAGTATCAGATTGCAAAAACCAAAGAAATATCTTCTCAAAGTTGGATCCGTGAAAGCTGTGTTTGAGATTAAGTTTCGTACTATGAAACCATGCTTCATTACCATGTTAAATAATCTAAAGAAATGAAGAGAAATACAAACATAAGAGAGAAGAATGCTAGAGTTTCATTGACACTGCATGATGTGATCACAATAATCTAAATGAATAAGTTTAACCTAAATATAAAGAGATTATATACAAGGCTAAACTGAAAAAAAAATAAAAATATTATTCTATTCTTAATAAATAAAATAACTCTATATTTTTTTAATATCCATCACATATGTACTCTTTTTTCTTGGGTTAAAAATTAACTTGAAACCTGAATCGCAACATAAAACGAGCATAAAAATAGTAATATCATAATATTTGTCACACCCGGACATTGCGATGACCATTTAAAAATTTTTCATGGAAAAAAAACAGATATTTGACATCTTGTTTTTTGGAAGGAAATGTCTAGTTTAAGGAGTCACTACCTAGTATTATGGTCATTAGAAACCGTCACCAGTCAACAGAGATTCTATAGTACGGAACTGGTTACGCGAAATGAAAGATATTATCACCTCTTAAGCATCCTACTTGAGGCAGGCTGCATTGTTATTAGTTTTGTCTTAAATTGCTAAGAGTTTGTTTTTGTTTTATTCCTATGGTCTTCCTATAATATTCCAGACTCTGATATTAGTGAATATTCGCATACAAATATTTCCAACTCTAGCATTGGTAAATGTTGTGTAACCCGAAAAGTACGGTATTCCTGACTCTGGTGCCAATGAAAAAATCTTCAAAATTTAAATTAAAAGAAAAGGAAATTATTTTTTTTAGTTTTTTTACGGCTGGATCTAGCCTAGCCGTACAGGCTGGGCTAGACCCAGCGGCCCAACCTGGTTACTGGCCTAAGCTAGTAACCCGGTTTGCTGTTGCACGAATGCGTGAATTACAATGCATGCTTAAACAATAACATGTTAATTAAAAATGGTAAGATAACCCTGAGGGGTGTAACTTAACTAGTCAGACCCTAAATTTGTTCTTTAGAGGTCACTAGTTCGAGTCTCATAAACCTCAGGGCCACTGGAGGCTTATATGGTCGTTAATTTCAGGGCATGTTGGATTAGTCGAGAAGTACAAAAATTAACCCGGACATCCACGTTAATCTAAAAAAAAAAATAGTAAGACGGGGCAACAACTCACCTTGTACTATTGATGGTTGGACCTGTTGCCAGGGGAGAAGAGAGGAAGCTGACTACGGTGGAGAAGAAACTTCTCACGACTGAGGAGCCGGAGGACGCTGGCCTTAGGAGCATGGTGGGGTCGCCTGTTGGAGCTTATAGTTTGCTGGAGCTCCTCTGCTGCTGTTGGTTTGAGATTGCTCACGGCTGCTGGTGCGAAAGAGAGCTTCTAAATTTGCTTCAATGGAGGCTGGGATAGTCCACGACTGCCATGCTGCTCCTAGTGTTGTCGTCTCATTCATGGCCGAAACAGGAGACCACAATGGGGATGCTGAAGACTTTGTTGATGTAACTCTCGTCCACCATGCTAGTGCAGAGCTGCTGTTGGAGGATGATCTTCCCTTTCTGTCGCTGCTTTGTGATGTTGGTGTTGCTCTAGGTGCTGGACTAAGAAGAAGAAGCTGCTGTTGGAACTGAGTTATGAGGAAAACTCTTCTTGTGCTGAAGTTGGCCATGGTTGGAGATGTTAGGTGTGGCTGAGAAACGCAACCACCACTGCCCATGGCTGAGGAGATGATGAATGCTAGCCAGAAAACGAACGGTGAAGTTTGCTGGCAGGGATGAATGCTGAGGGCTGTCTCTAGGTTAGGTTCCAACAAGGAAGAGAAACACAGGGGAGGGAGACGCAGGGGGACTTTGGCGACAGAGAGGAAGATCAAGGTGTGTGACCAAGTTGGTGAATAGATAAAGTAGCCCGTGAAGAGTAAAAAAAAAATCTGGAGCCGGCGGCTCCCTTCTTGACAATAGATGGTAATGCCTTCCCTCAAGGTTTTCGTGTATTTCTTGTAATGTCTCGTTTCTTGTAATGGCATTTCTTCCTTTTTGTATGCACTAGTATTTGTATTTATAATATAAAAGTTTTATAGCATATAAAAAAACAAAATTTCAAATAAATTTATTTGTTTTTCTACATTTAAATTTAATTAAAAATCAAATTAAAAAAAACTATTATTATCTTAATAACAAGAAGAGAAATCGAGAGTGATAAAAATACATTTTAGTTCTTAGTTTTCCTACAAATTAATAAATTATACTTTTCATCAAAATAAATTCCTCATCTTTTAGTTTTAAATTTTAAATTCTATAAAATTAAATTAAAAATAAATGGATAAAAATTGAGTTATAATAAAACTGTTTGATTGTGGACTTTTCAATCAAAACGAAAAAGTAAGAGATTTATTCTAAGAAAAAAAAAAGGAAAAATGAAAGTAAGAGATTTATTAGTACATTGAAGTCAAAAGTGTGATGTTGAAAACCACATGGACTATATATTTAATTTTTAAAACTATAGGGACTAGGTAAATACAAATATTGCTTAATTTTGATCTAAAATATCCACGTCATATATTTTCACGGCTCTGATCCCAGAAATCAAAATAAAGCCATAGTCCGCGTATTATACAAACCAACTAACTTGATAAAGAAGAAGATAGAACAAACAGATTTTCTACACAAAAAAAAAAAAAAAAACAGAGAGCTTGTTACCTTTTGGCAATGGAAGCCGTACAGTTCTCGACCGTTTCCTCCCGCCATTTCTCGACTCCTTCTCTCTCGAGGAACAACAAGACTCTCTCTTACTATTCAAGCTGTCCAAGATATTCAACTAAATCTTTTTGTTCTTCGTGGACTGGCTCAAGCAATAATGTCACTTCGCTTTCCTCAAGAAATTCATTCACTGTAGGTTCAAGAAAGAAAAGAAAACAACTCCCATTTTAGTAAATTTGGAGTTTTTTTAATTCGGCTTATCTTTTGATGCACAAATCTCTCTTGTTTTTTCTTTCTCTTTACCTGTGGTGAACAGAAAGAGATGTGGAGGTGGGTGACTTGCAAGAGTGTTGTTACTTTTAGAAGAGAAATGGGAGGTGGTGTGGTAAAAGCAGAAATGTTTGGTCAGTTAACTAGTGGTCTCGAATCTGCTTGGAACAAGCTCAAAGGAGAAGGTTTGAGCTTACATGTTTATTTTGTCAATTCAATTAGTTTTCTTTTCTTTTTTCCTCAAAAAAAAGCTAGCAAATTTAGGCATGGAGTAGTGTGTTTTAGCTATTAAAAATACATCAATGTTAGCAAACAATAAGAAAAGGAAAGCATTGATTTTTGTATCTATAGATGGATTAAAACTGTGGGTTTCTTTTCTTTTTCTGTTTTAAATATGTTACATTTTCATTTTGTTGGTGTTTGGCTTTTGTTTGCGGTTGAATTTTTTTACCTGCTGCAGAGGTTTTGACCAAGGAGAATATTGTGGAGCCAATGAGGGATATTAGAAGAGCTCTACTGGAAGCTGATGTGAGTGAATTTGCAAACTAGAATTCGAGTTTCTTTTAATGTTTTTTAAAAACAAATTATGGTTGGTCTATTGACAGGTAAGCCTTCCTGTGGTTCGAAGGTTTGTTCAATCAGTCAGTGACCAAGCTGTTGGTGTTGGCCTGGTTAGAGGAGTGAAACCTGATCAGCAATTAGTCAAGGTATAAATTTCTGTGAATTAAATACTTCTAAAATGTAATTAATCTGAGTGATTTGTGAAATAAAAGTGAAGTTTCCTTCTTTATGTTTGTGTACTTCAATAAATTTTCAGTTAGTTTCGATGTTGTATGTGCTCACTAAATATTATTGTTTGGTTGGCTCAGCTGGTGCTGTATTCTTCTATTGTCTGAGTTATTGTCTTTGTTTTCACATTTGAATTGAATCTAGCCGAGCATGCATAAAAACTCCTAGGAGGCACTGAGGATTACTTGCAATAATTTGATGAGTGTTATATAGTGAGTTTATGACTTTAATGTGGAAGTTGAGCAAAGCTATGGAGTCTTTGTTGTGTTTGTATTGGTGGTTATGAATATCTGGTTCTTGCAGATTGTGCACGATGAACTTGTGAAATTGATGGGTGGAGAGGTATCTGAATTGGTCTTTGCAAAATCTGCTCCCACTGTAATTTTATTGGCTGGCCTACAAGGAGTTGGGAAGACAACTGTCTGTGCAAAGTTAGCTAATTACCTTAAGAAACAGGTGCATTTTGAAAACCACAACTTCTATCCTTTTCTCTGCGGTTTGTGGGTGTTTGTAGTTGGCTGTTGATAAGCTTTTTGTATGCTTAGTTATGTTGTTGACACCGATTGTGTTGGAAACCACAGGGGAAGTCTTGCATGCTTATTGCGGGAGATGTCTACAGACCTGCTGCCATTGATCAACTTGTTATTTTGGGTGAACAGGTATTGAATTCTGACTGTCAAGAAATTGCTTTAGTACCTATTTGAAGAGTAATGGATTAATGTTGTTGTTTGGTGTTTTAGGCATTTGCCTATCTTTTGGGTTTGGCCTAGGCTGTCAAGTGAAATGTGCAATTAAAGTGAGCCTTTGTACTGGTAGAGATTGACACTCTTACCATATAGTGATGCTAATTTTGTGAAGGCAAAGGCTATTCATGTTTCCTACTCCAAGATGAAATACTAAATATGACGTTTCTTATTAACTTGAAGTGAACTAATTTCCATGTTTGTTAAGTTACTGTGGTTAATAAGATAGTTGTTTTGCTTTGATAATATATCTTTTATATTACTCGTTTTTCTTATATTTAGTTGTAGCCTGTGACAGGTAGGTGTGCCTGTTTATACAGAAGGAACTGATGTTAAACCTTCAGAAATAGCTAGGAAAGGTTTATCAGAGGCCAAAAAGAAGAACATAGATGTGGTCATAGTAGACACTGCTGGAAGGCTTCAGGTTAATAATTTCTTTGTGTGTCTGATCTTCTAAAGAGTAGGAAAATATGCCTTTTCATTATCTGTTTTTGCAGCACGTAGTTTTTTTATTTAACTGGAATACATTTTATTTTGGTAACATTTAACAGATAGACAAAGGGATGATGGATGAGCTGAAAGACGTTAAACTGATATTGAATCCAACAGAAGTTTTGCTTGTTGTGGATGCAATGACTGGGCAAGAAGCTGCAGGTACTCTGGCCTTCACTTTCTATGATAGTGGTCAAATGATTTGGTTATTATTTGAACTGCTAGTCACAATCTTTTAAGTGAGCCTAAAGAAACTGTTATTTCTTGTATAGAATCTACAGATTAATGAGGTGCCTTTTCTGTCTTGCAAAATGCTCTTACCATGTCACACAAGCTATCGATTTCTTTTCTATTATATATATATATATATATATATATTCACAGATAACATAGGTGTGTCAGAAGTGCATAACAAATATCATAAAATTCTACTTCTTTGTTGCTAACTATCATTAGTAATATTTTGTATAAGAAACTGGAAGAACTGTTTTGCCCATTTTACCTAAAGCTTGTACTGTTAGAACCTTCTCGAATTTGTTGTTCTTAATATATCAGTTTCTTATGTTAATCTTCATTTTTGTGATGAATCATTTAAAAAGAAATTGACAAACTTATAGCCATGCATTTTTTTTTCCTTAATAGGCCATATGGGCTTCAATATATAATCCTATGCATGCTGAATAGTTCCAATTCTGCATTTTTTCTGTGTCCTATTTATAATCTTAAACCATGCGTGGAACTCATATTCTCATACTTACAATGAACATACTTACTTCATGGACACACTTCTTCTTTGGTTACATTGACAGCTCTGGTTACAACATTCAATCTTGAAATTGGAATTACGGGTGCCATTTTGACCAAGCTGGATGGGGATTCTAGAGGTGGTGCAGCTCTTAGTGTCAAAGAGGTCTGTGTTTGAATTTCCTTAGATTTTTTCATTATTTTATAGCAGCATGATTTTATGCGAGGATGAGTTTTTTGTGATTGTATGACAAATGATGGAAATCATCATAACTGTTTGTTCATTTCATGATATCTTTTGTATCTCCTTTGTTTGTCAAGGAATTTTCTTAAAATTGATTGTTTTTCCGATAAGGAATTGTGATGGTTGTCTGTATGAGGTTAAGGCCTTGGGATTATGTTATAGGGAAATTGAATATGATTTCTTTGGCCTTTTTGGAAAATATTGAAAACAGCTGAGTAATCTATCAATTTAGAGAAAAATGGTTATTTAGTGTGGTTTGATCAAGAACATCACCTAAAATCTGATGGGGGACAAGTAAGATTAGAGGAGAAGAAAAGCATAGGAAAGAAGAGAAAGAAGAAGCTAAGAAGAAGAAAAAAGGAGTTGGAGAAGAGAAAAGAAGGGTAATGGAGGACCGAGAGGTCCGGAACTCTGCAACTTTTATTAATTCAAATAAATTATCTAACATGTAGAAAAATAACATATAAATAGCAAAACCCTAATAAAACCAACAATTGAGGTCATAGCTCATTAAATAAAATTGTCCAAATAAATAACATAAATTAAGCCTAATTAATAAACTCAAATAAAAAAAATCCAATATCATGGGCTTGGACATGCTCAAGAGTAATGGGATGGGCTGTCATCCGTCGTCTCCATTCATACACGTGCAATATGTGGCATGAGTCTGGTGTCTCCACCAACTCTCCTAGGGTTGAAGAAACTTGACCCCACAAGTTTAGTTTAAAGTGGCTCTGATAATACTCCCAAAGATCAGGATCAAGCTACCGCGATATCTCTTTAATAATCCAAGTATAATATGAACTAGGATTCATTAAATCTCATTGTCTCTAATAAAAATAACCTGTGTATCCATAGTAGCATCAATATATTCTTTTTGTGCTTATGATAAGGGTACTGTGTTAGGGATTTCAAAAGGATATTTTGTTATCTTTTATATATAATTGGGTCCTTAGTGGAGCTAATATCACTGTTTGGTGGTAGTTCAATCATTTATAACACTTTGAATGGTCTCCTACTAATTGTCTCTAATTTTTGATTGATTTTCTAAGGACATTGTTCAGATCTAATCTATATCATGAAATAATCTCTAATATTAGATAATTATAATACTTCTGTAAATCAACTTGAAGTTTGTATTGTTCAGTTGTTCGACAGTGGTAGGGTTAAGGTCGTCTAAAATTGGCTTTCTTGATTTGGGGCTCTTGTGTGGTGGTTTGGTGGCTGCTTATCTGGTCAAAGAGGGTTGTTGTGGATGGGTTTGTTGCTGCGGATTGAGGAGAGTAGAAAGTTCTTGAAAGAGGAGAGTGACTGCTTGAATAGTGAATGATGATGGGTTGCTGACTTGTGTTGCAAATCTTGCTGTGGTGATTGAATCTGACTCTGTGTCTGTTGGTCTAGGCATGAATTTTTTTTTCTAGTGATGTGGTTGTTAAGGTTGGCTAGAGTTGGGCAGCGGGAGTGGCTGACGGTGTGAAGGTCGACTAGAGTGTCTAGCTAGAGATGGGCAATGGGTGTGAGGATCAACTACAAGTGCTGCTGTTGCTTAATCTCCTTGTGCTTTCCTTATAGCAAGGGAAATAATTGAAAGGCGCTGGAATCGTAGATGGAATTGCTGGTGCTACTTCAATTTTTTTTAGGCTTTAAAAAAATAACTTGGTTGCATCGTTTGATTGTTAGAACAATAAAAAACTGGGCTATGATATCAAAGTTGATCGGGACTGGTAAGATTAGAGGAGAAGAAGATAAGAAAAAAAAGTGAGAGAAATAAGAAGCTAAGAAGAAGAAGAAGAAGAAGAAGAAGAAGAAGAAGAGAAGGAGCTGAAGAAAAGAAGAGAAGGGAAAGGGAGAAGGAGAAGTTCTCAACTTTTATTAATACATCAAAATGTCTATCATAATGTGTAAATAGTAAAACCCTAATCAAAACCAACAATTAGGCTAATAGCCTATAAATAAAACTGTCCAACTAAATAACATAAATTAAGTCTAATTAATAAACTCAAAAAAAAGAAATCTAATACTAAGGGCTTGGATGTGTTCAATCCCCAAACCAAAAGGTATTGAATTGGGCTATATTCCGTCGTCTCTGTCCATACACATGTGTAATCTATGACACGGGTCTGGTATCCCCACCAAATCTGGTTCTCCGAGGCCTCTCAAATTGCTCTGAGAAAGAGAGCAAGAGATGGACACAAATCTAGAGATTTAGTGCATAACATATGATGTTCATAAATGCAAATGTTGTAGGTTTTGGCTGGTCTAATCTTGCAGAAGCACCATAAAAGTGCTTTCATTACCTTGTGATGTGGCACACAAAGTCCATAGTGTAATGCTGCATTTTGAAATTCCTTTGGAAAAAAATGTGTGAATGTAGTAATTTTTGTTTGAGCAGCTGATGTATACTTGTGACAGCAGCTGTTGGTTGTTTCTTAGTGCTATTTTTCGGTGATTTTTCTTTTTTTGTTTGGTACAGAAGATGTACTGAATAATAAGTTAACAGTACAGATATTTCATATATATTTAGTATTTAGTAGTTGAGTGATGGCAGGTATCAGGAAAGCCAATCAAGCTTGTAGGACGGGGAGAGCGAATGGAGGATCTTGAACCTTTCTACCCCAATCGCATGGCTGGACGCATCTTAGGAATGGGAGATGTTCTGTCTTTTGTTGAGAAGGCTCAAGAAGTTGTAAGTTCAAGTGAGCTCCATTTCTTGTTTTCTTGAATGAGCATATCTTAATGCAATTCTTAGTTGATTTGTCTGTACAGATGCGCCAAGAAGATGCTGAAGAATTGAAGAAGAAGATTATGAGTGCCAATTTTGACTTCAATGATTTCCTAAAGCAAACTCGTGCTGTTGCTAAGATGGGTTCCATGACTCGTGTCATAGGGATGATCCCAGGAATGGCCAAGGTATGGAAGCCTCCCTTAACTTCAATATTTTTCACAGTTAGTGGTTTGCTGGTTGGTGTAAGATACCTATGCTCTGATTTTTGGATTAGTGATCTAAGTATTGTAGAATTGGGTATTTTACTGTCTTTTTTTCGGATTCAATTCATGAACTTAAAAGACAGAAGTTTCTAAGATTTATGTTGCTCCTCTCTTTGCCTTGTAACTTCGTATGCTTATGGAAGAAGCTTCAGCTAATTTTCCTATATGTGCATGCAAACAGGTTACTCCTGCACAAGTTCGAGAAGCAGAGAAGAATTTAAAGATAATGGAAGCAATGATTGAAGTGATGACTCCTGGTATCTTCTTCTACCTGATTTTTGTTTAAATTGCTTTTGACATACAAAACTTAGACTAAGCATGTATGGTGTGATATAGTGGTGATAAGACACCAGAGCTTTTGGCACAATTGCACTCTTCTAATCTGGCGCCCTCTTTTTGCTGAGTCTTTATAATCCTCTTATCAACAGTTCTTTCTTCAAATGGACTCCAGAAAAACTTCAATCCAGTACTTGACTATGATAAGTCTTTATGTTATAAGAATCTTTGTTGGGTACGATTCAATAAGTACATGATGTGTTGCTTGAATTTACTCAGACAAGAGCTATTCAATAATTTCCTTGTCAGAGTATTGCATTACAAGTTTTTTCTGGATTCATTTTGAAAATAACTAAAGACATCAAATCTTTTATTATCTGGCCTAGCATGCATCGTCTTAACCAGCATTTCTAGTGTGTACCATGTTTGGGAAAGTAGAACTTATTCCAATCATGTGGATAAAGCGTGACAGTGTTGCCTTGTGAAGATTTAATAATTTTTTTTTTGCCACACCTACTGATCTCTCTGCTATTCAATGACCTATTATTCTTGCTTCTGAACCTTCATACTTCTTCTTCACTCTCCTTTATTCATTGTTTGTCTTGGAAGCTAAACACACTCCAATAACAAAAGCCAGCCTTGCTTGTTGGCTGATTCTCTAGTTGAAATGCATCTAATATTATATTCAATGCAACTGAAGGTCTAAATGGTTGGTTGTTAAAAAAAATTCATAAAGATTTGTGTTGCATGCTTTTTCTTTCTATGTGATACAGTGTTCACATGTTTAACCCTTCAGAATATTCAGTCCTCCTAATGCTTTCTGATTTCTTGTTTAATTTACAGAGGAGAGAGAGAAACCAGAATTGTTAGCAGAATCTCCTGAAAGGAGGAAAAGAGTGGCCCAGGCTTCTGGAAAAACAGAGCAGCAGGTATGCACGCTTGCTACTTGATGTGTGCACTGGAAAATAGTGTTCTGTACTATCATATTTTAGCTGTTTACTTTTGCATGGTTATACTTGTCACATCAAAACTAGGTGAGCCAACTTGTTGCCCAACTCTTCCAAATGCGTGTTCGTATGAAGAACCTAATGGGTGTGATGGAGGGTGGATCTATTCCTTCCCTGAGCAATCTTGAGGATGCACTAAAAACCGAACAGAAGGTACCTTGTGTGCTTATGCATGTATATTTTTTCTTTGCACGCTTTAATGCTTCTTTTGCTGTTCATAACTCACATGATTATATTCATTGGTAAAGAGTTGCTGAGTCATGCTGGTTGTACAGAATGTTCTCAGCAATTCTAAAGACTGAAAAAGTTCTGCTATTCAGTTCTAATGGTTATGTTTACCTACTTTGTTACATCCTTGTTACTGCATAATCTGTTCCAAGGCTGTGAAACTTCGAATAAGATAAAAATCATGAGTGAAAAGTTCTTTTGTTCAACACTGAGAACAACATTTTGTATTGACTCATTGTATCATCATGTTGCATAAATGAGTTAATTGTCTCTATTTCTATGTTCTATTATATCTGCTTAGACGAGAGAATACTAGTTTAAGTGGATGGTGGGAGTGTACTTTGAAAAGCAGAATATTGTGACGTCGTTTAAGTTGGATGGCAGAAATGTACCAAGGATTAGCTAATAAAAATTTTGGCAGTACAATTTTTTTTTTTTTTAAGTTGACCTTTGAGAAGGTAGAGATCTCTGTCTTTAGACTCCGCTTAGGGAGAATGGAAGAAAAAGTTTTCCTTGCATGATCTGCTCCGTTCATTTTAGGGAGGATGGAAGGAAAACTTTTCCTTGCATGATCTGCTCCAGTCATTTAGATGACTCACAAAACCAAACAAGAAGCTAAACAGTATATTATTTGGATTTTTAAAAATTGTATGGCATACAAAATACTTTCAAGTGTCAACATGGTAAATGGAACTTGGTCCTTCTATGTTTTCTTTTTATCAGGAAAAAACTTCCTTGTGGTTTCCGTTTTGTTCGTTTAACCAAACTATTCTGCAGCTTGCACAATTTGAAAAGACAGTAAAATTTGCATGGTCCTACACCTGCTGTATTATATAATTGTATGCCTTTTGCGATTCCCTTGTTTGAAGGCGTTAAGAATATTTGGACTCCAATAGAGAAACCAAGAAGCTTACGCATATCCAGCATCCAATTAGTCCTAGCCCAATCTAATTGTTTGATGTTTTTGGGTGTCTCCTGGATAAGGCTCCTCCCGGCACTGCAAGGAGGAGGAGAAAAACAGAATCAAGCAAGCGGTTTGTTGACTCAGTATCATCAAGGCTGGGTCCCCATGGTTTTGGGTCTAGCAATTAGGGCTAATTAAGTTGGCAGGCACTGCAACAATGACCAGAAGTCAACGGATCATAGTCACAGTTGTGTTACCAGCTCTTTGATGTCTCCTTATCAAGAAGGCGGAGGCGGAGTTCAAAGTCACATGAGATTGGAAAGTTGAGAGTTAATTACTCTCTCCATGAGATCAAATTTTTAAGACAAGAATGTTTTCACCAGTGTTCATGACCCAGAACCATGTATTAAAGCTTGTATACTTGTTTAAGTACTCAGACATGTATGTAATGGCATGGAACAAAGGCTGAGATAAAATCATTTCATTCTGGTAATATTTCTTGTATACAGATTGTTTATTGCTTATGTTCAATCTAAGAGCAGGACACTGTAATTGTCTGTTGAAGGTATGCAGCTCATTATTCTCAAACTACATGTTCTCTCTGCTGTTAGTCTTACAGATGTTGCTTGAGGACCGGTGGCTATGTAAAGCAAATAATGACAAAAGAAGCTAAGCCCTAAGGGCAATTTTGTCATTATGTACATCTAAGAATTAGTTAAATCTGACAGATTTCCCGGGAAGCTGTGATTCTTGGTGAACAAAGAAGAGAAAGTCGTTCAGATCCCTAAAACAGTAGCAATCTTTTAGCATCTGATTATCCTGTGCATGACACTTGTAAATAAACTATTTATTTAAAGGCCCAGTTTTACAGGTCTCTTCTTTTTTCCCCTTCTTCCTTGGCAAGCAAAGAAAGAGATAAAAGGTTGCACATACTTGAAGGACAGAATTAAGAGCGAAGAAAAATGGAAACATATGGAGCTTCAACAGAGTCAGCATTTCCAGAGGCTGATGTTGATAAAGCATTGAACCCTGCCCTAAACAGGAAATTTGAAGTTGATCCTGTATCGTCAGATATTTCAACCACAAAGGAGATCCAGCAGGTACTTTTGCACTCAATTCAACCAGTGCATACACATTACACACAGTACAGTAGGAAAAAGGACATCAATCAACTTGAAATCATTTATTATTTGATTTTCTTTATGTTAAGTTCTGATATTGAAAATTAGCCTGTGCAGAAAAGTTACGCGAATCTTGATTTGTTTGTATTGCGAATCTCGATTTGCTTTTTTGATCATCTGGTTATAACAGGGATCTTCAAATCATAAGCTCATGTATACAAAAGGGGGGCTGTACAAGATGTGCACAAAGTAAAGACCATTAGTCCCTTCAATCCCCTCAGTCCCCTATTTATTTTTACATTTTTCCTGATGTAAAATGAGATCTGAAATTTTGAAACCCGTCGAGTTGAAATGAAAGAGAAGGATGATGGATTACATCAAGCTTTCATGCGATCTCTTTATCTATACTTCCAATACCTTTCTTTACCCAAACTCTTAGAAATATGTATCTGGTTTGGTAATTAAGAGCTTTCAACATGCTGACAGAAATTCATTCCATCAGCCTCTTGATATGCCCGCAAGTATGGATTTTTTTATGACAATACAAAAGAATCTCACTGGGGATGGATAAACAAGAGGAAGTGATCAAACATCCTGAAGGACATTACTTCTCTTGGATATTTAAGAAAAGAAAACCTGTATTAGTCACTTTCTTGCTTGTTCTTTGCTCGTTCTTGTACCGGTATATTATTTCTCCAGCAAATTTTTGAAGTATACTCTCATTGCATTTCAGGAACAAGATGAGGCTGCACAAAAAAAGCAAAGGGAAAAGCAGGATGCTTTGCAAAAACTCAAAACAACCATCTTTGTTTCAGCTATCATCGTCGCCGTTGCCGGGGCAGTATTTGCCATAACCAAAAAATTGAGAGAGAAATGAAATCACTGCCCAGATGACATTATAAGCTCCGGCAAGTGCTCAGTTTTTTTCCTGGTATCTTAATCGTTTTTGAAACTATTGTTTTGAGCTCACAAGGTATTCTTTCTAGAGAACTATTTTTACGAAGCAGTGAAGGATGGGCATGGAAACTCCACCTTGCTTTGTGAAGTGCTACATTTTATAATAATAATTATTATCGAAGGAAAGAATTGATGTTAACGCAAGTCTTAAATGTTTAAAATTGCTGCCATTTTATGTCTAACTGGGAAATAGTTCTTGAAATTCTTTGAGAAGCAATTTGATTCAATCGTAGAGTACAACAACAATGAGATCAATGCTAATGCTCAATCGTTCGTTGCTTACTTATTTTTGGACGATTTGGTTTTACTAATTTCTACTGCACAGCACAGAAAGGGAATTCAGGCGGCTAGCATATTTATTTACAGACACGATCCACATGCCTTTCCCTTTGAAATATATAGAGAAGGAAACCTACATACCAATGCAGCACAGGATACACAGAGGCCAAAGCCAGTATTTTTTTCCCCGGCATGAAGGGAAAAAACAGCAAATTAAATTAGACAAAGTAGTATTTTGATTTAGATATTTAGGTCTGATTTAGAGTGGGGTGTTGCTTTTCAAAGTATTTTTTGTTTAAAAATATATCAAAATAATATATTTTTTAATTTATTTTTTATATCAGCACATCAAAACAATAAAAAACAAGAATGACGAAAATGTTAAAAACAACTAAAAAATACAATTAGAGATGAAATCGAAAAGAAATATTAAGAAAATATTGTTAAAATTGGCTAAATAGTTAAAAAATTAAAAAGTCAATGACTGAATTAGAAAATGCAGAAAAATATAAGGACCGTTTTAATATAATAAGAAATGAAATTGAAAAGAAAAATTAAAAAAAATATATTGAAATTGGCTACAAATAAAAAACTAAAGAACCAAGGATCAAATTCAAAAATATAGAGGAATTAAGGGACCTCTTTGAAAAAACACCATTTTCTTTCAAGTGAAATGACATTGTTTCATTTTAAGTGAAATTTTGCATTTCACTTTAACTCATAAAAAAAAAAAGCACCAAAATGATGTCGTTCCGATGCATGGGCGCCAAAACAATGCTCTTCTTACAAATTTTTTTTTTCATAGGTTATTTGGCATACTTCGGCCTCACTTTTCTCTCCCCCATACCTTCCACAAACTCCAAACAACATATCACCCCCTGTTTACTACATGCTTAACAAAAAAATAAATAAAAATAAAACAAATCTCTAACTGTTTGAAGCCTCTATACAAACGGTGTAAATAGGCAAAAAAAACAAAATAGATTTAGCTAGGGAGACAACAATGATGTATTGTTGAGATTAACCTAAAGGTATCAATGGTTGTGATCACGCCACAAAAAAAGTTCCATGATCTTCATTTAGCCTATAAATAGAGGGAGAAAGTAAGAGAAAAGGGGAACAAGTTAGAGAGAGAAAGTTCAGGAAGAAGAAAATAGAGTTTTTTTTTTTTGTATAAACCACGCGGTTTTCTGGACGCTGGTCCAGATTAATTCATGCTCGCACCGGGTTGGCCCATAGAGGAGTAAAGTGCTCCCCAAAAGAGGTTCTTCATACACAAGGAGAGGTCGAACCCCTGACCTTGCTTAAAGGATAAGAGTGCCGAACCACTCACACCGTGCCCTCTTGGGTAGAAGAAGAAAATAGAGTTTGAATTGAGATGAGTGAGTATGTTTGAGCCAGGAGGTGGAGAGAAGAAAGGAGAGGAGGAAAGAAAAAAAAAGGAAAAAAAACTTGATATCAGAAAACCTAAAAAACAAAGAGGGAAGGAAAAAAGAGTATTTCAGCTAAGAATGGAGCTAGTGTGAGTCAGGAAGTAGCAAATGGGAAAAGAAGAAGAGAGAAAGAAAACAGGCAAAAAAAAAGAGAATAAATAAATAAAAAAAGAGAGAAAATTGCCTAGAAAACCCTTGTATCGCCAGCATGCTACTGTTTTAATCACCACCGCAGCTCCTCCCTCATCTAGAACTAACCCAAAGATCATAAACCTTCTCTTTTTTCCTTTTCTTTTCTTCTTTTAATAGTAGGTTTTACACATTTTACTATTTAAAATGTAAAATAATAAACATGTAATTTTTCAATTGCTACTCATCCATGCATTTTTATTTTATTTTTTATTGACATCATATTCATGTTAGCTTTATTTTGTAAAAGTGCTTTATCACCTCTTTGAATATACATGTGTGTGTAAAATTTCATTTTTAAAAGTATTTTTTAAATACATTTAAAAATCCAAAAAAATAGATGCAGAGATATTTTTTGAATTTTTGTGTATATAAAAAAATGTTAAATCATGCCATATATATATATATATATACAAGCCAAAATATAATATTTATTTTTTGAGAGACTTGGTTATATGAACATTAAATTAATAAAATATTTTTTTGTATTTTTTTAAATGAAAAATGTTTTTAGTGATTCTCATTTTCTTGTAAGACTGCAAATTCAAATTCAAACAGTTATCTATATAAATCATCGGATAGCTTGTTAATTTTGTGTTGCTCACGGTTGTGATTCATCATGGGCAAAGCTAGATTATGGAGTAGAGGGCAATTGCCTCCGTAAATCTTTTGAACTTTTTCCTTCATTCCTTCAACTTTTTTATGTTTTCGTACAGATCCAAACAGAGATGCATTAATTGCTGCTCATAATTTTCTTTTTTCCTGCCAACAAAAACAATTACCCTCGAATAAAAAGTATAATTAAATCACTGTGATTGATTGAACTTTCTGTGTGCGGTACAAGTACAACACAAGTGTTGTTCTTCCAGGGGAGAGAGGGAGAGGGAGATTTATGGTGATTAAAGAAGCCTAAAATAACAGCATTAAGCTGGTCTTATTTGAGTCGCAACACAGTGATGCATGGAGAACATATGATCTCTTATTTAGTACAGTAAAATAAGCACCAAGGGATCGACTCCTTATGATCTCATTTTTGGCAGAACGATTAACCAATTATAGGAACTCGAGTAACAATTCTGTTCCTGTCAATCCAAACACGAACCCTGGTGCAAGAGAACTCTCCGGTGACAACCGTTCCTTCCAGCACAACCTGAGCATCAACATTAGGGTTTTGCGTCTCCACTGTCACTATAGCCACCCTTGCTTGTGCTCCAAGGAGCTCTGGCCATGAACTCTTACCTACAAAAGGAACAAATGATTGTATCATAACACAGCACTGCAGTTTATACAAATGCTACTAATTCTAAACTATATTAGAGTTTAGTCTTTACCTTGACACTCTGAAGCCATTGTTCTTTTCTAATGCTCTTCACCCTCTAACAAATATTTCTTTCTGCTGCAAATTAAGCTGTGATTGCATTTGAGATAGTAATGGGTATTTATAGAGCTTCGTGTTCAATAGCTTGACTTCACCGTTTCTGACCTATAACCAATATGGCTTTAAAATTCAATTCTGTACAGCAAGCGATGAGAGAAATCGGACTTCCGTTCCCACGATTTTACAGGTGAATTAACCCCCCAGAATGTTTCTTTCTCCGTTTTAACGATATATGCGTTCAAAATAATGATTGATCAAGAAGGCGCTCACCCTCTCTCTCTCTCTCTCTCTCTCTCTCTCTCTCTCTCTCTCTCTAGCCATCAAAACTAATGACTTAGCGCATCTTCTCATTTTCCTATTTTTGTGTTAATTTTGTCATGTTGCATAAATTTAAATCATTCAATTAAGATTAAATGGACATAATTTAAAATATTTTAGTGCAATATGAAGATTATAACAAATATCTCACTTAATTTAAATCCAAGAATTAAAAACCCTAAGTTAGATTATTTGAAGTTTGACTATATAAATTCAGAGGTGTGTTTATTTTTATGGGAAAAAGCCAGTCCATAATTGTGTGTAATTTGTTTTTGTTTTTCTTTTTATTTTGGTTGTGACCTGCCATCATATATTAAACTCTCACGTGCATATTTGGTGATTTTTGTATTTTAAAAATATTTTTAAAAAATTTAAAAATTATTTTTTTAAATTATTTTTTTTTTGTGTGTTTTCAAGTATTTTGAGATGCAAATTTTAAAAATAATTTTTAAAAATAAAAAATATATTATTTTAATATATTTTCAAACCAAAAACACTTTAAAATACAACCACGCATTTCCATAATTCCCATCACACTATATTTTGATCAGGTCAAGATTAAGCAGGTTATCCATATATATCAAGACTGAAGGATTTATGACAATTTCACTTCTGACAACCTAGTTTGAATGTTGACATTAACGAGGGAGCTTAACTCATAGTTATCAAACCAGTGCTGTCTCTGTGTAGGTGTCCATTAACGAGGGAGCTTGACCGTTGCTGATATTTTATCCATTGCCTTCAAATTCATTAATTCTCGGACAGCTAAAAAAGAAATTGTGCACTCTTTTTTTTTTCCTCTGTTTTTTTTTTAAAAAAAAGTTTTACTTCGGGAAAATTAATTAAGTCATACATTTTCATAAGACTTCCAATATATAAATATCGGCTGAGTAAACATGGCACCTTGACCCTTTCAATTCAATTAATGCCTAATTAATCAACCTTATCGGCTTAATCGGTAATCTGCTCTGGTGGTTTATTTCAGATTTCATGCCAATGTGATGTATAAAGTTTTATAAAAATATTTTTAATTTAAAAATATATTAAAACAATCTTTTTATTTTTAATATCAAAATCATTAAAAAATACTAAAAAAATCAATTTGTAATTTTTTAAAACAAATATAATTTTAAAAAATATTTAAAAATAGAAACTACAACCATAGTACTCCAGTATCTTCAAATTTTGATACTTGCAAAACAGCTGGTATATATTTAACCGAATTTGCACATATTCTAGCTTCCTTGACGAGTAAAGCATTGCTATGTATTGAATGGATGATGATGGAGTTATTTCTCCTCCGTCCACTCTTTTTTACCAGAATATTAATATTGCAAGAGTATATTTGCAATCATAACGGTTCTGTTTGTTTTTTATTTTAAAAATATTTTAAAAAAATTTTAAAATTTATTTTCTTTGC
This sequence comes from Populus deltoides, assembly GCA_015852605.2. Taxonomy (NCBI): domain Eukaryota; kingdom Viridiplantae; phylum Streptophyta; class Magnoliopsida; order Malpighiales; family Salicaceae; genus Populus; species Populus deltoides. The sequence continues at coordinate 9,865,618 of CM027585.2, read as the reverse complement.
TTTAAATTAATATTTTTTATATATGTTTAGATCATTTTAATGTGCTGATGTTATAAATAATTTTTAAAAAATCAAAAAATATATTATTTTAATATGTTTATAATTAAAAAAACACTTTAAAATATAACTATAACAATATTTTCAAATTTGCTATACATAAACAGGATAAACAATGATTAAAAACAAACGTTAGCCATCGGGGGCTTTTTTTTTTTTTTTTTTTTTTTTGGTTTATGTTTTGACCGTTGGGCACTGGAAAATGTATGCCTCCACGGTGGTAGCGGCATGGAAACTAAAATTGTATTCCATATTGTAGAATAAACATGCCGACTTTTAAACTGATATTTAAAAATGTAATAGCTATTTTGATTTACAATATTTTTATTTGAAAATATTATTAAAATAATATTTTTCTTATTTTTAAAAAATTAATTTTTAAATTTTTTAAAACTATAATTTCTTCTAAATACCCCGATAATGTTCAATATTGATCACGTTTCCTCATCATTAAAATTGTGATGAAGTTGAGACCACAGGTCATGAATTAATTAAAAGATGCCATAAAGGTTGCATTATGACACCACAGCCTATTAACAAAGGCTGCTACAACCCAACTTGCTAGCAAGATGATTTTTATATTTTGACATTAGTTAGTTTCATAAATTTAATATTTATAACAAATCTAACATAAAGACTTTTTTGAGTTCATAATATAGCTTTTTTATAATAACTCTTAATTTGAATAAATAAAACTAATATTCTACAATTAGATTATCAAGAACATAAAAATATTAAGATGATTATATAAATTATGGTTTATTTTATTTTTTTGAAAAGTGATTGTAATCTAAATATATTTGTTTAATTTTTTTAGGAAAAAGAATCTTCTTTTCTTAACAAAACGAACCCATGTTTCTAATTTTTTATTGAGAAATAAAAATTAAAAAAATAGTTGAAAAGAGAAAAAAAATAGTTTTATGTTAGTGAGCAAACCCTAATTAGAGATTGATCAAGAAAGCAGACTGGGGAAATCAAGCGCGGACTAATAGATTAGCAATAACACTAACAATAAATTATTTATGAAATTGGATTTAGATTGTTTTTTTTTATTCTTAAAATTTGTAAATATATCTTGAACTTGAATTTATAACAATTATGATATTTTTAGCTTTCTATCACACATAAAATATGAACATATTATTTTGATATTTTTTATTAACTTGCTTTAATAATCATAATTTTTTTTTAACAAAAATAAAGATTCAATAATAAAATTTGAACATACTATTAAGATAAACAAGAGATACTTTAATAAGAAGAAAACAATTAATGGATTTTTTTTTCAAAATGACAATATTTTCAGGCATAAATGGATCAATCTTGAAACCTCTAGCTCTAGCTCCCTGTCTAACTCGACTTTCTAATTAATTTTTTAAAAAAATATTGAGAATATGCCAAATTGATCAACCTTGGTAACCTTGCTATACAGGTCATGGACTCCATTGGGTTTAATAAATTTTTTTTTTGTAAACTATTTTTATTTAATTATATGAAAAACAATGCTCGTAAAATCGAGTATCAACCTTAAAATAAACGTTTATTTGAGACCTTGATAACCCTATAAAAAACAAAAAAAAAATTAAATTATGAAGCTCATTTCCTAACCAATCTAATATTGAAGAATGGTGAAGTAAAGAAAAAGCAATTAAAAAATTAAAGAAGCAAAAACTAAAATTAAAAAAAAAACATATTGGGTTCAATGAGCATACCCATCAAACTCGTGCATCGGGTAACCCAAGTCAACAAGTCAAGCCCGTGAACCAGGTCATGGATCCCAATGGAATTAATAACTTGTTTGTTTTTCCAAAACTATTATTTATTTAACTATATGATAACAAAATAAACAATCACACAATTGATTAGCAACCCAATATCGGAACATTTTTCTTAGATCTTGATAACATCATAAAAAATAAAATGAAAAAAATTATAAAATTCAATTTCCAATCAGTCTAGTATTGAAAGTGAAATAAAAAATTAACTTAAAAAAAAGTTAAACCTGTCAAACTCATGAACATATCCATGGACCTTCCAATATTTAATAACATGGTTTTTTTTCTGAAATTATTTTTTTAACTATATGATAAAAATAAAAGATCATAAAATTAATTTTAATTTTTTTTAAAAAAAGTACATCAGCAGAACTACAAATCAGAGAAACCTGGGTTACCCCCTGAACTCACAACTGAGTCATTAATTCTATAAAATTTAATATCTTAGGGTCTTTCAAGATCTTTTTTATTTAACTATACTTTTTTAAATATACACCATACCATGATGTCATATATTTTTCTGATATCACTATAACCATATAAAAGACAGATTTAAATAAATTATTAACTCTAAATCTCATTAAACACATAATATAAGCATTGAATTAATAATAATAATAATAATAATAATAATAATAAAAATATTGACTCTCACAACTCTCAAGGTCTAGGTATGGGAACCAACCAACTGAATTACAACATGTATATATTATCATTTGAATTAAACAAATATATTAAGATTCTTCACTATTTATATAAATAGTGAAGAATCTTAATATATTTAGGGTAACAAGTATATCCATATAAGGGTAGAGAACATCTCATACAAGTTTTGGGAATTTAAGGTTATGGTTAGGATTTAGGCAAGGGAAGTAAGGTTGTTGGTGGGGCTAGTATTTTTTAAATAATAAAATTATAATATTAAATATAAAAGGTATTTACTCATTAAATACAAAAAGAATGATAAATATATAAATAATCAGATTTTATATTATTTTGTTTTGGGAAAATATTAAGTATTGGCATGTATATAAAATTCAGAATATAAATTATAATTGTTCATTATAATAGTTAATTAATCGTAATTTGAACCAATTATAAGACATAAGAGTGATTTTTCCAAAAAGATTTTAACCAAAGAGCAACAAAATTAAAACATTGAAGCTTGTAAATTATAAAAGTCGATGGCACATAAGTATTTTCTTCATAATTAATTAAGAAATGTGAAGAATATTGCGAGTATACGATTTTCACCAAAGCCATTATCCCTTATCCATATTAAAAGTATTATAATGTACTTAAATCTTGAAAATGTAAATTTTGGATAATCATGGCTTAATGTGTGTGAGAGAGACTTGTTGCAAATGAAGAAAAACACTAAATTAAATATATATAGTCATATATATGTAACTTTCATTGAACTGGTCCTGTGCGAAAACACGATTGCATAATAATACTGCAGACATCCATCTCTCTTATTTAGTACAATATTAACAAGAAAAGGGCAGACATTGGAGAATCGTCACTCCTTATTTCATTTTTGGGAGAAAGATCAGTGCATTATTATGCTGATTACAGCAACAGCATGCTTGAAATCTAACCAATCACAGGGACGCGAGTAACAATTCTGTTTTGGTCAATCCAAACACGAACCCTAGTGCATGAGAAATCTTTAGTCACTGGTGTTCCTTCCAGCACGACTTGAGTGTCCACGTAAGGGTTCTGCGTCTCAATTGTCACTACAGCAACCCTTGCTTGTGCTCCAAGGAGCTCTGGCCATGAACTCTTACCTGCAAGTGCAAAGACATTTTTGTTACAACACACGCACAATATTCCATTAACAAATGCCATTAATCCTGAACTGTGAGTTTATTCATAATTACCTTGACAGTCTGATGCCATATCTCTGATCTTCTTCCCTCTCTTACTTCTGTGATGTTGCTGTACATGTGAGACCCTGATAGTGGGTATTTATAGAGCAACATCCAGTAGTTTGTGCTTGACGGGAACTGAGCTTTTAGCCATTACATTCAATATTCAATCCTGTACAGCTAAACGAGAAATTGGACCTCCCACATTTAGACGATTTTCTTGCTGGATTAATCATTCAAAACTTATCCTTTTCAGCTTCAACAAGTTCTGCGTGCTGTACAGATATCTAGCCGAAACATTTTACTTTGATTGGTTCGATTTCTCATGGACCTTGACCCTTTCAATTCATTTAATGCTAATCAACCTTATCAGCTTAAGTGGTAATTGGGTTATAAAAAAAATCTGCATTGGTGGTTTATTTCAGATTTTATTTATGTTTGGTATGGTGTGCATAAAATTTTTGAAAGTGTTTTTAATTTAAAAATATATTAAAATATTTTTTTATTTTTAAAATCAACACATTAAAATCATAAAAAAAAACTAAAAATTCAATTTAATAATCTTTTTAAAGATAAATATAATTTTAAAAAACATTCAAAAATAGAAATTATCATCCTCTTAAACACTATCTTCAAACTTTGAAACTTGCAAAAAACTAAATTCGATATATATTTAACCGAATTTACACATATTCTAGATTCTTGGATGAGTAAAGCATTACTATTGGATGGATGATGATGGAGTTATTTCTCCTCCATCCACTCTTTTTGACCAGAATATTGCAAGAGTGTACGTGCAGCCATTACATAAGAATTAATGACAAACAATTAATGATGAAAAACAAACGTTAGATCCGCGGGAGCTGCTTTTTTTTTTTTTTTTTTTTTGGTTTATGTTTTGACCATGGGGGATTAGGAAAGGGAGGTGTCGGGTGGTAGTGGCATGGAAACTAAAAATGTATTCTGTCGAATAAACATTCTACTGTTTTTTTTTTAAATATATATAGGTTATAAAGTATTTTTTATTTAAAAATATATTAAAATTATTTTTAAAAAATTATTTTTGATATTATATGTCTAAATGATCTAAAAATATATAAAAAATAAATTAAAAAAATATATTTTTAAAAAATATAATTTCAACCACTTTCCTCAGCACCTATGTTATTTATTTATTTTTTTACTTTTCCTCATCATTAAAATCGTGATGAAGGTGAAGATGCCATAAAGGTTGCAATCTATATTAAACAAAGGCTGATACAACCACGACTTGTTAGCAGATGATTTTCTTTTTGTATTGGAATACGTAAAGGGTTGTTTAGAACAAAGTAAAAAAGAAAAGCTGAGATCTTTTTATTCAAATATAATGTTTTTTTATTTAGAAAGCTGCAAAAATAGTTTTTTTAGTTTTCTGAATTTACATTAAGTTTGGAAAATGTATTTTAAAGATTCTTCATGAATTGTTCTTACGATTTTTTCATTGTTTTCTAAATAAAAAAGTGGCATAAACAATATAAATATTGTTTATATAAACACTTTTTAGCAATGCAAAAGGTTAAAATTATTTTTTTATATATTTTTATATTTAGTTAGTTTCATAAATTTAATTATATTTAATTATGACGTACAAATCTAGTTGATAATATAACTTTTTTATAATAACTCTTAATTTTAATAAATAAAACTAATACTCTAAAATTAGATTATCATAAACATGAAAATATTAAGATGACTATATAAATTATGGTTATATTCTTTTTTATGAAAAGTAGTTGTAATCTAAATATATTCTTTAATTTTTTTAGGAAAAACAATCTTCTTTTTTTAACAAAATGAACCTGTGTTTTTATTTTTTTTATTGAGAAATAAAAATTAAAAAAAAATTGAAAAGGAAAAGGAAAAATAGTTTTATGTTAGTGAACAAACCCCAAGACAGCGGCAGAACCAAGGGGAGGCCAGGGCCCTGCAAATTTTTTTTTTAAATATAATAAATAATAGACTTTTTAATACTAAATTATTATTTTATTAGTTATGTTTGATTTTAAAGCTATATCTCGATATCTCTATGTAAAAGGCCAAATAAGCTTTTTAATTTTATTCCCTTCCTTTACTGTCTCTCTCTCTCTTTTTTCTCTGCAACCCTAACAGAAAATATTAATGATACAAAGCATAAAGGTAAAGCAAAGCTGTTGCCAATTAATTCTTCATCAAGGTAATTAGTAATTTAATTTTTTTTTAATGTTTGTTAAGAATTTAATATATATATATATATATAATTCTTTTTTTTTCAGATCTACTAGTTTTACCATTTTTTATTTCTTGTTATAGTGAATATTGTTTTTTCTAATTAATTGGATATATTTTATGGGTTTGTTTGTTTCGATTATGCTTGGATTTTTTTATGTTTTATTTTTAGCTGAGCCATCAAAATTATCAATTTTTTCTCATGTGTACCTTACTATCACCAGGTCCAATATACAATTAGACACGATCTTTCTAGCCAAATTGAGTTCTTTGAAGAGCGTATACCCAACTTTGATTCAGTGTAAGTTTTCTTATTTAGGAACCAGTAATCCCATTTTTTATGTTAGATATGCTTTTATATATCAATTTCTTTTTTTAATATGTTAACTTTACTTTCGTATGTCAGTGTTGTTTACATGTAAAAATTTATTTTTGGTTCTGATTATTGCTTCAACACATCGCTATTTGTATTTATTTTTTAAATAGAAAACAATAAAAATTTATGATGTTTTGATTTTAGGTTGAACCATGAACAAAATAAAAAGAATTGATTCCTTTTTTGAAAAAAAAAGGAAAAATATTGATAACTCACAGCCTAGTGAATCAACTCCAATGTGTAATGTTGAAGTTATAGTTGAACAACCCCAATGTGCTTCAGTTTATGAAGAACCTGCATTGATTAATGAGCAGCCTCCAACTAGAATCGACACTGCTCATATGATTAGATATCCAAGCAATCGTCCTCAAAATTGGGAATACCCGATTAATCAACAAGATGAAATTAGAAGGGCATACATTAATTTGGGGTCATATCAACCTTTGATGTCTGAATATCCGCTGACTGGTAAAAAACATCCTCTTCGATTTCAGTCTCATTGGTTCAAAAGTTATCCATGGCTTGAATATTCAGAGAAAAATACTGCATTTTGTTTCCCTTGCTATCTATTTTCAAGTAAGTCATCTGGAAAGCCAGGATCAGACACATTTACTGTTAAATGATTCAATTGTTGGAAGAAAGTTAATGATAAGGAACGGTGTGCTTTTTTAACTCATATAGGAAAAAGTCCGAATTCAGCTCATAGATTTGCTACCAGGTGCTTGGAAAATTTAAAAAATCAATCATGTCATATTGAGAAGGTAATTAAGAGGCAAACTACTCAAGAAATTCTAAATAATCGATTGCGTATTAAAGCTTCAATAGATATTGTTCGTTGGCTCACATTTTAAGCATGTGCTTTTAGAGGACATCATGAACGTCCAGAATCAAAAAACCGAGGTAATTTTATTGAAATGTTGGAACTTTTAACATCATACAATGAACAAGTAGGTGCTCTTGTTTTGGATAATGCTCCACAAAATGCTAAATACACCTCGCATCAAATTCAAAAAGAAATTTTGCATGTCTTTGCTAGAAATGTTCATTCTTCAATTCGTCATGACATTGGTGATGCAAGATTTTGCTTAATTGTTGATGAAGCTCGAGATGAATCCAGAAGAGAGCAAATGGCCCTTGTTATAAGGTTTGTTGATAGAAGTGGATTTATACGAGAACGATTTTTGGATATAGTTCATGTCAAAGATACAACTGCTTCAACTCTTGAGAAAGAGATTTCCTTTGTTTTATCTCATCACAATCTTGATGTTCAAAATATTAGGGGCCAAGGGTATGATGGTGCTAGTAATATGCATGGAGAGTGGAATGGATTGCAAGCTTTATTCATTAATGATTGTCCTTATGCATATTATGTACATTATTTAGCTCATCAATTACAATTGGCTCTTATTGCTGCAGCTAGAGAAATATCTGATGTTCACACTTTCTTTCAGAACTTGATTTTTATTGTTAACATTGTTAGTGCTTCTTGCAAGCGTAATGATGAATTACGGGCTTTTCAAGCAGCTACAATTGAACATTTAGTTGATATTGGTGAGATTGAAACGGGTAAAGGAGTTAATCAAGTAGGTGGTTTGCAACGACCTGGAGATAGCAGATGGAGTTCACATTTGAAATCAATTTGCAGTTTGATAAAAATGTATGGGGCAACTTGCTTGGTTCTTGAAAACATCGCTTTAGATGGATCTACTTATTCTCAACGTGGTGATGCGGCTTTTTCATTTAAGTTGCTAATGTCATTTGATTTTGCATTCATCTTGCATATAATGAAGAATGTTATGGGAATTACTGATGTGCTTTGCCAAGCTTTGCAACAGAAATCTCAAGACATTTTAAATGCTATGAATTTGGTGACTACCACAAAGACTTTAATTCAGAAGCTAAGAGATGATGGCTAGGAAACTCTTTTAGAAGAAGTGACATCATTTTATAAGCATCAAGACATTGAAGTTCCTGATATGGATGCTTATTTTTCTAGTGTGGGACGATCTCGTCGTAAAACAAAATCAATAACAGTTGAGCATCACTATCGAGTTGATATATTTACAACTATCATTAATCAACAGTTGCAAGAGCTAAATAATAGATTCAATGAGCAGACGATCGAGCTTCTTAAGTTGAGCATAGCTTTAGATCCTAAAAATAACTATAAATTATTCAGTGTTGAAGATATATGCTTACTTGTTGACAAGTTCTATCCTGAAGACTTTTCTGACCAAGAAAAAACTCATTTGAGATTTCAGTCGTAGCATTATGAGCTTGATGTACCCAATCATCCAAAGTTAAAGAATATGTCATCGATTGCTGAATTATGTTAAGGATTGGTTGAAATAGAAAAATCAACAATTTATCCACTTGTTGACAGGTTGATTCGGCTTATTTTGACTTTTCCTGTTTAGACAGCAACTACTGAACGAGCTTTTTCAGCGATGAAGATTGTTAAAACAAGACTTCGCAATCGGATGGAGGATGATTTTCTTGCAAATTATTTGATTGTCTATATAGAAAAAGAAATTGCTGAAAGATTCACAAGTGATATGATAATTGATGATTTCTACTCTATGAAAGAACGACGAGCACAATTAAAATAAATATGTAAGAATCATTCTTTAATATTTTTTACTTTATTTCAAAGTTTTATCAAATATAAATAATGCATTGCTTTAGCTAACGTTTCTTATATATTTTGTATGTTTATATTTGATAGGTACAAAGACCAACAAAATTAAAGTGATGAATACATTATGAAGATGAAATTAACTTCATAGCTTTGACTCAATTTGGTATTGTTTTAAACCTCTTATCTTATACAAAGATTGTCATATGTTTGTAGTTACTTCTTTGAATAAAACTAAATCATGCAGTCTTTTTTTTTTACAATTCATATGCAGTAAATTAAAAAAAATTATATATTTTTATATTATTTTGGCCCCCCTATCAAATAATCCTAGCTCCGCCCCTGCCCCAAGAGATTGATCAAGAAAGCAAGTTGAGCAGATTCCGAATGGATTCCTAGTGAGATAAATATTAGGGTTGTTTCTATTTAATTTGTACCCCTTATAATGAACAGTAGCAAGTGTATTGAAAACCCAAATTCAAAACTCTGTTTGACAGTAGCAAGTTGAGTCTACTAGTCTTAATTGCATCATATATATTGCTTCTACCTTGAATCCGTAACAAATATATTCATACAAGGGTCGAGAACATCTCCTACAAGTTTTGGGAATTTAGGGTTATGATTAAGATTTGGATAAGAAAAAAGAAAGTTGTTGGTGATTAATTGCTAGTTTTTTTTAATTATAAAATTATAATATTTAATATAAGAGTTATTTAGTTATTAAGTACTAAAAAATGATAAATTTATAAATAATCAGACTTTTTATTATTTGTTTTTGTTCGGAAGATATTAAGTATTGCTAGAAAATAATATAAATCATACCAGAATGTACTTAACAACTTAAGCTATTAGGTTGAGATGATTTTTTAACGTGGTATCAGAGTTTTAATGATCAAGTGGTCACGAGTTTGAATCTCATCACCCTCATTTATTTGATAAAAATTGAACACAATGGTGTGTGGGTCTGTGCAAGTTTCAAGTTCAAAGGATCTTCCCTTAAGGGAGTGTGTTAGAGAATAATATAAATCATATCTTAAGACCTCACTTAACGGTTGAAGTTTTTAGGTTGAATTGATTTCTTAACATTGTATCAGAGCCTTGATGATCAAACGGTCATGAGTTCAAATCTCACTATCCTCATTGTCATAACCCAATTTTTGACCCGTTTATTTTAATTATTATTATTATTTTATTTACTGAAAAGGATAAAAAAATGATAATGAAAAAATAATAATGATGAAAAACAAGTAAAATGAAATAAATGAAGAGTGAATTAAAATTTGGGTTAAGGGAAACATAATTGAAAGTTTTGGGTTTTAATTAAACTTTAAAATTAATCTAATTAATCCAATCAAGGGTTTAATTGGAAAATTGATAAGTTTTGAAACTTAATTAAGCTTGAAATTAATTTAATCAATCCAATCAAGGTTTTAATTGGAGAATTGATAAGTTTTGAGACTTAATTAAGCTTGGAATTAATTTAATTAATCCAATCAAGGGTTTAATTGGAGAATTGACAAGTTTTAGACTTAATTGAGCTTGGAATTAACCTATTGAGGGACTTAATTGAAGAAATATTAAAGTTTGGGGTCAAAATTGAAAAATTAAAATCCAAGGACTACGTTGAAAATGGCGCGCAAATACAGAGGGCCAATTATAGTTTAAACCAGGGGCTTAATTACAAAACTTTTAAAACTTCAAAGACCAAAACGCAAAAAATCATTAAACATCAAAGCGGCGCCGTCTGTGGATGCGTTGTTCATCTTCTTCAACAGACATCCACCACCACCATTACACCTGCAATCAATGGTTGGAAGAAACGGATTGTTCTCTGGTTATAAAAGCCAGAGAACGAAAGTTCACAAGGGGATGGGAAAGGATAAAAAAAAGCCACGAACGGTAAAGAATAAAAAGACGGACACGAAAAAAACCAGGAGACAGACGAAGAGAGAAAATAGAGAGGAACGAGAACCAAAAACACAGAGAGATCAAGAAAAAAGGAGAAAAAGAACACGGGGGGGAAGAACACTGGAAACAAGGAGCGACACAGAGAGGAGAATCAACCTCATATTTATCTTCATCCCTTCATCTCAAAACCGAAGGTGACAGAACTCAAACAGGAGAGGGTCTGGTAAACAAGGGAAACGAAACAAAAAGGAAAGACAAGCAGAAGGAGCAAGAGGAAACTTGAAAGCAGGAGCGTCGCCCTCAGCAATCTCGCGCAAATCTTCTGTTAAAGAACCAGGTAAGTCTTTTACTCTTTTTCCCTGCTTTTCGTTTTAATTCACTTTCTGCCGTTTACTTTGAATTTATCTGCTCATGCACGCGTGATTTGGTTCACGCGTGCTTCATGTCCGCTTGGGGCCATGACGGCGGGCCGATGGGTCTAGCCTCGGCCTTACGTAATGAGCTAGCCCAAACCCAAAAATATATAAAAAAAATAAAAATAAAAAAATAAAAAATATATATGTGTATGCATGAATAAAAATAATATAAATTTATTGGTTTATTCACTCGAACACGCAGTCGGGAATAAAAATACTAGTTTAAATTTATATTATTTTTATTCATTGTGTTTTATTTTATTTAGCTAGAAAAAATAAAAAACAATATGTGCATGCATGAAAAATAAAATGTATTTTATTAGTTTATTCACTAACACCAGAGTCAGGAATAAAAATACTGATTTAATTGTTTTTTTAGCTACATAAAAAATAAAAACATATGTGAATGTGTAATAAAATAAATTTCTTTTATTTATTTATTCACTAGCGTTAGAGCTAAGGATAAAAAAATTGATCTAAATTTATTTTATAGCTACGTAATATTTACCAACGCCAGAGTTGGAATTATCCGTAGTTGAATATTCATTGGCGCCAGAGTCAGGAATATTATAAACAAATTATCATGGCATGAACTAATAAACATTTAGCAATTTAAAACAAAACCAACAATGCAGTCTGTCTCAGGCAGAACGTTTAAGGAGTGATAATATCTTCCCTTTTACGTAATCAGTTTCGAACCATAGAATCTCTGTTGACCAGTTAGGGTTCCTAGTGATGATAATGCTAGGTGGCGACTCCTTAAATAAGATATTTTTTCCCTAAAAGAACAAGATGCCAAAAATCTGTTCTTTTTCCATAATCAAGATTATTTTTAGGCTATATATATATATATATATATATATGAGATTAGAAAAGGTACAATGGCTTTGGTAAATAGTATACCCGCAATATTCTTCACATTTCTTGATTAATTAAGAAGAAAATACTTATGTGCCATCAACTTTTATAATTTACATTTATATATATTTGACAAACATTACTAACAAAAAAAACCTCTATTTTGTATAACCCATTCTAGATTAAAATAAGTAACCCGATAGGTATTCAATATTATCCGGTTTATCCATATTAAAAGTATTCTAATGTAGATGTGTTCTTCGACTTAAATCTTGTAAGTGTAAATTTTGTATAACCATGGCTTAATGTGCTTGGGAGAGACTGTTGCAAATTATTAGAAATTATATTTTTAAATTTTATATAATAGTTTAAGTTGTTAGATTGAATTGGTTCTTTAATATAATATTATAGTTTTAATGATCAAGCGGTCACAAGTTCAAATCTCATCATTTATATTTATTTGATAAAAATTAAGCACGGGATAATATGAACTTGTGCAAGTTTCAAGCTTAAAAATCATTCACTTGAGAGGGTGTGTTATAGAATAATATAAATTATATCTTAGAATCTTATTTAACAGTTTAAATTATTAAGTTGAATTGATTATTTTATACAAATGAATAAAAATAATAAAATTTAGTGAGAATTGGTTATTTTACACAAATGAAGAAAAATAATAAAATTTAGTCATATATATATATATATATATATATATATATATATATATATATATATATATATATATATATATAATGAACTGGTCTTGTGCGAAAACACGATTGCATAATAATATTGAAGACATCTATCTCTCTTATTTAGTACAATATTAACCAGAAAAGGGCAGACATTGGAGAATCGTCACTCCTTATTTCATTTTTGGGAGAAAGATCAGTGCATTATTATGGTGATTACAGCAACAGCATGCTTGAAATCTAACCAATCACAGGGACGCGAGTAACAATTCTGTTTTGGTCAATCCAAACACGAACCCTAGTGCATGAGAAATCTTTAGTCACTGGTGTTCCTTCCAGCACGACTTGAGTGTCGACGTTAGGGTTCTGCGTCTCAATTGTCACTACAGCAACCCTTGCTTGTGCTCCAAGGAGCTCTGGCCATGAACTCTTACCTGCAAGTGCAAAGACATTTTTGTTACAACACACGCACAATATTCCTTTAACAAATGCCATTAATCCTGAACTGTGAGTTTATTCATAATTACCTTGACAGTCTGATGCCATATCTCTGATCTTCTTCCCTCTCTTACTTCTGTGATGTTGCTGTACATGTGAGACCCTGATATTGGGTATTTATAGAGCAACATCAAGTAGTTTGTGCTTGACGGGAACTGAGCTTTTAGCCATTACATTCAATATTCAATCCTGTACAGCTAAACGAGAAATTGGACCTCCCACATTTAGACGATTTTCTTGCTGGATTAATCATTCAAAACTTATCCTTTTCAGCTTCAACAATGTATAGGTAGTTGAAAGTTCTGCGTGCTGTTTTTTTTTCCTTCCTTTTTTACGGTTTTAGTTAATAAAAAAGTCATGATTTCTTGTGAAATTCCATGTTGATCCAGTACTTGTACACATATCTAGCCGAAACATTTTACTTTGATTTGTTCTATTTCTCATGGACCTTAATGGCTGATGCGTCAGAGTGCAAACTTCGGACTCCACACTAGTATTCAGCAATGGTAGGCATTATTCTTGTAATTAAAAATACAGTGTACGTATGCCTTTTTTCTGTCCCTTGGTTTATTTGACCGGAATACGTCAAGAGTATTGCAGCCCTCACGTAACACATACAATTATGAACTCAAAGCGTTGTTGCAGGCATTGAAAGATAAAGTTCCACTCAGCTGAAAACCGAAGATGAACCAGTTCCACTCAGCTGAAAACCGAAGATGAACCAGAATTGCAACAATTGGCTTTGATAGAACGAAACAAAAGGAGAAAATATATACCTATTTTAATTCTTCTATTTTTGGTCAATTTCCCACTAAATTGGGGAAATATATGCCAAATTAGGCCCGTAGCAAAAAAGTCAATCTTCTTCCTTGTGAGGTAATTGATGCATTTGGAAAACAATTATCGATTTGTCCATTTCGACCCCACATCTCAATTATCTAGGAAATTAATCTGATCCTTCACGAGATCTAATTATAACGGCTGAGCAAATTTTTTTTATAAAGAGTTCACAAGCAAACGTTTTATTTGTCACGAGTGTCGAGTCTCATGATCATGCTTGCCCTGTACAATATTTTCCATAGTTATGACATTCGGACTATCAGGTCGACTCTCTAAACGTACTAGCTCTTGGGGTCTGGGATTTATTGTATTAGTTAAAAAAAAATTCATTTTAAAAGTTTTTTTTTTTCTTAAATGAGTTTTCTTGAATTAACTCAATTAACCCACAATCTAAATTTAAGTTGGGTTAAGCCTCGAGTTGGATTTTAAAACTATACAAGCTTCACCTCAATAATATTTTTGACATAAATCATAACATGATTATTACAAAAAATAAAAATCTGATTAGGGTAACACTCAACATGATTTTTTATTGTTTAAAACTTACCATGGAGTATTTTAACATGATTTTTTATTATTTAATACCTCGAGTTGGATTTTTTATTGACATAATATTAACATGTTTTTTTTTCCTTAAAGTATTTTTTTATTTCAATCACTTAACTTTATTTTTTAAAAAAAATATGTTCATTCATGTTGACTAGAAATTAAACTTGATAACTTGTTTCAATTAACTTACCATGGAGTTCTCATAATGTCAAAAAAAAAATGATATTAAGTTAATACTTGATTTGACAAAATAAAATTTAATTTCATTATTTAAAACAAATTAAAACTTTGGGGACCAAGTTTAACACTAAAAAAGGGATCGGAAGGGTTTTTTTCTTTATTTTTAAAATTAATGAGGCCCAAATTTTAAAATTTGTCCCAAAGGTTTTTCCATTTTTTATCTCTTTTTATTGAAATTTTAACATTTCAATCCTAAATCTTATTAAGAAGGGTGCGTCTTGGATGTTTTGAGGTGGAAAAAAGTATTTTGGGTCCAAAAAGTCGGGACTCGACTTTAGTGGACCACGTATCGTCTCCTATCTTTAAAAACATTCATGACAACGCATCATCTTCCCGCTTTAAGAGTGAAAAACATGTGGCCAAGCAAGCAAGCAAGCACACGCATTTGGCCTTCTCTTTAATGGCTCATTTAGGCCTAAATGTATGGTTTCTTTTATTTTCAAATTAGATTATAGCTTTTTTTTAATAGTAGAAGCATTCTCTTTTGAATTGGCCTTTGTGATGGTTTTTTCCTTAAATTTTATTTGGGTGGTTACTATACATGTTTATTTTTATTATTGTATAAATAAATAAAAAATTAATTTCAAAAAACAAAGTTGTTAAATCCAATTTAATCCATAACTCAGTCATGTATTTAGTAAGTTAATACAAGTTAATATGATTGATCCGAAAAACTATCATCTTAATCTTTAAAAAAAAAAAGAGAATAATGATGATCCTATCTTGAAATCTCTTTAAAGTCAAATCATATTTTAATCCGGTCAACTAGGTCATTTTTGAACATATTAGGTCAGTGATATATCAAGCCAACTCTCACCTAATTTAATTTGAATCATAGGCAAAACAAAGAGTTAGGTTGGGAATCTCTATATTGACTCCCAACCAAGCAAAGCTGAATTTAATAACACGTCTCAAAAGTTCCTCTCAACAACACCCTAAGCATTGTATTATACTTTTATTTTTTAATATACTCACCTCTACATTATGATAATATTATTTTGTTATTAACATTTTCTTTTATGATTATGCTAAAATATTGTCAATAAACAAATAAAATGGTCAAAAAATACCAAAAATAATTAAGCATGTTAAGGGGATAAAGGGGTTTTAATTAAAGGAATATTTTTTTATCTTTATTTTAAAATTTCAAATTTGATTTATGTTTTTTTTCTCATATGTGTTCTGGTTGTTTTGATTTTTATTAAATGGAGAACATAGAACATAAAAGTTTTTTTTAAAAAAATATTAATAAGAAAATGAGAAATTATACTAGCAAATTATTTGGTTTTAATGGAATGTAAATTCTTACTTTTCTTAATAAAAAAAAGTATTTTCATATAATTAAACAAAAAAAAATTAAAGAGCTCTGCAACATGAGATCAAATGTATTAATTTGTATCTATCTCTCAATCTACTATTTTAATCTTTAGTTAGCGCTAACAACTTTTTTTTAATATTTATTAAAAAATATAAGTTTTAATTTATTTTACTAAATAAATTCATCAAAATTTAATTTCACATTTAAATATATTCGGCAATGGAGTGTATGTCAAATAGCTAGTATAATATTATAATAAAAACAACATATAAAATTTGCCATAATTTTCTCTGTCTTAATTTTTCTTAATTTTCAATATCCTCTGTGACAATTTTTCTTAAACAATAAATAACAAGCTCAACCAAAGTTCTCGTTAAACTAAAATATCCAGGGATTTTTTTTCCAAGTTCTTCACTATTTATATAAACAATGAAGCAAATGATTTTTTTTTTATTTTCAAACTTTTTTCTTTGAATTGAAACTTTTTATAACTTAATTAGAAGAAATTAGGTTCTAAATTATGATTAAAATATCAAATAAAAAAATAAAAAAACTCAAATGTAAAATATACAGAAAATACATGGCTCACTCTAAATTTATGACTATTTTCATTTTAGTTCAAAAATTCATTTTGTTTATTTTTTAACCCTTGAATTTAGGAGAAAAGATAAAAATTACTATAAAATAATTGAAAATAGAGTTATCGGTTGTGATTTTGGCAATCAAAATAGCCAAGTTTGGTATTAAAGGGTTATATTCGACGAGATCAATTTGATGGTAATATTTTTTTTCTCTAAACATGACGAGAACAACATATTGGGTTTGATTTTAATTTTTGAGATTTAGATGATTTTTTTTAATTATTTTGGAGTGTTTTTAGGTCTGATGAGTAGTTTTATGGTGATTTTTAGATGTTTTTGAATGAAAATATATTAAAATATAAAATTTTAAAGAAAAAATCCCTTCCTAATTTTTTTAGCCATCAAAGTAGTGGTTAGATTCTAAATAAAAATAAGTAATATATCATCTATTTATTTATAAAAATAAAACGGATCACATATTATGACTAAAATAATAATAATAATAATAAAAAGCTCAAACACAAGCCAGAGCTTTTAGGTGTTGTTAAACTTTTTAATTCAAGCCGGCGCATGTCTAGCTTGTTTTATTTTCATTAATTTAAATTTACAAGTTTTTTTATAATTAATTAATTAATTAATTAAAAATATTATTAAAATATTAAATTATTAAATTAATTAAGAATATATTCTCGATTTTATTTTATTAAATCCCATTTAATTTTAATTTTGTTTTCAAATAAGAATATAACAATTTTTTAATAATATTAGCTAGTTTTTTTTTCAACCCATCATTATTTAAAAAAAAATACTATCTAATTACTTTTTCATTAGCATATATTTTTATTGTAATATAATTATATAAAAATTGTTTCAGCAAAATGATGTTATTGAGTCTAATCAAATTCATAACTTGAATTATCGATTTGATAAGTTAAATTAAATTGATTTAAATTAATCAAAAATATCATCATCTTGTTATTAAAAAAATTATACTTCATATATATTGAATTTTAAATTCATTCTCAAGATTTTACTATCAAAACTTTTTTTAATATCACTAACAACAAAGCATGAACCAATTACTCTAATATCATCAAAGCAAAGACATGTCCTTTGCTCATAAAAAGGAAAAACACATTATGTATATCTATTAAAATCCATGCTAACTTTTCAATCTTTAATTCCTAACAACAGTTAATAAAGAACTAATAGTAGTAGTTATTAGTTTATTGATTGTGCTTTGCAGCTTAGATTAATTTTTTAACTTAAAAAATAATATTTTATTTATCCATTTTTTTTGATATTACCTATTTAGTATGAATTTTAAATTAAATCATGTAAAATTTCTTTAATGTGACCTTGTTTATTTGGCAGGCTCAAGAAAAAATTAACTCAATAATAAAAAATAAAATTCAATAAAAATATTATCTTAAAATATAAAAATTGAAAAAGATAAAAATAAAAGGGTCAAGAACTAAAAACATCAATGAAATTGATAAAGAAAAATCATTAAACAAAAAAAGTAAAAAGTCTTTTATTAAACGAGAAAAAATACAAAAAATAATTTACTATCAAAACTAATACTAAAAAATAAAATTAAATAAAAAATTATATTACTAAGTTAAGACTAGATGCTGGCAACAAAATATTTGAAAAATATATTTGAGTGGTTTAGATTCATAAAACCTATTAAACCACCTCTTTAACGTTTTTCAGTTGTTAGTATATGGATATTGAACCAATAAAGTGTTTATCTAGTGGTTATGATATTGTTATATCATTGTAAGGGTGAAAATACAAGTTCGATTCACAGAAAATATATTTATTGGGAGGGGCAACCATGAACCACCAATAGAACTAGTCTTATTTTTTAAAAGAGTATGAGTATACCCGAGTAAAAAGAAAAAGTATAGGGGCATTGTTTTATCATAATTAATTATTATTTTATGCAATATCCCTTATTAAGCCCTTGGAATAGGTATCCTTATTCGATAATGTTATCCATTATCCAATTCGGCGTTATTCTTTATTGGCCCATTAAATTAGGGCACAGCGCATCATCCTCTTTTTTTAGATTGCAAGGTCCGCGAAAATAAAGAACGAAAGAACTCAGCGGTTAAGAGCTGATAGGAAAAAAAAAAAGAAATACAAGGTTTTAACATTTTTCAAGGAAAAAATCAATCATTCATAGCTCCTCCGTCTTCTTCTTCTTTTCTTCTTCATTTGTAATTTCTCAGCTCAAATTTGCGTGCTGCTAATAAGGTAAATTCTCTCTCTTCTTCTTTGATGAAGTTAATATGAGATACTTAGGTTTTAATCGAAACTATTTGGTTATTGTCTAGAATTAGATTGTGGGTTTGGTTTCGCTGGTTCTGCTGGCTTTGTTTTTAGTTTCTTTATGTTATTTTGGAAGAACTCGTCTTTTCTTTCTTCCTTTCCTTTTTTCCTGCTAATATATAAAAAAAGAAGGATTTTTTGAATGTTTGATTTGAATTCATAATTATAAAAAGTGGTGAAGAATTAGCTCATAAATGGTAGGAATTGGATTGACTTGAACTTAATTCTTGAAAAAAATGTTATCAATTGGCGCATGAAGTAAGGTGTTTTTCAGTAGAAGCAATGTAGCTGCAAGTCCCAAAAGATTCTCGAAGATATTAAGCTTTGGGGTTTTTTAAGAGGGGAGGACGGGGGGGGCTAGGTTGAAAAGGAAAAGGTTCGAATGATAATCAAGATCAGTTTGTGTCTGTTGCTTGTTATTATATTGACTATTTTTATATGGGAATATATAGCTTCTTTGTTTTTTGTTTCATTACTTCATGCTTCATAATAATTATGTTTTATGATGTGAATCACTTTCGTTCAATCTCTCATTACTTGTGTTTTCTTTTTCTTTTTGTTTCCTTTTGTTTTTTGGTTGGATGTACTGATCCGGATAGATATTTAAACTATTAAACTGGCTGTTGTTTCTTGGGCCAGTGCCAATATCTAAATTTCAAGAAATTCATCACTTCATTTTAAGTATTTTTTCATCTGTCGAACATCATCATCATCGATCATTATCCTCTCTTTTGTCATTCCTTCTTCTCTCTTGCCTGACGCTGGAGCTATTTGCTAAATTTTCGTGATCCCTTAATTGAGTATCATTCGCATAAAACTCCTTGGATCGATATCTCATGGCACAAATTCTGTCGAGATTCTTATCCTGCAACTCCATTTGGCCTCTCATTTTGTTTCCACCTTTCCATACTTGCTTTCTTCCTGCTGTGAATGCTTCTGGCTTCTGTGCTTGCTTCACAGTTTCCTTGCAAGATTCTTTTGTTAGATACATAAGATGCCAAGATCAGGGGGAAGTGGTGCATCTGCTGATGAACCAGATATCCCTGAAAAGTCTGTCAAGCCTGAAGAGCAGGTTGACCTTGATGGTGACAATGAAGCTGAGGAGACAATGGAAGAAGAAGTTGAGTATGAAGAAGTAGAAGAGGAGGAGGAAGTGGAAGAGATAGAGGAAGAGGTTGAAGAGGAGGTAGAAGAGGAAGAAATTGAAGAGGCTGCTGATGAAGCAGATTTGAAAAAGGGCTCAGATGGTGAAGAGGAGATAGATGAGCAAAGAAAACATGCTGAGCTTCTTGCACTTCCTCCTCATGGATCAGAGGTGTATCTTGGTGGCATTCCTCCTGATGCTTCTGAAGGGGATTTGAAGGAATTCTGTGAATCTATAGGAGAAGTAACAGAGGTAACTGATCTTGTCTTAGCAAATGCCCTGTCTATGCTTATTTTGTTTGGATGGACTAAATCTTGTATATGCTGATAGCAGGTAAGGATAATGAAGGGAAAAGATTCAAGCGAGTCAAAGGGTTATGCTTTTGTGTCTTTCAGAACAAAGGAATTGGCTTCCAAGGCCATTGAAGAGTTGAACAATACTGAGTTTAAGGTATCCTGCTTCTGAGTTCCTTTATAGATACGATATTAGTCATAGAAACATCATTTCTTCATGCTGGCACTGGAATTTGTGCTCGCTATTATCTTTCTCACTTTAGGCTGTATGAATGTTATTTTCATTTTTTATTTTTCTTGTATAAGGTATTTTGTATGAATGTTCGTTTAACTCCTGCTTTCTCTTCAGGGTAAAAAGGTAAAGTGTTCAACATCTCAAGCAAATCATAGACTGTTTATTGGCAATGTCCCAAGAAACTGGGGAGAAGAAAATATGAAGAAGGCTGTAAAAAAGATTGGGCCTGGAGTCAATTCGGTGGAATTGTTGAAGGTTTTTGTGCTTTATTTTTTTGTGTATACATGCATAGACAACGTAGTCTGATGATGAATTGTGTAGTGATCTTTCTATTTTTTCTTGGTTGCGCAGGACCCACAGAACCCGAGCCGGAATCGGGGATTTGCATTCATTGAGTATTATAATCATGCATGTGCAGAATACTCAAGAAAAAAGATGTCAAACCCAGAATTTAAACTTGATGATAATGCTCCTACTGTGAGCTGGGCAGATCCTAAAAATGCAGGATCTTCTGCTGCGTCTCAGGTCTGTTGCAGTGTCATTTTTTGTTCTCCATTTTATGTAGTAGAGCTTTGTTCTGGCTATCAAAAAAGTTAGTTCATCTGCTTGAGATGCTTCTGCATTTGTCTTGTTGCCTTCTTGATTGATGCCATACGCTCCTGTTTCTGGGATGTTGACTGGTAATGAGGAGCAGCATTTTCCCCCATCTCCAGATCCAACACTAGACCAACTTTTCCATCTGAATTGTTGCTCTTTTTTTTAACACTTTTTTTATCGATTTCTTACTTCTTAGACAATTGTTTGTGTGCAACTGCAAGTCACCGTGCAGTTATATTTATCAAATCATTTATTTTTGGGAAGTTTTTGAGTCATGACTGACTTAATATGTTTGGTACAGGTCAAGGCAGTATATGTCAAGAATTTACCTGAAGATATTACTCAGGATTGTCTAAGGCAGCTGTTTGAGCATCACGGAAAAGTCACAAAAGTAGTTCTTCCACCTGCAAAACCAGGACATGAAAAGAGCAGATTTGGTTTTGTGCACTTTGCAGAGAGGTCAAGTGCCATGAAGGCATTGAAGAACACTGAGAAATATGAAATTGATGGTAACTTTTCCTCCTAAAATCTAGCAGTCTTTATTTACACTTATGAATGTTTTCTATTAATGACAGGTGCCTCTTCATTTGCAGGTCAAGTTTTGGATTGTTCCCTTGCAAAACCTCATACTGATCAGAAGCCTTCTGGAGGGCCAAATTCACAGAATTCATCCTCGTACTCAAACTTTCAACCTCAACTTGGCTACGGTTTAGCTGGGGGTACATATGGTGCTTTCGGTGCAGGCTTTGGCAGTGCAGGCTTTGGCGCTGCTGGCTTTACACAAGTAAGCTGATGTTCTATCGCGCGTGCGCACACACACACACACAGTCTGCTAGGATTTATCAAGGAACAAAATATTTGAGAAGTTTGTCAACATAGAAAGTCTGAGTTATTTCAACTATTCATTTTATGGTTTGATGCTGAAGAGTTTGTTTCATTTTTATTCATTTCAAGACAGAAATAATGATGGTTATGCTTACTAGCGAGTTAGTAAGTTACTATTGGTTGGAATTTGTCCTCTTAATGTCAATTTGTATGATTTAAGATTCACAAAATTGCTTCTAGGATTTAACAGTCGGTAACTACTTTATGCAAACTATTATTGATTTTAATTCAGTATGATTATTATGATTGACAATATTTTTGAGGAACTTAGAGCCAAAGGCATACTTGAATTACCACAATAGACATAATTAAATGACAACAATAAATGGCTTTGCATTAAGCAAAGGGTTATCCTCATAGTAAGTATTTTTTCAATTAAAAGTTTGCAATTAAGATCTTCATTCAAGCTGTGAATTAATAAGGATCAATTTGTTATCTTTGTTATGTCAAGCTGTATATTGAAATTTTCTCAAAATTTCTGATCAAGTATATTTGCTCGTTGGCATGACAAAATCCTGCAGCCTGTCATCTATGGCAGGGGACCGACTCCTGCTGGCATGGCAATGATGCCTATGCTTTTGCCTGACGGAAGGATTGGATATGTCCTGTAAGTACAGTTTTATTTTATTTACCATCGGTTGCACACCCAACAGCAACCAGATATATAAATTAAAAGTCAGTCTTCTGTGTTTTATTATTCCATACCATGACTTGTGCACGCTCTTTCTAGTGGTTGGCTGATTGTTTGTCATCATCCTTTCATTTACCTGTTTGTCCAACAACCTCCTTTCATTGCTCCAAAATTCTTGCTGCACCTGGAATTTTTGGTATTACCTCTCTGTATTTTTCATGTTGCATTAGTGATTACCTTTAAATTTATTCTAAAATGTTTGTCCAACTGCGAATTGAGCACCACTACCATCTGACTATATCATACCCGGAGCACAATGTACATGATGATTGAGCTTACTATGTTGTGAAAAGATGTTCTATATGTTGGACTTACCAGACCAGTGATTTTAATCCATGAAAATCCTGAATTTGATTAGCTGCAGAATGATGACCTGTTAACCAAAATTTAAGATGCTTTTATTGTTTTTCCACAGCCAACAGCCTGGAATGCAAGCACACAGCTCTCCGCAGCCACAGGGTGGCAGGGGTCGTGGTGCTGGCAGCTCGAGTGGTGGAAGACGTGGTAATGACCGTGGACGCAGCCGATACAACCCATACTGATTTGGTAGTGAAAATGCAAAGGGAGTTAAATGTTGCTGTTCGACATTTGATTAATTGGCTGATTCGAAAAGCTTTGTACCTTGAACAGATAAACTGACTGCTAACACGCTGCGGCTTATGCCTTGTTTTTTTCAGACTGAACTCACAGGGCAGTCTAAGTAGTTTAATGAATTCTCAAAACTAATAGATTACATGTGTAAAAAGCGACTGAAGACAGCTTGTATTTTTTTTTTATTTATTTTTTTGTATTTTTGATGAAGCAATTGTCATTTTAACCTTGCAACTCGTCTTCTGCCTGGGCAAGGCAGCATGTTGCTCGGCCCAAAAACTCTTCCACAATTATGGGAGACTTTTTTTCACACCTGATATTGCGGTGACTTGTTTTAATTATGGTATTTATTACATGGTAAAAGCTTAATACTCCTAATACTGGCATCATGAATAAATTATGGTATTTGCGAGTATTTCACATAGAAGAGTTTGATAAATATTCTTGACTTTATCGTTCATAAGTATTGGATTGCATAATATCCTTACTTGGTGAAATTTTAATACACCTGGATCTGACAATATATGTGATAGCGTATTAAAAATTAAAAAAAAAATCCAACAAATCTCATCACAGTAATCAAAGCTATATCTAAAGAATTCAAACATACTAAAATTATTCAAAAAATTAGTTTAAGAATTGACCTTCTAATCGCAAAATTATTTTATATTTTTGAAAAAGATTATAAAAGATTGAATTATGACAGTATATCTATACTAATGATAACCATTGCAAGGATTTAGCCGAGTAAATTTATTCATCAGGTTTGATTACAAGTAGCATGAGCAACTGTCAAGTTTTGACGCTGCGACCTGCTCCAACTGTACTTTTAGGCAGATAACCATGTGTTCTTACGGTTTTCTTGTCCACAATGAGCAGCCCGAGCTCACAGACTCACAGTTCATTAGTTTTTGGAGCTTCGAATCATTTCTGCCAAAAAAACTAACCTCCCCACGGTCAAATCATCAGATGCCGGAGCTAATAATAAACATTAATTAAGAGAAACTAAAAGGGTAGCTGTTTTCCTGTAGCAAATTTAATAATATGGTTACAGACTCATTGGAATTATAAATTGGAGCATTGAAATGATGATTTTTTCCGTATCAACATGAGAAAACTGGCCTTGCTGTTGAGATTAATACAATATTTTCAATTTTTTAAAGAAAAAAAATTATTAACCAAAACCAAGGGGCTGTTTTGACTTATTCTTGACAGAATAATAGATGACTAAATTACCATTGAATTTAAATCTCCTTTAACTAGCATCTAAAGTTTTTTTTTATCTTTTTTTTTATAAGAAGGTTACGTTAGGGTAAATCTAATATTTTTACCTATAAAATATTGTTTAAAATAAAAAAGTTATCAACATTTGCTTATCATGCAAAAGCCATCTTCAAATGACGCGTACAACATCGTCCAACATCAAAATGCAAGTTTTCACAGTGGTGTTTGAATTGTTTCGGCTCTTTATAACTATACGATGCTTGTGACTAATGAACCTCTGATTTGGCACCAATGTTTTTTTTTTTCTCTTCTCAATTTTTGTGCTTAACTATAAATTTTGAAAGAAACCCTTCAATTTATTTTCCTGTTAAATTCGATCTCTATTTTTTTATTATTATCTGTTTTATTTGAAATAATTCATAAAATTAAATTTTTTTTTTAAATTTCATTACTCTTCAATTTTTTTCATTTGCTAGATTTTATCCTCATTCTTTTCATTGCTATTTGTTTTGTTTTTAATCCTTTTCTTAATTGATATTTACTTTTCAAATGCATCCCTCAACATTTTATTTTATTTATTTCTTATGTAAAGTTTTATCCTTATTCTTTTAATTGCTATTCATTTTGTTTTAAATTCTTTTTCATTAAAATTTTTTTTTCAATTTCATCATTCAACATTTTGTTAATTAGAATTTTTTTAATCGAGATTAACTTCATTCTTTTTTTGTGTTTTCCTTGTATATATTGTAATTCTAACCTCGGAACCCAGGTCATAAGATTGAAAATTTAGCACAGGTTGACTTACGTCATTTTTTACAATTGATTTTGTTTTTCATTTCTATTATTTAATATTGGGTTTGTTGGGGCTTAGGCTTCACTATTTTTTCCTTTTTTTCTATGTAGTGTTATCTCGTTTTTATATACCAAGTCACGAGTTTGGCGAATTAACTCAGGTTAACCAGGGCTAATTTTTTTGTTTGGTTTATTTATTGTTGTTGCCATTTTTTTTTTAATCTTGAGCATCCTTTTTTTTTGCATTGAAAAAAGCTCAAACTGACCCATAACACAGCGCGAACCACCAATCTAGTTAACAAAACACTAAAAGAGGTGGTGCTGCTTTTAGTGTGCACCTTCTCACAAAAACACTATTTATTTCAATAGTATATTTTTTTTTAAAAAAATCTATTTATGTTTTTTTCAATTTCAATATCATTTTTCAACATTTTATTTGTTGGTTATTGGACATCATAATTTTGTTTTGATTTAATATTTATGAGATTGTCACAGCCAAAAAACCTGGGTCGTGGATTTGATAAGTTAACCTGATTGACTTGATTTTTTCCTTTCTTTTAATTGACCTTTTTTAAAAAAATTTCACTAGTCAACAATTTATTGATTAGAAATTAGATTTCATGATTTGTCTTGGTTTGTTTTCTATGAGGTTATCTCAATTTCAAAACCGGATGATTTGATAGAATTCTACTTCATAATTTATTTTGATTTTTTTATTAGATTATTTCGGTCTTATTTTTTTTAGACTTCCACATTGCAATTCTTTTTTCATCGCTAAACTTTTTTTTTTTTATTTCACCCTTATTATGAAAGGGTAAGATTACAAGACAGGGGATCAAAGTAAAGAAAGAGGAGGAAATAAGTGCTTTCTTTAAATTTTTGGTGAAATGTTCATTATAGTCCTCGCACTTTATGAATTATAAATATTAGATACTTTCAATATTTAAAATTTTTAAAAAGTTAATTTTTATCCAAAACTTTATTTTCTTTATTTTTCAATCGATACTTTGAGAGAGAGAAAAGAAAGTTATCTGATTTGACGGTAGAGAGAAAATCACTAGACTGATTATGTTCATCAATATGGTTGATCTTGGTGTCAAAATGTTCTTTTAATGTGAGGAATTCCACTTAGATGTTTTTTCACCTTCAAATTACCTAAAAAAATATTTGAACTGGGAAAGATTTTTTTATTTTGAGTTAATTCTAGGTTTTTTTTTTATGGTTTCATGAGGTTATGAATAAGTTTATCAATGTATCTAGAGTTTTTTCTAGATGTTTTGGGTAAAATATAGATTGCAAATTGAATTTTTAGGATAAAAATACACTGAGCCTAAATTTTCGATAACCCTTGATCACTAGAAACTAGGCTAGCAGACAATGTGTTGTTTATAATTATTTTTAAAAAATAATCAAATGACAAATGACACGTCATCCATTCTCTATTATCGGCAAAAAAAGATTTGGCTCGCAAGCTAGATCTCTTTCATGGATCTGACGTGCGAGTAAGAATGTTTTATGAGTCAAGCATGTGAGTAGATCTACACACCTGGTCTATTTATTTTTCTTAATTTAATGTATTTTTAACCTTTAAAATTAAAAAGAATACATCATTTCATTGTTTATTTGGTTTTAAAAGATTTTTTTTATTTGAATTGAATAAAAACCCTTTTTTTGTAATCAATTTTTTTAAAAAAAATTAGGGCTATTCTTTTCCCAGTCCTACGAGCAACCCTTAATTTTATTTTTTTATTTTAAAAAAATATTGTTTAATATATAAAAATAGTCTCATGCACCTGCTTGGTGTATAATTAAAAGAACAAAAAATTTAAATTTTTTTGATTAAATCTAATAAAATATAACATAAATCACGAGTTTAATATGTTATCTTAAATCTAATAAGATATAACTTAACTCGTCTTTTTTTAAATTAACTATAAGAAAATTTATTTTCAATTTTATTTTTTATTATTTTATTTTTTATTTTTGCATTTACTATATAAAAAAAAGAGTTGAAAGTGCCTGCATTTTGTTTTTCTTGTTGGAACAAAGAAATGACCAGCTGCAAATCACAGGTCACAAGGTCATATGGCTAGCATATTACTAACTTGTTGCGTTAATCTAACAGGCTAGGGTGCTATAACTCTAATATGCTGGTTATCGTTTGATAACTAAAACAACAATCATAAAATCACATTCTTGTTCCAGGGTTTATTCAAATTGGAACACTTCAGATTCGAGAACAAGGAATTTCCAGAGAAACAACTAAGGCCGACTAACACCACATTCTCATATTGATTCCCTTTATCAGTTCCAATCAATATCTTCCAATTTCGTTAAACTAGTAAATAACATTAGGAATAAAACAATACAAAAAATAACTAACATATTTATTTGGAACACATTATATGCCTAAGAATGTACAGATGATCATACACAGTGGCCCTTCCAATGGATCTTAAATTTCAGATCCTAAAAGGGCAGAATATAGGGGGTGTGGAGTAGATTTCGGCATTCCTCAAGGTTATTCACTCCCCTGTATCTGAAGACTTTCTAATATATGTTTCAAACGCGCTGCATGTGTGTGTGTTACTGCATCATAAAGCTTTTAAGACTTCAATGAACAGCTTCATCTCAATGCGAGTGAGGAAACACTCTCAATATGCTCCACGATCTGTGGCAAACACAGTGATAAAGAACAACATTTAACTAAATATTAAACAATCGTGTAGATAAAGTACTAAGGGACGCAAATACAAAGACTACAACCATCCAAAGCCTTCATTGCTGAAAGACAAATTTTCAGACTGATCCTTGTGTCAAATGTAAGAGTAAATATAGAAGCCCGGATTTAATCATAACTCTAAGCTTGGCATTTCTAAGCTTTTAGTGTCACTGATAAACAGCAGTCACTCTTTCCTGTATTGGTGAATCTCACTTGTAAGTTTCCCTTGGTTATATTGTTAGCGAATATTTGTTGCTCAAACTGTTCTTGTATTTCAATTTTCAAAAATCAGTACATCTTTTAGCTTTACATCAGACAAGTATTTTAAACATAAGCATTGAATTTATTTAAGTCCTTTCAAGGATAATCACATTTCCATGAGCTACAACAGATACAAGGAGCATCAGCAGCATTCAATTATGTGCAAGAAGGAAAATATAATTTTATGTAAGAAATGGTTAACTTTAGTTTTAGCAGCATACCTGCATAACTCGAATATACATAACAAGCATCGCTTGTATTCTGTTCAAATGAAGGATGAGAGGTCCTCAGGTGGTTCAATCCAGATATTCTCAAAAGGATCTTGCTCTCCCCAGTCATGACACTGCTTCCGAGGATAGTATCTACAATCATCAAGAGAATAAGATATGCAGCGTTTCCCAAAGAAACGAACTTTAGAGAAGTAGACGCTGTTTCTCATCATGCCAGGGAGGTCACTTCTTGAATGAGATGACAAGAAACTGGCAAATAGTGTCATACCATCAAGGGTTTTCATCTCTTGCCAGAACATCTTTGACTGATCCAACTTAAATATTATGGGATTTTCACTACAGCATGTATAAATAACTAGAATGTCTCCATTATGCTCAGACATAAACTTTCCCTTCCACCAATTTTTTGCAAAAAAATTCTCAGGGCATTTAGGGGGTGGCACAGCAAGAACATTCCAAGTATGCTCCAGTGGGTCAAACACACCAAGCCAACCAGTGAGACTTAGACAGTAGAAGAATCCATTGCAGAAAACAATCTTGTTCCAAATACTACTCACAAAAGGCAAGCGATTTTGATAATTAACAGTAACCCACTCAGTTGCCCCAGGATGACAAGTACTGATTGCAACAATTGTGGGACTGATGTGCCTAACTGTAAAAACTACACAGGTGTTAGATGTTGGGGCACAAGAGAAGGCAACTATCTGATATGTCAATTCAAATCTTGGCAGTTTGACAACTTCCTGAGAGAAAGGATTAAAGAAAAACACACGGTTTGTTCTGGGTCTGTATAGCAACAGCCAACCATCTTTGGTGTAGCAAACTCTTGACCCATACAACTCTGGAAACTCAAGAGAATAGGTCTTGCGCTGAGCTGGATCGTAGAACTCATACATATTACCAAATTTTGGAAAATACATAAGCCAGGGTGAATGGTTTACCACTCTAACAGAAATGGCAGCAGTGTTCCATCTCTTGCAAGCAATGGAGGAACGGATATTATCCTCTAGCGACAAGCGACAGAATATCAGTTCCAGAAGTTCTATGGGAAGATCAGACCAAGTTTGCATTTCCAACATTGCTTTCTTATTCATTGTTGTTCTTCTTTTATCATCCACCACCCTCGCAGATAACCTAGATCATGGAAAGCACATAAATGGGAATAAAATGCAAAACCAACTATAAATTATTCAAAAGAAGTTGTAACTCCAATAAAAGTTCAATTTTTATTTTTTTTGACTGGGATGAGATAGATTTCTAATTTGCAATTTATAAATAAAAGGCTGACAAAGTAAAAGACTATAAAATAAAATAGCTAATTTGCAGTTTCAGTTTTAGGGAGAGTAGTGATTGATTTGGACCTTAAATGAAAAGTGGAATTTCTCAAATCAAGAACAGTATGGAGACAGCATTAGAAGCAATCACAAAAAACCACTGCCATTATAAAGGAATTGATTGCAGCAAAAGAGCACAAATTACATAATCATGGTAACTGCGTATCACCTATAAGATCAATATGGCAATTGGTTTCCAGAAAATCATGATCACGATTGCGAAGATCACTCTATGCTAAAAAATTATTAAAAATTACACAAGCTCCAAAAATGAATTCAAACAATAATTCATTTTTTATCCAGAAATCAATCACATAAATCAGTAGCTCATAGCCCCCCAATAAAAGAATCAGCACTGATAAAAATTACAATATCCTGACACACAATATGGCAATTCTAGGAAACCCATCTAGGATCAATGTTCAAATTAGCGAGTAATATTCAAATTTCCAAACCACATCACCCAAAAGTGAAATCACTCTAAAGCCAAAGCATCATATCTAAATCACACCCACATCACACTGAAATGAAATCACTCAAATTTAATTCCAATTTCCCACATCACTACTAAACAGAATCTAAAACAACCAATTTGCATCAGCACACAACCCCTTCATATAAAAAAATCTAAAACCTTAAAAAGATGTAATAACAAACCCTAATACCAAAGCAATTAAATCACAAATTATGCTAAACAAATGGTAAAGTAACAAACTTCATAGTGTTTTCAGCTAATAGAAACAAAACCCAACTTACAATTTCACTTTCCTTCTCTTTCTACCACCCATTTCTTCTCTTTTAGTACTGAATGAGGCAACTCAGTTTTTAGAGAGAGAGGAAAATGTAGAGACAAAAGAAACCATGTAATGCTTACCATATTGATTCCCATGTTTGCTACGTACACCCAATTGAATCATGGTGACTACACGTGTACACAATAATTTTGTGATATCTGAAATATCCTCTGTCTAGAGATAACCATTCTCCAATGAGATTTTGCAACGTAAGCGAAAATGCCAGATGGGAATTACATGGCAAGTCATGACTCAAGACAAAGAAAGAGAGAAATTCAATGTTATAAAAGCGTTCATCGTGTGAATTTAACCATTTTAAGTACATCGTTTTAGTTTCAATGTGTTTGGAAGAAGAATTGGACCAAACAAAGCATTTCTATTTCTTTCTTTATGTTATGATAACATTATTAAATTGTAGTTTAGATAATTTGATAAATCTAATAACCCTTTTTGTAATTAACACTTAATCAACTATATCAAATTTCCTAGATTTTTAAGTTTAATATATACTTTTAAGTTTTTATTTGATTTAGAAATTTTATCTACAGTTATCTTTACACTTCAATTTAACACAAAACATAAAAATTAAAGAGAGTTCATCTAGTAACGTTATAATAGTCATATATTATGGAGTGAGAGTAATAACAAAAAGAGTGTAATTCAATTTTGATCCCCATCAATTGTTTTTGTTTCTAATTACTTGTTTTGTTTATTTTTCTTTTCCTTCATCTAAAATAGAAAATGAAAAAAAAATGTTGACACGTGTAAGGTCGCTTCGTTGCCTTCAGACAACACATGTGGATGACTCTATTGGTTGTAGTCATGTTTTTGTCCTATCATTTGATTTATCTCGATATACTTTTTTCTTTTTGAGTGGCATGTGCATGATGATTTAGTTTCTAAAAAAATATGTTTTCATGGAAATTCAACAAAATCTTAGTTGTTTTACGTCTTTTAACCTTTTTGTTTATTATTTTTTGTGTTAGTGAATTTTTAAAGATTGGAATATCAAAACATTCAAAAGAAGATGAAGAACAAATAATGACATTTTTATCCTTTTCTTTCTCATGTAAAAAAAAAAAGCCACAACCCTTTTGTTTGCTTCATCACACTTTTTCTTTCTCATGAAAATAAGCCAAAGCTCAGGATCTCTCCCTCCCCACTACTATACAATTAATTGCAGTTGTAAACCCTCTCTTATAGCTCACATGATCTGTTGCAAATCAAGCCAAAATACACCATTTTTATCCCTTTATTATTTGTTGCAAAATCAAGCCAAAGCCACACACATTATCATCCAAGTTTTAGCTGTAGAATTAGCCAAAACCCACCTTTTCAAGTCATTTTTCATGTTGCAAATATAGTAAACAACCATAAAAATACAGCCCACATACCTTTTGTTATTACTGAAACAAAAAAGGCTAAAACCCACCTTATTTGTTTTTCAAAATCAATTGCATTATCGCCATTAAAAAAAAAAACATCATTTTTCATTTGCAAACATAGTACAAAGACAAATAACAAGGAAGAGCTCAATGGTGAAGATTAACTTTACTAAAGTTAGGGTTCAAGATTAATATATAAAAGAGAAGTTCCAAGTCCTTTCTTGTCGCCAATAAAAAAGAGGCTTGATTTTGATTATAAAAAAAGTGGAAAGAGAGGTGCTTAAGCAAAAATTATTTTTTGGTTTATGGATTATAATTGGAGCCAAACACCTCGGTTTCTTGTGTTTTTTTTTTTATCTTGCTAGGACATAAGACATAGACCAAAAACTTTTTTGAATAGTCCAAAATCTTTTTTTTCTTCTCTTTTTAAGTTTAAAACATAGCAAAAATAGAAAACATGGAATCTGTCTAAAAGTTCACCATAACTTAGATATTATTTTGGTTTTTAACATGCATATGAAGTTATACAAGTCATAATAAATCAAGCTTAGATGAGTTGAGAATCTTAGAAGGAGATAATTAAACTTTTATCAAGGGAACATATCTAAACTGTGTCATTTCAATGCTTTAAATCCAACTAGAAGTTGCTACAGAAACAATAACATCCTCTTTGCAGTAGTAACAGTAGCATGTCTAAGCCATCTTGAGGTTTGGATATTCAATAACAATAGCATATATTTTTTTTAAGTAACACTTCCATTTTCTTTATAAAGAAGGAAGTTATTGAGGTATGGTCTTTAAGAATAATAGCATCATCACCAAACACAATAATAATGTCACCAAGTTATTATTAAGTTGTGGGTATTTAAATATGTTTTTTCACAGTAATAGTAGCAACAACAGTAACTTCCTCTTCAATTCTATTGTGTTGGGCTCTTAACATTCAAGTAATGTAGCAAACCTACTCTATCTATATCAATATATAAAGTTTTACATGTTGCTTTGTCGTACATATTTTGATCTTTTCATTTGTTGTGAAGTTATTACTAGAAACGCGATTAAAAACTGATATCGTGTTGTTTGTAAATGCCACGTATGTTGATTTTTCTATTTAAATTTTATTCTTAGAATATGAACAAAATCATGCAAATTCATAAAATTTATTTCTTATAAGACTAATTTATATATATGGTGATGCGAACCCCATTGATATATTGATATAGAAACCTATAAGAAAATTGACATAATCCTGAAAAGCAAAAAAAAACAGATTTAATAAAAGAGTATGACATAATAATTACC
This sequence comes from Populus deltoides, assembly GCA_015852605.2. NCBI lineage: Eukaryota > Viridiplantae > Streptophyta > Magnoliopsida > Malpighiales > Salicaceae > Populus > Populus deltoides. Next base: position 9,831,943 of record CM027585.2, on the reverse strand, counting down.
TTAAATTGAGATACCAACATTATTGGAATTCGAATCCTCATCTAATGATTAGCGAGTCACGAATGAGAAGTATAAGGAAGAACGTCACAAAGTCAATTATACTTCGATAAGTTCAATTGCTCTTTGTTTAAAAAAAGATAAAAACATGTTACTCCATGCAAAACACTAGTTTTATTCAATATTCCATGGCTGCTGAAATTTGACAATATTAAACATATAAAATAGACTCAATAAAGAACCTTAATAACTTTAATGGATAATAGACCAAAAGCCCAAAATAAAACTCAACTAAAACTAAAGCCAAAAGGTAATAAGAAGTCAACAAGTCAAAAGGTAATAAATAACAAAATTTATATAGCACCTTCTGACCTGTATTGTTATGCTTTCCTAAACGTGGATGACCTAAAATTTTAATCAAATATAGAACAATATATTTTAAAATATCTGGTAAAATTTTAGCTCTATCTAACACTCGAATTAAGAGTTATGTTGATTAACGTAAAACTGGATAATAAGTAACATTATACCGAAATTCAAATTTGATTGTTCAACCTTTGCATGAATCATATCACATGGCATGTATTATCTTGTCTTAAGCTCACTTAAGAATTTGATTGCCTTTCATGCTTTATTCAATCTTTTTTTTATGGCCTAATCAACGAGTATTCTATTTTTATGAATGAATGACAATTTTTTTTATGATCAATGAATCTCTTTTTTTTTAGGGATATACATCAAATTTTTTGCAAGAGGCCTAGTTGCGGGTCTTTTACTTTTAGAGACCGATTTTTAATTTTTCAAGAACAATCTAATTGACGAGTCTTCTATTTTAGGGACCAACATCGATTTTTTTGCAAATGGCCTAATCAATGACTCTTTATTTTAGGGATGACCATCAAATTTTCCATGAATTTCCTAGTTGATGATTTTTCTATTTTTAGAGACAAACATAAATTTTCTTGAATGGTTTAATTGATGAGTCTCTTATTTTTAAGTACAAACATGAAATTCTTCATGAATGATATAATCCATGAGTCTCTAATTTTAAGGGACGGATATCAAAAATCTCAAATATTGTTTTGGATTATGATGATTAACATCCACATTGTAGGAAAATCCTTCTATCTCACTTCTGTTTTGCTGATAATCTCTTGATATTCATATAATAGTGATCTAAATTTTATTAAGAATATCAACATTTTGCTTTATGTTTTTTATTCTATATTTGGTCTAATTTGAGGGCCTTCCAAATCTCGGTTGGTTATAATTAGTTGATCTCCTATAGAACTAAGCTTGTAGAACCTTCTGATTGCAGTAATCAAATCAAAATTATGAAATTTTTTATCAAACAAGTTATTTGTCATCACCAAGCCTTTCTTAGAATTACACCTGTCCATATAGTACAAATACATTTATGCTAGAGTATCCATGGGGTTCAAATATAGTAAATCTATAAACAAATTTATCAAATACTCTTTGATCAGCCTGTAATTTTCAGGCATGTATCCAGAGACCTGGTGCTTTGTTCTTAAGGTTGTTCTGACAGTTTCTCTGGTGGTAAAGAGAAGAAAGATGGTAATTCGTGTTTAAATTTTATAGTAAATCTCGTAATGCACAACAGCTTCATGTTAAACCTCCATTAAATGATAATGTTTTCTAAGTTTATATGGAACCGTTCCATCTTTTGATGAAGTCCATGCTTTCAACTGGACAGAAAATCCCATCTTAAGTAGGATTTTATTCTTAATTACTGGAGTGCAATTTTATTCTCCTTCTACGGTGATCATTCAGATAAAATTTAAAAGAATTGCTTCCATTTTTAAGTAAAATTGATTAGCTAATCTTCACTTCAACCTTTTAGCCCCCTCTTTACGTAAGTGGCATGTATCCTCTCATGTGTTAATGTAACAACGATTTTCACACTGTTGAATCTTTCAGTTTTCTTTTTCTTTCAAAAAAGTTGCTAAGCATGAGGATGATAGTGCCCTTAAGTTACTACTGCTATGCATTTAGGCTCTTGGGCCAACTCTCGAGACCTGGGATTAATATTTCCATGTGTGCCTGGATGTGACGCTCAATGAGCAGGGAAAGGTTGCCGGTATCAATCACCACCGTGATCAATTTTTCATCAAGTCATATCTAAAACAAGAGAGATTATTGAACAGCACACAGGGAACATAAAACCCAAAAACATCTTTAGAACCAACTGAATTGCAAAGTTAATGGAGCTCAAAAGCAAATTTGCACAAGAAACACTAGTTTAACAAATTAAGGTTTAGTGCTTATATGTGCAAGGAATTTCTAAAGAATTCGTGAAATATATAATACATTAGCAAATTAAGCAGCTAATGTCCAGAAACACAAGCAGTCAATCTGACAAGAGGCCTAAAACCCACTTTAGTACCTCCACTATTTCAATATCGAAACATCATGAAGTAAATCTATGTTAATTCCTGACGAGGAATAGTCACAAGAATTAACCAAGCCTGGCCAAAATCTCACAATCTCAAGATCAATTCGAAAGGTTAGATAAAATTCTACACACACCTCATTGTCAATCAGCAACAGATGGGGCATTGCATCAGCCCATTCTCATTGCACTCACCACATCTAACCATCTTCTTCTGCTTCTCGTTTAAAACCTTGCAGCTCCCATTACACTCCACACACATCACAAACCTAACCCCAGCACATCCTTCACATCCTCTAGCGAGCCCTTTCGGGATTCCATCAAACAGAATATCGAACTTTCCCTCCTCCTCCAACTTTACCACTTGGTCAGCACCGCCAATCAACCTCCCTTTAACAAACACAAGTGGAACTTTGACTTCATTCGTACCCATTAGCCCTCTTAACTCTTCCTTAAAGCCCGAATCCATGGAAACATCTCTTTCAACAATATGAATATGATGTGACTCAATAATTGATCTTACGGTGTTGCAATCTTCAAATGTTTTTCTAATTCCTCTCAATGTAGTAGTGTAAATCACAACCTTATTTTCCCCTCCAGGCGGGCATTTTTGTTCGAAAGACTGAAGGATAGATTCCAAATCTCGCAAATTCTTTACTTTTGTGGTTCTTGAACTTGGTAAAATTATCCTCTCGATTTCTTCTTCTTCTTCTTCGGACAAGTCTTTCTCATACAATGCAACAAGTTCTGGATCGAACAGAGGAATAAAACTACTCTTCCTCCTCGGAGAGAATCCAGATTCTCTTCTAAGATTCTCTGTTTTAGCCCCAACTGGAGACGCTTTCACAGGATAACTCAATCTCAACACTGCCTTGCACGAATTCCCTGATGAATTGTTGGCCTTTAAAACCGGTCTAGGGCTAAAATCTGATGATCTCTTTACCTTATTTTCTTTGCCACCATAAGTTTTCGCCTTTCTTGGAGACCCAATTTGATTCAAGAATTTGAGTGGACTCCTAAGGTCCAAATCAGCAAACCCACGAAGCAAAACCCTCGAATTTGGACTTCTCTTAGTTTGACTTGAAACGGGTACTCCTTCTTCAAGATCTCCCATTAGCTCCCATGTGTTAACAACCTCTGGATCTTCTTTTGTTGGCGATATTTGTTGCAATCTCTTACTCTCTTCCACAATTTCTTTGATGGGCTCTTGTTTTTGTTCTTGTTGTAGTGGTGGTTGTTGTTGATGTTGATTGTTGCAGTCAAGTTTGAGAGCACCATAAGTTGAAGAAGTGAGAGAGACCACGTGGTCAACACACTGGCCGCCATTGTTGAATATGATTTGTTGATGGAGTTCTTTCTTGAAGAGTTTTGAAGAAACACATCCCATTGTTTCTTTATCTTGTGGGGTTTGCTCTACTTTTTTTCTTTTTCTTCTGGTGGTTTCTTCAATCTCTTTGCAGTTTTGAAAGAGATAACTGCACGTAAGTAAGTGGGGGAGTATTTTTTGTTTTCCTTTCCTTTTCCGAAGAACTTAACCGTTACCCTGTGTCTTGTCTGTCTGCAACGGACCCAACGGTCGAAATTTTCGAATGTCTTTATTGTTTTGTTAGAAAGCCCTCGTTAGTTTCAGCTATTTCTCTTAGTGTTGCCTACCTTTTCCTGTATCTCCTTTTTGGCCCAATTCTTGTAGTATCCTTTCAATTTGAACCCTTAGAAAGTTGCCTATTAATCACATCATTACAAATATGAAACCTGGTCTCTGCAGAAGAAACAAGGAATTTAGAACCCATCAATCATGTGTGCTTATGGCACGCGTAATAAACAAATTGTACAGCAACGAGTCACTAATTCATGATAAACCATAGTTAAATGCTTTATATTCAAATAAGTTAAGGTTATAAAGAAACATCGGCAATTTATTTTAGCCTAAAAACTCATAGTTAAATGTCTGCAGTTCGTGCCGAGGAGGAGGGAGCTGTGTATATTTTTTGCTACTTTTCTTCCCCATCGATCTCTCAGCTTTCAAATCCCTCTGAAAAGAGGGTAAGGAAATGCCAGCCAAACATATAAAAATACTGAATACAGTGAGTAAAGGATAGGAGAGATGAGCATGAGGTCTCCCTCTCATGGCTTCACTGATTTTTTTCTCAACACTGCTCTTGTTTGAAAATTGAAAATCTAGAAACCTTTTACATATTTTATCATAAAGTAGCGAGACACTTTTTCATTGCCCCTTCTCCTTGTATAACGTTTTAGCCGAGAAAATCTAGGTGCCTGTACCTCTCCCTTGGGCCTTGGATAATGACCGTACAGTCTTTTTTCGATAGGAGGAAAGAAATGTTTCTCTCTTCTTGTGGTGGATGTTTGCTGTTGTCATTTGATACTCATGTTATGGGCAACGTTTAGCGAATTTTGCTGCCAGAGGATATTCAAAATGTTATAATAGTTATTTTTTAAAGAATTTTTTATTTAAAAATATATTAAAATAATATTATTTTTTATTAGCTATAATAATACTCCTATCTATTGGCCTAATTCCGCTGTCCTTACCGGGGAAGGCAACTTTTAGAAAAGGTTCGTCTTCTAGAAATAAGACAAGAAACCTTATTGGCGGCTGTTTAATTGGCGGAGGTCGGAGCCATTACAAAGCGCAGTCCTCTCCTCTGTTACTGATTTATTTCCATGAGAGATCGTCTTCACTGACGTTAAAAGATTGCCTGTTTTTCACGGAATAAAAAAGAAGAAGAAGAAGAAGAAGCAAAAACCCAAATCAGAAGAGTTTGAATTAGAGCATGTATCTCATGCGGCAAATGCAGAGTTTATGCAATAATCCCATTTTTAGTCAGAACCACCATGCAACGAGATTATTCAAGAGAAATTTGGGATATTCTTTCAACGTTCAAAGTTAATTGATGGAATATATATATATATATGATAATCGGAGTAAATAGTGATATTATATCAGTTATTTTTAATGTCCGTTTAAAAAAATAGTTAAAAAACAACTAAATAAATATTTTATTTTGAGTTAACATTTATAAGCATATTTTCTTATAAAATTTTCATATTAAATTCATATATAACATAATTCACAAAGTAATTGTTAATATCATTATAAAAACAAAAATCTTATTTCAAAATAATGGAAAAATTATATAATATTTTATTTATAATGAATTTGAATCAAAATATAAAAAAAATAAAAGGATAATATAAAAAAGATAAGATATTGACTTAAAGAGATTGGTCGGGACGCGTGCTAGACCCAAAAAATAAAGTCAAGGAAAGCATGGGCCTACACTGTAGTCTCATACACTTAACTTTTTTATTTTTTTAAATTGATATATAATATGTTGTTTGTTTGGAAAAACAACATCTCATCATTTAGTTTAGATCTCAACAATCAATGGTGCTTTAAAAGTTATGTTTAGTGTTTTTTTTTAAAAAAACTCAATTTTAATTTATTTTTATTTAAAAATACCTAAAAAAATATTCTAGAAACTCAAGTAAATCTATTTTTAACCCCAAAACACTATAAAATCAATTCAAAAAAATAGAACAACTAAAAAAAAAACATTTTTGAGCTTGATTCTATATTTTCCAATTAGATTAAAGTTTCAAATCAGTTTTATAGAACTTCATTAATATTTTTTGTTACTTGAACATGGATAACTGAATGTTTTTGTAAAATGAATAGTATAATCTATAGTAATTTAAGATAAAACTCATAGTAAAATAGTGTGTTTTTTTTTTTTAATTTGGCTTTGGCAGCGTTCATAATAGTAAATGTAAATCAATTATTATACATATTCCATCAAATATAAATATAAATTAATGAGATCAATATATAAATATAGTAGGAGAGAAGTCCCCATCGAAGCATGTTTTTTCTTTCCCAATCTCCTCGTGTTTTGTGACTAAAGAAGGTCATTTGTTGAGGATTAGTTGTGTCATCATTCTCGACGGAGAATTGTTTCACAAACAGCTCCGTACATCATCATTCTTCTTCTTTTTCTTGATGGTGGCCATAAAAAATATTATTTTTTTATTTTAAATTAATTTATTTTAATTTTCAAATATTTTATAGTAATGACGTAAAAAATAATTTTTTAAAATAAAAAAATTATTTTAATATATTTTAAAATAAAAAATACTTTAAAACACCACTGTTATCTCCTCCTTCTCACGACTACAAATTGATTCTGCCCGGTTCTCGGTGGCCTTCAAAACTGCTCGTCAGTCTCCATAATGCGTCTTTGGAGTGGAAGGAGCCGGTCATTGTTATATGCATGCCTGCAGCTTGTCTTCACATGGAAAAACACTTTCCTTTGCAAAGTTCTAATCTTTTCAGAAAAACTGGGACCATATTAAAAGTTTTTTTTATTTGAGGATTGAATTTGAATTATAATTATGGCAATTAATAAATGGAAGGAGCGTCACAGGACATTAGGGTGTTCTTTTTATTAATATGCCCTTTTTTTTAATAAAAATATTGTAACAAACACGAACCATGGTTCTACACCGGAGAGGATTTGATATAATCAAATAGGAATCTGATCTAAACAGTATTTTTGTGTTTTAAAAATATTTTTTTAAAAAAATTATTTTTTTCTTCAAATTAATATTTCTTTGGTGTTTTCAAATCATTTTGACGTGCTAATGTCAAAAATAATTTCTAAATAATATTATTTTGATGCATTTTCAAGCAAGAAGCACTTTAAAAAGCAACCGTAAGCACACTCTCAAGCACCCCCTATATGAATTCCCCAACAAATACTTTGATGGACTAGTGAAACAAGTTTATGAGAAAAAAAAAAAGTTCGATCTTACTAGATTAGGTTAGCACCTTAAAACAACAATAATGAAAGATCTGACTATTAGATGAGGCTTAATTTTTTCCAGGAGATTCTATAGGCAATCATAATAATAGTAAGTGTTTTTGTTTATCGGACCATTAGATCTCTCAAAATTAGGTTTAGGAGTTGTTGTTTAGGCTAATTTTGTTATTTTTCTTAAGTTTTTTTGGATTTATTATTTTAATTCAGATTTGATTTTAATTTCTTTTATATTTTTTTTTGTTTTACTTTTAGTTGTTACTTAGTTAAGATAAGGTTGTTTAACAAATTTAAAGATTTTATAAATCTTATAAAAAAGAAGCCACCATATTTAAAAATCATGTAAACCTCTTGAAGATCATACACATCTATCATATAACAATTTCTCAATTACAACTAACAAGTTCCAAAATCATTTCCATACATTATCTCTTTCCTTCACATGTGAACACATTCAATTCATGCAATTATCCAAGCAATTAACTAAACCTCCCTTGAATTCTTAGTCCAGGAACATTGGAAACTCAACTTCAATTAAACACAATAATTAGATTCATATCAAAGCATCATTAACACACCATCACAAACCAAAACATATAGTAAATAAGCATTTATTTGGTTTTCCATCCTTTTCTATTTTCCCTTAATGTTATCAGCCATTAATGCTAACAAAACACGAAATTTTCTTTAAATTTATCCACTTTCTATTACATCCCTAAAACATCACAGTATCACAATTTTTTATTTTCCTAATTTTCTCATCTAAGAACACTAATTTAAAAATTAAAAATTTCATATAAATTTCAATAATCTTTATTTAAATTTGTACAAACCAACTTATAATATCTTATCCAAGAATAATATGAACTTTCTCTTTTTGTTAATAACATCAAAGTTTTCAGCTTCTCCTTTCTTTCCTCTATGTTGTGAGCTTTCTCTCTTTATTTTCTTTTCCTCACTTAATTTCTCTCTTAAATCTTGTGTTGATTATCTTTACATCGTCGCTCCCTCACTATCTTACCTAAAAAATTTGTTTCTCTCAAGATGTTTTAATGGTGGATGCTCTCACAATTTGTTTTTGTTTTTTTTCCTTCCCTTCCTAGTGATGGCTAACATTTATAGGAGAAGAAGAAGCTGAATTTCTAATTTTTCTAGCTTATTTACAAGACTGCTATTATTAAACCTATACATTATTTTATGTCCGAATGTTTCCATTTTCACATGACATTCCCAAACTCCGACTGACCTAATATTTTAACCTAAGATATATAATATTTCAAAAAGTTCCTTATAAAATCTTATCTTGATTCGATAGTTGAATTAAAAATTATGTTCGATTGCGTAAAACTGATTGATAGATAATCTTTCACCAAAAACTTAATTTTTCTTGTTTCATCCTTTCATGGATTGTATTAATTACTCCACTAAATCTTCAAAATCATTTTATTATTTCAAATATATATATATATATTATTTTTTTCACCATTTAGTTCATTTTACTGTTTATTTATTGTTTAACCAGATTAATGCAATAAGCGTTATCGATTTTCAACCGGAGTTTACACCAACATTTTTTCATGTTATTTTTTTTCTTACCTATTAACCATGCATGTAAAATCATTTTAATTTTACTTGCTTATTTTGTATTTATTTTATTTTCGAATTTTCAGGGGTTTATAATTTTGGTCACGTTAATACCCGTTTAGACTAGCTGAAACATTTTCAACTTTTTCTTCAAATTTTACCCGGGGTTTCACACAAACTATTAAATGATTTCATTTTCAATCATGGGAATTTCCCCTTCGAATTTACTATTCTTCGGTGAGAATATTTTATTTAACCTGGGTTGACAAAATCTCAATCCGAGATTCACAGATACAATCAATGGATGGAATTCAATCATTACCGAGGCAATGACGTGCCATTATTAATGGAAGACAGCTGGTTCCAAGTCTTGAAGAAGAAACAATGTCAAGGATCATGGATAGGGATCGATGCTTATCTAATTCAAAATTCAAAGGCCTGAATTTTTAGGTTTCCTGTACGTTATTATTTAAGACTCATTAAAATATACGGTAACTATGATAATTTTTATGCAGGACTTTAGTCTATGGGAGCCCAGACTGCCTCAAATTATTATTATTATTATTATTATTTTCAATTTAGTTATTTTTTCTTGTTTTAGCAGTATTTTAACTTTTAAAAAATCTTCAACTCAGTCTCTTAAAGACCACAAAATCATTCGAAATCCTTACAATTCCAAGCAGGGCTAGCTGTTACGATTACCTGGCCAACAAAAACAATAATGCAAATAGCGAGTGATAAGAGTTTGGGATTAAAAAAATTTGTTTCTTTTATATTTGATGTTCGAATCTTGTGGTTGCTAATATAATAGTCATTGGAGGCTTATATAATCGTTAATTTCAGGGCTTGTTGGATTAGTCGAGGTACGCACAAGTTAATCCGAATACTCACATTAACCAAGTAAAAAAAACAAGAATGCTTGGCATAACGTATGAGATGTATTGGATTTGATTGTTGAGTTTAGACCCCACTTAAAAGATGCAAATTTTATGGTATGTGTGTTTTTTTTTTTATGGGATTGGTGATTCCAACAGGCTGAAAGAGTTGGAGATAGGTTGATCATCTCTCACATTATCTTTTTTGTTCGTTCATTTTAACCCATGAATAAAATTAACCCCTCCCCTCCTTTTGCAAAGTCATAATTTTTCACAAGAGTGATATATATATATATATATATATATATATATATATATATATATATATATATATATATATATATATATATATATATATATCACTCTTGTGAAAAATTATGCTTTGAAAAGGAGGAGGGGTCATAAATGTTAAAATGAACGAACAAAAAGATAATGTGAGAGATGATCAACCTATCTCAACTCTTATATATATATATATATATATATATATATATGGATTCTCTTGGTCATTGAGTGTATGTTAGGACATGTCATACAAATAATAACGTTATTTTTGCACGACAATACTCATGACTTCGCTGGTATCCCTGAGACCACGTTATAATTGAATGGATACATGGGGACACATCACATGGTTGTTGTAGAGTCAATTGCCAGGGCATGTGAGACACTAGTTAAATCCGCAATAATCATGTACTAAAAAAAAAGATATTCATGTATTTACTTGAATTTTTTAACTTATATATATATATATATATTCATGCACACGACTCATAATGGGTGGGCATTTTCAATAGTCAAATCATATATATATATATATATATTCATGCACACGACTCATAATGGGTGGGCATTTTGAATAGTCAAATCACGATGAGAGCCATAGATTTCAAACGATTATATATATATATATGATACAGGAAAGAAAGAAAAAAGAAGTCAATTGCCAGAAAGTGAAGATAAGTTGCCCCTGGTTTCAGGAGGCATCCTCCAAGAAACAATATAGTTTGACAGGATTGAGCATAGAAATTGTTTGTATTATTAATATAGCAATTATTTCGTATTTTTTTTCTTCTTTCTTCTGCCCATTCTATTTCTCTCTATATTATTTTCTGATTTCTTATTATTTTTTTAATTTTTCACATGTATTTAATGGTTCAAATTAATTATTAAAAAAAAAGATGAAGGGTCTGGATCGATCTAAAAGTGAGAACATAATTTAAAAATATAAAAATATTAAGAGTTTATTTTTTTTAAAAAAGAAAATTTATAATCAAACATGGACCGGTAGAAATCACCTCAAAAAATTATAGTGGTAATTATGATGCATGCATCTTATATTTATTTCAAGTTTCATTAAATTTTAATATCAACAAAATAAATTATGATGGATAATAAAATTAAAAAAAAATTATATCATCAAACATGTATATATAATAAAGATAATTGTTTGAGATATTATTATAAAATTAATATTTTTACAATAACATTTTAAATATTTATATAACTATCAAACAATCACTACTAAAATCTTATTTGGCAATAGCGCTATCAGCTATTGAAATCATGAGAAACTAATATATACATTGGTTCCTTCCAGGGTAGGGTGTCTTGTAGAACAATGCCAATCACTGATTAAGATCATCATAAATGATGTTATAATGAGGGTGAGTTGCTTTGGTACGTTTGGTTTTGGGACAAAAAAAAAATTTAGAGATAATATTAATAATAATATATTTGGTTAAAGAAATAGAAACATAACTATAAAAGTAAATTTGTACTTGAGATAATTTTAAAATAATTTTATGTATTTTTAAAATAAAAGGTACAAAAAATATATATTTTTAGAGACAATATTTTTTTTATCTCTAAAATATTATTGTAAAAAACTCTTAATTTTAAAATTATACAACTAATTAGGCATGAAATGATAAAAATAGTTATTATCATGGTTTTAAAACTGAATTTGGAATAGACCCGAGGCAAGGTCCAAGTCACTAGTCGGGAGGGTTAACCCAAGTTGAACCTAATTGTTTTGTAAAAAATAATCAAAACAATGTTGTTTTGATGAAAAAACATTTTTAGAAAAAAGTCAATGGCTTTTCACACTGGTTTTACCTCAAGTCAATCAAGTCACGAATCAATCCTTACTATATTAAAAAAAAAAAACAGTCCAGGCCCTAGGTTGGTCAGGCTCCTCGTTGACTCATTGGGTCGATCCAAATTTTATAACTAGAGTAATTATACTATTATTAATTTCAACTCTCAATATAAATTAAAGTAAAAAAATAATAATCAATTATTTTTTAAAATATTTAAGTTGGACAATAATTCATATTAAGGATAAAATAAACATTTTCTTATATCTTATTATATTTTGTCCATTATCAATCACACAAGATATAAAGACACACAAAAAAATAGAGATAATATGAACAATAATATGTTTGGTTAAATAGAAAGAGACAAAAATATAATAGTAAATTTGTACATGAGATTTTTTTAAAATGAATTTATGTATTTTTAAAATAGAAGGTACAAAGAAGACATGATTTCAGAGACAATTTTTTTTATCTCTAAAATATTATTGTAAAAAACTCTCAATTCTAAAATTATACAACTAAGACTTGAAATGATAAAAATAGTTATTATCATGGTTTTAAAACTCGATTTAGAATATCTTTGAGGCAAGGGCCAAGTCACAAGTCGGGAGGGTTAACCCAAGTTGAACCTAATTGTTTTGTAAAAATTAATCAAAACAATGTTGTTTTGATGAAAAAACTTTTTAGAAAAAAGTCAATGGTTTTTGACACTGGTTTTACCTCAAGTCAATCAAGTCACGAATCAACTAGGGTTTTTGATGGGTCAGGACGAGTCAATCCTTACTCTATTTTTTTTAAATAAAACGATCCAGGTCCTAGGTTGGTCAGGCTCCTCATTGACTCGTCGGATCTATCCAAATTTTATAACTAGAGTAATTATGCTATCATTAATTTCAACTTTCAATATAAACTAAAGTGAAAAAATAATATTCAATTATTTTTTAAAATATATAAGTTTAACAATAATTTATATTAAGGATAAAATAAACATTTTCTTATATTATGTCCACCATCAATAAAATAGGATATAAAGACATTTACATCACTACCCTACATAATTTTATTTTCATTTCATGTTCTATCTTGTTCCTCTCTCCCTATTGTATCCGTTTCTTTTGACCTCAAAAACATATATATATATATATATATATATATATATATATATATATAGTAATGTCCATAAAAATTTAAAAAGAAAAAAAAAAGGAGAGAAGAGTGGTCATTTTAATTAGTTAATTTATTCTTTTGTTACAAAGAAGATCTTGAAATTCGGAATTTTTTAAAGAAAGAAATATATTAATGCTAGTTAAACTACTACCCCGAACAATTATTTAATTTGCTAATGATAATCTTTTGCAAAAAGAAAACTACAAATCCTTGAAAATTATTTAATTTGTAATTAATGAACTATCAACGAATAAATTTTCCATCACTCGTCAATGATCAGCACTCAGAGCAAGGGAATTCTAAAGTATCATTGATAAATTGGAAATTTAAAAAGGTACGAAATCATCAACGGCAATAACATTACAATTATTATCATACATAGATTAAAAATAAATAAATTTAATGCCACCTGTTCTACAAGTCAAGCTATAAAATGATACTTGCAATGCGAACAAAACCGTCGCTTACAATTAATTATATATACCTGTCTCAACATTTTTATCTTAATGCTTTAGTTTTGTACTAGATGTGATGTACGCGTGTTGATGCGGGCTTGAGATATATTTATATGTTATCGTGGACTTATAAAGAAATATATAAAAAAAAATTGAATTTACAATAAATTAAAAGATGATTTTAGAAAAAACAAAAAACAAAAAAAAAACTTGGGGAAAACACTATAGTAATCTATAGTGTTTTGTGAGAAAATATACATTTGTATTTCTCAACTAGCTCAATATTAAAAAAATAAAATTAACAAAGATAATTTTGAAAAAAATCAGAAAAAAAAACCATGTGGGGAATGACTGTAGCAATCCACAATGTTTTAAAGTAAAAAAAATACAAAGCTAAATTCTCAACCAGCTTAATATTAAAAAAATAGAAGCAACAAAGATAATTTAAAAAAAATCATATAAAAAAATTCATAAAAAAAGAAAAGAAAAAAAAGAAAAAAAAACTCATGTAGGGAAACACCATAGCAATCCATCATGTTTTGTGAGAAAAACTATAGTTGTATTTCTCAACCAGCTCAATATTAAAAAAAAACCATAGCAATCGATAAAGATAATTTTAGAAAAAATCATTAAAAGAATATAAAAACTATGTGGGGAAACACTGTAACAACCCACAATGTTTTAAAGAAAAAAACTACGAAGCTAAATTCTTAACCATATCAATATTAAAAAAAAAATCAAAAAAGATAATTAAAAAAAACATGTGGAAAAACACTGTAACAAAACATAAACCATGTGGAAAAACACTATAGCAATCGACAATGTTTCTAAGAAAAAAATTATAAAACTAAATTATCAACCAGTTCAATCATAAAAAGTAAAATCAACAAAAACAATAAAATAAAAAAAAATAAAAAAGAAGAAAAAAACATGTGGGGAATGGAAAAAAAAAGAAAAAAAAAGAAAGAGAAAACATGGAAAAAAAAACCTGTGGGGAAAGCCACAGTACTTTACTCCACGCGTTTTAGAGTATTAGCTAATATATATATATATATATATATATATATGATTGGCAAATACAATAAGAATGAAAGTATATAACTTGAATTGTCCTCATGCATTTACAAGATTTTAATGAAAGAATTAATCATTCGATTAAAAGTAATTGAAGGTTTCTTGTTAGGTTTAGGTGGTCCACAAAGAAGTTGCTAGGTTTGCTAATAATGTACCTAATATTCGCCCATAAAATACTGCTTAATTGAATACAAATTAAGAAGAAGTACAAAACCCTTTTGATAACTTAGATGAATACTAGATTGGTGATCTATGATCCGCAGCAGCAAGCTGGATGAATTTTTTTCCAATGATCAAGCAATGATAGCATTTTTAGAGTAAAAAAAATATTTAAGACTTAAATTTAACTCGATTGGGTTCAATAAACTAAGTTAAATCAATAATATAATTAAAAAAACATAATTGACAGTAAATAAACTGAAAAAAATACAATGATTAATTAAAAAAAAATGACACTTACCAATATTATAGAAATATATTCCCCCAATATTCTTCAAAGATCTTTGTGATCTTATTTAATAACAAAACAAAAATTAAATGAGAACATGATAATCTTATAGAAGAAAAAATTAAACCATAATTTCTAACAAATCAAATATTGAAGAATAAGATTAAAAAAAATTAAAAAGACAAAAAAAATTGACTCGAGCCCACCTCAGCCAGCCAAGCAAATACGTGACCTTTCATGAGATTGGGATAATCATGTAGAAATAAAATTAAATAAACCCACAAAACTCAATTCTAAAACCAACCCAATATTATAGGGAGAAATTGAAAAAAAAAACTTGCAAGAAAAAAAAAAACCAAGTTAACTCGGGTTAACTCACAAAACCTATGACCTAAGATATTAGATCGAGATAACCCCACAAAAAGAAAAGAGAAAAAAATAACAAAATTTAATCTTCAATCAACATAATGTTGAAAGATGAAATTGAAAAACAGATCAATTTTAAAACAAAACTTAAAAAAATTGATGTCAAGTTGGGCTAATTTTTCAAATATATAACCTATATCAGGAGGTTGAGATCATCTCAAGGAAGGCAAATCTAAAAAATAAAAAAACATGAAGCCAAATTCTCAATCAATCAAATGTTGAGGGATGAAATTGAACAAATAAATCAATTTAAAAAGGATCCAAAACAAGCAATTAAAAGAATGAGGACCAAATATGACATAAAAATAAAATGAAACAAAATACGAGGGATGAAATTGAAAAGAAAATTCAATTAAGAGAATGATCCAGATCAAAACTAATAACAATCAAGAGAATGATGATCAAATTTGATATAAAAATCAAATGAAACAAAATGCTAAGGAACAAAATTGAAAAAAAATCAATTAAAAAAAGAATAAAAAAAATAAGAACTAAATTTGATAATAAAACAAAATAACATGACTTCTTTAAACTTTGGTAGCCCAGCATGATTTCCAGGGACATGAGAGAGAAAAGATGTAGGAGAAGAAAGAAAAGGCAGTTGAATCTTCACCGTAGCACCGCCATGGACACACATCCCACCAATAGAGAGGTTTCTCTGTAGCGGTCCTCATGCATTCGTGAACAATATTTTTTTGTCGTCAAAAAAGGTTGCACACACTATTAGAGTACAATATATTTGATATTTTTTTATTTACTATAATATTTATTTTTCAAATTAGATCCCTCAAGCCTTAACTATTTAAAATCAATAAAATTGTAAGCATCAAACACATATTAAAACTTTTCCCTATATCTAGGGAAACAAAAAAAATAGCTAGTCAAATTTAAAAAAAGATAAGTCTCTAATATTTATTTTTAAAAAAGATTCAATACTTGTTTATTGTAAAATTAAGTCCCCATTACTTTAATTGTTTTAATTCAATTCAGTTTCATTGATTTTCTTCAAATCAAGCATCAACTGGAAGTTAATTTTCTTTTCTAACAGTGCAAGTAGCCAAAATTAAGCCAAGAAAAAAAAATAATAAAGTCCAATCTCAAATTAGTTTAATATAAAAGGATTAAATTGAAAAATTAAAAATCAAAAGAAAAAATACCCAAAAAAGAAAGAAAGAATGTTATAAAGAATAGTAAATTCCCTCACAATCCACAGTAAAAGCCCGATGCCTTTCAGTATTTTTTAAAATTTAATATGCACCTTAAGGTAAAAATAAGCATAGTTATTGAGGGTTGTCATACAATAATACAAATGGTCATCACAAGAAAGATAACAAATAAAATTATGGAGAAAACATTTTTTTCCCCATAAAAATTGTTTTTTTAATTTATGTAATCATTTTTCTTATTTTGATGAAAAAATTATTATTTTTATTAACAAGGTAGTTTATTGAATAAAAATTAACAAAAATAAAAAAATATTTGTGAAAACTACAATGATTTGAACTAAAAAGAAAAGACAACATATTTTTAATCAATGACTTAATCTTATTCATGCATTTCTTTCTTATCTTGACAGAAAGCATCCTTTCTTCTTCTTCTTCTTCTTCTTCTTGTTTTTTTTTTTTTTTTTTTTATTTTTTTTATGTGAAGCATTGCTTTTAGTGAAAACTTATTATAAGTGTGAAAGTAAGTTTTTATTAAAAAGGTAAGAAAATCATGAATCTATTATTTTTACACACTAATATGAAAAATATCTTAGAATAAAAAGTTGACAAAAATATATAAACAATTAACAATAAAAAATAAAATTTTATTGTCACTCAATATTAATGAAAAATTTATTTTAGAAATCCTATATATTAGGCTAATATTAATGAACATTTTACAAGACAATCAATAATATCATCATAAAAGACTTAAACTTATTTTAAAACAATAACATAATTGAACATTAGCTTAAATATGATTTTTTCACTAGAGAAAACAAATAGCTAATGATAATATGAAATTAACATATGCTAAAAGTGCCTTATCGTTTCACTATAACAATTAACAGCGAAATGTCTTGGCATTTCACATTTTAATCTTTAAAAATTAAATTTTTTTAGAATTATTTTTTTAATTTTCATCCTCTAACATTAGGTTTATTGAGTATTGAATCTTATAATTTATTTTTTATAGATTTATCTCGGTCTTATGACTCAAGTTATGAGTTTTGCGAGTTAGCTGGTTTGACTTGGGTAATTTTTTTTCCTTTTTAATTATTTTTTTTTCAAATTCATCTTTCAATATTGGACTTCATAATCATAATCATAATTATTTTTTTTTATTTTATTTTTATGGGGTTATCATTGTTTCATGACCTAGGTCGCGAGTTTTGCAGGTTAGTCGTATTGACTCGGGCCATTTTTTTCTTTTTTAATTATTTTTTTCTCAAATTCATCTTTCAATATTAAATTGATTAATAATTGAACTTCATAATCATAATCATAATTATTTTTTGATTTGCTTTTTATGGGGTTATCATTGTCTGATGACCCGGGTTGTGAGTTTTGCGGGTTAGCCAGGTTGACTCGAGTTTGTTTTTTTTTTAATTGATTTATTTTTCAATCTCAACCTTCAATATTAGGTTGATTTAGGATATATATATATATATATATATATATATATATATATATATATTCTTGTCATGGAGTTATTCTGGTCTCCTCACCTGGGTTCGACAAGTTAACCTAATTTGACTCAAAAAAAAAAATTTTATTTGATTTTTTTTAATTTAATCCTTCAACATTGGGTTGATAGAAAATTGAGCTTCATAATTTTTTTATTTATTTTCTTTCTATGAGGTCTTATTACCTAGGTCACGGATTAAGCTAGTTGACTTGATTTTTTTTTCCATTTTTTAGTTGTTTTTTTTTAATTATTTTCATCATTCAATATTGAATTGATTGTAAATGAAGCTTTATAATTTATTTTTGTTTGCATTCTATGAGGTTATCCTAGTCTCATAACCATGCATGAGTTTGTTCGATTAATTCAAGTGGTTTTTGTGTCCTTTTATATATATATATATAAGGTTATTAAGGTCTCATGACTTGAGTAGTGGATTTGACAAATTAACCCAAGTTGATTCGAATCAATCTAATACGTTGTCATTTTAATAATTAAAAAAAGATGTGATCTCAATATCTATATAATTATATTGTTTTACCTATTAAAAATACATTAACAATATTTTAATGTTTTTTTATATAAAAAAATAATTAAACTCTCAACATAGCACGGATAAGCACATGAACGAGTGATAGTGAGATGTTTGTACTTGCAAGAGCCTGTGAGTTTAAATTTTTTATTTTTTATTTGAGCTTCGGAAAAAATGCTCTTTTATTAAAGGAAGTTATAATGCAGTATGTTATTATAATAATATGACTTCTTTGCCATGCTTGCTACTAATCCTGATCCACTAACCACTGATTACGTGTTGCAGAATTCTATCTTTGATAACAAAAAATAAAAAATAAAAATACAAGAAATAATTTTACTTTAAAATTAAGTACTGGTATTTAAAATAAAAGAAAAACAAATATTTATTAAGGCATTAGTCTTAGTAGTTTCTAAGAAGAAGAAAAAAGAAATATTAAAAAAAAAATAGCGGGTGGAAGAAGTTGGAAGAGCGGCTGCCTAATGCCGCTGCCCAAATCAAAAATTCCCTTCTTTCTTTCTTTAAAAAAATCATAAATAATTAGCACAGATCAAATTCACTAAAAGTTAAAAAAAATAATTACTTGTTTTTATAAAAAAAAATAAAATAATTATTATAAAAATCAGAGTGATTATTTTATAATAAATTTATTTCTCTGTTAAAGCATGCGGTTTTACCTTTCCGAAAACCAGCAAGCACTAGTCAACAAGTTGAAACTCTCCCTCCAAAAAAGACCTCTTCCCTTTTTTCTTATATCTCCTTCATCATCACATACTGCTAATCTCCTACCTTCCAATTCTCTCTCTCGCTCTCAAAAATCACCGAGACATAATTTTCCTTAGTTGAACGGGCGACGATGCCACAAGTGGATCTTGAAACTCTAGTCTCAGCCTGCGCCGGAGGCACCTGCGACAGCAAAATCGCCTGTGAAACTCTCGCCGCCACCACCACTAACACAAACAACTACCGCTCCCTACCGCCACCACCACCAGACTCGCCCGATGTTGCCGAAGTACCGCCAGATTTCCCGCCAGAATCCTTCTGGCTGTCCAAAGACGCCGAACTCGACTGGTTCAACACCAACGCTTACTATGAACGAAAAGATTCCACAAAAGGAAACTCAAACTCGACAAACTTAAACCCGAACCTCATCCCCAATCCCAACCATAACTCCTCCAATTCACAGCGTTTCTCTTCCCTTCACTCTAAGGCATCAATCATTGGCTTACCAAAGATACAGAAATCAACCTTCGTTGTTGACACAAAGAAACGCCGCATCTGTAAACATGGAAACACACGATTGTTTCCTAAACGGTCCGGTTCGACCGGTAAGTCGGATCCGACGGGAATGATTGAACCGTCTTCACCCAAAGTATCTTGTATGGGAAGAGTAAGATCGAAGAAAGATCGCCGTAGATTGCGGAAAAAACAGCTACAGAAACAAGAACAGCTATCTTTTCAATCAACCGGAAAGAAGGAAAGTACTAGAAAGGACAAGAAGAAAGAAGCAGGTTTCTTTGCTAGTCTTAAAGCTATTTTCAGGTGTAAGAGTAACATCAAAGATATATCACACAGGACCAACGGCAATGACACGTCGTATGGTGGATCGGTTAGCGAGAGTTACACGTTTAACAAATCGAGTGATATCAGGGATCGGTTGCCGGCGAGTGATAGAGACGCGCCGCATAGGAGGAGCTTTGGAATGGAACCGTTGGCGGCGGAGCCGGTTGTTGGTTTGGGAGGGATGACGAGGTTCGCGTCAGGGAGGAGATCGGAGTCGTGGAGCGTTGAAATTGGCGTGGCATGATCCGATTGGTCAAGTAAACAATTTGGTCCCGGGTGAAGTAAAAGGGGGTAGGAGCGCTTTTGGTTGCGGTCGTGATTGGTGGGCATCTTTTGTGCCGTGGGTTTGAATTACGGTTAGGATGACGTGGCATGGTGGATTAACCGTTTCAAGCGCGGTAACTACAGTAATTACCTTTCCACGTTTTTTTTTTTTTTTGTCTTTTTTGTTTTCATGGTTTGTGAATTTTTCTTTTTCGTCTTTTTTCAAAAGTTATACAAATAGGGCTTGTAGATATATAATGAGTGTAAATTTTGTTAAATAATGCAGTTAATGAAGGCTATTATATCATTGGATCATAGTGGTTTGTCTCAAGAGGATGCAAAGCTATTATTTTGTTCCTCCCTCCTTGCATGGAATTTTATAATTTCCTGGGTTAAATGCTTGGAAGATTAATTTCGATGTTCTATGTTAAAATTCACCACTGTTTTGCCTTGGAAAATCTGGTTATCCCCCTCACATCCATGCTAAGGAATTTGTGTAGATTGATCAGCTAGATTAAGACTTTAGAAAACATGGAATCTTGAAGATATATACATGTTTCAATTATAATTCAAGGGGTTTGCAGTTGCCATGAAAGGTCATACAAATTCAATGAACCTCTTAATTACTTCTGATGACTCTCTAAATTAAGTTGAAATGGAGTTCTCCTAAGCAGAACCAAAGTGAGTTTTCTTCCTAATTAGATTAGATGTGGGACGTGGTTACTTTGAAAAAAGACAGGACTATTGTTTTGAGGTATCTAAAAAGTATAGTAGAGATGATTTTCGTGTTTTTTACTTTAAAATATATTAAAATAATATATATATATTTTTTAAAATTATTTTTAACATCATAATATTAAAATGATATAAAAATATTAAATTAAAATAAAAAAATAAAAAATTTTAACAAGTAAAAATAAACGTGTGGTCTTCATCCGCTTAGTGATAATGCTCTGTGGTCTTTATCACTTTGTTGGGTTTTGTTCAAATTATCTTCTAATTTGTTGGGGTTAGGTGGGCATTCATTAGCTTACAAGTGAGGGAATCTCCTTGGAAGGCCCATCGTCATTATTGACTTCTGTGGTCTTTGTGTGATCGATGGTTTAAAATCTTGACTGAGTTCGTATTTCACCCACCCATTTGTCTCACAACTTGACTGCTTCACTGCCATCATACATCATGTTCATTTTATAGCCATAACTCGGAGGAAAAATAAAAATAAAGAGTAAACTAAACTAGTTTAATTGGTCGGTATTACTTTTCAACAGTGACAAGTGAAGATTTATATAATTGTCAATTTTAAATTTATAAAATTAATTAAAATACATTTTGGTCTGACATTGACGTTAATAATAATAAAAAAAAAACCAAGAGTTCAGCACAGAAATCTGTACCTCAACTTGACTGCTCGATCATAATCGAAACTCATCATCATGGGGGGTTGTCTGCGGGCTGATCTTCCCAACAGATAAGAAATGGCGGGGGAAAAAAAACTGATCAAAACTCTTAACAGCGATTGTTGTTAGAAGGAAGGGGGGGGGGGGGGGGGGTTTAGAGTGTTTATTTCTGGGTTCTGAAATCAAGATCAGAACACCAACTCATGATTTTAAACCAAGGGTGTAGCAATAATCAAGTCCACCATGATTGTTCTATTTCAGATGAAAATGACACCAGTGGGTTCCATCTTGTTGTTCTCGAAACTTCATCACTTCGTGGGGACAAGTAATTCGTTGTCGGATTGTTCCCCTAGGGAGCTTCTGTCAAGGAATTGATCTGAAATTCCTTGCATAAATTTGAACACAGTTGGCAAATTTGACACGTAATATCATGAATGCAGGGAACAATCCATATCACTTTCATGGAGTTAGCAGCTTGGATTTAGAGTAAAATTCAAGATGGTTGTTATGAGCTTTATACATGTTCTTTCCATTCTGCTATTTCAGGCCAGAAACGGTCAAGTTGAAGACGAATTAATTGCAATCAGCTTATCGTGCTCCTTAAAATGTTTCAAGCAAAAAAGAAATAAGGGTGAAGTTGCATCTGCAGACAGAAAAAGATCATTTCCATGATCTACGCTGGTAAATTTGTCCATAATACTACATAAATAAGTTCGTAAGACAGGAAAGGAACATTTTGTTTCCTGTGGGAACAATATTAATCGGAGAATTCATTATATAGTTCAACCTTTCTTCCATTCAGTGACTGCAAGGGCCTTGAGTTCTGCTTGTAATCAGCACCCAATGGAGCTTTCAGGGCTTCTACCTGCTCCTTGGATATTGTTCTCACCTACATATTTGTGTGCCATTATCAAAAAGTCTGCCTGTATGTTTATCTGCATACGTGTGTGTGTGTGTGTGTGTGTGTATATATATCTTACCTTGCCAAGAACGTTCCAGATCACATTTTCCGTGCATGGTGGACTGGTGATAGAGCCGATGTATCTGTAATACTTGCGGGTATTTTTTCTTAATAGCTTATTGTCCAATGCCCCAATAGGAATTTGGGCTTCTTCATTGCCTGCACACGCGTCCTTTGCTAGATCACCTAGCTTGTTTGTAATCTGCAACCATGAATGGCTCTTATTGGTTAAAACTTTCCTTGAGAGATGCCATACCTTCAATCTATTCATGCAGAACAACATCAGAAGGAGGAACCCTGAGCGATTGCCTCAAGGAAAGTGAACCTTTTCCAGGAAGGAACAGGATTGTTTACTTCAACCTAAGACTTACAGTGAAGTAATTGCTTGTTTTCATTACTGCAACACATGCCCTTTAGGAATAACTAAAATCAGTATACATGAAAAAACTGCGATGTAACGTCTACCTTACTGATAAACGGATCAGCATCACCAAGTTTGTAGAGCATTGACACAACAGCGATGGCGCCGGAATCTGACAGGTGGACTAGATGAAGCTCGGCAGCGTATCTGCAGATATAGAATGCCAATCAAGTTCAATTTGGTGTCCACTTCTATTTATCAAACATTTTTGCAATCTATACTGATTGCAAAAATGTGTAATTTTTGTGAGTTGAGAGAGAGCATACTGGACTCCGTCAATCTGATGTTCGGAGGGAGAATGCCAGTGCATTTGCTTAAATGTGTAGTTTTTACCATCTACAATCAAGACTCCACAGTTCCCCTCATAGTGCAACTGCATAAAGAAAATTCAGAATTCAGAATAATTATTACTACTTTAAATTTATGAAAAACAAATGATATCTTGGATGAGCATGTATAAAATTGTCCAAGAGATCTCTTGAAACTATTTTTCTCCATTAGCTCATATGAATCTAACCTACCACAACATGTATGTCAGCCCATTCAAAGAGTTGATTACAGTATATTAATTTCTTATGATAAAATTAACAAAATTGTGTCAGGTTCAGGAATAAACCCCAATATTAAAGCCATTGTTAACAAGAATAGCATTTCCACGCTTGTAAACCCTGGTCAAGGGTGTCAAACTTTTGTTTTCCACTGCCTCGTTCTTGATGATGTTGATAGGAGACTGAAGTTTCCCAGATGAGCATGTTGAGAATTTGGGGTTCAAGCTTCCCCAGTTGGCAGGGCCATGTAAACCAGCATAACTGAATTCAAATACAGAACCTGCCAGGAAAATTTCAAGAATCAAAGTCAGCTAGTTCGTGACATAACAATAACAAAAGATCATATAACTTGTCAAAGAAACATAAATACGTGTTTCAGAAAAGAAAAGAAAAAAACTCTGTTTGTGTGCGTGTGTGGGGGAGAAAGAGTAGCGCGTGCGAAGGAGAGTCATACCGTGAGCTTGCTGTCCAAAATTTGCGAAAGCAACAGCAAACAACAATGCAATAGAAATGAAAGAGGAGGAGAGTTGAGGAGCCATATTTTGCAGGTGTGCTCTCATCTCAGACTAATTAAGACCTTCTCCTCGAAGATGTTTGTTAGAGAGAGGCTGGCTCTCTTGCTTTAAGTTGTTCAATTATAGGCTCAACTTGTAGCTGTACTGGTGCTAAATTTGGAGAGAGCTGGTAAATTTAGCTGTACTTTTCTCAAAACCTTCGGTACACCTTCTTCTGTATGTCTATGACTATTTATATACGTGGTGAGCTTGCCCTATCCTGCTTCATTTTTTGTTTGATGTTCTAAAAGAAACCTTTATCCTAAGCTAGGGGGTTAATCGAAATGCTTTAAATTAATGCAGATTATTGGATTTGCACTTTTGTCACAAAGTAGCAGCTTGGCTCTGTTATTATTACAAGTAGAAAACGCAGAAAGCTGGCTTGGGAGAAAATGGAGACCATCGGCTAGCTTTTTCTGATAACTGATTCAGAGATTAATCAAACTTTTTGAATGACTATATTTAGACTAATAAATCTGCATCTCTGAATTCTTGCACTGGTCACATTGTTGTTCAAGATGGATTGACACCAGCTGACTGGTTTTCTACCTTTTGTAGGTAAACTCCTTTTGTCCATTGAATAAAATTTGCCGAACTTTTTATCATTAAAATAGCCAGAAGCTTCGCAATTTCATGCGTGATATGAAGGTACTGGCCACAATCATAAAAGAAACATGATCTCACTGCCATTAAGTTTGGTGCAGGATGGCTGGTCTACTTTGCTAAGCACAAATTAAAGCATCTCCTAACTTCTAATTAATGGAGGAAGGAAGACTATTTTAATCAGCAGTGGAAGTTCTTACGAATCCAATAACCATGGTTTCTATTTTCTAGAAATGTATCTGTGCCAGATATGTATATGCAATACTGCTATTACCTAGGGACCACGACTCCCTAGGTAGCACATTGTTCAAGGAAAGACAATGAGAGAACTATTTACTTCACAAAGCCAATTTGTTGAGCCTGGCTACCTCATGTTTCGTGTAAATTATAACCAGATAAAAAAGCAGAAAAACATAACAGTTAAGGAGAAAGGGAACCAGAAAAAAGGATGCTAAAACAAAGGCAGATGCAGATTTTGCTATCAATTAAAAGGGTTAATTACACATGATGAAGTCCAAAAAATCCAACTAGCCTAGGAATAGAACTTCTAGGTTGGATAATCATTTAATCAATTGATTGTAGCAATCTTATCTATTCTTCGTAGTCAAGGTAGTTGATAGCTTATACTTGATGTTTGATAGGTCAAGATGCCATGTGGCTAG
The DNA here is from genome assembly GCA_015852605.2 of Populus deltoides. Classification (NCBI taxonomy): domain Eukaryota; kingdom Viridiplantae; phylum Streptophyta; class Magnoliopsida; order Malpighiales; family Salicaceae; genus Populus; species Populus deltoides. The sequence continues at coordinate 9,806,392 of CM027585.2, read as the reverse complement.
TACCTGTAAAAAATCTCCTTTTGTGGAGATGAGAACTCTCCGATACTTAAATAAATATTTTTTAGAGAGAGAAAATACAAGAATATTCTAGAAAGAGTTGCTCCAAAAATATATATATAGTAAAGAATGAAGATTGCGAACGTTTGTTCTGAAGGTCTCATGGTGTATTTATAGCCCATGAGTCTTGTCTTTTTGTGAAGAAGAGGGTCTGGAGTGTAATCTTATCCTAATAGCATTTAATAAGGGATAAATATCCCTTACATCTATATTAATGTTTGATTGAAATATGATAGGTCATTGGAGGAATTTTATACACCCAAAAAGGTGTATGGAGATTAGGGTCCAAAATATCAAATGTAGCTAAGCCCATGGAGGCTGAGTTCTTCTCTTAGGTTACACCCAATGAAGGATGGTCATTCCCTTAAGCGTGCCCAAGGGAGGATGGTTGTCATCTTAGACTTGGCTAACTGCCAAGACTAAGTACCTTGAGTTTGACATGTTTACCATACCCATGTTGTCCAGAACTTGGCAATCTACCAAATCTAAGTGACCTGGACTTGACAGACTACCAATTCTAAGTGTCTTGGGTCTGACATGTTTGCTAGACCCGCGTTGTCTTGGACTTGGCTGATTGCCAAGTCCAAGTGCCATGGGCTTAACATGTTTGCCAGACCCGTATTACCTCATTCCCTTGGGTGTGCCAATGGAGGATGGTCATTTCCTTGAGTGAGCCCAAGGGAGGATGGTCGTTACTTTGAATTTGGTTAACTGCCAAGACCAAGTACCTTGGGTTTAACATGTTTGTCAGACCCATATTGTCTTGGACTTAGCTGACTATTAAGTCCAAGTGCCTTGTACTGATATGTTTCCCAGACCCGTATTATATCATTCCCTTGGGCTTGCCAAGGGAGGATGGTCTTTTCCTTGGACGAGCCCAATAGAGGATGGTCGTTACCTTGGACTTCGCTAACTACCAAGTCTAAGTACTTTAGGTCGCTAGACCCATGTTATCTTGGGCTTGGCTGATTGCCAAATCCAAATGTCTTGGATCTGACATGTTTTCCAGACTCATGTTACTTTGAACTTGGCTAAATGCCAAGTTCAAGTATCTTGGATCTGATATGTTCGTCAGACCCACTTTATCTTAGACTTGGTCAACTATCAAGTTCAAGTATATTGGATTTGGCGGAATGCCAAGTTTAAGTGCTTTTAAAATAGCTTGTGTATGATATATATTCAATTTTTATTTCTAATTATGCAATTAGACAATATATATATGTTTCTTGCAAAAACTAGTCGTTTGTAACCGTTACTGTTCCTCTGATAGCTCAAACGGTCTACCGTTTTAGATTGGTCAAGTCAATCAGTCAATCGATTCCTGTAAATTCACAGGTGTTCATCACGTGAAAAAGTGGTCGACCGGTTCATGTAGAATTCTAGATTAGTTTTAATCCTAATGAATTTTTAGAACCGTTTTATTAATCCTTTTTTAAATGCATGCAAAGTGAAGTGTGTGTATTCATTTTAATTTGTGCTATCAAATATGATATAAAGATTTATTTTTAAGCACTAAAATGAATACTTAAAACTAAGTCTTCACTTGCTTTGCATGTTGGTCTTGTTTATTGATTATCATCAAAATGCATACAATATCAACAATGGCCACAACCTTTGAAAGCACCTTTCCTTCGTGCAATTAAAATCATCTCGACGTGAGCTTTTTTCATCGGTGGTGCATATTGACAGAGCATTCCGGTTTGGATCTGATGAACCATTCTTCTTTTTTCTCTCTTCAAAAGAGAAAAGTGGGATGTCAATTTCTTTGATTCTTTTGATGCTATTTTTAGTAAGAGTTTTCTTTACAATTTCTCCTTTAATTTTAGGTTGATTTGGAATTGAGTTTTGTAATTGTTTTTGGTTTGCTTTTCATAGGGCTATTCTAGTCATATGATTTGGGTTGCAAGCTTGACAACTTAACTTATTTGGGTTGTTTTCTTTTGTCCTTTTTGTTATATTTTGTTTTCAATTTCATGCTTCTACTGTGATATTCCATATAGGAAGTGAGCGTCTAGAGCTAGGACTTTATGAGTAGTGCTGGTTGCTGACCTATTGTACATGTTTTGGGGCGTTTACCTCAGAAGTGGGCTCGTGTCACTAAGAACAAAACCGTGAGGGCGGTAAAGCCCAAAATGGACAATATACAGCAAGTTGGGTCGGGTTATTACATTTGGTATCAGAGCCGAGGTTGGCTCGTCTTAAGGTGAGGAGATTGTGATATCCCACATCGGAATTCAGTGTCCAGATACAAGGTTTTATGAGTAGTGCTGGTCGCTGACCTGTTGTACGCGTTTTGGGGCGTCAGGTTCAGAAGTGCATTCGCGTCACCAAGAACAAAACTGTGAGGGCGGTAAGGCTAAAAGCAGATAATATACGGCAGGTTGGGCTGGACTATTACATCTACATTGTGTTGATTGGGAATTGAGCTTCATTTTTTTTTCTATTGGGTTTTGTCAGTCTCACGACGTTGGTTGAGGATTTGACAGGTTAACCTGGTTTTTTTTTTTTCCAGTTTTTTAATTGAATTTATTTTCAATTTCATCCTCAAACATTAAATTGGTTGGAAATTGAGCTTTATTTTTTTATTTGGTTAACCTGAGTTGACTTTGATTGTTCTTTTTTGTCATTTAAAAAAATGAATAATATTTTTCAAGTTTTCATCCCCTAAAATTTTTTTGATTGATATATTTTTCTATATCCTGAGATTAATTAAAAATATATTTTAGATATTATTTTATTAAATTCTATTTAAGTTTTACTTAGTTATCAAGTAAGATTATAGAAATCTTTTTAGAATATTAGCAAGCGTTTTATTCTCACATCTTTTTTTTATTTAATTCAATTGATTTATTGTGGTAGCTACCTATTTTGTCTATCATATGATTTTAGTTGGATCTATGATCAAAATCACATATTTTTCTTTCTTTTAAAAAATATTGGCAATGCCTAATTTTATTTTTTTTTTACATTAAAGAATGTATTGTAAGCCACCAATCTTGTTACCAAAAAACTAAGTCACTTGGATAAATTACTATTTATTGTAATAATATAATGATAAAATTGCTCCTGAGCCATAAAACTTTTGAACTAAGCATTCGGGACAAGGTGATATTTTTACTATGACACAATTATCTTTTACAAATTATATGGGGTTAGATTGTCATTTTGTTTTTATTGCATAATAAAATTATTAATTTAATCTTAGAATAAAAAAAAATATAATGCTTATTACTCATGTGTGTTTTAGTCTTTCAAAATAGTGTTATTACTTTGATACCTTAAAGATAAAATCAACATAACTCTCTCACATGAGCTTCTTTTTATCATTTTAAATTGGTTTTATTGTATATTTTTAGGTTACTCAGGGGAATTACTGTAACTAACATATATTAAATATTATTACAAAAAACTGCTAGCACGTGCGAACATAGATGGCCTCGCTCTGTTCGGGTGGCATGTGTATGACCATTACAACCACTAAATGTTACTTTTGAAAGGCACTTGGAAGGTCTTGGCACTCCGTACTTGATAGGGCGACACATGGACTAAACGCCCTTCTAGTTTGGCATCAACAATCATTTGTTTTCTTCCCATCTTTTTCTCTCTTTCATCCTCAAATTAAACGCCAAACCTTTCAAAATCTAAAACCAACCCCTTCAATTTCTTTTTTGCTTCACATTTAGTCCATGTCCATTTGATTACTATTTTTTTAAAATTTCAAGTAAGCTATAAAATTACAAATGTTTTTTTTTTTATTTCAACTCCTTTCATTTTTTAATATTTCAAATTTGGTTCCTATTCTTTTTATTGCCTTTTATTTTGTTTGGCATCATTTTTTAGATTATTTTTTTATATATATAATTTCATCCTCAATAGTTTTTTTTTCCTATCAAATTTGATCTTCATTCAATTTATTGCTATCTTTTTTACTTTGACAAGTTTTTTTAATTGATCTTTTTTTCACGATTTCATCCTTCAAAATTAATTTGGTTGAAAATTAAGCTTCTTAATTGAATCCGGCTCTGGATTTCACACGTTGTGAGTTTTAGAGATTAGACCGGGTTTAGGAGGTTTGCCTAGGTTTGCTTTTTTTTTTTTTTTAAATTTTCTTTTCTAAAGCTTTTTTTTTTAATTTTACTTTTTTTAAGAGCTTTGCTTTATTATTTTTCATGGTTAGTCTTATAAGGGATTAGTCTTGGATTCATGACCAAAGTCACCAGTTTCGAAGGTTAATGTGGGTTGAATTTTGTTTTTTTAGATCTTTTTTTAAAATTTATTTATTTTAATTTTATTATTCAACATTTGATTTATTGAAAAATAGTCTTTCTATCTTTTTTTTTCCTTTTCTTTTCATTGAGTTATCTCAATTCTGTGCCCATGGTTACAGGGTTTGCGAGTGAACTCATGTTGATTCATATTTGTTTTGTTTTTCATTGCTAAGGTGTAGTCTCGGGTTCATGACTATAATTACTGATTTTTCCTTCATATTTAGTCCATGTCCATTTTATTATTATATTTGTTTTAATTTTGAATAAGCTCTAAAATTACAAATGCTTTTTTTTTTTAATTTCATATCCTTTCATTTTTTAGTATCTCAAATTTGATCTATATTTTTTTTATTGCTATTTATTTTGTTCAATATGATTTTTTGGTTGGGGGTTAAACTTCTTGATTAAACCCGACTTCAGGAATTCACGGGTTAAGAGTTTTAGAGATTAAACCTGGCTTAGGATGTTTGTCCGAGTTTACTTGTTTTTTTTATTTTGCTTTTTTAATGATTTTTTATTTTGCATTTTACCTTTTTTTTAGAGTTTTGCTAATTATTTCTTACAGTTTGCGTTCTATAGGATTAGTCTCGGGTTCATGACTAAAGTTACCAGTTTCAAAGATTAACGCGGATTGACTTTTGTTTTTTCAAGTCCTTTTTTTAAATTGATCTATTTCAATTTCATTCTTCAACATTTAATTTATTGGAAATTAGTCTTGCTACTTTTTTTTTCATTTACTTTCCATTGGGTTATTCCGATACCATGTCTATGGTCACAGGGTTTGTGGGTTAACCCGAGTTGACTCATATTATTTTTTCATTACTAAATTGATCATTATTCTTTTTATTGTTATCTTTTTTACTTTGACAAGTTTTTTTTAATAGATATTTTTTTTTCACGATTTCATCATTCAAAATTTAATTGGTTGGGGGTTAAACTTCTTGATTAAACCCGACTCCAGGAATTCACGGGTTACGAGTTTTAGAGATTAAACCTGGCTTAAGATGTTTGTCCATGTTTACTTGTTTTTTTTTTTTTGCTTTTTTAATGAACTTTTTTTTTTGCATTTTACCTTTTTTTAGAGTTTTGCTAATTATTTCTTACAGTTTGCGTTCTATAGAATTAGTCTCGGGTTCATGACTAAAGTTACCAGTTTCAAAGATTAACGCAGGTTGACTTTTGTTTTTTCAAGTCCTTTTTTTAAATTGATCTATTTCAATTTCATTCTTCAACATTTAATTTATTGGAAATTAGTCTTGCTACTTTTTTTTTTCATTTCCTTTCCATTGGGTTATTCTGATACCATATCTATGGTCACAGGGTTTGTGGGTTAACCCGAATTGACTCATATTATTTTTTCATTACTAAAAGGTTAGTTTCGGGATCATGACCACAATCACTAATTTTTCCTTCACATTTAGTCCATGTCCATTTAACTACTATTTGTTTTTTCATTTTGAATAAGCTATAAAATTATAAATGTTTTTTTTTTATTTCACCCCTTTTTATTTTTTAATATCTCGAATTTTGTCTCTGTTTTTTTATTACTATTTATTTTGTCTAGCATCATTTTTTTAGATTGTTGTTTCTTTATAATTTCATCCTCCATGATTTTTTTTCTATCAAATTTGATCCATATTCTTTTTATTGCTATCTTTTATACTTTGACAAATTTCTTAATTGATATTTTTTTTCATGATTTTATCCTTCAAAATTTAATTCGTTAGGAATTAAGATTTTTGATTGAACCCAGTTCCAGGATTTCAGGAGTTACGAGTTTTAAATATTAAACTAGGTTTGCTTATTTTTTATATTCCTTTCTTAAAGCTAATATTTCTTACTTTTTGTAGAGTTTTTCTAATTATTTTTTATAGTTTTCCTTCTATGGGATTAGTCTCGGGTTCATGACTAAAATCACTAGTTTCAAAGGTTAATACGGGTTGATTTTTATTTTTTCAAGTCCTTTTTTTAAATTGATCTATTTCAATTTCATCTTTCAACATTTAATTTATTGAAAATTGGTCTTCCTACCTTTTTTTTTCTTTTCCTTTCCATTAAGTTATCCTGATCCTATGCTCATGGTCGTAAAGTTTACGGCTTAACCCGACTTAACTAATATTGTTTTCCCATTGTTAAGGGGTTAGTTCTAGGTTCATGACTAGAGTCATGGGTTTCAAAGTTTAATACGAGTTGATTTTTTTTCAGGTTTTTTTTTAAATTATCTATTTAAATTTTATCATTCAATATTTGATTTATTGAAAATTAATCTTGATACTTTTTTCCCCTTTCTTTCTATTGGGTTATCCTGATACTATACTTATGGTCACGAGGTTTGTTAGTTAACTTGTGATGATTCATATTTGTTTTCATTGATTTTTCAAATTAAATTTATTTTTTCATTTTTATCCTTCAACGTTGATTTATTTAATAATTGAGCTTTATGATTTTTGTTGAATTTTCTTTCGAATGCGGTCATCCTAGTATCACGATTGGGTCAAAGATTTGCATCCTGACCTAGGTAGGCTCAAATCGAGTTTTTTTTATACTTTTTTTCAATTATATTTTTTCTTAATTTTTATCCTTCAACATTTTATTTGATAGAGATTGTGCTTCAACTTTATTCTTTTCACTTTCTTTCTATAAAGTTTTTATATTCTCACTTGATTTATTAGGAATTGGTCTCTGAATTTTTTTTTCTTATACTTTTTTTCTATAAGATTATCTCAATTTTATGTCCAAAGTCGTGAAGTTTATGAGTTAACCCGGTTTAACTAAGATTTTTTTTTAAATTTTTTTTAGTTTTACCCTTCAATAATAGATTGTTTAATAATTCGAGTGAGCTCATATTGGGCTCTTTTTACCTTTTTTTTAAATTGTTATTTTTTTGTCAGTTTATTTATTATTGTTGTATATTTTTAGTCATATTTTTTTGAAATTATCAATTGAATCAACAACTCAATTCACATTTTTTTTTAAATTATCAAAAATTATCAAATTTCATCACCTAATTTACAAAAACAAGTCCACTATCATCCTACATCCGTATGCACCAGCAAACCAATAAAAGGTGCAAAAATAGAGGAAGCCTCTAGGCTGAAAAGCTAAATTCAGTGCGGAGAAGTTGTGTGCCAAAATTAAAGAGAAATGTCAATCAGCTAGCTAGCCTCACCGAGCCCCGACATCCATAACTTTATTTATTCTCCACAGACAAATAACACCTTCCTCAGGCCAGCTCTAATTCAGTTCTTAGTGGATGCTCCATTACCCACGAGAGGTCAACCTAAGAAGCTCCACGTGCTAATTTGTTACTGGGTGTTCGGTCACATATTGCATGCAGATTTTTTTGTGTGCAGAAACACTAAATCTGGTGTTGCTTGTACCTCCCTCATAGAGTGCTTATATCCCAAATTTAAACGAAATCAAGATCCATTATAGGCACTGTAGAAAGCATTTGTCTTTGCAAATGCACAACATACTAACATTCATGTTCCAGAATAAAAACCTGATCTTTGATGTTCGAGAAATCAGGTTGACAAACAGCAAACCGCCATGAATTTTAATCTTCGGAAACCATTTCAGAGAAATTTATTTAAGCCGCATCAAAGGGAGAATTTCTTTGATCAATGCCTCTGGATGTAGAATTTCTTCAATTCAACATCATAATTTAGAATGAATGGTGAATCAGAAAGAGTTATGACAAGAAACAGTGACATATTACTGCCAAGAGGTGTGGCTCACGTCCAACATGGGATCTGCATGATTGAACTCGACAAACAAAAGTTGATAGAAAGAAGACAGGATGCAAAAATGGATAGAGAAGCGTGGCTAGCTGGTATAGGCAAATTGTACCCAAAAGTGCCAGAATCAGATACCTTATCCCAGCATATAACAGTGCACTATGAGAAGCTCTTAGTGAATACACATCGCTTGAATTTTGAAACTCTAACTACCACATATATGGCTGGTGTAGAAGAAACCTGATGACAACTCATTTCTTCTGAACCTCAAACCATTCAAAAGAATCTGCATAAAAGGCATAGGTCAACTTGGATATTCATCAGCCCCCACCATGAAAAGATCATATGCCACACAGTCATGCTTTACAAGTTCTAGTATCCAGCTTTTTCTTTAGCAGTAAGCATGCTTTCTCATAATCATGGCCTAGGTTTTGCCAAAACAAATCTCATCTCTCCGAAAGGGCTCTGCAGCCGGTCTATCAATCAAAATCATCACTATAAATTAACATCGAGGGTTGGCTAAGTTTGGCGAGTGGATATACTCCCACCATGTCAGGCATGCAAGGTTCAGCTCGTAGACAAAGCCGTAGAAACATATTTTTTCATGTATCCTTTAATCCCACCATGGATGATGCCATGGTAATTGTTTTGAATTCGATTGGATTTTTTTTCTGCTACCACTTAACGTGGATATAACCAAAACCAAGAAAGAGGACTTAGTCTGCACAAATTAATCTAAGAACACTACATAAAAGAAATCCATAACTATTAAACCTGTACTGGAAATTAACTTGCTTATGGTCCAAAGATGGTCAACCAGTTGGAGTGACATAGACTGTCTGAATGTGATAAAGTTATGACATATGACCTAAGAATAATGTTCAGACAACAAATATGTTATTGTGCTACTTAACTAATCAATGTCCTGTTGTTGAGTGGATGATTCGTGTTTTTATTGTTTTAGAAAATCATACTTTCTTAAGCTATGAAAAATAATAATCCTTTCTAAAATAACATAATTTTTGAAAAAGTAATGCAATAATATTTGCTGAAAATATGATAATATATAGTTTATTGTATTGATCATATAACACACAATCTTTTGGCAATTAATATGTTTATTTCTTTTTCTGGATCTGTTGAATTTAAATTTATTATTTTATGCTTTTATGTGATTTTTCCTTATGGTATTTTCATTTAATCATATCCTTTCTCATTATTAAGTGCACTGCATTCTAGAAAACACAATTTACATATATATATATATATATATATATATATATATATATATATATATATATAAATCTCTTAGAAACCACAAAAGCATGAACTACAATTAAGTAAATATATGTGGAAGCTAAAAGATTAAAACATATATGATATCACCTAATTCTTCCTGATATCACCAAAAGCATGAACACATCATTTACTTATGATCATTTCACCATATCTTCTTTCCCATTTTGGTGCCACTCAAGCATATATGGGTGGTCATTCTTAACCTATTTTCAGCTTTGTTTCTAGCTTAATTGAAGGATGAAAACGTGCAATTTGTCTTCAAACTCAATATTCTACTTGGAGACAAGTGACACCAGATTCATCTTCATACTTGATCACATTCCTGATTCTTCTATCCTTTCTACATTTACCATTTAGAGATAAATGTTACTTATATTTCATCCAGCACATAAGAGGATCTATACATACCATAAATACATACCATAAATACTTATTAGTATTGATCGATTTAATCAAAGAATCTGCTAGGTGTTTTTTAAGGTGAATCTTCTTTAAATCCATACTTCCGTCTTCCATCACTCACTCAAGCTAGTAGAATTATCAAAATAGTGAAAGAGAAAACTCACATAATAGGTTTAAATTTATATTTGGACAGAAAAAGATATAGTAAGGCACCTGACCAAAAGAAAGACCACCTACGGGCTTTACCTTCCAATAATATAAGGTAATTTTAATTTTACCACTAGTAGAAAATTATCAAATACAAACAGAAATATCAATGTAAAAAAATATGATAACATTTACCAATGAAACATGACATCACTATTTTTGTTGGTGAATATAGAGCGAATTACTAGAGGAATTAAAAGAATAATAAAAAAATTGAGCAAATATTCTCTCGTTAATTCTATCGCCAATATTAACACATCAATATTGCCAACGAAATTAATGATGAAAAATAACAGTGGCTAATTTCTGTCGGGGAACTTATCGGTAATATTTAAGTTATAACCTGCCACATGACCCTTCCTCTCACTCCCCCTCCCCAATTTCTTCTTCTTCTTCCCTTTTCTTTTCACCCTTCTTCTCTTATTTTGTTACAAATCAAGCTCCCATCATTACAAATCAAGCCACCCTTACACTCAATCTGCCAGTATCCTTGTTCTGGTTCATTTTTTTTTCAAGATTCACCACATCAAGTAAGAAAACCTACCCATTTTTTTTTATTGTAACCCATTTTTATGTTAACTTTTTGGCATTTTTGTGTAGTATATATAGTTTGTTTATGTCTTTACTTGTTTTATATTTTTTTATATATAAATTTATTGTATGAATGTATGATTTGTCCACGTTAGAGTTTGTTTAAGATTTTAAAAATTGTATTTATTTGTCATTTGATGAAATTGAGTTTGATTTCGTAACTTAAGTTTTTTGTAATCAAAGAAATAATGAGTTATTTAATGGGTACATTTCATATTTTGTCAATTTTATTATTAAGTTGACAATTTCGGTAAATTTAGAGGAATTTTTATTTTTTTTGGAGAAAACTAATAATGATTAAAGGGTACTATTTAAATAGATTGAATAAGTTTGAATTTTACCAACGATACCTAATTAGTTGGGTATCAATAATTTGTTTAGTTCACTGGTTTCTATGGCAGACATCCAAATATAAAACATAAACTCTTAAAAATATATATTTTGTAGTGCAAGTAAGGATCGTTCCATAAATAGTATTTAGCCTAGTTTTATGCTAGTGAACAAGGATGAGGACGGGTCCGAGTATAACAAAAATAATTATAAGAAAAAAAAAAACCTAGAGATCAATTGTAATTGAAGGATAAAAATTAACCCAAAGAATACTTTGGTCCAAGTCAACATCCACCGTTGAAATTTTATAATTGATTATAAATGCAAGTAAATATCAATTTACACTTTTAATTTTTACCGTTAGAACTATTTCCTTGTCTCTTCTTAATTGTAGTTAATTAGAAACAAGCGATCTAATTAATCTTAACTACTAAATAACCCCAAGACAAGTGTTGAATGTTTAATATGGTAGCAACCTTAAAAATTAGAAAGGTCGATAAAACTAAATAACACAAGCACAAGCAGTTGCATTTAATTTAATCGACTATTCTTCCTAAGATATAATAATTTTTGAGCAGTAAATTATTAAACCTTAGTTGCTTCACAAATTAGAGAAATCAAACCATTACAAATTTGATATCTAATCTAGCATCAAATTACAACAAATAAAACACTAGTAGGCCTCCTAGTAATTAAATAAGATAATTATGAAATTATACGCAGAAGAATATCCATTACTCAAAGTGTATATTGAACAATAAAAATAAATCAGATTTCATAGTCTTATCAATTCCAAGGCTTCTATCTCTTTCAACTAATTACAAAAGTTCAGCCATACAAGGTCATGATGAAAACCTGAAGTAGTTGTTAAGGAAGAGAGAATAAAGAGATGTCCTTGTCTAATGGGTTTTTCTTCCCTTTTTAAAGTTCATCTATTTTTGAAGACCTATCAAATCTCATAAAAATACTCTAAATATTATCCTTCAACAATTACCACCAAATCTGACTAATTAATAAAATTATTAAATAATAAAGTAGAGTCCTAATATAACTAGAAAAATGATGTTTTCAACTGGAATCCATGCACCAAATTTGAAAACTTCTGAAAATAAATCACATCAAGTCCATATATTAGATTTGCAAACCAAAACTCAAGCATGAAATTTGTATAGCTTTTTCTTAAAGCTCCAAGCATTTTAAATCATCTTAATCGGAGCTTGGATGAGAGAGTTATGCCCATATTACAAAGCAGTGTGAAAACAGTCTAAAATCACCCAATTAGCTTTGTTTTGCCCTTAACATCTCCATTTGCATCCTAAAACAAAATTTAAAATAATGAGTATATTTAGGCATTAAATAAGTATAAAATACTAAACATTAAAGGATTAAAAAATGAAATTTTGCATTCTCATCAAATTCCCCCTCACTTAACTTCTTTTTAGTCATGAGCAAAACTCAAATTTACTTTCCAAAAAAAGAAAAGAAAAGAAAAACAAGGTTGCAATGCCATCAGCAAAGAAAAACCAACTTCTTCAAAACTCATAACATATCATGAGCAAACATTCTTAAACAAATTACGATTATTAATAAGCATTTTCACTTGAAGATGGAGTAAACTAAATACGTAGACCCTTACAAAAATAAACATTTGACTCTTATATGTTTGAAGGGTATGTGTTTCACTCAAATTCATTCTAATGGAAATGATCTACCATAGGCTTACATATCTTTTCATTCCTCACTATTAGGATAACATACATAACACAAATCATAAGGACTTTTCAAGGGTTGTAACGGGGCTTCGGATCAAGGTGGGAAACTTGTAGTATTGTAGCTCACAATCCATCTAAACTACAAGAGCAAAAATAAATCAACTGAAGCTTGAATAAATAAGACATGTAGAACCAATCACTCAATTTAGAAGCTTCGTTTATTTGACTTTAAAGCATTTAAACCATGTATAACTCCTATATTGAAAAAGGTCATTAAAAAGGAACTCCTTTTTTTTCCTTCCACCTTTGTGCATATCACGTATCAAACAATCCTTTTCTAGGACTTTTAGGAAGAAGTATGAAAATAGATAATTTATAACAGTAAAATCAATTTCCTCTATCACTTTTTTTTCAATACACCAACAACACAACTTACAAATTTAGAATGAAAACATGTTTCATAGACATAGTTATAACACAAATCCAGACCCACCCTTATTTCTTGCGCACCCATACATATCATAATAATGAACAATGCTCTACTAGCTTTACGATTTAGGTAAATATATTGTTTTTTAGGTTTAAAATATTGTAACATGGGTTTACAATAAATGAAGTAAAGCTTAGGGGTTCAACAAAGAGAAAAAATAAATGCAAGGTAAGCTATTTGACTTATGTAGCTTATAATAAAGAGGGTCTTAATCATGTTCATACTTGCATGTGTTAATGTGATCTCGAAGAGAATCAATACAAGTTATGAAGAAATAAATCCATAGAAGAATATCTTACATGAAAGAAAATAATGAGATTGGTATAGATGTGTCAGTCTAAAGGTTAAAAAATCTTATTGGCTTTTGTTCTACCAAATTTAGTCACTTCCATCCTCAAGGAAAATAACTAGACTAATTAATTCTAAGTTAGAAAGTTACTTATTAAATCATGATATGAATTTCCAAGCTTAAAGCTTTAACTGGAGTATTACCAACAAGGTTAACTCCTTTACATGACAAAATATTATTTTTCATTTTAGGTGATCCATTTTTTTTTTTTTATCATTGATAATGAGACACAACTCAAAGATATGAAGATGAGGGCACTACGAAACACATGCTTTACTTTGTCTCCTACCCCTAACCAATAGACAAATTGAGCTTACGAATAAAGTGTTTTTGAGATGGCTTAACAAAAAAGTTAATGAGGAAAAAATAAAATAGGTGGACCTCTTAAATGAGATTATATGGACCTATAAAACAAATAAAAAACTCTATTATAGAGACCTTGTTTCTCATTATTTATAGAACAAAATCGATAATACCAACAAGATTAGTTGTCCGAATCGTAAAGAGAGCCTTAGTATGAAATATAACTCAAGATAAACCTAAACCTCTTGAAAAGACTTGGTTGGTGGCCTTAGTAAAGGCTAATATAATATCACAATGCTAGTATAAAAGACAAATATTTCAACATAAAGTACCTTGTCTTAAGGAAGCTTAAGGCAATGAGCAACCCTGAGAGCAAAGAAAAACTATCACTAAAATTGGATGAACCTTACAAATATGCTTAGGTGGTCAAAGAAAATACATACCTTTTTTAGGACACTAATGAAAAGAACCTCCCCAAGCATGACACCTAGAGCACTTGAAAATGTACTATCATTTTACCAAGTTCTTAATACTGAGCACTCCTATATTTTGATGATGAATGAACGAAGGAAATATATATTTTCACTCAATTATTTGATTTATTTGTCACACTTAATTCTCATCTTGTCTAGCTATAAAGGCAATGCCCCTTAAAGAGGAAAAAACTAGTTTGCCCAAGTGTAATATCTACATTATACCAGACATAAAGGGTGATCTTGTCTGATAATAAAGGCAATGACCCATCAACAATTGAAAACCACTTATGTGGGTATAAAGGCTACATTCCACCAGGATAGAAAAAGCCAGCTTATTAAGATATAAAGGCAAATGCCGCTTAGTTATGGAGAAACCATATTGTCCAAGTATAAATGTCAAGTTCCCCTCATAAATGAATGACCATTTTACCTAGGTATAAAGGCATACACGAACTAGTGAATAACCTCCCCAATCATTTCCATCAAGTGTAACTTAAAAATTTCTCCAAGTATTAAAATTATAGGGTCAAAACCTTCCAAAGCATATGACTCATCCATAGTAAGTTGAAGGAAAGGATTGGAAAGTTGGATCCCATTTTTCTAGGCATGTTAGGCCAAAGAAGTTTTTAAGTATTTGGACAATGAATACCATTTCTTTATCTATGTTTAACAATACATTAGATTTAAAAATCTAATAAGTGTTAGGATTTTAAATCTCAGAGTTAGGTTAGAAAAAAGGGTGTTAGACCCTGAATAACACATGTAATAACAAAAATAAACAACACTTAAAAAAATAAACATATTAAAAAATAAATTATCTAAGACTATTCAAAAGTTACATAATTAAGGCAATCGTTAAAATACATATCAAAAAATTATACAGGACTAGGTTCAAGTGCAATATATATTAACACTTAATTTATACCGATGAATTCTTCTACTTAGCTCTTTTTAAATTCTTCAACTTAGGGTTCCTTTTCTTTCATAGAAAACTAAGCCTTTTATGGAGTATCATTTATGAGTGAAAGGCAATTCAACTATAAGGCCTCATTTTTTTTACCTTTAATTACATTTTCTACTCCTCGACTTCCTCTTAATTGGGCTCAAGATATTCTTTTTAGAAAACAACAATAGTACAATCAAGGAAGATCTTGTCTAAGTTAGGTTCAGGGGTTTACTGAAATCCACCACCAGACCTTTGGTTAAGTTATATAATTAAAGATTGCTGATTATTTTTATCCACTTATCATTAAGAACCTTTTTTAAAGCCTGGGTCTTATCAAACATATTAAGGAACTCTTCTAAGGCCTCCCCAACAACCTTAAATCTACATAATTCTCATTGATCATTATCTCTCGTACTTTTTACTAATTTTATGGCGAACTCCAGCTCCTCAATTCTCTTTTGGCATACCATTAGTTCATGGTTAGCCTTTTTAAAATACTTTTAGCCTACTCAATATTCATATAAAGATCATCTTTCTCCTAAAAAAACTTTTTCAACATATATGTAAGGAAATAAAATAAAAATAAATAACAATAAGGAAAACTTACATTGAAGGCCATATGGGTCGTTTATATCTAGTGGATGAGATTACTCTACATCCATTCATCTACAACTTTAAAAATTTGAGATAGTTGTTCAAACATTTAGACATATGAGATTTCTAACAATTTTAAAATGATAAGGCTCTTCTTAAAATGGTTTAGATTGCATTGGCTCTTTCTCTCGGGTCAAAGATAAATGAAAGAGAAGCATAAAACCCAATTTTAATTCCCTAACAAAATGGTACTCCCAATTGATAGGATATGATTATCCCTATGGTCGAGCCTTGAAAGGAAGAAATAGTTACTTTTAAATATTTTTAGGAGTAACCACTATAATCAGGGCTAAGGGTAGTGGTGTTAAGGATAATTAATTATCTTGACTAGGGGAACAAATAGACCTCTGTATGATAGGTTAACAAGAAGAGGGAAAAGGGTTTTTATTAGCAAACTTATGCACTCTTTTCCTTTTTTTATTTTTAGATTTTGATGCCATCCTTGTTATAGCCTACCCAAAATTCATATTCTCAGATAGCCTTAAGAGTATTCTTTAGAAGGTGGGTTCGCCTGGGAAAAAAGACTGTTACTTTTACAGTGGATAAAAAAAATCTTATGTCGTCCTTAAATGCTACTGATGAGTCTATGAGTTTTAAGTTTAAAGTAAAAATTTCTTTTGGGGTTTTTTCTTTTGGTCAAACCTTCTTGTAACAATAATAATAATAATAATAATAATAAAGAATATAAACAGCCTACTAACATAAACCTAGGCTTAATACAAATATTACAAAGAATGAATAGAAAAGGCCAAGTGCATTACCTTTAACACTCTCTTCCAATATGCATCCTTTAGCTAAAGGATTATTTTTGTACTTAGTAGTGGACTGCCAATTAGTTGTACAAGCACTTCTCAACTAGGCTAAAAAAAAAGCTTGTTATTGTGTGGGCCAAATAAGTTCTTGAGAAAGCTTTAATATCCTTAAATCTCTTAAGGGTTAACTATATAAATCTCACATCTAAAGGTAACGACTAGCCATTTGATCCTCCACTAATTTATATGATTTTTATTTCCTTCTATAACTTTTTTGATGAGGCTCTTAGGTTATAGGAAAAATGTATAGAACCACGACACCCCCTAAGTGCTTCAGTTATTAACAGTAATGCATAAATAACCTCAAATAGAGCATCTCACCATGCTACCTCATATAGTTCTTATAAGCAGTAATAGAGGCATACTTGTTCTAGTATAGCTGACTAGCATAAAGGCTGAAGTGATGGAAAGTCCTATATGCAAATCCTGAAAAAGAGAATGTATACCTATATATAAACATGTAGAGGTGAGTTATTATCCCTTGCTCCCTACATAGTCCCTAATGGACTCAATGCTAATTTGTTTTTACCTAAGAGGGTATCTTAGTGATATACCATCTCTTCAGCCTAGCCTAACCAATCAATTAAGTTAGGGATATTTTACTCAACTATATTCCACAAGTTAATGTCGGGGTTGTCTTATCACTTTTTACAGTCTTTTAGTTTATACAAAAGGTTCTCTAGCCCTCTGTTAAAGTTCTTAACCCTTACAAATAGATCTCTAAAGGTTTCCTTACTCAAGGTAGCCCTATTCTAGATAAGTCCACCATTTAAACTACACATTTAAAAAAAAAATTAAAGAATGAACTAATAACCTATCAATTGTTTGGATGGATTTTACTAAAAAAAATTATTAAAAAAACCACTAAAAACCCAAAAACCTTTTGAAATATTGATTTGGTGGTATATAAAGTTAGTAAAACTTTTTTATAATAGAGGGAGATAAAAGATAAAGGTTTTTTTTTTATATAGTTTTTAAAGTGATTTAGATGGTGGTTTTGCTTTATCAAAAATCACCTCAAAAAAATAAAGTTACAATAAGAGAGAGAGAGAGCGGGGGGGGGGGGGGGGGGGGGGGGGGGGGGGATAAGAGAGAGAGAGAGAGAGAGAGAGAGAGAGTTGTTAAAATGAAAAAGAAAGCTCATTTCAATCTTATATAAACATCCAAAATGGTTAGCCTATTATTAATAGCAAGTTGATATGACAAACTCATCCAACTAGATTTTGATACGTATACAACTAGATAAACGATATGATAGTTAGATGGAGGACAATTACAATTTCAAAAGACAACCAATTCTTGCCATTCTCTTACACATTGATGCTTTAACTTGAGGTCTTGATACACTCATATTATTTTATCATTTTAGTACCTTACTCTTAATATTTTATGCATGTTGTATATCTTACAACAACTTACGTAACTTTTCTTGTTCTTAACAATGCTATAGAGATATAAAGCGTAAAAAAAGCTAAATGGAGTATTTTTAGCATAATTTCAAGCAAATAAATAGAAAGCTCACATTGGGACGAGTCATTAGAGCTAAAATGTAAATCTTAATTGCATTAGGAATCCAGCTTAAACAAGGAATCCTAGTGGGATTAGAAATGGTCAAAGCAAACTTGTGAGACTTGATCTTCGTGTACACTTTGAACCATATCTGAAGCTATAAATAGAATTTTATTGTAATTTAAGTTGAGATGAAAACAAAATATCTCAAGTTTTCCATACATATAAACTAAGATCAACAACTCATCTAAATCAAAGAGAACAACATCTGTTAAATCAGGCTTAAACTCTTCCAGCAAACTAGCACGAGTCTTAACCAATCTTTTCATGTTGAAATGATGACATGACAACTTATTAATTATGTGTCAAGGATTCCACATGAACAAGAAACCTCTTTAGAATGTCAAATTCAATGCATAAGCCATTAAAATCAAATTAGTATTAAGAAACCTCAGAATAGTCTGATTACGAATTAGTTGTCAACTAGAAAACTTCTCCACCTCCTCACACATAACGGATCCTAACCTCTAAAAAAAGGAATAAAATTTTGAGTATAGAGAAGAGAATGAGGGGTTCTATTTTTTTTCATAATTATTCTTTTAATATTTTTTCTTTTTTGAATTTACAAAATGCTTAGTTTTTAATTTTAAGATGTTAGTACTCTTAGATTTTAAATTATCATAAATATTTGTGCTTATAATTATTCTATATCTGATTGTGATACATAAATATCTTATGTTTTTATATGATTAAACTTAATGATTGATAACCTAAATTTTATATGATGCACAACATATATATTTTTTTATTTTAAATCTATTGCTATTGATTAGTTTATGTTGGATGCATGACTAATAAACTTAAGTAGCAGGAGTATCTAATTTTCAAACCCATGTTTGATTATTTCTTACTTAACTATTCCAATGTTCGTTTACTTGTTAGTCTTGATTAAAGCAACTCCTCATGTGTATTTAATTATCATGAGTCAATTGCACCAATCTTGATTTAATATTGTCACATAATTAAATCTTGCATGCTTAATGAAGATTATCATGTGATTATGATTAATTGATGCACGAACAACTAAAACATAAGGATAGGTGGAAAAAAAAACTTTTTCTTATAGTTGCTTTATTTATTAGCACAAACCATATTAGAAAACATATATAAATTCAATGATTGATGTTTAATTATCCTTAATGGATACTTCTTATAAAAACATTTTTTTCCTTCTATTTGTTTTTACATTCTTTCAATTTGCCTCTTATTTTTCAGGATTGATTTCTTTTGTTTTCTTAGCTTTCTAAGTTGTTTTATTTAGTTTAAATAATAAACAAAATCTCCTTTTTACTTATTGTTTAAAGTATATTTAGTGCATCTTTATATGATTTGCTTTAATTTAAACTTAAATAATTTATTTTGATTGAGTAATTAAGCTTTACTACTTGTATCTCTGTGAGACAATACCCTTACTTTATATACTACAAATCACACTTGTTAGGTCTTCTCTTTTATGCTCATTCATGAGATTATAATTTCCAAGACCAACCACCATAATGACACTTATGAAAAAAAGCAAATGATAAGACAAGTGATGGGACTAAGGAGTGTATCTAAGGAAACACCTATGCCACCCTAACCACGAGGTATGGAAAGTTTACCTTGACCATAATAGACCTTGGTATTTGTGTCATCCACACCATAAATACTTAGAAGGATAATTGATGGGCTGAGGGTTTACATTCCTTAGACAAAGACTATAACCCCTAATACAATATCGGGTCGAGTATGGACATAGGTCTAAAATCATTATAGGTCTCAAAGCTTACCTAGATGGAAATAAATAGACCAAGTTTACGTGACAATAGGCTTGTTTTAGATTTGGAGATGCTCTTATAAACCTAGTATTATCAATGAATTATGTCTTTGACTTAGGCCTAAGGTTGTCTTAGTGGCCTAATACACCCTAAAGGTTTGTGATCCTCAATTTGTTTCCAAGAGTGCATTGGCAACCTTACAAGTCATTAACCCAACTATATAAAAAAATATTTTGGATGGTACAATCCCCAAACAAATCCTTATATGTCTAAACATATAGCTCCTTAGCCAAACTAGTATATCTACCACCAACCTAAAAGATAAAATGAACATGCATTAAATGAATAAGGCACACCTCATAGCCATGTGTCATCTTAAAGATTAGTCTAATGTTTATCATTAATAATATGTTGTTCGAACAATCCAAAATCAAGATAGTTTAAGTAATGGCCTAATGTTATTACTAGACATTTGTCCTCAAATAGTTCAAAATTATATGTGGCAAGCATATTGATTACTTTGTCCTTACATGGACATGTCTATATGGATTCAAAGCTATATAAACAACATTGAACTCCAAGGTAAAATAAGAAATTATTTCTTATTAGAAACTTCTTCTTTCTCTTGGCAATTATAATACTTTCCCTTCAATTAAAAGCGCGCGCACACACTTAGAGCCTTACAAGACCTTCACCTTCTACTTAAACTAATTTAGGCATCGAAAGGTCTTTAAACCTTTATAGGAACTTCTATTGCACGTGTTATAACTGCTTGAGCCAAACACTACCAACATTTTAACATCCTTGGGCTTGGAAGACAGATTATAATAAGAATTCTTAATAACTTTATCAATTAGTCAATCATAAATTCAAACATGTTTCATGACCTGTCAAACCATATCGCATAGAGCTATTTGCTAGTATATGAAATTATGAAGGTTGAAAATAAAATAAAATGGTACATCCATGTTCGCCCCTTATTTAGCTTGTGTAAAATGACCATCTTAGTAAGGTGACAATTATAAAGATAATTTAATTGAATGTTATAATAAATTTTAATTTATGTGATCTATTTAAAAAAACATTTCAATCTAAAAGTTAAAATTGTTAATTGACATTTAAATTACAATTCTATATTATTCTTTACCATACAATTTCAGTTTAAAACTTTTAGACTTCAAATTTGCACATACTTATTATTATTTTATACTAAATTTAACTTTTAATTATTAGAAAAGAAAGTAAAGATGTGATTCAAACTCATAATTACATTGTAATTGAAGCTATGATATCATATAAAAAAAATTATTTTAATCAAAAAAATTGTATTGTTGAGTGAAAACGAGCTTTGATATTATATTAAAAAACTATTTTAATCTAAAAACTTAAACAAATACCAAGAAGTGTTTTTATAATAATCTCTAATAATTCTAATCAGGTTAATTTCTTGAAACACGGAATTAAGATCTAAGTAATTCTGATTAGGAAACGAGCTAAATATTATATTCTTTCAATATCTTTCAGCTGGGATAGTAAGTACATGGTAAATGTATTCCTATGTTAGAACTAAAAAGGAGTCGTTACACTTAAACTTCTAGTGGCTTCTTTCAGGTATGCTTTCTAGCACAGGCTTCCAGGTGTTCACTCCATGAGGGATATCAACCGTTTGCACTCTCTGTTGTCCATGAAGCTGAGAAACCATATCATCAACTGAAACTCCTCCCTTTCTTAGCATCTCCTCCAGTTCTTGCTTACTGATCACCAACTTGATTCTCACTACACTGGTTTTTTCTTGAACATCTTTGACCTCCTGATCCTCTGGAATTGAAAATCTTACTTTCTTCTTCTTAGATGGGGATGGAAGTTGAAGCGGCACAAGATAGTACAAGTGACCACCAAGTAGGTTGGTGTCTGGCAAAAGATACTGGAAAGCCTGAAGTGAATCAGCTATTGCATGATCACAGAAATCTGACAGAACTTGCTGGACTTTTATGGGTGCTTGGTATTCAAGGATCTTCCCATCTGATTTCATGATCTTGATAACATTGCCTTGCAGAACCAGACAATTCCCCATGGTTTATATATCCAGATATTGACTGCTTAGTGAAAAAGAAGCTGTTAGAGGTACTGCTTTAATTTCTTCGATCGCCTGAATGATGCTGGGGTAATGGTTGGTGTTGTATTTATAGAATATATGGTTATAAAAATGCCCTTATGATGTCCCAAATATTGCGAAAAAGACCATTCCTGGACCCCACTGTGTTGATTTTTTCTGGTGTTTAAAAAGAAGTTGCAACATGACCTACTCATTGAGATCATCACCGCCCAACTTGAAAATCAAACCCGACTGATTTGCATTGGTGCATGTGAGTAGATTTTGATGGGTGTTAATAGGAAATAAAGCATGATTTAGTAGTTTAAAAATACAAGATTACACTATGAAAAGAAAATTAGCATAACATAAAGGTACAAATTAAGCATGATTAGCTTCAGCTTTCTGTTATTGTTACGTTAGTGTTCAAACTGTACAGCACAAACTATCTATTGCTTGATAGCTATCTCTACCCGCTCTTGCGAGTGGGCTCAGGCTTGTCTATGGGACAATAAGCAAATACATAACCTCGTTCCTTGCATTTGGAATGGAAGTGGGTGATCACCAGATTCCATCTTTTTACTGTAGTGGAAGACTAGGATATCTAGCAGGACCGCTTAAACTCTATACACGTTAATGGTTGACCACTGGGGCTCCATGGGTCGATCTGGTTAACTATTTGACTACCATCTTTGTGCAACATTCTCCTTACTTCCAACCCTAACATCAGCATAATAAGATTTGGCAGAGGGGGTCACTAGTAATTAAGGCACTGTTTCTTGTCATGGTGTGATTTGATGCCAAACTATATGCCTCTCCGGAAGCGAATACGTACATCTATATAATTAATGGGACTCATTTAATATCTTAGCATAAAATGCAAAAGATTTAGGAAGGGGCAAGAACGTATCCCGGGATAGGAGAGAACTGCTGTTATTGTATAATCAAGAAGTAAAAAAGCAATATTTCACTAAACTGTTCCAGAAGTTTACGCGCAAAAGATGTGCGGGCAATGGACATATACATAAACATAATGGCATCATGAGCTGTTGCAGGACAATTTTTCATAACATAAAAAAATATTCAATTGATATTAATATTGTTAAATTAAGAAGCAAGAAAGATATGAAATCCAATCATTGACTTGATAGGTTCAATAAACTTAGTTAATTTAATAAAATAATTAAAAAAAATCAATGGTAGATAAAACAAATAAAAAATAACAATAATTAACTACAAAAAATTACATATCATTGTCATACACCACCCCATTTCAAAAAAAAAAAGCTCATCAAGATGGTTCTAATACCACTATAAAAGGTTGCATGACGACACCGAAAGATGTCGCACTAGCTAGCAAAGAAACTACCAGGAAATTAAGAAAACCAAACACAATATTATGAAATGAGTTTCTCATGCTTATATTTAATCAATTAATTTACTTTAATTTAAAAATAATTTTAAAAAAACTAAATTTAACAAAGAATTAAAGACAAATAAAAATACCTGAGATAACCCAAGTTATTTTCAAAAATATTAGTGAAAAATCCTACAGAAAGCGAATAAAAATAATAATAGAGATCAATCTCTAATTAAATAAATATTGAATGATGAAACTAAAAAAAAAAAGAACCATGAACTTGAAAAGGGGAGAAAAAAACAAGCAAACCCGAGTGAATTTTATAAATCACCTGAGTTAATCTTTTAAACTCACAACACATGAAATCCTAGACCCGAGCTTTATCAAGAAACTCAATTCTGATCAATCAATTTAATGTTGAAAGATAAAATCAGAAAATAAAATATTAAATTTAAAAATTTGTCAAAGAAAAAAATAGCAATTAAAAGAATGGGGATTAGGATGAATTCGTTAAAAAAAATTTCAATTTAAATATTATGTCAATAAAACAAATAGCAATCAAAAAAATACGGACAAAATTTGACAAATAAAAGCATTGAAAGTGGATGAAATTGAAAAAACTATTCTAATTTTATAATTAATTTCAAATAAAATAAATCATAATCAAAAGAATAGAGATTAAATCTAAAAGAAAAACAAATTGAAGTGCTGTTATGAAATTTGAAGGGTGAAGTATAGAAATTAAGGAGAAGAGAGAAAAGATGAAAAAACAATAAAAGGTTGTTACTGTTAAACCGGAGATTCGTTGATCACACATGACGCCTAGGGTTGGAACTTGAAGGTTCTATTGAGACTATTCCAACCCCACCTGAAAGCCATTGTTTGGCCAACAAACGATCCCTTATATGCCGCTCAAGAAGCACAAAAGCTCCTTCCACATTGGTATTTGTATTACACGCATCAACTATTTAAAAAAAATATATTTTATATATTAAAATATCAAATTGTTTATTATCCAATTTAATTATAAAAAAATAATAAAAATACAATAAAAACCCTGGGTGTTAGTTAAAATAATTATTGCTAAAGTGTTTCTTCTATAATTTTTAGTTTATTTTAATTAATGTCTTAATACTTAATAAGCCGCATAATTTTCCACAGCTTCACGGTCCTAAATTATCGGTTTGCCTGTCCTGTACGTTACTGTGACAGTGTGGAGCATGGAAGTACTGTGGTCCTGAACGGTTTTCTAACCTGTAAAACACACATATAATCGATGCAATCAGTAAAGGAACAATTAAGGATTTGTTAATCTAGAAGATGGGTGTTGTCGATGGCTCTTCTTCTTTTTTTTTTTAAAAAAAAAAAGAAGGAAAAAGGCCACGATCGATATGAATCACGGATCTGCAGTGGTTTGGTGAAAAGGGTTCCTTAGTGGAAGGTGATAATGTTCTCCACACGCATGCTCCATTATGGGTGTTTCTGGGAAGTGGGTAGTTCCTTTTAATAGTATAATAGATTAATTACAGGGGGGAGGGGGGTATTTTATTATTATTATTATTATTCAAAAATAATATAAATATGTATGTATAATATTGGTTATTTAATACATATATATATACCTACTTCAAAAATGGCTCCTTAAACCATAAAAAATAACTCATTCACTAGGGTCTAGTAGGATCTATATCCATAAAGTTAAAATTAAATTTTCATATAAAGAAAAAAAAATCTTAACGAAGAGAGAGAGAGAGAGAGATGTTGTATAGGGATTACATTATCAGAAAATTGACAAATACAAATAAAAACACAGACAAAATTTTTCCATTAGTATATTGTGATGATATTTACTGATAAAATTTGGCATCCTTGTATCCATGATTAAACACCGACAGAAGAATTCCCTCGATATATACCGAGGGAATTGCAGTGGAAAAATAAAGAATAAAAAAACAAATAGCACGATGACGTGTAGCTTTTACTGACAGCATTATCAACGGTATTAACTCGACGGTAAAGTACAACCGTAAATATGCCGATGGAAAAATTTTCTTAGTATATACCAAGGGAATTATGAAGGGTATTACAATGGGATTCAAATAAGACAAATCATATAGTGATGTGATGTTTTTACCAACAGAATGGCCAACAGAGTTACTGACATAATAATTATGGCATGTTGGTTTTCAACCATTTTTTTCTTAAGTTATTATTTCCTTAAATTTGATGAATTTATTTTTTTTCTTTTCAAGATGCATATAACAGCCAGTTGAAGGTGAGATATGGGGACAATTATTTGACCCATCAAGATCTTGATCCGGATTTGTGGTTCGAGGCAGGATCGTTTGAGGGACTCGATAGAAATCAGATGTACGAACTATCTCTAACACTATAGCCGAGAACATATGGACAATCCGTACTGACTATTAGATGCTCGCAATCGATTTTGAGCACTCAAACTCTAGAGTTTGCGGTGATATTAGACCAATGAGTATAGGCTCGAACGGTCCATCTTAATGAAAAATATGAACGACTGAGTGTCGATTATGAAGAACTCTGTCGATTGGTAATGAAGATGAGATCACAGATGGATGGTACATGTGCACCTCCTAATCGCAACGACGACCAGCCTCCTCCTCCTTCAGCGCCGTCTCTATTTTAGATTTATTGTATTTGAATGTACAAATGTTTAAATTTGTAATAAATATTTGATTTTTATATTATTTTAATTATTTTTCTATTTTTGTTCAATATATTTTTAAAATATTACTGACAAGGTTACCAATTGAACAACTTTGTCGGTATATCTCAAAGAGAGTTGGAAAAGAATTATTGTGAACGTCACTACTACTATTAATTCACTAACGGAATTACAGATATTATTATATCAATGATATGTTATATTCATCAATTGATATACAGACGGACAAATAAAAACACCGATGGCATTACATACAATTTTCTTGTCGGTGATATGTTAAATTTACCGATGGAGATACCGATGAAATAAAAAAGGTAAAAAAAATTTGGCGCACTTTGTCCATTAGTAAATCCATAAGTATATTTATTACCGACTGACTCACCAACATACCATAAATTACCAATGAGAGTTTTTTCGATGTACTGTTTCTGTCCGTGAACCCATCGATAATATATGTACTGACAAACTATGAGTGTAAGTGGCCGTTTGGGAGTGTGGCTGCGGGTGAGGTTCACCCGCAGCCACACATAATATTGTTTGGTAAAAGGAAAAAACTGCTTTTCACTGGTAGGACCCACTACAAATTAAAATGAAACTGCAGGTTTTGGAGAAGCAAGATTTGGTCGCTTCTCCCGAGGTAAGAAGTCGAATAAGGAGAATGGCTCATGAATGGAGCATGGCTCCAGCAATGCGATCGAGTGAATTAATTCACTCGCACTGTACACTTAAACTTAAATTAATTTTTTTTTGAAAAACCAGGAAAAGTTTTGTTTTTTTTTAATTATTATTTTGAAAAATCAGGAAAAGTTTAGTTTTTTTTTAATTATTATTTTGACAAATCAGGAAAAGTTTAGTTTTTTCTTTTTATTATTATTTCGAAAAACCAGGAAACATTTAGTTTTTTTTTGAAAAACTAGTGCAGTTAAGTGATTTTACTCGTACTATTTACGTGAACATGAACAATATTTTTTTAAAAAAAATTAGTTTAAGGTGAATTAAATTTACTCGTACTGTAATCTCAATTTTATTTCTGATAATATTTTAACTAATTTTATTGCATGCTTAAAAAATCATGAAAACTGTAGTTTTTATCGAATAAATTTTGTACGTAATGAAATTGTAAAATATTTTTAAAAAAATTAAGTTTTACTCTAAAAACTAGTATTTAATATTATTTAATAACACTATATAAATTAGAAGGATATCGCATGATGACGTAGCATTTGTGGAATTTGATCGCAATTCCAATTATGTTCTTGCCGGGTCCGACCCAGTTAAAAAAATTCAGGTTATATTTTTATTTTAATTGTGTTTTATTCAAAAAATTTGAAGGAGATCGCTTGATGACGTAACAAAAAATGCAGTTTTAACCAATATTATTTATTTCATGATGTAATAATAGTAGTTAAATCTACAATATTTAAATTAAAAATATTTTTTAATTATTTTATAACCTCAATTTGAAAAGCATTTTTTTAACCAAACACATTAAACTACTTTTTGTTCAACCTCAATTTCAACTACAGTTTTAACCAAACATATATTTTTTCAAACCAACCTTAACTAAAAGTACTTTTTATAAAACAACTTTTTTAAAACCACAATCACAACAACAACAGTAATACCAAATACACTCTAAATACTAACAGAAATTTCCGTCAATAAAACTGTTAAATCTAGGAAAAGTCTTTCATATAATGTGAGAATTTTGCATGCAATCAAGATGATATTTGCAGATGCTAGATTGATGTAGCTCCAACGAATTAATTTGTTTATATATGACTACAAAGATATGAAATTATATCAAATCATGTATACTTAATAACCAAAATGAAGATGATTCCCAGCAAGTTAGAAAGTGGCTAACGTTACATAACGAAACAAAAAGGAAACACAAGGAAAAACTTGATGTTTGCTTGAAGTTGGTTCAATCTTCATGTATACATGTCATTTTTCATGATCCATGAAGGCAAAAAAATCACTGATTGATCGCTTGGATCATGCCTTTAAAGCACTATATATTTTGATGGAAGTTATTATGGCTAATTAAGATACCCAAAAAGAGACGTATAGATCTACGTACTCTCTTACACATATAGTAGTACTGTTCTGAGATATTCTATCCCAGAATGATAAACCCTTAGTTTTTTTTTTATATGAGAATGACGAAATATGAATGTATTTTCCAGAGATATGCAGCAATGTATGTGATGGTGATGCATATATGTGAAGTCTTTTAGAGTTATGGAAGACTTACATGGTCGTCAACATTAGAACTCGTGAGATTAGTCGAGATACACACAAGTTAACCCGAATACTAATATTAAAAAATAAAAAAAAAAAGAGTTCATTTTATCCCTTGTTGTTCTTTAAAAAAACGAGATAAAAATGATGCGCAGCCCTATAGATGGGTGCTTTTTCTTCGAAGTTGGATTGATTAATTTCTCACTCCGCTGAGAGAGTCGTTATCATAAGTGGAGATTTAGGTGCTGTCCCAGAGACTATTGTTGCATGCTTCTTCTTTATGGATCCGAATTAGAATTCAGTCCCTTTCACAGAGAAGCATAAGAAATCTTTCCAGGCAAAGAATTCAATTATTTACACATAATTTGTCGTCTTATAAAACCCAAAGTGGAAAAGTAAACTCCACACACACACTCAAGATTTGATGGACAAACATTCCTTTCCCATTCACCAGAGGAGGAAACTCTGCTTTTGCCCATCTTTGATTTCATGAAAAAGCGTGTTCTATCTTTTTCCCCACCATTCCCTTTCTTTTTTGTTGCTTTTTGTGCCTTGGGATTTGATCAAGAGGAGAGAGTTTTCGTGGTCAGCTGACATGGCACGCCCGATCATGACATTTGTCCCTCAATGGTTGTCCGGCACCGCCAAGTGGACTTTTCACACTTGGCTAAACTTATTTTGGAAGTGGGAGAAAGGTACGTCGATTGCCTCGGTTGCTCCGTTGAGATTATGCCACCTGTAAATAACTGTCATATAGGTAGACTTAATTTTTAATAATGATGTTGGTAGACTTAATTTTTAATAATGAATGGATGAAAATAAACCTTGACTTCACTTGTAACGATTTCTTTCCGTATCAAGTACTAATCGTGAATCATGCATGTGAGTTTTTCTTTTTTTTTCTTTTTCTTTTTTTATATTGTTTGTTTTAATAGATATGCTACCATATCAGATCGTGTGTTTATTCAATACACTATTTTTGATATATTTAGAAAATTTTGAAAATAATCTCTGTTTGTTTTTATTAAAAAAATATATTTTCTTTAATATTTTTCATCACAGGAATGAAGAAGTTCAAATATATATAATACTAATCAGGTCAATTTAGAAAAATAACTATATAAAAACTAAGTCATAAATCTAATAATTATAAAATTAACTTTAAATTTTCATCCAAAAAACCATAAATTTCAGTACATAAATATCACATATTGTTTTATTATCACCAAATAATTGAATTGGTTGTCTTGATGGAAAACTCAAATCTCGTAATAGAAATCTTATTCAAAGTGCTTCAAAAAAAGTTCAAGAGTGTATCTTTAAATTCAACTTTTACACTTACTCGAGCAACAACACCTTGTTTCTTACTTCTCTGTATGATGATATTACCACCAACTTATTAGGTTTCTCAAAACACATAAATATAGCGAAATCAATAATTTAATTTTTTAAAAAAAGTCTTAAGATCCTATTAGACAATCTAAAATTGTTCAAGGTTTAAGCAAAAATTCGCTAAAAATCATATCTTTTTTTCAAGGTTTGATTAACTCATCAAGGCTAGGTTATCATAAATTACAAATCTTTCAATCAAACAGTGTTTATGCCTTAGAGAATGCATTTTTGACTTGCTATAAATAATAGAGTTTGATTGTTATTTTAGAATTTTCTTGTCGTTTCTAATGTTTCAAGTAAGTTATGCAGCGTGTCTAAGCTATAGTTTCAATGTTTAAATCTCTTTTTCTAGTTTTATGCTTGTTTCTAGGTTTAGATATTTTTGGGCATTTCTAAGGGTTTTTTTTTCTGGGTTTGAGTGTTCTTATCTTTAAAATTTGATTTCTCACAAACTATTTTTTTTAGCTTGATTCATGTATCTCGGCCAAAGCTTTATTGGAATGTGTTGTAATATAGAAAATATTGTAATTTCCTTGTATAGAGTTATCTTGCATAGTACGCTACAGAGTAACTACTATATGTTGGCTTAATCATATAAATATTAGAGATGGCTACTGCATTGCATAAGCTTTCTAATTGATCATAAACTTTGTTCTAACTTGGTATCAAAGCTTGAAACATCTAAAACAGATTCAAGGCTTCCTCCCTCTTTCCTTGACTGATGCCTCCATCTTCTGCAGTATTTTGGTGCAGTTTTTTATGCTATACTCCTGCTTTCTCTGCTGTATCTTCTTCCCCTGGATAACATCTTCCTCAAGTGGCATAAGTAGCCATCTCTAGCAGCATACTACACTCTTGCAAGAAAATAAAACAATCTTGTCAATAGACCTCTTACCAAAAAAAAAAAAAACAACTCTACTACAGAATATGCTACAGTTTCTTTCCAGCTGCAACTCTCTGATTTCTCTAGCGTCACTTATGGATCCTTCTGCTACTGTTATAGCCATAAACAATGACAACTCTTCCTCTCCTACTTCTTCCCTGGTAGCACCTGTTCCTGCCGATGTGCTTGACTTTACACACAATGCAACTATGACTGCTGCCACAATTTTTGCTGCAAAAACAATCATCATCCCTCTTTCTAACACATAGCAAGTCATCAATGTTATGCTTACCAACACAAATTATATGTTTTGGCGCATGCAGATGAAGCCATATCTTATTGGTCAAGGTGTCTCCTCCTTTATCGATGGTTCGACGGTATGCCTTTCTCCGCACAATGATCTTTCTGCCATTGCAACTGCCAACAGTTCTAGTTTTTCCCGAGCTTTTTTTACATGGAAACAATAGTAGGATCAACTCATCCTTAATGCTCTCCTCTCTTCTATGTCCATAGACATTCTCCACCTTATGGTTGATTGTCCAACATATACTAGTGTATGGAGCACATTAGAACATGCCTTTACATATCCATCAAACTATCGAATCATGCAATTACATGGTTGTCTTCAGCATCTTCGCTAATTTTTCTCTGCCATTTTCTTGTTCATTAAATGCTTATTTTAGATCAATCAATCCTTGAAAGTTTGAATGTCTGGGTTGTGTTTTTGGTTGTCGGGTTTGATTTCAAGCCATTTTTGGTTTGTTTTTCTAATCTAATGCATCATTATGTTTCAATATGCCATGTTTCATCTCTTTATGCTTTCAATTCGGTGTAATCTAGTTCTTAAATTAGATTTGGTTTTCTGGGTTCATCTATTGTTATTTGTGTTCTTAAATGGGATTCAAACAAAGATCTCCTTTAATCTTCTTTCTTTTGTTTTTTAGTATGGGTCCTTTTTTTTTTTTTTTGCTTTTCGGCTTAAACCAGGAAGCCCAGCTCATGTGTCTAGGTGGAGTCCATTACATACCTAAGGCAGTGTTTGGTTGTGCAAAATTTTACTAAGGAAAAAAATGCATTTTTGATCCTTAGGACGTGTTTGGCAAACACACCTTAACGAACTTTTGACACTTTTCTTTGATAATTTTCTTCTTGTTTTGCCAAACAAACCCCAAATAATTTCTCAAAATTATGAAAAAATTCAGGGACCATTTTAAAATTATTTATGGGTACCTCGCGTGTTTTTCAGCAATTTCATTTAATATTTGAAATTGTAAACTTACAATATAAAATACTGACTAGGTATTAAATATACCTACTTTTTTAAAAAGTTTAGAAAAATAAAAAACAAAATCCAAAATTCCTTATTTAAAAATGCAAAAATATATTTTTCTTTGTGCGCATATGTCCAAATTCTAAAATTTCCCATGCATCTTTTATAAAATAATAAAAATGCATTTTTATCATAGTTTGAGAAAAACAAATGCAAAAATCAATTAATGTATATCATATCAAGTTTGTAATTATCCATTAGGATTTGAACAAAATTTCAAAAACACCATAAAAAATTAATTTTTTAAATTAATATTTGGGGTATAAGTCTTACAATGTAATGTAGATTCCCAGTATTAAATTAAATTCATGAATTAACAAAAATAAAATGTTAGGAACTAATTGTAAACTTCAATATTTGGAGGTATAAAATTATACTTTAAAGTATATCCCCAAGTATTAAAAATACAAAATAAAAATAAATACATCATTAAAATTTAAGTTTTAGAATGGTTAGGTTTTAGTCCCATAAGGTAAAAATCTCCTTACTAAGGAGGGTCTGTCTTGAGCTCATAGAGATATGGACCTCCTTACTGAGGATTACCTTTCTTGAACCTTAATAATGCAATTTTCTGAAGGTAAGGTGCACTGAGAATGATGCGTCTTCTTCATGCATAATTAGTCCCCTTACCTAGACTCTTGTAAACTAGTATATTTTATGGTGATCATAATACTAGGTGGTGAATCTTCAACCCTTCATATCATAATTTCATGATTAATTCAAACACATCCAAAACCACATCAATCCAGGACGAAGACTTGTCATTCGACATCGTCACACATCACGACATATGGTAGGTATATTTCATAACAAAAAATATATACTTCATAAAACAATCAACACATTGCTAGTACAATCCTTAAAATAGTTATGCCATACGGACATTAATACTTTTATATATATATATATATATATATATATATATATATATAGAGAGAGAGAGAGAGAGAGAGAGAGAGCAATTCAAAAATAAATAAAAGAAGCAAAAAGAAAAAAAAATCATTAACTCTTTAGGTGACATTTTGTATAATATTAAAATAAGAGTAATTTTTAATGGTATAAATTTGATTTTTTAAGGATGTTTGGTATGTCAATAAATTAAAGAATTAAATATTAGTTTAGAGAGAAAAAAACTAAATTATCATTAATGATTTGTGAGAGAGAAATAAAAAAATATTTTATATGCATTTAAAAAAATGTAAAAAAAAATAATAATACTTGGAGATGAAATTTTACCATACAACCAAATTTACCGTCTAAAAATCCTTAAATATTTAATTTACCCAAAAAATATACTAAAATGATTTAAATTTTATAAAGTTAAATTTCACATTTCATTAATTTTCTATTGATGAAGTTGTGAAAACTTAAGGATTGAATTGAGCTTTCAATGGTTGCGTCTTGGGCTGAAGTATATAGGCTAGGATGTAAGCTTTATATATGGGCTTGGTTGTTTCTATAACAACATTCGTTTTTGAAATATGAAACTCTCT
The DNA here is from genome assembly GCA_015852605.2 of Populus deltoides. Taxonomy (NCBI): domain Eukaryota; kingdom Viridiplantae; phylum Streptophyta; class Magnoliopsida; order Malpighiales; family Salicaceae; genus Populus; species Populus deltoides. The sequence goes on along the minus strand of CM027585.2, from coordinate 9,772,938 downwards.
AATCCTTAAGTTAGTAAATGTATAAGAAAAATATAATATAATTGAAAGAAAAATATAGTGAAGATCGTAGAAAATGTGTGATTATAGAATGAGCTTGAATGGCCTAAACTCGTCTAGCTTGGCTTGAATGTTTTACCTGGTGATCAGAGGTATTTATATACCTTGATTAGGTTAGCTTACCTCGTGGAGTGTGAAAAATGGTGTTGTAGATACGTCATAGTATATAAAAAATAATAGAGAGTGACCTTGTGGTTAGAGGAGAAAAATGAATATCATCAATGGAGAGGTTGATTCTAGTAATTGATTTGGAGTGCTCGTTGTGTTATTAGTGAATAGGTTGGTGCTTATGCTTTGCGTAAATAATTTATATATGCAAGGTGTGCATGCGATAATAGGTGGTGCATGACTTCTTAGAACTCAAAAAAATACATTAAGGTATGTATTGGGGTAAGTACTGGATAGCCTGAGGTAAGGTGGAGTGGATGAGGGAGAGACCATTTGAGTTAGACCTAAACAGGTAGGATTTTAGTCGTTTAAGCATTGCCCGAACAGATAGAAATTTACTTTTAAGACAAATTATGCACTATTATATCCTCCTCTAAGTTTTTTAAATAATCATGTTTGAAAGACTTGAAAAGCATAAGTAGGGGAGATAAAATACTTACTATTTTATACAGGTGATATTATCTTTTTATGGCTTTTGTTAATGTGTTTGCAAAAGAGATGATTATTTCGTACAAAAAAGATGAAGGTTTGATGAGTTTGTTTGCTCCTCTCATAATAGAAAACATTATTATTTAGAAAATAGTGTTAAGCATTGTGTAAGGAGATGTTTTATGGATGAAAATTTTTATTAGAGATATAGAGATTTTAATGGAGAAATGAGATCTCGTCATTAAGATGTTATTGGAGGGATGAAGATTAGTTTAGGGACATAAATAATTTGTCTAAAGACTTAGAGATTTCAGTGGATATATGAAGATCTTATTATAAGGATTTTATTTGAGACATGGAGATCTGTTTGGAGATATGAAGAATTCCTTTGAAGACATGGAGAAAGACTATTATTTTTATTGGAAACTTTAAAAGATTGTCTCATGTAATTAGAGATTCATTGTTTGAAAATTATTTGATCTTGGGTAATGCATTGTGCGAATCTTTTCCTATTTCTTCAAGTTGCATTTCCTTCATTATAAACTGTTAGAGGTAACATTTGATTATCAATCTTTCTATATCCCTTTTAGGGCATGACATACCTTAGTATTATGATTGTGATCGTAGTGAATATGAGTAACTTATAACGGTTCTTTATAATCATGTCATTCTTCATAAAAGATGGGTATCACATAAATTGCACATGATGATCAAATATGTGGTCATGAGCTTAGAGAATGTCAGGTGTTTACAAATAGATCCTTTGATCTCTTGGATGCCCTAGTAGGATATTATTGGTGTTAGGAAAATTTTACTTTATATGGATATAAACAAGAGTATTTTTGTATGGTTACACTTATTTTCTATAATTGAAAGTTGTTTTCCATCACCTATTTCATATTAAGGAGAGTTCAGTCATTGAGAGTATATAGTTATTTCATAAATAGTAGTTGTAAACTCCATTAATAAAGGTTTTAATGGTAATGAGTTTAAGTAGATTCTTTATATGAAGCATTTACTTTATTAAACATCTGGAGATATGTTTTGGTGTTTTTATCTTCTTATTGTGTGGTGGTGAAGAGCCTAATACTATTTTTAGTTAGAATGTTAGTGCTAAAGTGAGAGATAAGCATTTACTTTTCTATAATTGAAAGCTTAAAGCAAGGATAAAGGCAAAGATAAAATGCATCCTGCTGGATGCACTTTAAACGTTTAGTTCAATCGCTGCTCACTTATACATATAGCTCGCCCTTATTAGGACACTTCACTCGCTCAACACTCGTTCAAAACATCTACTCCTTCTTCACGGAAAGAAAAGGGACTTAAAATCCCGCTTAGAATCGAAATTATAGTCAGAGTAGGCCATCCATCATCTTCATCGAGGCCTCATTTTACCTTCCAATTACGATCCGTCAAATTAAAACCTCCATTAGATTCAGAAACTAAGGACGAGATTACCATCGTATCGGCTTGGATGTCCCTAATGTTCTCGAGTCGCCTCATATTTTCCTTAATCTAATTAATCAGCACCGGATGTAAAAAAATGAATAAACTATCTTTTGTTAAAAGTTTCACAAATAGCATCACTAATAAAGTCTTGAACTTCAAGATTGGATAAGGCTTTTCATTGCTATATTTTGAGCTAAAATGTGTGGGCTTTATCTCTAGGTTGTTGTTCATGCAAAAATAAGTCTCATATCAGAAAAAAAAAAATAGATCTTCTAATTCTTAAGTTAGTAAATGTAAGAGGATAAAATAATGTACATGAAAGAAAAATAAAATGAAAATTGTAAGGAGTGTGTGATTGTGAATTAACCAACATGAACCTCTTGAATAAGCTTAAATGGCATGAACTTACATAACCTAGCTTGAATGTTTTACTTATTAAATAGAGGTATTTATAGATCTTGGTCATGTTAACTTATCTCATAAAGTGTGAAGAGTGGTGTTACAAATATCTTATGATGTGTAAAGGATAAAAAGCAATTTGGTGGTGGGTGGAGAAAATGAATATCTTTAATGAAGACGTTGGTGTTTGTCATTGATTAGTGGTGCTCGTTGTGATATTGGTGAAGAGTTTGATGTTTCTGCTCTATATAGGGAGTTTATGTGCGTGCATTAATGAGTGGTACATAACTTATTTCAACTCAAAAAAATACATTGAGATGTGTGTTAAACATCAACTACAACCAAACACGAGATGAGGTAGAGTGAGTGTCTACCATCAACCAAACAAGATACAAAGACAATTACTCTATTTAATATACCATTACCAAACACTTCTTCATCTCTTACTTTGTCTTATCTTACTGTCCTTAGTAATTCCAAATTTTTTTTATATTTTAGGATAGTAATTACATGCTACATAATAATAAAAAAAAACATATATAAACCTTTGTTCAAGTGTGCCTAGATGTCATAATTAGGTTAAGCATAAATATTATTCCTTTATTTTTGTTATAAGGAATATAATTAGAAACAAATAACTCATTTTTATATAAACCCAATAACGCAACAACATGTGTTTATTTGATCACCATGAATCATGTCCTACAATTTATGAATTTCAAAATTTTGATTTAATTTCTCTAGTTTTAAATTACTTTAATCCTTCTTTGTGTGTGTGTGTGTGTGTGTAAAATACATTTCTTATAGGTCATCCATCCTTGAACTTCTTTCATGCTAGCATTTGTTTACTTTCCTAGAAACTTGTTTTACCACTCAAGTGTATATATTTTATTTCTTTAAATTAAAAATTGACTATTAATTATTATTTTTCTCTATTTATATTTATATTTAGTGGAATAATTACTTAATTAACAAAACTCAGTTGGCCTTAGAAAAGTATTGTAGCTCTAGACTCATTGGTATTATTCACTGGAATAGTGTAATAACAATGTTGCCCCTGCACCTAAAAAACCTAACACTCACTTCTAAGGGTATTGACTCACTTCTAAAGGTATTGAAGTCTTTTTACATGGTTTATTTTTTATTTTTAAATTGATCAAGGACAAATATATCTTTTTCCATATTAATTACATAGTGAAACGACCAAAATACCCTTAGAAACAAGAAATTCACACATAGTATGAAGGGGTATTCTTGTGTTTTCAAAATGGTTTTTTATTATTATAATGTTAGCTGAGGAAAATTTTGGTATTTGATCAAATATCAAAATAATAATAATAAACAATTAAAATGCATAGTGAAACGACCAAAATATCCTTCAAATAAAATTAAATTAAACCTGAGGTCAAGGGGATTTTTTTTATCTTTTTATAATGGTTTTTTTATAATTATAAATTCAGCTCAGAGATGATTTTATATTTGGATTAAAAAAATTAGGTGTGCATGTACTGTACATGGAAGCGCACTTTGGGCAACACATGTGACACCTCCTGATGTACAGAAATACATTTTTGCCATGTCGTCTTTCTATTGGTGAGATACATATCTCCGATGGTGGTCTGGTTTGTCGTCAATGGATCTTTTTTCCTTCTTTCCTCTCTACTCCTTAGAAAATTATAACTTTACTATCTTTGTTGTTGGTATTTACACTTCAGTCCTTATTCTTATGATTTCTAATTTTTGTTCTTGCCTCTTCTATAAAATTTATATTTATTTTCAATTTCATCATTCAATCTCAATTTATCAAATATTATATTCTCCAATTTGATCCTTATTGTTTTGATTTCTAAATTGTTTTTGGCCTTTTTGTAAAGGTTGTTATTATTTTCAGTTTCACATTCAATCAAAACATTGTTTCCTTATTCTTTTGATTTTTTTGGTCCTTTTACTAAATTGATTTTCTTTTCAATTGTATCTTTCAATCAAATAAAAAAATTATTTTAACTATCATTATTTTAATTGCTATTTTTTTAAATCTTTTTGTATAATTGAAATTATTTTTTAAAATTTCATCCTTAAACATTTGATTCATTGAGAATTAAATGTTGTGGTTTTTTTAGATTAGATGCTTCACGTTTGATGACCCATAGCATAATTTTGAAAAATTAATGCAAGTTCGACGGGATATCTCGGGTTGACTCGACCCTTATTATTGGGGTTATAGGTTTACCATGCTAACTTGGTTGATCAAGACCCTTTTTTACTCGACCCTGATTACTGGGCTTACAGGTTTGTCATGCTAACTTGGTTGACCAAGACCTTTTTTATGTTATTTTTTACCCTATTTTGTTTTTTTGTATTTAATGGGTTACCATGCATTATTTTTTTCTAATCCAATTGAATTAAAGTCAGCTTATTTTTATTTCTTTTTTAAAAACACACTTGCAGTAGCTGAATATCATTTTTTACACAAAAAATAGTTTGGCCCCGCAGTGAAACGCATGTATTAAAACTAGTTATGTTCTAAAACTTTGTTCACGTGATACTTTTAATCCTAGTTACTTGATTTTATCATCAACTAAAAAAATATCAAAAACACTTTAAATTATTAATTGATGACATTCATCATGCACAAATTCTTGCCAAAGTCATATTAATTATTTTTTAGGAAGGTGTTGTTCCTACTCCATTAATTATTCATCCTAAAACATTGTTTACACACTTACCGTTGACTCATTGCTTTTTTTATTAATTTATTTTGGTTATCAAAATTTTATTTTGAACAATTTAATCATAATTCAAAGTCAATTACTTTTGATTTATTAAGTAAGGGTGGAATTGGAAAAAGAGGTACCAAAATGAAACATACACCAAAAATTATTGATGTTCTAGATTTTTGGTGAAAAATACACTTAGATCCTCTATCCTTAAAAATAATAAAATTTAAATCCCTTGAAATTTTAAAAAACCAATTTTTGTATAAAAGTTTGTTTTTGTTTTAGGTGTTTTTTCACCTTAGAATTGTCTAAAACAATAAGAGTTAAGCTTGGGAAGGTTTTTTGTTTTTGGGTTGATTTTGAATTTTGTGTGGTTTTTTATTTTTATTTTTTAAGGCTATTTATAGATTTGTCAAGGTGTTTATGCTTTTTTTTTCTAAGTGTTTGGGGTTAAAAATAGTTTGATAATGAATTTTTGGGTAGAAGAATATAGACCCTGATTTTTCGAACATCATAGTGGCTAGAATATGAGAAAACTAGAAGATGTGTTGTGTGCAAATTGTTTTTCAAAAAAAAATAAGGAAAATCCGCTCTAATTTCATTTCTAAATGGGCGAACTTAAACCAAGCAGTGTCTAACCACTTTTTGTTTTGTTGTAATTTTTCTTTTTTAATAAAACATCATGGTTTTTATAAATATTTTTTAAATTTATATTTAAATTAATACCTCTTCTCTCTTATTTCTTATTTTTAGTATTTAACCTTTTTTAAATAATGTTTTATTTTATTTTATATGTATTTATGTTTTAAATAGATTATTCTAATTTAGCTATAAATTTTTTTATGGTTTAAATAATTGAAATTTATATAAAACATATTTATTAATGATTGTATTTCTATTAAATGCATCCTTACAAGATTTTTTTTCTTTGATTTTATTCAATCAATTGAACACAATAAAAAATAGTGTATATTTCTGTTATCATTGAACACAATTGGGTAAATGACGTGTGTTGCAAGATCAAATATCTTGATCTACGTCCGTCTCTTGGCTTTTTTAGATATACATTTAGTTATCATTAATAAAAAAAATTTTCATTTATTGACACAGATGGTTGTTGATTTATTTAATTACATGCATACATAAGTTTTTTATTTTACACATAATATTTTTTTTTGTGAAAATACGTGTTAAAAAACTTGTATGTTCAATTTTTTATTGGAAAAAAATTTGATTCACGGCAAAGCACATGTCAAATATCTAGTTAATCCTAAACCACATCAGTTATAAGTTTTATTAATGTGCTACATAATCTTTTATCAATTACAATTACCAAAAAAAAAATAATAAAGGGTATGGCATTTCCACTCTAGCATAAGAGAGAAAACACTATGGATTGTAATAGAGTTCCATAGTGTTTTTAATTATTATTATGTTTTACCTTTGGCTTTTTTTTGTTTTGTTCCCTTGATTTTTAATTTTTTTGATTTGTTTCTTAAATGTTGCATTTATTTGGCGTTAGGTTTGGTGGTTTGTTTTTTATACCTAGGCTAAAGGATCTTTTTATGTCAAGGAATATAAATGTCATTTGGTTAATGGTTGGTCTGACGAGACTAAATGAGGTTTTATTGATTTAAAATAATTAAAGATATTTGGACCGAATTTTAACAATTGACAATTGTTCAACCCTTTTTTCTTGCTAGAATTAAGGACTAAAATGCATAAGCAGGGGACGATTCAACCTCTCTTTTTTGGTCAATTTTTTTTTCAATTTGATCCTTTCACATTAAATTTATTTGGCATTGTACTAAAAGCTTTTTTTTTTTGTTATCTAGATATAAAGATCTCACAATGTCAAGAGAGAATTTTATTGCATGGTTAATGCTTGGATTTGCGAAATTAAATGAATTGTACTTATTTAAAATAATCAAAGCTATAAAGACCAAATTTAAAACTAAAACAAGAGTGGCGATGAAATTGGATGGGCAGTTGGGTCAAGACTAGCGCTCGCATTGCACATACAGAGAGTGAAGAGAGTCGTCACACTATGGAGGCATGTGCTGCCTCCTTCAACCAGAAAAAATTATGGTATGTCGTGTCTTCTTAATCGTCACGACAAGATCTATATTATGGGGTTGTGTGTGTAAGATGATGAGTGGTGGTGTGTTGTCAGAGGCCCATTCTTTGTCCCTTTATCTTTTATATCTTTGCTTTAGGTTTTGTGCCTTACTTGGTTAATTTTGTTTTTATATCAATTTTGGTTTTTGTTCTTTTCATTGTTATTTTTTTGTTTTTTATTTTTATTTTTTTCAATTTGATCCTTCAATATGAGATCTGTTGGAAATTAGGCATCTACATTTTTTTTTCATCTTTTTTATATCAGGTAATGATTTGGATGGTTAGCTTGGCGTGCCTCATGTCATTTTTTTAAATTTTTCTTCAATGTTAGCCTTTAACATTTAGTTGGTTAGGATTTGGGCTTCGTGATTTTTTTTATTTACTTTATATGAAGTTATCCCGATCTCATAACTCGAGTCACAGGGTTGCAAGGTTAACTCGATTAATTAGGGTTGTGGGTTTTTTTATACTATTTTTTTTATTGCTTTTGTCCTTTTATAATAGGTTGGTTGAGAGTTAAGCTTCGTAATTGTTTTTAATTTGCTTTCTATTAGGTAATCTCATTCTCATGACTTGGATCGCGATTTTAGTTGGTTGGATATTGTGTTTTGTGATTCTTTTTATCTGTTTTCTATTAAGTTATCATAGTCTCATGACCCGAGCCACATATTTGTCGGGTTAACCCAAGTTGACTTATGTTTTTTTCTTTTTTATTTTGTCATTCAACAATGGATTGGTTGAGAATTGAGTTTTGTGATTTTTTTTTCTAGATTTCTTTATATGGAATAATCTCATCATCATGACTCGAGTTATGGGTTTAGTTGGTTGGAAATTAGGTTTCGTGATTTTTTCTAATTTTATTTTTATTAAATTATTCTAGTTTCATGACCCGAGTTGCGAGTTTATTGGGTTGACTAGGATTTTTATTTTTATTATTTAATTTTTATTTTTCAGATTTATCTTTCATTAATAGATTGGTTGAGAACTAAACTTTATAATTGTTTTCAATTTTCTTTCTATGAGGTAATGTCATCTCATGGTTTAAATTGTAGGTTTAGCGGGTTGACTAGAACCATTTTTTTTGTCATTTTCTTTCAAAAATTGAATATATTTTTTTATTTTATTTTTGTCCTTCAACATTTGGGTTATTAGAAATTGAATTTATAATTTATTTAAATTTATTTTCTTTAGAGTTATTACAGTCTTGTGACTCGGATCACGAATTTTATCAATTCATCAAGGTTGGTTAATTCGATAGATCATCATCTCAATATTTACAAAACAAATTGTATTGTTTGATATGACCCATCTTAGTATTTAAAAAGTATGTAGTTTAATACACATCAAATTTTGAATTTATTTTGATTTTTTATGTTAAAACACATCTTAACAACAATAAAAAGTATTTAATTTTGACATAATCAAATTAGTTTGAAATATTATCTATTATTTATTCAAGTAAACATCAGATATATATATATATATATATATATATATATATATATATATATAAACAAAAGGCAGAATTTGAATCTATTGAAGAAATATATTTTTCTTTTAATAGATTTACTAATGATATTTAATATCATCATTTATAAGAATATAATTAGGATTATTTTCATCTATTAAGTAATGAAAGAGCGCGATTAAAAAATATAGAGTGAGAATAACACCATCCATCTTTTATTTTTGAAGTTAATTAGTGAATGAATTTGTTTTTTAATACTTTAATTTCTAATTTTGATATTAAGTTAATATATACAAAAATATTTCAGAAACATAAATACTTTTTGTAACTAATTTTCTATGCATTTAAATTACTTGATTATAAGAATTTTCAATAACCCACAACTATGTATTTAAACAACTTTATTGATAATTACTATACATATTGTTTTACCATAAAAACATTTGCACTCCAAAATTAAAAAGATTCAATTTCATGAAAAGAAAATATTTAATTTTTGTATATGAAAATAAAACATGTATGGCAACTTAATATGTAAATTCAAATCCATCGATAACTAGGAAAGAGACTGAAACAGTAACCTAATTTCTAATAAATTGATTAATATGGCTATTTCACATTAAAAAAAAAACACTACTTAAAACACCCCTAGCCTATATAGTATCTCATTGGCACTTATTTTGTTTATCAAAATTCTTAAAATATTTAATAGGTCAAAAAAGTCAATAATTAAAAGCTAAAAAATATTAAAGTTACATTATATTTTACAATGATTGGATCCTTGATTCTTGTCTCATATTATCTTTAACTCTATTGTTTTACAATTATTTATGAATATTAAAAAAGACTCATTTAAATAAAAATAATTCAAAAACTTTTATATTCATTACTATATTTTTAGTTTACATTGATCTCACATGTAATTAAAATGTGAAATATTGATATTACATCAAGATTTAACAAATTATTAGATTGGACCTTGGTTTCTTTTATATATATATATATAAAATTTAAAAAAAAATCTCATTCAGACAAAAGTGATTCACAAATATTATAATATAATAGCACTGTAGTAGAAGCAGACATTTTAATTTTATAATATTAAAAGTTTAACTAATCATCATGCATTGAAAGGACTTTATTTATAATTAATAAATTTATTATTTATTTAAAAAAAACTATATGCCAAAATTAAAAAGACATGGATAGCAATGCAGTTGGATTTTGTTTTTTGGAAATTTTCAATATGGAGAGCTAAGCTAATTCAGGATTTGCTGCATCTTGTCTCTGGGCTATGCTAATGCTTTTTTTTTTGAATATGTAAAAGAAATATAGGGTGTTGCTAATTAAGTTTTTGTAAAAAAAAATTATATTATGCATAAGTTGACTCAATTAGACTTAATTAGTTTGATGAACACAATTCAAATGACTTGTATAAATATAATTTGACACATAAAAATTCAAGACAATATCTTAAAAAAAAAAAAGTTGAATTGGCAATATACTAGATTGATATGGATCAATCTTAGTTAATTTGTCAAATTTACGATTTGGATCATGAAACTATAATAACCCTATTTAAAGCAAATAAAAAAAATTATAAAACTCAATTCTCAATCAATCAAGTGTTGAAAAATAAGATTAAAAAAGTAAAAAAAAAATCAACATGAGTTAAACTACCAAATTCGTGACCCGAGTTATGAGACCACTATAACCTCATAGAAAATAAATAGAAAAAATAACCTGAGACAACTTGAGTTAATGTGTCAAACCTATGACCAAGATCATGAGGTTATGAGACCGTGATAACTTCATAAAAAGCAAATCAAAACAAATTATAAAACTTAATTTTCAATAAACCATTGTTGAAGGATAAAGTTGAAAAAAAAATAATTTAAAAATATGACACAATAAAATAACCTGAGTCAATTCGTGTTAACTCGCAAAACAAATACTCGAGTTATAAGACTGATATAATCTCATTTAAATCAAACTTAAATAAATCATGAATCTTAATTTATACTCAATCTAAATATGAAGAATGAAATAAAAAAATCTCAATATTAAAAATCTTATTTTTTTTCACTAGTTTTTTCTTTTGATTTTTTTAAAATCTATATTTTTTTTATTTGTTTTTTATGAAATTATTCTAATCTCATCAATATCATGGGTTTGACAAGTTCACCGGGTTGATTAGGGTAATTTTTTTATCTTTTTTCATTAAGTTTTTTTTTAATTTCATCTTTTAATTTTGGTTTGATTAAGAATCGTTGAATAATTTTTAGACTCATCTGGTGAACCAGATCATATAAAATTATTAAAATAATAATGTATAAATATAATAAAATATAAGACTTTTTACTATTAAAGCTCATATAAACAAACAAATAGAACAATATTACTAATTTTACTAGCATCTACAAAAGTACATAGAAAAACCCACGCTATAACCTTTAAATCTAACCAAACATCAGCGCATGGATATCTTCTCAAACCAGAACCTTCCCATTTATCCCGAACTGCCCATGTAGTGTTCGATACAATACCTTCCTTGGCTGTTGTCTCAGAAACAACCATAACTGGTCAGTTTGCTAGGCGGCAGAAATACAAAGAAGCAACGCAACTCTTCTCCAGAATACTTTTATATATATATATATATATATATATATATTACGACCAATGAGTTCACATATGGCGTTTTATTCACTCCTCAACTTCACTGGAGACCTTAAATTAGGAAGGCAATTTCATGCATGTGCAATGAAGATAGGCCTTAGTTCAATAGTCTTTGCGGGCAGTGCAATCTTAGATTTGAATGCCAAGTTGGGTTCCACTGAAGAAGCGCAAAGAGCTTTCGAGGACATACAAAATCCCAATGTTGTCTCTCGCCCATCTGGCTAAACCCACCAATCATCGCATTCCACGACACAACATTTCTCTCCGGCATCTGTTTAAGAAGCTTGAGAGCCTCCTCAAACCCCCCTTTCTTGCAGCCTAGTCAGTTTACATTACCTTGTGCTATTATTGCTACTGCAAATATAGTAGCACTTGAAATGGGCAAAAGCTTTCATGCTTGTGCTGTTAAGACATTGGGTGAGTTTAGAGTGTTTGTCCTCAATTCTCTAGTTACCTTCTACGCAAAATGTGGAAGCATGGAAGATAGTCTCCATCTTTTTTGTGAACTTCCAGGAAAGGGTATCGTCTCTTGGAATGCTGTGATTTGTGGCTTTGCGCAGAATGGGAGAGGAGAGGATGCTGTGAACTTCTATGAAAGAATGAGGAACACCGGTCTGAGACCTAATAGTGTTACGTTACTTTGCTCGTCATGGGTTTGCAATCATGCCGGTCTTGTCAACAAGGGGTATTCATATTTCAAGCATGCAAGGCTCGAGTACCTCAGTTTGTTCAAACCTAAACATTATACTTTTATATTCAACTGTGGATGTTTCGAAGAAGATCGGGTAGTATATTCAATACTTTGCCTTTCGATCCAGGAATTGGGTTTTGGAAGGCATTAATAGGAGGCTGCCGGGACCATTTAAATATGGAACTGGGGGAATTAGCTGGGCGACATATCCTAGATTTAGATCCTGAAAATGCATCATCATATATCATGTTGAATTGGCTGCTGGTAGATGGCGTGGGATCATTCAGTAAATATAGTAAAAAATTTCGATCAAAGACGGTTCTTCTCTTTTCCACCTGACAAGTGCACTACTTGAGACACAAAATTAGCAATCAACCATGCTTTAATGGAACAAAGATAAATGCCACATTTTTTATGTTGAAGAAATGAGCGAAAAAATGGCATAGATTTCTACCATCTGTTAACATTGATCGCAATCTTTGACAGTCAAACAAGACATAGCACGAAGACATCAAAACATCAACCAAAGCTAATCAAATGCAATGTATCAAACTGAAATTGCTGACCCAACTCTGTTCGAGGTTCTTAAAAAACTTCTCAGTTCGAACTTGAAAATTGAAATGCTTCAAAAAAAAGGCATACAAATGGAAATGGCAACTAATTTAGATTATTCCGATCTTGTTTGCCACATCCAAAGCATCGTAATCTGGTGTCAATCTAACATACGCCTTCTTTGTCCCATCCGGCCTGAAACCAAACAACAGAGCAATTATAGTTCAGAGATGAAAGCAGCATGTCAAATAAGAACAAGAAACCTATGCAAGGTAGATTGCCATAAAAAAGTTAACATCTGCACTGATACTTGACGACACTCAAAACATGCTTTTGGTTTCAAGGCTGTTGCAGTTTGATGCACAAAGCTTCAAGGCATCAGATAAATAGCCATTGCTAGAAAATGAACTGATGATAACAAACTAAAGAAGATAACTGCTTTCATATAGATAATTGAATATACATCAGTGAAGATGCTAGAATAGACTAAACAAGATGTACTAAATTGTTCATTTTATCTTTTACCAAATTAGCAATATTAGATTTGGTCTATGCTATCTACACGTCTGTAAAAAAGAAAACACATAATACGATCCTGTAAATTAGACTAAGGAAGAGAAAATTAAGAGCATATAGCCTCTTATCAGGCAAGCCCAACAGTACCAGGTTGTGAAGGTAATCAGTGACATTGTAAACAGGTTAACTTGTTCTATAATAACATTGCTTCAAATAAATAGCTCACAAACAAATGGGAATAAAGAGATTAAGGTCATTGTCACCTGATTAAGGTATTCACTTTCTTGGTTTGAATGTCATACATCTTCTTCACAGCATCCTTAATCTTCTTCTTATCAGCTCGAATGTCAACAATGAAAACTAAAGTGTTGTTGTCCTCAATCTTCTTCATCGCTGACTCAGTTGTGAGAGGATACTTTAGGATCTGATAATGATCAAGCTTGTTCCTTGGAGTTGCACTAATGCGAGGGTACTTGGGGTTCCTTTCCTTCTTCAATGTCCTGGGACGATGAAATGTCACCTTAGTTCGTATCTTCTTAGACTTCTTGAAAGCCGGTGCACCCGATTTCAAGGCCTTGGCAGCTTTCTGAGCCTGTGTCTTTGCATCAGCCTTCTTTACATCTAAGTAACAAAAAACACACACAAGAAAGCAAGTATACCATTAAAATTCCACATGCTCTTAAATCAATCATTTCATTTTTTCCATTACCACAAATCTCATTTATATTACTCTTAAAGCTCCACACTTAAATGACACTGACAAACAATGTTAAGCTACAAAAATACACTAAACAACCCAAAAATATCTTCTCTAAAGTATAAAAATATCGAAGTCACTAGCAAATAAGCAGCGCAGTTATTCACACTACCATGACCTTTTACTTCACTAACTTGTTATTAGAAGCCAAGCCTAGAAGAACCACCCCTTTAGTCCGAACAATCACAAAACCAGGTCCATAACCAATACAAGAAACTGTAAAGAAATCAAAACTGAAAACAGCTAAAAGATAGCCTATCCAGGTAAATAATAATAATAATAATAATAATAATCATCAAGAAAATGAAGATAGCCATTGATATACCTTTAGGAGCCATTGCGGAGCTGGGGAATGGCCACTCACAAAACTGCTGTTAGGGTTTTTTAGTTCCAAGCGATGGACACAATTATACGACGAAAGCAGTGGCTAGTGCCTTGGCACGTGAGAGCATGTGAAACAGGCCCAATTAACCTTCCGGCCCAACATCTAAACGACACACGCGTCCCCTAATCATCACTGGGTGGTCCCGTGAAAGAATTAAAGGAGGATGAAACGCTCTGGGACTGGGACCCACCTATTAACCATAGTTAGAAACTTAAACGATCCGTTGGGTTCACAATACTTGTGTGAACGTAACCCTGGTTAGACTCAAGCCATCTCAGGTTTAGCTTCCCAGATCTCTCTCTTTCTCTCTCCTCTATTCAAGATTGTACTTTTTAGGGTTTCAAAAAAAAAAAACCCCAAATTTTCTCTTTCAAATTTACAAGTTTTGTGTCAGTTCTTCAGAATTTAGATTCAAATTGAGTGATGGATTCTTCGATTGCCCCTTTAAGTCCAGAGAACTGAGAGAGAAATGGAGACGCAGAGAATAACAGAGTTTCCACATAAAAACATGGATAAGCGTCCTAGGAAACGACAGCGTTTAACATGGGACATACCTCCTCCTCCTCCTCCTTTCTTAGCTCCTGCGAAGGTAAGTCTCAGATTTTCTTTCTAAGAAATCAGAATTTTTTTTTTCTTTTGGCTAGAAATTAATATTTTTTTTATTGCAGGTGGTTCCAGGGATGTTCTGTGGTCAGGAATTTGGGAATGGGAATGGAGTGATTCCAAATTACGGGTTGTTTTACAATCGGAATGGTTCACCTCCTTGGAGACCTGATGATAAAGATGGGCATTATGTTTTTGCTATTGGAGACAATTTGACTCCGCGCTGTTAGTACTTTCCGTGCCCCCCGCATTAAAATTCGAGGCGTCTGTAATGTTATTTTGAATCAAATTGCCTAATGTTTTTCTTACTATCTGCCTGATGGTGATTTTTATATGCAAAATGGAGATTTTATATTTGCAGTTAAGAGGGTTCTGAAAAGGCCGCTTCTATAATGTGAAGTTTGGCTTAACTTGATTCCATGAATTGGAGAATTAAGCATGCGGACTCTCTTTTCTGGCTTCAAGATCCGTTGATTCTGATCATATATTTTCATTTCTGATAATCTTTTTTTCCTTCCATTTTGCAGACAGGATTCTTAGCAAGATGGGCGAAGGTGAGTACTTTTTGGGTTTTGATTTTGTTATATTACATCCTCCTTTAATTTTTGGCTACTTTATTCAGTGGAATTTGCTTTTCAGTTTCAAGATATTTAGTTTTATTGCCTGCTCATCGAAAGCATGTTTGTTGGAGGCTTTTGCATCTGATTGTGTCCTATAATTGAGTAGTTATTTCTATCATTTTAACGGTAATCTTGTGATTTCTTTCATGTAGGGACTTTTGGGCAGGTCTTGGAATGTTTTGATAATGAAAAGAAAGAATTAGTGGCAATCAAAATTGTCCGCTCCATACACAAGTATCGCGAAGCTGCCATGACTGAAATTGATGTATTGCAGAGGCTGGCCAGGCATGATATTGGTAGCACACGGTAAGGCTTTGCATTTTCTTTTCCTATCTTTGTTCATTCCAGAAGTTTGAAGTGATTTTGGTATAAGTGGTTTTATTCTTTGCAGTTGTGTACAAATACGGAATTGGTTTGACTATCGTAATCATATTTGTATTGTAAGTATTTATCAGTATTTCTGATTTGATTAATTTCCAGGAGCAATAAATGCTCTTGTGTGCCTAAATATTCTGTGAGTTAAAGGACTTGCGGATGAATTTAAATGGTTTCAACAGGTATTTGAGAAGCTTGGACCAAGCTTATACGATTTTCTCCGCAAAAACAGCTATCGTTCATTTCCCATTGATCTTGTCCGGGAGCTTGGCAGACAACTTTTGGAGTCTGTTGCATGTGTGTGGACAATTCTTTACCATTTTTATTTATATTTTATATAAACTTCATGCTCATATGCTCTTAATTGGAAGCAAAATATAGGCATATTTTTTTACTTCTTTTTGCAATTTTCATATTTTTCTTGAGCCCCTAAGTAAATATTGTTTGTGTTAGTATGGAGTTGGTTGATAGTAGGGATGATTGTTTTTCATTTTGTTCATTAGTTTGTTACCTTTGCAGTTATGCATGATTTACATCTGATTCATACCGACTTGAAGCCTGAAAATATTCTACTGGTTTCCTCTGAGTACATCAAAGTGCCAGATTATAAGGTAATGCTTCAAAGGTTTGGTTTTATGCTTTTTTCGTTTTTATTTTGCATTTTCCTGTGGACTTTAAATATGTATCTGCAAGTTTAAGAGTAGAA
Organism: Populus deltoides; assembly: GCA_015852605.2. Lineage (NCBI taxonomy): Eukaryota > Viridiplantae > Streptophyta > Magnoliopsida > Malpighiales > Salicaceae > Populus > Populus deltoides. The sequence goes on along the minus strand of CM027585.2, from coordinate 9,756,252 downwards.
ATGACATGAAATTTGGAATGCAACCAGAGCTTCTCTTATCCAAAAAAAAAAAAAACTTGCCTTCTTCCTTTCTTTCTTGGATGTATGTTTTTACACCTTTTGAAGTTCTTAAGATACACAAAAATTTTGATTTGACTCTTAATCTACAGCAACATTGTTAGAATATTTGGTGCCATGTCATGCATTGTTGAGATAGGTTTACTCTTACGTAACATTATATGCTAATAATATAGCATATTCACAGTTTGAGGTTTTGTTTAGATTTGTGATAATCACCAGGAGATACATGATAATGGGGCTTTCTCTTGTTTCCAAATCCCTGCTAAGCCATTGTTGAATTTTGTGTTTTACTCTTTTCCCCTCAAAGTTGATAGCCTTATGATTTTTCCCACTTCATGTGATTTAGTTTCTTTCGCGGTCCACAAAAGATGGTTCCTACTTCAAGAATCTTCCCAAGTCAAGTGCTATTAAGCTCATTGATTTTGGAAGTACCACATTTGAACATCAGGACCACAGTTATGTGGTGTCAACACGGCATTATCGTGCACCGGAGGTTATTTTAGGTAATTGCTGTGAAACTATTGTTGCTCTGATGTTTTGATGCTTGTCGCCTAATGGCATTCCATGGCATATCTTCTGCAGGTCTTGGATGGAACTATCCCTGTGATATATGGAGTGTGGGTTGCATACTTGTTGAATTATGTTCTGTAAGTAACTTCAGCTTTTTATTTTCTTTCCTTGACTGCATTTTCTTGCATGTGAGATCACTAGTCATTGATACCGCTGAATAATGTTATTGGCCAGAAAGGATTTCAAGTGAAAGGTTAAGCAAGACAGGCTGCTTTGGGTTGGAAACTGCCTTAGAAAATAGAATTTTTCTTATATGTAGTGTTAATATTCTTTGTTTGATGAAGTTCTAGTAGCCATTATTATCTGCCAAGTTCATTAATAATGGTCTAGGGTGATTTGTGTCGTTAGATCTGATGGGTTTCCATAAAAAGTGTAAACTAAATTTCATATTGCATACTTGAAGGATGCTAATTTATGTTTGTTGTTTGGTTTCTCTATGAATAGGGTGAGGCCCTTTTTCAAACTCATGAGAACTTGGAGCATCTTGCCATGATGGAGAGGGTTTTAGGGCCGTTGCCACAACATATGGTGGTCAGGGCTGAGTAAGAGAATTCACAGTTATTGCTCTATTTGATTGTTTCCATCTCTCCATGTGGATGAATCACTTACTTTGTGCCTGAACTTGTTGCAGTCGACGTGCTGAGAAATATTTCAGGAGAGGCATGCGATTGGATTGGCCTGAGGGTGCAACCTCAAGAGAAAGCATGAAAGCAGTAATGAAGTTGCCTCGTTTGCCTGTAATTTTTCAGAATCCAACTCTATTAGTTCACTTGTAGAAATAACCTGCAGGCAGCCTATACTTCACTGCAAAAGTACCAGAATTAACTGAGGCAAATGGAATCCACGACGAGAAGTCTTGTTAAAGGCATAATTGAATAAGAACTGGTTGCCTTTCTTAAATTCTTGACAGTATCTTCCATATTTGTCTCTCAATTCCAGAATGGCTAACAAAAGGATCTTTCAAATAGCTTTTCTTACCTGGCTTCATTCTCTCTTGAAAGAAACAAATCAATTACATTCATTCATTTTAAAAAGAGTAACCTCTTGATCAGTTTTTATGTTTTTCGTGTCGAAATTCTATATTGGTTATGGTTTTGTTTTCTAACCCTTTTATAAAATGCACTTCGATAATATGCTGCCTTTTGATTCCTCACTTCATGCAGTTGCAAATTTATGTACTGTTTAAAATTTCTTTGGCAGAACCTAATAATGCAGCACGTGGATCATTCTGCTGGTGAATTAATTGATCTCTTGCAAGGTCTCCTAAGACATGATCCAGCAGAGCGGCTCAAAGCCAGGGAAGCTTTAAGGCACCCATTCTTCTCAAGAGATCTTAGAAGATATGGCTATCCCTTGTAGTCTGGATTCATCACTGTGATGAGCTTTGAACAACAGTATAAACAAAGAAAACATGCACGGTTGGTGTTGGCTGATGTCAGGTTGATTCATCACTGTTATTTGATTTCAGGTTGATTGTACCATTGTTCGGTATAGTACAAGTGTATTTCCTTCCCTCCAGTGCCCATTTGCCTTTTATTTTTTGGGTTTCTGATCCAAATTGTTCGGTATAGTATAGATTATGTTTTGTGAAGATGAAGGAAAAATCAATATTTTTTGTTGCATGTCTCAGATTATTTCCCCCCTCCGCTGACTGAATTTTCCTTTAAATTTTAATTTTGCTTATCATCTTGCTTTTCCGCCATTAGCATGTCCAGGAATTCCTTTTCACTCCGTTTTCATTTTTGTCTGATTCTGAATCTCCACATATATCCTTTATAGAAACACAGCGCATAGGAGATTACTGTGGAGGCAATGCGAATAGGCTTTGCACCAGCACCCGAACGGCTGAACCATTACCGGTCACATGATCGTGGGTATCATGCATGGCTCGGGCAACTGGGTTATGAACTTGACACAGAAATTCTAATGTGAAACTTGGTTTCCGTGATTTTAATACAAGGATTCATTTTCGTTGTTAGGATCCACCGCACCACGCAATCTGCTGACAGTTTTGGTTTTCACTTTTCATGACCCAATGAATATAAGCACAATTAATTAGTTGTCACCTTGAGCATATTAACACTCCTACGTCGTCGTGATGTAGCTGTGAGCTCTGGAAAAAAAAAAAAAAAAAAGGTCATTATCACTCGTGACCTGTAATGTAAGCATAAGAGCTACTGGAGCATCCTATATACGTGGAGTTGACTCAAAAAAAAATTATTTAATTTAATGAATTTAAAGTTAATTTGGATGATGGTAAAAATAAAATAAGAGAAATTTAGTTTTTAATTAGAATTAAATCATCAAAAAAAATTAAAAATCAAATTAAAAAAACAAAAAATTTCACACATCCTATCATAGTAATGTTGAAAAAGATAAATAATGACGCCTTACAGTGAAAAACAGGCATTGCAGAGGAAATGATAATATTGTAAGTTGTAGTGCTCCAAGCCCCTTGTTTATTAAAAAGTAGTTTTTTTTTAAAATAAATTTCAGGAAAATAAATTTTAGAAAATTAGTTTTTAATGTTTAGTAGTGTAATGAAAAATAAGTTGGAAAGCAATTTCTAGTATTTGATTATGTCATGAAAAATAAGCTGAAAAATAATTTATTAATGTTTTATTTTTTTCAAATTTATTAAAATAATGAGGAACAAATCTTACAAATTAAAAAGTTGAATGAGAATGAAATTGAAAAAAAAATATAATTTCATAAATTATCTCAAATAAAATAAATAATAATCAAAATAATAGGGATTAAATCTAAAAAATAAAAGATGAAGAAATTAAAATAATAATAATTAACATTTCATAAATTATTTCAAATAAAATAAGTAACAATCAAAAAAATAAGGACCAAATTTGATAGATAAAAAATTTCAATAAAAAAATGATAAGGAAAAAGTAAATAGCAATTATAAAAATAAGGACCAAAATTAATATAAAAATTAAATTTTAAGAGATGAAATTGAAAAATAAATATTCAAAACAAATTATATATAGCAATCAAAAGTTTGAGGATCAAATTTGATATAATCAACAAAAAATAACATTTCTAAATTTTTCATAACTTCCAGAAAGTGTTTTCCGCCCAAATTTTCCAAGAAAACACTTTCCTGAAAACTAAGTCAAATTTTCCTTTGACTAGAAAGTGTTTTTCGTTAACCAACTTTTCTAATGGCAAACAAACATAGGAAAGTTTGGAAAGTGATTTCCTGAAAATCACTTTCCGGAAAACAAAGACAGCCAAAAGAAAAAATGTTTTCTTGAAAACCAAACCAAATTTTTTTTTTACTGGAAAGTGTTTTCCGTTAACCGGAAAGTGTTTTCGTTTACTGGAAAGTGTTTTCCATTGACCAGTTTTTTTAATGACAAATAAATATAAAAAAATTTAAAAATAATTTTTTAAAAATTACTTTTTAAAAATCAAACATGTCTTAATTGTTCCAATGCTTTGACGAAAATTTTACTCCAAAGGTGAAAATCAGAGACCCCGTGAAGTGACCTACAACCTCTCCAGTTTGGTTGTTGGAACGGTGGGGTATGGAAGGTAAAAGTCAGAGACTAGGAAAAGTGACCCACAATCTCTGCAGGAGAAAATGTGGGCATAGAACGTTCCGCCCTCTTTTCAGCTATGATGTGCATTCATGGCTTCCATTTGAATGAATCATAAAAACGAGACCTGAATTGAGGGCTTTTTGTTTCTGCCGCTTCAATTTTTTATTATTAATTTAAAAAATATTATTTTAATATATTTTTAAATAAAAAATATTTTAAAAAGTAACTAACCGACCTCTCACGGGATTTCAGGCAAATGAATAATTGGCACCCACGATTCCAAACTAAAGTACATACAAATAAAATAGATGGGCTCAGCCTCTTCATCATTGAGGTTAGAAAGACGAGAGAATAAATAAATTTAGTGTATGCTCAAGGAATTATTTTTTTTTTTGGCAGCATGGTATGTTTATAAAATTATCAGTAAATTTATTAATGATAGATTTATTAATAGACAGAAATTATTTACTAGTGTTTTTCTAATAAATAGTTTTTATTCATAAAATAATTATGGAAAGAATTTTTCGTCAATAAAACTGTTAAATATAATAAAGTGCGTTTGTTTTCCGGAAAACTAATTTTCAAATTTTCCTGTGTTTGTTTGCCATTAGAAAAGTTAGTTAACGGAAAACACTTTCCAGTCAACGAAAAACACTTTCCAGTTAAAGAAAAATTTGGTTTGGTTTCTAGGAAAGTGTTTTTTTTAATTTTAAACGGAAAATACTTTCCGGAAGTTGTAAAAAATTTAAAAATATTATATTATTTGCTGATTATATCAAATTTAATCCTTAAATTTAGGACATAAAACTTTCTTAAAACTTGATACTAAAAGTATGATTTCAATTTGTATCCATGATTTGTTTCTATGATTTCTTTACCTATCTATCAACAATTAAATATTAAAAGATAATTCAATTTTATGTTTTAAAAATAAAACAAACTAATTTAATTTTAACTTATCAAAATTTATAAAAAAATTATCAAGAACTTAGAAATTCGACAATTAAATATAGTACTATTCATACATATTTATTTGTTTAGGATTAAAAACCATATATTGGAAATCAGAAGAAAAAAAATCTATAAATTTTTTCAATAAAATATATGCAAAACACTTGCTAAGAAAATTAGTTCTTATAAATTGGGTAAAATATACTAAACCATCCTGAACTATTGGTTAACACATAAATAAATTATTTAATGGCAGTATTTCCTAAACAAAATTGAAAATTGAATCAAGTCCTTGCGTTAAGAAAAACTAAAACTAAGCTTCCATCCAATTAAAAAAAAAAAAAACGTATTTTTCTACCTGTGAAGTGTGAACTCCAACTAACCAAAATCTCAAAAAATAAAAAAAATTAAGTACCAACACCCCTTAACGCCAAATGGCAATAAATATTCCAAAAACACAACTAGAAAATAGCAAAATACTCACGAAATATTTTGTTGGTGTAAACACACTAATTCTATAGATATAAAAATCATCAATGGATTTATTGATGGAAACATGTTGTCAAAAAATATCTTGTCTCTAATATCATATTTGTTGGTGATTTTTATACCGACAGATATAGCGATGACTTATAATCGTTGGTCCTTAAAAAGAGGCTGGCCAATATTTGTCACCAAATTCATTGGTGAATATTTGTCACCAAACATGTGGGCCTCCTTGTTTTTGTTCAAAGACTCATTCTGTGACGGTCTTTTAAAAGTGTTCAATGTAAATAACTTTAGATATCTCTCTCATTTACTTTTTGTGATGTGAGGAGGTTTACAATTCTTCCAAAAAACACATGATGGCATATCTTATAGCATATGAGTGGGCATTATGCCAAAACTCTCACAACTTGGTTAAAAAACTTATTAAACAAATTTTTTATGAAAAACGATTACTATCATATAAAAAACATATTCATCCCACCAATTTTTTCCTTGAAATCATTTTTATAAAATAATTAGTTTTTAAATTGTAAAAATATCTTTTATCCTCTAAAAATTATTGATTACATACTAACTTTGAACTTTCCCTACCAAGCCTCAACTATAGGCCTCTATTCTAGATGATCTTGAAACTGATTTCATTTAAAAAGACGCATTTTCATCACTTTCATAGTCGATGTTATTGTTCTCACAGCTTCCATATTTGTAAATTTGAAAATGAAATAATTAACTCCAAGCTATATAAACATGTAAATATTAATTTGATGTTATATTTGAACAAAATTAGATTTTCTTACATGCTTAAATTTGGCATCCATTCTGCAATTAACTTGCCAGAATATGGATATCTGGTAGATGAGACCCCAGATCTGCTACCGGCAGTCAATGAGCCAACATCGTTAAATGGTACATCATGTGCTTCTTCGTGATCGACACTTAAATAAAATGAAGGGTCAAGAACACTACTGTTTGATGATGCAGTACTACTATGTTTTGACCTTATACTTTTTATCGGCATCTAAAGAATATAATTAAATAACTTTGAATATTTAATTAAAAACTCAATCATTGTTACTTAGAATATTTAATTAGGTCTCGTATAATTAAATAACTTCATCATTGTTTATGTTTTTTAATGCATCTATCCATTTATAACAAGATTCTAGTAGCATTTTTTCTATACGAGACCTAACCTAACACATGTATACACACCAAATAAACCATAATATCTCCATTCTAAATAGAGATATACTAATGATAGCAAAATGTAGTGATTCTTAGTAGCTTTGTCTTTTCATTTGCATCAGCAAAATATGGCTAAACTAGTATTTTTGAAGCTCTTAACTTCAAGCTTAGTAATGAACTAATTGCATAGGAAATCACTAGACCTTCAGTACAATTAGAACTTCTCTCCCAACTAAAGGGGAAAGGGGAAGATTCAAGGCTCGAATAGCAGGAAAGCAGTTCTAACTCAACCGTTGAATGAAAAGATGAAAGAAATTAAAGCATAGCAGAGATATTTTGCCAAATATTTTCCACATATTCACATTATGAAAAAAAAGATTACCACATATAAGCAATACATACATCGCAGAATTAATACTATCGTAAAACAAGATTCTCAAATAGCACATGCTTATATTGAGATAATACATAAATTATAGTGATGAGAAAGTAGTTGATCATATATTTTCTCAACACATTAAAATACTTATATGCAGATAAGATAAGCATATAAAAGATTGTCCTCAAAAACTCAAATAAAACACAAATGCTCATGGTGAATAACTTAGAAAACAACATAGTGCTTTTCAATCTAAACAAATATTAAAATCTAAACATTAATTTACATGATTTCCCTCATATTAGTTAAATAACTCTCAGCAAAACATAAAACACCACCTCTGTTGCATTCACCTACGAGAATTCATAGAACGACAATAAATGTATTTTGATGCATTTTGATATGTTCCTTATCCAGCCATCTCTTTTAATGCATTTTGATATGTTCCTAATCTAACCTAATTTAACAGCAACACCTGCAAGAATTCATAGACCTTGTGTCATTCTTCAACAATAAATGTACAATAATATTTTAAATGTACAATAATATATTCATAACTTAAAAATCAACAACAACTCATTTAAAATCATATTCTTCAACAATAAACACTTGATAAATGTACAAAACACAATGCATTATTGAATGACAATAAATATCTTAATTGTACAGTAATATTTTATATTTAAAATGAGTTCAAATCCCATGTTTAATTTGAATCCCCATGATCTTTATGTACATCATCATCTTCATCGTTGAACTGAAATTGTTTGATCTTTTCATCTTTATCAATATATGTATGTCCATTGGTACTCAATATATATTATTTAACTTTTCAATATCAACATAAATATAAGTATTTTCAATGACATGAAAATAAGAATTCTCTTCTAACTCAGTAGATGGAGAAACTCAATATAGATCAACTGACTCATCTATTTGAAATACATCTTCTACCTTGCTTTCTTCATCTTTACCATAGTTTACAACTTGGACATGACTCATAGGTTTGGTTTTTATAGTGGATAACTAATTAACTCTTGTATGATCATTTCTAAATGAAAGAGTATATGTGTAATATATTTTTTGACATTGTTTGGTAAATACAAAAATATCATTAATGTTGTTAAGTCTATCTTTTTTTATTAATTTCAATTAAACCATGGTGATAATGTACTCTAATTCCTCTATCGGTATCATACTAATATCATTTGAATAAATAAAAAACTATATTTTACATCTTATGATATTACAATTCAATCACCTCTTCTAACTTGTCATAACAATCACCTCTTATAATAATCAAAATAAAAAACTATATTTTACACATTTATGATGAATGTTATTCCTAGCCTCTCAAAAAGATACATCCATTTGTATTGCATTTGCTTCATACTCTAAGTGTATAAGCAAATGCTCTATTGGATCAAAGAAAGATAGAGAAAAGATTATCTCAAGTTTATATGGTCTCAACGATGCTCCTTTCAAGTTGTTCCATGTGTTGTGAATGCAACTTGTTTGAGCAAACATCTCTAAAAAAAATAATTAATCTCGTTAGGGGTGTATCCCTTATCTCTCGGTGTTTGCATAAACACATGAAAATCATGATTCTTTATTCCATACAATCTTCATTACTTTAAATTCATCTATCTAGCTATGTTCGAAGCATATTCATCAAGAAATCACAAACTCTTAAGTCCTTCATAAATAAGAAATTGTGATTTTTTATCTAAGGTATATGTTGCTTCAGGCTTTATGATACATACCCCATCATTAAATAATTCTATATCCTGATGATCATAAAATAAAGCTATATTTATCTACTTTTTTATGTTATCTTTTATTTTTCCTTGGACATCCATGATCGTGTTAAAAATATTTTCAAACATATTCTTTTCGATATATATGACATCCAAATTATAGCGAAGAACATTAATCTTTCAATAAGGAACCTCTCAAAAAACACTTTGATTAACCCAATTATATGTCACACTAAAACCAGGAAACTCTTACTTACCGAATTGAAAACCAAATACAATATCTTTATATTATGATACTACATCATATAATTCTTCACTTGAAAATATCAGTGGTGCAACATTCCTTTCAACTTTACCTTTTAAAAATTCCTTTCTATTTTTTCTGTATCAATGACAACTTGGCAAGAACCTCCAGTGACAATAAAAAAAAAGCTTTACCATCATTCATTAAGTTAATGGCCTTATTGTTTTCCATACAATGTGGATAAGCTAATTTTTTATGTGTACTCCATCCTGTAACCATCTCATATATAGAAAAATCATTTATAGTCCACATCAAAGCTATCTTTATTTGAAAATTTTGTTTCCATGATACATCATACGTCAAAGCTCTAGATAACTATAACGGTTTTAACTTATCAATCAATAGTTGAAGACAAACATCTATATTCCTATCTGGACTATAAAGATCAAGTATTAATGTAGATAAAATATAAACTTTAGCCTCATACATATCTCCAAAAAAATTTATTAAACTTTTAGTATGACCAGCCAACAAGAATAGGATACAACAAAGGGCCTAAATGGATTGAACCTATTTGTACATAAATCAAGACACACATTGTGTAATTTCATTGAAAACTGAGAATGCACTCTATTAAACTGCTTGAGAGATTCACCATCAGAATGATGCACCATTACTTCAGCCTCCTCATCATGAGAATGATGTCATGTCATGTACTCGAATATTTTCAAAGACATAAATAACTTTTGCAACCCAAGAGTGAATGAAAAGTATCTTAATTTTATCCTTAAAAAACTTATTATGGATCAAGGTACTTTTTGGTAGAAATAAGTAAAAACTCAAATTTCAATATATTTTTACCTAAAAAATATAAAGAAAATCTAAAAACCTCAATAATCCAATTAACAACTTCAAAATACCCTTTAATATGCTTAAAACCTCAAATGATCTCTAAATTGTTTTTTAGTCTAGATCTATCTTTTCAGCATGATTAAATACACAAAATCACCTTCATGGAACCATTCTTATAAAAACAAACCTATAGACATCAAAATTGTTATTTTTTATTGATGGAATGTGGTTGTTCAAAATCTTTTTCTCTCCTTTTTTTTTTTCCTAATCACTCTCTCTCTTCTTCAAACTTTCAAGGACTAAACGCGAAGAAAATAAACTTTTATGATTGAATTGTAAACTTTGCAAACTATGGAAACCAAAATATAAATAAAGACAAAGTGCATAGTGAATGAATGAATAATAAATTAGAAGTGTGTGCACGTTTAATTTAGAACAGTTAAAAATAATATTATAATTTAATATAATAATAATAATATAATGATGAGTCCTTGGAGCGAATCGGTCCTCAACGTGACCCCTATAATCAAATTGGCCCGTAACTCATCAACAATCTAAAAACGGCAGCGTTAATGACCGCTCGTTCTTCCTGTACAAAAACTGGCACATACATCTCCTTTTTCTCCGCTCCAAGCCCAGGGTTTTGCACTGTTTCCCCCTCCTTTTATCACCAGGGTTTTAGGTTTTAGCCTTCTCGTTCGGAAAAAATGGAGTCAGTTGCTAAACTGCACTGCCGTCACCAACCCTTTAATCTCTCACTCAATCCCCACCGTCCATCATTTCCAAAACCCATCATTTCCCTCTCCTTCAAAACCCCACCTCCCTCATCATCGTCACCCTTCAAACTCTCCTCTACCTCCATCAGAGCCTCCTCCTCCTCCTCATCCCGCATCACCCCGCTCAATAAAAACCTTGGCACCATCATCAAAACCACTTCAATCACTCTCACCGCGGCAGCCGCTTTATTCTTCACTCGCCTCAATATCAAACCAGCAATCGCCTCCCCGCTTACGGCGTCATCCACAGTAGAACTCACAAAGGAATCTTTGAAAGAAAATGTTTCGTATGAAGAACAAGAGAGAGCTCTTCAAGATTATCTGTCTCAAAACCCCAATGATATTGAAGCTCTACGGTCTCTCATGGAGGTGAGGATCAAATCAAAGAAACTTCTTGAAGCAATTGAAGTTGTTGATCGATTAATCGAGCTGGAGCCAAATGAAGATGAATGGCCATTGTTGAAATCACAAATTTACACTTACAGTGGAGATTTTGAGTCTGCTAAAGATGGGTTTGAAGCGATTTTACAAAAAGATCCACTTCGCGTGGAGGCTTATCATGGCCTTGTAATGGCGAATTCGGAATCCGGTGGTTCCTTGGAAGTTGTGTTGAAAAGAATAGAGAGTGCAATGGATAAATGTAAAAAAGAAAAGAAGACTTCGGATTTGCGGGATTTTAAGTTGTTGGTTGCGCAAGTTAGAGTAATGGAGGAGAAGTATCTTGATGCATTGAAGGTTTATGAGGAGTTGGTGAAAGAGGAACCAAGGGATTTTAGGCCGTATTTGTGTCAAGGGATCATTTATACTTTGTTGAGGAAGAAAGATGAAGCGGAGAAAAAGTTTGAGCAGTTTAAAAAGCTTGTTCCGAAGAATCATCCTTATAGGGAGTATTTGGTTGATAATATGTTTGCTACTAAGTTCTTTTCGGACAAGGTAGAGAGGGAGAGGAGTTGAGGGGTGTGGCTATATGCGACGAGGATGAGGATAATGACAAGTTTGTAACTTATTTCTTATTGCTTTTAGTTTGATTTTGGTTTGGATTTTGTTAAATGAATTGGATAGTGGTTAGTTAAGATTTTAATTGCCATGCTGATAGGAGGAAGTGTCCATGAATGACTATTAGTCTCAAAATGTTTCTAATTTAAAAATGAAGATGATAATGCATATGCTGGTTATTTGGGGAAGAAGCTTTTTATTTATTTGTTATGGTATTGCATATATTTATGTCTTTGGTAAAGTAGCATCTACTTAGAGCTCAAATGTTTACGACGTGGACATGAAAGTCTTTAGCTAATATGCAAATTTTTTAGGGAATGCATGATAGTGAATTTGTGGCTTTGTAGAAATGAACATTGTGCAGTTGAAAATTTATCTTCCAACTTGTTGAGTCTTTACTATTTTGTACGAGCATCAAGGTATTGATTGCTGATGTATGTTCTGCCAAGATTATACCATTGCAAAATCATTTAGTTCTTTGCTACTTGGTTGAGGAGGATGAAATACTTTCATGTTGTGTGTATTTGGAGGATAAAATACTTTCATGCTGTGTGTATTTTGAACTTCATTAGCTGCATTAGCAAGAAACAGGTACCCATTTTCCCTTGTATTGGGTAAGCCAATTAGCCTTTTTTTTTATGCCAGTTCTTATTTTATCTGAACCTGAGTGTTGCCAACATTCAGAACAATGGCCATGTTAATCATCAGAAACCAGCTTCTCATTTCCCTTTGCTTGCTTTTCTGCATGCTCGTGAAGTGCTAAATTACTCCATGTGACCTGTTAATTCCTAATTATTCCTCAGCCAAATTCAACTAAAAATAGATAAATAAATAAATAAAACCTTCATTATCATGACATGACATTCTCTTCTCAACTTGCCAAGTAGAAGCAAGTGCAGTTCTTCATAATAAATGTTCCAGGATAAAACCACACTGGTCTTGTTGCTTCTCTTTTTCTCCCCTGCAGTAAATTCTAGTCATGCTATTGTCAGCAAAGAATAAATTCCTCATAGGTGAGAACACAGAGTGAATTCCAAAACCTCTTAGTGGTTGTTAGATCCACCTAACAATTCTTATGTGCTAATTCAAAAACTGTTAGCCTTTGTGGTACTTGGAAATGGGCATCAAAAGTGCCTTTTTGAAGATGTGGTGAATATCCTGGATTAGAGGCTATATTTTGCTTGCAGGCTATTTATTGTCTTTAAATTATTGTTCACTCAGATATGTGGTGTTTTAGTTTTACTCCGTGGTGCCTTATGTGCACTGTGTATTATCAACTTGTTAAATAGGACTGAAAAAGCCATTTCTTAAGTACAAAGTTGGCAGTAGGAGGAACTTTTAAATGGCTTTGTGCCATGAGCTTCTTCTTTGATTGCTGAACATACATGCCAGGCTTGTACTAAGGTGTTGAAGGGATCTACCGTCTCTGTAAATGCCCTGTAAAGAAAAATAATGAGGCCGAGTGAATTTGAACTCTGTAACATATAGGGTAGGCAAATGCTGGAGTTTGCATTATGGTGTCTTTACTATTCTTGGCAAACTTGGGGTGATCAGGATTTGCCAAGGTGGTTTGTACTTGTGCTTTTCACATAGCATATCTTTTAGGAACTACATATATTTTCTCACTGAAATTTCAGATTGTACAGCTATCATTTAGTGAAAGAATCTTTTATTTGGTTAAAGTCAAGCTAAAATGTCATGTTAATCCAATGATTATAGAGAATATATGACCATAAAGAATTCAAGTTTTAGAGCCTGCGATTCATTTCAGTTCCATGTGCCACTGGCCTTTGGGATGGTTAAATTGGTAGTCTGCAAGCTTGTGTTGTTAACAACTAGTTAATTCATATAAAATGATTCATGAGTATCTCAATTTTCCTGTAGCAGTGCATTCTCATGGTAGATGCTATTTATTAGGCACATGATTTTTTCTACAAAACAGATTCACTTCTTGTTGCCCTTTCCTTTGCATGGATGCTGTAGAATTTTAATTGAAGTTTTGATTTCCTCAAGTGATTTTATTTCCTGGTCCGTATAGGGAATATTTGATTGATAACTTGCTTGCAACTGTAGTTTAGAATAATTGGCCCCTGTAGTTTAGAATAATGGCTGAACGAATTGAGGTTATGGGTAACATCAAGGTTGAAATTTCTGTGTTTATTTATTTATATTTTTGTGTGTGTTTGTAGTTCGGTTTAGCTAAATACCTTGGTAGTCAGAGGGAGTTACAGTGCATGACTGCCTGTCCCAGAATTTTTGTAGTTACTAGTGGAATGGTACTGGATATGCTAGTTAAATAGGTGAAGAGACATTGCATTTTTGTTAGGGACAAAGTGTAATAACAATGAAACTTTCTATAGGTAGGCAATTGAATGAAAACCTTAAATATAGGTATGAAGTTTGACTTCTCCAAAAAATTGATGTGCGTGGGGGGTGGCTTGCTCCCACAAATTATAGGTCACCCGTGCTTATATTTATGGCTTTGGTTTTGTAGCATCTAATTAGAGCATGAATGGAAATTGAAGTCTTTCATTATACCTTGTATGCAAATGTATGTGGAAATGCTTGATTTTGAATTTATCTTTTTAGAAATCATCAGTATTCAGATTCAGAATTTGTGGTATTTATCAGTGATGTTGCATGTCCTGGTGAGAACAATGAGTAGCAAAGCATTTGGTTCTTTTATACTTGGTTGATACATGAGATGGTCAGAAAGTACTCCATTTGTGTGCATTTTGAACTTCATCAGGTTGAAACAACAAGATGAAGTACCTTTTTATTGGCTGATGCAATTGGGCATCCTCATTGATGCTAGATTGTCTTCTCTGAACCTGGCTTTTCAGTCACCCAGTCCAATAGCTACGTTATTCATCATAAACTACTTTCTTCCTCCATTATGCTTGATCTTCTACATGCCCTTGAAGTGCTATGTTACTCCATAAACCGATTATTCCTAATCATCCCTCAGCCAAATTCAACAGAGAAATTCTTCAGAATCATGACCCGGCATTCTCTTCTCAACTTGCTGTAGTAGGACAAATTGCAATGCAATCCATGTGATAAAGGGTCAAGCATTCAACCATGTTTGCCTTGTTATTTCTAGCTTTTCATGCTTCCCAAAAATCGTAGTGGTCCTATTGTCAACTAAAGATTGAACTCCACTTTTATAATGACGCAGAGTGAATTCTAATTCCTATATTTTCTGCATTCTATCTGGATGAGAATTTGGGTGAGCTAGTTTTTGTGTTTCTCGGCAATGTGTGCTTCTAAGTGCTTTTTAGGAGATGCCATATATATTAATTCATTTGAGTAATTCAGCTATTTATTATCTTTGACTCTTCTGTGCATGGAAGCATTATGTTTTTTGCTTGCCTGGTAAATGTTTCTGAAGGCAATTAAATTGTTCAGCAACACTGTAAGGGCCATTTCTACAGTATGAAGTTAGCAGTAGGATGAACTTTTTAGTTGTCATTATGGCATTGTTTGTCGCCTTGGATTGTCGAAGTTGCAGCAATATAAGGTTGTTTAGAGCATCTTTGCAAGTGCTTGCAAAGAGTCTTGGACGCGGTCATGGTCTGCCTACAGGCTGAGAACACCTGGATCCCCTATGATCAATCTTAACTCGGGTTGTTTTGCCATTCTTTGACTTGGTGGAAAGCTCAACACTGGAGTTCACAATACAGTGTCTCTTGTGTTCTTGGGCAAAGCTTTATAAGCCGGCTTTTCGTGGCAGATCTTCCCTCTAGACACTAAATGTCATTTCTCATTGTAATTGCAAGTTGTTGCAGGCTAGTTCACATATATTGTGAACTCTTAATTGTGACCAGTGATTAGTGGTGACTAATGATGAAGCAGTAAGCCGTCATTAAGTGTACCACATAAATAGCAAAGCTGATGTTTAACAAAAGTCCAGTGTTCATTTGTGGGACGATGCATGAACTGGGATAGCTTGTTAACTGCAAAGGCAATGTCAGGTCTGGTAATCAGAAGATTTTGAAGACTACCAACAACATATCTATACTCTGTAGGATCAGACGTGGACAAGAGTGAGAACAAGCTTAGCATCTGTCTTACAAGTGCGTGCTAAAAGATCCATGGTAGATCTTCGTTGAGATAGCAGTATACCTTGCTCTGTTGGAACAACTTTCACCCCCAAAAACATAAAAGACTGGCCCAAGATCCTTAAGAGAAAACCGATGAGCAAGAGTGTGCACAAAGGAATTGACCATCTCTTAATAGTCACCAGTAATTATTAAGTCATCGACATAAACTAACATATATTTGAGATGGTTAGCACTTTGAAGGACAAATAGAGATGTTTCACCTAGAGTTAATAAGAAAAGTGCGTACTTCATGATACCATGTGCGAGACGTTTGCTTGAGATCATAGATTGCTTTTTGAAGTTTGCAAACATGAGATGGATTATCTTGATCAGTGAAGCCTGGTGGTTGTACCGCGTAAACAGTGTCTGTGAGATGAACTTGGAGGAAGGCATCATTGACAGCAAGATTGCCAAATCCCCTCTCCTTTTCTTGGTTCAAATCAATTGTCATTATCTTTTTTTTGCTGTTGGGATTTCTCAATTTTACAAAAAATCTAAAAGCCAAATCCACGAAATGCAACTTGTTCACTTGAAAACGAAACCTCAAACTTTTTTTAATTTCTTTGTAAGCATTAATTAATGACAATAACCTCAATCACCTAATACAATAACCTTAATTTTGAGGGGTATAGTTCAACTTATAAGGTTATATATTTATTTTCTAGAGGTCACCAGTTCGAGTCTCAGAAATCTCAAGGCTATCGGAGACTTACATGATCGTTAACTTCAGAACCCGTAAGATTAGTCGAGGTGCGCATAATCTAGTCCGGACACCCATGTTAATAAAAAAAAATATTTTTTTTTAAATAAGAACATTAATGCCAGAACACAGAACATAATAATACTTCTACTAAAAGAAAGTGTGTCAATTAGGCATAATTAAGTTGACAATTTTGTTTCTTGATCAAACTTTTTCACCTAATTAACCTCTGGCAATAAATTCACTTTTAATTATGTACCAATCTGATGGCGACTGCACTAAGATTTGATCAATCACTACCGTTGAATATTTATATATATATATATATATATATATATATATATATATATATATATATATATATATATATATTCAGAAATTTGGTTACGTTCCATTCACTTACCTTTCATACCATGGAAGATAAACGTAATGAAGTATTTGTTTTACTTTTATGCTTACAAAAACTATTCCAGAATATATTTTCTTGTTTGCGGAAATAATTTCAAGGTATAGATAATAATGAAAATAACTCTAAGTTATTGTTTGAAGGAAGACGCCAAATATGCTGAATTAAACTTATTGTTATTTTTATTAAACTTGATTTTGATTTTCATGTTTCAAGGTATAGATTTGATCTTGTTTTTTTATGTTAAAATTTAAAATTATGTTTGTAAGAGTATAGAAATCAATTTGGAAAAATTATAGGTTCCGCACGCTTGGCAATTTATTCATATTCTTTGAAAAAAAAAATCATCAAATTGATTTTTTTATTGATTATTTTAATATCCACATATAAAAAAACAGTGAAGAATATTTAAAATTGTATCAAATAAATATCTTAAAAAAATATTAGAATCATAGTACCAAGTAATACCAAGTCTATGAATTTTGTTTTTCATATTGAGTAAGGTTTACTCTATGGTGCTGCCTAAAGTATGTGAATTAGACTCATCATGTAAGTGTATGAAAATTATATACATTCCTGGTTAATCACAAGATTTCTTAAAAAACTAGCTATTTAAGTCGCCCAACGTTGTTGTGAGTTGTAATTTTTTTTTATAAAAAAACCCTTGATATATAGGCTATTTTCTAAAAAAATTAAAATATAAATAAAAAAAACTCATGCAAACATCTAATCAAATAAATTGATAATCATTTATGTAAATAAAAAATATTGTTAACAATAACCAAAAGAGAAACTGAAAAATTTGAGAGATAGAAGTAAACTAAGATATTTGATCCTGTAAAATGAGATATTTATATGTCTGTGTCTACTGAATTTACTTATTAAAATCAATAAAAGATAACAGAAATATAAAAAAAAGGGAACTGAATACATTATACAATGCCAAACATATAAGAAATATTATTTAAGAATAAATATTATTTCATAAAATAAAGCTCACTTGTCTAAAATAAAAGGAATTATTCAAAAATTAAATACAAAAAATTATTTTAAAATAAACTTTTATTCAAAAAGATATGCAAAGCCCATAGTCTAGGCCATAAAACCAGGATAAATTGATAGAGAAGAAATTAAAGATAATCATAAAATCAATTTTTTTAAAAAAAATAATGTTGAATATTAAAATTATACAAGAAATTGAGAAAAAAAAGGATCCTAAACCACACGAACTTGTCAAATTTGTTACTCATGTCAATAGATCGGAAGCATTACAAATTAAAAAAAAAAAGCCTTGAAACCCATTTCCCATTAAATTAAAGGCTGAAGGATGAAATAGGAGAGGAAAAACCAAACAAAAATTGTGATTAAAAGAATGAGGGAGAAAATTGAAATAAAATAAATAAATTAGAGGGTATAAAAAAAATTAAATTGAAGAGTTAATTTAAAAAAAATTAAACTTTAAAAAAGAGAATATAAATCAAAAGAATAAGGGTTACGTTGAAAATCATAAAAAAACATAAACTTTAATTGAAAGATAAAAGTGAAAACCAACAAAACCATAATAAAAGAGTAAAGGAAAAAAATCAAAAATCAAAAGAATAAGAATTGAATTGAAAACAAATATATATGACAAATTGTAATTCAAGAACTACATTAAAAATGACTAAAACTTTTATAACAAGACTAAGGACAACAATAAAAAATAAAAAACAAAATGACTGAAACAGACAAATCTAAAAAGAAAAAGAGGACAAAGATGCATTTTTTCTGGAAGAGAAAGAAAAGAAGGAAGGAAAAAAACAATCGCCTACAAGGAAAAGGACACAACAATACATTTAATGACACGGTGGAAGGGTAGCTTTGGCCACCAAATGGGTTTACACGCGTCACCCAAACACCATGGACGACACCTATTCATTGGTGAGTGAACATGATGAGTCAGCATCTTTTGCGAATAAAATAATTGTTTCCTATCATGGAAATACCATAATGTCCTTCATGAACATGAGAATCATAAAAAAAAAAAAACATATTGAAAGTACACAAATATCCTTAGATGCATGTCTTGATTTTTGTCTTTTTAAGGGTATAATGGTACTTCTACTGTATTTGAAAGTGTAAAAAACCAAAAAAGTCAAAGCAAAAAAAGTCATCGGTCAACACCTTTTTTTTTCTTCGGGGACAAATAAGTATTTTAACTATTCCAATATTTCTTAAAAGACTAAAAAACTCTTGCGCAACAACTCAATAAATTGTTAAATCTAAGGACAAAACCGTATTTTTACTGTGAAAAATGAAAAATACTAACATACCCCTAAACAACCTTTTAATTACTAATGAACCAATTGTAAAAACCAAAACACCCTCAATACAATTACATTTTTTTTTCAACTCAGGGGTAAAACAATAATTTCATTATAACAATCAACAATAAACTGTCTGCTATTACAATACAAAACCCATACAATTGATAGTTTTTGTTAATATTAGCAGTACTCATTTTTGTTAAATATTAAAAGTTTTAGATGATATTTAGGAGTATGATAACAATTACTTTTCAAAGTGCTTTTTACTTGAAAATATATTGAAATAATATTTTTTTTATTTGTAAAAAACTATTTTTGACATTAACACATGAAAACGATTTAAAAACATAACAAATTAATTTTAAACAAAAAATTTAACTTTTTAGGAAACACCATTTCAAATACATCCCAAACAATCTCTTAAATTCACATAATATTATATTACACCATAATATTAAACCTGTTAAGAATAGAAAACACAAAATGCAGAGTACTCAACAATTCTGGAAATGACTTCTTATTTTATTGAACATTCTTTGGCTTTATATATAGCCTATTACGGACTTAACAAAATGAAAAGAAAACAGCTCATGTTACTCAACGTGATGAGTGCACCTAGAAGAATTAGGAAATACTAACCGCTAATCAAGTACCCTAAAGACTAGGACTTATTTAAGACTTATTCAAACAGAATGTAAAATCTCAACTGAATCTCTAAACTTTCTCTTCATTCCCTCTCTTAAACTAGTTACCACCAATAACTAGTTTAATCAACTAGTCTGTTTTAGGAACTTGACAGACTCCCAATTGACTTCAATCTGGAATGCATCCACTGTGAGGGGCTTTGTTGTAACATCTGCCAACTGATCATGTGTTACACAGTAAACCAATTCAATTGCTCCTTCTCGTGTAAGATCACGAAGAAAATGGAAGTGCACATCAATGTGCTAGCCTCGACCATGTAACACAGGGTTTTTTGATAACTTAATTGTGGAACTATTATCATAAAAAATTATAATGCACTTACTGTCTTCCAAACTCAGCTTCTCAATTATTCTCCTTATCCAAATAGCTTGACTTGCACAAACAGTTGCAGCTACAAACTCTGCTTCTGTGGTAGAAAGTGTAATTATGGGTTGCTTTCTTAAAGACCAGGCAACAGCTCATGACCCCAACATAAAAGCATAGCCTGATGTACTTTTCTTGTCTTCTATATCTCCTGCATAGTTACTATCTGCATATGCAACCAGACCTTCACATCCTCCCTTCTTGTAGAAAACTCCAAGTCCAATTGTTCCTTTCAAGTACCTCAATATTTTTTTGGTTGCCATCAAATGTAGCTCAGTTGGTTTAACCATGTACCTGTTAATCAAACTTACTACAAACATTAAATCTGGCCTTGTGGCTGTTAAATACATGAGGCATCCCACCATCTGCTTAAACAAAGTCTCATCAACATGAACCCCATTCTCATCTTTAGAAAGCTTACAACCTGGAACAATGGGATTGTGAACTGAGTTGCTGTTCTCCATCCTAAACCTCTTCAGCACCTCCAAAGCATACTTTCTCTGACAAATATAAATTCCATCTGATCTTTGCTAAACTTCTATACCAAGAAAAAATCTTATTCTCCCCAAATCAGTCATATCAAACTCCCTTAACATGGAATTCTTAAACTCAGCAAACATCAATTCATCATTGCCAGTAAATATTAAATCATCAACATATAAACTGATAATGAGAATCTTACCTCTTGTATTTGTTTTAGTGAACAAAGTATGTTCACTATAACAATTTTCAAATCCTTCACTTATGAAATGTGCTTCAAGACGATTAAACCAAGCTCTCGGAGCCTATTTTAGTTCATACAAAGCTTTCTTCAACCTATAAACTTTGTTAGGATTGTTCTCCAGCTTATAACCCTTCGGCTACTCCACATATACTTCTTCATTAAGTTCTCCATGCAAGAAGGCAGATTTGACATCAAGTTGATAAAAAGTTCACCCTTTTTGTGCTGCTAAAGCTACAATCATTCTTATTGTGTCCATTCTTGCAATTGGTGCAAATACATCTGTGTAATCTATCCCTTACTGCTGCACATACCCCTTTGCCACCAGACGAGCCTTCAACTTGTCCACTTCACCATTCTCCTTGAGTTTGTTATAAACCCACTTCACTCCAATTTTCTTTGTATCTTTAGGAAGATCAGTGAGTTCCCATGTGTTGTTTTTCTCTATAGCCTGTATCTCTATGTCCATAGCTGTCCTCCATTTGTCATGCTTCAGTGCCTCCTCAAAATGTACTGGGTCTGAAGTAAACAAAGCTAAATAATGGAGATTGATATTTGCATCTTCTTCTTCTTCTGACTCCTCCGAAAGTCCTTGCCCAGTTACATAATCGCTTGTCCACCTTGGAGGCACTTTGTTTCTTTCTTCATGAGGCCTTCTGTTTATTTCTTCATTTTCCCCATTCTGGGGACTACAAATCGGTTCAATGACTGCTTCTTCTTCCTCACTCACTACTCCTTCATTTTCTATGTTTACTGTCTTATTATCTTCCCATTCCAAATCAGCCATGATGTGCTCTTCATAACTCTTATCCCAGCTCTAAGATTTATCTTCCTCAAACATTACATCTCTGCTAACTACAATCTTCCTTGCAGCTAGATCATAGAGTCTAAATGCCTTAGACTCTTCACTTACTCCCAAAAACACACAAGCAACACTCTTTGCATCTTACTTTTGCCTTTTCACATCTGGAACATGTACATGCACCACACAACCGAAAACTCTGAAGTATTCAACCGAGGGTCTGCTTCCACTCCAAGCTTCCTCAGGTGTTTGATTCTTCACAACCAATTTAGGACTTCGATTTAAAATATATATTGTCCAGTTTATTGCCTCAGGCCAAAAAGTCTTTGGAATCTTCCTTTCCAAAAGCATGCATCGAACCATGTTCATCACCATTTGATTTTTCCTTTCCGCCACTCCGTTCTGTTGTGGAGTATATGCTGCAGTTAATTGCCTCTTGATCCTATGCTCTATGCAGAACTCATTAAACTCAAGTAAGGTGAACTTACCTCTTCGATCTGTTCTCAAACATTTAATATATCCTTCAACTTCTTTCTCAAAATAACTCTTAAAACGTTTGAACATGACTAATGCTTCAGATTTCTCTACTAAAATATAAGTCCATGCTTTTCTAGTAAAGTCATCAATAAAGCATATAATGTACCTCTTATTATTGTTAGAGATGGGAGAGATTGGTCCGCAGAGATCTGCATGAATAAGTTGGAGCTTTTCTGTGGCCCTCAAATTGCTCTTCTTTAGAATTGGACTTTGTGTTGTTTTCCAATCAAGCAGTTTGCACACACTATTGTTGGAGTCTTGAACTGAGGTAAACCACACACCATCTTCTTAAACTGGAGAGTCCTTAACCCCTTGTAACTCAAATGTCCATAACGACAATGCTATAAGTGTGCCATATCCTGTGTGGAGGTGTAGAGGCAAACTGGTTTTTATGGCAGTGATTTTACTGATAATATAAACATCCGATTTGCTGAAATCTCAGTTTGTATTATGAGCCCTTTCTCTGGATGATAAATCTTTAGCATTCCATGTTGGATGAGAATCACCAACCCTTTTTCTTGCAGTTGACCAATGCTCAACAGATTGTTTTTTAGTTCAGGCACGAAAAATACTTCACTAATAACATGCGTAAAGTCATTTACTTGCAGTCTCACATTGCCTTTTCCTAACACATCCATTCTTGTGTTATTTCCCAGCTTTACCTCCTGCCTGAAGCTCTCATTTAGATTAGTGAACAAACTCTTGTCACCACACATGTGGTTGTTACACCCGGAGTCTAAGAACCAAACATCTTCTTTTTTAGCACCATTCATCTTCACATATGACATGAGCAGCATCTCTTCTTCTTCTCCTAGTTCAGCATAGTTAGCTTCCTTATCCCAGCTTGGACATTCAGATTGAAAGTGTCCATGCTTGTGGCACTTAAAGCATTCCATTGTTGCTTTGTTGTAAGGTTAGCGTCTCCCTCTTCCTCTGCTTCTGTACGTACTTTGTCCTCGTCCTCTTGCACCAAATCTATCTTCATGGCTGATCTTGAGTGCTCGTTCTTCTCTTTTATGCCGTTGGAATTTTTGCTCATGAACAATTAAAGAACTCTGCAGCTCATCAATAGAGAGTTGATCGATGTCTTTGGACTCCTCAATCGAGCAGACACCATAATTGAACTTTTCACTCAGCGATCTGAGAATCTTCTCCACCACTGTAACATCTTGCATCTACTCCCCATATGTTCTCATCTTGTTGGCCACTGATAACACTCTTGAAAAATACTTAGAAACTCCTTCTGCAGTCTTCATCTTAAGGTTTTCAAACTCTCTACGAAAAGCTTGTAGATGTGATCTCTTGACCCTAGCACTCCCTTCAAACTTCTTCTTCATAGAGTCCCAAATTTGTTTGGAAGTTTTCTTTACAAGAATGGTCTCCAATATCGTCCGATCTATGGCATGAAAGAGAAAGTTTTTCACTTTCAAGTCTTTCAGCTTCAATTCTTCTAGCTTCCTTCGTTTTTGTGCATATGTTTGTACCGATCCACTTGCTGGCTCCTTATAGTCAGTCTCTACCAGGCCCCATAATTCCTTAGATCGCAGGAAATTTTCCATCAACATGCTCCAATGGTCATGGTGACTATCAAAGCGAG
The DNA here is from genome assembly GCA_015852605.2 of Populus deltoides. Classification (NCBI taxonomy): domain Eukaryota; kingdom Viridiplantae; phylum Streptophyta; class Magnoliopsida; order Malpighiales; family Salicaceae; genus Populus; species Populus deltoides. The sequence goes on along the minus strand of CM027585.2, from coordinate 9,732,196 downwards.
GAATGGATGGTTAAACAAAATTCCCTTTGGTAGTCATCTTCGTTGCTGCTGCAAAAAATCCTCAAAGACTGTTGCTTTGATTTTGCTAAACCTAGCCTAGCTCTGATACCAGAATGTTAAGAATAGAAAACACAAAATGCAGAGTACTCAACAATTTTGGAAATGACTTCTTGTTTTATTGAACATTCTTTGACTTTATAAATAGCCTATTACGGACTTAACAAAATGAAAAGAAAACAGCTCATGTTACTCAACGTTATGAGTGCACCTAGAAGAATCAGAAAATACTAACCGCTAACCAAGTACCCTAAATTATCTAAGACTTGTTCAAACAGAAAGCAAAATCTCAACTGAATCTCTAAACTTTCTCTTTAAAACCTACATTATAAAACCTCCATATTCATTGCATGGTCACAACAAATAGAAAGATATGGACGATAATCATATTTCCATTTGAAATTTGCACTTTCTCTATTTATGATTATAGAAAACTCTAATTCCTATCAAATCAAAACAAAACTGACCACTAAAACTAAAAACATCTAAGAATACAAACCTTAAATTAAAAAAAAAACACCTTGCCAAAAAACCTAAACACACCAGAAAATGAATATGACATCCATGTCTGAATACACATGTAACCAAAATACAGTAGCATAGTACTATACTTTTCCCAACAATAACCACCACCACCTGTAAAGAGATTATTTAATAATAATTATTTTTTAAAATATTTTGTTATTTAAAAATATATTAAAATATATATTTTTTATTTTTGAAAATTAATATATCAAAATAATTTTTAAAAAATTAATTTAAAATAAAAAATTAATTTTTTAAAAATTATTCTGATATATTAATATTAAAATAAACGTTTTAATTCTCTTCTCTTAGTTTCAATTATATGATTTTCTTGGATCCTTTCTGTTTCTCGCTTGCTTCTTTGCTGGATTTCCGATCTAAGATTTCTTCTGCTGCTACATTGCACTACATGCTTAAATAATCTTTTTTGTAATGAGTGATAACCATGGAAATATTTCAGCTCAGAAGGTCCAATCTCTTGCCTATTTCTCATCTTCATACCCATAATCTTAGCAGAAAAGGTAAACTATTTTTGTTACACATTTTCAGCTTAGAAATGTGGTGGAAGTTTATTCTTTCATTTTTCCCCCCTGCATTTTTCTCAAGCATCCTAGCAGAGTCCGTTTCTTCTGCATTGTTGTTGTTCAGTAACAAAAGTAACGCAAAAGGAAAGTAGTCTCTTGTTCGTTTCTCTTCAGATTTCTCAGGCAGTTGAGCAAAATAACAGCTGAAATTCCGAAAAAAATTAAAAATTGTAGTGTTAATCTTTTTGCTACTATTTGTGTGTGCATTGTAGAGGTTGATGAGGAGCTAGATTGAGCTTTTGGCTTTGTTTCTTTGCTTTAGTTAAAGTAGGTTTTTGATTGAGTTGCTTTATGACCTTTTAATTATCTTTTCTCTGTAGTGGCATGCCCATGATTTTGCTTGCTTCTTCTTTTACTAATTCTCTGGCTATAAAAACATATGTTTGCATTTCTTTAAACTGTACTCATTAACCATATTCGATATTTTTATTATGTTTTTTTTATAAGCTTCGCATGCTCGAAATGACAGTTAATTGATGATTTCTGGATTGGATTATTTAATTTTTGCAAACAATATTTTGAAGATTTTAAATTTGCTACCCCGTTCCCTTTTACTTGTGACGGCAATCCTAATGGTGTACAAGAAATTCATTTCCAGGAAACGGGCCGGTTCGGGAACCGAGAAACTTCCCATATTTGGCCTCTGATTCTAGTTCTGAGAGTGGTGATTCCCATATTTTAAAGAACTGGTGTGTTGATTTATCTGCTTCTTGCAAAACGTATTGAAAGCAATCCTGCTCAGCTGTATGAATTGTGAATTTCTTCTATGCCAGCCTTTTTCTTGTGTGTATTTTATTGATTACTTGTATTCATTGTTGTGATTTGAATTTCTTGGCTCTTGTAGTTCACTTGTGAGTTGGGGTGGAGATCTCCAAAAAAGGCGGTTGGAACACCAACAAAGAAGTTATTAGCAGAAGAGATGTCAAGAGAATCTGAATCCAGAAGGTCTCCGAGTGTTATTGCCAGATTGATGGGCCTTGATGGGCTACCACTGCAGCAATCTTCTCATAAGCATCCAAAGAAATCCTTGGAGAACTACACCCAAAGAATGGTATTGGCAGAGATAGCTCAAAGAAACAGAGGCTCATATGGTCGGCGGTCATCCAGAAAAAGCTCCAAGGATAAGCAAGAATTTAAAGATGTATTTGAAGTTTTAGACACTTCAAAGATGGATAGTAGTAGTTACTCATCATGTGGAAATGGACACTCAGAGCTCACAGCAGCTGAGATGGCATTCATTCAGCAGAAATTCACGGATGTTAAATGGCTTTCTACTGATGAAGAACTTCAGAATTCAAAGGAATTTCATAATGCTATTGAGGATCTGGACTCCAACAAGGATCTTTTGCTGAAATATCTTCAGCAGCCAGATTCTTTGTTCACAAAGCATCTGCATGATTTACAAGGTATCCCTCCACAATCCCATTGCGGTCGAACTCACATACCAGCTAAGAAGTCATCATATCCTGCACATTGTGGGAGCATTGGCCTAGGCTGTAATATAGAGAGAGAAAACCCATTGAAGAATCGAAGAAAACCTCATGTTGATCCTTCTAGCAACTCTTATAGTAAGCTTGAAGCTCAAAATCCAGTCAAGTTGTCAAAAGTTCAACTGGATCAGAAAGATGAATCCGCCATTCTCCCTACAAGGATTGTTGTTCTGAAACCAAATATTGGAAAAATGCAGAATTCTAAGAAAAATACGTCATCATCTCAATCTTCTAATGCATCACCTTCAGATTGTAGGAAACACACTGAAACTCCTAGTATCAAGAAAAAGGAGGTGGTGTCATGGGGAAAGAAAAGTTTTCCTGATGATGCAGGGCCCTCAAGGTATAAGTCTAGAGAATCTAGGGAAATTGCAAGGGAAATCACCAGGAAAATGAGAAAAAATTTCATAAACAGCTCCATGAATTTTTCAACTTCTGGGTTTAGAGGCTATGTCGGGGATGGGAGTTCAACTGAAAATGAGTCTGCAAATGAATCAGAGGAGACAGCAGTGAATTCCAGAAATTCCATTGATTGGAGTAACCGAAGCATACCTTCATCATCATGCACTAACGAATCATCGGTGAGCAGAGAGGCCAGGAAGAGACTCTCAGAGAGGTGGAAACTGACTCATAAGTCTGTGAACATGGGAATTGTTAGTCAGAGCAGCACACTAGGTGAAATGCTTGCTACCCCCAACTTGAGAACAAGGCTAGGAAATTCAGATGCCATGATCTGTAAAAAAGTATTCAGTGATGACATTGATTGCAATCATGGAACAGTTAGGTGGGATGAACCTTTGGGTATTAGCAGCAGGGAAGGCTGGAAGGATGTTGGTACTGGGAATCTTTTGAGATCAAGGTCTGTGCTTGCTTCATCTACTATTATCAGTAGTCCTAGAATAGACAAGCGCCGTGAAAATGTTTCCCATGACAGTTATATGATCCCTAGACAAGTGACCTGGCAGGAAAGAAACAGAACAATAAAAGGAAATTTCAATAAGAGAGAATGTTCTTCTTCTAGAAATTCCAGATCACGTTCTAAGAAATCTCACATGTCTAGCTGCTCGTATAGATATCACAGTGAGACTTCCTTGGATATTAATTTTGGCCAGGATCAAGTGCAGAGTGACATTGCAGAATATGATTCACTGGAACAAATTTGTACAGTTTCTGAGACAGCAGCTTCTCTTGTCACAGATACAGGTTTAGTTTTTGAAAATATGGTGGATGTGGTAATTGAGAACAAAGCCATGCAATCTAAGCCTATGGACCAAGAATCATCGACTTATATGTTGGTAAAAGGCAATTCCTCTACTAGTGATCTAGAAGTTTCAAGCTCAAAGGTATGGTTTATATCTTTTGTGGATGACCCATGTGCATGCTGACATATTATGAGCACCATAGATAGAAACTTTGAGCTGCAGAGTGTTCTTCCTTTTAAATCTCAATGTCAAGGAATGGAGAAATTTCTTGTTTATCTTCTCCCCTTTCCTAATAATCATCTACTGTGTTTCAGAAAAACTGTCAGTCAGATGCATACAGTTTTTGATTCACAACATCTGATTTAAACTCTATGCTTTTCCCTTAGATTGGAGTTTCAATTCATGGAATACATATGTGCAACAGCATTAGTTTTAAAAGTAGATTCTTAAATATATGAGCAACTATGTGTTTCTTTTCTTTTAATAAATGATTATTGCAAGATTGCAGTATTTATTTTTTTGTTGCTATCTGTTTTCTTAAGCAATACCAACAATTTGCTCTGGCCATAATTCTAATTTTGCTGCAATCTCAATATTGAACATGCCTGGCTTTTCTTTTTTGTCATTTTTCAGTAAATTTTGTAGAGACACGAACACCCATGCATATATATATATATATATATATATATATTTGTTTCCTACTTCCTAGGATATACATGTTTAATATTTGCCTCTTCCGTGAAATGCTTGAAGAAAAATTTCTTAGAAGTGGTTGTCTTTAGTTCAATAATCCAAAAAAACACGGTGCTGAATTAATTTAAATACTCTAGTGTCTCTCTCTCTCTATATATATATATATCATGAAATGGATACTTCAATATATAGTGAACGGTTTAATCTCAGCACTTCTTGATGTTTTAGGAACCATCAAATGGGCCATCTAAGAAAGGTTCAATTCCCATGCAGCACTCTGTAGCCGAAGTAGAGACTCCAGCAAGCTCGAAGGAGGCTGATCAGCCCAGTCCTGTCTCAGTTCTTGAAACTCCTTTTCCAGATGACCTGTCATCTGGTTCTGAGTGCTTTGAGGGTCTCAACACCGACCTGAATGGTAATCTGAAAAACTGTTTAGCTTATTAATTCTTCAGTGTTTGAACTCTACTTGGGATTTGAGTCATTGCATTTTATTTTTTAGTTGGCGTTTTCATTGGAATTTGTATCTGTTTGCATTTTCAGTGCTCCACTTGGAAATTGTGAGCATAACATTTTTTTAGTTTGTTTTTTCAGTGGAAGAATGATAACGAGTCCTTGGGAATGGAATTATTCTGTTACACTGAGTAAAAATGTTTTAAAATATTAAATAATGAGACTTTGGTTGATTCAAGTTACATAATATGCAGAGAGCAGTCATTCTCTGTCTTCATTGTTTTGTGGTTTGGCCACTTTGGATTTACCAGATATCATTCTCATACACGAGACAAAAAATGATTTTTCAGAGAAAAAGGATCTGCTGCTGCAACAAATCTCCCATTGATGGGATTTTACATTGAATTCTTATTATTGCTACCTTATTTTAATGTTTTTCCCTGCCTGTAGGACTTCGGATGCAGCTTCAACTTCTTAGGTTGGAGTCGGAAGCATACGAGGAAGGACCCATGCTCATCTCTAGTGATGAAGATGTCGAGGAGGGATCTGTTGGATTTACAGAAGCAGCACAAGTAGCTGAGGAGAGCTGTGAATTTTCCTACATAGCAGATGTACTGGTAGTCTCCGGTATTAATGATGGCGACCCTGATACATTCCTGAGAACATTGCACTCCCCAGAATGGCCAGTCAAACCATTGATATTTGAAGAAGTCGAGAAGAAGTACTGTAATCATGCAAGTTGGCCGAGGTCTGAAAGGAGGCTGCTGTTTGACCGTCTAAATTTTGCTCTCCTGGTGATTTACCAGCAATATGCAAATTCACACCCTTGGGTGAGGTCTGCAACTGTGATTGGTCCCAAGTGGATAAAAAACGGACTCAAGGATAGTCTCTGCAAATTGGTTGCTAGCCATGATAAGAGAGCTAACGAGGACATTGCAGCAGAAACAATACTGGAAAGGGAATCGCAGTGGTTGGATTTGAGGGAGGACGTTGATATTATAGGTAGGGAAATTGAGAGGCTACTGACAGAAGAGTTGGTAAGAGAGCTAGTAGCAGTGTAGGGATGGATTTTGCACACGAGTTCCTTGAGATAATTTAGGAGATAAGATATATATACTACAGAAATGTAGGAATGAAATTGATGAATTTCTCATTTCATAGAAAACAAAATCCATAATAAAAAATAGTTCAAAATGTTTTTTTTTTTTTTTTGTGGGGCTTATCGCAGCTCGAGGATCAGGCATGCGAGGTAAAACAACCTAATGTATCCAGTGCTCGCCCTTCTAGATAGACATTACTGTTGTTTTGCTTATCTAGAATTTTAGACTGACCGTTACTGAACTCCCTAATTTTGAGTAGTTGCAATCTAAAATCTCCATTTACAAACGCTATATCGCACACAGAACCAGAATCGTCTCCCAAAAAAAAAAGAAAGAGAGAGTAAAGGTCGCCATAATAATCGCAGGTTTGGGGATGGATGATTGTTTGTGCTCTTATAACTTGTAAATAGCACTATTTTTATTTTTAAAGTGCTATTTTCCATCACTATTTAAGTAGACGTGATTAAGTCAATATACTTCTATCACTGGTACAAAGGTGTCAAGAATCTTAGATAAATACTCTTGGAAAAGGTCACAAGTTGGACTTATCAACTTACATTAATCTAAAATTATATAATTTTAAGATTATTCTTTTACCTTGCTCTACGCAACAACGGATTATATATTATTTTTTCAACTTTAAAAAAATTATAAAGATATTAGAAAATAAAAATCTCAATGCTGGCTGAAATACTTTTAAAATACTTAAATGATGATATGTTGGACAACATGTTTTTCTAAAAGAAAAAATTAAGACGTCAACATATCGGATTGACCAGAGTCAACTATGATTAACCTACAAAACTCACAACCCGGTTAATTTAATAACATGAAAGAAACAAAAGACAAGTTCTGCTAATTTAATAATATAGAAAAGATAATTCTAATTTAATAACATGAAAAAAAAAAGCAAACCCGGATGAATCTTCTAAATTTGAGTTAATATTCTAAGTTCATAACCCATGAAATCTTAGATCTGAACTTAATCAAGAAGGTTAATTCCCAACCAATTTAATATTGACGGATAAAATTAAAAACAAAAATCAATCTAAAAACTTGTTAAGGCATAAAATCAGCAATTAAAAAAATAAGGATCAAACCTGATAGAAAAAAAAATTGAAGGATGAAATCGCATAAAGAAATCAATTTTATAAATCACTTCAACTAAAAAAAATATCAATAAAAAAATGAGGTAAATTTGAGAGATGAAAAAAAAAAAGAATGATGAAATTAAAAATAATTTTGAAATTGAATATTTTTTTAAATAAAAAAATTACAATTAAGAGAACATGGACTAAATATGATGGGAAGAGAAATTCAAGGGGGTGATTTTTTCAAGGGGCAATCAAGAATGAAAAAAAGTGAACATGCACCAATCAAACCGAATCACCATGCATGTGCCACTAAAAAAGAAAAGGATATCGAGACAAATCAAATGATATGGCAAAAGCATGACTACGACCAATAGAGTCATCTACATGTGCTGCCCGAAGGCAACGAAGCGACCTTACACGTGTCAACAACTTTTTCCTTTGTTTTGTTTTATGTTATTTTGACAAAGATTAAAATGCCTCTAGGACTAAATGATAATAACAAAAAAAAAATCATTATAAAACTACTACTAAGCCCCTAGAGTAAAGGTTAAAACATTTTGATGGTAAGGGCAATTGAGTCATTACACTGTTTATAGTAAAATGAAATCCCTATAAAGCCCTTAAACCCAAGGTCAATTTTTTTTAACTTTTAAAGGTAAGAAAATAATTTATGTTTTATTAAAAAAAATTGAAAAGGCAGTGTTGCCTCTAAACATATAAAAAATGATAAATTAACCTAATGAAAAAACTCCTTTACCCCTGAAGGCTACTTCACCTAATTTTTTTTGTTGAGATAAAAATCATAATTTTATTATTATAATCCATAGTAAATTAAGGCATATCTATAGTGGTTTTTCTACATGTTTTAGGTTTCGTATTTTTTTTTAAAAAAATTGATTTTGATTTGATTTTTTTTTAAAAGTGAAATTGAGTCTCACCAAAGTTTGACTTCATCACCCAAGTTACGCGTAAATCCAACTATCCAATTTAAAATGAAACTCAGTCTAGACTAAGTTCTAGATCGATGATTATCAAGTTGATTTCCCAACCAAACCGAGTTTAACAATGTTGCTTTAAAAAACTTGTTGAATTTTGTGTAAAAGAGATGATGAAAAACAAAGTTATTTTCAAACAATAAAAAGACTTTTGTACATATAACCAATAACTTACATCTTGCCCTTATTTATCCAGAAAGTGCAATCAATTCTTCAAAAATTATGATTTTTAAACAAATAAATATGCAAAACCAAGTCTAGAATCCTCAACTAGATGTTCGTTCATTTTGTTTCCTTCATCGCCCTGGTTTGAAAAGAAAACTTTTCAACCTTCCACTCTTCACACTTTGATCCTCACTTTTTTTTTCCACTTTAATTCTTAACTCTTTTAGTATTACAATCTAATTCTTAAATTCAATTTTCATTATATCATGAATTCCTTAATCATATGTATAAAAAAAAAAAAAAATTAACCTGCAGTTTATATGTGATCCTAAAATATTTTTAGATTTTTTTATTTCCATGAATTTTTGCATATTTTAGAAAATAAATTTTTTTTACAGGAAAAATTTTTTGAGGGTATAAAATCAAGCTATGACATCTAACTTAAAAGAGGAGAGAGAAAGTTGTTAAAAAAAAACGGTAATTTGTCGGTTGTCAAGGTTTATTGACAAAAAAACTATGATCTTTTTGTTAATGAGAGGAGTTTAATGGTGATATTTTTGCCTTTATCTAACTAGAAAAATCAGACCGAGGTTTAGGGATTTTTATGATTTTTGAATGGTTTTTTTTAATCTGAGTTTTTAGTTATTTTAAGTCTATAAATTGGTTTATTGAGGTTGATATGGTGTTTTTTATGTGTTTTGAATTAAAAAAATTGTTAAATATAGGTTTCTTAGGTTTAAAAGTCAAAACCCGACTTTTCAACGAGTTTCTGGTAACCTAAAGTGGTCGGAAATTGGGCAGCTAGAAGATAAGTTATTTGCTTTATTATTTTTTTTTCAAAATAAAAGAAGACAGACAAGATGTTGTCCACTCCCTACAAAAAAGAGAAAAAAAACTAGGTGTGTGGGTCTAGCCTATAAACCCAAACATGTCTGCTATTTTTTGCTTGGGTTAGGTGCTAGGTCTAGCTCCTTTCTTCCTTTTTTTTTTTCTTTTTTTTTCATTTATTCTCTTTTTTTTCTATCAAAAAAAAAATTGCTAACAAGATAATTCACATATCCTTCAATTTTGACTTGGTTCTTAAATAAAATTATAGATTTTCTTTACAATGATGACAATTGTTTTCAATTATTATGTACTTAATATGCAAATAATAATAATAATAATAAATTGATCATAAATATTCGCTTAAAATTAAAATTTTAAATTTTTTAAATAAACATTTCACATGATTTTATAACATTTATTATTTTTTATTCTTCAATTACATACAAAATATCGGCAAATTATTTTGATATATATATTTCTTTTAACTTTCTTTTACAATCATGATTTATTTTTAATATTGATTCTAGTTAAAAAATGCTTTCACTAAAATAATAAAAAGATATGTTAGTAAGGAAATTAAATTTAGATTTGAGAAATATATATTTCCTACTTATTTCAAAGAGCTTAAATTTATTTTCAAAGGTTTTAACAGGTCTTTATTTTAATTATCGTTTTTATATTTAGAAAAGTGCTGTGCTCCTAATAAAAAACAATATCATTGTTTTTAAAAAGATTAAAAAACTTTTATCATGATATAATATGAATAATTATGTATTAGAATGATATGTGGAATTTTGAAAATAATTTATTTATCAATATTGAATGAGAATAAAATATCTTATTTATTCTAATTCTTTTTATTTTTTTTTATTAAATTAAGAACCCATGAAAAAAAAATATGTTTTTTCATTGAATAAAATATTGATATGAAAAGGAAGAATTGACTAGAATTTCTTTTCAATGAAGTTTAAATTATTTTTTTTTATAAAAAAATAATTTTATTATTGTATAATTAAATAAAAACAATTAAAGAGCTCCCCATAACATAAAATTTGATATCTTAATTAATATGCATATTTATCTCAGCTTCCCAACTAAATTTTTTACTGGAATCAATAATTTTTTTTTTATCATTTATTAATACATATAATTTTTAATTTATTTTTTTAAAGACCAGTATCAACTCTTCAGCTTCCAGTTAAATTTTTTCTTAAAAAATTTTAAAGTAGCATGTAGAATAAAACTAGTACAGAATATCAATTTAAAATTTAGCATATATGATATGTGTGTATGATTAAACTATAACGAATAAAATGCGAGAATTATATATAAATCAATTAATCACGAGAACTAAATAATTATTATAAATCAAGAACTTTTTTATTGGATTTCTAACATGGTACCCGTACATAACAAGATGCATGCTGCACTGTTGCTCAACAGTATACCATATTTGAGCCCTGGTGAAACACCCCAGATTTAAGCAGGAATCTTGTTGAGGGCCGAGGATTCTTGCTGGCTCAGAAGATCAACACCACTCTTGGGAGATGGAGGTGGTGGGCTACGGCGACGGGAATTGGGCATGAATTTGAAGGCGGAGGATTCTTGCTGGCTCAAAAGATCAATATTACTCTTGGGAGGTGGCGGCGGACTAGGTAGCGTCCTGGTATTTGTGGAAGAGAAGGCAAAGGCCATCATGGCCAGCAAAACCATGAAGGCTACGACCAATGGCTTCATGGCACCTTCCATTGTCATAATTTTCAATTTTATCGTCTCCTTTAGACCTTGATTGCACTCTTGAACAAGAACCACCTTCTTAACTAAAAAAGGAAACTGGTTCGGTGGTCAATATTTAACGTAGAAATTGACGGGGAGCGGAAATTATTCTCTGGAATGGTTTTGAATATTTGGGAAATCTTTTACTATTCTCTCTCACCTTTCCTTTCGTATGGGCTCACTGAATATAGAAGGTATGGAAACCAAGCTAATAGCGGGGATTCATGGGTTTTCTTAGACACTCATGAAGCAAAATCTGAATATTATTTTATCCAATTTTATTTATATTTAGGGGAAAAAAAAAGGAATTAAATCAGTCAGCTAATTTCCTTAAATAATTTCTTATACAATGAAATAATCTCGACAGAATTCTTCTTTCTCAATACCTTTTTTTAATAAATTTTATAATATTAACATCCTATTAATTATTCTCTTCATCAATTTTTTTTTAAATAATTACATTAAAATTCATAACTTACTAAAAAATAATATAGAATATTTCAATTCAAGATTTTTCTTTTCTATTTATAACTATCTTTTTTTAAAAAAAATATGTGGCCAAAAGTAATTAATAGAATTACTTCTTAAGCACTCTCTCGTTTATTCCTATATATCGTAACAAATACTTTCTTTTCAATTGCCACAATAAATAAATAAATAAATAAATTCCATCAAATATTCCTCCATCATAATGAAAAGGGGATAAATTTCAAAAATACCCTCCAATTATATAGGCCATCTTAATTTTACTGTCAAACTACTTTTATAACAATTTTATCCTTAAATTTTCAAAAATTCTCAAATAAAGATTTTCATCAATTTTAAGAATTTTTTATATTTTCTCACCCAAATTTTTTTGCTAAAGTCATCAATGAATAATACAAAATAAAGATGTGTTTTCTAGAGTAAACCAATTAAAGGAAATATTCAGGTGTGTTTTCTAAAGTCATCAATAAATAATATAAAGTTATCATAACCAGTCTTTAACAATTTTTTTTCAAAATTTCTAAAATAATACAAAAATATTGAAAGAATAGTATTTTTATTGAATATCTCCAATTTTTTAAAGGATTTGTTATTTTTCGATTTTTAGCATTGTTGCATATTATTATTTTGAGGGAGGAAACAAGACAAAACATGGTAAAAGGATAAAAAATGAGGGAGAATAAAAGAAATAAGAAAGAAAAATCAAAAGAAAAAATATTTAATTGAAAATAGGACAAAAAAAGACAAGAAAAGGAGAGATAAATAGATAGTGAGAACGAAATACCCAACCCCTTTTCCATATCCTATTAATTACCACAATCATATTTTAAATCTATCCTAGGATATCTAAAAATTCCTAGCTAAACACTTCAAGATCAGGGTTGCTCTAATTATGCATGTTATAACATATAAACGTCTAGGATATTTACTATAGAACTTCTTTTTTATCCTTATTTTTTGTCCTTTTGTGCCTAAATCAAGGTATAATTTATTAAAAATTTTAAGTTCAAGGAAGATTAATACATAGGTAACAAAATGTAAAACACATAGAAATTTCAATACTAGTCTAAATTTTGGTTCCAAAATCCATTTTTATCCTTCTACTTTATCTTCTCAATCTTAAAAGTCCCTATAATTTATAAAATAATTAATTTTTATCCAAAAGTTTATTCTTCTTATTTATTAGTCTTCTGATTTGAAAGAGAAGAGAGAAAGTCATTTGTTCTCATCGATTCTAATATTAGAATAATTGATTTTGGTGACAATGAGTTTGATTTTGTGTTCTTGAAATGTTTTTTTGAGTTTATTTAGTTTTATAAGTAACTTTTTTTTTTAATGTTATTTAGGTGTTTCTAAGCAAAAATAGGTCGAAATGGGTTTTGATCCAAAAAATCTAACCCATGATCTAAATATTAGTAGACGACGTATCATTTATCCTATTTCTTCAAAAAAAGAAAAGAAAAGAAAGAAGGCAACCACCTTTTATAAAAAGAAAAAAAAAATCATAAAAGGGCTCAAGCTCAGCTACAAGTTTTGGTTTTTTTTTAAGGCTCAAGTGCGCTAGGCTACCTAAGCCAGGCCCACGTGCCTGACCTCATTTTTATTTTTTTTTGTTCTTAATTTTTTTTTCATTCCAATTAGATCCTTTAACTTTTAAGAAAAAAAAATTTCTTTATTTTTGTTATCATATATTTAGCTACAAAATCAATTTAAAAAATAAAATTATTAAACTCAATGAATTCTATAACCTCGGGCACGGGTTTGTTAGATTATGTTGTGAAACATAGGTGAATCCAATGTATTGTTAGTCTCTTTTTTTCATTTAATTTTTTCTTCCAGTTTTTTCTTTTATTTTATTTAAAAAAAATTTCTCTATTTTTGTTATCATATATTTAGAGGGGAGAAAATTTAAAACAAAAACTATTTAACACACTGAAATTCATGACTCAAGTCGTAAGTTAACGAATTAACACATGAAATAAAAGTTAGAATATATTATTGTCTCAATATTTTTTTTATATATTTTGAATTAGTCTCCTTATATGTTTCATTTTTATTTTTGTAGGATTAATTGATTCTAATTTGTCTTTAAAGGGTTATCACGGTCACAAGTTTGACAAGTTAATCATGATTGGCCTCTATTGATTCACTAAGTCATTATGTCAAATTGTTTTTTAATCCAAATTCCTTGATTTTTTCTAATCATCTAGTTTTTTTTCCTTAAAAAAATGGTCTTACCTACAGCATAACACGAGGCAATAACCTAGTAAATTCTTTATTTTCTCTGAACCCCAAAAAAGGTGGGAGAGGGGACAATTTTCCTTCATTTTGGTGTTATAGCCTTTAACTCATTCTTTTTCTCTTCCTCTTTATTTTTTTTGTTTTCCTTCTTCTATTTTCCCTTATGTTTCCTTTCCTTCTCTCTGAACATCACATATTAGCACCAAACCTGAGGTACCATTAAACTAGCACCTCTAAACCAAATACTAACTTATCAATCACTTTAGCATTATCCCTCTCTCCTTTTTACTTGGCCAACCATAACAACCATCCAACCTATTGTTACCTATTTTTGGGTTTCCCACAAAAAATAAAAAGAATATAAAAAAATACACATCAAAAAAATATATTCGAAAAGAATAAAAAAAAAATAGGAGTGAGAAAAGGATGCTGGAACTACCATAAAATGGCTAGGAATTGGTTGAGGAGGTTCAGAAATACAAGAATTGAGATTTGATAGTAAGAACCCTGTTGATAAGAAAAATTCAATTCAAGGAAGAAAAGTCCAAAATCAGATGTTTATGGATTCAATTAAATTTTATCCAAGGTTTAATTGAATTTATGGAGGGTTTAATTGCAAGAAAATTGATTTCTTAAGTCAATTTAGGCTTTTATTGGAAGAAATTAAAGTTCCGAGGTCCAATTACAATTTTGAAGAATTGATTTGGTCAAATCAGGAGCTTAATTGCATAATTATTGAAGTTTAATGGTCAATCAAGGACTTAATTGAAACAATCCAAACCAAGGACTAAATCGGAAAAGGCGCTAAAATCAAGGGGTCTAATTATAATTTATCTGGGGGGCTTGATTACAAAAAATACAAAACTCCAATGACCAAATTGAAAATATACATTTTGAATAAGAAAACGGTGCCATTTCAGAGGCACTATTCATTCTCTTCTTCAGGATCCGTTTCAACAGACAGAAGAATTGATTCAGCAACAAAAGTCGCAGATTGCTTCAGTTATGAGGAGCGTTTCACAGCTAATGCACACTGGCCGTTACTATTTTCATGCAATAACGCAGGCATCCTCTACTATAAAAGCCAGAGGAGAGACCAAGCCGAGAGGAGGGAAAAGGAGGAGGAGCGGGACAGCAAAGAAAAAAAAACAGAGGATACAACAGGAGGAGAGGAAGCATGTTGGTGGAACAGCCCTTCCACACTGTCATCTTCGTCCGCAACGGCGAAGCCGCCACTGTGAACCAACGAGAGTAGCAGCACCACCACAAAGCCAGTGCAGAGGGGGGAGAAAGGGAGGAGGAAGGGAGAAAAGACAGAAAAAAAAAGGAGACAGTGAGGAGAACGAGAGAGCAGAAAGAAGAAGAGTAAGGGAGAGCAGAGGCAGAAAGAAAATGGGGAGAACAGAGGAGGAGAGAAGAAGTCAGTGGACGAGGACGACATCACCATCAATTTCCGCTTCTCTAGAACTAGGAACCAGACCGAGCAAGATAGGGAGTGGCATCATAGCTTCTTCCTAGAATCCCAGTGACAAGCTTAGGAGAGATTTCTCCCAGCAGCAGCTGTGAACCAGGTAAGCTTTTCATTCCTTTTCCTTCCGTTCATAATTGCACAAATACTGTGCAGTTGCAATTTAATTACTTTGTGGCTATAGTAGGCGTGCGTGAATTGTTCACGCACGCTTGCGTTTAAAAACCAGTCGGGTCACCGGCTTAGGCCAGTGACCCGACCAGGCTTGCTGGGGCCAGCCCCGCCACATGGGCCGGGTTAAGCCAAGTCCCAAAAAAAATTCTTCAAAAAGTATTTCAAAAAAATCTGTGATTTTTTGTAAAGTTTTTACTGCATTTGATCAATATCGGTTTGTATTTTTATACTGTAAAGATACAAATCCGGTATTAAAATACCATGTTTTCATCCAGACATAAAAAAAATAAAAATGTTTTATTTTCATGCATACGGCCAAATCTCTCAAAAATAAAAAATCATATTGTATTTTCATACAACAAAGAAAATTTCAAAAAATATGTATTAACATGCATTTTAGCTTTAATAATCAGTTTATTAAAGTCACGAGAACTAGGCCAACATTTCAAAAATTCAAAAAAAATTTATTTTGTTTTCTTTTAATATCAGGGGTTATGATCTTATACGTAAAACGTGTTCCGGATATTAAAATTTTCTTTGTTGGCATTAGACTGATTAAGTTTTACCCGATAAGATAAGGATCTCTTTACCGAAGAGAACTTTTTCTTAAGCCATAGACGGACCAACAAATAAAAAGCATGACATGACTTTAGATTTTATCAGACAATAAAACAATGCAGCTTACCTTAGGTAGGACGTATTTGGGGTGCTAATATCTTCCCTTTAGGCAACCAGTCTCCGTACCTAATCTCTGAGACCAGTTAGGGTTCCTAGTGACCAAAATACTAGGTGGCGACTCCCATTCCATTTTTCCACTAATAAAAGACATAAATTCCTTGTCTCCACACATTTGCCACATAAGATTAGATTTTGAGGGTGGATGTTTTCGCCTGCGACGCCGCACACGTGCGACACAACCAATAACCACAACAACCATTTTTAGCTTGTTGTCCTTCTCTATTCTCTATCTTCTCATTTCCTTTTTTCTTTTCATTTTTTCGGTCAACCAAAACCAATCAACCATGCACTCCAGCACCTCCTTTCCTTTTAATCTCCTATCCCACTTAAAATGCATAACATAAAATGTTGGACATCATCTTTTCTATAGCCAATAATTAAAGCTAGTGAACAAACAACATCAACAAGAGGAAGATGTGAAAGACAAATCTTATTCCATCTTGATCTCATCCATTAAGTGATGGTGAGTTACACTATTGATAATAAAAGGAAGAGGATGAGGAGATGCAACCAATTTGCAGCACCATCAACATGTGACCCTATATGTTAGCATTTGTGATGATATGCGGAGTCCCACATGTCGGTCACTTAACATCTAAATTCTAGCATGTTCTAGAAGGTATATTCATCCTTCCGTGCTTTATTTTATTTTTTTATTTTTAAATATATTATGGTGTATTGAAGTGTATTTTTTCATATTTGTTTACAACATCCCGAGTTTAGAGATTGCTTGAAAAATTTAAGGTAAAATAAGATGGTATCAATGTTTCATGGTGAAATTAAGATGACAATATGTGTTGTAATTTAAATTTAACCGAGTTATGGTTGTTTGATCCTGCTTGTTTCTTTGTTTTTTTTTTGTTTTTATGATTGTTGCATTCTAAGTTGCCATATAAGACTTTACATATTAATTTGTATGTTTGTAATGCCTTCTTGAGTCCGTCTAGGAAAAACATTGATATGCTCGTATCTTTTGAAATGACATTTAGTTTTGTTCGTGTTTGTAATCATGTTTTCAAATTTTTAACCTATCAGTTTGTTTTCAAAACATTTCGAGTTGGTGTTTGCTTTAAATTTTTTTTAAAAATGTTTTGTTGATTTTCATGGATACAAGTTTGCTTGGAATGTGTTTAACCATGCTTAACTTTAAAAATATCATTTCTAAATCTTTGTTCTCAAATCATGTGATTGTGAGTTTAATAGTTCCAAATCCATTATAGTATAAAAAACATGACTTTTAATTTTTTTTTAATTCATGATGGTCATCGATTCTCAATAGTACCATATATTCTTGTTTCAATTTTTAAATTATGTATATATTTTTTAATTTGTGCTTCTATGTGGTTATAAGGGTTAAATCCTATTTATAAAAACTCAAGCTGGTTTTTATATCAAAAGCAACTTTTCATTGCTTACTTGAATTTCTATTTGTTATGAATTCACTTTTTTCTATTTAGAATTTCATGACTTTTATTGTATTTTCACTACGCATATATATGTATTTTCTCACACTTTCCACATGTATATTTTATATGAAAATTTATTTGGCATGCACCCTTGCATGGCATATATTTTTGGTCACCATAAAAAGACAATAAAATTGGTTTTTAACTAGGAATAAAGTACAAATGCACAAGAAGAAAATGATATATCTCTTGGCTTTTAATGTGTGTGTGAGAGAGAGAAACTTGTACTCAAAGTTGAACTTAAACACAATAAAAAAGGAAGCTAAAGAACAAAAATCCATTGTCAAAACGACATAAGGGAGAAATATGCTATAAGGTAGAAGAATGGTTCTCTCTCATTGCCAAAACAACATTGTTTTTGGCTTTCTTCCTCATTTTTTTATATGAAACTCAAAATTTTATTAAACCTTTTTCCCGTTTTTATTTTTATTCTTTTTTTTTTCAAATCAGTCTTTGTAATTTTAGTTCCTTTGTATTTAGTTAGTTTGGATTGATTTTTCAAATTTCTTTCAATTAAGCCCCTGATGATATTCAAAACAATCCTTTAATGTTGGTACCTTTTACTCTTCAGTCTTTGGATTTCTAATTGGTTTATTTTTGGTTACATTGACCTAAAATCTCATTTGTTATCTTCAATTAAGCCCTTAATTAAATTAATAAATCCTTAAATTCTAGCATAACGTGAATCTCGTGGATATAAAGATCCAAAAACCTATAATCAAATTGACTCTTTCTTATAAAGCTGTATTTAAGTTTATAATTGAACTTGACATAATGATACCATGTACCGAGACGCCAATACTATAAGTTACCAACCCCCACCTATTACCTATAATTGAGAAGCAAATGAGAATTATAGAAGATGCCATGAAACTTGATTAATGTTTTAATAAGTTAGAGTAGTTCTATGAAAAACTAAAAAGTGTGAGTAAAACCTCATATACATAATAATAATTACTAAAATCAAAGTCTGTATAACAAAATAAATACAAGTTAAATAAACATATTTATACTAGGTTCCCAAAATAATTTTGGAAAAATAATAAAAAAATTCTAAACAAAATAGAAAAAAAAAATCTTAAATCAACTATGAAACTAATAAAATTCTTGTATAGTAGCTTCTAGACCTTCTCCCAAAGCCTTTCTGATGTCTGATTGCCTTGCCATCTTAAACTAATATAAAAAATACCTCTGGAAACTTCTGATAGAATTTTAGCTTGATTCAATAGTCGGATTGAAAATTATGCTTGTTAGCATAAAACTATATTATAGAAAAAATAAGTCAAATCCATTTGTAAGTGGAAAAATAAGTTGAATCCACAAGTCTTGTATGAAATAAGGTTCATATATCTTGAATTAACCTATTAAATGCCTCTTTACCCTTCTTAGTTGTTGACCCTTCAATGAGCCCTATTGACACATGTAATGGATCCTTTCGTATAGTTTGAATTTACCATCCCTTCTCTTTTTAAAAGGATTCGATCTTGAATCACCGAATCCTCATATTGTTTGGATTTTGACTCGTTTTTGGAAGATATATCAACTTCATTTTACAATTTTTACCCTAGTTCTTATGTCTTGAATTTCAGTTTGTTCTCTAGTATAGCTTAGTGTTGCGTTTACTTTGGTGTGTGTGTGTGTGTGTATGTAACTTTATTCTAGATGACGACAACGATGAAATAACATAAAAATGAAAAAAATAAAGAGATATAAACTGATTTTCAAGCCTTACTGTAATACCTACTGATATGAACTCCGTGAATATAAAAATCCAGAAACTCACAGTCAAATCAACTCTTCCCAAGAAAGCTAAATTTAGGCTTGTGATTGAACTTGACGCAATGATAACCTGTCTTGAGGAACCAAGACTTTAAGTAATCAACCCCCACATAACACCTATAATCAAACATAAAAAAAAGTATAGAAGATGTTATAAAGCTTTGTTAATACTTCAGAGAATGTTAGACGATCACAAATATGTCCATAGGTATTATTTTTTAATGCTCAAGTAAGAGACTGGTGATGTTGTCAAGATTTTATTCTCTGGAAACAATGGTGACTCAACATAGTCATACTTGCTTCCTCTACTTAAATATAGTTCTCTATCACTTGTTTAACATTGATAAGTGTTTTGTCATGGAGGGTATACAAGTTTTTTTTCCTATAAATAGTAGTTATAAACTCTACTAATTAAGGCTTTAGTGATAATGAGTTCGGGTAGATTCTTCATGCTTAGCATTTCCTTATTGAATATTTAGATATATGCCTTAGTATTTTCATCCTCTCATATAGGTGTTGAAATGAGAAATGAGTTTGACACAAAGATCATGAAGACTTAGGATAAAGCCATAATCAAGGTTGTAATGGACCTTAGCAGATTCCTAAAAAGTTTTAGGGAAAATCTTGTATAAAGTATCACTCTTTATTATCACTAGCTCGAGGATATTTTAGTAGGTGAGTAAGAAGCTTAGGGGATGTAAGATAATAATGAATAGATTCTTTTGTGCTTTTCTAGGATACTTTAGTAGAAAACTAATGACTTTATGAAGACTTTGCTTTTTGGAATCGAAGGTGTCCCTATCTAGTGACACTTGTCTCTTCTACTAGAGTATGGTTCTCTAGTACCTATTTTATATTGAGGAAGTCCTATCAGAGAAAGTATATAAGCATTCCTATAATGAGTAGTTATACACTCCACTAATTAAGGCCTTAATGGTAATAGGTTCGAGTATATATTTTTTTTTTAGCATCTCCTAATTGAATATTTAGAGATAATATTTGGGGGTTTTATCTTCTCATTAGGTGATGGAAAAAAGCTTAGTTGGTTTTTTTTATAGCTAAAATAGTAGTGCTGAAATGAAAAATAAGTTTAATATAGAGATCATAAAGGCCAAGGATGGAGACAGGTTTAAAGGTGTGATACCACACCCTAGAAGATCCATGAAAAGTTGTTGGGAAATCTTGTGCATAACATCACTCTTTTATATTATAAGATTTATGATGTTTCTAACATTTTATATATATTATATGGGATTTACAAGGTTGTTATAGTTCTCTAAATTGACCTTCAAGGAGACATAATCTTTTGAGAGATGAGTGTGTAACACTCTGATAAATTAGAGAGTCTTCCACCTAGTGGGAATGATGTTCTTTGTTATAAGGTTGTATAACCATTGATCTCGTCTCGTGTTTGGGTCTTTTTTGTTAGGGAACATGCAAGCGAGAGTTAGATGAGGATTGATGGAGATAGCCACACATATAGCTAGGATTTATAGAGGAGTACTTTTCAGAGTGAGAGAGACTTTTTTGTAAAGTGGGAGCATCATGCATACTTTGTATGTTATTTTGTCTTGTTCCTTCATGAAATCAAAGTTCTCTCTATGACTCTAATGCACATAGTGGAGCATGTTGTATTTTTTATTGACAAAATGAGAGTTGTTCTTGTATGACCAGTGCAATATTATTGACCATTTATATTTGATGAGAAAGTTATTGGAGAGCTAGAGTTTTTACGATAGAGAGATCAGCTACTCTTCTATATTTTAGAGTTTCGTTAGCCATGGAAAAGCATGATGAGTCAAAGAGAATGAACTAGCTTTTGTTAAGTTTTTCATAAACGGCGCCATTAATGAAGTTAAGAAAAATCTTCACACAAAATATAGGCTTTCCATGACCGTTTGTAAGGTTGGGGAGTGATGGATTAAATGTAAACCTTTGTTTAGCCTAGCGTATGTTGTTTTTGAAAACCAGTTCCCTTTAAAAACATAGGACATTTTGATGCTTAAGTCAGTAAATATAAGATGATAAAATAATATATAAGAAGAGAAAAATAAAATAACGTTGTAGGGAATGCATATCTAGGTGTACTGGCTAGAAATTGTATAGCCTGGCGTGACTTTGAATCAATGATCTAGATCTTATGTGATTAAAACTTACGTATAATGCACCCTTGCATAACACTACTAGAAAATCGATAAATACAAAAGGAAATACCAAGGGAATATTTTCATTGGTAAATTACCGATGAATGTTACCAACAAAAATATTCCCTCGGTATTTACCAAGGGAATTACAGTGGGAAAAAAATAATTAAAACAAAGCAAAAAAAAACGATTATGTGCCATTTTTACCAACGGAATTACCGCCAGAATAAATTCTGCCGGTAAAATCCGTTGGTAAATCCATTGGTATATTGTGAACATTATTCATCATGTCAATTACAAAGGGAATCACCAACGGAAAATTCCGTCGGTATTTTTCAGAGAGCTCTGAAACTGTTCACTTTCTAATTGCACTGTTAATTATTGTTCTTTATAGACAAAATCACCGACGGATTGAAAAGTTGTCAGTGTTATTTAGCAGTTTTCTGAAAAATTTTGATTAAATTAAAATTTTAAATTAAATATTACAGACGGGAGCAACGACGGATTGAAAAGTCGTCGGTAATATTTGACGGTTTCTGAAAATTTTTTATTAAATTGAAAATTTAAATTAAATATTATAGACGAAATATATCACCGATGAAATGATTAAAAATATTAATATTTAATAATCCCTAATTTCATAACAGATGGGGCTCCCTTCTTCTTCTTCTTCTTCTTCTTCCCTATATGTAAAAAACATCAACATCCATTTCTTTCTATTCTCTTCTCTCCTCAACTCCTTCTCCTCTCCTCCATGCTCAGGTATGTATTCTTCTCCTTTCTGTTTTCTTATTAGTGTTTTTAATTAATATACTTTACGATTTTTTTCTTAATTTTCAACCAAATTAAAGTAATATTTTTTTCCTTTTTTGCATGTTTTTTTTCACTATATTTTTATTTTATTTTATTTTTAATTGTTTTTGTTCTTAATAATTGTATGAATATTGTTGTAGGATTTTTTTTCATATGATTTTTCTTTTTTCTGAGCATTTTGAGTATTATAGATTGTTGATTTATATTAATTTAATTATTTTATAGTTTTGTAAAATGGATTTTTTTAACATTTTTAAATAATTACCGACGGAATTACATACGGTATTTTTTCGAGGAAAATACCGTTGGAATGAAGTAGATAATTTTTTTTACGCATCTTTTCCATCAGTAAATCCATTAATAATAATATTTTTTTATTACCAACAGACTTACCAAATATTTTTGCTTCAGCATGCCATGTAGAACAATGTGTTTGGATTGGCTAGTATCCTCGTTTGTTTTTGCTTTAAATCAGTGGCAATGCATCCTTTCTTATCATCTGCTGCTTCCAATGGAGATTATTCATAAAATTGAAGCCACTTTTCTATGCGTTCAGCCTCTTCTTTGCTGGATGGTAAGATTAAGCGTCAAGGAAATCAAATATGGAATAAGATTTGGAAGTGGCAGGGTCCCTCGACGAGTTATGGAAGCTTTTGATGAGTGGGAAGCATGCAGCTAGCTCGTCAATTATCCCATAAAATTTTCATGCCTGATTTATTTGATATAAGAATATTAATCTTCACAGGTGATCATCCATGTATAGCTGCTGCATCGCCCAAATTATAAATTCCAAGACAGGTTACAGGCAGTACTGTTCCTTTCGCGTGGACTCCGAGCTAGACCAGCATCGGTGCTAGCTACTACTATTTTTAAAACATGTATTTAATTTGTTGAAGGTTTTTTCATGGAAGATTTACAGCTGTAGATAACGTGATAAATACCAAATTAAATCGTTAGGAAATTCATTTAGTTTAAAAGATAAATAAAATCCCCTAATCAGATAATTATTATATTAATTAGCAGTTTCTTCAAATTTCAAGTAAGATGTACCAAAAAAATATTCGAAATAGGATCCTATTCGCAATAGAATTGTATTTCAAAACGCTACCTTTTGTCTTCCGTTGTTCAACTTGTCTTCTCCTGTAATTTCTATAAATTATCCTCAACAGTTTCTTGTCTTCCCTCAAGTTTTACTTGACAAATTCTTGCATCTCTTGTGTCTAAGATCTTTTGCTCTATATTTTGCGTAATAGATGGAGAATAATTTTTCACTTCTAAGAGAACAAAAAATCATATCAGATGATGAAGAGTTGCTTTCGCTCTCGCTCTCTACTGGATCTAGGTCACAGCCATTATCGCAATCATCATCGCAGCTAATGTTAGGTCAATCACCAACGCTTCCATCGCAGTTATTTCCACCAGTGAAACCGCCTCCACCACCGCCACACATTCTCCATATGCAGCCCCCTGCTAACCCATCTCATCAAGAAGCTGTCATTGGGCAACTGCATTCTCACATCCGCAAGTCTCCCTCTAAGATTTTAAGGGAAGGAAAAAGTCACACCATACCGGCACCGTATCCATGGGCTACTACTAGACGTGCCGCAGTACATAGCCTTGAATATCTGCTAGCCAACGGACTAACCATTATTTCCGGTCAAATGCAGTGCAAAAAATGCGATAGACAGTATGAAATTGAATATGATTTGCAGCAAAAATTCATGGAAGTCGCATCTTTTATTTCTGCAAACAAGGACACCATGCATGATCGAGCGCCATCAGTTTGGCTGAACCCAACCCTTCCTGATTGCAGTTTCTGTAATAAAAGAAACTGCTTGAAGCCAATTATCTCCAAGAAGAGGTCCATTAATTGGTTATTTTTGCTGTTGGCGCAAATGCTTGGGTGCTGCCAACTAAAGGCGTTGAAATATTTTTGCAAACACACCATGAATCATAGAACAGGTGCTAAAGATCGAGTTCTTTATCTTACTTACATTGATCTTTGTAACCAATTAGATAGATCGTTTGATATTAAGTTTTCTACGTAGGGAATTACCACTGGACCTTCTCCACAACCACTGGATGGAGAAGCCTTGTTAGTTTTTTCTTTAGATTTGCGTTTTAGCTTTATTTAATGAATCCTTGCTTGCAACATTGTTATAGCTACTAAGATGGCTAGCAATTTTCTTTCTATCTATACAGTTCGATGATGCGAAAGCGACTAGCTTCTTGTTTGTTTACGAGTTGCATTATTAATTAGCACCTTAATTACTTGAACGTGTTTTCATCAATCGAAAATTCTAGGTCATTGTTGAAGGAAGGGAAGGGATAATTTCACTATTTAGTAGTATTACATAACGAGGTGAACAAGTTTTTTTTTTTTTTTTTCCTTAAAAATTGTTTTTTTTTTAATTTTTTTTTATATATTGTATATCACATTATGAATATTATCATCCTCATGTCGCCACATCAACAACCATCACACCACTAGTATCATCCTCCACTGCAATAAAAACAACCATTATTTATCATTATACAAAAATTACCCATCAATTTCATCGTATCTTCTTTATCATCAAATCCTTTAATATTATCATCATTATCATTAAATCCACCTCTTTCAGTACCAACCATTATCTCTATAACCTCTCAAATATATAAGGAAATTTTGTTTTTTCATTAATTCATTATACACACTTTTTACTATAAGAGCGTTGCATAATACTGATTGAATATTTTGTCGATACTTAGACATTTATTATGTTAAAAAAAATTACTGATAGAATCACAAATGGTAACTGGTCATCGAAAAACATATTATCGGTAATTTATATTTTGTTAGTCATTTTATCAGTAATATAATCATTGATGGATTCCTGGTAAAAAAAAGCCACCCCAACAAAAAAAACTTTCAGCATCATTCCTTCGATAATTTCATCAGCGATTATGACATATTACCTACAAAATAAATTGTTGGTAACTTCATTGGTGATCAAATGCATATGACCAATGAAATTAAACCATCAGAGATTTACATCTAAAAGTGGCAAGTCTTGTAATTTTTTTTAGCTCCATGAAACTTTCTAATGGACTTATTCCGCCACTAAATCCATATGTAATTATTAGTGGCAAAGTCATGTAATTGTTTCTAGCTCCCTAGAACTTTTCGAGGGACTTAGTTTGTCGATCATTCTGTCTGTGATTCAAATTTCATTGATAATTCTGTCAGTATTGTATTTAATATTTTTTAAAAATAAAATAAACAAAACAAGGAAAAAAATTAAAAAAGAACAAAACCAAAATTTTATTATTAATTTAAAAATATTATTGAATATAATTTATCTAGTGGACAAAAGCTGAAGGAGAAGGAGGAGGTAAAGGCGAGCCTTTGTCAAGATTAGATGGGCGACGAGGTAGACCATATATACCAATGACGGTTGACAACAACTGCTTAAGAACATTTACTTTATCCCTTAAGTCATCATCTCGGATCTAAGTTGGGTCATCTCAATACTAAGTCAAGTCGTTTGAGCGTCAACTTGTCCTCGTATAATCATCTAGACAATCGAATATTTTTGCCTTGAACTCGATTACGAGGAACCAATGATCGCTACACTACATCCTATTAGCATATCCTTAGCTGTAGTGTTTAAGATACTGTAAATTCAATTTCTATCAAGTCCATAAAACGATCCAGCCTCCAACTATACATCAAGACCGAGTTCCAGATAGGTGAAAAGATCATCCCCGTATCTCTTCTACAATTGGGTGTTATATGTTTCCTGAAAAAAAAAACAAGTCAACAAATTAAAAAAAAACAATAATAACTTAAGAAAAAAATTGTTGAAATCTAAATTACCATGAACTTTTGAGCTTGGCTATCTACAAGCTACTGCACACTTTTCCAACAGTCCTTAATTTGCATGTGATTTTCAACAAAAAGCTTAATCGGTCTTAGATCGCGTCCAAAAAGCGTAGCTTGTAAAAGGAAGCTACTATTATTTAAAATTTTTCATATAATACAACATTTTAAAAAATGTAATAAAATAGAGTCTTATCATCCATTTTGCATAAGAAATGGATTCACTGGTCTGCATGATAATTGAACCATGAATCTCTTTGTTCCGGTTCTCCACATCAAACTGTGACCGCTGCTAGAAATGCTCAGACATCACATGTTGGAATAAGCATCCCAGATAGTCTTTGAGACGTGTGGATGTCTAAAATACCTCCACATGGCCACGTCTTCCCATTCTGGATGACCTTTTTTTTGTATATTTCTTTGATTTTTTTGTGCCTCATACCATAAATCATGCAACCTGGTACATAAATAAATTATTAGTTATGATAATAAAAAATAAAATTTGAACATTAAAAGACAATCACATTTTTAATTCAATCTTACCTAATAACGCTGTGATTTTCCCACATCCTCTTCCCAGTAAAAGTTTTCCTTGCATGTCGATTTTATAAAATAATTAGTTTATTATGATTAATAGATTGATGGAATTAAATAAAAAAAAATATGTATATACTAACTTTGAACTTTCTGAACCAAGCATTAATCATAAGCTTCCATTTGGGATTTTCAAAAACCTAACTTCACTGAAACAAAGACACTTTCATCTACACTTTTATCGTAGATGTTATCGTGCGAGTACCCTCCATATTTTTAAACTTGAAATTAATTATTCAAAAACTATCCATTGTTATTTATTTTTTAATGGTAAATGAAAGGAAAACAAACTTATATGATGTGGTCGGGCTTCCACTGAGTAAAAAAACTTCCTGGTGTATATACATCCTACTCAGAAGGGACACCCTCTCTATAAGGCAGTCTTGCACTCGAAAAGCCTGTGTTAAGAGAGGGCTCCTAGTCATGGTTTGCTCCTAACGACTCATGATCATTAGACATATTGCTAGAAAAACCGGTAGCGCTCCTATTCGTATTACTCATTAATGACCTTCTCTTCGTCATCTAAACAAATTAAAGCATGAAAAAAGTAATAACATTATCATTATATCCTATTTAAAAAAAAATTGCAGCACCTACCCTGTATACGAGACTACCTAAAATTTTATTACCTGCAAATATGTATCAATAAATAAAGCCACAAACCAATTGATTTTATTTATGACTAATATTTTAAAAAGAAAACCACAAAATTTTATTGTCGCTCTCAATTTTCTCATTTTATGCTCTATATGCATCCCAACAAACTAAGTGACCCGCATTTTGAAACTAACCAGATTTTTTTCAAACCATGTTATCTAACATAAAACTAATCAATATTCACCCATTTTTACTTTTTCAAACATATTCATACACAAACCTTTGATTGCCTAAATTTAAAAGCAACTCAAAACAAATACAATGTCATGGAAGGATAACTCTCAAATTATCCTTTA
Source organism: Populus deltoides (assembly GCA_015852605.2). Classification (NCBI taxonomy): domain Eukaryota; kingdom Viridiplantae; phylum Streptophyta; class Magnoliopsida; order Malpighiales; family Salicaceae; genus Populus; species Populus deltoides. Next base: position 9,704,519 of record CM027585.2, on the reverse strand, counting down.
CTCAATGGCACGAAATTGAACAACAAACTTAAAGAAACAACACCAATAGTTGATATAATAGTTGAACACTTGTTTGAATTAAGGATCTAGATTTAGAAATCAAGCCATCATTTATTATGAATTGTTACAAAAACAACAAAAAGAAACTTAGATTCATTTCCCCAACCTAAAAAGTCTTAACTTGTTTTTAAACTGTAATAGCTAAAAAAAAAAAGAAGAAAAAAAATACTCCAAAGCTATTATTGTAATTCATAGGCCAAACATTTGTTAGGCCTAAACTTTGGTTATCCTAAAGACAAGAAGGAGTCTTAATAGTTGTGGACTTGTGGTTGACTAGAAAGTTACCATTTTTAACCCAACAAATTTATCTTAAACCAGCAAACTAAACACAGTAAGAAAGTAACAATCTATAAAAACAAGAGGAACATACTGAAACAAAAGGACTCTATGATATTGCATTTCAATCACCTCTTTTAACTTTTTATAATAATCAACTTCAAATTCATTAGAAGTTGATCCCTTAACACAAAATCCATTATTATAGATCTTTCTACCCTAACCATACTCTTTAGTATGAAAGACATATCCATTGACAAATATTTGTTATAACACTTTACCTTTCTTTCAGGACCCAAACATAGTAAATTCAAACTACCACTAATATTTCTTTCCAATTGATAAACCTAGTATAGGATTACAACCATTAATAATTAAAGAGAAATATGTAATGAAATTAAGTATTATGAGAGATAAAAATTATTAAGTAGTGTTTACATATGTTCTAAACCACGTGGCAAATTGTTCATCTTATAATTGAAAAATTTAAGATTAAGTCAGATGTGCATTTTGAGATAGTAAAAAGTGACGATATTGCCTACAATAAATTATTCAATCTATTAGTTTATGAGAGTATAAAAGAAGAATTGTTTAAAAATATGTGTTAATATTATACTTATTAAATAAAAGGTCTCAATTTATCGCAGTTACATAATTATATGCATGTCTAAATTCAATTTATGTCAAATATCTTTCCCTCGTTATATTTTTTTAGTAAATGTCATCAATTATTGGAAAATATTGACAAATTCTCATTTGAAAGCACTTCCACACCGTCATCATGTTTTGGAACGTGGTTAATTCTTGTTCTCTAGTATGACTTAAAACTGTACGAGACAAGTGTTAAAATCTCTTCAACAATATAAGCCTCGCATATCAAAGTCTCAACATGCACCTTATCTTCATAGAATTAAATGAATGCCTTAATTTTTTATAAGAAAAAATATAAATTTAATTATGATGTATGTGTAATCCTTAACCTCTTAAATGGATACATCCATCTATATTGAGAAGACCTTTAACTTTTGCCTCAAACAGTAAATGTATAAGTAGATACTCTATCGAGTTGAAGAAGGATAGAAGGAATATCATCTTAAGTTTGTAGATTGTCTAGATGATATTTGTTTCAAGTTTCTCTATGTATTAGGTATGCAATTTGTTAGAGAATATATCTCTAAAAAAATATATAATCTCTGTGAGTGCATTTCATATCCCATTTATCGATAAATCCTGGAAAGCAAGTGGAATTAGTGTTTACATAAACATGTGGCAGTCACATGAATCTTTATTCCATACAATATGTCATCCTCTAAATTCATCAATCTAAATATGTTCGAAGCATATCCATCAGGAAAACACAGACTCTTAAGCCATTGGTATACAAGTAATTGTGCATTCTAGTCTAAGATGAAATTGGCTTAGGGTTTTGTGACCCGTGATCTATCATAAATCAACTCTATATTTTTATGGTGAAAAAAAAAAGATATATCCATTATAGCCTTCAAGTTGTTCTTTATCTTCCCTTTCACGTCCATCATTATGTTAAAAATATTTTCAAACACGTTCTTTTCGATATGTCTAACATTCAGATTAAGACGGAGGAGATTAGTCTTCTAATAAAAAAGCTCCAAAAAAATATTGTGTTACCCAATTATGGGTCACACCAAAACCAAGAAACTCTTGCTTATCGGATTGAAACTAAACACAATGCTCTCATACTGCGGGACTGCATCATACAAATCTTTACCCAATGGTACCAACAGTGCTTTCCATTCAATCAAATCAGTATTCAATGAATAACTTTTATAGTCTAAGAGTGATTGAGAAGTATTTTAGTTTTGTATGTGAGATAAGAATCATTCTCCTACCAGTTCTGGGTTTATACCAAACATGCATACAAGTTCTACACTCAGTCAAATCAATATTTTTTTATGCAGTACAACATGTAAAAGTTTGGCCACATGTCAAATTTTTTGTATCCTAGGCCAAAGAGTTTCATCATAGATTTAGCATATAGAAGTTCTCTTCTAGTCTATTCAACGATTATGTCATAACCGACCTCAATCAGCCTTGATCTACTGTGATTTATTCACTCGTCCCATAATGGTTCATCAGAATCTTTCAAAGAATAAAAAAAACCTAGTGCATCTTTATTTTGTTCTTCATCTATGATTGAACATTCATTTGCATCACTCTAATTCATTCTCATTGCATCCATAACTATACTGCTATAACAATTATTATTATTATTTACAACTCCATGGACGTTGCTAGAACTAGAAGTTGACCCAACCATCCTTTTTATCGTAGTCTCGTAAGAAACATATGGTTCTCCGTGTGTAAACCAACAAAAATATTTTTCTGTAAACCATTTTTGTAGAAGATGCATCGTAACAACATCTAGATGAATTTTTTTTATTTTTACACCTTTTACATGGACATCTAATACCGTTTCAACCAATATTTTTTAGATTAGATAATGTATAATTAATAAAATTCTCAACCTCATTACAATAATTCATCTTGCGCAACCTTTCAGATAAAACTTTATACATTCAAGAACAATCATTCATTACTTATATGAAACCTATATAGAACATTGATGACAACATATATTAATTAATAATGTGAACTAAACAAATTATCAGTACCTAACTAATTAGCTATCATTGATTTAACTTAAATTTATTCAATTTATTTTAATAGTACCTATAAATCATTATTAATTTTCTTCCAAAATTCAAATTCCTCTAAATTTACTGAAATTTTTATCTTAACAATAAAATTGATTAAATATGAATCATACTCATTAAATACGTCATTATTTATTTAATTATAAAATACCTAAGTTACAAAATCAAACTCAATTTCATTAAATGACAAACAAATACAATTTTTTAAAATCTTAAACAAATAATAACATGTACAAATAATACATTCATACAACAAATTTGTATAGGTAAAAAATATAAAACAAGTAAACACACAAACAAACTACATATACTACATAAAAATACCTAAAAATATCATTTTAAAAATGGGTTACAACAAAAAAATGGATAGTTTTGCTTACAGCACAGACTAGGTGTTGGGGTGGCTGGATTTGTGATGATGAGATCTTGATTTGTGACAAAATAAAGAAGGCAAGGGTGTTATGCGTTGTTTTCTACATAATAAAAATGAAGAAGAACAACAAGAAATGGGAGAGAGGGAGATGAAGAGTCATCTGTTATGTTATAACTTAAGTATTACTATTAGGTATTAGAGACATAGATATTTCATTGGTAATTCTATTTGTAATAATTACATGCTATTTTTCTAATTTTTTTTTATTCTTTGATTTCCAACTCTAATTCTCTCGGTATTCATCAACAGAAAATTTTTGTCAATGACGACAAGAAATAACGATGTCATGATCTGTTGATAAATATCACTATAATTTACTTATGGTATTGTTTCCAATAGTATTTCCGTTTTTTGTATTTGATAATTTTCTAGTAGTGTTTATCAAATCATTATCAGCTACTGAAATTATTACTATTTATTAATAAAAACACAATCACTACTAATTAATATTACTATACACCATTATAGCTATTACATTCATGTCAATACTGCTGCATTGTCATTACTGCTATTATTTTTGGCATGTAATTGCTATATTACCATTGTTTCAGCACTGCAAATAAATTGTGACATTATTATTTTTTATATTTTAACTAACGATATCATATTATATTTTTAAAATTAAATTAAGTTCATATAAGAATTATTATTTTTCTTCATATCTGTTTATTAATAAAAAAAATTACAAAACTACAAATAATAAATATTTGATGGTAAATAAGTAAAGTATTTTTAAACTTATTTATCATTATCAATAAATATAAAATTTTATTAAATTATGTTTGATTAGTGTTTTAGGTTAGAAGAGACAGAAACATATTTCATTGAAAAAAAAATTAAAATAAATATATTCTAAAAACAGTTTTGTAGTAAATATCTATTTTAAAAAGAACATGAAAGATATATCTATCTAGTGTTGTAATATACTATTATTTTATGTCTAAAATATCTATTTAAAAAAATTATTATAATGTTTTCTTTTTTTTTAACAAAATATTTTATTTGAATTAATTATGTCTCCCCACTAATATCTGCTTACAGACTTTATCTGGATTCTTGCTAAATTTACCATAAGACATGAAAATCTATCTCATGGTTTTTAATTCTTCACTTCTTTCCTTCGTTTTTTTTTTTTTTTTTTCTCTCTCCCATCCCACCACAATACCCTTCACATCCGATTATCAACAAATATCTATCAACTCTTCTCTTTGCCCCTCTCCTTCTCCATCATTCATTATTTTGGCCATGTTTACCTTTGAGAAACATCATTTATAGTTGTGCTTGTACTCTTGTTCTGCAAATCTTGGAATCTCAACTAGGTATCAAGTATTTCTTCTTGAGATCGTAGTTTAGTATTAAAACTCTTGGCTTTTGTTTCTATAAAAGAGAAAACCTATATGGGTTTTGGCCTCTCTTTTTTGCCTTTGCTTTGTTTATCAAACTCAAAGAGATAGGTTACATGTTAAAGTTTCAAACACTACCAGAAAATTGATAAATACAAACAGAAATACCGAGAAAATATTTTCTTCGAAAATTGACCAACGAATTTTACCGACGGCAATATTCCCTCGGTATATACCAAGGGAATTACAGTAAGAAAGAAATAATTAAAACAGAGCAAAAAAAAAAAAAAGATGGCGTGATGATTTTACCAACGGACTTACCAATGGAATTTATTCCGCCGGTAAAATCCGTCAGCAAAACCGTTGGTAAACTGTGAACATTGTTCATCATATCAATTACAAAGGGAATCACCGGCGAAAAATTCTGTCGATATTTTCCAAAGAGCTCTAGAACTGTTCACTTCCCAATTGTACTGTTAATTATTGTTTTTTACAAACAAAATCACCAACGGATTGAAAAGTCGTCGGTATTATTTGGCGGTTTTCTAAAAAATTTAGATTAAATTAAAAATTTAAATTAAATATTACAGACGAAATCACCAACGGATTGAAAAGTCGTCGGTGATATTTGTGTTTTGCAAAAAAATTTATTAAATTAAAATTTTAAATTAAATATTACAGACGGAATCACTGACGGAACGATTAAAAATATTAATATTTAATTATTCATCGGTAAAACGCCCCAATGAAAAAGCCTAGAATCCTGAATTTCACAAGAGACCCGTCTCCTTTCTTCTTCTTCTTTTTCCCCATATGTAAAAAACATTAATATCCATTTTTTTTTCTTCTCTTCTCTCCTCAACTCCTTCTCTTCTCCTCCATGCTCAGGTATGTCTTCTTCTCCTTTCTTCTCAGTTTTTTTTAATTAGTATACTTTATGAATTTTTTTTCTCTCTCTTCTTAGCTTCACTTACAACTACATTAAAGTAAGATTTTTTTTCTTTATTTTTCATGTTTTTTTCATTATATTTGTTTTTTATTTTATTTTTAATTTTTTTTGTTCTTAATAATTGTATGAATGTTGTTGTAATATTTTTTTTTTCATATGAGATCAATTTTTAGTTCATTTTTTATAGGATTTTAAAAAAATTTTCATATGAATTTTTTTAGTTGAATTTATTTGTTGCAAATTTGTTTGAGTTGATTTTCTTGTTCTTTTTTCCAATCATTTTGAGTATTATAGAGTGTTGATTTAATTTAATTTAATTATTTTATAGTTTTGCAAAAAAGATTTTTTTTGAATATTTTTAAATAATTACTGACGAAATTACATACGATATTTTGCCGAGGGAAATACCGACGGAATGAAGCGGGTAATTTTTTTTTTTTTGCTCGCTTTTTCTATCAATAAATCTATCGGTACTAATATTTTTTTATTACCGATGGACTTACCGACAGACAAAAAATTACCGACGATAGATTCACCAATGGAGCATTTCCAGTGATTCGTTGGTAAATTAATTACCAACAAAATGATAGTGCAAATACCGATGGAAAATTCCGTCGGTAAATCTAAAGATTGTGGTAGTGAAATGAGGGTTTGTTCAACGTAAGGGTTAGTTTCATTTAGCTTTTCTATTTTTTTTGACATGGAGATTGTTTTTTATTATTAGTTTAGCTCTACTATGTCTATATATTGTGAAAGTTCATGATGTTATGCCTTTGATGGATCTTAATTCGAATTAGTTTGAGGTGATTTATGTTGTTTTTGAAAGTATTGAGTTTGGATTCGTTGATTTGTTAGTTTCCAAGCTACCAAATTAGTGACCCTTATTTTCTGAGTTATTACTACAGAAATGTGTTTTTTTTTTTAATTGTCACACTTATTTTATGTTGTTGTGAAGGCTCGGAGGGAGGAGAGATAATTGAGCATGATAACCAAATGTTATCTTGGGTCTTGTTTTATGAAAAAAAAAGTAGTTTTTAGAAATTATTTTTAAAATTTTTTTGTATTTTTTTATCATTAAAAAAATTAGTCAATAGAAAACACTTTTCAGTTAAAGAAAAATTTAGCTTGATTTCCATGAAAATATTTTCCTTTTATTTTGGATGGAAAATATTTTCTAGAAGTTGTGAAAAAATTAGAAATATCATATTATTTGCTGTATTTTTTTATTATCAAATTTGGTTCTCATTCTTTTAATTGCTATTTATTTTATTTGAAATAATTTATAAAACTATAATTATTATTATTTTAATTTCATCATCTTCAACTTTTTTATCCGTTAGATTTGATCTCTATTATTTTGATTATTATTTATTTTATTTGAGATCATTTATGAAATTAGATTATTTTTTTTAATTTCATTCTCATTCAACTTTTTAATTTGTAATATTTGTTCCTCGTTATTTTAATAAAATTAAAAAAATTAAATATTAATAAGTTATTTTCCAGCTCATTTTTCATCACATAACCAAACACTGAAAAGTGTTTTTCAACTTATTTTTCATGACACTATAAAACATCAAAAAATAATTCACTTTCTAAGAAAACAACTTTCTAAAAGAAAATTACTTTCCAACAAATAAATAAGCCTTAATATTATAAATATTGTTTTGCTCTTGTCGAAACCGCTGATATCTTTCAGTCTATCTAAAATAAAATAAAGAGAAATCAATATCATCTTATTTTAAATCTCAATCCATCTTTGATTTTTTAATTAAATACAGGCTGAAATGTATTGGCTTTTCATTTTATTTCACATTCTTACATTGACATTTTCTACTACTACTACTATGGTAAATGCGATTTTCTAAGTTAAAACAACAAATCTTTAATTTCCATACATATCATCACAAAGGATTATAATCCTTACTTTTTTTTCTGAAGATAATGCTTGATTTAATATTTAATATTTGTGTATTAAAATCTCTTTATTTTTAAATTAATGATATTAAGTCATTAGTAATATCTAACTTCATAATTTATTTTTGAATAATTAGATTATAATTTGTTTATATATATATATATATAAAGGAACTCGATCGGAATGGAAGGTTGCGATGCACCGATATTGTAGAAAGAAGAGAGAATTCTTTTTGATCATTATTTTTGGCATGTCTCGTTATCGAATGAAAGCTCGCATTGCTATGAATCTAATAATAATAATAATAATAATAATAATAATAATAAAAGGTAATATTTTTAAAAATGATAAGTTAAAAAAAAAAAGAGTGAATTCGGTGTTGATTTATTATTTAAAAACAATAAGGTAGATATGTGTTTGAGAGTGTAAATACCCTAGAATGCATGCAATTTCTTATTGAACTAATGCTCTAGCAGCCTGGCAAGATATTTGGATTCATGAGGTTAAACTTTGAGCATCTTCAACAAAGACATGGTCAGTCATGTGATTATTTTATCTTCGGTTTGATTTTTATTAAAAAAAATAATCAAATTAAAATTTATTTAAAAAAATATAAATCAGTTCAAACCGACCGGTTTTGGTTCGGTTTTTTAGGATAAAAATCAGTTCAAACCATTTTGGCTCGGTTTTTTCTGGTTTGACTCGGTTTTTTTCAGTTTTTTTTGGATTTGGGTTCGGTTCTTTTTTTAAAGTTTCAGGCTTATAAAACCGAAACCGAACCAAACTGGTCGGTTTTCTCAAAATTTTAATCTGTTTTTTTTTACAGTTCGATTTTTTGTTATTTTTTTCCTGTTTTCTCAGTTTAATCGATTTTTCGATTTTTTTCTCACCTCTATTGCCCCAACATGAAGGTATGGGTGATCCTATTCAAGTTTATTTTTTATTTATTTACTCGAATTTCTTGAACTAATTCACGTTAAAAGTTTTGAAAATCTTCGGAGAATAGAGATTCGAGTAATTCTCCGAAATAAATTTCAAAAAATTGGGTGAGGGGAAAATGTTTTGGGTACCTTAAATTAGCTGAAATTCTTTATATATATTTCTTTTTAATTCATTAATACTCAAATCCCATTATTGTCTAAACCCGTATTGTCAGAAAGTTCATCAGGCCAAAAAGATATTCCAATTATTTTGGAAAATTCACGAATTTTTGAATTTTTTAAAATATAATTTTGTGTCGGAGAACGTGAAAGAAAACAAAAAACCCAAACTGGTAATTTTTCGTCTGAATTACCCCAGCGCACACCCCTACCATTGTCATTCGTCAAGGGACAACAGAAATTTGATATCTTTGGGCTCTACTTTCAGCAACCCCATAGATTCAGCCTTATTTACTAGGAACCACTGAGAGTCAAGAGGTTGGTGGGCCCATAAAGGAATCGCGTGTGGACACGATGCTCCAAGGGAGGGAGGGACTGGAGGGTAGGATTTTCAAAGAAAAGGAGAGGGGCTATGAAAGTGGTGGAGTTGTCATCGGAGACCGAAGAGTTTATGGCTGGTTTTGCCGGAAAAAGGTCCATCATGTCACTGGCCCGCTGCTAGCAGAAGCTTAGGTGATTAGCTCATTGAGAGAGAAAATGAGGTTTTTTTTTTTAAGATTTATTACAGCTTTTTGATGGATCATTAATGGTCACATGGAAGTTACTCCATTAGAGGCGTGCTGCGTCAAAAGTAGGTATTCTGCCCTCAACAAGTGGGTTTTCTTACTGTAGCATTATAGCGACTAGACAAATGTCCTTTTTAGTTTGGCAGCACTACTCATAAATATCACACTGTCACTTGATCCTCAGTTCTGTTCTCAAAGCAAATTCCACAATCATTGTTGGATGCATGAATTCATTTGTGTAGATGAAGATCTCTAGTAGCATATATATATATATATATATATATATATATATATATTGGTTGGTGTGTGCGCCAGTGGGCATCGCCCCATGCCCTTTGCTGGCGCATGCACCACCGTAAAAAATTTTAACACCGCCGTAAAAAATTCGAAGGAGTTGTTCAAGGCACCTTGCCACTCTCGTCAGCTGGTTGGACGCGTGCCACCAGATAAGCGACGATTTAGCATCAGGAACATGTTTTTTTCTTTTTTTTCTTTCCCTCTCCTCGATAAACACACTGAGCATTGCAAAACAACACAGAAATCTAGTTATTTGCTTATTAAATTAAAACAAGTTATTATTTTTGTTATTGTAATAGACTGCGTCTTGAATTTTTTATAAAATTGTTTTTTAATTTTATTCATTAATTTTTTATTTTTATATCAAGTTTGGTTTTATTTTTTTAATTATTATTTGTATTTTTTTTATTTTCCTGATTGAAATTATTTTCAATTTCATCTCAGGTTTGATTTTATTATATTTTTGTGTCAAATTTAATTTTTTTTATTTTCAAATCTATATTTTTTTTCTTTTTGTTTGTTGAATTTGATTTTTTAATTTTATCTCTAATTATTTTGTTTGGTTGGGAATTTCACATTATTATTTTTTCAGGCTTGCCTTGTATGCTATTATTCAGCCAAATGATTGTATCACAAGTAAGTTGGCTTGGTTCTTTTTAACATCCTTTTAAAAATTTAATTTCTTTTAATTTTATTATTTAACATTGAGTTTGTTAGAAATTGGTATTTATTATTTTGTTTTAACTTTTCTTTATATAGAGTTTTCGTGAAATCATGTCCCATGGATTCAGTAGGTTCAAGAGGTTGACTCTGACTTTTTTATGATTTGTTTTTTAATTTCACCCTCGATATTAGGTTAGTTTGAGAATTGAGTTTTATAATTTTATTTAATTTACTTTTCATAAGGTTATTCTAGTTTCAGGACTAGATTATAAATTTGATGTGATAGCTCGAATAGACTCGAGTTAATTTATCTTTTTGTTTTTTTAAAATTATTCTCCTTTTAATTTTCTCATTCGACATGTTAATTTTTACTTTGTTAATAAATAAGATAATTAAGAAGTTTTAAGAATGTAGTAAAGGTATATTTTTATAATATTGGTAAGTATTTATTTTAATTTTACATTGAATTATTGTTGATTTTTTTGCTGTTCGTTTCTTCTTTTCTAATTATATTATTAAATTAATTAAATTTATCAGAGTTAATAACTAATATTTTAAAATTTTTTAATTTTTAAACAACATTTACATCATCTTAGTATATGTTTTATATTGAAACAAAAATAAATCGGCCATGGCGCGGCGCGTCACCTGTATAGCGTGTGTATTCTGAGACAACTTTCAGTGAATATCACTGGGAAGCGTAACGTCCTTGCAATAGAAACAAAATCATGGGAAACTGGATTTAAAAATGGGCCACTGCTTAATGAGCGTAGCTAAAAAGTCTTTAATTTATTCCAACATTGCCTAATTTTAAAACTCCACTCCTTCTTTCGACCACACACGGGAACAAATTAGGACCCAGATTGTTAGTCGAGAAGTGAACCAGATGACCACTCCTAATCTGATCCTTACTAACTTCTGAGAGACAAAGATTCGGGTCCAGCCACTCATGCTAAGCCTGCATTTACACTAAATTAAGCACCTAATCACACTTAATTAGCTTAGAATAATCGCCAAATATTATTAAGTATATTATTTCTTGTTCACTTCTCTGTGTTATTTGAGCCAGCAGGAGGGGTCGTAGACGTCCAGAATTGAGCACTTTTGATCTTTGACACACTCGCCAGGACGCGTAATGGGGTCACATCCCCCACAACAGTCACCTTCTTCGCTGCAAAGTCTATGTTGAAAGATGTCACACCTGCGGGTACACAGACCAATGCTTTAGATCAATTAATTTGAGTAACTTAGGACAAAAGATTCACTATTAGCATCATTATTGGCCGATGTTGGCATTCTAACAGCCATAATTAATCTTGGAATCCAGCTAAAAGCATGAAAGTTGAATTGACTGAATGAAAGACACAATCCTTGGCTGGTTTTTGATTCATCAGTAGATGACCTCATATAGAATTTGATTGAAACAGATTACTTTTGATAAGTTATGTCAAATTTATTACGCCTCTCTCTCTCTCTCTCTCTCTCTCTCCATTTCTTTAATTAGTTTTGCCAAATACGTAAATGAAAACGAAGGTGTATTTGGAAGAAGACAGGAAATAGAGACTTGTAACACTTCCTGGGTAATAATAACGTTTGAAAGAGAGAGCGAGAGAGACAAGGGTGAGATAAAGTTGGATGGCATAAAGTCGTGTTCCATGTTCATACCTTCCATTCTGGACAGATGTTTCTTCACTTTTCCCTCGCAACCTTTGCAGTGTAATGATACTCTCAAAACCACTACCTGAAATCAGAATATAAGTAATTACACCGACGAATTTGACTGTAAATCCTTGGAACCATAAATATGAAGAGTTGCACTACTTACTGATCTTAGTAACTAAAACATCTCAACCAAAGTTAAGTGCAAACCTGATTCGGACTTGAAGGTGAAGATGGTCTCGAAGCGGTAGATTCCTCTTTACTTAAAGCTTGAGTGCTCATGTTGGGTTCAACAGGAACTAGCTGTGCTGAAACTGGATCATAGTCCGGTATCCCATCAACGAAAGCTGCGTTACCCAAAAGATTTCTAGACGAGCCAGGAGGGGCAATAATAGAACCCCAAAGCTTAGCCCAGCTCTTTCTAACAATATCTTTTGGAACGTTAAGAGAAGCAGCACTCTTCTTATCATCATCATCAATATCAGCTGGCTTAAAAGAGATTTTCTTGTTCTTTTGATCATTTGGTTTGGGTTTTGGTTTTGTAGAGTTCGACTTCTTGTTGCTGTTTTGATCACTGGCTTTATTCTTTGAAGTGCTTTTTTGGCTCTTGTGAAGTAGCTGATAAGGGACGGGGTTGATGGGTGGTGGTTGAGAAGTACAAGGAACTAAAGGGAGAGTTCTTGGGATTCTTTTTTGGTCTCTGATGACGGGGTTGCAGCGATCAATGGTTGGGCCACCGGGCTGAATGGTGGAGGAGGAAGAAGAAGGCCGATCCATGCTCATGCATATGGCTGTTGAAGCTTGAGATGCACAAAACATATCTATTTTCTTCATCTTCGGAAGTTGACAAGAGTGTGGCCTAGCTAGCTAGAAATTTAGAGAATCTGCATTTCAGAGAGAGCGATACAAAGAGAGAGAGTGAGAAGAACTTCTTAAAGAAGGTTGTTCGTTATGCCTACAATTATGCTTAAACAACTTGAACAATTTGGATAGAGAGGGAGAGTACTGAATGAAGAATATCACAATTTCACTATGGGATTTATTATCTAATAAAGAAGTACGGATCAAGTGGAGAAGTTTCTACACTTGCAACTCGATCTTAACCAGTTGCCACAGCACGAAGTGTCTAATGACTGGTAATTTGGTATGTGATGAAGATGAGTTTTTCTTTTTGGTTGATGAAGATGAGATCTCTTAATCAAGCAGGAAATGCTTACAGAAAGTTGAAAGTTCAACCCATAACATCTTGAGAGGAGAAAAATGATTCATGCAGCAGATACAGATCACAGCCACTACTAGTAAGTTTGGAATTGGTTCATGACAGACATGCTTGTGCCTCCAGTAGTTTTGACATTGACATAAAGGGCCCACGGCACAGCCATACGAGCAAGAGTCCAAGCCTAACGGCATTATAGGACTGCATTAATTTGCTAGATAATTAACCCCATTGTAATTGTAAACTGTAAAAGGCACGAAGAAAAGAAAAGATTTGCACATGGGCTGCTGCTGCTGCTGCAGCAGCATTTCTTTTACTTGGAGGACAACAGGAAAACAGTGATCTTTAATGGATGAAAATGAGATGCAACCACCTCTTTTCCCAGATTTTAATGGGTGAAAATGATATGAACTGGGCGATTTTCTCTTTTTAGTAAAATATATCAAGTTCAACAATGTTAGTACAATATCCTCTCACAAAATCATCCTTCTTGGTTACTGTGTTAGACGCAGAGTAATTTTAACAAGAATTGAAAGTTAACAAGAGGATTAATAAGGCCAGATGATTTCCAATCCATTATTCTTTAATTTCAGAAGAATCTTGTCTGTAAAATCATATGGAGCCCACTGAAATCTTTAAGCTTAGATTAGCAGAGATCTCAGAGGAAATTTACATAAAATGCATTGTTTTGAATGTAACATTATGGCTTAAACAAGACAATTTTAGTGGTGTAAATTAATGTATGGCCTACAGTTTTAATGGTTAATTAATAAATAGTTGGGCAAGAAGTTGTCTATGAATTCAATATTCGAGAAGGAACAGCACAAGGGTCGAATGGGACAGGGCAACGGTAGACAGCAACAGCTAATGACTTGGGCTGGCCTAGGCCTATAATTATATCGAAGGAATATTTCTTGAAAAAAAGGGGGGGGTGGTTGGATTTGTATCTACAAGAACTTGATGTTGATGGTCCATGGACAATTTTAGGTCATTGTTTGAGCACGAGACCTTGGGATTATAGGTTTCGTGCCTCCCAAGGACTTGTTAGTGTTAACCTGCATTTATTTACCCCTCCCTCCCTCTGCTACAAGCAAGCCTACAAGATCCTTAAATCCAGCCCAATTTCCATAATCAAATGCCCAAGTTGATAGAATTTCGAAGCCTTCTTGGTCCAAAAAGCAAAATAAATCTAAAGAAGATATGCAAGCACAAAAACAGCTGAAATTTGTAATTGGGCTGATGTTTCACATGTTAGTTCTACACGATTATTAAACTCAATCTAGAACATGACCCGAACAAGACTTCCTTCATGGATTTGCAAATTAACTATGGGTTGGCGAATCACCCTAGATGTATCTTAAAAGATTGAAATGATGTCCTTTTCATTAATAAAAAAAAAAAACCCTTCGAAGTTATCATGGTTGGACTTCACTCGGGTTTAGTCGGGTTAAATTAATTATGAATTGATTTACTAATCACCTCAAGTATGATCGCGTCAACTAAATTACACTAAATCAACTTTTGAAACTATTCATAAAACTTGACCTAAAGTAGGCTCCTCATTCACTGGTCAACAATACTCACACGATGTCCCTAATAATAATACAACGCAAACATGTTTAATAAAAGAGAAGCACATAATGATTATTATTTAGGATGGGAGTTATGTCTCTCCAATTCAAATCTATGAAAACATGGAGCATATCAGTGACTTTAAGGATGATAAAGGTGTTCTTGTGGCTGATTATGATGGCTTGAATATGAAAAAGGAGATGAATCCTGACAGTGAGCTTGGTGGTATCTTCGACAGATGAATCTTACCAAATATTACTTTAAAAAATAGAAGATCAACATGTAAATCATATATACCTTTGAAGAAGACACTGTATAGGGTTGTGTCAACTGAGAAGTGGAGGGTTACCAAAAATTTAAACTCTATTTAATTGGAAGTTAATAATCCTTGTCGCACGTATATATCGTCGCAGCGATCATCTTTCCAAATTAAGATATTCGGGTGAGGGTGGAAAGAACAAGAAATTCTTGTCCTTTATCAAGTAAAAAGGTTTAGAGTCGCCATCTAGTATTTTAGTCACTAGAAACCCTAACTAATCTTTAGAGTCTAGATAAAGAGACTAGGTGTGTATAGAAAGGATAATATTACTCCTAGTACACCCTATCTAAAGTAAATTGTATTATTTATTTATTTATCTATTTAGTGAGATACTGTTGTGTTTTTCTAATCTTTAATTTGTCTATTGATCAAAGTAGGTCCATCCTAGTTGAGTGGGGCTTTATAGGTCGAGCCTATCCATTCTAAAACGTGATGTTTGAGAGTCTCACTAGATAGTCATGTTAGTCCAAGATTACACTAGAGAGCGGGAGATATGAGATCAATCCCTGTAGATTGCATGAGGTTTGAGAGTCCTACTACATAGTCATGCTAGTTCGAGACTACATTGGAGAGCTACAGATAGAAAATGTATGTCAAAGATACAATATTTTTATTTGAGAAACAAACTTACATTTTTACCGAGAACAGTGCATCATAAGGTGATCTGAGTTTCCAGTACAAGGGAGACTTTCTTCTTCCATATCCTAAAGGTGGTAGGCGTTTGTCTTGACTATCCTAATAACTTTGAATGAGTCATCCCATTTTAATTTAAGGGTGTAGTAAACCTTTAGGATACACCAAGCACACATGGGCTAGTTCCTCCTAATTCTTCCTTAAGATTTAATTTCCACTATGAGAATAATTCTGCTTGGAATGTCCTTTATATTGGTTGTCCTTATAAAAATGAAAAAGTGCATGTCGTAACACACTTGCCTTCTCCACTCATATATAATTTTCCAATATTTGTTTCACATTTAGCAAGCTTTTGTTTGGCAAGACGTAAAGCTTTCTCCATAAAATGTAGTCTTTTACCCTACTTACCTAGGCATCTAAAGCTATTAACTCGAGCAACTCTTTCACCATGAATATCTCCTTATTAAACCTCTTTAAGTATGCCCACGTGGACTTGCCCTCTAGCTAGGTAACATTAAATAGCTTCATTGATCTTCTCTTAGCAAGTATATTGATGCTGAAACATGCCACTAGTTTGGTGTAGAGGTCATTGAAGCCTCTAATAGAGAATGGCTAAATTATTATACTAGGTGTGCACAGACCCTCTGAAGGTTGCCGAAAGGATCTTACACATCACACTATTATTCTGGATAACTAGTTCCAAGCTATTACGCATGATTTTCACATGCTCCCTTAAGTTAGCAAAACCATCATAGTTGACTAAGCTTGTTTTTATAGAAATGTAGTCCTGAGGGATTTGAGTGTTCAATACTTATTTGGACAAGGAAGAACCCCTCACTTGATGGTGGTTGTAGAAATTCTCCTAAATATGCTCAAATACAGGTTGTCTCTTTATCATTTATATGTTAGGCTTTAGGGAGCCCGGGGGGTCTTGGTGTGGAATGTCGAGATCGGTAAATGGTGTCCATCCTATGGTTGTTAAGGGGAACACATCTAGAGTCCCCACTCTACCCGAGGGTATTATGATGGCTTGAGCAACTCCTGGAGGGACTTAATGAGCATTGTTGTAAAATACTCTCCTAAAGGTCATTCTGTCTAAACTCCTCATGATAGTGTTATTGTCTACATGTGCTGGAAACGACTAGTGGAAATGGAGTTAAGGCATTGTGTTGTTGAAGGTGCCAAAACTTCATTGGGTGGTAAGGCTTACTTGTTTCCCTTGGGTTGCCAACACGACCTAGATGAGGAGTTGTACCTGATTAATAAGTTATTGGATGTCTGGCTAAGTAGAAATGCTCGCTTTAACAAGTAAATCTGTCATGCGTCCCGACTTGGGTGTGTCTTAGTTATCTGCTATGAAATGGTTTGGAAATGTCAAAAACAAGTTTTAGAAAGAAATTGGTGACTTTTTTTTATCAGTTTTTCACAGACAACGCTAATTGATGATATTCCAAAATCCAAAGTGCATGAGAACAAAGCTTATATGGTTAGATTAGTCGCTTAATTTTTGCAATATAATCTATTCTCATTTGCCAAGATGGGTGGTAGCTTAGTGTGGGAAGTCAGGTACCTACAAAAGACCTTTTTTGATAGATGTAAGGACTTTTAGATGTTTAAATAAGTATTTTTATAGAGAGTGCAATAATATTTTAGAGAGAGACTATAAAAATATATATGCAAATATGTAGATAATAGACAGATTGTCTTTTTTACCTTGGTGATTCATGGGGTATTTATAACTCATAAATCTTATTTTTTTTTTCTTGAGTAGAGAAACTGAAGAGTAATTTTATCTTCATAAATTAATATTGTTAGTTAAGAGTTGTATCCACTTAAATGTATTAATGAGATGGAGAGATGTAAACCATAAGAGATTGTTGTACACCTAAGGGTGTAAAGGGTGTAGGATTCATAATAAAATGTATTTGGTAGGTAAAAAATCTTGAGGAACCTACATGGGTCCTAAAAAAAATCAAGCTCAAAGTGTTGGGCTTGGGTCATGCGGTTGGGCCTGATTGGTGTCCAAAATAAACCCATACACACTGCTTAGGCCAATATGTTCTAGGCTTTAACGACATGTTGAGTGATTGGGCCCAGACACATTTCTTGAGCATATATTCTCTTTTTTTTTTCCTTAAAGGATTTTTGGGCTCGTTAAATTTGATTTGAGTTAACAAAAAAATATTTTTGAAACTACTTATAAATCATGATACATCACATGAAATATTAATATATCTAAAATTATTTGTAGGTTAATGAGAAATTAATCTCAGTTAAACTTGAAAAAAAAATAAAAAAAAATTAAATTATATTGATGAAAAATTGTTTCTTCTCTTTCACATATATATATATATATATATATATATATATATATATATATATATATATATATATATATCCCATATTAGAAAAAAAATTAGAGACTCTTCTTCACTTTAAAAGCCTTTATATATAAAGGTTTTTGTTGATTTATTAAAAAATAAAAAGAAAGTATTTTTAAAATTATTTTCCTTTTATTTCATTTTATATGTAGAAAGAAAGTCAGTTTTGAAAATCATCTAGACTTAATATTCAAATGCATTAGTTAAATTCATCTCATTTTGTTATATTATGTAATTTGTATAGTATGATTTAATTTATTTAATTCATTAATATTTTTTCATTGACATGCTAGTTTAATCTCTTATGTTGCATGTCTAATTTATTCTTCTTAGTTCACGAATTTGCTGTATGATCTATTTTTTTAGTCTTTTTATATATAAATTGTTAACACATTAAAAATTAGAACAAATGCTCCACGTAGCTTAAATAAAACACCTTTCAATCAATTTAAAGACTACACCTTATTAAATAATTAATTCAAGATTTAATTAATTAATTTATATCAATAAATGCATTGACTTCAATTAAATAAATTCAACTTTATTTAACTTTGGAAAAATAAATTAAACTTTATTTGATATAAATTTTACAAAAATAGAGGGCTTGTGATTCAGGGCCTGCACCATATATAGACTGGCTCAGAAAGAGAGCAGCAGTTTCTCATGAGCAGAGAAGGCCCAATTATGACACGGTATGTATTCCTTCATCGCTATGTTTTCCACACCACAACTTCAGAATTTGTTTTTAATACAAGCTAAGACAAGGTATTTAAAACATTGCAAGGGAAAAACTACACTAATATTTTGATTTTGTGCTAACAAGTACCAGGAACGACGAACACGTATATCTTCCAGCTGAAGTGGCACCTTTGCTATAAATTCCATGCAAACATGGATTACAGAAGACAGCCACTAAATGAATCAAGATATTGACAAGGTCTTGACACTATACATCGTAGTTCTGCCGATCATTTTATTTAAAGCCCTTTCCCTTCATCTCCATTCAAAATGCGATTCCGAAATCATTCACCATGAGAGGCAATCCTTCTCTCAAAGAAATTCTTGGCTCCCAATTCAGCAGCTCCTTCGCTTTACTTATATCAGGTTTCCTCTTATGTGGATCATCAGCAGTGTTGGGTTTGAATTCTATTGTTGCACTTGAATCAATAGTCTCCTTGACAACCTTCATAATACGGCGGAAAAATTAAGTGCCATCATCAACTAGGAGTTTCCATCTCTCACTATCTCTATCTCTATCTCCCCATGCACACACACACTTGGGAGTAAGCAATTCTAAACTAATAGCCTTGTTTTGAATCCCACCAAGATAAGGTGATCACAGCACTCGGAAAAGGAATCCTCGTCTATTTAAAAATTAGAAAACTATAAAATTTGAAGGAAGACAAACCTCTGCAAGCTCGAGCATAGTGAACTCTCCTGGGTTGCCAAGGTTGAAAGGTCCCACGTGCTCGCCTTCCATTAGAGCCACCAGCCCATCAACCTGTCAATGGAAAAGGCTTTTAGCATACTCTATCATGTTAACCTTTTAAAACCTAAACAGGAATCCTAAAACATATTTAATGTTCAAGATATTCTCTGCATTTGCAATTATTCTCTATTTGGTTCTTTAAAAAAATAGAATTCATCAATTCTAAGACCTTTTCCAAACCCTTATGCAACCACTTCCCTGATTAGTGGCCATGAATTGCAACTACAAATGTGTTTTGAGTAGTTTGCATTGAGATAAAGGACCTCAAAGGCCATACAGCTTTCATGAAATTTTAGATGCTGGCAGTAAAATGGAAATGTTGATAATAACGTCATACCAGGTCAGAAACATATTGGAAGCTCCTAGTTTGTTTCCCATCCCCATATACAGTCATTGGCTGTTTGCGAATGACCTGCAAACATTGTTCAACTAGTTAAAAAAAAATTATAGAAAGCAGAGCTTTATTTAGACATCCCAAAATTCAAATGGCAGTCTATTGCCGATGTCACTGCTTGAAAAAGGAGAATAATACCTGAGCAACGAAATTACTGACAACACGTCCATCATCCAAACACATGCGAGGCCCATATGTATTAAATATGCGAGCAATACGCACCTGCAAATGGAAAGAGCCATCATTAGCCCATTTCCCACCAGTTAACTAAGCACATATATGCAAGAGCAGCCACTGCAGGATAGAAAAATAGGCAACACAGACAACACAAAAAGGCTGATATCATATCAACACAGATGACATAAGGCTTAAAGAGTTGCATTCTCAGCATCAAATAATAGGAGAAATTCACCAGTTGTTATGAGAAAAAAATGGATACAAGCTTCTTTTGGACCCAAGCTGCGGCAACACAGGAGACAATGAATGCTAATATCGCTGCAAACTATTCGTCATTTTCTATAACTAAATTCATTTATTTCAATAGTCATTTTCTATAACTAAATTCATTTATTTCAATAGTAGCTATTTTCACCAAAGACCTGGGCCAATCTAACCCACCCTTTACTGCCCACACAAAGGCTATGGGTAGTTCATCAAGTTTACTAGTCGTCGAGCTAAACAACATATTTCTATAAGCAAATTTCATTTATTTCAATCGGTAATTATATTCACTTAAAACCTGGCTTATATCACCCATCCCATTTCTACATGCAGCAAGGCCCAGGAGCAGCTGATCAAGCCAACTAATCTTTGAAGTGAAGATAAATGTCAAGCTTTGAGGACTTTGCATAAATAGGAATGGGTGAAAGTTGGACCAATAGTTTAACAGTGCCAAAAGGAAGGGTGGTGGTCAGTTTCCAGTTTCATGCAACCATTTAAACATTGTAGGATGTGGACATCAGGCACACCACGTCAAATTAAAGTGATAACATTTTGAACAGGCAAATTCAAGTGGATATGAAGACAATCCCCCCTGCCCCGCCTCATCCCTTCAACCTACCCAAACAAATCAACAATTATAAAGGAAGTAACACAGATGGACTGGTAGAATGCTGATCTGTCAGAAGAAAGGATACCATTATGCCTGACAACTCCATGAAAAATTAATTACTTTTATTCGTTCACATTGTATTCCAATATTTTTCCGAAGACAAGTGACCAATCTAAGCACTGTTGAGTTCATTTTTGAAGTAACCATAGCAGATACTTTTGTAAAGACATTAGATTCATGTTGAACCTTTGCAGTTATTTCCAGAAGAACAATGAATAAAATCATGCCTGAAAACCATGTTCTTTCCAACATTAAAATAGTAGACCATTATATTGCTTTCTACACAAGTACATTACGTGATTTCTTTCAAATGAAAACACTTCCATGAAACATAATGAGCCAAATCAAATTATTTAGGCCCTCAAAGAGGTCAAAGCCATGCAACAAATCAAGGAATTGGCTTGTTGATTGCAGGCCATTCTCAAATACCGTACGCTCAAAAGGAGAGACTAATCAATAATAAACTCTATTTTACCAGAGATATACAAGGTAGGCTCCAACTCAGTTCACACTTTATTGTCTACAGAATTGATTGTCTAGAACGCACATGCATCAACTTATTGAATATACAAATAAAAGCTTAGCATTTTATGACTGCCATTTCAACAACAACCAGTAATTTTTGACGGTGCATGATCCTGTAGAATTGCATTCATCATCTGAAAGGAGCAGATCTATTGAGAAGCACCGAGAAAAACCACTGATATACAAACAACATCATGCAAATTTTATACACCCAAAGATCCTAATAACAAAATAAGCGTGTCATTATAGCTTGCACCTTGCAGTCTAGTAATATATCAAAAACAATTACCTCGACATCTGTCTAGTAATATATCAAAAACAATTACCTCGACATCTGCACCTCGGTGATAATCCATGGCTAGTGTTTCTGCCGTCCGTTTTCCTTCATCATAGCAACTCCTCTCACCTAACGAATTCCAAAGCACACCCTATCAACAAACACAGTACATTGTTGCATTAATGAAACAAACAGATGTTTCTAACTAGCATCTGACCTATTGGATTCACATTTCCCCAATATGTCTCCTTCTGCGGATGCTCAAGCGGATCTCCATAAACCTCACTCGTACTGGTTAGCAAAAACCTCGCCCCTACCCTCTTCGCCAAACCCAACATATTAAGCGTGCCCATCACATTAGTCTTGTACGCAAACAATTCACAGTCAAGGATCCAAGAATTCCAAAACAAAAACACACGAATCACACACACATAATTAACATTAATGACAATTAAGAAAGCTTAACAACTTCATAAAAAGGATATAATAGTCTTGACTGGGTTATATTTATAATGAACTGGCGAAGCAGGACAAGCCAAGTGATAGATCTGATCAACTTCTAACAAAATAGGCTCAACGACATCATGTCTAATTAATTCAAACCTCGGATTCCCAAACAAATGAACCAAATTCTCTTTCCTTCCTGTAAAAAAATTATCAATCACAATAACCTCATCACCCCGCGAAATCAATTTATCCACCAAATGACTCCCAACAAATCCAGCCCCACCAGTAACCACGATACGCAAACTCTTCCGGCCGATCCCAGCTGGGACGCGGCCTGGAAACGTCCTCTTAGAGAAAAACCCGGAGGACCCAGAGGAGGAATCTTGGTTGCCATGGTAAATTGAAGAGGAAAGAGAAGAATGGGTGGTTGGATCAGATGGGTTAAGGCGGGAGAGAGTAGGCTGAAAAATGAAGAAAGTAGAACCAATTAAAATGCCAACAAGAATGAAAAGAAGGCGCTGTTCTTTGAAGAGATAATTAATGGATCTAGGGAGAGATCTGGGGTGTTTTAGCATTTTAGGAGAGTAAGATTGGGAATTTGGGATTTCTTCGTCTCTCCTGTGATTTAAGCTTGTTTGTTTGTGTAATTGTTTCATCATCGTGGGAATTGGGATTTCTTTTTTTCAAAGTTTTGGAGACGGAAGAAGAAGAGAGGACTAGTTGTGTTGGGTTTAAGCATCAGTGGTTTCTTCTTCTATTCTTGGGGAAGCCAAAGAGGAGGACCGCCATGTTTTTTATCACGCCGGATGAAATGTTTGTTTTTCCGCTGATAAAAAGTTTTAACTTTTTTATCTTAAATTAATTTTTTATATTGTCTTAGTTTTCGATGTAAAAAAGAAATTTAAAAAATATTATTTTAATATATTTATAAATAAAAATTATTTTAAAAACCACAATACTAAACTAACATAAAAAGAAATTCTTGCCTGCCTTGTTTTTCTTTAATTGTATTATTTATTTTTGTCTGTTTTTACCCGGGGAAGGAACTAAATTGCAAGGTGTAATTATTGAATTTTATTTATTTATTTTATAATATCTGGCTACGTCAACGAAGACTTGAAGTTTATGATTGCGGAGATTAGCAATAACTTAGAGTTCAAGACTGGAGATTTTCCTCAAATTCAAAAGAATTGCATAAAGAAATTGAACTGTTGTGAGCTAAAAGAAGTAAGAACATGCCGAAGGTTCAAATTCTACATAAAATTGTGCAGGTTACAGAGCACAATCTTATCATTATCATCATTATCATTATTATTATCATTATTATTATTATTATTATATAAAAAAAACCTTTTTCACCGTGAAAATAACATAATTGAAATTTTTTAGTTTTTTATTATAGCCGTAACAAATTTTTTAGTTTTATTACTCTGCATTTAACTTATTTATATTATTCTTTTTACTCTTATCTTTGTTTTTTTATAAATTTTTTTATATTTTTTTTAAATATAAGACTAAAAATTAAAAGTGTTTCATTATAGCAATTGTAATAGTATCTTATTTTTCTAGTACGTTGAAAATTAATTTAAGATCTTATATGTTTTGATTCATGGTTATATTTTTTTTTCAATGTCAAAAAAACACGTTAATAACACCTACATGTTCATTCTTTTGTGTAAAAAAAACATTATTCAACCTGTAGCGAGGTGATTTAAATAGAAGCATTAATAAAAAAAATTTATTTATTGCCACAAATGATTCTTGATCTATTTAATGAAAAACATGTATAAAAAAAGTCGTTAAAAAAGCTTACATGTTGATATTTTTGCCAAAACAAATTATTTAACCCGCACCATACAATAAGTCAAATAGCTAATACATATACTATAAGAAAACCCTATTTCACTGTAGAAAATGATTGAGATTTTTTTTCATTTTTTACTATAGTAGGTACTGTAGCGGTGGCAAATCTATAATTTTTTTTTTAGAAAAAAATATTTTCTTAGATTTATTTTTCTTTATTTTACTTAGCATATTTATCACTTTACACTTGGTTTATATATCATCATTTTCTTTTCTTATCTTCTTTCTTTTATAATATTTTTTTTTAGTTTTCCTTTTTTTTCTTAATATGTTTTTGGTAAAAAAAATATTATTTTTTTATTATTTATACTTTGAATATTTATCACTCTATATTTGATTTATTTATACCATTTTTTTTGTTTTTATCTTCATTATTTTGTAATTTTTTTCTTTTTTTCTTTATACTTCTTTTTTTTAAAACTTATTATACAAAACTAAAAGTAAATGATGTTTCATTGTAGCAATTGTAACATTGTTCTATTTTTCTACTACATTAAAAAGTAAATTGAGATCTTACATGTTTTTATTAACGCATATAATAATCACTTTATTTTATTATATGTAAACGTTGACTTTTTTTATTCACAATTATATTTTTACTCGATATAACAAAATATGTTAATAATGCTTACACATTCATTCTTTTGTGTTAGAAAAATAATCATATAACCTACAGTGAGACGAGTCGAATAGAAGCGTCAACATTTTTTTTTCATTTATTGGCATATATAATTCTTGATTTTTTTTAATGAAGTGCATGTATAGGCTTTTTATTTGTAATTAGGATTTTTTTTGTGTTAAAAAACACATTGAAAAGGCCTGTTTATTTATTTTTAGCAAAAAAATATCTAACCCGCGATGAATCGCAAGTCAAATAACTTGTGATAACTAAATTAAAAACACATGAGATGAGTAGAATGAGGAGGAAATCAAGCTTTTTTAAATGGTTTAGAGTGTGTTTAGTATTGTGGAAGCTGTTATGGTTGTGGTTAAAAAAATGATTTTAATAAAAACATTTTTCTGTGGTTTGTAAATATATTTTGTGTGCTTGGTTAAAAGTGTGGTTTGACTTTATTATGGTAAAAACATGTTTGATTAAAACTGTAGTTACGGTTAATGTTCTATATAAAATTACTAAAAAGGACATAAATGAAATAATTCTTTGTGTCAAGAGGAAACAAAACATGTAGTCCAAATAAAAACTGACAAAAAAAGAATATGGTGAAATTACAGATTCTGTGATAATGAAGGACTGAAAAACAGGACAGCCTTGTGGATTTGGCTTTGTGACCTATTCAAATCCATGTGCTGTTGATCAAGTCATTCAGGATACTCTTATTATCAATGGCAAACAAGTATGATTTTGCTGTTGGATTTAAATACTAAACATCATCCTTTTCTCTTTTTCTTTTTTTCCTCCCAAAAATCCGCGAGCAGGGAATCGGCCAATCAAGGTGAGTGTGTGAGGTTAATGTGAGCTTGGCATGACAGAGGGAAGCACAGTAGAGAGAGCACGAGAAGATCGCAGAGAGGAAAAGCAGCAGGAAGGAAACAATATGAGGTCTGTGCGAGGTTGAGATAGCGAAGTTGCGGGGAGGAGGACAACGTGATGAGACGAGGGAAGCTGTGAAGGAGGAGAGACGATGGCAACTTTGTTTGGGAGGTGAATCAGTGGAGGAGGAGAGACGATGGAAGCCACAGTGGAGGAGGACAGATTAGGCTAATTAATTTTTTTGGTAATGAACATTATTTTTTACAGTGTTTTCTGAATATCAGCCACGACAAAAGCAAGGTAGAGTTGCTTTTGCTTTTCCTGTATTTGAAATACATATTTGTGTGGAACCCAGGCGATTAAAACAGTAGTTAACTGTTAACCAAATAACTTGCAAATTAGAAACGCACGAAACGTGGACACTACCATATAAACAAAGAAGTTCTTAATGGTTGACTCAAAAGGTGGGGTAGCAAAAGGAGTGGGGGTTTAACATTGCTATGGAATCATTCTATCTCTTTGTGTTGTGTGTGAGTTACAATTTAGTTTATATGCTTATAATTTATAAAAATCAATATAAACTTGTAATTGAAATTAAAAGAGAATAGTAGCTTGCATGCTAAGCATATCGAATCATGCAAAAGAGATAAAATCAAAATAATAAACATATAATTAAATACTATATTTAAACTAGAATGATATAATGTAAGCACTTCAAATATGATAAAGTTGAATATTTGTTTTTGTCACTACCAAATGATGCATTCAAATTATTTGTTCTTAGAGCTATATTGTTTGTCACTTAGTGCAAACGAATGGAATATAATCGGCCTCCCAAGATTTAAACAATACAATTTTTAAAGGATACATTTCCTTTGAAAGCCTATGAACAAAAAGAAGAAGGGAACTCAAGAAATCTCTATGAAAAACTGGAACCAAAGTTACTAATCAAAAGGCAAGAAAAAAAAGTAGAATAAAAGGCAAACCACTTTTAAAAACTGTAGAGAAAAAGTTAGGTGGCGACTGCAAAGTGTGCAGAACATCTTCCTTTCATCCCTTATTTTTACTGATTTTTGAAATTAAAATTGATGCATAATTAATTTCTGCTGCTTTACCTTAATTACTCACAGAATAAAAACCTTACTGTTTTTTTTCCCACATATTTTTCCTTTGATAATAAATTTTCAGGAAAAAGAAATTTATCCAGCCTCTTTATTCATGGACAAGTAATATAAATGGGTTGCAAGAAAAAAATTATTTATGGGTTAAAGAATTATTTTATAATAAACTCAAATCAAAGTTCAAAATAGATTGGCAAAAATAAACTCAAATCAAAGAAAATTGTTCGTCGAAGAGTTGAAAAACTTGAGCTTGCATATGGACAATACCAGGGTTTGACTTCTGATGCACCCTGGCTCGATAGACGGCAGCAAAGTGAAGCAACTTGAGCTCGAGTCTTTCGAGAACTTCCAGGGTGCTGGCTGGTTTCTTGAATCGGGGGACTCGCAATTTGGGATTTAGCTGGTCAGACAAAAATAGCAACAGTAATATTTTAAAGGAGTCGTTTGCCCTAAAACCCATCAATCCTTTGCTACTATGGCTACAACGTGCATCCATTAAAGTTTAATCACTTTGTTTGTTGCTCCTTTTTTATCCAATAATCTCACTGTACAGTCAATACAATATCTCCCTCTCCCTCGACGAGCTTGTGTATTTGTATTTTAAACGCATGTAGATGAATTTGACCCATGATTTAACATCAACTTTTATTGGTAATTTTATCCAACATGGTTCTTAGTATTTGTTTCATAGCATAATGTTAGCAATGGTACAAAGTAATTACTTGATTAAACATATAGTATCGATCCAGAAATTTAATTTTTGTTTCTTCATGACACGGGAAATGAGTAGGGCAATATCATTATTTATATGAATTGATTTCCACTAATTCAACTAAAATGAAACTGATTAAATTCTAGAGGTATAGTTAAATTGGTTAGATCTTGAATTTGCTCCCTAGAGATCACTAGTTTGAGTCCCATAAACTTCAGGGTCACTGAAAGCTAAACAATTCTATTTATAATATTCAATGTTATAAAAGTAATTACTTTTTGGCTTTTTTTAATTTATTCTTTAATATTTGATTGACTTTGAATTGAACATCATAATTTATTTCAATTTATTTTCTATGAAGTTCCCGTGGTTTCAAAGAAGTATCCTGATATTTGATTAGTACTCAATTTTATAAAAATCTATTTTTATTATCATATCATTAAGTAAAAAAATAATTTAAAAAAAACAAAGTTCTTATACACAATAAATTTCATGATTTGAGTAACATGTTTGGTTGGTTAAGTCGCGAGACACAGATCAATCTAATATTTCTTTGTTTTAATATTAAAAAAATTAAAGTAAAACCATAATTTTTACTAATTGTTTATGTTGTTTTTAAATCCATCAAGTTAACTGTGTCACGCAGGACAACTCTCACATAAGTTAATTTTTAAACTCGGGTCAAATTAAAAATTAGATCAAAAGAATTCAAGTTGACCATGAGCGTGATTTAGTAATAATTTCAAATAATTTATTGCATCCTGAATATTGTTTTTTTAAATTTATTCTTCAATATTTGATTGATTTTGAATTGAACATCATAATTTATTTCAATTTATTTTCTATGAAGTTACTGTAATTTCAAAGAAGCATCTTGATATTTTATTAGTATTCAATTTATAAAAATCTATTTTTATTATCATATCATTAAGTAAAAAAATAATTTTTAAAAAACAAAGTTCTTAAACACAATAAATTCCATGATTTGAGTAACATGTTTGGTTGGTTAAGTCACGAGACACAGATCAATCTAATATGTTTTTGTTTCAATATTAAAAAAAATTAAAGTAAAACCATAATTTTTACTAATTATTTATATTGTTTTTGAATCCATCAAGTTAACTGTGCCACCCAGGATAACTCTCACGTAAGTTAATTTTTAAACTCGGGTCAAGTTAAAAATTATATAGAAAGAATTCAAGGTTAACCATGAGAATGATTTAGTAATAATTTCAAATAATTTATTCCATCTTCAATATTGTTTTTTTAAAAATTTAAAAATTTTGATAAGGAAACTAGTTTAAATAAATTTGTGATGATGCCGTAATTGGTTTATATACTTAATCATTTCTTTACGATAATTAACAAAACATAAATTTTTACCATACTGTATACAAAATGCCAAATTCTGTACGAATTGACGCATTTATGTGTTTCAAACGTATACGTAGAGTGAGGTGTGTGGTTACATAAGCAAATTCCTTCGAGTCATAGCAATGTTTGTATTGTATTAGTTTTCTAGTGTTTTATGATATATTTTTTAATTTTTTAGTATTATTTAATATATTGATTTTCTATTATAAATGAAGAAAATAATACGAATAAAGCTTTTATTAAAAAAAAAGGAGCACTGTTTTTTTATTTTTTCTATAAAATTAAAAATGTGATATATTTGCTTATTTTATTTTTTGATCAAAGTCAGTCGAGCCCAGCCAATTGGACAAGTCGGCAAGGTCGCTACACTCGTGCGGTCGTGCGCGCGCCTACATTGGATTTCTGGTCTTAACTGGCGGCTTCGTGGCATTAAACATCGTTTTACCAAGTCGAGCGAGATTCTTTGCCAGGTAGGCAATTGGCGGGTTGCGGGTTGCAAACTGGAAACACTTTGGAAGTCAAATAAACAATCCAGTGAAAAAAAAAAAAAAAACTTTCTTTTATTTTCACAATTTATTATAAAGGCGGGACAACATAAATGTTAATTAAAAAAATCCTTTATAATTTGATATATTTTAAAAATTATTTTTTAAAAACAAAAAAATATATTTTAAAAAACAACTATTATTATATTCTCAAATACCTTACAAGAACCTGTCTTGTCTGGTTACTCAGTCAGTGCACCTGCAGTTTGCCGTGCACCTGCAGTTTGCACGGCATAGACAAACAAATCCTAGCAAGTTGCATCCAAAACAGATTTAATTCAGCTATTTGGCAGCGTTGACATTTCAACTCATGCTATCTACCTGCTGCTATATTTCTTTCCCCAGATAGAATCTAACTAGTTCACACTTCACAAGAGTCAATGAATGATCCCGGCACCAAGTTTTTAACAAAATCAAGTGCTCCTGCACCAAGTTTCAGCAAAATCAAGTGCTAAACTGGACCAAGAGATGGTTTTAAATTTGAAATATTAATGCACAGTTCAATCCCAGGAACCAAGAGATGGAGTACGGTCCTATATTGAAATTAATGAACGGTTCATTCACGCTCAATAGTACTTACTGTTCACATACAGACTGATAAATCCTCACCAGTTGATCGCTGACGACCATGATAGCCAAAAGGTGACAAACAAGAAGCATAAGAACCCTAACAAGTTCAAAACGGGAGAGAAAAACATTGGCTACAATGACATGATAAATAATAATAATACATTATTATATGTTTCATTCTTCTTATTATTGCTCAGAAACACATTGATTGAAATTTACACATTTACCATATAGCAACACAAGCAAAAGGTATTGAAGCAGAAAATAAATCAAGACACTACCATAGTAGTTTTAGTGTATTAGATATTCTCCACCCTGATATCACTGTGCAGCTAGTGGCTGATCGGCTGGCCTTGGAACACACTGCCATCCAGTACAATGCTGGAGAACCTGTTTAAGGCTATCTGTAGGAGGTTCTACTGTCCATGTAGGGTAATATTCACTGGGATGAAACATACAGCATTCACCATCCTCAGTCATTAACCCTGCTTGAGTCCCAGTAACAAATAAGTCTCCTTCAGACCTTATGCTGCCACTCCTTGTTTTCTCCTTGTCAGCTGCCTAAACATCATCACAATAGCCAATGATTTAACCTCGGAATCAAAATGATAATTATGGTCATTTAAACAACACGCTCATCACAGGAAATTCATCTATAATCTACATCCAAGTGCACAAAATTCAAGGTAACACTAAATCTCTCATAACAAATGTAGGCCATAAAAAGTGCATATATTTCTCACTAGTTGAAAATCAAACTCAAAGTTGTTAAGTTGCAAGGTGTTTACATGCTTTGAGGATTAAAAGTTAACCAGAGGAGCTTCACTGGTGTATGAAAAATCACTTCTGAAAAAATCATAATGGCATTCCCGAATCGTAGAATAATTTACAACACCCATAAGCATTTTTTTTTCTCTCCCATCCAAATCATTGATAAATTAGTTCTGTTAGTTATTCCAATGATAATTCTGTTCTTTCTTTCCACTGAGGTCGCCTACTGTAGGGTTTCAGCTCTCTATCTGTCTCTCTCAGTTTTTATCACTGTTTATTTGTATAAAAGTTTTTTACAGCCACAAAGGAAGTTCACCATTTGGGTCCACTTCCTGGGTTAAGGGTTAGGGATATTGCTTGATTTTAGCACCTAAAATGACTAATAGAGAGAAGAGGAATGCATAAACTGTTGAGTGATAGTAGATGCCTTACTCTACAACATCAATACAAAGCGGACAGCCAAGCTCTTGTTTGACGATGAAGGAAAAACGGGAATTTATATGCCTCAATAGATATAAGATTACAAAGCATAAAAACTACAAACTAACAACTATGAAAACATGGCCACCTAACGTGTCTACTTTCCAACTAGCAAAGCGTTTGATTGCTAAAATCAAGAACCAAAATCATATTTCAGTGTATGGGAGGCAAATTTGAAGTTTGAATTTCATCACTGCAAAATTCAATACACTTTCCAACTAGCAAAGCGTTTGATTGCTAAAATCAAGAACCAAAAGCATATTTCAGTGTAAGGGAGGCAAATTTGAAGTTCGAATTTCATCACTGCAAAATTCAATATACTATACATTTAAGTTACTGGATTTGCTCAGCATACGGTCATTGCTTTAATAATGTATAGTTTACCAGTTGGACAAACTGCCATTTGAGAGTGTAATGTTAGCCAAACAGATTCAAACACAAGTGTGAATTATTTGTTAGCAAGTCAAGGTGGATTCAGTGGAAAAGCTAGGTGAAAACAGAGGCAGGGTGGTCAGCAGTCTGCCAATTAGTTTGGCACACATTATGAATAAAATGAGCTGGAGTACAAAATTCAATTGCAAATATGAACAGGAACCACGTTCAATCATATTGAAAGCAGGATCATCCAACCCAGCCCTTCAAGCCCATAGGAAAAACCATTATACAATAAAATATTAATGTGCAAGGCACAAGAAAGGACATGAATTTAGCAACAAGAAATACAATATGTACTCACCTTCTCAGAAAGATATTTAAATGCAATCTTCTTCTGCCCTGCTTCATATATGTTGCTTTGGGAGTAGATCTGACATCAAAAGATAAGAAGCAATATATATAAGCAAATAAAACCAGAATATGGTCACACACAAAGAATCGCAAATAGTAGTAGTGGTATCACCTGTGACTCTACACTGGCACAAACAGCATAAATGCCCCAGTTTCTGGTATAGTTATTGTATAAATGTACTTTTCCAAATCTAACACGAGGGTGGCGCTGTCTTGTTCCATCAAAAAAGCAATGATGGATGGTTACTCGAATACATCTGTCACCAACATGAGTAGGATCTGCTCCAATTAGCATTGTTTTGTCATGTTGCCCAAAGTAACACCTGTAGATAATAGTTAAACCCATCAAATAAAATAGTGGGCAAAAACAAATAGTGCTTCCCACACGCCAGGGATTCATCTCACCTAGAAATAGTAATATCTGTGCTTTCTCGTGTGATATCTATCAACCCATCATCATAGTCACGAAGGCTGCAACGATCTATCCATATGTGCTTTGACTTGGGCTTTATCTGAATGCCATCAACATCAGGTCCTCTACCACCTTCAAACTCTAAATTGCATATAATAACATGTTCACATTCCTTCAGCCTCAAACCCTTGCCTGTAAGTTTTATTCTTTGGCCCCGGCCATCAATGGTTTTATAAGACGAAACATTCAAGTAAGATCTAAGTTGAATAGTGCCTGATACTTCAAAGACAATCCAAAGTGGCTCCTTTTTACGACATCCATCCCTAAGTGATCCAGGCCCATCATCTGCAATCAATAATGAGCTTAAGATGTGCACCAAAAATAGTCTCGAAGGGCAGTTCTACCATCAACGCCAAAGAAAATGATCAGAAGAAGGCCATTGATTTGCAACAAAATGCAATGTATTAGTTTTAGAAATTGAAGTTGCGGCATGCCAATAAAATTATAAAACCAGTGTCAGGTTGTCAGCAACCCGAAGAACAGCAGTTCACAACCATAATCACAGTTTCACGCCCAGATCATGATGCCTCCTTATCAAAATTCAATCAATAACACTAGGTTTTTCTAAAAACTCAAAAATGTTGAAAAAGTAAAAATCAAAATCAAAATTTTTAAATTCTAACCATTCATTCCAAACATTTCCCATTAAAGGAGAACCAACAAATCTCTAAAATTACCAGTGACAAAACACTGCACAATCTAGTAAATTATGTTTTAGCAACACAACTACTAGATTGTGTTTTAGTAACACAACCTAATGCAACAATTTTATCCTCTGTATCTTGAATCATCCACTCAAAGTAATCAGAAACAGCATTTCTACAGAAAACCTTAAAACAATTCACATCACATGGTGCGCAATGTTGGAGAAAGTAATCCTCTTTTTTCCAAAATGCATTCCAAAGTGACTCAGCCCCCATTATCTACAATTAAATGAACAACAACAATAAACTTATGGCGAGTATCAAATATTGTCAAAATGCTGTTGCACCATCCACAACAAATTAAATGAATAAAAAAGGCCATTGATTAGCTACAAATTATAACCATTTTTTTTTTGGAAATTGATGGCAAGGCATGCCAACAAAATCACTGAAGCAGTATCGGCAACCAGAAAACAGCAGGAACAGAAAATGGATACAAAACGTTTCAAAAAGCTTTGTTTTTTTCCCGATTTCATGACCACAACCACAGTTGACACCAAAACCTTAGGTGTCCATTGTCAAAACTCAAAATTTAGCCAATAAGACAGGGTTTCGCTAAATACTAAAAGATGTCCAAAATGTTGTACTCAGAAATCATAATCCGGTGAAACTCCAATAATTGCTGCAAAGCAAATAAATAACGCTTCAAAAGTCCCGCGAAGTAAAGCGGTTATCCTACATATATATTAAACCACCTGCTCTAACTAACCATAGAAACATTTCCCCATTCAAAACTATTCACATTGTTTAATGCATACTTTCACACAGAAACCCATAATTCAAACCCATAGCCACAAGAAAAGAAAAGAAAATCAAGCAAAAATCCCAACTAAAAAAAAATTATGAAAGCACAAATCAATTTACCTGCTAAGGTAGTGACGTAATAAATGGGGCCATGGAGGCCACCAGTGGCAGAGCGACCAAAGCCCTCGGCTTGGGCAGCAAGAGCACGTAAGGAAGAGTCGACATGAGGGTAAGGCAAAGCGGTAGCCATCTTAGGTGTGCGGGTTGATGAGTTGGGAATCTGGGGTTGATAAATAAAGGGTGGGACAGGCTGTGATGCCGAAGGAGCTGCAGCAGTTTTATCGGGGAATGGGACGTTTCCGTTGTCACGGAACTTGCGGCGATGTCCATGATCATGGGAGTTTCCCATTTGTTTGTTTTAAATGATAGACAGGCAGGCAGCTACTTACTGTTACTCTGGCTTCGGATTGTTTGATCCATTAATCCTTGCAGCTGAAGCAAACCGACAGAGAGATGGAGAGAGATAGTTATCCTTAGTGCTGTTGTTTATCAATGCCAGACAAAAAGCTTACGAGTCGAAGTGGAACGTTTTGTTGTCGGTAGGCCAGAAGTACAGGGAGAGGCCCTTTCAAGCATATCAATTTAACTCGATCCGAAACATGGCCCATATCATGGTTTAATTTGATTCAATTTTGATATTTACCTGGTTCGGAGTAACTCAATAAAATTCAGGAAAAAATAAGAATTAAAAGCATGTTATTTTAAACAAAAATAATATACTTGAGTGAACTCGGTAACTCATGAATTCCCCTGATAATTTAATAAATATATTTTTTTTTCCAAGTCAAATGTCAAACCAAATCAGAAAACCATGTTTTCAACTATTGCTATAAAATAAATCAAGGTGGCCACTTGAGCTCCTAAAAATTAACAATTCAAAGCCCAAAAAAAAAAAAAAAAAAACTAAATTAGTGGACATGCTCACAAGATAACTTTTTTTTTTCATTTTTATCCATTTTAGTTTCTAAGGTTTTTTTTTTCAATTTTTTCATTGAACTATTCAAATTTTTTTCATTTTAGACTAAAAATATATTTTGATTTGCTTACTATAGAGTATTTAGGATGATGATAACATAGGCCCAATATTTTGTGTGTATGTTCAATTTTGCACAGAAAAAAAAGGTTTTATTATTGCTTGAAAAAAAATTATGCAGGGACCTAATTCAATAATAGGGGAAAAGAGAAGGTTTTTTTGTCCATAAATGTAAGAGAAGGAGAAATCATACATTAATACCAAGAGGATGAGAGAGAAAAATGAGAGGGGATATAAAGAAAAAAAGAAAGCAAGATTCTGCAGGAAGGACTTCATTGAACTTTAGAGGATGCTGCATACGTCATCCGAATGCGGCGAGCTTCCTCATGCTTTGGTGTGTGCGCGCCATGCACCATTTAATTTTTTTTTTGTGCCTTAATTCTTTGATAACTTTTTAGTTTAGTTTTAAATTTCATTCCATATGAAAGTTTTTTTTTAATTTAATCGTTAAATTTTTAATAACTCTTGAATTTAATTTCAAATTTCATCTCACTCGAGCCTAGAGAAGGCCTGACCAGGGAAAAAAAAAGGACGGAAAAGGGAGAGATAGATTACCCAACATTGTAAATTTGATTAATGAATCTAGATTGACAAGAGACAATCTAATATGTCAATTTCTTTTCATTCCACTTCTTAGTTTTTTTTTTCTTTGGACATTTCATTGTTGCACATTTGAGCTTGAGAAATTATTTTAACTGGTTGTGGGGTACTCTAGTGCGATAACACACCCGACATGTCTCCCTCCATTTTTGCTAGAAAAAAAGTTGATTTTCCCCTTTTGATTTTTTTTTTTTAGATTCAAGTTTAAATTCTTTGCAATTAATTCTTTTTTATTATCTTTGGTTTTTTTTTTGTGAATTTCTATTTTTAGTGTTGTATGATTAAATGAAAGATTTGTTATATATATATATATATATATATATATATAAATCAAAGCAAGTGCATGACTCTGGGTTAGTTAGGCCAGACCGTTTTGACTTAATATATGTTTATCTTAATGTTTTTTTTAAAAAAATTATTAAGCCACATTGCCTTACGATTTTTCGTCCTCTTCTTTTTTTAAAAATAAAATGGTGTCTTGAAAAATATATATATTTTTATTTTTATTCTAATAAAAAGTATTTTTATCAAATGTTAAAATATAAAAAAACATTTTTTAAAAAAAAACTAGAAAGATGAAAAAAAATGGTTGATAGAATATGCAAAAAAAAAAAAAAAAAATTCTGAAAAGACTTTGCCGTGCAAAGTTCAATTGAGGAGACTTTTATTTTATTTTTACCATAGTGGAAATATATACAAACAGTAATCACTTAAAGGTGTTTTTTTCTTTTTTCTTTTTTTTCTATAATTAACTATATATATTTTGCAGACATGGAAAAATTGCAAGAAACTCTAGTCACGTATTCATATGGTGATATGTTCATCTTTCATTCATGAATTAGAAAAAAAAGAAAAGGGTAGGCAAACCCTAGAGAAACATCATTTTCTTTCTTGCTTTTATTCTCTCTTATTTTTTCCAAGCAAAAGCAGACTACAGGTCTAATCATCGCAGAGAAGAAGAAGAAGAAGAAGAAGAAGAAATTCAAAGCCTTGCATCACACAGAGAAGTTATTTTAGGTTCAAGACACCCCCACGTTCATGAATCACAACGCCCTACTGTTCCTTCTTCATCATTACATGCATGCACAAGCATTCTGCATGCATAGATTCAGACACTTGAAAGGCATGGTTTCCTTTTGAAGAATTTAGCTATCTACAAAGAACTTGTCTTCTTTTCTTTTACACGTGAACTAACAAAAGACAAATCTAGTGATCTTGTTATTTTATTTTAATGTTCCCACTGTAATAAGACTCAACTTTGCAGACTTCAAGGTTTCTCACTGTACAAGAATTATAAGGAATAACTTGTGGTTTCAAATCATTGAAATCTGTTGACATGAAAGACAAAAGTTGATACCTTCCTTGTATTGAAGCAATACATGACAGGAACAAAAAGTAAAGCAAGTAAATATATTATAACTTGTCTTGAAGAGAGAGAGAGAGAGAGGACTTCTTTGTTTGAAAGTAGATACCTGGAAAATCATTCTACAGTGGCACCACCTCTACTCAAATTGTTGGTATACTCAAATTTCAACATGATTGAGAGGGTAAATTGCTTTTTACTTAGTGAAATTATAGCAGCTCCAACCTATACATTTATGACATCATCAAAATACATGTTGCACCACTCACTATTTTCCTCTTCTTTCATTATTAAAACATCTTTGTCATGAAAGTCGAAGTTCAGGAGCTCATAGTCTTCACCAACATTTTTAGCCTGGTGATCGACAATAACACTTTCTCTTACTATCTTTTTCATCATGTAGACAATATCATTCTTAGTCAACAACATTTGCCATCTGGCTATCCTACTTTATAGATAAGGCTTCTCAAAAATATACTTGAGAGAATCCATATTTGAAATCAACCATGTGGTGTAGTACAACATATATTGTCAAAGCTTTCTTGCACTCCAAACTAGGCTAGAACACAACTTCTCTATCATATTATAGTGAGACTCACAATCAGTAAACTTCTTACTAAGATAATAGATATCATGTTCCTTACTTCCAAACTCATCATGCTGCCTAGGCACGAAACCCATAGCTTTTCAATCACTATTAAATACATGATGAATAGCCTCAAACATAGGTGGTACTAGAAGAGGTAACCTTTGCAAATACTGTTTAATATTATTAAAGGTTTCTTAGCAACCTTCATCTCATATCCTAGGATTGTTTTCAGAGTAGTCGAAAGATTAGCTAACATGTGGCTATTAATTGTGAAATAAATCGGGCAATATAATGTAAATGCCCTAGAAAGCTCTAGATCTCCCTTTTAGTCTTAGGGGATGACATCTTCTATGTAGCCTTCACTTTATCAGGGTTTTTTTCTATACCTTTATTTCTCACCACAAACCCTAATAATTTCATAGACTTCACCTTAAATGTACATTTTGCAGGGTTTAGCTTTAACTTATATCTTCTTAACCTTTCAAACAATTTCTTCAGAGTTTGGATATTGTCATCCTTTTATCTAGACTTGGCGATCATACCATCCACATAAACCTCGATCTCCTTATGTATCATGTCATGAAACTAGTCAATATAAAACGTTGGTACATCACTCTAACATTCTTCTATCTGAATGACATAACTTTATAATAAAAAGTTCCTCATGAGGTGACACATATAGTCTTCTCCTTATCTTCTTAAATCATTTTTATGTGATTGTACCTTAAAAAATCATCTATGAAGGAGTAAGTAGAGTTCTTTGTAGCATTATCTACTAAGACATCTATGTGGAGCATAAGAAAATCATATTTTAGGCTCGCCTGATTTAAATCCCTAAAGTCCATATATACCTTAATCTTGTTATTCTTTTTGAAGACTGCTACGACGTTGGAGACTTATTGAGGGTATTTAACAACTTCTATGAACCCAACATCCTAATGCTTCCTCACCTCTTCCTTAATCTTGATCAGTATATCAGGCCTTGTACTTTTTAATTTTTGTTTGACCAACTTACAATCTTTTCTCAAAAATAACCTTTGTACCATAATCTTGGTGTATAGATTAGGCATGTTAGTATATGACCAGGAAAAAACATAAAAAAAAACTCTCATAACAGTACAACCAAACCATTTCTTTCATTAGTTGTGATCAACACCCTAATTTTTAATTCTCTCTTATCTTGCTAAGTGCCTATATTTATTAATTCAAGAAATTTTATAGTGGGCTACTAGGAATGCTTAGACTATTCAACTAGCCTCGTCAACTCTTCCGCATCTTCTCTTTACCACTCTCTCTCACCCATTGTAATTATATACTCATCAAGTTTTAGACAATTATTCTTAGTGCAATGTGTTTATGTATGATACTAGCATGGTATTATAAGTTTTGTTTGACTTATACCAATTTAGAAATGGTGATTTCAATGGGGTTAATAGAATAAGGGCAATTTGACCAATGTTTAAAAGTCTTTGGTACATTTCTTTGAGTTGTATGGCCAGAGGTGGCAATTGTTCTTGGTCTTTTTAGAAGCGGTTGTTATTTTAGTTGCTGGTTGGCTGGTTATTTTAATGATTGGGTAGGTATAGGGAAAAAAGTGAGAGAAATTTATGTTGACTATAGGTAGGGGTAGGTGTTTGATAATTGTATGTGTTTTGATACCCTTTCCCTTTGTATCCTCTTCTTTTAACATCATTTACTTTGATATCCTTTTTCTCCCTAATGAAACCTTTTTTATCTGATAGGTCAGTAATTCTACCAGCTCTCATACCTTGTTCTATTCTCTCAACTACAATAACAATATCAATGAAGTGTTGAATCATGGTTCCTATAAGGTGCTCGAAATAAAAGGCTTTAAAGGTGTTAGAGAACAAATTAATCATCTCTTTTTTCTAATAATGGCAGGTTCACTTGATTGGCCTTCTCATGCCATCTCTAAGCATATTCGTGGATAGATTCCTTACATCTTTTCTCCAAAATAAAAAAAGAAACATCTATTTAGGGTGATATCTATATTGAGATTTTATTGTTTCGTAAAGCCTCTACCAAGTCTTTCCACCTTCTAATCTTAGTGTTATCTAGCCTCATGTACCAAGCTAGTGTAGTGCCACTTAAATTACCTGGAAAGAAATGGATTAACAACTTTTCATCACTTACCACTTCCACCATCTTATTGTAATATACCTTCAGGTAGGTTGTTGGACATTGGTTACGGTGTATTTTATAAATTTTAGCACTCTAAATTCTTTCAGCACCATCATAGTAGGGACTAAACACATCCTAGCAACTCTTATAGGGTTGTATAGATCAACCCCTTCAATTGCTCTTATCTTTTCCTTCAGGGCAGTAAGCTTATCATAATTATCCTCCTCCCCTAATTTTTCCTTTATGAGTTTCCTTAGCGGTCAAGTCTATAATAGGTGGTAGTCTCACAGAAGGTACAGGTTCGGTAAAGAGAAAGTGGGTTGTAAATTAGGGTTTAGGTGCACTAATACTTTATAGAGCTATGAATTGTGCAGCAACTTTGCGTTGAGCAAAGGGTCTTTCCTTAGAGTTGGACCTCAAGGCTTATTTGAGTAGGCTAGTGATCTTTGCAATATCACCCTTCATGCTTTTTATCTCCTTTTAGTACTGAGCTTCCAATTAGGCTCACTTTTTGTTTTCCATCAATCTTTTTTAAATGCTGGTATTGTAGTTTAGGTATTGTAATGGACTTATATTTTGACCTAATTTTGTTTTGTTTTATTCTTACCATGCAATCGAAAGACATACAATGTGTTCGTGAATATAAAATGTTGGAATGATTATGCAAATGGATTGTTTGTTCATTTTAATGCCAAAAAGATAAACCAGGTCAAGATTTTCTTAGGAGGAAGTTTTCATTGAGGACTCCAAACTCATAGGAACTTCGACCAATATGGAGAAAATTAAGAAATGTTACCATTAATAAGGAAAATAATTCCTAAATACTTTATTGCTCAATAATGATTTAATTTATTACATCATTTTCCACCGTTAAACTACATCATTCTATGTTCTCAAACCTGGATATTCAAGTTATATTGTTGCAGTCTTGAAGCTGTCAAAAAATATCAAAAACTCATCTTTTGTTATTGCCTGATCTTCTGCCAAGTTCTAAATATTCCCCCTCATCCTAATTGCATAAAACTGGGTATTTCCACCCTAGACGTGGTAGTGCATGGTTTTTGAAGCCCACAAACTTGTTTTTTTTTCTACAACGATCTTATCTCTAGTTAAAATTTGTTCAATATAAATGAGATTATTAGCCTGGTTAATCAAAACCTGATG
This sequence comes from Populus deltoides, assembly GCA_015852605.2. Classification (NCBI taxonomy): domain Eukaryota; kingdom Viridiplantae; phylum Streptophyta; class Magnoliopsida; order Malpighiales; family Salicaceae; genus Populus; species Populus deltoides. Next base: position 9,663,613 of record CM027585.2, on the reverse strand, counting down.
CAGTATTGCCCCTTAAACTGTTAATTCGAGGTTTGAATAATAGTTTGCAATTTTACCCAACAAGAACCTTACTTCAGAGAACCAAAGTGATATGCAGTTGATCACCCCACCCTACGCCTATAATGAGACATAAATGAGAAGTATAAATCACAACGAAGTTGTTTGATCATTTGAAGAGTTTGCAAGTTTAATCAAGAATTTAGTATGAGAATCACTCAAACAAAAATAAGCACACAATATACGACAACTTGTAAATAAAATTCATTAACCTCAAAATAATGTTAACATTTGGTTTATATAATAGAAAACTAACCGTAATTTGATTTAATGGATCCAAACTTGATAAATGGACCTTAACACATTCAAAGCCCAAAATAACTAAAATAATAAAATAAAACCTAACACAAATAACCCTTAAATGTCATAGGACCTATAATAAACTAAGAAATAAATAATAGCTCAACTAATTAAAAAAGTCCAAAATCAAATTTCATAATTTACTGGTAGAATTGAAGCACAACTTCAAATGAATTGTTCTTTCTCGTATTAGTGAATTAGAAGGTCTACCATATGGCACTGGAAAGGTTTAGATGTCTATTTTCTAATAAAATTAGAATCGCATCAAAATTTATTTTGTAACTTTAGTTATGTCCAAAATAGTTGTGAAAGGTCAAGTTTTTTCTTTTAATCAATTTCACCTTTGACCGAATTATATATGTCCTCTGATTTCTTCATTTCTTTCATTTTAGTTCTAGGTTCTTCTAATCTTTATTTTTAAACCAAATAGACTCTCAATTTCAAATTACTTTTTTAATTAGACCTTTAATTGATTTTCTAACTTGGCTATTTATTTTAAAACCATCATTGAATTTTCAATTCCTTTCAATGTAAGCCAAATTAAATTAATGTAAGCCATTTCTTCAATTCAACCCTGACCCAAAAATCTTTAAACTTAAAAATCTTTAAACTTTATTGTAGCCTATACTTCTCAATTATTGATCCAATTTCAATCCCACGTGTGTGTGTTTGTGTTATGTTTTATATATTTTTTTGATTTTCATGATTTAGTTTTAACATAAAAAATAAATGAAAAGAATTAAAATTAAGATATTTTTTATTGTGGTTCAAGAAAACCCTCCGATATTTAAGTTAAAACTTTAAAACTGATGGTGTAGAAAAGGAAATCGAGGAGGTTTTCCTGTGTGTGTTTGCATAGCAAAGCTTAAAGAAGATGAAGTTATTTTACAACAGAGAAGATCACCCAAGGGCGAGTCCGTTTACCCTGGGAGTTCAAAGCAGTTTATGCAACTTAAAATCTACAAGAGTGTGTCTGTACAAAGACATGATAGTTAATGTGCTTGCCACATAAAAGATGTAGATTTCATAATTAAACATCCCGAATCCATGGATTTAATAATGAAGAACCCAAATTTTATATGTTCGTCATCAGCAGTACGCTATACAAGGGATGATATATACAGAGGGACAACAAGGGGCAACTGCCCCTTTAACTTTTTTTTTTAAAAAAATATTAATATATTAGTATAAGGAATTGTTACTGCAAGGAAGTAAAAAGGAAAGTTGAGATTGTTTATAATTGTTGACCTATAATATAATATAATATAATATATATACAGAGCTCATTCCACAAAAGTTTTTCCTTTTTCCCTTTTGTTTCTATATTAAATCATTAATACCGGTTTAAAAATATGGAATCCCTGACTAACATAGTATTTTTTGTTCCTGCCTTTCTTTTCATGAGCTACTGTGTTTGCTTTATTCTTTTCATTAGTTGTTGTTCTCTGCTTCTCTAGTATGTAAATTTCTCATAAAGTATAGTTAAGTAATTAATTTTTTTTTGTTTTTTGCTTTATATTTTAGGTAATTTTTCTTTATTTTTTTTATTTCATTGTTTAATTTTAATTTTATTCTTTTATAAGTAGTTATTAAAAATATTAGGGTTTATGATAATTTAGGGGTTTTGATATGAATATGTTCCAATATGTTCAAAATAAATGTTTAAATCTACTAATTTAATCAATTAAATGTTTCTTTTCTTATTATAAAGGAATAAATTAATATTCATGCAAAACCATTATTATTGACATCTCTTGCATTGGTAGAGTAGTTTATTGAAATTAATATTTTCACATGACTTGTTTGTAAATAAAATATCAAGTAGAAAACATGTTTTTTAAGAATTATTCCTCTTACACATACACGAGGCATTGCTCCTCAATTAAATATCTAGAAATGATTAAGTATAATTTAATAAATATACTTATTATATGCATATAGATATGAATTGAAATAGGTTTTGATTTTGATGAATTGATGTGTATTTTGCTATGAATTTTCATATAGAAGATTTAGAATTATTGTGTAACTCAACTGGTTTTTATTTAATAGTGAATTATTGTGTAGTTGTGTTAATTATTATGTAGACACTAATGATGATAAAAAAATCTAGCAGGTTCTTATTAAATTAACATGTCACTGGACAAGTATTTCAAGCGTAAATCCCTTGAAGATGAAGAGTCAATCAAAGCTTCAAGTCATGTAACTCAATCAAGTTCAAAGAAAAGTCATATTGAAATCAACCTCGACACTCTCCTTGCTAACCCTGGCTTAAGAAGACCAATTTATGAATACAATATAAATGATAGGGATGCAATCCGAAGAGCTTATCTACAAAAAGGTCCTTGTCAACCTGCACACTGTGATTTTCCTAAAAAACAATTTGGAAATATATCAACACTACGACGCTTTAATCCAGCTTGGTTTGGTGCATACCCAACATGGTTAGAGTACATCATAGCCAAAGATGCTGCCTTTTGCTTGTATTGTTATCTCTTCAAGTCAAAAGGGGGTATTGATTTGTTTGTGGGTGAAGGGTTTTCAAATTGGAAAAAAAAGGAAAGATTTGATCTTCATATTGGAAAGTCTAATAGTTGTCACAATGCAGCTCGGATAAAATGTGAGAATTTGATGAATGGAAAACAAAGTATCATGACTTTGTTATCTAAGCAGACAGTAAAGAGTCAAAGTGATTATTGAACTTGATTGAATGCTTCAATAGAGTGTGCTCGTTTTTTATCGCACCAAGGACTTCCATTTTGTGGCCATGATGAATGTGAATGTTCAAGCAACCAAGGAAATTATCTAGAGCTCTTGCATTTTCTTTCCAGAAATAATGAAACTATTAAAAGAGTTACTTTCAACAAAGCTCCTAGACATAACAAATTGACTTCTCCAGATATTCAAAAAGACATTACTCAAGCTGCTACAGAGGAGATTACAAATGTGATTATCAAAGATCTAGGTGACTAATTATTTTCAATTTTAATTGATGAGTCACGTGACATATCAATCAAGGAACAAATGGCTGTTATTCTACAATATGTAGACAACAATGGACATACAATTGAACATTTTCTTGGCATTCAACATGTGCGAAATACAACTGCTAGTTCACATAAGGCAGCTATTGAAGCTTTGTTTTCTAAACATGGGCTAATCATATCAAGATTGTGTGGTCAGGGATATAATGGAGCTAGTAACATGCGAGGTGAATTTAATGGCTTAAAAGCACTTATTCTAAATAGTAATCCAAGTGCATATTATGTACATTGTTTTGCTCACAGACTTTAATTGACTCTTATAGCTGTTACAAAGAAGCATAATGAAGTTGGAGATGTCTTTAATTTTATTTCTAACATTATAAACATAGTTGGAGCATCATGTAAAAGGATGGAGGTGATTAGAGAAAAACAATATGCTAGAATTATTGAAGGACTTGAAAATGGAGAAATTTCTAGTGGACGAAGCTTGAATAAAAAAACTTCTCTTAGAAGGTATGGTGATACTCGTTGGGGCTCCCACTATGTTACAATTATTCGTCTACTTGCAATGTTTTCATCAGTTCTTGATCTGCTTGAGATTATAAGGGAGGATGGGATGAACTCAGAACAGAGAACAGAAGCAGTCGTCTTAAGAAATATTATGGAATCATTTAATTTTGTATTCATGCTTCATTGTTTGAGAAGGATACTAGCAGTTACTAATGAGTTCTCACAAGCATTACAAAGAAAAGATCAAGACATAGAAAATGCTATGAGTTTATTGAAAACATCAAAGGAACGATTCAAAATGATGAGAGAGAATGATTGGGAATCTTTACTGGAAGAAGTGTTATCTTTTTGCATCAAACATGATATTGATATTCTAAACATGGATGATGAGTACAAACTTCGTGGGCGTTCAAGGCGAAAATCTCAAGGGATTACAAACCTACACCATTTCCGTTATGAATTGTTTAACAATATCATTGACATGCAACTTACTGAGTTGGATGATCGTTTTACTGAGACGAGTATAGAGCTACTTCTTTGTGTGGCATGTTTAAACCTAAGTGACTCCTTCTCTGCTTTCAACAAAGAAAAGCTTCTTCACCTTGCTCTTTTTTATCCCAGTGAATTCTCTATAGTGGACCTTATGGTACTTGGTGACCAACTTGATACGTATATTATTGATCTACATGGTGATGATGAGTTCTTTGGTATTGAAGGTATTGCTAGTCTTGCAGAGAAAATGGTAAAAATAAAGAAAAATTTGATATTTTCATTAGTATATATGCTTATCAAATTGTCATTACTTCTACTAGTTGCAACTGCTACAGTGGACAGAGTTTTTTCTGCTATGCATATTGTCAAGAGTAGATTGTGAAATAGGATAGGAGATAAGTGGATGAATGATAGTTTGGTTGTATACATTGAGAAAGATATCTTCGATAAAATTAATAATGAAGCTATTATAAAGCGGTTTCAAAATACAAAAACTCGAAGAAAATAATTATAATGTAAGTTTTTTCAGTTTAAAAGTATTTTTAAATTAATTTTACTTGATATGAATTAGTATATATGTTTTCAATTGATTTCTAATGTATATTTATATAAAATATTATTTGTTAATAACTTACCTTCTCATTAAAAACACTCTGTCTCCGTCACTATATATATATATATCAGATGGTGTTATGAACTGAATGCTAGTGCATGCTGGAGCTTGGAACACTGCTCCCGCAGCCTGGTTCACGTTTCTTTCTCTGGTCTCTTGTGCTGTGGCACCTCTCTATGTGTTGCCAAGTGAAGCAAGTTTGTATACAAAGTGTTACCTCTGTCATTTTAAACCTCAACAACTGTGTTAGGTTTTGCTTCCTAAAAGCTAAAACTAACAAGGTGGGTTTTTCTTAGCTTCGGAAAGATATTTGACAGGGGAGTCTTCCATATGAAAGCTGCGATTCGTTGAGAAAAGTTCAAATCCGTAGATTATTGACTAAAGCTGAGGGCCATCAACAAGAAGGCAGCTAGCGTCAATCATGCACGACAGGGTCGATGGAGTCTTTAAACTAATGGCATTGGTATCCAAGTCAATGGTCAAGGAAAAAAAGAACCAACAAAAAAGCAATAACGGGACGATAGTGGTTAATTAAGCTGTCCACATCTTGAAAAGGAGGGACCGTTTGATTAATTCGTTCTCGAGTGTGCCATTCGAAACACGAAGGGAGGCCTGCATAATTATCTTGATAGCACTCTTTCGCAAAATCCAAAACCTAGTGCCTGCTGGTTTTTGATAATTTATTGCTCATAACTACACCGTCGGTGTGCTCACTTTTTTGTATTTCTTGAATTGTTTTAAAGCTTAATCTGGCCCAATAGATCGACTAAGAGCCGAAATCATGTTGGATTTAAAAAATTAAAAAATAAAAAAAATTCAATTTGACTTGATAAGAAACCGTTGCAACCCATTAATTATTTATTTTTCTTAACAAAAACGATATCATCTTGTTTTTCATATATATATATTAGATGTCGATATGGGATGACTTGAGAGTTTCTACTACTTTGTTTATTGGTATGTCTTCTTTGTTTTTGGAAGGATTTTTTTTATTCTTTGTAATTCAATGTTTTAAATGCTTTATTATTGAACTGTTTTCATTAAAGTTTAAATTTTTATTTTAAATATCAAACTTTATTTAATATAATAAATATTTTAAGTTATGAATTATTTTATTAGTTTTGAGAAATATTTGAAAGATTATAAAATAATGCTTGATTTATATATTGGATGTGTATGTCCCGTGTTTCCAATCACGGATCCGGAATTTTGACTACTTTTAAAATATTTTTGTTTATTAAATATAATATTATTTTGAAATGATTTTTTTTTCTAAATTCAAATTTAAAGTTCATTGGTTAAAATCAATTTAGCATCATCGAGACACAAGAGAAGGTAGCATAATTTAATTGGAAATACTTGATTAACTCTACTCGAACCATTGAACATGATTAAGATTTACATGTTTGATCTAAAAAAACAACATTGTGATTATTCTAATATATATATATATGAACACACACCAGGTTACCCCCAATTCTTAAAGTGATATTGATGGTCTGTGTTGTTTTCTTTCTTTATTTTATTATCATTTTTTTTAGATAGAAGCCCCATGGTCGGTCAACAACAAGAACTAGAGATTCAGGAAACATAATTAGTTGTTTGAAATAGATAATTAAGGCCTTTATGGGTTATAAGCAGAAACAAAGAAAGAAAACGTCCCACCAGCAACCATGAGCAGTAATAAGAAACTTACAAAAGAATATCGTGAAAGATAGTTTAATTGGATAGTTTTTGAGTTTATTTTTTAATGATTACGGGTTTGAGTTTTTTCTAGGTCATTGAAGATTTATATAATCATATCACTGAAAATTTATATGATTGTTAATTTTATATTTTATATAATTAATTGAGATATATCTAAACTAATTTGAATAATTTTTATTAATAAAAATAAAAAATAGAAAGAATATCAGCAACGTTTTTTATTTTTTGTTTTTTTCTCCTTTGGGTGAGAACATGATGCCCCCCTTGTTTTTTGATGAATAGGAAGACGATGAGAAAGTTCAGTAAAATGGCATGTGAATCACACAATTGAAGACAAGTGCGTACATCCACGCGGCGCAGCATCTTTTCCCATCCATTCACCTCTAATGAAGATTTCTTCTGATTTCAAATTTGCATCACTCGCTGAAGCCCAAACGCGTGCATGCACACACGCGGTTTCTCGAAATTGGTGATGTGAAACAAACTCTTAATTATCAGCCGTGATTTTCGTCCGCGATAACGATGGGGCTGTATTTTTTAAATAATTTTTATTTAAAAATATATTATAATAATATTTTTTATTTTTCAAGTCTATCAAAACTATTTAAAAATATAAAAAAATAATTAATTTTTTTAAAAAATAAATTAAAAAAAAACACGGCTTCAATGGACTAACTGGAAGAGCTGGGTAGCAGCATTTTGTCAACACCGTTGTAAATAGAAATCGCCAAAGAACCCGCCATGGAACCCACCTCCTCTATAGTGCAGCCGCCTTGAGCCATTGACCCAACTGTAGGCTCGCTCAGTCAACGACTAATCTTATCGTCCTGCTTTCTAGTGGTCACCGCAGTAATTATACAGTGCAAATGCAATTGCTCTCGACTTTTTCCGAGCTTTTGAGTGGTGGAGGAAAACTACTTTCAATCGGGCCCTGTCTTCGTCATCAGCGACCCAGAAAAGCCACTCTTCTTTCATTCGGGTTTGCGTGATTACTTTTCTTGTGGATCTCTCGGTTTTTTTTTTTTTTAAGAATCCGATGGTTGTGATTGGTGCCGGGAACTTCATGTGCCACAGATGATAAATTTTTATCATGCATAGGCCGTACAGTCCCAGTTGTGGTGTTGGATTTAGGAGCATGGCCCACGTTTTTAACGGTTGGCGTCAGTTTTCCAGAAAAATAAAAAAATAATCGCTATATAACGACTCCAGCACTCCTCAAATGACTTTTAGAGAGGGGAAAGTCAGCGGGGAAAAAAGAGAGATGCATGGCATCTGGATTTTGTCTTGTGATCTTGGTTCCGATCATGTGGTCTTTAGCACGCTACAAGCATTTGCCTCTCTGTGCTTTCTTTTACAATCGTTTGGGCAAATGTAGGGTGAAGTGTCTTGTTTCAATTATTCTTTTTCCTGGTTTTATTGTCTAAATTTTCATTTTATATATGTATATATATAATATATTAACTATACTCTGGTTTTAACACCTAACTTTTTGTTTTAGTTAGAAATATATTAAAATAATTTTTTAATTTATTTTTTATACGAGGAAATCAAAATGATTGAAAAATATTTTTAAAAAAAGTTAATTTAAAGAAAAAAAAATCAAAAGCTGTATTTGAAGTGTGAACACAAGAACAATATCCGAACTTTTCATAGTTTTCCCATTTTATTCAGTCCGGTTTTGTGCAGCAAAAATAAGAGCATTTTGTTTTTTCAAGTGTATCTGCGTTAATAATATATAGATATAATTACTCTATATCATAGAAGCTAACAGGTTATAAAAAATGGTTGCTTGCACAGCCTGCACCACCCCCACCAACACCATCTTGTCAATAACTACAGTCCGCGAGCAAGTAGCACGTCGCAATCAGTAACTATCAACCTCTGTGCTTTTGTATTTAAGAATTGGCATTCTCCGAGTTTCTAAATCTTTAACCTCATCATCTCAAAGAAGATCGCTTTGTGTTTTCTGAATCCATTTTAAGGTGGGGTTTTTTAGTTTTTTGTTCTAGAACACAAGAGTCAGAGAAACATTTTGTTTTTCAAAGCTCTGATAAGTTGTTTTTAGAGCTTCCGAGTTGAACTGAAACTTTCCCATTTTTCTTTAGTTTTAGCAAGTTTCAAACTGGCAACAAGTTTTCAAAATCCAAGGTCCTTGTCTCTAGTTCATTTTTAATTTTCATGATTGCTCATGATGATAAACTATTGAAGTAGGCAAGAGTTTGAATATATGAACATATATTTCAAGTGGACTCTTAGTTTAATATTGCTAAAATTTTGGTGCAGAATATTTCAAGAACATGATATGCATATGATATGGATATCAAGCAATGAAGCTTGTAGCCGAGCCTTCCCGCGTGCAAGCCCTTTCTGATCATCATTCTCTATCACACATACTGGTTGCCATGATTATTGATCTTCTTCATTCTTGAAAATTCGGGGCTTTGATCCTCAGATTTAGAGTCTAGAAGAAGGAGCAAAGGGTTTCTTGTTTTTGTTTCCCTTTTATTTTCGAATAAATCTTTTTATGAAATGGAACCTCCGGCGAGGCAGCAAATCTTCCGGCAGAAGAAGATGACTAAACAATTGACAGGAAAACGGGATGACACGCCGTTACATGCGGTGGTGAGAGATGGAAATTTGGAGTTAGTTATGGAAATGATAGCTGATAATCTTGGGGAAGCTGCAGAGTTGACTCTGTTGTTGTCGAAACAGAACCAATCAGGAGAAACTGTTTTGTATGTTGCTTCAGATTGTGGTCATGTTTACATAGTGAAGGAGCTGATTAAGTACTATGACACCGGTTTAGCTGGTCTTAAAGCAAGAAATGGTTATGATGCTTTTCACATAGCTGCCAAGCAAGGTGATCTGGGTAAGTACCGTTTTCAATTCTTGAAATTCCTTGCTGGAATTGATAATTGGAGTGGGATTAACGTTGGATTAATTGTGTGCTCTATTACTGTAATGCAGAAATTGTGGAAGTTCTTATGGAGGTCAATCCTGATCTTTCATTGACCTTTGATTCGTCAAATACTACAGCTCTGCACTCGGCTGCATCACAAGGGCATGTTGAAGTAGTGAATTTCCTGTTAGAGAAGTGTAGTGGCCTTGCTTTGATAGCTAAAAGTAATGGTAAAACTGCCTTGCATTCAGTGGCAAGGAATGGGCATTTAGAGATTTTGAAAGCCCTTTTGAGTAAAGAACCTGGACTTGCGAATAAGATTGATAAGAAAGGCCAGACGGCTCTCCATATGGCAGTTAAAGGGCAGAACGTGGAGCTTGTGGAGGAGCTGATCATGTCAGATCCTAGTTTGATGAACATGGTTGACAATAAAGGCAACAGTGCTTTGCATATTGCTAGCCGTAAGGGTAGAGATCAGGTATTCTAATTTACTTTCCATTCCTTTTAATAGTATGAAGCTTTTCTTTTCCTGTTGCTTTGGTTACCAAATGTGAACTGAAGCTCCTGGTCTGTTCGAGGAGAAATTGAGATTGATTTATAGCGACATAGAAAAAGGCTCTTCTATCTTTCCGAGGGAATAGTTTCTTCGGTTCTTTGGCTTTTAGCTACGTCTCAAATTTAGAACAATGTTTTACTTTATTTAGTACCAGTATCTATGTTCCAGACCTAATATAGTCAGTATCTTCAGCAATACAAATGAATCAGCCTTTTTGTGATGTTATTGAATCTATATTTAGAGCAGAAGTCATCGTCATCTACCAAAGTTGCCAAAGGATCCTATCCTCTTTACAGAGTTGGGAAGCTTATGACGTTGGCGCTGCTGCTATTTGCAGATTGTTAGGAAGCTGCTTGACCAAAAGGGAATTGACAAAACAATTGTTAACAGATCCAGAGAAACTGCTTTTGATACTGCTGAGAAAACTGGGCACTCAGGAATCGCCTCCGTATTACAAGAGCATGGAGTCTTATCTGCCAAATCCATGAAGCCAAGTACAACTAACACAGCCAACCGAGAACTAAAGCAAACTGTGAGCGACATAAAGCATGAGGTTCACAACCAGCTCGAGACCACACGGCTAACACGAAAACGTGTTCAAGGTATAGCAAAGAGGCTCAACAAAGTGCACACGGAAGGTCTCAACAATGCAATTAACTCAACCACAGTTGTAGCAGTCCTTATTGCCACTGTTGCGTTTGCTGCCATCTTCCAACTCCCTGGCCAGTTTGTTGATGACCCAGGTAATCTCGCTCCTGGACAATCTGCTGGAGAAGCAAAAATCGCTGCCAAACCTGAGTTCATGATTTTCATCATATTTGACTCAATTGCTCTCTTTATATCATTGGCTGTAGTGGTTGTTCAAACCTCTATTGTAGTTATAGAGAGAAAGGCAAAAAAACAACTAATGTCAGTGATCAACAAGCTAATGTGGCTGGCCTGTGTGCTGATTTCAGTTGCATTTCTTGCACTGTCATATGTTGTTGTGGGAGATCATCAGAGGTGGCTGGCACATAGTGTAACAGCCATAGGGACAGTGATCATGGTAACAACAATTGGGACGATGAGTTATTGGGTAATTGCACAGAGAATTGAGACTTCCAGATTACGGAGCATACGGAGGTCATCAATAAGCAGATCGCGGTCAGAGACATTGTCATTCATGGAAGAATCAGAGATTTTGGAAAATGACTATAAGAAACTCTATGCAATCTGAGACTTTGTCCTCTCTTTTTTAGGTCTTACATATAGATACTGTATTTTCCTCGTTGTATATATACTTTTTTTTACTTGATTTCAGCCTTTCTCGCTGTCTACTGAAGCAGGGAGCTGACAGATCTTCTGGAGATTTTGAAAGAAGAAGAGGGTGGTAACTTTTTCGTTTTGAAGTTTAGTTAATAAGAAACCAGTTAGTTGGTGACTCGGCTCTGTTTTCGTAAATGACCTCTGTACATTTTCCTGTGTCATTTTATCTTTCTTACCTTCAAAAATTAACTCTGACTCAGAGGTTGCTAAGAAGCTTTGGTACCTACGGATGAACTAATACAACCTCGTATGATATCGCCAACAACGGTTTGCTCTTTGGGACATTCACCATCTGTTCTAGCTCTAAACTTCCTGTGTTATGTTTTTTATTCACTAGCCACATCACCATCCCTTAGCTCTAGCTCTAAACTTTCGCTGTGATGTTATCAGTTGCTCTCTTCAAGCATCACCACCCAATTCAATGCCACGAGAAAACTATAGGAGGCTCATTGCCCCCATTTCACTCTTAGAAAACTACGAGGAAAACAAACCACAGGTTGTCCTATCTTAAGCCTGGATGTGATAAGTGAATTTGTTTCTGTGGTCAAATGTTTTTCTTCATTTTTATGTACCAGGACTGGAAGGGATTCTAGTCAATGCTAAACAGTTGCTGACTGCGAGCCCTCATTTTTCTTTTGATTACTAAACAGCTTCAGCCCATCCTCACTTCCTGGTCAGTCACAAGGGCATCCTGCTGTTGAGATCAGTTCAGACACCTTACATAAGCAGCAGAGTTGTCAAGTGATGTTCCCATTCTTATTCTTTCCTCAGATTTTGCTGCATCTGTATAATCCCTCGTACTTTTCCAAGCCTATGCTACGCTTTGCGGTGAATAGCCGAAATCTTTATTTTGCTCAAATCATCTAAATGCAGTGGCCTAAAGGATGCCGGGAAATTCATACAAACTCAAAGAACTAGTTTAAGATTTGTATAAAGCCTTATTAAATATGAAAGCATGATTTGGAAAAGAATGGATTTCAAAACTGAAAGGTTGCTTGACATGAACTTCCTCCATGATAAAATCGTTTAGAATACAATTTTAACCTCTATCTGAATGAGCTTAGAACTTTCAAAACAAGCAAATGCAAATACCATATAAATGGACTCTAATCTAGCAATCGGTGCGTTGCTCCCATCTAAATCTATTGCCTTGTTGTCGTTAGTGGAGTTACTCCCCCCATCATAGTCATCAACTCCTTAAGTGAGCTTTCCTCCTCAAATTCATCTATCAAGCCACGATTTTCCAGCTTCTCCAAGTCTGAACTATCATCATCATTAGAAGTGATAGAGCTGCAATCTTTATCATCCGAAGTGGTAGCTTTTATTGCCTTTTTTTCAAATTTCTTCTTCTTATCATTCTTCCACTTCTTCTTGGTAATGTGTTGATGACACTTAACATGACTCGATCTCTTAATCTTAAAGCAAATCATAGCATCCCTTTTGCTTCGGTCGCCCTTCTCACTTCTTTCTTCTTTGAATTCTTCTTTGAAGTCTTTTCTATTCCCATACTTCTTCTTCTTTTTCTTCTTCTTCTTCAAGAACTCGGTAAATTGCCAGGTTATCAATGCAAAATATCTTCATCATCATCACTAATACTATCATTATTCTTTTTAATACTTAAAGAGGATTTCAAAGCAGTGGTATTTTTCTTGGTAGATCATCACACACTTCAAGTTCCATGACCCTCCCTTCATGACCTATGAGTGAATTATGTATGCATCTCCTTATGCCTTCACTTGATTTCATCTTAAGCAATCCATACTCTCTAGTGAGATATGTCAATCTAGAACCCTTAACTTGACTAGTTCCTTCATGTGTGACCTCAAGTAACCTCGAGTCATCTTGCAATTTTGTACCCTCGTAAACTCCATACTTGGCAAAGCATAAAAGAAGGCATTCATTTCCTTTGCATTACTATTATACTTCCCCTTTTTGCCAGTCATTCCAATCGCTAATTGGTTTTGGGCAATGTTTCCTTCTAAACTGGTCTTGGTAGGTCTAGCATAACTGTTCTCTGCAATGTCTTCAATACTCGAGAAATCCTAGTAGCATCTTCAATGCAAAATAAAGAGTCAAATTAATAAAATAGTTTTTTAAATAGTATAAATATATTTTTTTTTATTATATGCATTTCAATGGTAAAAAGCTATTTAGAAAAACTAATTATATTTTAATATATTTCATGTTAAATTAATTTTAATATAATTATATAACTAATTTAGATATTTTATATATAAAATAATTGTGATGTTATTAATTATATAATTAATATGAGTAATTTATAAAAGTAATATAAAATTAATGAAGTAATAAGAAAATTAAAAGATATAATTTAAAATTAAACTTAAAATTTATTTATATGAATATTTTTAATTTTCAGTTTTATATATTACTGTTAAAAAATTAATTTTTTAAAAGTAAATTCAAATTCAAACTTTGAAAAAAATTGCTAATATTTTAAATTTTGATTTTCAATTTTTTTAAAAAAATTCATGTTTTAAAAAAATGATCGTCACCATTTTAAATTTTAAAATTTTAAATTTTAAAAAAATAACAGCCAACATTTTAAATTTTAAAATTTCAAATTTAAAAAAAATAACTGTCAACATTCTAAGATTTCATCATGTGAAAAAATAATCCATCTATAAATATTCTCATATACCTTAATATTTTTTTCTCATCATTCTATTTTCTTCTCTCCAATCAAAAATATATTTCATTAAAATTCATCATGAATCATTCTAATTTTAATTTTTATGATATTTTTTATTTTGATGATGACACTCCTGTGTTCGCTTTTTAAGTTGCTACCGTTGAGGTTGCTGAAGAAGAATCGAATAATCAAGGGCAGAGAATAGGGTATCGTGGCTCTATTCTTGGTCACAATATTGTCAATCGTAATAGAAAGAAAGGTGAGTTAAGGTTATATAATGATTATTTTGCTGAAAATCCTAAATTCACTGAAACTCAATTTCAAAGAAAATTTAGGATGAGTCGTCGTCTTTTTCTTCGGATCGCAAATGCAGTGGAAGCTCATAAACCATATTTCAAATAAAAGACAAATGCTCTTGGTGTTCTTGGTTTATCTTGCCTTCAAAAGGTTACTGCAGCTCACAAAATACTTGCATATGGTATTCCTGCAGATCTTACTGATGAATATCTTCAAATTGGAGAAAGCATTACGATAGAAAGTTTTAGAGCTTTCATCAAAGCAATCATAGAAGTTTTTGGTGATTGGTATATAAGGGCACCAAACGAGGCTGATATTTGTCGATTATTATCAATTAGAAAGCAGCGTGGATTTCCAGGGATGTTAGGGAGCATTGACTGTATCCATTAGAAATGAGAGAAATGCCCAATTGCATGGCATGAGATGTATACTGGTCATTGTCGTGAACCAACTATAATTCTAGAGGTGGTGGCTTCACAACATCTTTGGATATGGCATGCCTTTTTTGGAATGTCTGGATCAATTATACAATTAATGGGCATGAATATACAATGAGATACTATTTAGCAGATGAGATTTATCCTAATTGGTCAACTTTTGTTAAGACAATCCTAAAGCCATTAGGAGCAAAGAGAAAATATTTTGCAAGTAAGCAAGAGTCTGCAAGAAAGGATGTGGAGCGGGCATTTGGGGTGCTCCAATCTCGTTTTGCAATTGTACGTGGACCTGTTCGATACTGGGATGAAGAAACGCTTGCAAATATTATGAAAGCTTGCATAATAATGCATAATATGATTATTGAGGATGATGGAGCAATCAACCTTGGATTTGACCATGAACGTGAAGTCAATTCCTTTATATCAGAATCATATGATGAAATACCAGAACTACATGATTTTCTTCAAACTCATAATCGAATCAGGGATAGAGCAACTAGCTCTCAACTACAAGAAAATTTGGTTGAACATTTATGGGAACAATATGATAAGGACTAGAATCATTAGCTTTGAACTTCTTATGTCATCATAATTTTCAAGTTTTTTATGTTTTTTTTTTCATTATGGTTGTTATCTTTTAAGTTAATCCTACTTATTGTTGTTAAGTGTTAGAAAAACTTCAAAAAAGTATTATGAATTGATACCACTTTTATAACAATATATTTAAAATAATCAAGAAATTTCTAAATTTTTAATTAAAAATACATTACATTAAATAATAAATAAATCTAGTTAATTAAAAATACATTACATTAAACAATAAATAAATCTAGTCAATTAAAAATTAAAACCCCTCTTTTGAATAATTTCTAACTTTTTATTTTTAAAATACACTGCAGAAATTGGATCCAAATTAGAAATATTCATTTTCATAATTTTTTCTTCTTTCTCAATTCTGTCCAATTCTTGTTTCTCTTGACTTTGTTGAATCATCATAGCTTGTTGCTCTAACATAATTTTTCTGTCTTGTTTCTTCTGATCTTCAATTTCAACTATAGTATCCCTGAATTGTTGTAAGAGATTTGTTACAGTTGTCTCCCCAACTTTATCTTTTCCTTGTTTACGTTTAAGTCGTTCCTTTGCAGCCTTCTGACCAATTGGTCCATCTTGATAAATCAACGGCTCACTATCTTCTCCTAAACTAACAGAATCAATGGTAGATGGAGCTGATGAAGTCGAACTTGCATTGACATGACTTTTTTGTTTCTTGTTTGACCTTTGATGTTGACTTGCACACTCAAATTACCATTTGGGTTCTTTTCTTAAGATAACCCAACAATGTTCTTGAAATCGTTTGTCAACGCAAGAAGCATACATTTGTCAAACATCATTAATCTGGTAAGTAAAAAATTAGAGAAATTAAATAATATTAAAATATATGTTAAACAATTTAACATGAAAATGAATATTAAAATTACCCTTGATTCTTCGGTCATTCCACTTTGCTAATGATTTTCAATTTGAGTAACAAATCCAATAAATTTACCGACTTCTCTATTTATTTCTTGTCATCTACTTGAGATGCTTATTTGGGAACGATTATTCAAGTTTCCTTCATTCTCTACAAAGTAAGCATGTACTCGAGCCCAAAATTGTTTTGTTTGTTGTTCAACTCCTGTAATTGGATCTTTGTTTGTATTTAGCCATGCAGAGACAAGTAAAAAATCTTCCTCTGGTGAGAAGTTTTTACTTCTTTGTGATTTTTTTATTGTATAGACATTTAAATTTGAGTATGTTAAGTCATTAATTAATTGATTAGAATCACTTGGTTGAGAGAGAATATTTTTTTACTCACTCATAAGAAAGTTGGTAAAAGAGTTTGGAAAATTTGAATCCATCTACATTTAAAAAAAAAAAAACTCAAGTTAAAACTTTATAAGAGAGTGTAAAAGAAGCGCACATTCAATGTCTAGCAATTTTGTAGTTTACATACATGTGAATTAATAATAAACATTGCATTCTATTTGTTCTAACATTACAATTTGACTATTTTTTGGAACTAAAAGAGAATTGATATACTGGTTTAATTGTATTTTTAACAAGATAAAATATAATTAACCTCAAATTAAAACAGACAATCAAAAATAAATTTTAAATATGTCACTCTATATTTTTATCAATATCAGCTACCATTGTTACTTCCTCTCAATTTTGTCAAAGATAATAACATAAATAAAAAATTATTTTCCTTAACCCATATCAAAAAATAACAAAAAAATAAAAATCATCACAAATACCAAATTAACAACAAAAGGTCTACAAAATCAAGAGATATTAAAGAGAAAATAGAAAAAGCTTTTAAACAAACATATCTTTTAATTTCAGCTAATTAACACAACCGATGTTATTAATTAATCAGAGAATAATTGATTCTTATTTTTCTAAATTTGAGAGAAGGGTGAGGCACAATACAAGTTTTTTTAGAAAAAAAAACAAGTTTTCTTCCTTCTGCTTTTAAAAAAAAGAAAAAATTGTTGACCAACGACTATAAAAATAGTCGTTGGCAATGGTAACTTTATTTTGGCTATTTCTATAAAAACATATAGAAATAGCTTTTTATATATTGAATAGCCATTTTGGCTATCCTTTTACCTACTATGTTGGAGTTGTAAAAAAAATAAAATAAAAATACATGTTTTTGAATTTAACTTTTTATTTGGTTCTCTGATCGGAGAATGCTCTAACCTTTCAATATGCATAATTTATCTCATAAAAAAAGGTGCTTTTAGTGTCATGATATTAACTCTCAAGTAGTTAAACCAGAAATAAGAGCCTTTGCTTTGCTACCACAACGAGCTTCTCAAAATGCTCCATTGAATCTCCTTTAAAATTGTTGATGCTAGTATGATAAATCCTCGCAGAATGAATATCTTCTTGCACACGACGTAGTCAAGGTAGAGCACACATATCTCACTTTCTTAAAGCCGATTCAAGCCTTCTGTGATTACAAGTTATATTATTGAAACTAAATTGTTGTGACAACTTCAACCATTAGGTTTATGAAACTCATGTAGGATGTATTCACAGAATGCATGCTTGTCATTTTCCGGGAAGAATATTTGGTAAAATAAGCGTTTCAAAATACCCTTCCCCTCTCCCTTTGTCCCTCGATTAGGTGATCAACTTCATCAATATCACCTAGAGATCATGACCCATAAATTGGCTTCCTTGGAGTAGAATTCAAGGTGGTTTGGCTCATTGCAAGCCTTAGTGCATCATTCCAAATAGTCCACAGCAATTCATCATTAGGAAGAATGTCTTTAGAGAAGTATCTCACTTTTAGCTCAAGCCCACGCAAGGCCAGCTCAATCAAAAGGAAAGAGTGAAGAAGAAAAAGAAAATCCTCAAGCCTAATTAGATTGCAAATCTTGGATTCATCTCACTCTGAATAATTTCATAATTCATGCAGTACAATGAAACTAGAGATCAGGCCTAGAATATTGATTTTAAAAGTAAATCCTCTATTAAAGAGGGGGGGTGTCCTATTGTTCTTTCCAACAGGAACTACAGTGGATGATCTACATAAAAAAAATTAAAAAAAAAAAACAATTGAAAAACCTGAAAATCACACTGCTATAACTGAGACCCACTTTGAAAAGCTCAACTTGACATGAGATATGGCATCTCAATGACCCCCTCTTATTGTGAATTTTAAGGACTTCTAAACTAATTATATGCTGCGTAGCCTAGGCGTCTCTTGATCCCCACGAGCTGCAATTACTGAAGCGGACAATGAACAGACTTCAACTTCACTTGAACTCTTTCTTGAACTAAACAACTCATGATGTGACCTTTTACAATGAGCAATTGCTTCCGTAATTGAACTCTCAAACTCTGAATTTGAACTGCCACTTCTCTTGAGCAACTGTAAGTCACAGAACCCGTTTGAACTAAATGAAAAGGATGAAGATGAAGAAGACAAACCAGATGAAGATGTGGATGAAGATGAAAAGGATGAAGACTTGGCTGCAGAATGCCATTGAATTGCCCCAGAGAAAGACCTCCTTTGGCAACGAAAACCATCTTCAGCCATCTCTTTCTCAAAGCTTCTCTTGAGAGTGTTTGATATCCTGCATCTGTCATTATCAATATTTGCAAAAGGACTCTTCTTCGGTACTTTCATGTACTTATTCAAACAGTCCTGGCCGTTTGAAACAGTTTCATCTTCTGCATTGCATGCCGCTTTAGCACAGGACTCGTCTGTGCAACCAGACTTTTTAAACAAAGACTTTAGATATGCTCTTGAAGCCTTGAGTTTGAGACCAAGCGAGGATTGCTTTAGCTTCTTAGTCCAAGACTTCTTTTGATGATCTCCGAGGAAACAGTTAGCTTCAGTTGGCCATTCAAAGAAATATTCATCTGGGTTTAGTTCACTACTAACCCTGCAAGATTCTGATGGTGAGATATTGCAAGATTCCAATGGGGTATTGATGTTAGTGGAAGGTGCAGTGGAGCTAGTGGTGAAGGGAATGACATAGTTTTCTTCAAAGGCTGATTCCTTTTTACTGTTTAAGGTAGTGGTGCTGGGGTTTTGGAGGAGCTTTTGAACCATTAGCAAGCGAGGAGGGAGATGAAGAGGGAGGAGTTTTCCCTTGTAGAAGAGTTCATCAGCTGGGGATGTTGTGGCTTCTCTACCATGAGAAACTGAAGACATTTGGAACTCAAACTCTCTGCTCTGTGGTGGAGAGCTAATGGAGTAACAAATGAAGTTCGAAGTGGAGCTCAATTCCATTTCAATGCAGTCATCATCTGCATGAATACACAAAGATTGGTTTGTATCCATTTCATGTAGCATACTGTCTAAGAACTCTTTGTGTCTGTGTTTTTGAGTGAAAGATGCTTATGGGGAGTTGAGCTTGGTGGGGGGAGAAAGGGGGCAGAGCATCCTTTAAAGTGCGGATGGTGCCAAGTTAGAAAATAAAATTTTTATAGCAAGGAATTGTCAGGTTTTCTTCTTTTTTTATTTTTCCTCTTTGAGTATCTTGAATGGTTCCAAATAATAAAATGCAGAAAAGATTTTGGATTTTTACTTTAGTAGCTGATTGCATTGATGCTCCTCTTTCGGCATCAAAATTTAGTGGATCGTATGCGGTTATTCTTCCTCTTTAGGGAAAGGGGGGGGTTCAGGGGTTCAAAGATGGTAGCTCTTTACTGGGAAAAATAAAGGTTACCTTGTATAAATTCCACATTGTTGGTCCTTCATACTCGAATTCTACATTAAAATCACAGTATTTCATCTTCGTAATGCTTATACTATGGTGTTAATGGAGCACAGACGGTAGGGCAATGTTTCTGTATCTTATCCCTTCTCTTGCCGACTTTTTTCTTCTTTTCGGCCTGATAGAAGTAGATCAATAGCATGAGTTCATATTCTTTGATGGAAGTGACCAATTTATTTTGACACTTAGTGAGCTTATGTAACGCTCGTACAATCTTATCAAATTGCAATAATGCGTGGACTGTAGCTGAGTGGATGGCCTTGCTGGAGCCCCGCACCCCATGTATGTTCTTTTTAGCCATTCATGCATGAATCATCGACTGCTGTTACTGCTACAGAGGGTGAGAATCTACCGCTACAGGAGAAGATGTTGACAGTGGTCTTGTTTTTGTCTGAGAAAATGGTACTGTGCTGGCTAGAAACAGCAAATAGATCAAGAGCCAGATGGAATCTCTAAAGTACAACTCTCGCATTATGCTATGCGTTTTGGTCAGGATGGTGTATCTACATGGGAATCCTCAATGGATCATGAACGCACTCCTTCATTCACAGAAACCCTATACTATTATTATTATGGTCTGCATATAAATTTGAGATCTCTTGTCAGAAAATATGAGACATGGATGTTCCTAAAGAAATAAAAAACCTTTCTTGACATGGGCAAGGTGGGAGGTTAGGTTTCTTGAGCGAGCTTGCTTGTACGAGAAAAGCAACTCTCTCCTTTAATTCTAAATTATAGCAGCAGACTTCCATGTCAACCCTCTTTTTTTCTTTTCTTTTCTTTTCTTTTTTAAGTTATATCCAAGCTTTTCCTCGATCACTTTTTAATTAAACCTTTCAGATACTATATTTCCTCAATCACGTGATGCTCCTCTGACCTCCACATTCAAAGTTGTGTTTATGTCCTGGGCACATGTTCGCTCACCTTTTCTGAACGTGGCTCTTTCACAGTGATGAGACCTAGCTGTGAGGTGCAAATGTCATGATTGGTTAGCTGGAAATCAAAGATAAAGCCCAGTGGCATGTCACTTTTGGACACTGCCTTCCCAAGTGGATTTTCAGGTGCCGCTCAACTCCTCTTTTGGGCAACAGACCCTCTTATTGTACCGTTAAAATTTCAATCCATCATGATTCAGGAGTTCCTCCTGCCAATGATTGTACCGTAAAAAAAGTGCGGTGAATCTCAAGGTCCACGTCCAGCCAACATCAACAGCCCCATTACTCGCCGGACTAGGCTGCAATGGCTGGCCATCCGCCTCTTTTTGAGGACCCTTGCGTCTCCCCGTATATCATCGGGAACAGGAAGTTGCAACTTCCGAAGAACTGATGTTTTTTCAAAAAAAAGAAAAAAAACATAATCATGAACTTTTAAACCCTGTAAAATTAGTTGAAATATACAGATTTAGTCATTTATATTAATAAAATAAATAAATAAATATCTAATGTTTTTGTTTAACAGGGTGGCTAAATAATACATATAGCCTTAGCAGATAGCCCTCCACTGTAAAAAGAAGGAAAGAATCGTACGGATATTTCAGTGTCATGATTACATTTGTTTAGGGGTATCTACCATCTACATTTCGGCATCAAGGGGGAGGATTTACATTCTTCCAGTGTGATATTTCAGTGCCTACTCTCAATTAACTCGAATCAGTAGAGAGTGTCGTTAGACATTCAGAAGTCATATAGCACTCACTTCCTATTAAAAGGGAAAAACAAGATTTCATTATCCAAAGTATATCAAATGACACCTTGTTATAAAATTATGATACTGACGAAATCCACTTGAAAGTAACCTCGGTCTATTCCTTGCTGGTCAGCTGCTTGGGATTTACTTCCTTTTCAAGCTCATCGAATTCCCACTCACCAATATCCTCTGTTGCGTATCCTTCCTCGTCCTTCCCGAGATCGGATCCTAACTTTTCCAGGTCTGCCTGTGTGACTACATTTCCTCTGTTAACAGGGGGTGATCCGCTTTCCTTTTCTTCTTTCTTTCCCGGAGCCTCAAATGTCTGTTTGGAGGAAGAGGATGGATCTACACGGGGGCTATTACTGGACTGTGAGTGTGAGTGTGATTGTTGATTCTCAACTTCCAGGACTGGTCTCTGGATGGATTTAATTTCCTCTTTAATTTTTTCCACAGCACTAAATAGATCTTTGACCCTGTCGTCGTTTTTCCTGAAGTGTACGTACCATTTCCCATTTTAAGTGGTTGATCAATGCATCGAATGATAGAGCATGTGTAAAGAGAAAGGTTACTGCACCTGTATACGCCTTCATAGTTGGTATAAAACTGCTTTTTCATCGCATCCACTGCATTTGTGATGGTTAAAATCTGGCAGGACAAAGAATGACATGGCTTTAATTAGATGAAACTTCAGTAGATCGGGAACAATGCAGGGAAGGAGATCAATCTAACAAGAAGAAATGCTAGAATGGAGAGAGGATTTTGAGGACAATAAATGTGGGAAAACAGTATTTATATGAACTAGAAAATAGGGAAATAAAACTGAGCATTTGATATTGAAACATGGAAGGAGTTTGTCAGATATTATGAAAGCAAACCCAGTAAAACATCCATACCTTTGCTTCAAGCTCCAGAAATCCCTCTTCAAGATTTTTTCTATGGTTTATTGCTTTTGACCCTTCATCCTTTATGATAGGTGCTATTTCTGACCTGTTGCAGAATAACAGTTTGAGACTTCTCTGAACTAAGTGATAAAAATTCCAAAGAATCATCATAGCATAATACCCTTGACAAGAATGCAAGTCTGCCACAAGCCCTTTCATACGGATGACTGAAGGCCCCAACTGTTCCTGATGAGAGGTTCAATTGTTGCATGTCAACAACAATGTTTAAAACCAATTTCACAGCTAAATAGATTTAATGGAAATTATAAAACTATAGATGAAGAAGTCATACACGAGCAATGAATATATTAACAATACCTTGTAAGCAGAGAGGAGATGAACACTCAAATTTACAAAATGATCACCATATCTCTCCAAGTCGCCACTTGAACATGCATGTGCAGAAAATAATCAACAAGAAACAAATGACAAAGATTTGACACAACAGTATGGGAACTTTAGTCGTACGGGAAAAAATTAGGAAAAATTAATCAGATCTTTTTGTTTTGGAGTGCGTCTATCCTACAAAAGCATAAGTATCAATCTCAATAGCAAATAAGTAGAGAGAATTTATACATACTTGACCTGATTCTCCTTCTGCTCTGTGTCTGTAGTCTGGAGAACCCAGGTAGCATCTAGAAAATTAATCCAAGAATTAACAACATCTGCCTCTGCCCGACAGGATGTAATCGACTTTGCTAGCTCATCTTCCTACGATTACAAAACATGCTCAATATGATATGATAAGAAGATTCCTCATAGGCTCTGTAATTTTCTTCTGGGAAATTCAAGTAGTTTAAAAGTTCTATTATGTACAAAATATGGTTCTTCTGACAAGGGAAGATCAGCAATACCTTGGCTTTCAGGTGCATCAGAATCTGATTGCTGGCTTCATCAAATTTCTCTCTCTCTTCCCTGGCATTGTGAATACGTGCCCGTGCTGAATTCAATGAGGTATTGACCTACAATAAATGCCAGAAATGGTTAGAATCCCAGAAAAAATAGGATAGAGATCCTACGGAGTTGACGTCACAGAGTGAACCAATTCTCCCATTGACATTACCAATTCAACTCCACAGTTTAAACACACATAAGCAAGAATACAAGTTACGTATCCATGCTGAAGAAAGCACATCAGATAATCATGAATATGAAAGGTAAACTGCAACAAAGGGAATAAATGAGACTCCACTGAAAAATTCCAAGAATGATGATATCATCCAGAACTGCATGACATTTTTATTAATAGACTAGCAAAAATATTCAGATGAAGGATACCTTCTTTAATTCAGCTTCAAGTTCATCTTTTCGCTTTTCCATTTCTCTAATCTCCACTGACAATTCCTAGAAAAATGCAATGTGACATGTTTAATAATATTCCTGGCAACAAAATAAATCAAACAATGACAAACTTTTTCCCAAGACATAGGTCATGCAAAACTTCATGGGAGATCATAAAATTCCTCAACAATATGAAAAGAAAAAGAAAAAAGAAAATCAGAATATTGTATATCCGAACTTTTCTCAGATATGGAATAATTGGATATCTTGTTTTACTATATTTTCTTGCTAAGAATAGAACTCTTAAAACTGAAGCAGGATTTTTGAAATAGAGATGCACAACTGCGAGTGCTATATAATCATAAAGTCCTTCTGTACTTAAACTTTTAAAAATTGAAATTGGGCTGCTTAAGCTCATGGTAGTAAGTGTTGGACAGTGACGGATGCCCAAAAAATCAGTCTAGCTCTGTTGAAAATAATAAGATCCATATCAAAATAAAGAATGAAGGGTTCCATTGAAAAGTGGAGGAATTGGAGGAGGCAACCATGGAGGTAAATAGAGGAATCGTTACATCTAAGATGAAGACTAAGGGGACAAGGGAAACCATAAACAGTGAGAGCCAAAGAAGTAAAAGAACGGATCTAGAATCACTCCTGCATAGTCCTGAACAAAACGGAGCCAAGGATTCATGTTTCTAATTCCAGTGCCATGATGCGTAATAGCAATCTAATTTTTTTTTCTCTAGGATGACAGCTACTTAAGTTGAAAAGTTTTAAAAAATTTCAATCAATTTTCTTCATTTTAATAAAAAGTGACATTATTTCCTTGGAGGAAAGGTACCTTCTCAAGCTGACTAATCTCATCACCTTTAGCCACACGAAAGTTGAGTGCGTCTTCTTTCTGTGTCCTGCATAAACATTGAGAAAGAAATAAAAAATGAAAGACTGGCATTAATAAAATGTAATAAACAATAGCAATAGGAAATTCCGGGAAGGTTAGAACCAAAGCATCAGAGAAAAGCCAATTATTATATATTTTCAAACTATCCATGTTCCTTTCAATTGTCAATAAGCATATTAGTAATGCACTGACCAATACCCCGAAAAATAAATCATTCTAGATGTTCCATCACTAACCATTAAAAAGAAAACTATAGGAAAATAAACATGATGAAAATGCAATACATGACAGCACTCTAATTATACATTGCATATTGACTTAACAGCATGTTAAAAATCCATGAAGAGTTCATTTTTTCAGCAATAAGCAAACTTCCACTCACGGTCACAGTTGTGGGGAACACTTTCTATAAATTTAGAACCCAATGCACCCAACTTTGCAGAGTGACATTTCTTGTCCATCCTCCCCCTCCCCACAAAAGAAGCAGTAAAAGTGGATGCAAATACACAAAATGCAGAAACATAGATTATATCCCATTTGCCAACACATGCCCAAGCACATGCATGAACATACTAAAAAAAAACTCTGAGGTGCTAAATGAACCTTTGTTCTAAAATGCGCTTTTCAGCTTTTGAGGTCGAGTTAAGAAGAGATTCTGATAAAATTTTCAATTTATCAACCTGCAAAATAAGTGTATAGTGGATTATTAAGAATACAGCAGCAGGAGTTGACAGGCTAGAAATAAACTGAAACAAAACCCAGAAAATAAAAATAGAATTGAACTGTGCCAATTTGTATTATCTCTTCTATTCATAAACTAAAAATAGACGAGACTGCTAATGTGATTTAAAATTCTTTCCAAACAAAGCATTTTACAATCTCTTTGAGAAACAATAGGCATTGAGGATGAAATAAAAATGTTTAAACTCATCCTTTAGTATCATTACAATTACCAATAGAAATTGTGTTTGGTCTAAAGGATTTTTGGAAAATTGTGGTATTTTTCACCTTGTTGATTTGTGTTGAAAAAACTGTTTCAAGAAACAATATGAAATCCAGTGAAAGTTCCATGACCAGAGGAAGTGCCACGAGGGATTAGGTAACATTTCTGATTCGCTATCTTCTGTTTCTAGTAAATTTTTCTATAGTCAAGATTATTCATGTGCATAATAGGCCATTTGAGATATTAGATTGGTCCTAAAACTATCAACAGTAACAGAATATTAACACTAGGTAAGAAATAAAAATCTCAGTTAGGATTTGCATGACATTCCTGCCTCATCTATGCCAAACATGCTCGACGTATAATAGGCTTGCCTCTGGGTGTTTAGACAGACAGGTTTGTAAAGCTATGATTTCAGCTTCAAATTTCACAGGTTGCAGAAAGGTAGCAGTAAGTTCTAACACTGCAGCAGCTATTAAGGAACAGAAGACCATGCAGAAGCAACTTAAATGAATGAAACATGCTGAATTATCACTTGGTAAGAGGTTACCAAGGAACATTGCTTAGCCTAGAAAATAGTGTCCTCAAGCATTTCTTGTGTCCTCCAGATGCGTAGGTGTAAGTACTTTCAACTCCTATTTTTTTTATTCTAGGGGTAAGAGAAGGGTCAAACAGTCAACAACCAATGCGAACTCTTTGCTCTCTATCAATTGTTGTACTTTCAACTCCTCTAATGAAAGATATCTTGGGGATAAGCACATAAAATTATTGCTTGCAAACATTAGAAGTTATGAGATCTGTTTGCAGAATATGCCTCCATAAAAGCACTTAAAGAACAGCTTGGTTCAGTCTCTGGTGCATACCAGGAACCATTAGAAGTAATGCCAAAGTTTGACAGTTTGTTCCTAGAAAAACCTCTCTGAAAACTAAATGTTATTCTGAAAGGAAATAAAAGGCCCAGTCAGGTTAGATCTATCACTAAGAATCCATACCTTCTCCACATGCATTTCTGGAGAATCCCCATTTCTCAAAGATTTCTTCTTTAGTAATAGTGCCTCCAATGTGGAACATAGTTGAATTTGTCCAAGTTTTTCTTCTACAGCCTGAGCAAAAATTGAACGTCAGTTTCTGTGATCAAGGACGTAAATTCTAAAATCAAATTCAGAAACTGTCTGAAGATGTAATAAGCATTAAGATACCCACTCTTTTAGAATCTTGCACCTTTTTGAAGATCTAAACTTGGGATAAGAAAGCATGAAAAGATTTTGGAGAAGAAAAAAAATCAATTAAAGTCAGTCCTGAAGTTACAGTTACGTTTTTTAGTGAAAACCCAGAACCTTCAAATTACAAAAATCTTTAAGCTTTCTTCACACAACTACTTGTATCAGACTAGTGTACAACAAATGACATGCGGAATCTGTTTGTACATGGAAAATTGTGAATGTAGGATCAGCCTACCTCCATTGTCAAAGCAGTTGTTTCTTCAGAAGAGTTTCCACTCGCTTCATTGGAAAGCTGATTGAGTGCCTTTGATTTCTCAAGTTTCTCCATTATGTTGTGGGCTTCAGCATCTATTCTGAGTGCAGAGAACATAATATAAAACGTTAATAAAAAAATCATTTCTAAATGAAATCAATGCAAGGAACCAATGCAATTATGATTTGTAAATGAAGCTTAACTTCCAACAGATTAAACATGCAGAAAAATGACCAGGGACCCATACTCTATGCCCATATATTTGTATAGATATTGTATATAGAAAATAACTTTAAATGAATACTGATCAGAAAATGAAAGACCAAGCACACGGATAAATGAACAGTGATCCACATTATACATACAACTCTTTTCTGGAAATAGGACATATAAGTTCAAACTTGGTCAAAAATGTTATCAAGTCAAAAAATTTACTTCAAAAGTTCGCTTTCCTAGTTGAAGTTGAGTCTGCTCGAAAGTAATGATTGTTTATAGCCTCAAATTTCATAAGTGAAGACAGATGAACAGATTTCAAGCTCCACGATGCAAATGATTTGTGAGTTTTAATAAGGATAATAATAATAAAAAAAAAGAGGAAATTTTAATCCACAATGCAAATGACTCATTCAAAACTTCTCTTACAATAAATTTGAAAAAAAAACTAATTAAATCAACAAAATAAAACTGAAAAAGCACAGTAAACTTATGCTAGGTGCTAACAATACCAACAAAAAAAGAAGAGCACCGCCGATATTTCTTTGTGCTTTGCCAACTCCAAAGTATATTAGTAAACATATAAGAAATTAAATATGGATGGATGCATAAATCAGAAGGGTAAGAAGAGTGGGATCTTTCCAAAGTTCAGATAGCAGGTTTCGATCATAACTGTCTGAAAGATGAGACATTATTCATAATCACTTTCTGCCTAACATGTGAATAAAGGTGTGTGTGGAAGGGCGAGGAAGCCAAGGGTATGACACCCAACCCAATTCACAATATCAGCTTCTGCAATAGACAATGAACGAATCTAGAAAGTTTTTATTTTTGAAGACTCACTTTCAAATCTAAGATACAACATCCTGAATTACCTTGCAATATCAGCATTTATTTTCAGCCCTGAAATTGCACTTTGAGCATATTGGAGCAACTCCTCTCGCTTTACCTAGACAGAGAGAAAAGGGGGAGGGAGTCATGTTGATCATAAAATTTCACTTGGAAATCTGCAACCTATTAATTGAACTTCTTTATAGAACAAAAGGTATCCCTAACTTTATCCAAGCATATATTATATAGAAAAGCCAAAGGTTATGCTGGATCATCTTATACTAACAAATAAAAAACCATGAGGGTGTCTGCAGAATTAAACAGGAGATAATTGTACACTTATCATAATCACTTTAGAAAAGAAATCCAAGGAATAAGCTGCTATTTCCTGATGAGTAAAACCCGAGAATTAAAGTAAAAGGAACAACCTTGCTACAAAAGGATGATAACTGGTAAAGAATACATAGACCAAAAAAAAAGGTAGAATAAGTAGTTAAAGATCTCTAAAACTTTCAAAATTATGAGAAGAAAGTTAAAATAAATCATCGATAAAGCCACCAGGCGGTCGAGATACCTCATAACCAAGATTAAGCCTATGCAAGGAAGCTCACTTTCTTAGAAAGTTTAGCTGTCTGTCACTCTGTATCCTCTCTCTGAAAATAATGCAGGAGAGACAGAGGAATTGAGTTTCAAACTAAACATCCTCCCTTACCAAGGTAATGCCTAAAATACTGATCTCCCTTGAATGAAACCAGCTTTAGATGATTAAAAAGTGAACCAAAGGAACTTCATATTGATGGATACAATTTAATAATCAATGGAGCAGATACTTGCAAGGGAAAAGATGGAAGAAGCGAACAATACATCCGTTAACTTGTAACAATGGGAGCAATGTGATGTAAAACATAAGTGCTCTATTCATTACTTATCAGCAAATTTTCCATATTTTCATGATTGTGGTGCAGAAATTGATAAAAAAGTCCTCCATGAACCCAATTCAATCCAGTAGATAATGATGAAATGAGTATGCAACTCTTAACATAAAACAAACGAACATTTACAAGAGTATAATAAAGTCTTGTGTGTATATGGACTTATACCAGTACTTCATCCTCATAGGTGGTGAATGCTGTTGCCAAATCTTGTATGCTGCTCATCACTGCCTTGTGTACTTCCTTCCCTCCTGCAAGACACAGCCTGTATATAAACCAAACCAAAAGGATGTTTACATGAAGTTCTATGCATAACACTGAAAGTGAAAGGGCATTTAAAGCGCATTTTCTCTTCATTGTGACAACTTGACTGACTCAACAAGCCATAGCCCTAAGCTAGCTGCATTCAGCTTTTCTCCACATTAACAAAATGAAATTTCAAGCAACTACTTAAACAAGACATAAATAGAAAATTACGAGAGTGGGAGGAATCACCCAAATATCTCCAAAAGCAATGAAACTTCTTCCTCATTCGGCGCTTCAAGAATCTGAGTCATACAAAACAGTTAACCTGCGGTTAAACTCAATGGATCAGCAAATACAAAGCCCGGCTAAATAAATGTAAACCAAAATGACACTAAGATTTAAAGCAAAAGATTGACAAGTTCCAAAGGCATTAAATTTGTCCTTTTACATGGCAAATTAATAGCACAATATACCCTGATCACCTTTTGTGCCAACCAACAACTATATGTCATGTTTATACAGCAGAAAACAACAATAGGATTACGAACAAACAAACCGAGTGCTTACCATGGACAATGTAATCCCTTCAAGAGCTTGACAATAAAGAAAAACCTCTCGAAAATCCATCGTCCCAAGATCAGGATCCACATAATAAACCTGTGCAAAGTTATGTAACAATCTTGAAAAAAGAAACCAATCACAACTTCAATAGAAAAAATAAATACTAAATATTTTGGGAAAAAAGTAAAAATAAAAATAACCATCAAACTTCTATGGACACAAGTTTTATACATTCACAGCATGCCAATGGACAGACAGGATTTCTCCATGCAACAATTAAATTTTAAATTTCAAAAGAAATGAGATGAATGCTAACTATATAGGAAGATGCTCACAATGGTAGGTTTTTTAGGAGAATCCTTGAAGGAGTCATCAGCATGATGTTCATAAGTAGGA
Organism: Populus deltoides; assembly: GCA_015852605.2. Classification (NCBI taxonomy): domain Eukaryota; kingdom Viridiplantae; phylum Streptophyta; class Magnoliopsida; order Malpighiales; family Salicaceae; genus Populus; species Populus deltoides. The sequence continues at coordinate 9,633,114 of CM027585.2, read as the reverse complement.
GATGAAGAAAACATTCTTTCTATATCAGTTTCTTTAAGAGCAACAAGCCATCTTCTCAATAACTGCACTCTCTCTTCACCTCTACATGACACGGATACATCCTCTAATCTTTTTGCTGTTAGCCTCAAACTCTGCAAACTCCTTGATGACGCTCCCTGCACCATCCAAAATCAATTATTAATTAATACACATCCAATTAAAAAAAAATAAACAAACATGAATAATTATATATTACAATGCGGTCTTGGATTATTTTGGCTCCTTCAGAAACGGCATTGCCGGCGTGAAGGACGACGGAGTCTGCATAACTACGGACGGTGCGTGTAATGTTAGTCTTTCCACCGACTTCTACCGCTCTGTTAACGGCGGTTCTTATCCACGACATTACTATTTACAACGTGATGGTGTTTTTGCTGCGTTCGGATTGGTGATGATGATAGTGTTATTACAATTGGATTTGTAATTTGGGGTTAGCAGCAAGGAAAATGAAGGAGAAGGGAAGGAGTCAAGGATTTTTGCGCGTCTTTGGTTCGAGTCTTTTGCCTCTCCTTTCGGTTTGCTTGGTTTTAATTTACTATATTGTCCTTTCCCACAGACTTTGACTTTCATTTTCTATTTCTGTTGATGAAAAACTATTTATTTACTTTTATATTCCTGAAGAATGCATGTAGCTGTGCAAAGTTATGGCTCCGCTTATTGGTGGCTGCTTGGCCGCACCTCTCTCGTCCCTCATGTGCGGTGACGGAGTACGAGCACACGTAATAATCTTTAATTAAATGATTAAGACACGATGGTAGACTTTTTTTTGTTGTGATTAAAAAAAAAAAGAAATCTTCTTATTGATATGATAAAGAATATATAACGTGTTATGAGATAGAGTAAAAGAGTATTTAAACAGTAATAATATTTATTTATTTTAGTGTTTTTTATTTAAAAATATATTAAAATAATAATATTTTATTTTAAAAAACTATTCTTAATCTCAGCACATCAAAACAATCCAAATATATATATATATATATATATATATATATATATATATATATAAACTCATGAAATACTATTTAAAATGTAATTCCAATTAACGTCTAAAACATGCTAAATTGAATACGGTGTGTTTGAAAATAAGTTTGAAAATAAGTTGGTAGCTTTTCTTCTTCTTCTTTTGCATGAACAAGCAATTTATTACTACAATGACTTTAATAAAAGCACACCCTCTATATATTCTTCTTGGTCAATAATTTGTAAACTCGATTTGACTTGTTCGTGCTAGTTATTCCCATAAGAATCTCATTTGTTTCAACCTAATTTATTAAAACAATTTAAAAATACTAAAAACAAATAATTTAAAGAAAAAAATAATAATTTAAAAAAAAAAAAAAAACAATTTTACTCCGTGATAACTCAATATAACGAAACCCAATCCCTTCTCCTGCCCTATGGACATATCATGAGCCTCCCTCCTAAACATGGAATGTGCAAAGAGCAGACCATAGATAATGCACGAGCCATTTCCGATTGCAACCTCAAAAAGCGACCATGGAAAAACACTATCATCAAAATTACAGAAGCTTTTTTTTATTAATAAGGGGCTTTTTTCGAGCACCTCTTGACTTCCAATACAAGATGAATTGCTTACGAATCATACACCAGTGCTGCGAAATGCAAAAGGTTAACACGGCATCACTTCTGGCTAAGAAAATTGGAACTAATCGAAGAATCTTGATCGTATCTGTACTTTTGTGGACATTTCAATCCACTTTTCATCCTGTTAGTGCCGAGGGAACCATCTCTCTGTAAGGCATAGACTAGAACTCAATCTCGGGCAATGGCACCTTCCAAAAATTCCATGAGTTATAATCTTCCTGCAGATATATGAGTCGAGGTCATTCAAGATTTTTGTGGAGTAAAACAGTATTTTGGGCATTTAAACAAACACTCAACCTGTACCCTCCTGTCTTGACACTTTTTTATTTCTTTTATTTTCACCCTTTTCAAACAGCACAATGTGTTCTTAAAGTTCACTTGAGTATGCTTACCTGCTCAGCTGACGATGTAGGGGGGAACATATCATTGACCAGCGTGTGTAATGATGTGTAGGACTTCACATCGATGCGATGACTAATGGCCACCTCACCCTGTCAGTTTATGAGAACTTATTAGCAATCACAAAGAAAAAGAAGTAAATCCCAGATGGAAGACCACCAAAAAGGAATGTCAGTAATAAAAATCCAAACCTTTGGGTTTATAATAAATATTTTGCCCTTCGGAATCCCAATTTTCCTGTAACTAAGCTCATCGGTATCTCTATTCCCGAATCCCGCATAGAACGGGTTGTAATCAGAAGGAAAGAGTCTTTTAATGTCCTACAGAACATGAAATTCAGGGCATGCTGTAAGTTTGGGATGAAATGCAAATGCTTACTAAAAGTGATTCTAAGTCCATGGTGGTTTTTCCCTTTAGGATTACCTCTAAGCACGCAATCTTGAACTCATGAGGAGCTCTTCTTATGACTGATAACCATGCAATGCAAGAACAAATTTCAGAGAGGAGTCAGAGTATAATTTAAATGGGAAAAAAGATGTGGAATATCAAGTACATAGGAGATGCAGACTAAGTCAAGCTGGCAGCCTGGATACAAAATAAAATCACAAAGAAATAAGGATTTTCCACCAGAGGGTCAATGATGCAATTGTGAATGGACCAACTGCTGCATGCTCTCAAATGTTGGAGGCTAACCGGGGCAAGGTTCATAAGATGCATATTCTAGAAGTAACATAACTAAAATGTACAGTATAGCCACATCTGAAAGTGCAGATACTTTATTAGTCGCAAAAATGGAAAAATTCATTTTATTTTTACTTTTCTTTTATCTTAGCTATTCTTCTCTTTCACTTTGGAAAAACAAGATATGCAGTTGTCCTTGATGTCAATTTGTAGTGGATTCGTGCACTTTAAAACCCATTTAAGTACACCGCACAAACATATACATATTTCAACAACATTTAGCCTTAGTAAATTCCATGATTTCCTCTTTATGAAGCTGGAATCATCAGTGCCTGTATCAAGAAATTAATTTGAAGACCAAGCAATTCCATAGAACAGATAATTTTTAAAAAGACCTTACCTTCCCGGTACAATGAGGGAAACAATCCATCAGGTGAAATAACAACAGGTCCATTTGGTAGGGTTTTTCCATCCTGCAAGCAGAATAAAAATTCACTAATCAGTAAAATGCAGTGCAATAGAGCAGCATCATAACTATAACCTCTGCAAAACCCAGTCTAAAGCAACAGAAGAGACAGACTGCACAACAGGGTAAAGACAGTAACCAGGAGCCAATGATGTGATATCATCCATGAAACAATAAGTAAACAAGGAAACAATATACCCAAATAACATTTATACCTGCTTTAGGTTGAAAAGGAAACTTCTGGTTAGATACGCCTGAACAATTGCACGTGCACTCAGAAACAATAGCTGATATCCATTCTCCTGCAGGAAATGCGGGATTCAATATTTGATGTCCATTTACTGTAAAAAACCTATTTGTTCATAAACATGCCAGCTGCAATTCAATGAAATAAAACATGGAACAAGTCCAACCACCATTCCTACTGATAGCATTTGTTAGTGAAAAAAAAATGCAAGGTAACAGAAGAATCAACAGATTAAATTACTAAAGCTTAATTGGCAAGTATGTATTGTCTGCATGAATTACTTTTCACTGTTCACTATTACTGATTGAAGTAGCAAGCCATATGCATGGAATATGTCCCTTTAAAAATTGATATTTAGAATGTCTGCCTACAAAATAAACAAACAACAAAGAAATTCAATCTAACATAAGGAGGATCGACTAAAGGAAGAGGGTTATAAAGGGGTAAGCAGATGCTATGCCTCCTTTTTGCTCTTAAAAAGGTTTGGCCCAAATAATTGATCCATGTAGCAGACCCATAGTAGTTTGAGACTGATGCCCAGTTTTGTTCTTGACATTAGATGATGACACGTAGCATGAATGTTCTTATACCACAATTAGAAATTCATTTAGCCAAAATACTTTAATCCATACAGAACAAAAGGAAAGGCAGTCTTCTTCACTTTCAGAGGCTTACAGCTAATATAGTTACACATTGGCAGAGCATTGAAGAATCATTTTGCAAATAAATTTAGCAACCACTGGTTAGCAAGATCGAAGGGAAAATAATACCTTAATGGCACAAAAAAGTTTAGCAACTCCAGATTGTGTCCAATCCTTTCCAACCAGGGGCATGAATTGACCCAAAACATCAGACCTGGCAAGAATTATCAAATTAATACCCCAAAATAAAATCTATGATTAACTGAAAAACATAAGAGGAAAATATTTTACAGTTAATCAGTTCGTACTGTAATACCATTGCTAAGAATGCTTGTGGATGCTTTATTATAAAATTAATAATGGAGGATGAGCTTTTTATTCACATAAGAAATAAAATTTTCTGTTTTGTCACCTTAACTGTGCCATGTTAGCTTGAGACAGTAAGACTCTTCATTCAGAAAGTGATAAAAGGATTCGTAATGTAATTTCATTAAGATCTAGAACAGAGAGAACACATTCAAAATTGGCGAAGACCATGCCCAAACTCATTGCATTAAGCCTCCACAATTCAGTCAATTTTAATGATACATTCAAAAACATGATGCCCACAAGAATTGCTCAGCTGATGGTTACAGGTTGACACATGACTGGTGAACTTAAGATATGATAAAGTTGTTGGTAGTCCAAGGGTATCCATTGCTCATAGTTTTGATGAATTAAACTAATAACTGGTTATTGATCATTCCCTTGAGGTTGTGTTGCTATAGGTACATTATTATTTATAACTTCTCAAGATACGTCTTTAAGTTGTGCATAACATATAACTACATTGATGGAATATCATGCTTCAAGATTAGTCTTAGGTGGTTGTTAAATGTGGCTCAAGTCTTTTTGTCGACTCATTTAACTCTTGAAATCAACTTCCTATACCCAAAAGACAACCTAGAAAAGTTGGCACCAAAATTCACTAAAACATCTCGTGTCCGCACCTAAAAAGCCTAAGACCTCTGGTACATCAAATGGCTATACCACACAAATTCCAAAGGCCTCATATAAACCAAATGGCATGTCATATACAAGTCAACCATACCGGGTACAGTATTCCAAAGACAACCGGTAAAATAAACAACCATGCCAAATAAAGTTTTCCTTAAGACCTGTGGTATACCAAATGTTATTCCTTGCATTGTGACCGACCTCCTTATCATTTGAGTGATTTGAAATTGTTTTGTCTCTTGTGCTCAAGTGTGTGAGAGTTGTACCTAGCTTGTCTATATACCAAAATTTGAATTACTTTGTTCTTACACCAATATTTGAATTGGAAATAACCTTATCTCTTTTTTGCCAACTAGGACAAACAAGATACGCATTTCAAATCTCTTACCATGCAGCCACCCTCACTTCATGGATGACATATTTTTTATATCATCTTGCTTGAACCATGTGGTATACCAGACTTCCAAAATTCAAAATTCTTGGCCAATTCTCTCTTACTCTAAACGGATAACTAGCCACTTTTTCCTACAAATAGACCTCTCCTTACACTTTTTATAAGATTGTTGAAATCATTGGGCTATAATTCCTATTCTTACATAATCATATTCTTTCTACTTTGAGCTTACTCTTTATTATTCTCTTACACATTGATTGCACCTCCTACCTCATGTAAAAAGAATTAGATTACACCTGCTAAGACCTGAGAATTTCTTTGTAATCTATTCTTATGAATGTTGTTTTCATTCTTTTATAGTGAAACTTATTGTTAAAGTGTAAACGGTCCTATAACTTGGTTGTGAGCTTGTTCAGGTTCTGGTCTATATATCTGGAAAAAACCACCTATGGTTTGTCCTTGAGTTGTGGAAAGCGGTTGGTTTCAATCTTTGTCCATTAAAAAGATTGGTTGGATTTGATCTTAAACCCAGTGTAAAAAGAATCAGTTGTAAAAGTTTGAATCTTGAACCTGCAAAAGGATTCGTTGGCCTAACCCGTGAAATAAGACGTGAGTGATAGTGGAAGCCCAAGCTTACCGCTTGGGAAGTGGAGTGGGTGGTTGGTGTCAAACTACTATAAAATCCATGTGCAATCTCTCTTCCCTGTCTCTTTACTTTTTTGCACTAGTATTAACTTCTTGTTGCCATGTGGATTGTATTGATAAACAAGTGGTTGCTCTGTGTGTGTTGGAATATTTGTTGACATGTGTTAGTGTGCTTGAAAAGGTTGTTGTGTGGGGCGATTGGGTTTTTTGTGGTTGTTTGACATAAACTGAATTGTTAGGATTAGTTTTAGAACACCTAATTCAACTCCCCGAAAACCCCAATTCAGTTGTAAAAAGATTGGTTGGATTTGATCTTAAACCCAGTGTAAAAAGAATCAGTTGTAAAGGTTTGAATCTTGAACCTGCAAAAGGATTCGTTGGCCGGGGGAACCCAAAAGCCGCTTGGGAATTGGAGTGGGTGGTTGGTGTCAAACCACTATAAAATCCATGCAACCCCACCCCCTCCCACAGGTGTTTCGAGCTTCAGCAAGCTGCAGCATCCAAAATTCAAGTAATGTAATTCATGCTGGGATGTCAGGAGCCTTACCTGGTAATTGTTCCATCCACATCTGAGATCACTATCCTTGCATTCCACTTCCATAAGTAGATATGACAATCAACCTGTTACAACTGAATGTTACTTAGCAGCTGAAATTGGGTAGCATGAATTGCTAATTGCTATCATTTTTATATTGTAAGATTTTATATGCTACATATGAACCAACCTGTTGTGTACCTAGAACCCTAGTAGAGAAACTGAATGTTATCAAATTTTGACCATCTTTCAGATTCAATGATGCTATCTGCTCACTAGTTGGAACATTTGTCCTTAAAAACTGCTTGTGAGGAGACTCAGAACCACCACAGGATGCTGAAGTTGATTCAACATTTGAGTTTTGCACTCCAGATTCAGAATCAACAAATAACTCTTCACTTGATGAGTTACTGCTTGTCTTAACCCTTCTAAATGGAATAGGCCAAAGCCTCCATCTGCGGCTAGATGGTGCGGAAGTAATCCCAGCATCATCATCCCTTTGCTCGAGTATGCCATCCAGCTCCACAGGAATCGCATCTTTGGGCTCAGCAGGTAAATCCAAACCAAATGCAGCCATTCCAAGCACAATAGGAGCAGCCTTTTCCCACGTGAAGTACTTCTCTCTGTATCTGATTATTAAATTTTCATTCCTGATAATTGATGTTGCAGAGTTTTTAAATTCCTCAGCAGATATGCGATGTGCTACAAACACTTCAGCAGCAGACTCCAAGCCCATACCTGAATGGAGTTCCTTTCCACAGAAGGAGATCTCAAACCCTACAAAAGTTAGGATGAAAGAAAAAGGTAAAACGGAAGCTTCACACTCTACATAGACCAAGCTCAAACTACAGTTACAGACTTCAAGATTCAGAAAACAACAATTAACTCTTACCTTTGCTAGAACAAGCTTCGCACTCTATTTGTGGTTTCACAGTCTCGCTTTTACTGGACTCATCTTCAGAAACAGGTCCTTGCAGGCTATTATCCAACTCTTCACCTACTGTGGACATGTGATAAGACTCTTCACCCATCTCATCTGAACTGTTACCAATTCTAACAGAAGTACATGTGCTGTCAGCACCTATATGTTCTGTCCTTGAAGCATTTTTCTCTGCTGCTTTGAGTTCAACCTGCACAGTAGGTGATCCATGGAGGCCACTAGAATCAGAATTACAGCCATTATCTGTGAATTCAACAAGATCTCCATTAGTAGTTTGATCAACTGCTGGAGGACTACAGGGAGACTCCTCATGTGAATCTTTTTGCACCTCAGGTGAAGTATCTGTTTCCACAGGATCAGCAATTCCACCCGGTTTGGCCAATTCCGGTAACGCCAAGCAGCTTTTGAAAACCTCTTCCCTATTTATCCTAACAGATGCATCTGAATCACTTTGCACCAGAAGATCTCCTTCTGACCTAGGAATGTCCTGAATTTCTTGACTTTGACATAAAAGCTTCCTGTCACCTTCAGAAACTTCCGGTTGGCGAGCATTATCACCATTATTTACACTGTAAGCATTATCAGATGAAAAATTAGACACGGATGCATTCAGCTTAGTGATGTAATCAGCAGCCCATGCATCATCACCTAAATTAAACTCCTCGGTGTCATCACCTGGGCCCAGATGGAACTGAGGGATGCATAATTGCACACTCTCGGTATTCTGTTCTGATTCCAATACAGGGGCTGTCAGGACATGACCATCCACACTCACCAAGATCACTTCTGAATCTGAACCTTGTGAAACAGCAGGATGCTCACCATCTAAACCATTGTATATATCAGAAGCATACTCTGATAACTCAACTGAATCATCCATAGAGGCTTGCTCATCTTGAAAATCATAATACCTCCGGTCACCATCAGATTCTGCCCTTCGAAGTTGGGCTGCACCTGATGAATTCTCTTCCTCTCGCAACTGACTCACCCTAGAATCGGAAACACTATGCTCAAGCCTAGATATTCCAACAACATTATTATCACCGGCATCACTAAAACCAACACTGACACCTTCATTTGACATTGTCATGCTATTAGAATCCTTTATCACCCCATTTGCCTCGCTTCCTTTACCAGGCTGAACCTCCTTTATGAAATAAGCTTCACCGGAATTATCAAGATACATGTGAAAATTCGCTTCAACACCATTGACATTTATGCGGACAATCTTCTCTGCTCCCTTAAGAACACCCTGAAATTTACCAAATCGAACATACCATGGGGTACTTCGAAATGTCCCATCCTGCTGTTGCACCACAATCACATCCACAGCCCCGCCAAAAGGATGGAAAGGGGTCACAACTGAGTACATACCCTGAGAAATTAAACTACCTACTTTCCCAACAACATTCATCTGGTCAAATCCACTTATAACCTCAAGAATCACAATGTGCCAATAAATCCTCCTTAAGATCACTCCCTAATCTTCTTTATTCTCTTTTCAATTCAAGATTCCGATAAAATCGAATATACATAATTCCCTGCAAGGAATGGAATGATAAATTTTCTTTTATTATGCAGAATCTGCATTCAATTTAATAAATTCCAAGTAAATAAAGCATCAACTAACAAAACAAAAAAAAATTCCCTTGAAGGAGAATAAAATCCAATTTTCCATTTGGATTTTGGCTATTGAGAAATAAAAATTCCCCGTTAAAAAATGTCACAAAGAAAGAATCTTGAATAACTAAAAAGATTCCAAATTTCATCGATTTCTCCGCAGCCAAACGAAACATAAAATTTGATTCTCCCTCCAATTAAACAAATCAAATATAATTAAAAACTAAAACTAAAGCAGGCAATCAAGTTAAAAAAAGAAAGAAAGAAAATAAAGCTGCAGAAAAATTCTTGAAATGAACTTACAGATTCAAAATTTGGAAAGAAAAAAAAAGGTCTCCCTAGAATCAATCAATCTCACAGCTCGAGAAAAAATGGAGCCAATTTGAGAAGTTAAAAATTATTACCTGTATCGCAGAAGTTTATTTAATTTTCGAATCTTTCTTCTTCTTCTTCTTTTCTCTTGTGTTCAATGTCCTTTAACAGATAACATTCTTGGAGGCTTCGCAGTCTAGACTTGTTTTTGGAGGATTTATATAACTTTTTTTATTTTGTTTTTTAGGAAAGCAAAGAAGTAAGTTAAAAAAAATTCAGAAAAAATCGACATGTCCAGTCAATAAATAGGTAATCCTGACTTGAAATTGTGCAGTGGGTCTGTATTTGCATTTAAATTACGAGGATGGTCCCTCCGATGATGAGTTATAAAACGATGAGAGTCGGGGTATTTTCAGGAATTTGTGTTTAATTTAATATTTAGTTTTGTTTTTCGAGTGAGTTATTATGGTAGGCAGGTAGATAGACGTCTCTAGACTTGAATGAGGCTGTCGCCGGACCACCGCCTCGTCGCTGTCGAAGTCAACAGAAAAAAGAATTATAATATTATATAAATATAATCGTGGATTTGACATCTTTTCTCTCTCTTTTAAAAAAGAATTTTAGGATTTCTGAATAATTTTGATAATAAGTTTTTTTATTAATATGAGAAAGAAAATTATAACTCTCAATGAATCTAAGAAAATTATAATTCTCAAAATCTACTTTTTTTTTGGAAAAGTATATATTTTTTAATGCAGTTTTTGAAAAAATAAATATTTATATTAATTATTTAGTTTAGGGATTTTTTTTTATTTAGCATTTGTTATGCTTTTCTAGTTTTTTCATTTGAAAGAGAATATTTTTTTCTTTTTTATTTGATATAAATATGGTTTTTTATTTTTTTTCTATATAAAAGATTGTAAGAGTTTTAATGAATAAAAATTGAATATTTTAGTATTTCTTTGTAGTGTTCTTTGTATTTAAAAACTTTGACTTACACCAAATCTCTTTTATTATCTGGTTTTTCCTGTTTTAATTGATATTAAAATTATGTTGGTTGGTATTAAAGTCTAATGATTCATGATAGTAAAATATTATGTTTTTTTATTGAAAATTTAAATGATGTGATAAGATGTTAAAAGGTTATTTGAAATTATTGGAATTGAATTTAATTTTAAGAATTAAATTAATTTTTGCATTTAAAACTCTTTTACGAATAAAGATTCAAATTATAAGAAAATACAAAGGCCAATAAAAGAGGAAAAATTATAATAAAGTACAAATTAATTATTATTCTCTAATTAATTGTATTTTATGCACACAAAACAAGAGAATGAATCATTCTATGAGACTCGTTGGTCTAAGATTTAAAAAAATGTTGATCATTGTTAATTAATCTCTTGTTGATCATTGTTAATTAATCTCTTCTATATAACCCAAACAATTGCTAGACTTTTACTAAAAGAAGAAAAACCTCGACGGGAAATGATAATAAATGTAGATTTATAAATAAATAAATAAAATTGTAAGAATTAAGGGCAAGATAAATATAAGTCTTTGTAACAAAAAATTTTAATTAAATACAAAATAATCAAAATTATTAATTTAATTCATTTCCATATATAATTAAATAGTCTAATTGAATTCAATTATGTAATTTAATATTTTATTTCAAATACGAGAATTATAATAAGTTATAAATTAAATTTAAATTACATATAAAATCAATTTCATATGTAATGATTCCAAACAAGTTATTAGAAATCATAATCAGTAGTCTCATATATAAAAGAATTATTAATTTTCTAATTGAAGAGATTATCCTCGAAGAATGTGATATATATAATTATTTCACTTGGAATTGGTTCCCCAACATGTGCAACAATATAGGTAATGGAGTTCTTATTCTTTACATGTTAGTCAACGTATTAATCTATATATATATATGCTCATATTTGATATTTTTATTTTATTCTGGTGTATTATGATAATTGTGCTAATGGTTGTGTTTTAAAATTATTTTAATATTAAAATATATTAAAATAATATTTTTTTTAAAAATTTTATTTTTGATATAGTAAATTAAAATAATAAAAAATAATTTGAAGTAAAAAAATAAAAATTTTCAATATTTTCCAGAATTATAATTTACCACAAAAACAAACAATAATATCTTGTTTTTGTAGCCCAGAAGGCCGAGAATTGAGAAGCATGATTAATGTTTTCAATTTCTCACAACCGAATAATTGACCAACTGGCCAAGTCCTCCCGTGTTGGTAGTGTGGACAAATTGGAGGCTGGTAGCTCTTTTCAGCTGACATTGAAACCCGATTGGTCAATGCCAAAGGACCCACAACTACTACCTAATTGATTCTTCTTCTTTTTTTCTTTTTCTTTTTAATTTCAGGGATTGGTCAATGCCAAAATACCAAATTTAGTAATTGCTACCAAACTTCTAGCATTCCTTTAAATTTCATGGTTTCTTTAATGTTTTTTTTTTTGGGATTTTAAACCCATTTTTAAAATTATATATATATATATATATATATATATATATATATATATATATATTCAGAAGAATAAGTAAAATGTTGACAAGGTTTTACTGAAATTGACATCCCTACTTTTAACCTATTAAAGCATCTCCAACCGGAAAGCTAAATAAAAAGCTAAATTCAAAAAAATATCTTTTTAACTTTTGTTTTTTTAACAACTTCAATAGTGCAGGTAAATGAATAGTTAAAATAATTATTCAATTTGTGCAAAGTCATTTCTGCATGTTTCTATAGAAATGGCCAAATAAAATTACCGTTGCCAACGACTATTTTTATAGTTGTTGGCCAACTGTTTTTTTTCCTTTAAAAGCAAATGAAAAGAAACTTGTAAATTTTAAAATCTTGTATTGTGCCTCACCCTTCTCTCAAATTTAGAAAAAGAAGAATCAATTATTCTCTGATTAATTAATAACATCGGTTGTGTTAATTAGCTGAAATTAAAAGATATGTTTGTTTAAAAGCTTTTTCTATTTTCTTTTTAATATCTCTTGATTTTGTAGACCTTTTGTTGTTAATTTGATATTTGTGATGATTTTTATTTCTTTGTTATTTTATGTTTTTGATACGGGTTAAGGAATACAATTTTTTATTTATATTGTTATCTTTGACAAAATTGAGAGGAAGTAATAATGATAGCTGATATTGATAAAAATATAGAGTGACATATTTAAAATTTATTTTTGATTGTTTGTTTTAATTTGAGGTTAATTATATTTTATCTTGTTGAAAATGCAATTAAACCAATATATCAATCCTCTTTTAGTTCCAAAAAATGGTCAAATTGTAATGTTAGAACAAGTATAAAGCAATGTTTATTATTAATTCACTCGTATGGAAACTACAAAATTGCTAGACATTGAATGTGCGCTTCTTTTACACTCTCTTATAAGGTTTTAACTTGATTTTTTTTAATGTGGATGAATTTAAATTTTCCAAGCTCTTTTACCAACTTTCTTATAAGTGAGTCAGAAGATATTCTCTCTCAACCAAGTGATTCTAATCAATTAATTGATAATTTAACATACTCGAATTTAAATGTCCATACAATAAAAAAAATCACAAAGAAGTAAAAACTAGAAAAGCGAACACATGAGTGTCATCATCAAAATCAAAAGCATCATAAAAATTAAAATTAGAAAGATTCATGATGAATTTTAATGAAATATAACAAAGATTGATGAGAAAACAATAATGAGAAAAAATGTTAAGGTATATGAGAATATTTATAGATGGATTATTTTTTCAAATTTTGAATTCTTAAAATGTTGACAATTATTTTTTTCAAAATTTAAAATTTAAAATGATGGCGGCCATTTTTTCAAAGTTTGAAATTTTAAAATTTAAAATAATTTGAAAATCAAAATTTAAAATATTGACAGTTTTTTTCAAAGTTTGAATTTGAATTTACTTTTAAAAAATTAAATTTTTAACAGTAACATATAAAATTAAAAATTAAACATATTCATATAAATAAATTTTAAATTTAATTTTAAATTATATCTTTTAACTTTCATATTACTTCATATTACTTTTATAAATTACTCATATTAATTATATAATTAATAACATCATAATTATATTATATATAAAATCTCTAAATTAGTTATATAATTATATTAAAATTAATTTAACATGAAATATATTAAAATACAATTGGTTTTTCTAAATAGCTTTTTATCATTGGAATACACATAATCAAAAAAATTATATTTATACTATTTAAAAAGTCATTTTATCAATTTGGCTCTTTAATTTAGCATTTTGTATTGGAGATGCTCTTAGGCTAGGTTTCTTGAGTCCAAGAGAGTGTTAGCCTGCATGCTTAGGTGCATTTGTTTTTTTGGTTTCTAAGTTTTATTTTAGGATAGTTTTTTTCTTCATTAATTTCTATTTTAGAATATTTTTATACACATATGATTTTGAGTCTCATTTTTAAATTATAATGTTTTCTAAATCTAAATATAGTTTTGAATTTTAGAAGAATAAAATCTAGCACATTTTTACTAGGGAAGTAAAAAACATAAAAAAGTTGTAGATGGAATAGAATTTTTTTCCGCAATAACAAAGATTTGATAATTAATGATTTATTATTCTTAGATAGTTTTAAAACTATTTACAAAAATAAATACTTAAAAATAATTTTAACATTATAAAGTTTTTGGTTAGCATTTAGAAGCAACTAGATCATTGACTTGCACTACACCACGAGTGAGGTTAATTTTTTTCTGAATGTCAAAAAAATTTAAGCATCGCTAACATATTTTCTAAGAGGAAAAAAAAACTAATCATGAATTCAAAATTTGATCAAACAACATGAGACGGTGGTGTATTGAACGATATTAAAAAAATTGGGACAACAACTACAGGATTGACTTGAGTCACACTGAACCAACCATCCAAACTCGCAATTTAGGTCATTAAACTATGATATCCCTATAAAAAAATAAATCGAAACAAACTATGAAGATTAGTTTTCAATCAACCAAATGGTGAATGATGAGATTGATAAAAATAAATATTCAATTAAAAAAAGGATAAAAAAATTCAAGTTTACCCGTCAAGCCTGCAATCTAGGTCATGCACCTAATTAGATTTAATTTTTTTTTCTAAGACCTTTTCATTTAATTATATGACAGTCAGACACATGAAACTCTTTTATATCATATAATAGTTTTTTTTTTTAAGAACATATAGGACATATAAGTGAAACTGAAATAACATAAACAAGTCTATTTTTTTAAAAAATTAAATAACAAAAAGATGCCTTTAAATAAAAAAAATAAAATGTTTTTTTAATAATAGAAAAATGCTTCAAATAACAAAAAAAAAAGAACAAATATGTTAGGTACTTAGGCTGGACCACGTGCACGCCAGGGCTCTTTTATATTTTCCCAAGGCAAACGACACATCATATGCTTTTTTTTAAAAAAAAAAAGTCGTCCACTCTCTAAATGTATTTTTTTTAAAATGTTACAAATGACTTATTGTCTGCAGCCTTAGAGTCCGGAGATTGAAGGGTCACCAAAAAATTAGGAAAAAGGGTATTTTATAATAAAAAATCTATTTACAATCATTTGTTTACCCTAAAATACTTAAAAACTAAGCAAACCAGTTTATGCCTTTAAATAACCCAAAATCCAATCCAAAAAAACAAAAAAAAAATTAACTTGAAACCCAAAAACATCTTAAGGTTAAATCTACTTTCTCACGCAATTTGAAGGTAAAAGAACACCCAATGGAACTCCCCTCATTGAATGGAATATATTAACACTAATATTGATATTTTTAGTGGTCAGAATCAGTGTCAACCAAGATTTTTTAAAACACCACGTAAAATCTAAACATTATAAAGATACCTTGAGCCTTTAATTTAGGAAAAGAGAGTGATTTTTTTTTACATTTAATATCAGTAATCCATGTTATCATTTTGATCTCATGGTTAAATTTAATTCGTTATTTAACACATTCATATACATTACATAAATCATACAATTATGATTTAAGTTTCTAGTTCCTACTGAAATTTCAGCAATCTTCTCTATCCAGGTCACTAAATAGTTCTTCTTTCCTTAGGATATCTACAAAGCAAAAGATCGAATTTTGAATTCTCATAGACTACCATTATTCTTATAAGTTGGGCCTCAGACGATATATTCAACTCATCATCAAATTATCCTAATAACATATATATTCTTGTTGATTATACACATATCATAAACACTTGATTCAACCTTTCTAAATCTTAACCTCATTTTAACGTTACTAGTAACAACTCATCACCACACAATCCCCATCAATCCATTGTTGTCAAAGTCACGAGTTGACTCGTAAAATCATATGATTTTACAATTTAACATGTATATAACGTGTAAAATCAGGTTAAAAACTTGAAAACCAAAAAACTCGGTCAAATCGGTAAAATCAGACCAATTTTATGAGTTTGACAAAAGTTAAAAATTTATTAACTCCATGACTCTAAGTCTCGATACTCCCTAGTCCCCAGTCTCCCCTTTCCCCTTTGCCTTTTCTTAAATCTCAAATTCCCAACCCTAGCAGGCTGACACTAGCAACGCAGCTAGTTCCACAACTCTCTCTCTCTCTCTCTCTCAAAACACACATTTTTTTTTACTTCGTTTGTCTTTGATCTAATTGTCTCCACTCTCCATCTTCTGACCTAGTTGTTTGTAGAAACCAAATGTCCAGACCCTATATTTTTTATGACTGATGCTTTTTCAGCAGGTGGCTTTAATGCAGTCAATAGAAGAGGACAAGTTTTGCTTGCCACTATAAATGAAGCAACAATTGTGCCTTTCGTTAGTAGCCAGGTTTGCTTGCTGGATTCTCTCCTTTTCTGTCATGTTTTATTATACGAAAGAGGACCATTAATCTTATATCATTTTTTGGTGGTTTGGCAGTTAAATAATCTCGAACTTGCTGTTAATCTTGCAAAAAGAGAAAATCTTCCTGGTGCTGAAAATCTAGTAAACATATTATTTTCTGTTAATCTTTTCTTCTTTCTCCTCATCTTTGAGATTAATCAAGTTAATCTTTCCAGTACTGCAATGGGTTCTTGTACTCGGTATTTGTTGTGACAAGTAAAAAGAAGAAAGGTTAATCAAACATTAACTTGACATGCATATAAAAAAAATTATGTGGTTGAGAAAACATGAACAAAAATTACTTGCATCCTGTCTGAATTGGTCAATAGCAGAAACTATAGCATTATAGAGATCAAGAATTACAAATGTGCTTTTGTTTCCATCATCAGTGTTTAATTTTTCCAATGTTTTCTGTAATACCTGGTTGTGAATCTTGGCGTTTTTGTTGGATTCTTCATCGCAATTCTGATATGAGTTTCTCAGCTTGTAGTTGCATACCAAAAAAGGATAAAAGTCTTTGTGAGCAAATTATTAATAGATTATGGAATATTTTGTTAGCTAACATAGGATAGCAACTATATATCATGCATTGAACTAAGATTTTGAGATTGCAATTATTTCTTATACATATATCCTTTCATATCTGCGTGTATAGAGATTGATTCCCATATATTCTTGCATTTCACTGTACAAAAATAAATAAATACAAAGTTTATGTACTTTTAAGAGAGAGAGAGAGAGATGATAGGCTAGAAAAAAACTATAAATAAAGAAGAACATCTATAAGTTTTTTTAAGGAGTTATGTGACCTGTAAGATGGAATTGGATCAAAGAATTAATTTGTTACAATTAATGTCCTATGTGTGATATCCTCCAGCTATGACTTGCATCTGTTTATTTAACCCAAAGAGAATAAACATTGATAACTCTTCCAAATACATCAGCCTAAATATGAAAAGGACTAGGATACCAAAAGAAAAAAAAAAGGAAATGTGAAAGAAAAAGAAAAGGTAGGTAATGTTTGACATAAATCACAAGTTTATTACCATATAAACTTGAATGTCCATCCTTTATGGAAGTCAATTGTAATTTCCCTAGTGTTAAGAAAAGGGACTTGAAATGAATATCACCTACTCTAACAACATTTGTGATCAACACCAAATTAAATTTAGAGTGCTTGTTTGGAGTTTGGACCAAAACAAAGCGTATTAATGAGATGAGCTAAATCTATTTGGTAATAGTGAATACTATATTGCTTCAATGTATGAGCTAGAAGATCATAACTAGTCACTGTATAAATAATCTATAAGCATATGGAATATTACAATATTAAAAATCAAGTTAATTATAATGTCAAATAATTTGATAGAAAATTCTGAAAGCTGACATGTTTTAGGTTTTGCTTTCATACTTTTTACTCTGGTTGTTAGATGTATATTTCATTGTTAATTTAATAATAATCCAAAGATTTTGTAAAATTTAACCATAAGCATGTATTTTTTTTATATATATTTTGTCCAACTCTTTGCACTATACATCCTTGTTGGTGCATATATTGATTCTTGAACTGTATGATACATGGCATCTAAAAAATTACCAATGGCAATGGACTTGACATGGGATGGCGCAATATGGTATAGATGTTGATAAGAATTCAAGAAAAGTTCAGTGCAAGTATTGTAAGAAATTTTTCAGTGGAGGCATTTATCGTTTCAAACATCATTTGGCTTGTACTCGAAAGGATGTTGAGTCAAACAGTAAGTACTAGAAGATGTAAAGAAGATGATTTTGAATGTTTTG
Organism: Populus deltoides; assembly: GCA_015852605.2. NCBI lineage: Eukaryota > Viridiplantae > Streptophyta > Magnoliopsida > Malpighiales > Salicaceae > Populus > Populus deltoides. The sequence goes on along the minus strand of CM027585.2, from coordinate 9,614,857 downwards.
GTGAAAAATCAAGAAGCAACTAAAAAGAAAATACAGATTTTCCAATATATTGGAAAAGATGAAAATAATGATGAAGGGAATGAAATTAGCTCAGTGGACAAGGGAAAAAGAGCAGCAAGTGGGAGTGCAAATACACAAACTACAATCAATCAACTGCTAAAAAAGGATCTTAAAGAAGAAGCATGTCGACAAATTATAAGATTTTTCTACACTAAAGCGATTCCATTTAACTGTGTAAAAAACTCTGAGTTTGTTAAGGCATTTGAATTGGTTGCAAAGCATGAGCCAGAGTTCAAGCCTCCATCTTACCATGATATTTAAGAGAAGTATTTTAAGCAAGAAGTAGATCACACGATGAACTTGCTTGAGGAGTACAAGCTAGAATGGAGAAAAAATAGGTTGCTCAAAAATGTCTGATGGATAGACTGATAAGAAAAGATGTTCTATTTGCAATTTTTTGGTTAATAATCATAAAGGGACAATTTTTTTTTATCATCGGTAGATACCTCTAATATATCCAAGACTGCTGATAAGGTATTTGAGATGTTGGATGCTACTATGGAGAGGATTTGAGAGGAAAATACGGTGCAAGTAATCACTGATAATGCTGCAAATTATAAAACAACAAGACAATTGTTGATGGGAAAGAGAAAATGATTGTTTTGGAAACCATGTGTTGCCTATTGTATTGACTTGATATTGGAAGATTTTGAGAAAAAACTAGAGGTTCATCAAGTAACTATTGCTAAGAGGAGGATAATCACCTCGTACATATATTCAATAACTATTCTTATTTTCATGCTAAGACACTTTACAAAAGAAAAGGATTTGATTAGGCCTACTACCACTAGATTTGCTACAGTTCATTCTTGGATGTTTGAGTGATTGTAAGATACAATTGATGACAATGTTTACTTCCATCTAATGAAGGTCATGTAGGTTTTCAAAAACAGAAGAAGAAAAGTGAATTCAAATTTGTGTTCTGAACAACAAGTTTTGGTATGATGTCACTATATGTATTAAAACAACATATCCTTTTATTAAAGTTCTTCGATTAGTTGATTCATATGAGAAACTAACTATGGGTTTTATATATGAAACAATGGATCAAACAAAAGAGAAGATACAAATGAATTTTGGTTTTGTGAAAAAAGATACCGATTATCTATCTTGCTGATTATTTATTTACCACTATCAGTTCATACATAATGTTTATTTCACTTTTATATTATTAATTTAATATTGATGATAATATTCTTATTTTTATTTTGTAGTTATATACCTATATAGAATATTATTGAGGCAAGATAGGAACCTCAACTTCACAGACCTTTACATGCAACAACTTATTGTTTGAATCTTCATTATCATTATAATCCTAATTTTAAAGTTAATGCCAACATTAAAATTGGATTATATTAATACTTAGAAATGATGGTACATGATGCAAGGGAAATGTGTAAAATTAACTTACAACTTAATTCATTCAATGATGCAAAGGGGTTGTTTGGTATTGAGGCTGCCAAGATAGCAAGGGATAAAAAAAACTCCAACTAAATGGCGGGATTCTTATAAGGATGAATGTTCAAAGCTATCAAAGTTTGTAATTCGAGTTCTAAGCTTGACTTGTACTTTATTTGGATGTGAACGAAACTGGAGTGCATTTAAGATGATAATTTTTTTTTTAATTTTAATGTTTTTATATTTGATATGAATCTTATATGTTATCAATTTGAATTGCGTATATAGGTTTATACGAAACAAAGAAATCGTTTGTACTAGAAAAAAGTGAATGACTTGGTATTTGCAATGTGCAATCTGAAATTGAATGATAACCAAGTCAAAAAGCAAGCTAATGATTTTGGTGAAGTTTTAGATGATCTCTCATTTGATGAAGATTGGATAACCAGGGGAGAAAAACATGATGATTCTTCAAACTTTGATTTACTTGGTGTCATTGATAATGCAACACGAAGAAAAAATAGTAAAGAAGATGAAAGTTATGATAAAGAAAATTTTAATGATGCTAAAATGGAGTGTCATGGAATTGAAGATGATTTAGAGATTTATAATGATGTCAATCTAGATAATTCAAAGAGTTTGGAGTTAAATATTATTGACAATATTGGTGTTGATATTGATACTAGTAGTAGTACTAATGTTCATAATATTGGTGTTGGTACTAATAGTAGCAGTAATAATCCTTTAAATAGTAATGATTTTGCTAAATGTTTTAGGAACAACGAGGAAGATAATGGCAATGAAGCTGTTTTTAGTTTACATGACACACCAACAGATTATTTATTTTAGGTTTGATAATTTTTAGTTAATGAAATTCTATGAACATAATTGTATTGTACTGTATTTTTAAGTTATTTAACCATGTAAGAATTTTTATTTGAACTATGTATTTTAAGGTGTTTGAATATTTGTATTATTTATTTCACTTTTATTTTAATTGTATTATATTATTATTTACTACTTAACTGGAATTGTCAATATATAATTAGTTAAAATATTTTACTTACAATTTTATTATTTTACAATTCGAGTTTACGATCCGAGTTTATACTATATATTCTGTGTCGTGTCAAAAAGCATTTTTGACAACCTTGCATCAATTCATAACAATTACATTAACAATAGAATTAAATATTATGGTCAGAAAGTAAAACGTTCAATCATAGAATTCAATCTTAAAACATGATTGTTAAACTTTTAATAAGTTAAGCTTACATATCTAGTAAATATAAATATCCAAAATCACATGAATTTTAATTAATGCTATACATAAATCAATCATTAGAAAAATTATTGGATTATATACATATTTTCATAATTATTATCTAAGTCTAAGTAAAATATGAAGTAAAATGATTACTCTTGTCTAGTGGAGATTCTAGAACAAATACACACAAGCATAAATATTTAAACTTAAATATATTTTCTTAGCATATTAATAATTTTACTCTATCTTACTTATCACTCATATTCTTTGAAGAAAGTTAAGCAACACATTAGTTATCATAACAGAATAATTTTCCTTTATGATTCATATCACCATTTAAGCATTCATACTAGCACACAACTAAATCATTAATATCCTTTATAGATTTAGCCCTCAAAATCTTTTCACCTATGATTAGCTTACCCTTTTTAATGGTAACACCAACACAATTATATAATTTACTCTACTTTAGCAGCTTACTACATTCATTTCACCACTCGTGAAATGACATATTTAACCTTACAGTAGACGGGCATGTTGATCATGATAATTTACTCTACTTTAGCAGCTTACTACATTCATTTCACAACAAGCATTCATTGACGACCACCTTCAAGAATATATCATGATCTCAATGACTATATGTTCATTATCCATTAAGCATCAACCACCACCTTTACTTTAAGTTAACTACATTCATTAAATCATTTTAATACCCCACTCGTTGTTTATGACATTTATACATATGTTCCTCCTTTTTAGAAAAAAAAAGTTCATGTTCTTTGCTAGTTCCCACACCCCCCCTTCTTTTTTTTTTGACATATTTAACCTCTTACATTCATATATTATCCCAAATTAGTAAATATGACTTTTGAGTTTTGACTATACTTTTTAGTCAAACTCAATACCTTTAACTTTGACTTTAAGTTATTAATAGTGTCTTTTAAGATAATTTTTTAAACATGATTTGAAATCATTCATCTAGTGCATTATTATTATTATCCTATGTCTTAATCGGACCTCAAAATTCTTTAATCCATTTCTATAATCCCAACTTTTCATGGAAAATAACTGTGTACACTAATCCATTCTATTCATCATTCTAGCATGTAGTTCAAATAAACATATAACATCTCACATTTTCATGTATGTATATAATTTCCATTACAACTCCAATATTATATTCCAATTATTTATATCGACCTCTCATATGAACATTGAATTTCAAATAAACGTATAACATTCAATACAAACTTTGCATTTCTCTTTTATCTATTATATTATTTTTCCACAATACAATTATTTAATACTATAATAAAAATAATAACTATCTAAGCAATAGTTAAAAAATTTAAGAGTCGAGGTGTCGAACACCTATCTTGATCCTAAGTGTGTCCTGACACTCTTAAATGTTGTTCTGATCAAACAACCTTTTCTATTCCATCAAGGACACAACTCATCATGAACATATGAACTATCATAGGAACTCTATTCCAATTTCCCATTCAATTTATATTTTCAAGCCAATAATAAAGAAATTCATATGAGTAATGCACCTCCTGAAAAATCCAAGCCTTTCACATATTCAAGTCATATCCATCCATTTCTACATAATACATAGTCAATATTTAAAAATATAAACCATAAAAATAATATTTACCAATAAGCCGAAACACTCATGATGCAATCTATGAGTATTCCTTTATCTTTTTAATATATTCTCATATAATAACATACTTTCAATCATAACTTAACAATTTATAGTTCATAAATTCAATTTAAATCTCCTACTATAACTTTAGCCGAATCTATCCAAAAAAAGAGGCCAAAGCCGAATCTATCCTACTATGAGTATTCCTTTATCTATGAGTTTTCTTTTAAATTTGTTAACAATCCTATCAAACTCAATCATTAACATTTCACCTCACACAATTCAATGCAATTATTACAACAATTAGACTAACCAAATCAACCTCTTTTTCTCTTAGTCAAGGCCAAAGCTTCCCTTTTGAAGAGTCAAGGGTTCTATTTTAAGATTTCATATGATTAAAATAGCATGTGTATAATTTATATAAACTATCTCATAATTAATTCATTTTAATCTATAATTTGAGTAAAATTCAAACTGTTTTCATTTTATAGTTGATCAAATATGTGTTCAAAGGAAAACATGCTTTTACTTACAAATTTTTTCTTTATTCCACATTACCCATTAATTTTCTATGCTCAATTACACAACTTATAACAAGTTTAACATTAATAACTCATCATCCAATAAAACACTAAGTTTAATCACAAATTCATAAACTAGCATTCATGAAAATCATGCAAGAACTTATTAAAGCTAAAAACAAGGGTTTATCATCACTTGCCTACATCAAACCAAAAAGAGATTCCAAGGTTTCCAGCCTTTTTCTTCTTCTCCCTCTTCAAAGTCTTGATTCTCTCTCTAGCTGCCACTTTCTCTCTCTTGTTTCCTATAAATCCTTGTCGATAGATCCTTCCTTTCACTTTTTTTCTTTCATCATTTCACTTAATCTCTTTATTTTTAGTGAATTTCCTAAGAAAATTTTGAGAAAATAAAGGAGAGAAGCACCCTCTCTCTCCAAAAACATCCATGGATGTTGGAAACAACCTCATGTAGGCTAATTTAATGTTTAATTATAGTTTTGCCTTTCATTTAATATCCCTTGTATTTTCGCATAAATTATCTGGTTGTTGCCTAAATCAGGAGTCTTTATTCTAAACTCCGATTGACCTGCAAGTTCAACCCTAGGTAAGACATCAAATCAAGAGACTCCACATAAAATTCTAGCTCGATCCAACGGTTGAATTGAGAGTTATATTTAATATTGTAAGACTAGTTAGTTTGTTATTTTTTCGTTATAAATCTGAATTTTCTTATTTAGCTGTTTGTTATTTTTAAATCTGAATTTTCTTATTTAGCTCTTTCATAAATCGCATCAATTATTTTATTGAATCCTTGAGATCATTTTTTTATCCCAATATATATATATATATATATATATATACACACACACACACACACACTAATTATATCATTCGTAAACTTATTATTGTTTCACAATAACATTATTAATTTTTAATTGGGGTTTACACAAATTTTCTTGCAATTCTTTTTTAACCTTTTATTCCTCATTTTTATTGTTTACACCAACACTTTTTCATGCATTTCTTTCTTAACTTTTATTCCTCATTTCTATTGTAATTCTTGGATTTATTTTTCCATCCAACAAAACCCATTAATTTTAACTTTTCCTAATTCTTCCATCCAACAAAACTCGTTACTGATTTCACCACCTTTATGAATTTTTAACTAAATTTCTTAGTCCTCATTTTAACTTTAAATTTTTTTTTTAAATTCATTTATGGATATTATCCCTTTCAACACACATAAAATTATTATTATTCTCATTATTTATCCATTTCATTTTATCCTGAGTTTCTATTCGTCGTCAAAGTCTTATTATCTCCGACCTTTTACGCAAGGGTTTACATTCTCTCTCTCTACCATTGTAATCCAGCAACTCTCTCTCTCTCTTCTCTCTCAAACTAGAGACTAAAAAATAAGAAAAATAAAATATTAGACCAAAATTGAATTTTAGAAAACTATAGGGATTGAAAATCTATCAATAAGAAAGCGGAAGGGTGAAAGTTAAGATTTCGCTCTAATTTTGAAAAAATAAACCACCTAGTTTCTCTGTCTTTTTTCACTTTGGTTCCCTTACTTTTGATCTTTCCCTTTATCAATAAATTAGTAGCAATTGGAAACAAACTTAACCACAAAAGGATCCAATCGAAGAGAAAACAAGTTTGAGTACTAAAATTAAATAGAACGCACTAATTGAATCTACGGTGATTTGTGAGAGGCTACTCAATACACGAGTGTACAATAAATTTGTTAATAACATACTAATATTGAATATTTAATTTTTAATAATCTTTCCTTTCTTAGCTTATGTTAATTTTCAACTTTTGATGCTAACCAAATTCTTTGACATATTTTAAAAGTTTGATTCGTATTCTATAATTCATTACTTAATTTTATTCTTTGTTTTACATAAATTTAGAATTAAATTTAAAATAATAAAACTCATCATTTAAAATTTGTCAATGTGCGCACAATCAAAGAAAGAAAGTTTGAATTATCATGTAGATTTGTGTCTTCTATAACACTCAAACACTCATTATTGACTTTTTTAGTCATTTTTTATTAAATAAATATTTAATTGTGTGTTTATTTTTTTCACTATTTACATTGAAAAGGTTAGTTTAACTTTAAATATAAAACACACATGTATTATTAAATACTACAACATACATATTAATTTTTAATTTTTGCAAAAAAAAAAATATAGGGCTTTTTTATATATAGACTTGATATATTTATTACTTTACACTTAGTCTATTTATTGTCATACTTTTTGTTTTTATCTTCATTCTTTTGTAATTTTCTCCTTAATTTTTTTTTTAAAACTATTATTTCTTATTCTTGACAAATGAAATATTTACCACTTTATACTTGTAGGCCCACACATGTGGATCTTTTTTTCCCCTTTCTTAATGGGGTGAATGACACTCTACACTTGCAAGCTCATGTGCCTGGGCCCTTTTTTTTTTTCTTTATTAATAGGGTAGACAACATGTCATTTATCCCTTTTAAAAATAAATCAAATGTGGGAGCCTGGCTTTCCAAGCCTAGTAGTCCATGACCTCTTTTTCTTTTTTAATTTCATTTTCTTAATTGATACCTTTTATAATATGTATTTTTTAAAATAATTTTTTAAGTTATATTTAAATTAATATTCATTTTCTCTAATTTTGATATTGTTTATTTGACCTTTTTTTAAATAGCAGTTGTTTTATTTTGTTTTGTAGAAATAACATCTTTAGATTTCTTGATTAAGAAAATCATGATATAGTGAATGCACTTGCAATATTGTCTTTTTTTTCCCTACTATGTTAAAAATTAACAGGAGATTCTACACATTTTTATTAACATATATGGTCATCGTTTTATTTTGTTATATATAAGTATTGACTTTTCAATTCATAATTATGTTTTTTACTCAAAGTCAAGAAAGCATGTTAACAACACCTACATATTTGTTTTTTTACGTTAGAAAAAACATTATGTGACCTGTAACGAGGCGAGTCATTGATGTTTTCATATTTTTTTTCATTTATTAGCACCAAATAGTTTTTAGTTCATTTAATTAAATGCATGGATAACCTTTTTAATTTATATTTATGATTTTCTTAGTTAAAAATAAGTTGAAAAAACTTGCATATTTTTTTATTAGAAACAATTTATTTAGCGCGTGACGAATCACGGGTGAAAGAGTTAGTAGCATATCTCATTAGCATCATATAGTATGCATCCACCAACACTAATTAATAGTGTCATATCGCGTGGTTAATGTATATGTTTGAAGCTTAACTTCATTATAACTACCTAATGTGTTCAGGCATCACTGCATATTCATTTTAAAATATATATTAAATCATAAATTCAAATGAATAAAAAAAAAAAATATTGTAAGTAATGAAATGCATTACACATTAAATTGATATATAATTTTAATTCCTAAATATTATTCATATTTTAAAACATTTTATGAATTTGGGTTTTATCTTTATATGGTTTTATCTTAATCTTATGACTTGAGTTGCGAGTTTGACATGATAACTTTGGGTTGCCTCTCTTTATTTTTTAGGTTATTTTTTAATTGGGTGTTGTATTCTTTTTCAATTTATTTTATATGGGATTATCACAATCTCATAACGAGAATAACGAGTTTGACATGTTAACTTAGGTTAACTTAATTTTTTTTATTTTTAATTGAATATTATTTTCTAGTTTCTCCCACTAAAAACTTAATCTTCTTACTTTTTTTATATAGTTTGTTTTTTTTTAATTTTATTATTCAATATTAGGTTGTTTGAGAATTGGATTTCATGATTTGTTTTCAATTTGCTTTATGTGGCGTTATCCTAATCTCATGGATTTTTTTTATTTCAACCTTTGAAATTTGATATGTTGGAAAAAGCAGATTTGTTTCATGCCAACTCAGGATTTTTATCAACCTTTGAAATTTGATATTAAAGTTTTTTTACTTTTTACTTTTATTATTCAATATTAGGTTGTTTGAGAATTGGATTTCATGATTTGTTTTCAATTTGCTTTATGTGGCGTTATCCTAATCTCATGGATTTTTTTTATTTCAACCTTTGAAATTTGATATGTTGGAAATAAAGCTTTTTAATTTTTAGTTGTTTGGGAATTGGATTTCTGATTTGTTTTGAATTTGCTTTATGGGGTTATCCTAATCTCATGGATTTTTACTTTAAAATTGAAGTTGGAAACTACTTTTACTTTTATTATTCAATATTAGGTTGTTTGAGAATTGGATTTCATGATTTGTTTTCAATTTGCTTTATGTGGCGTTATCCTAATCTCATGGATTTTTTATTTCAACCTTTGAAATTTGATATGTTGGAAAGCTTTTTAATTTTATTTTGTTTTTTGATCTCATAAATTAACTCGAGGGTAACAAATTAGCTGTATTTGATTTTGTTTTCCTGTTTAATTATTTTTTTTCAATTTAATCCTTTAACGTTGAATTAGTAGGAAATTAAGCTTCATGATTTTTTTTAATTTCTATAGAGTTATTCGATATCATGATTTATATTGTGAGTTTGATGGGTTAATTTATGTTGACTCTAACATTATTTTTTTTGTCTTATTTTTTATTTAATATTTATTTTTTCAATCTTATCTTTCAATATTGAATTGATTATGAATTGATCTTAATAATTTTTTTGGTTTAATTTTTATAATATTATTATAATTTTATGATCTAAGACTTATATTTGACAATTTAACTTAGGTAGATCCAATATATTCTTGTCCTGTATTTTAAAAAAATTTATTTAATATATCATTATATTAATTTTTCAAAAAAAATATCTATTATCCATGATATTTAAAATCATAATTAATTTTTTATTAGAAAATACATCAACCATGCTTATATACTTTTTTTTCATAATTGCCCGCGCGCCAACAATCTAATTGAAAACTAAAAACAATTTATAATTTCCCTGGAATGGCCTTTCCAGGAACTACTGTTGACAATTGGGCCTGACTATCAAAACGACTTTCAGGCTTTCAGCATCAAGTAGGTCAACACTACGACGTCGAATACACGAATCCTCTTAACCGGCAAGATCTGTCTCAACCATCTGCCACCATTTAGCATCGAATCCACATCCTCAAGAAAACTCTCAAGTCTTTTCTCCTCCTCCTCCTCCTCCTCCTCCACCACCACCGCCACCACCAAACCAACAGCCTCCTCTCAAAATGAATAAACCACCGCATCTTCTCCTCCCTCTCGTCCTCCTCGTCCTCCTCTCCCTCCTCTTTCTCTCCACCGCCGAGATCAAAACTCTATCAATCACCAACGACGCACGCGCCATGATCCTCTTCGAAAAATTCGGCTTCACGCCAACTGGACACGTGAAAATCTCTGTACACTCCGTCTCCGTTGCCTCTTCTGTCAACGCTCCAAATCCCGTCTCTTCACGCCTTGGTTTTTTCTCCTTTCCGAAGAATCTCTCCTTCAAGTCATCCTCGAGATCCAAGAAAACCCTAACTTCTGCGTTCTGGATTCTCACTACATTCTATCTCTCTTCACTTTCCGTGATCTCTCACCGCCTCCGCTCTCGTCTTTTAACCAATCTTATCCAGTCACTGCTCCAAATGAGTACTCACTCTTCTTCGCCAATTGCGCGCCGGAAACGCGCGTGTCCATGTCCGTAAAGACTCAGGTGTATAATTTAGACCGCGACGGGTCTATGGATTATCTTTCTGCTGGGTTAACGCAATTGCCTTCGTTATTCTTTCTTTATTTCCTTGCTTATGCTGCATTTTTAGGGTTATGGATTTATGTTTGTTATAACAATAAAAGATCTGTTCACCGGATCCATTTATTAATGGGTGGGTTGTTACTTATGAAGGCTCTTAATTTGATTTGTGCCGCTGAGGATAAGCATTATGTGAAGGTTACCGGGACTCCACACGGTTGGGATGTGTTGTTTTACATTTTCCAGTTTATTCGTGTGGTTTTGTTGTTCACTGTTATAGTTTTGATTGGGACTGGTTGGTCATTTTTGAAGCCGTTTTTGCAAGAGAAGGAGAAGAAGGTGCTGATGGTTGTGATTCCACTTCAGGTGTTGGCTAATATAGCTTCCGTTGTGATTGGTGAAACTGGTCCCTTTATTAAGGATTGGGTAACTTGGAATCAGGTGTTTTTATTGGTTGATATTATTTGTTGTTGCGCTATTATTTTCCCAATCGTGTGGTCGATTAGGTCGTTGAGAGAGAATTCGAAGACGGATGGGAAGGCTGCTAGGAATCTGGCGAAATTGCAGTTATTTAGACAGTTTTATATTGTGGTTATTGGGTACTTGTATTTCACAAGGATTGTGGTGTTTGCATTGAAGACGATTGCAGCTTACAAGTATCAGTGGGTGAGTAATGCTGCTGAGGAGACTGCTAGTTTGTTGTTTTATGTGGTGATATTTTATATGTTCAGGCCCGTGGAGAAGAATGAGTACTTTGTTCTTGACGAGGAGGAGGAGGAAGCTGCAGAGTTGGCTTTGAGGGATGAAGAATTTGAGCTTTGAAATGGATCGGAAGTGGTGGGTGATTTCACTGCCGCAAATGCAATGTTTTGCTGGTGGTTTACTGGATGTGCTGATTGAGACAGGTCTGACACTGCAGCTGCTACTCGTATATTACCTTTAGTTTTTTACAATTTCGTTTTCCTGCTATAGAAACTTTGATATTTACTGAGTAGTGGCTGTATTTTTGGTTAATGGATTTTCCTTGTTGTAAGTTGATAATTACCTGTGCACTTTATATGTTGTGTCAAAATGAAATGTCATGCATTCTGTTATTATGGAACTAGCTAATGGCTTTGTTCTAAATGATCTGTTAATTGATACCATTCCTGTTTAGTATTTCATATTATTGAGTTCTTGTGGCCCCTAAACTGCACTCTTTGATGTTTGCTTTTCACATCATAAGGATGATTGCACTGAAACCGCATGTTTAGTTTTTACAGTTTTTTTTTTTTTCCCATAGTAGTTGCACATTTCTGGCATATATTTTCCTATGGTATGAATTTTATTATGAAGATAATGGACCCCCCCCCCTCTAATGCCGAACGATATCAAGACAGAACCAATATTCACTAATTTTGGTTCCAGCTGAAGATAACCGAAGAAAGAATTGACAAAGAGAAAGAAAGCTGATATTTTATTGCAGAAAATAAAGATTACAAGAAAGATAGAACAAGTAGCCTCACACCACTCAAGAGAATCACTCTCATTTCGGAATCACACCAAAGACAAGAACTGTATGACAGTCTATCAATTCAGACAAACATTCTACATTAAATAGAAATACATATTACAGTTAATACTAAATAATTACCTAAGATAGAACAATAACAGTTATAATTACTTCTTCTGCCACTTGGAAGTATGAGATGATCTTCAGTTATTGATTGTAACTTCCCCTTTTGCCAACGTGTACCAACGAATTGTAGCCTCCATAGAATGTATCCCTTTACTTGAATTAGCTTGATCCCTGTCAGTTGTTATGGCCTTCTGCTTGTTTTGGAGATCAGTTGTTATGGCCTTCTGCATGCTTTGGACTAGAGTGCTGTCACTTGGAATATCCGAACTTGCATCACCCCCCAAGTTGGAGTGGATATTGTTAGCATTGTGGATTTTGTTACTAGTTCTGAATGAAAATTTACTAGTAGGTGAATCAGGTTCATATAACATAAGTAGGCATGTCTTTGAAACTGGAAACTATCACCAATGTTCTATAAAACCCTGAAGCACTTAGGTTTGATTGAATCAGGGTTTCCCTGCTCACAAAAGAAATGTGTATGATATGAGTTTTCTTGAAATAAGATTATTATTTACATGTATCTGTGTTCGCACACACGCCTCCTAGGAACCAGAAGCTTTATGGGTCGCATCTGGTAATCTGTTCTCTGTCTATCTGAAAGAAGCAAATCATAGCATTATCTTTAATGGATTCCAAAGAGTTATTTATCCGGTGTTTTGAAGAGTTGTTTATTGATGTATAGAGCCAAGCCAAAGTACATTATTCGAAGTCTTTACTTTAGGAGAAGTCCTGTTCCTGCCTGTGTAGTTCCTTATGGCGCTGAAGAAGCAAAAAAAGAATGCTTCATCACAACTCTCCTAGTTTCAGTTTTTGTACTTTAAAAGCAATTTGCAATTTCATTACAAATTTGCTTTCCCAGCTGCTATTAGCTGCCTGGGGCAATTAGGCTTGTATGCTTAACTTTTCCGAGCTTGCATCATCCTTAGTTCTTAATTGTTAGGATGCCTTGAATTTTAAGCTTTCCCAATGTCAATTCCCAAGCACGGTGGTTTGAGAGCAGTCATTGCGAGTGATGCATAATGGCTCTGACCCCCGGCAAATATGCATCAACTCTTGACTTGCTATGGGATGTGGCTTTCATGTCTGGTTGTCTAGCAGGCTGTGACACACAGATAGCCATTGGATTGATGATTTGCTGTCACCAAGAAATGTCCAGAGTAGATGGTGTAGTGTTGTTTATAAGCTGTGCGTAAAAAAGAAGAAGAGTGCTATACAGCGGTAGACAGTGAAATGCAGTATGCATGGCTTATCTTGTCTTTTGTCTAATGTCCAATAGATTTGCATACAAGCTGTTCATGTTGAAGACAATTTCTGCACTCAAGTTCCAAAGAGATTAGCTGAGATCTTTCTGTTCATGTTTTGGATTAATGGAAAGCAACCCTAACTGTACTTTTCATAGCTGTCTCAAATTAAGGGGTTTTAAGATTTGAAGTCACCACAACTGATTCAAGCCCATTGGAACAATAACCTGTTGTTCCCAGCATTTGCTGAACAAATAGTATCTTATAAATAAATTAATAGAAAAATGTGGACATCGTTAATAAAAAATTTAATGGTAAACAAAAAAATTTAATTCACATGTTTAATAAATAAATAAAAAATCATAAGCAACTATAAATGTTGATAATTGTTAAAAAAAATAGTTAATATTAACTAAAAACTAAATAAGGAATAAGGAATATGAGAGATAGATATAGATTATCATATCTCATGTGACAAGAAGCTTTTAATTTTTTTTTAATTGTATGGAATATTGTTTTTTTTTTTTGTAAAAACAGTACTAATTTAAATTTTATTGAAATAAAATAATTTTTTATTATGATTCTTTTTTTGTTAATATTTTTTCTATAAAAAATATAACTTCATTGTTCTATGTTTTTTATTTTTAAAAAAAAAAAAACAATAAGAGAAAATATAAAAAAAACAGGATGATTTAAAATATAAAAAAAAAATATATCTTTCTAACTAAAACTCATTTATTTTATTAATAGGCTCCATTATCTGTTGGCATTTTTTACTAGAATATTTTTTTAAAACTATCTTATCATAATTATAAAATAAGCTTTTAATTAAAAAAACAATATTTTGAGTGAATCTATTAAAAAAATATAAAAATAATACATTGCTTGTGCGTTGTTTTCATAAACTTTTTGGCAATGTTTCTAAATACAGCCATATCCGGCAAGTTAGTCTGGAGACCTTCCAATCCAATCTCTTGTCTTATCTGAATTTTAAATTAAATAGGGTAGGAGTAGATTCAATGTGACTTGATCGACTTAACATGTCTAAATGTGACCTAGTCAAAACTAGGTTTGACTATAAATTTTTTTTTCAAGACAATGACGTTTTAACTTCTTGTTTTTTAAATATTGAGATAATGATACTTTGGATTAATCTGATCAACTAGTCAAACCCACAACTAAGATCATAGACCCGATTGAATTTAATAACTTTATTTTTTAGAATTTGTTTTTTTATTTGACCATATAATAATAAAAACATAGATGTGTAGCAAAGCCACTATAAAATTTAAAGGTTAAACCTATCATGAAGGGTTGTATAAAAAGAGCAATTACTAATATTATTAAAAAAAACTATAATCTTATGAAAAAATAAAGTAAATATTAAATGGTATTTAATAAAAAAAATTCTCAAATATATTTTTAATAAATTTATTTTAATGAATTTTAATTAAAATTGAAGAGTGTGTATGTGTTTGAGGCTAAAATAAAATAGACATCTAGACTTGAATAGCAAATACGCATTAAAATATAATCTAAATGGTGTGGGGGAATTACTGTTCCCCCACACACATTTCACTATGGATTACAACAGTAATCCACGGTGATTATTTCCCATTTTTTTTTCCTTTCCTTTTTTTTCATTTTTTTCATTTTTTTGTTTTTTTCTAACTTTTCCACTTTTTTTTCATTTTTTTTTTTTTTTTTTTAAATTTTTGTTTCAAAATTACTTTTTTTTTCACCTTTCCTAATTTTTCTTTTTTTTCTTTTTTTTTTCCAAAATTATTTTTGTTGATTTTACTTTTTAAATATTGACCTGGTTAAAATTTTTACTTTGTAATTTTTTCTTGAAAATACTGTGGATTGCTTTGATGTTTTTCCACATAGTTTTTCTATTTTATTTCTTTATTTTTCAAAATTATATTTTTTATTTTTTTTAATATAGAGCTGATTGAAAATTTAGTTTTGTAATTTTTTTCTTTAAAACATTGTTTATTGCTACAATGTTTCTCCGCATGGTTTTTCTTAATGATTTTCTCTGAAATTATCTTTTTTTATTTTATTTTTTAATATTGAGTTGGTTAAAAATTACAGCTACAATATGTGAGGAAAACACTTTAACTTTCCTTGAAAATTACTGCTGGTTGCTACAGTGTTTTTTCCCACATCGTTTTTTTTTTTCTGTTTTCGTTATGTTTTTTCCTAAAATTATCTTTGTCAATTTTATTTTTTAAATATTAAGCTGGTTAAGAATTGTAATTACAAGCTGTTTTTCCTTTTTTTTTTCAATTTTTGTTTCTAAATTACTTTTCTTTTTCAACTTTCCTAATTTTTCTTTTTTTTTCTTTTGTTTTTTTTAAAATTATTTTTCTTGATTTTACTTTTTAAATATTGACTTGGTTAAAATTTTTACTTTGTAATTTTTTCTTGAAAAAACTGTGGATTGCTTTGATGTTTTTCCATATAGTTTTTCTATTTTATTTCTTTATTTTTCAAAATTATATTTTTTATTTTTTTTAATATGAAACTGATTGAAAATTTAGTTTTGTAATTTTTTTCTTTAAAACATTGTTTATTGCTACAATGTTTCTCCGCATGGTTTTTCTTAATGATTTTCTCTGAAACTATCTTTTTTTTATTTTATTTTTTAATATTGAGCTGGTTAAAAATTACAGTTGCAATATGTGAGGAAAACACTTTAACTTTCCTTGAAAATTACTGCTAGTTGCTACAGTGTTTTTTCCCACATCGTTTTCTTTTTTTTATGTTTTTGTTATGTTTTTCCCTAAAATTATATTTGTCAATTTTATTTTTTAAATATTAAGCTGGTTAAGAATTGTAATTACAAGTAAATACAAGTTTTTCTTCAAAAAACACTATGGATTGATATAGTTTTTCCTTACATGGTTTTTTTCCAGTTTCTTTTGTGTTTTCTTTTTTTATAATATTTTTTTCTAAAATCATTTTCATCGATTTTATTTTTTTAAATATTGAGTTGGTTAAAATTTAACTTTGTAATAAAGCTTAATCATGTGGGGAAAGTATTGTAGCTTTGCTTATAAAACATCGTGGATTGCTACGGTGTCTCTCCGCATAGTTTTTTGCTGTTATAATTTTTTTCAAATTATCTTTTTCAATTTTATTTTTTTAATATTGAGTTGTTTGTGAATTACAATTACAAGTCATTACAAATAAGGCTAAATCATGTGGGGAAGTACTGTAGCTTTCATCACAAAACACCGTGGAATTGCTCCGGTGTTTCCAACATGATTTTTTCCCCTTTTTAGTGTTGGTTTTGTTATTTTTTTTGTTAAATTATCTCTGATTTTTTTTTTAATATTGAGTCGATTAAGAATTTAGCTTTATTTTTTAAAAAACACTGTGAATTGTTGCAATGTTTTCTCATGTGATTTTTTTATATTTTTTTCCAAAATTATATTTGTCAATTTTTTTTAATATTGAGTTGGTTAAGAATTATAATTACAATAAAGTTAAATTATATGAAGAAAGCGTTGTAGTTTTTCTCACAAAACACTGTGGATTGCTATAATATTTCTCTAAATAGTTTTTTAGTTTATTTTATTGGGAAAACGCTTATAGTTTTCCTCGCAAAACATTGTCAATTGCTGCAACATTTTTTCTCATGGGTTTTTTTCCTTCCAAAATTATCTTTATTGATTTTTTTTAATATTAAGTTGGTAGAGAATTTAGTTTTTTTTTTTTTGCTTTTTATTAACTGAAAAGCTAAATCATGTGGTGAAAGTACTATATCTTTCCTTACAAAACACTATAGATTGCTACAAATTATTTTGTTTAGTCTCTAAATTTTTAATCACTAACACAACTTTTTTTTCCTTCATGAAATATTTGCTCCATCATACCTTTAATTTTTATTACTTATCTAGCATTGGTTCACAATTATAACACTATCAAGTATATTTGTTTTATAAGCCCACGGCAGCACGCGGGCAAGTCATCTCGTTACCTATTAAAAAAATACTATAAATGTAGACCTGTAAAGCTAAGCTAGCACACCTTAAAATCCATCTAGCGATGACGCATTTATGCAATGTTCAAGATATTGTCTCCAACTTTTGTATTTTAATTACAGTCCGAATTAATTTCTTTCTACGCTGAAATTCCAGTTTAGCCCCTGACTGTGTCTGCCTTGCACCATTTACCTTATTACCTTATCTTGGGCTGAGCCTTGTAACAGGTGGCCTCAACTGGGCTTGAGTAAAACCTTAGTTTAGATATTGGCGCCTTATGCTTGTATTGGATCGTTCATTGGAGTGGACTATCACCAAACAGGCCTTGCTCCAGCAGAGCCCAACCCGATTACAATGGCTGCCAATCCAATTTGGAATTTGGCCCTTGATATGCCGTGTATCAATTTATTTTCAAACAAAAAAAAAATCCAGACACTATTAATATTATTTCTAAAAAAAAGAATTTAATTATAAATTCAAAATCCAATGTATATCGCACGAATTTTTTTTTAAATATTAAAACGATGACCATTTAAAAAATATCCTTTTGAGATATCAAAATGACAATAATTCATTAACTTGAGTCAACCAACTAAACTCAATTCTCATGTCATGAAATCGTGATAATTCTATAAAAAAATAGAAATAGATTATGAATTTTAATTTCCAACCAAGCAAATGTTAAAAGATAAAATTGATAAAAACAATTTAAAAAAAACAAAAAAAAACTCATGCAAGCTCGGGTTAACTTGCGATCTAGCTTAGGCACCACATCGGATTCAATAAGTTTTTATCAATGATATCATTTTTTATTTAATTATACGACAATCATTTGCATGAGACTTTTTTGTATCAAATAATTGTTTTTCTTAAAAAAAACAGGATATCCACACTGGATTAAAATAAAAGAAGCAAACTTAATTTTTTTAAAATTAAATTAAAAAAAGATTCATTTTTAAAAGTCAAATAAGAATAACATTTATTTAAATAACAAATGATGAATTTTTTTTAAGTTTAACAGACATGCTAGCTAGGCACGTGGTAATGATATACCAAAAGCATGCTTAATCTTTTTTAAGTGAAGTAACAAACTGATTGATTTTTTAAAAGTTCGAGGTAAAAACAATGTATTATATAAAAAAAATAAGAAAAACCAACATACCAAGTGCTTGAACCTCAACAAAAAAAGCCTACACGTGTGGGCCATCTAGCCTAGGCCTGTGCAGTTGGGCTTAATTTATTTTAGTAAATGGATGAGCAACGCATTATTTGTCCATTATTTTGTTTTTAAATTACAAAAAACTCATCGTTTGTACCTTAGATTCCAACAACTAAAGGGTCACCAAAAAATCAAGCCAAGGGTGTTTTACACCCAAAAACACATTTTCAACCATTTGGTGACCTAGAAAAACATAAAAAATAACTCAAAGATCTAAGTGAACCTGTTTATGCCATCAAATAATCCTATAAAATGGTTGATTTTGGTGTCATTTGAGATTTTCTCTTTTACCACCAAAACTTGAGGACTATCTTCTCAAACTAGAATCTAAAAAGTAAAGAAAATGAGTTTTTGGAACAAGATTGAAGTTTAAAAAAATATAAAGACCGGAAATCTTTAAATGAGAAAATAAAAGGATTAAAGTTATCTTTTTGCGCTAATTTTGAAAAAGCCACCTAGTTTCTCTGTTATTTCTTTTATTCTCTTTCCTACCATTCACTATGAAATTGGAAACTATTGGCCTTCAATTTGGCCATAAAATAAAACCACAAGCCTTTTAGTTTGTTTTTAATAGTTGCATTATTGGTGAAATCTACTTGGATTGAATTTTGTTGTGTAAAAAAAGTTTATATTCTTACTTTTTTATACAAAGTAAGAAGAAAAAAAGAACTAAGGTTTTGTAAAATAAAATCCAGCACCATCACCAAAGAGATGCTACAACAAACCAGTTAGAGTATGATGTAAATGCACCAATGCACTAGACTAATTAGCACCTCGTTTTGTATGAAAATCAACATAAATGTTCTTCTCTTCTAAATTAGAATTTTTTTTTTAAAATGACATAGTTAGAAAAAATGTTATTATGGAAAGATATAATTTTGAAAAGTTTTTGGGAAATAGTATGCTTTCTAAAACACCGATGTTCTGAATCACATTTGTTAAAGAACCGTTATTCGAATAACGACTTAAGCAAAAACCATAATTATGAATCACGTTTAAGTGAAATTACGGTTACATAAAAAAAATTATGATTCGATATTCATAATATCGTTTATTTAACAATTGCAATTCAAAATAGTAGTTACATAATAAAGCTACGATTCTGAATTGCGGTTACGATGCATATGTAACCGCTCTTTTTTTTTCTCTATAACCGCCACTCATAACAAAAAACCTTATAAAAAAAAACCTAAGAAAAAACAACTTTCAATCTCCCAAAACACCATCCAATCCTCTACTAAAACATCAAAATCATCTTTTCCTTATATCCACAAGTCTTTCTACCATTTGTTTTGTTGCAAACCGTTGGCCCAGGCTTCCGTTGATAGCTTATCCACTGCCACAACTGGTGGAACTACCACCTAGACATCAAAAAATCAAGGTAAAACATTTGCATAGTCTCTTAATTTGATGAATTTTATTATTGAATTGATAAATTTTGTGTTTTGATTTAATTATATATTTATGTTGTGTTTGATAATTAGATATTTATGTTATGTTTGATAATTGGATAATTTTAGGTTTGAATGTTTCAGTTATGTGTTTTTAATATAATTAGTGTTATTTATTGAATCAATTAGGTTTGAATTAGAGAAATTAGGGTTTAAATTGATTATTGGATTACTTGTCATATTTAATTATATTGTTTGAATTGATATAAATTTTATTTTAAGTAATGCAATTAGATAGGATTTTAATCAATTGATGTTATTAATAAATTTATGGTCAAAATCATATCAACTAGAGTTTGCGTTGAATTTTCATAAAAACAATTATGTTGAAGATTTTATTCAATTGAAATAATTTTCTTTTTAATTGATATACAATTGTTGTAATTGATATTTTTAGGTGTAAAAATTATTCATTTGATATTTTGTAAAAATTATCGTAATTGAATTTTTGCAATTAATTATTTTTTATTGCTATTATTATGGTCAAAGTAATATCACTTATTGTTTGTGTTGACTTGTGATATAATTTGTTTATGATGAAATGAGTATTTTTATTTTCCAGAATATTTATTCAAACTTATTTATATTGTGACATTGTGGTGGTACTATTATTCATGATATAGATAATAATAACACTTACCTTGACGGGAGTACTGTGTGCTTAAATGGTATTAGAGGATGTCATTTGAAGGTACCAAAAACATTATATGTGGAAGACTTGAGTTGAATAATAATGATGTTGAAATAGATATCTCTTAGAGGTGTTTTGTTGGGAAATATTAGTATTTTCCGATACAGATTTCATATGATGTGTATCTTAGAAATATGATGGAAATGTTCGTCGAAAGTGGAACAAACATGATGAAGTTATATGTGAGAAACCAACCTAAACATAGTAGCTCATATAATATGGATCATGGAGATACTAATATATCTATACCCATATCTGCTCGGCCACTTAGACATTTATCACATTCAGCTGGTGCTGGTACATCTAGGACATTGAAAGATTAGGTTATAAGAATTTGTGATGAAAATAGATTAAAAGCATATTGTAATCAACGTAGGTATGACTCATCCGATCCTAATGATAATGAAGATAAGGGTGTCATAGGTTTGGTTGAAAAATCAGATGATGATGATGATGATGATGAGACCTTCTATTTTGGAATACGGTTATGATACTAGAGTTGATAACATGATTTGTAATGATTGGTCTGTTTACGTAAAAAATCAGTTAGTACAAGTGTTGAAAACAAACATAATTTGATAGAGTAGACACACTCTGTGTTATAATGTCAAAATCAAAATCTTATTGATGAAGGGATAATAATTACATCGAAAGTTTAAATTAATCCACGTATGACTTTCCTAATATTTACGGGATCATGACACGTTGCTAGATAATACACTTGATCTTCAAATATAAATCAATCAATTGTTGAGTTGATAATAAATTAAATATTTAATTTAATTTATTTAATCCTATTTTTATTAGTATTATAATTTATATTTGACCTAACATATTAGGAACCTAATGAGTCACACATAATAAGAGTCATTGATCATAAATTAAACTAGAATGATTAATCAATTGTGACTTGATTGAAAATAAGTTTTAGAAATTAAGAGCTACAATATAATTACACTACAAGATTTCACAGTTTTACTGACGGAAATATTCCGTCGGTGTGTGATTAGAAGTTCGTCAGTGATTTTTTTACCGACGTCATCACCGACGAATTACGTCTGTCGGCTTTACCTTTGTCGGTGATTCCCCATTCTGTCGCTATATCGATCGGAAAAACAAAAAAACCATTTGCCGATGGTTTTACAGACGGAATTTACGCGCAAAAAAAAAGATTCCCGCTTGAAATATACCGACGGATTTTTATTCCGTCGGTATATTGTGATTGACCGACGAACAATAACCGTCGATAAATCTATCGGTGAGTGTATGAAATACCGACAGCATATGTCCGTCTGTACATTCGTCGGTAATTGTGGAAGCTATTGTTACATGCCGACAGATTAATTCTGTCGGTAAGTCTGTCAGTGAGTGTTTAAAATGCCGACCGAATTCATCTGTCGGTAAAATCCTTAGTAATAGTTTTTTTCTTAATTTGTTTTTAAAAATTATTTAGTATATATAATATAAAATTATATAAATTAATTGTCATACAAACCAATTATGCAAATAAAATTTATATTAAACATAAAAAAAAACAAAGTTAAATAACATTCATTACAAACTGAATATGTTTCAGGAAAAATATTAAATGAAGTTTTAAAAGTAAATAATGTTGATTACAAATTAATATAAAGATGATGGAGCTGGAGGAGGAGGAGGAGATCCTGGCGGAGGCTGGTGGTTATACGACCAAAAAAGATTAGGCGCACATGTTCCGCTATTTGACAATTTCATAATCATTTCGTGGAGCTGTTCATAAGTCGCTTTTCTTGTTCATGAGCCGCTTCATACTCCGCTTTTGTTGTGCTTGAGACGCTTTGAGTTGGTCAGACTCTGCTCTTTGTTCCACTTTGAGTTGTGTGTACTCCGCTTTTAGGTTATCGTATTTCTCGGTGAGTTGTTGCAAAGCCACGAGCTCCTTAGATTGGGAGCTCGATATTGATTGGGATCTCCCAATGGTTGAAACACTACGGGTCGACTGCAAGTTGTCGGCCGTAGTGTTGGAGAGCCCGTAAACTCGATTTTTATCGGGTCCACCTAACGAGCCAACCTCCATCCATAAATCCGGATCGAATTCCGGATGGGTCCCCGTATCTCTCCCTCAACCGATTATTATAGGTCTCCTGAAAATAAAAATAAAAAGTTATCATCATATTCAATACAATAAACATAATAACGTACATAATAACTTACAAAATAAAATGGTTGAACAAACATACCACGAAATGCTGAGCACGGTTATCAACGAACTGTTGCGCCCCCTTCTGGCGGTCTTGACTCCGCACGTGCGTCTCCACAAACAGCTCCATCGAGCTCGGCTCACGTCCAAGAGACGCAGCCTATAATGAAAAAAGATATATTAACAACAATTGAATTTAACAATATATTTCATTTAAATTAATCTTACCATCCGTTTTGTATATGCAGCAAACGGAATGGAGCCGCCAGTGTGCGTTGTCACCCCGCCATGAATTGGCCGATTCCGGTTTCCAGAACCAGATTGTGAGCGTCGTGTGAACCGCCCAGACATCACATGCTCAAGATAGTGCGGCCATATATCTTCCGGGATGTATATCGGTTTGAAATCCCTCCAAACCGCAATATCGTTCCAGCCTTGGAAACCCCTATCCCTCGCGTTTTTTTTTGCCTTTTTCTATGCTTTATACCAAAAATCACGCAACCTACTTCACGCAACCAAAAATTACATTTCGAAACATAAATTTTTATCTAAAAAAAACATGTATTGTTTTCGATATTACCTAGTTGCCGCGTGATTTTCCCACACCCTCCTCACAACAGTGTTATGTTCAATGTCCCAGCAGAATTTATGCTGTGTATAAATAAACAAGTTTAAATAAAAATAATACAATTATATTAATAAGCTGAAAATTATAAATTAATACCAACCTCGAACCTGTTAAACCATGCATTGATTTGAGGCATCTTTTCAGGATGCTTGGATATCTGACTCCATTGAAACAATGGAATCTCCATCGACGATTTAAACGCCGATGATATTACTCGGGCGGCTTCAATGTTTGTGAACCTGAAAATAAATGAAATAAATTCAATAGTGATTACTTCATAAATTATGTTGTAATTTTTTTAAAAAAAACTAAAACCTTAACAAACTTACATTGAAAGGTCGTCCTTCCACTGTGCCTTGTACTTGCGGGTAAATTGATTCCGCTGCGAAGGCACGCCGCCTCTGCGTTGTGAAGTACATTGGAAGAGGCAGCATCGGTTGACGGCGCAAGTGGTGTAGGTGCCTCTTCTTGAGAGGCACCTAAGGAAATATCATTCTCGGCCGCTAGACCTAACTAGCCGCGACCCGCACTGAGCGACCAGCTCACGGTTTTCGTTCTACGCGATCTACACAATTTGATACAAATAATTATATAATTAAATTCAAATGTAAAAAAAAAAAATTCGACAACACCTTCCCTATATCGGATACTACCCAAATCCACAAACCTGCACATATTAACAATAGCCACAACCAATTTACCCAATCTATACTAATTATTCCAACATATTCAATTACTAATCCTATGGTAAATTAAACATTAAGAATTACAATTCAAGTAATTATTCAATAATTATGTCAATACAACAAAACAATAAATAAATAAAAAACTGTAGAATAACAATCAAAATAAATGAAAAAAATTAAACACAAAGCATGCAATAATAGAGTAAAACTAATAATTATTCCAACATATTCAATTACTAATTCTACGGTAAATTCAACATTAACAATTACAATTCAAGTAATTATTCAATAATTATGCCAATACAACAAAACAATAAATTAAAAAAAAAACTCTAGAATAACAATCAAAATAAATGGAAAAAATTAAACACAAATCATGCAATAATAAAGTAAAATTAATAATTATTCCAACATATTCAATTACAATTATTCCAACATATTCAATTACTAATTCTATGGTAAATTCAACATTAACAATAAATATTCAACAAATTAACTAATAATAATTATGCCAATACAACAATAAAAAAATATTTAATAAATTCAAAAAAAAAAAAACTATAGACTTTAGCAATGAATTATGCAAAAAAAAACTATAGACTTTATCTACATTACAAAAAATACACCAAAACAAAAAAATAACAAAAAAATAGCAAAAAAAAACTATTAAAGTAAAATGAAATAGAGGAAACACAAACCTTTTAAACTGATGAAGATGATGAAGAAAACTTGCTAGAGATTGGAGGTGAAAGCTTCAAAGAATGGAGAGGAAAAAAATCAAATTCTTAAGGTGATAAACGAAGGAGAAGAAAAAATGAACTGAACGGGCAGTCACTTGAACTTATATGGCAGTTTTACCGACGGCTTCACCGACGGATATAAAATTAATTATTATTTTAATTTATTATGTCGATGATTTGTTAAAAATCCATCAGTAAATTTTGAATTTCGCACCAAAATTTTTAGTGACCCTCCATATTTTTCGTGGTCCGTCGGCAAAATGACGCGGTCAGAGGCGCATTTAATGCACAACCCTTTGAAATTCGCGCGGTCCATCGATAATTTTGTAGGTAAAATTGACCCGCCGACAACTTACCGACGGATTTAAATGTGTCAGTGTTACCGTCGGTGATCGGGTGGCATTTCAAGTAATTATTTTTGAACTCTCTGTGAAATGCCGACGGACTTAGGGGTCGCCTGTGGTCCTATCGGTGATCGGGTGGCATTTCAAGTAATTATTTTTGAACTCTCTGTGAAATGCCGACAGACTTAGGGCCGTCGGTGCGGCCGTCGGTGATCAGGTGGCATTTCAAGTAATTATTTTCGAACTCTCTGTGAAATGCCGAAAGTCCGTCGGTGTATCTGTCGGTGATCGGGTGGCATTTCAAGTAATTATTTCATGTCACAAAATATATCATCCATGCTCAATAATTATTTCAAGTAATTATCTCATAATTGTGGCATTTCAACTAATTATTTCAAGTAATAAATATTTTATGTTTCAAAATATATATATCATTCATAATCTAAATTAAATGAAAAAAAGGGTTTTACATAGGGCTTCATTTTGATAGTTAGTCAGAATTTTCTTCTTCTTCGTCATCAATTGAATTGTCATCACCTTCATCGCAGTCTGCAATATGAATATCATCTTCTTCATCGATATTTGGTTGTCCGCTAGAGCTCAAAACAAAATTTAACTTCTCTACGTCAACATCAACAAGACTATCATCGAAAACATGAAAATTTGAATTTTCTTCCAATTCAATCAAAGGAGCAACTCGATATGGTTTAACCACTTCATTAACTTGAAAGACTTCATCTCGCACACTTGTATCTTCGTTCTCATCCTGAACAACCTCGACACGACCCTGGGGTTTCGTTTTTAAAATGGACAACCAATCCACTCTTGATCGATCCTTTCTAAATGAAGGGGTGTATGTGTAATAAACTTGTTGACATTGCTTTGCAAAAACAAAGACATCGTTTATGTTGCAGAGTCTAGCTTTTGAGTTGATTTCGACCAGACCATAGTACGGATCAACTCTGATTCCTCTATCAGTCGTGTCATACCAATAGCATTTGAATAAAAACACTATATTCTGCTCGTTATGATATTGCAGTTCGACGACCTCTTCTAATCTACCATAATAGTCAACTTCTAACTCACTACTAGTGGATCCCTTAACACAAACACCGCTGTTGTATGTCTTTCTTTCTTGCCCGTATTCTTCAGTATGGAAAACATATCCATTGACAAAATACCCGTTGTAGCACTTACATTTTCTTTCAGGCCCCAGGCTTAGTGAAGACAATGACTTAGGTGCACTCCTTCCCATTTGATAAACCTTGTATGTAATGTATATCAATAAACAGTAAATGAACGAGAATCTCGTAATGACATGCATACGTACATTAATTTTGCAAGTTAGAATGAGTTTGTGATGGTGCTTACATGTGTTCTGAACCACGTGGCAAACTGCTCATCTTGTAATTGAAAGATTTGGGATTCGGTCAGCTGTAAGTTATTGGATAGCAAATATTGACGATGTTGCCTGCAAGTGATAATGAGTGTATGATATTACAATATATAATTAACAGTATATTACTAACAAAGTTTAATTAGTATAAACTTACTGAATAAAAGGTCTCAGCTCATCACAGTTAAATAGAATATAGTTGTGTGCTTGTTTGAACTCTATTTCCGACAAATATCTTCCTCTTACGGCATTTTTAGGTGTGGGTCGTCCAGTATTGGAGAATATTGACAAGTTCCCACTGGAAGGCACTTCACCACCATCATCATGCCGTGGAACGCGATTGATTCTCGTTCTCAGATGAGGTTTGAAATAGTACGAGATAAATGTTGAGATCTTCTCAACAATATAGGCCTCACATATCGAAGCCTCAACATGCGCCTTGTTCTTAACCTTTTTCTTGAGATTAAACAAGCACCTGCATTGAAATATTAATCAAGTATTTTCAATTAAGAAAAACATATAAAATACTTTTATATATGAATTACATTGCAACTGTAATATCTAACCGTTCGAATGGGTACATCCATCTATATTAGACCGGTCCTCCAGCTTTTGCCTCGAACGGTAGATGTATAGGGAATATCATCTCAAGTTTGCATAGTGTCTCGACGATATTCGTTTGAAGCCTCTCAATGTGATCAACATTCAACTTGCTGGAGCATATATCTCTGAAGAAATGACTGATCTCCGTGAGTGCATCCCATATTCCCTTTGGCAACAAATCACGAAAAGCTAATGGGATGAGTGTTTGCATAAACACGTGGCAGTCATGACTCTTCATTCCATACAATCTGCAGTCCTTTATATTAACCAGCCTTGATATGTTCGATGTATGTCCATGCGGAAAACGCAGACTCTTAAGCCATTTGTAGACTAGCAGTTGTGCGTTTTTCTTTAACACGAAGTTTGCTCTTGGTTTTGCGACCCGTGACTCATCATAAACCAACTCCATATTTTTACGGTTACAGTATAAAGCTATATCCAATCTAGCCTTGATGTTGTCCTTTGTCTTCCCCTTCACATGCATGACGGTGTTGAAAATGTTCTCAAACATGTTCTTTTCGATGTGCATGACGTCAATGTTATGGCGGAGCAAATTGGTCTTCCAATAAGGAAGCTCAAAAAAGATACTTCGCTTTACCCAATTATGGGTCAAACCAAAACCAGGAAACTTTTGCTTACCTGATTAAAGGCCAAACACAATGTCACTATACTCTGAGACAACATCATGCAATTTTTCACCAGAAAGACGCGGGGATGCAACATCTTTTTCAAATCTGCCAATCAAGAAATCTTTTCTGTTCTTTCTGTACCTGTGATGAAGTGGCAAGAAGCGATGGTGACAGTCAAAAAAAGAAGCTTTACCTCCGTTTGCTAGCGTGAATGCCTTGTTGTTTTCCATGTAGTATGGACATGCGAGTTTTCCATGCGTGCTCCAACCAGAAAGCATTTCATAAGCTGGAAAATCATTGATAGTCCACATCAATGTCGCCCTCATAAGGAAATTTTGTTTCCTTGATATATCATAAGTCAGAGCTCTGGAGGACCACAACTGCGCCAATTCATCAATCAACGGTCGAAGACAAACATCTATATTCTGCCCCGGGCTTCTTGGACCGGGTATGACAGTAGATAGAAACATGAACTCCGGCCTCATACACATTCCCGGTGGTAAGTTATAAACTATGAGTATGACCGGCCAACAAGAATAAGGAGCAGCAAATGACCCAAATGGGTTGAATTAGTCTGTACACAACCCAAGACGCACATTCCTTGATTCAGCTGAAAAGTTAGGATAAACACTGTTAAAGCGTTTCCACGCTTCGCCGTTAGAAGGATGAACCATCACTCCATCAACCGCATGGTGTGCTTGGTGCCATATCATGTGCTCAACAGTCCTTGGTGACATGAATAACCTCTGCAGTCTAGGTGTGATCAGGAAGTATCTAAGTTTTTTATATGCCACTAGAGTCTTTCCCCTGCCAGTTCTAGGTTTGTAACGGGAATGCCCGCATGTCATGCACTTGGTCATCTCAGCATTTTCAATGTAGTATAACATGCAGAAGTTAGGGAACATGTTAATTTTTTGGTATCCTAAACCGAGGGGTTTCATCATGGACTTCACAGCATAGAAGTTCTCTTTCAGCCTGTTCCCTTCAGGTAAAATGCTTCTGCCCATTCAATAATCTTGTCATACCTGGCCTCACTCAACCCGTGATCTGACTTGATGGTGAACACCTGTGCTACGGCCGATAATTTACTGTGGTTCGTGTAGCCATCCCATAATGGTTCGTCAGAATCTTTCAACAAATCAAAAAACCTAGCTGCATCTGCATTAGGTTCTTCTTCTACGATTGGACATTGACTGCCATTACCTTGATTCATTCTCATTGCATCCATAACCATATTTCTGTAAGGATTAGTGTTGTCATTTGCCGCTTCATGCACGTTGCTAGCACTAAAAGTAGACCTAACCACCGTTTCTTCCATTCTCCTCTCACTCTCGCTAACAAATACTTCTCCATGTGCATACCAACACTGGTAATTCTCCATAAACCCTTTGTGTAGAAGATGCATCATTACAACATCTGGATGCAGATACTTTTTATTTTCACACTTCCTGCATGGACACCTAATACCGTCTCCAGTAAAATTTTTGGGAATAGATGTTGCAAAATTAATAAAACCCTGAACCCCGTTACAATAATCCATCCTCCGCAATCCTTGGGGTGAATCTCGATACATCCATGAACGATCATCCATGACTTATATCGAACCTCTATGAAATTATGACGACATCATGTATTAATTAACTAAGTTAGGTAAATAAACTTGCAAAAATATTACTTTACCTCGAGATTATCCAACAAACCAATCACAACTTTTCATAAATATTAAATATTCGTTATTATTTATCAATGTCCATACGAATTAAAATATATAAATTTATAGAAATTACCACTCCGCAATACCATTGATAAAACTTTAAACGGACCTATTAAGCAAGCTATTAATTATTTCAAAATAGCACATGTACTTCGGTAGTTCCATAAAGTTTTAACAATTTACAAACAAATACAATCTTACAAAATCTAACAAACCATAACAGGTATAGAATTATACATTCATATACTACAAGTTTGTTTGAGAAATAACAATAAAACATGTACATCTACTATCAAAATACATATACTAAAAAAACAATAAAATTGACATTTAATTAAATGTTAAAATTTAAAAAGATAGAATTACTTATAAAAATTGATAAAATCCGTCGATAAATCAGAACACGGATGCTGTGACCACAAAACTTCAAGAAATATAACTTGTTGTGCTAATATGAGGAAGATTTTTTTTTTTTGGGGGGGGAGGGGGGGCTGGTTGTTTGCAGATGGGGAGAGTTGGGATTACGAAAAAGAAGGAGAAATAGGGGAGGAGTGGGTCGCCAGAGCTGTCATATATTAACCTTTTCCGACGGTTTCACCTACGGCATTTCCGTCGGTTAAACCATCGGTGATTCTGACGGAAACATAGACACGTCACCGTGTGGATCTGCCATTTCAGATCCTTCGGTGAGTCCGTCGGCAATTTAAACGGCGAACCGGTCACGTCACTGTACGAGCACTGCATGGACTGTCGTTTTGAATCCGTCGGAAAACAAATAACCCGCCAAAACCTCCACGTCAGCTACCCACCTTTTTTTTTAATTCGGAAACTTTTCCGTCCGTAATTCAGTCGGTAACTACCGACGAAAACTTTCCGTCGGTAGTTGCCGACTGAATTACGAACGGAAAAGTTTCCGTCGGTAGTTACCGACTGAATTACGGACGAAAAAGTGTCCGTCAGTAATTTCGACCTCAAATTACCGACAGAAATATTTCATCGGTAAATCCGTTGGTATTTAGCGAATTTCTGGTAGTGTTAGTACAAGGACTACAATCCTAGACCTAAAAAAATCAAATAGGTACTTGATTGAATAAATTTTTAAAATTCTTCCCGATATAATATATGTAATATTATTAAATGAGAAAATTAATATTTTTCCATTTATAAAGTTATTAGGATTTTCCTATAAATATAACGATATACTTTATATTTTGCAGAGTGAAGTAGAGAGAAAAAAATGTAAGTTACAGAATATGCGTATGAAAAAATATTAAAAAAAAAATAGAAATCTAGTACTTAAAACATAATAATTACTCTCTTTTAAAAGAGGTTTTAAAAAATTTCTCATTAGTAATTCATGTAAATTAATGTTAGAAACCGAATAATTAGACAATTTATAATTTGTCTTAAAAAACTAATAAAACCTTAAAAATAAAATTTAATATTTAAATAATCTTTATTTAAAATCTAACAAACTCTAAATTATATAATTAGACTACAAAAAAAAATATATTAAATTACTATTTCACCGCGTTTATATGCTTTCAAAAAACTCAATAGTCACCGCATATTTTGACGTGGATTGAACTGGAAATATGGATGACGGAATCTCCACTAGTGCTGAAAGCAACGCTCGTTCCTGTCACGAGGCAGAGCATCGTGCATTAGCGGCCACAACTTCTGAAATTACGTGGCTCTGATCCTCTCTCTTTAGGGAGCTTCGTATACCCTATTCAGAACCACCACTCATTTTAAGTGATAATATTGGAGCAACTCAGTTGAGTTTAAATCCAGTTCATCATCATTCTTATATGAAACATAATGCCGTTGATTACATTTTGTTTGTGATTATGTTGCAAAAAGGATTACTGAATATTTGTCATGTTTCATCACATGATCGACTGACAGAAGCTCATACTCGATCTCTTCTTGAAATGCTCAGATCGAAGATCGGCATCACCGATGGTAAGACGATCTTGCAAGGGCATGTTAAGGAATCTCCTGCAAATATTCGTACACCTACAACGACCTCTAAGACAGCAAGATCACAGGATAGTTACAACTGAAGTTTCGACATTAATTTACATGAAGATCACGAGCAGTCAATTCAAGGGATCTCAACACTAATACCATGATTCGACAGCCAGCAATTCCAGCAAGATTACAGGCAATTGCAACAATTAATTACTTAGGTTGCAGTTATATCCAGGAAAAGTTATTGTCCCGGCAGGTTATAGCACATGATAAGTGGAGGATCCTCCAAATTAACTACACGATATATATCATAACTGTAATGCTAAGTAAATCATAGCATCATGTCATGAATAACACTTTGTAAATACACATTGTATTGTATGATCAGTATGGTGATTGAAAATTCTGAAAAACAAACTTATAAAGAAACTTAAGGCACATGTGTGCTGTTTCTTTTATACTTTTGTAAACCGTTTTGATTACGAAGTTGATTGTGCTGAAGGTGATCCTGGTGGTAATGGACATGACCTAATTACGTGACTATGCCGGAAGTGAGATGCCTCCTTGTTTTTATCATTAAATTACACAAGCACAAGACTAAACTAGGCATGGTGAGCTTTATGGCTTAGCGCACCGAATTCTAGAGCATGATTTTGAATTATGGCCTTCTGGCTGGGGGGTTAAGATTACTGATGAGGAAATGGAAAAAAGAGAAGCATGATTTTATAAAATTGGCAAAAGTAGCAATGATAGCTGAGAAGAAAGCTACTGTTTATTTATTTTTCTTCTCTTAATTTTATGGGGAATCAAGTAGCATGGCATCATTATCTTTGTTTTGGACATGCTTCATAATCAATTAAGGTATGACACCACCGCGGAAATGCAGAGTGATTACAGTTAAAAATATGCATAGCAAGGTGTGATTGTCTAGTCTAGCACTGACGCTCATCAAATCTGTAAAGAAGGTAAAGTACTTTTTTTTTTTTTTCCAACTCATGCTAATAATAATAAAGATGGATCACTACACCAACCGGTTAGATAGTCTTAATCCACGCCAACCTAATTCGTGCATAATTTTCCAGTCCATCCACAGAAGATCAACTTCAATATTTGGCTTGTTGCAGGAGAGAAATTGATGTTGTTTTGGTTACATGTAGCCAGCCATGTCAGTAAGTTGATCTACAGGAGAGAAAATGTCAATGACAGGCTTCAACAAGGAAATCAAGGACAAATTGGCTATTAAAATTGGCGATGAGGCCACCAGTTAAGCTCACTAG
Organism: Populus deltoides; assembly: GCA_015852605.2. Lineage (NCBI taxonomy): Eukaryota > Viridiplantae > Streptophyta > Magnoliopsida > Malpighiales > Salicaceae > Populus > Populus deltoides. Next base: position 9,581,863 of record CM027585.2, on the reverse strand, counting down.
TCTTGAAAATGAAATGCTGAAGCTCGAGTTTTACTGGAAGTATCTGAAATTGCTGATTACTAGAGTGACATTTTCTGAAAATCTAAACTCATGATGAGGCCCATGGAAAGCACGCATGTCTGGGAAGCATACTGATGAGCCCCGTAGAACCCAAGTTTCAGCAAAGCTAATGCTGTGTTTGGTGGATGTTATCATTATTCCATCTTTTTCCTAGCCTGGGCTTGTGTCCCGGGCTTCTTCTAATCTTTTATAATTGCACACTCAAATTCACAGCTTAATGAAACCATTAAACCTTTCAACATTCCTTGTTAAAAATGGTGACAGATTTGTTTTTTCCTCGCCCAAGAGATATATACATGGTTTCCATAATGGCCTGGCCCCATTGTTATCAAGCACGCTTTCTTGGTAGGTCTAGGACCATTGGAAAGTCCTGAAGAATAGTGGTAGATATACAGTAGCTTGTATCAGAATCCAGACTCATTCAAGAAATAAAGAACGGCGGGATCATGACTGTTTGATAGAAAGTTTTTGCCGCTACATTAGGCTTTTCTTCCAGTTACCAGACAGGCATTTGTTTTTTTGACCCAAACGGACCACAGCCCCTTTCACTGTGCGTTCATAGCTGGCTACTTTGCTAATTAATTGGAAAGTGAGAATGGAATCCGAGGCTAATTAATCAGCATAAACAGTATCTCAAAAAATAGATGTTTGGATTAAGGTTTTAATTATCTGTGAAATCCATCTCCAAACAGGCAGGTTTTTTTTTTTTTTTTTAATATAAATAGTTTATTAAATAAACTACGTGACTGCTTGACTGCCCAGAGGGACCGGAGAAGTCAAAATCAAGAATCCAACAGTTGAGAAGTATAAAGGACGTCAAGCTCCATGATTGATATGATCGCATATGTCACAGGCATACAGCTAGCTGGAAACACCATAGCTTTTTTGACCATGCAATGCTATCTTATAGGAAATAAATAAATAATCATTTCCTAGTAAAAAAAGCTTAAGAGCCGGAACGATTAGATGAACTACCGGTTTGATTCTTAAACGAATATGTCTTTCTTCCACAGTCACTGCTAACGGTCTGCTACCTGCAAAACTGAAAACAAGGAAAGGAAAGACAACAAGATATGCAAAATGACATCATCATTTCTCATTACCATTACTGAAAGCTAGACAAATATTGTCTCTAACCAAAATAAGCACATATACAACCCATGATTTCTGCCACATTTAATTTCCCACTCGATATCCCTTCAGCAAATTCATAGCAATACAGTAGAGCAAACTTCATATCACCTTAAACATAAATAAAAAGAAAAAGGATAACAGACGAAAGTGAGTAATTCCATCAACTTAATTATTATTGGTCGTGGACCTTAATTAATTAATCTTTTTGATCCACAACATCTACTGTAGCAGTACAAGACAGCAACCTGTGAAAGATCCTAAACAAGGCACTGCAAGATACTTCCTTGGCTTTCCTAAACACCAAACACTTCCTCTTACGACCACCCTTAATCTGATCTTTTCTCTTCTTTCCATGATTTGCCACCTTCTCTTTCACTCTACCAAAGCACTTCTTGGTCTTCTCTGGCATACTTTCTTTTCTTGAAAACGTGTAGCTCCTCAGATACAGCTGCCTGCAGGAGATACTGTCCACCACTCTTGGGTGGCCATGCAACCCATGGCCAGCTACACGGCGGACAGATTTTATGAGCTCAGCATCAGATTCTGACCACTTGTAGAGGTTCACGTAATTGGCACGGACAGGCACCCGAGGGTCACGTGTATCATTGACACAGTTTGATATGCAAACTGAGCTCATTTTATTCGCGGGTTTGATGGTGTGATACGATCAGAGCTGGTTACAGAGTTTTGTTCTGGGTTTTGGACTATATATTGTTACAGCTTCCAAGGCTTAGATTGCAAGAAAAGATATATGGAGAAGCAAGAGAGAGAGAGAGGTGGCGAATTGCTAATGGGATTTGGTTATAGTGGGTGAGTAGAAATTGTATCAAGTTATGATTTAGCATCATCATCGGTAATGAATGTGTTTTAGGGTGATTTTTTTTTTTGTGTGTGTGTGTGGTGGGCAAGAAAGTCGATCAATTTCAATGACAGTAACATCCCTACAAAAAGTCATTTACGTGGTGAAATTCCAAGACTTGGATGGGGTAATCATGTAACTCAACTGCTGCTGCCTAAATTTATAAGCATCGAGTATCACGTTGAGGGAAGCATTTATCCATGCTAAATAGGCAAAATATAGTCTCTCTCTTGCCAAGTCTTCATGAAAAACAAGTTCTTGACATTTACCCAGGGATTGGGGTGGTGAAACCTAATTTTATATTAGTTTGCTTTGTAGATTGCAACTCGCAGGGCGCCGGCCCGTTTGTCCTTGTCTTCGAAGACAAAGCAAAGAACAAAGGGCTCAAGAGTCAAGAGGATAAAAATATTTTACTTATGAACAAGTGCGGGCTTTTCTTTTCCTAAACAAAACCTTTTGTTTTTCATGGGCTAAACTACAAGTTGAATTACTTCTATATCCCGAGGATTTTGGTGAAATTTGACCCAAACTAATTCCTAAAACTAGTAAAATAATTGAGAACTATTACTTAGATATGTGATCAAGAACTAACTACAAGTTATTAGTCAAGAAGTAAAACTTGGGACTCCATATTAATGAAGTTTTAGGTTCAACATTTTCTTGTGGTGATTATAAATTTCAAGAATTACTAAAATCCAATTTTATTGAATAAAATATATTTGGCATTTGTTTTACTTGTAAATGAAACGCTTATTTTAGGTGATTATAAAAAAAGTAAGGAAGATTTTTTTAAAATGAAAACACAGTCTTAATATTTTTAATTCTTTTATGTCCTTCAATTTTGTTTTTACTTTGGTTATCAATTTTTTTTTTCTTTTTAATTTTATTATTTTATATTGTGTTGATTGGACTTAATGATTTATTTAATTTTTTATTTTATGTTTTATCGATCTTAAAAATAATTTCATCATTGAGTTGGTTCTTGATTTTGCAATGAAAATTTTGCTTTAATTATTTGCAAAAAAAAAAAAACAAGGGGAATAAAATTGAAAATAAGGTCAAATGAGAACCCTTATTTAAAAAGAATATTTTTATTTTTTTTTCCTTTATTTTTTTCTCCAACCATAGAATTTTTTTTTTCAATTTTATTCTTTCCCATTACGTTGATTGGTGATCTGGCTTGATGATTTGTTTCATATTGCTTTCTGTCGGGTTATCGTAGTCTTAAGAAATTCTTTGAAATTGAATTGATTTTTCAAAAGTAGAATTAATTTTGTTGTTAGCAAAATAAAAATAAATATGAGAGGATCAAAATTAAAAGCTTGGTGAAAAAGTGGTCCTTTTTAAAAAATATGGTGGAAGTGCCTTTTAGCCCGAGGATCTTTCCAATTTCTATTTTGAACCCTTTATTTTAGAAATTATATGTTTTTAGTATAAAACTTTATTTTAATTATATTTTAGTCTTTATATTTTGAAGATAAAAGAGTCGTAAAAAAATAACAAATGAGAGAGAAAGAGGTTAGTTGTTCCGATTCTATTCACAAAAATGACCACCTTTGATTTTAAAGCATCCTTCTTAACAAGAGTAGTGTCATTGAGGTTTTTTTAAGCTTTTATATTATTTGAAAAAATAGATCAAGGCTGAAAAGAGTTTTTTTTTCCTTTGTTTTTTTAACTAATCTAAGAGATTTTTAAGTTGGGAAATTAGTTTCTTGAGATTAAATAGTATTTTTTAAGATATTTTTAAGTGAAAATAGGTTAAAATTAGATTTTAGGGTAAACAATTACATAACTTGATTTTTTGGCCATGTCATGGTGGCTAAAATTTGAGCATGCAAATGATGCATTTTTTACTTCTTTTTCTAAAAACATTGGGCACATGACGCATCATCCTCCCAACTTGAAAGTAAAAAAATTATGCTCAGTCACACAAGTCTGGGCTGGCAAGCCCACGTGCCTAAGAATATTTTTAAAAGCCTGGATGTATAAGGCTATCAGACCCACTCTTATAGTCTTTTTTTCCTAACAATTAATATTTACTTTTTAAGAGATTAAATAATTTAAAATAATATATATATATATATGTATATATATAAAGAATGTTTTTTTTCCAGATATTATTTTTTTAAATTTCATTTAATTTTTGCTTTATTCTTGAATGATTGTTCTTTTATTTTGTAAAACTCATCATAATTATTATTTTATTTATTTTATTTGGTTACTTTACTATGATCGTCGGTTTTTGTTATTATATAATTAAATAAAAAAATAATTTTAGAAAAATAAATTTATTAAACCTAATCGAGTCTATGAACCAAGTCATGAGTTTGGTAAGTTGACACAAATCAATTCGATATGTCACCAACACAATATTAAAAAAAAAATGTCGTCTTGAATTTTTTTTAATTTAATCTATGTTTTCACTAATCTTTTGAGTTATATTTAAACCCACTAAGTTAGTTGGGTCATATTAGTTTAACCTTCAGATGATTTTATTTGAAATCGAGGGTAGAAAAGGATTCAAGTCAGAGGGTTTCAATGATAATTAACTAAGACAGGTTTAATGACACTTCCAAATAGTTTCCCAGGACAGCGTGCAAGCATTTTTATTATTATTATTATTATTATTATACTCACATTATAATTATTAGGGTATTTTTTTTTAGAATGGAAACTTGATTTTAGAATCAAGATAGAATGATGTCTAAGAAATAAATGTTTTTATGAAAAATAAAAAAATAAAATAAATAAAACACATGTTAATGAGAAAAAAAAGCCCTGGTTAGAGAGATATTTTTTTATTCTTATTTTAAATCGTTTTAGTCTTCTTTTTTTAATATTTACATTTGGAATGCTTTTGGTTTTTATTAAATGAAGATATAAAAAATGTTAATTTTTTTAAAATTAAAGATATTAATAAGGAAAAAAAGACTTTTACTAGAAAATTATTTTGTTTCAATGAAACTTAAATTATTACTTTTTTTATAAAAAATATTATTATATAATAAAATAAAAACAAAATTAAAAGATTTTCTGTGACACATGATCAAATATCCTTATTTGCACTTATTTCTTAACTTCACGGCTTAGTATTTAGTTAGCGTTATGATATTTTATTAGTATTTATTGATGCATATAATTCTTAATATATTCTATTAAATATCTGCAATAAATCTTGACTTAATGGTGAAGATTTTTCTTGTTGATGGAAAATGTGTAAGCAATATCTTAATTTTTTACATTAAAATTAAATTAAATTAAATTTGAGGGGCATGTGACATAGTGCGGACCAATTATACAGCGGAGACATGAAAACCTCAAAGTCTTTCTTTACGTTGACGAAATTACAAATGCAAATCTACATTTTGATAAGTTTTCTCTTGACAATAATTGTTGTAATATTCTTACACATTAATCTCTTTTCTTCAAATTAATATTTACTGCACGTATTTTAAAATGAATTCAAATTAAACATTCTCTTTCTAAATCAGTTTCGTTTATTTAATTAACGCTTCTTTGTAATAGTTTCAATTTCCTTTCTAAAAAAAAATGACTTTTCTAATAGAAATAAAATAAATTAATAATGTTACATTTTTTTTAAAAATAGAATAATTTTGCAGTTAGTTTAATGTGAGTGTTTGGGTTAGCTTTTTTTTTTATTAAATTAATAATGTTACATTTTAATGTTAAAAAATGAGCTTTTTTATTTTATTATTATTATTAATGTCAGTGTTTGGGTTATCTTGCGCGTACCTTGACTAATCCTATAGGCCCTGAAGTAACAATCATATAATCCTCTAGTGGCATTGAAGGTCAAACTCGTGACTATTAAAAAGCAAATCTAAGACCTGATTATAAAATATATTATAAAATACATTATAACTCATGATTTATAGTAGGTGTTAATGCAAGTATACAAGCTGTATTTCCAATTTCCTCTAATATGCCAATAAGTGTTTAATTTTTAAGAAAAAAATAAATAAATTGTTTGCTCCATTTTCTTCCAACTCCTGCTCACACAAATCATCACTAATAACCGAAAAAACCAAACCGAAACAAAAAAACCGAGTTAAACAGGAAAAAAACCAAGCCAAATCGAAAAAAACCGAGCCAAACCGGTTTTGGTTTTTTTTAAAACAAATTTCAATTTGGTTATTTTTTTAAAAAAACCGAACCGAACCGAAAATGATCATCCCTACTCAAAACTTACACTCAAGAATATGAATTAAAATATTAAAAACTTATTGATAATTAATAAGAATAAATTAGAACAATGTCTGTCCTCTTAAGTAACAAATCTAATGACTATTCAATCATGGTGAACGTTGTCCTCTCCCTCCCATCCCAAACATTCAATGATCACCATCAACTTTTATTATCAAGAACAAGGGAAAAGAAACCCTATAATACAAGTTATTGATGATTTAATTACCACCCAAAACATTAATTTCAATTACCAAGAACTTAACACAATAACATACAATACCATAGAAATCATAAAATATAAATTAATAAATATGTGCATCCATTCTCAAAAAAGTATTATAATCTCAATACCCACTACATCCATACATCCCCTCAAGAGAAATGTTTTCAATGCATATTAATTCGTTTTTAACACACATATCTCAATTTATCCTTGAGAAAGTGTTTCGATATTTAGTTTTAACCCACGATATTTGAAATTATATTTTAAATAATGTTATTAAAAAAATAAAAATTTTATTTGTTTTTTAAATTATTTTGATGTGCTAATATTAAAAATAATTTTTAAAAAATAATAAAAAAATATTTTAATATATTTCTAAATAACAAATATTTTAAAAAATAATTATTACTATACTGTTATATATTAAAAAAAAAAAACAAAAGCAAAACGTGTAGCAATGAATTTGGAACTAATGGGCCTCGAAGATATGGATCTCGGCCCACATATCCAATCAATTTGCCAGTTGTGGCCTGTGGGTGAAAGAATTTTCGTCTTGAATTCCTAGCCCTTGGATTAACATCAACATATGCTGTCCGTCCAAATCAAGTCCTCTTACCTTTTTCAGTCATCAGCAAAGAGATAAAAACAAAGGAATCTCCGTCGGTTTGCTTAGCTTTTATATAAAATCTAAACCAGCCACCTCTCTCTCTCTCTCTCTCTCAAAAAGTTAGGGTTTTCAAGGTACGAATTGCTTAATATATCTGATTTTATTAGAAAGTAGGGTCTATTTAAGTCTTTTTCATTGCAGTTTCAATTCAATTTGGAGTTTGTTTTATTTAATAAGTGATTAATCCATGCGAAAAAGTTGCAATTTTTTGAATCCAGATTTTGTTGTGGTAAAGATTTTATCTTTTTTCAATTTGGTTGCCTTTATAGTTCTGATTTCTTCTTACCTTGATGTTCTTACATAAATAAATGATGTGCTGCTATAAAGCCAACTATAATTGAAAGATTTGATCTCTTGTGAAGTTTCTGGCCAATTAATTTGATTGTTTGATTTCTGTGGAGCTCAAGAGAATAGACTTTCCATTTTAGTGGGTTTCTAGGTATTAAGGACTTGTTTTGTTTGTTGCAGTTTGAAAATGCCACGTTATGATGACCGATATGCGAGTACGCGCCTCTATGTTGGCCACCTGGCTGCTAGGACACGATCACGGGATCTGGAACATCTTTTCAGCAAATATGGGCGGTAATCTCTCTTATTTCTAAGTTTTAATTAGGGTCACCTCTTTCACAAACCCACCCGTGGATTGTGCACTGTGGGTTTTTTGGTTTATAGCTAGCTATTGAGAACTCGTCCAAATGTATTTTGTGCAATTTATTCCTGGGCTTTCAAGTTTCTGCTGAATGATGCTGCAACATGAATTTAACACTATTGATGTATTCCCTGCAGTAAAGTAACAGTATATCTGTTCGTTTCCTTTGCTTAACTGCCATTGATTGATAGAGAAAATGCGGTTTGCCCCTGTGAATACTTAGGAAACATTTAGGTCTTCAACAGCTTGTTTTGCTCGTTGATTTGTGTTATCTGTGTGGGTGGCCCTAGGTGTCCTTTTTTTAACTTGAATGATCTTGTTGAAGGTTTCTGGCCTATTGCCTAACCTGGAGGTCTATGGTGAGGGGGTTGCCATGATGGAATTGGTGGAAATTCTTGCCGAGTTATAGGAGACTTTGGCGATTCTTTCTATTATGTTATTGCGTGTTTTTATGGAATTGGCAACAATCTCAAACTGGTGTTTAGTTCGTCTATGAGGGGTGAAGTATCATACACTTGCAGTACTTAAGTAATGATGGCCTTACTGTTTGTGGCAACCATTTCGCAGAGTACGAGATGTGGATATGAAGCGTGACTATGCATTTGTTGTAAGTCTTTCTCATTCTTCTCATGATTTTCACTGAATGTAATTTTTTAGAGCTTTGGTTGAGCACATATTTTTTTTTTATTTTTTCCCTGATGAGAAATGCTTTATATGTTCTATGATACACATATGGTTTGTTTTGCTGGTTTTTTCTCACCTTTTTTAAACAGGAATTTAGTGATCCCAGAGATGCTGACGATGCAAGGCATTACTTAGATGGTAAGGATTTTGATGGAAGTCGTATCATCGTGGAATTTGCAAAGGGGGTAAGTTCTTTCTAGTTAATGCTTTCAAATAGTATAATTACAATTGTAAATTAGTAACTAAGTCTGCTTTGTCTTTTGTTTTATGGGGTTAACTGGAAGCTAATTGGTTGTTTGAAGATGGGACCAAGTCCAAATCCTAATCCAAATCAAAGCTAATTTAAGATTTTGTTAGATAACAAACTACTTTATTCTTGTTAGTCTTGTGGCCTTCCAAAGTTTGATTTTCCACAAAGCATCTGATTCATTTCATCCTTTTTTTTCCATTCATGAAGGTTCTTGATCCTTATTTTTTGGACTTGATTCTATCTCTTGAAGAAGATTGAGTGGGTTGTTTGCTATTGATTTCTCATATGGCGCCTGTTAAAAGCATCATAAGATCTCAATTGATATAATTTTGAAGGCTATTATTGCTCATTTACCAATTTAAATGTTGTTTCATGTTACTTGGGAGTTTGTATAGGTACCTCGTGGTTCTCGAGAATACTTGGGCAGAGGTCCTCCTCCAGGATCTGGACGCTGCTTCAACTGTGGCATTGATGGTCACTGGGCTCGAGATTGCAAAGCTGGAGACTGGAAGAACAAGTGTTACCGTTGTGGGGAAAGAGGTCATATAGAGAGAAACTGCAAGAATAGCCCCAAGAAACTCACGTAATCTTCACTTCCTCTTCTGCTTTCTTTTCATTTCTAAGAATTTCCTACTGATGCTCATTGTTACTCCTTTTTTTATTGTGTACTCTATCCAGTAAGCGTGGGAGGAGTTACTCTCGATCACCAGATAGATCACCCTCTCCTCACCGTGGCAGAAGCCGTAGCCCAAGTTACAGCCGAGGCCGAAGCTACAGGTTTATAATTTTCTTTGAAAGTATATATGATGATGCAATATCCTCATATCACAGTGCGACTTTCATTATGGGTTTTTATGCAATTTACTGTATAGTGTGGTAACTGTATCATCTGTTCGTTTGTCAGCCGATCAAGATCACCACCAAAGAGGGAGCGAAGTGCTGAGAATGAGAACAGGTCGTTGAGCCCCGAGCCAAAGAATACCAGGGCAAGGAAGCGCAGCCCAACACCTGATGAAGGCAGCCCACGTCCTTCTCCTAAATCTCGGAAAATGGATGATGAACAGGATAGAGAGTACAGTGGCAGCCCCAGGGGACGAAGCAGAAGCCCTCGAGGTGAGAGGTATAGAAGTCCTCCTCAGACTAATGGCCGCAGCCGCAGCCCTAGTCCAAGAGATGATAGAAGTCCTGTTGATGATGATTATGAGGATAACAACCGCTCACCAAGAGATAGTGATGTGTCACGTTGAAATACAATGCAATGGAATTAGTGCGCCTGCTTGCACTTTCCTATCATCGCCCAGACCTTAAGTTTGTTCTATTTTAGATGATCATAAGCATTTTATATGATAAGTAGAGATATGTAATTTGAATCTTTTGATTTGGATTTAGGCCTATTTTGAACCCTGTGGTATGGATTGATATGTTTCAAATTCGTTTTGTTTTTTGTTTTTCTGGATTTAGAACCGACAATCTGGATGACCTATTGTCATGTATCCCCGCACATCAAGGAAAATGGCAGCATGACCGAACTTTAGCATGGATGGAGCGGATTGTTCTTTGTTTCGGCAAATTCTATGGTGGAGAAAAGAATTTGCGTATCAGGTTCCAACCAACTCGGAATTTCAAGCATGCCGTGGGGTTGGGTTCTGCGTTGTCGGCAACGGCTGTAAACCAACAAAATTTGAGTAGTGAAAGCATGAAAATTTCAAATCATTGTGTTTTTCTTTTCCTGAAATCGATATCGAATAATTATGTGGATCTACAAGCTATTTTGTATTCAACTGCAAATTCGTTGTGGAGTTCTAAAGTCATTTACTGTCAAAACCCAAGCTCTTAAAGCTCCCAAGAATCCATCTAATTCTCAACTGAAAATGTCACCTGCCATGACACTCATCTTACTTCAACACCGCTATCTTTGCAGCGCAACGGTCACCCCAGAAAGGAAAGTTGAAGAATGCAAAAGGTCCCGGGGCAACGCCCACTGCAGGCTTTGTTGCCAGTACGAAAGAGCCATTGTGGCGGTGCATGGAGTGTTGTGGTGCTTGCTGCAAGCTGGCCAAGGGCCTGCTTTTGCCTCTCCTGAAGAGATCTTCACAAACCCTTCTGACATTGACGTTTGCTTTCACAGTTTTTACAACGTACATCTCTTATGTTGTTTGAAGTAGCTGTAGAGAAACTATCAAGGCAATCTATGGTTCTCATTCCAAGGAATTGGATAACTTCAACCGCTCCTTGAGAAGTTTTGAGCAGTTAAGTTGATCCAACTTGCCCTGCTTATACTGCACAAGGTCATTTAAACCCTTATCTTATTCCTTTTTCACTTTGTTCATTGAACTGATCAGAAAGGTATGAAAGCTTTTCTTGGATGATCCGATGAAATATCGACTTCTGAACAGGATTTGGGCTATGATCCTATTATGCCACAAGGAAAAGGGTTTGAAGAAAGTTGAAAGCTGGAATTCAATGCATGTACATTCAACAGTGCAGCAGTATGATACCACTAGTATATTAGATACTGGCAAGAACATCAAGGGAAAAGCATGGCTTCCTTCCACTTTCCGTGCAAAATATCTATGGAGCCCCTTTTTGGCAACATTTGCTGTCGTGTGTCTGAATAAATGATCTCAAGGACCAGAATTAATTGTAGTAGATTGGTCATGAGATCAGATAGCTTTGGAAGATGAATTTCCCTCCTATCTCTATGGAGTCTGGTTACTCTCCTGCAATCATAAAGCTAGTGGTTGGGCGTGAATGAATATTCAGTTATCATGAATGCTCAGAAATTCGACCTGATTATCCACGCCTTCTTTTTTCATTGTTTTCGAGGAATGCATATCCATGCTTTCGTTTTGTACAGAAAATGCATATCCATGCTTTCGAGGAATGCTCAAACAAAATTCTCGAACTGGTGATGTTATTTGATCGATGTTCTTTTCCTTGACAAACAAGTGTTAAATGGGAAGCTTGTTCTAGATTGCATGCCTCCTAAAGATCTGTGAATTTTGGAAATTAGAATTTCTCAAAATAAATAAAAATGAAACAAATTCAGGCCCCATAATAGAATTCCTCTAGAACTGTGGTGAATTTCAATAGAAATTTAATGTTAGAACAGAAACTGCTCTAGTTGACAACACTAGTTTAAAGACGCCAATGTTTATGTTGCTTTTCTAATTTTATTTTTTGTCTGGTATTGGTTCGGTTCAAAAGGGGTCTCAAGGTTGGTGAAAGGAACGCAGAGATTGCTATAGAATGAATCTCATCGATACAAGGGCGGTGCTAGACAGGGCAATCCCCTAAAAGGCTGGTGCCCACTGCCCAAACAACCAGCTTTCTTTCCCTGAAACCCCACCTCTAGGATACAGGAATCAACAGGAAAAAGAAGAAATCATTTATTGAGAGGACTAATTGCAGGTGATTCAGTAAGACCAAGTCCGGAGAAAGAGTTGCTGGTTGAATTCTATCTAATTATCATATGCAAGAACCACAAGCATTCATCGCAGAAGATTGTCCCACTTCGTTTTTTGACAGTTATGATATTCCTGGAGTATATGGTGATTTCCCTCCATTGTTAGAAGCCATATGCTATCCTCTGGTTTTCCTTACCAGGGTAATTCCTTCCACGATTTCAATTCCTCACCATATAGTGAAGAGGATGCAAAGAACCCTTAGGAAGAAGGGCAGCTGCTATGCAACAATTGGAGGAATTGGGGAAGTGAATACGAATCTTGATTCACCTTTGGTGATTGTTGGGATGATGACCTCTCCTCCTATGGCAATATTACTGATAACAACGGTAATGGCAGTGGATTGCACAGCAGAGAAGAATGCTTTCAAGGTGAAGAACAGAGAGACATATATTCTGGCCATTATGAAAGTGAAGAAACCCAGTTTTCGTATTATGATAATTGGTCTGGCTACGAGTCCTGGTTTGATGAGAGGAAGGAAGATACTAATTGCGATGACAAGCATGAGCCCAGATATGCATAAAGCTACAGCCAGGATGAGATGGGCAGCATCTGTGAAGGTTTCTACAGTTACTTGCCTTGCTTGACTCAAACATTTAGCAGCTTCTGGTGAATAAAGATTCTCCAGCTTCTGCTACTATCATCAGTTTAGAGTTTCTTTTGTATTAAAGCAATGGTTAATAATAGCGATCTTTACTTGTTATCAGAGAGGCAGGGTTCAACGGAACCTTCTCCTGAACAAATAATTACCACTCAGCAGCATGGATCAATGCTGCTGCAAAACCCAGAAAAATTCATCCGGTGTAAGCATGAAGATCTGGATTAAACTTCCTTTTGATCTGCCACAGATGTTTCTGTTCATTATCCTTGACCAGGAATGCAGCCCGAGCAATTCTTCATTCTTCACAAACCAAAACCCTTCGGTAACTTCGGTTTGATTTGCACAATGGGTATGTTGTATTGTTGTCTGAAGACCTGTGGTGAGTACTGTCATCCATCCCTAATCTACTTGTTTGAATAGTCTCATTAGGGGAATAAAAAAAATAAAAAAATTCTTCTAGGTTGGGAATTACGACAATTAATCTTGTCTTCTTGACCGTCATTAAGACCTAAATTACATGTGCATCGCAAGTGTTAATGTTAACACGTCAACAATCACAGAGAAAGAGGAAGTTAAGAGTAAACTTCTTTCTTTTGACGGAGTATAATATTATGTATGATCAGTGTGCTATACAGATGATGGTCAAGCTAATAAAATTTATCATAGTACAGTGCCAAGCCCCAATTCATCCTCTATATCATCCCCATCTTCAAACAGCTTCAGAAACCGAGCTTGATCTTGCTCCCTCTTCTTCTTTTGCCAGTACTTGTATGCTGCTACTACTCCAAGAACAAACACAGTTGAAACCAGAGCACTGATCAATATGACCACAGCAAGATGCGTCTCGTTCCCTTTTTTGTGGGGCTTTGAGGCAGAGTTGGAATCTATTGACAAATGGAAAACAGACTCATGAGTATACTTTTGAACAAAGAGCTGTTTGCACTGAAACATCAACAAGCAGAGGGACATGCAGATCACACACAGATGGATTCATAAAACATCCGCAAGGCATGTCCCTTGTTTACCCTATCAAAAGAATACCCTGAAGGTTGGATAACCTTAAAAACTTTTAGTCACAGGCCAACAAGCTAAGAAGTGTTATTGAAGTACCAGTAGCATCTAGAAGGCTGAAATGAACATGAATGCAATGTTATTGTTGCAGCAACACGCAAACCTTTCTCCTCTTTTTTCATTAGTTCAATTACCTATTCAATCAGCAGAAGAATTCACACACCAACTTGCCATAAGTATCATAAATTTATCTGTACAATCTAAATATCTGAAAAAATCATGAGTTCGCATAGCATCAACAATCAAAGTTCCACACATATTTCAGCTCATCAATCAAAGTGGTCCAGCCAAAACAGAGTTGCACCTTCCCTACAGCTGCTTAAGTTCCTAAATTATCTAAAACAGCACTTCTTACTTCCCAGCCATCCATTAAAGCAATATTCTTTGATGCATAACATCTTCACCTCAATAATTACTTTGCTATAAGAAACAATTCAAACCACTTTCCACTAAACTATCATAGGCAAGAAGCTATTAAAAAACACTTGAAACATAGATACGCAGAAAATACATGATCATATAACACAGATAACTAACATAACACGCACAAGGCAGGTCCCTTGTTTTTACAATAGCCGGCAAGGTTGGTCACCTTAATAATTAGTTGGAAAATTCACACACAAACAAGCTATAAAGTATTATTGAAGTACCAACAGCATCTAAAAGTCTGAGATGACTACAAAAGCAGAATTAGTGAAGCAGCAACATGCAAGCTGAAACAAGTACACGATCACTCTTCCGACAGCAAAAATCCCACCTCAAGACTCTTGTTGTACAGCCAAACAGGAATCAAAGTCCCTTGATTATCTAAGCCCCCGCCCCACCTTGTTTCTGACTACAAGTTCATTTACCTATTGATGGCATAATTCAGACTCCCACTTGCTAAAAGTATATCATACAGGTATAGTAGCATCTAAACATCTGAAAATATTACGAGTTGGTCATCAACCACGGAGCCAAACCAGAATTACACCTTCCCCAACATCACTAAGTTTGTTAATTTTCAAAAGCAACATTTCCTAGTCATCCATCCAAGCGACACATCTCCAAATTACTCACACTCCTTTTCTTTTTGACAGATGCACATACAAACACAATTCAATGACCTCACAAAATAGCATTCCAAATATTTTTGTAACCTTTGATGCAAAATGGCATCCTTTAGCTCTATATATACAGACACTCAAACTCCAAACTTCAACATTCCAGTAAAGAAACCAGTTATCCATCGTAGGCTAGAAGCTAACAACATCTTGAAACATTATGTACAAAATATAGTTACAAGTTTTGAACTATGAAATACCAAGAACACTCACCAGCTGCTAATGGCACACATTGTGGACACAAAAACGTAGCATCAAATTCCCCGTGAATAATTCGCTCATTTTTCCCATCGGAACCCGCAAAATCCGACGGACAAAACTCCCACTCATCAAAAACATCATCAGACTTGAAGTCATCCTTCTCATAAAATCCACATCTCTTGCATTTCAAGCTCGTAAACTCTGTCAAAGGCTACAAACAACACAAACGCACACAAAGAATAAGATAATAATAATAATAATTACTTAAAAACTAAAAAAAAAATGTCAACCTTACCTGCCATGATTCTTCGCCTTTAAAAGTATACGAGACATTAACTTGTTTAACATCAGGCAATGCTGTTCGGTTCTCTCCTTTACAGCTGAAATATATTGTTGGTTCAACATTTAACCACTCGTGTGTTCGGTATATTTTCATCGAATCCAATGTTACGACAGCGGGTAATACAATTCCTGTCACCAAACACACACCAATCAATCTTAATGTAAGACTCCAGATTGACAAGATGAGATTTTCTTCTTTTCGTACCTGGAAAGTAGATGAGGAAAATCAAAGAGACAAGAAAAGTAGCTGAAGAAACCCTAGAAATCTGAAGATGGCAACAAATCGACATGGCTTTTGATATTCGATTGAGATATAAATTGATTGATTCAGGAGAGGAACGCACTTCTAAATATCGACAGGGTTTTTAGAAGAAGGTGTGAGTTTGTGAGAGTAATTAGTCATGGCGGTTTTTTTAGCTTCTGGTAGAAATGAAAAATAAGAATATTTTGGTTCGTTTGCGTGAGCTGACCGCTTCGTGCTGCGCTATACTGTACGCGGGGTGGTGTCTAGATTACGCTGAGGTGCGCAGCATGGATCACGAGAGCAATCTCTCTCCTCTCTTACGTCAGCTGAAGGGCATTTTCAACATGCTGTGCTGGTGGTATGAGCCATGAGGGCGCGGCAGAAACTCTCTCTCTCTCTCTCTCTCGTTTTATTCGACAAAAAGGAGTGGTAAATGAGTCCATTGATTATGACAGAGTTGGATATTAATCCCAGTCGGATTTTCAAACTATACAAAAATTCTCGATGGCTGGAAGACATGGATAGGAGGACTACATTAAAATCTTCTAAGATTTAGGGACCTAATTGAGATAAATAAAATTCTTTAGAGACACCATAAGAAAATTCCCTATAATTAGAGGTCATGTTTGTAGTTTTCTCCTTCCCTTTTTTATTTATTTATTATTTTTATCACACTTCTCACATGTATTATTAATGAAGATAATTTTTAAAAATGCGATAATTTCTGATTTTAGATATGTTTTACATGAAAAAACATAATATTAATGTTTTGTTATTTGATTATTTTCAACATCAATGTCAAAGATAAAAAAAAAAACAAATAAATAAAAAATATTTTAAAAGAATATTTTTAAAAATTATCTTGCGTTAGCTCCCCTACCTTTGTTGTGGCCTCAATTGATCATGGACAGCCATATTAAAAATACGTTCGTTTGAGAGATGTGCCACGTGGCGTATTTCTTACACAAAACACCTTAAAACGATGACATTTCAATTACACTGAGAGTTTAATTTAATGAAAGTCTTGTAGCTTGTAATATGTGGTAAAGGCTTACAGCACAAGATGAAAGAATACGTTGACCTTCGTGTAATGGTCAAAGGAACAGTGATGATATCGCAGACCTGTATTACAACTTGAAAAAAAAAATACTGATTAAAAAAAGAAAACAAATGTAACCTGTGGGTTATATTTTTCTCCATCATCAATATCTGTTTTCAGTGGTATTTGAAGGGATTGGAAATCAAATTGTATCACAGAACGAAGGCATGATAATATGATCACGGTTGTATTAGTTTTCCGGTGGTGGTGCATGTTTGAGCCGGCGTGTAAAATCGGATGATATTCCGACAACATTAAAATGGTAGTACTATATTTAACCAGTCTAGTTACTTTGAATTTCATGGCAGAGGTTAAGCAGGAAATGGTCAGAATCAGATTCGGAAACAGTCAGGTCAATTTGCTATTCTGAAAATCACACACTCCAAGATAAAAATCGAGTGGTTTACACTGACAATGCCTAATTATGGAATTGATGGCAGGAGAGAGCTGCAAGCAGCTAATTTAGACACCTATTCTTTCCCTCTCCTGCAGCTGCTCTCGCATTGCTGGGAGGGAATTTAGCCCATCGCCCTGCTTGAATCCATATTTCCAACTTCCTCTTCTCATAATTCTGAGGTATACAACACCACATCACGCAGGACCAATGTGGAGATTTGCAATTCTTGCAACCATTCTCCTTTTATCCCTTCCTGACCATGCTGACTCTACCAGGTTACCCGACTTTAGGGATTCAATCGGACGAAGACCATTGTCAAGGCCTACCGAATTCCTTGCTGCTCACAACAAGATCAGGGCAATGCACAACTTAACGTCCTTGTCCTGGAACAGAATGCTGGCTAGATATGCTCGCCGGTGGGCCAACACGCGCCTTGATGACTGCAAGAATCTGGAACACTCTCCCAATAGCCCTTTTGGGGAGAACTTGTTTTGGGGTCTAAGAGATCACTGGAATGCTTCCAAGGTAGTCAAATATTGGGGTGATGAAATGCCGAATTACGATCCACTAACAAATGAGTGCCTCAACAACAGTGTCTGTGGGCATTATACACAGATTGTATGGAATACGACTCAGAGTGTAGGCTGCACCCATGCTTTATGCAATAATAATGAAGGTCACCTATTTGTTTGCTCCTATGATCCTCCGGGGAATATTTACTATCAGGGCCCATTTGGTGGTCGTTTCGGCAAATGTATTGTGTATCCTCCGTCGTCCAATCGATCAAGCTCAACACTTTCAGGAAGCCCACATGCCCCCACGGGGATCACCACGATTACAGCTAATAACAGGGATTTCATCTCAGGCACCACTGGGCATCCAGCTAATTTGACCCCTCCTAAATTTAACCTTAAGAATGTATGACACTGCCATGGCAATATTGAGAATATGCTTTCTAACCATCTTCACAGGCACACTGCCTGGTTAGCTTGCGAGTTATATGTATTCCTCCATATAAGAGTATAAGATATACAGCATGTAATAAACATATAACCCATCGACAGCTTTTCTCCGTTGTGTTTTCCTTCTTTCTTTTTTGTGTTCTGACTTCTGATCTGCTGGCAATGAGAATTATAAATCGCGTCCTTTGACGGACAATTTTGCTTGATTTGGATACAAAATGAGATTTTACCAGGATTATAGTACAGGTTCTGTCAATCACCCTGGACTCGGAAAAACACCAATGGAAATCTCTTTGATTCTCAATGGGGATGCTTGAAAAGCGCGAATGGTTCAGTATTATGGTGAATCCGAGACTAGGCAGGCTGAACCGGTCCAGGTTAATTCTCCAATCACACATGGCTGGTTGGCCTACTTGCACAAGTTGCTCTTTATCACTTTGCTCTAAGTAGATTTAGCCAAGTCCACCTCCCCTCGTGCAGGTACATCTTATAGGTGATTGTGTTGGTTTTTAGGGCGGGAAAAGATGAGGAAAGGATGGAGAAAACTAGCATCACCATTAACCAGCCAACCTCATGCTTGCTTCATAACACCTCAGTCATGACACGGCCAAACGATTAAAAATAAATATAGAGCTATGGATATAATCCTAGCAAACAATTCAACTAAGGGTAAATGATTATTGGTGTTCTTCACTTTCTTGGCATTTCCATTGCTAACTAATGATTTCAGATAAAACTGTAGGCTAGAAGCTGTGGTGTAATTCAAATGATGCGATCCCATACCCATATAATGCAATAACGCTTCATTTGCGCACCACAAGGATGCACTGTGTTATCATTTCATTTGCGCATTACGCATTGTACAATCAGAAACTATCACATAGTAGATTTTTCAGATATTGATACTGCTCCCTTGCCATTTCAAGGGTTACATATGCGGTAGGGTGTTTGCAACAGTATCAATAACCCTCAATCAGTTGAGAATACCTTGGTTTCTAATTGATAAGCTTTGGTGAAGAAAGCAGGCCAACAAAGATAAGTTGACATAATGCTACTAACAGTTGACGCACCAATGAGCATGTTCATCACCACAATTTGCAATTGAATAGCTTCTAGTGGAGAAGCCCCTCCCATGATAAGCCCAGTCATTGCTCCAGGAAGTGAAATGAGACCCACAGTTTTGGCATTGTCCAGTACAGGAGAAAGCGCAATAACAAGAGCCCTTTTCACTTGTTGATGTGTGGCTTGACGTGGTGTTGCTCCAAGTGCCAATGCTGTCTCTACCTGCCACAGAAACCACCCAATTCGAATAAGCCATGGAAATTGTAAACAAACAACAAAAATGAATCAGAATTGGACTAGTTACTCTTAGCAATAAATGACATGTTGGGTTCACATAAAAGTTGTAAATATCCTACAACGAAAATGAATGGAGAAATTGAGGTATTTTTATCCAAGATTGACTCTCAACCCCTAACTCTAAGGCTTTTTGGGTCAAAGGTTGTATCCATCTTCCATATAAGAACCCATGTGTAACAGTGTCAAAGGTGCATGGGATGCACGCTTCGGCAGGCTGGCCAAAACAGGGCCTAAGGGTGCTGGCAGCTATGCCAACAGTGGGAGAAATCAGCAACGCAGATTTGTGCGACTGAAAGTTCGTCAAAGGAAAATCGGCAGCGCAGATTGTTGACGAACATTGGCTTGACGATGGAATGTCCAAACCAGGTAGGAAAACTCGTCAGGGGCATAGGTAGACGAGAACTGGGGCTGTCGAGGAATTCGGCAAACGAGGACATTGGCGGCAGCGCACGCAGATGCTAGTTCGGCAACAAGAGAATTGGCAACTGCACGCAGATCCGGTCGCAGCGTGTAGCGGCTTGTGCAAGTCAGGGGCTCAACTTGGCACAATCTAAAACTTGGACGAAGGACTGTCCAAGGCATACAAATGACTCAACAGCTGACGCAGCAAAACAGGCAGTTGGGATTGCCTTATGGACAGGCAGAACGTGGGTGAAGTGGTAGCCTCATGGGGGCAGAACATGGGTGAAGTGACAGCATCATTGGGGCAGAACGTGGGAGCATAACTGGGCTCTCCAAGCTGCTGAGATCGTGGGATCATGCCCATCACTTGCTGGAAAATAGGCCACTAAGATCATGGAGATCATGGGGAGAAAGTGCCTCACTATGTCCTTAAAAATAGGAGATCATGGGTGAGCCTTGCAGCTCACATGCTTATCTATAAATAGTGGCTGCAGCTCTTGGTAATGTAGGCAATAGAGAGCATACGAGATAGGGAATGCATAAAGAGAAATAACGTGTGTAAGCTTGATTGTGTAGCATGCGAATTCTGTGCATAGCACACATTGTGTAATCCTTTGTTGACGAGATAAAAAAAAGTTGAGAGTTCTTCTTGTATTCTTGGTGTGCTTTGTGTTGTGCAATTCTTCTTGTGTATTCCGCCTGTCTTCTAACTTGGGAAAGTGGGGAAACCTCTCGGGTGAGGGAAACACTTAGTTACTAGGCAAACACGAGTGGTATTGGCGAGGGAAGGCTGAGTCTAGTGAGGGACCAGGCTGCTGCATGGGTTTATTCACGGAGCGAAAAATTACCCCGTGACATCGTGCGTGCAATCCTAACACGAAGACCGAGTCCCCTGCATCTCCTCTAAACAAATATGTCCTAACATGGTGAAGTCCTGGTAATGAGTTGTCTTTAACATACCAGGTTCATTTGGACTTTGATATCATCGCGGAGTCTTTTCATTGTAACTCCAGTAACTGTCATTGCATTTCCAACCATCATGCCTGCAACGGGAATGATATACCGTGGAGTGAAGGGGAAAACGTTCAATATAACGAGCAGGAACATTGTCACTGCAGTACCAGCAAGGATAGAAGCACCAGCCACCAATTTTCCTCTAGGAACATGTTTGGCACGTTGTCCTGCTGTATATCCAGCGACAGAGACCTGCAGGGGGTTCAATAATAATGTCAAGAACTAGGAAAAATAATTTGAGAGAGAAGCCTAGTTGAAGGCTTGCATCAGTTGCCAAACTCCTGTAATTATAATCTAGAAAAAAGAATCACAAATTTGAGACGGCTTGTTGGGATTTTCCGGGATAAAAAGCCCATTACAGATCAAGATTTTCTTGACACTTGCAAGTTGTAAAATGCGGGCAGCCAAGTTTATTGACGGTAGAGTTGAAAACCAACATTAAATAGAGTAAATAAGAAAACAGAAAGCCTGTACTCTGTTACTGTCAGCATGCAGACAATTCTAGGTATGTGGCGAGGATTGTTCGTTGAGAGAAAAATCAATGCTCAACAAAAATGGTTTAGAAATTCCATGTTTTTGTCTCCAATAATACCTCTTTTCTTCTCTGTCTCTATGTTCTTCTGTATGAGCTAAAATCACATGTCTGCTGTATTATGGAAAGGCCGCTCAAAAAGAAATCAAAACAAATCCGAGACATACAAATAATCAATTGATGCAGAAAAAATATATTCAAACTGAATTAAGCTCTGTTCCTTAATGAGCAAAGGAGTAATAAATGAATAAATATTAAAACAGAAACGAGGAATTCACACAACCCTTTGGCTATTTCCTTCCTGGTTGAACTTTCTTACCAAGCTAACATATACAGAAATTGCAAGTTAAAAATGTTAATCTAGAAGAGAAATAAAAATAAATTAATACGAACCATGAAAATGTAAGCAAGGATGATCCATACAGCATGGTCCTGACTGAAAATGAACTGCAAAACAAACCCAATAACAGATAGCTGAAGAAAGGCTCTAACGATGGAGTACACCATCTCTCCCCCCAAACCAAGCTTTTGCATACAGGACAGAATCACCGCCACGAGCACCACTGCTGTAGCAGCCAGTGGCTTTATCATACCCTTTAGAAACGTCAACAACCATTCAAAATTATAACTACCAACACCAGAACTCAGCAATTCATCAAGGTCGAAGTCCATTCCAATATTAATTTCTACCGCTCAAACTACAAATTAACTAACTAATTTGAGCTAAAGTCCTCTGTTTGTAGAAAAAAAGAAGAAGTTGAAGGTTCTTTGTTGCATGTGGTGGTTATACATATGGTGGCAGAAACGACCTTCCCCTGATAAAAATGAGATATCTCGTGGAGTCCCTATTAGAGGAATATGTATATGTGGATCATCGAAACTACCTTCTCAAGTGGCAAGTTTCGTTTTTTTCTGAGTACGGCACAGGTACATCCCGTCCAAATCTTTTATTATTTTTTTATTCTTGAGAGAGCCCACAGTCATCTTTCTATCATTATCATTATCATCATTATATATATATTATTTCTCATTATTTTTTTCTTGTATTTTATAATTAAATTAATTTTCTTGAAATGATGTTTGAATAATTATACAATTATTCCATTATTTTCAAATGGTAGTAGCATCTTTTATGGTAATATTACCGATTGTTTTTTGAAAAATTATATATAAATTTAATATGCATGGTTTTCTACATATGGATGAAATATATATTATTTTTTTATCAAGTATATTATTATTATATTTTTCAATATATTCGTGCCATAATTATCAATTTATCTTTTTATTATTTTTTTTAATATTATGATAAATTTTTGTACAAAAAAGTACTTCTAATATAAAAAATTGTAAAACAAAAGGAACTAATTAATGAAAAAAGATTGGGAGTAAAGAGATATATTTCTTTTTACTTATTTTAAACTGTTAAAACATTTTTGGATATTGATTTTAATTTTAATTGCTTATAGTTTCTATGTAATAAACAATGCAAGATATATTTTTTGTTAAAAAAATATTAATATTAATAGTAAAAAAAGAGAATTTAAATTAAAAATTAATTTTTTTCTATAGAATTTAAATTTTTTACTTTTTTTATAAAAAATAATTTTTATTATCATATAATTAAATAAAAAAAATTAAAATAGCACCTTCCATTATAAGTGAGATCAAATATTTTAATGAACATCTATCTTTAAATTTCTAGACTTCATTTATAGGTTTATAATTTTTTTTAATTTTATTTCGTTAAATGAGCTCATCAACTTTTAAATATTTTTATAAGACGAGAAAATATGTTCATAATGTTTATATTAGAAATTAACTTGGAGTCATATTTTGTAACATAGCGCAGTGAGAGTACGTAGCTAATTACAGGGCGACACCAGCCAGGCTCGAACTGGTCGTGCTCTATCCTAATCCTAAGTTGAAACATACACGACAGGTCATTTAACGAAATAATAATTATCACTGATTTTTAAAATGTTTTTTTATTTAAAAATATATTAAAATAATCTGAAAATATAAAAATAAAAATAAAATTAANTTTATAAAAAATATTTTTAAAATATAAAAACAAACAGGTAAAAGATACCGTGTGCTGAATTTGATAGAACCATGGTTTTCATACAATAATATCGGAGATTTTTTGTATGCATCTCGATGTGCTCTTCAATAAAGTAATTCTGGCACGTGAGAACACGGTGAGTTCGAGTCTTTCAGGTGAAGGTATATGCCTGCATGAAGGTTTTAGGGGCCGCTGTCCATGGATTTTTGTCTTGGGACGTGGCGCAAACAAGATTCCCCCAGAAGATATGAATTATTGCTGATAAGCGCAAAGCCAGAGACATAAATAAGTAACCTGCGTTATCAATATGGACCTTTGTAATAAAAAAATAAAAATAAAAAAATACCCAATTGCATGTGACGATTACAAGTACAACTATTAGGTGGGGTAGACGTTTCTTGTGGTCCTGCACGCTTGCTTGTTTATATTATAGTTACTGGGGCTATCCCTCTCGACAAGGTGATCATCTTGTTATTCATGGTTTTTAATGCGCTGAAATTGTATTTTTAAAAATTTTAAATTTTTTATTTTAAATTAATTTTTTTATATTTTTAAAATCGTTTTCGTGTTGATGTTAAAAATAATTTTTAAGAATAAGAATTCTTTAACTGACACTCAAGAGCTTTTTTATATTTTTCTCATAGTTTTTTTTTCATTATAACCAAGTTGACTTATAAGAAATTTCGTCATATTAAATACATAAATATTAATAAAAAATGAATGACATGTGTATCACAGATGTCAGTGCGAGTGTAGTTCTCGCGCAATTTGGTAGGCACGTATGATATCATTTGGTGGTCGTATAGTGGTTTCCAAGGTGACATTCGAAGAGTCTTGACAACCCTTCTATCCCCAGGAGACATGTGTGGTAAACGGACCGCTGGTTTAGCATCAATGACTTTTTTTTTTCTTATATTTTCTTTCTCATCCTCAATTTCCACACATGACCCTCTAAATTTTCAAATCAACCATTCAATTTTTTTTTCCTTCATATTTGACCCTTGTTCTTTTGATTACTATTTTTTTTGTTTGAAATAATTTATAGAATTCGAGTTTTTTCAATTACATCATCCTTTAATTTTTTTTATTTATCAAATTTGATCACTGTTCTTTTGATTGCTATTTGTTTTATTTGAAATGTTTTTTAAAATTGAATTTTTCTTATGATTTCATCCTCCTTCAGTTTTTTTTCCTATCATATTTGAACCTCATTCTTTGATTTTTTTTACTTTAGCAAATTTTTAAATTGATATTTTTTTTCGATTTCATCCTTCAATATTAAGTTGGTAAGAAATTGAGTTTCTTGATTGAGTTCGGGTCTAGGATTTTACAGGTTGTGCGTTTGAGGGATTAACCCAGGTTTACAAAAATCACAAGGGTTTGCTTGTTTTTTTGTTTTCCATTTTATATGTTTTTTTTTCATCCTTTGACAATTATTTAATTAGAGATTGTGCTCCATTATTTTTTTTATTTGCTTTTTATAGGAATTTCACTCGTTTTGAAAATGACTTGGGTTATCTCTAGTCTTTTTATTTGTCATTCTTTGTTAGATTTAGCATTTTTTGGAGAAAATTTATTTTGTTATTAAATTAAATTAATTGATTAAGTATAAGTTTGAGATACTTACTTCATGATATTTTATTTGGTTTGCTTTTCGAGTTGTTGCTTTGACAACGCATACGGCCCTCTTTAGTGATGGTGCACAACCTTTTGTAGTGGTGTTAAAACCCTCTTGGTGAGATCTTTCTAGTGGTGGGGTGGTGTCCATGGTGAAGCAACGGTGAGTCTCCAATAGGCTTTTCTTTCTTCTCCCCCCGAGTATGATATTGGCGACTTATTTTTTATAGTTAATTGTTGCCTAAAAAAATTATCGTTTATTGTCGATGCCTTTTTTATTATATTATTAAATTAACCAAGCTAATAAACCAATCAAGTTAATGATCGAGGTCTTCGATTTTCTTGCTTCTTTAAAAATAATTGCATCACCTTAACATCCTTTTTTCACTATGGATTTTTTCTTCAAGATTATGTATTTTTTTGTATTTTTTTATTAATGTTATTTAAATTAGTCGAGCTTATTAAATACAGTCGAGACAATGACTTGAGTCTCGGATTTATTTTGCTTTTTTAGGAGCGCTTGCATTGCCTTTGTTGCAAGGTGACGTTGAATGACGCTCTAATGTCTCCTGAGAAGTATCGAGAAAGGAAATGGTTTTTGATCTAATTATAAAATTATAATTACATGGTTCATTAATCGCCACCTAATATTATGGTTACTAGAAAACCTATGGTCTACGAGAGTCCGAGTAAGAGACTAGTTGTGTAAGGGGAAGACTTTTCACCCCTAGTGTACCCTATCTAAAGTAAGTTGCATTGTTGTTTGATTGTTTTTCTAGGTCGTGTTTCTATTTGTTGGTCTCGTCTAAGGTTCAAGACATCTCCCTTTGTGAGGAAGTCTCTACTTTATCTGGCTAAATCTTAATCGTTCTAAAGTCTTAGCATCACATTTATTTTGCACTTTATATCTTTAATACCTAAGAGTGTACTCTTGTAAACCCCGGAAAAAATAATAAATAAATAAAAGTGAAGAAATTGCAGGTTAAATAAAAATGAAATTTTTTGAATATAAATTTTCTGGGTGAAATAATTCGAGATATTATAATAAACCCGGTACTGTTGAAGGTTGGATTTAATTGAAGAGAATAATACACTTAAAGAAAAAGGGGGGCCTAAATGCAAATAAGGGAAAATATAGAGTATAAATACTCTCTCCTCGCCAAAAAAATCTGTAGGAACCATAAGGAGAGAAGATAGGGAGTTTTATACCTATTCTTGAGAAATTAAGAGAGAAACACTAAAATTTCAAGAACCCATCCAAGATTAAGAGCTTATAGATGGGATAAACACTTGAGAGCAAATGATTACCAAGAAATTGAACAAGAAGAAAAGAAAGGAGGGAGTTGAAAATCTTCAACTGGTTGAAGATCAAAATATTAATTTGTACCAGTTAAGGTATTCTAAACATGATCTTAAAAAAATTCATTTTTAAATTCGATAAAGAATTGATGTCTTGATATTGAATCATAGGTTAGGATTCTTAAACACAAATTGGGGAAAAAGTACGTATTGTTGAGATTAAGTTAATTCATGTGTGTGGTATGTAGTTTATGAAAGTATTGTGTAAAGGGGAGGGGGAGACGAATCTGGACAGACTTGTCTCCTAACTTTCGATGAGATTTCGGGTAGGAGGATGAGGGGATTAGGATTGGGTTCCTCATAGAAATTATAGATTTGAATGTTAGCTAACCAAGGATTAAACCTTGCAAGGTCACCCAGTTTATGCAAGTAAATAAGATTATTCAATTAATAATATACAAATGAGTGTTAATTGGGTTTAAAAGATTTACAAGCAAAATATAAGTTCTTTGTTATAATTATCATGGATTCGATAGAAAGTTAATACTTCATTCGTATTCATTACATTAGTATACATATATTTTTATATCAACATAATGGTATGTTTATTTATGTAACAGGTTCATCAAACATCCAGGAAGATCATTAGTTTAGGACTCTACTTTGTGAAGCTTATGTAAATATTTAACTTAAAACAAAAGGGAATTAATGTGTTTGTGTAGTATAGTTTTGTGCAAACCTTGATGTATTTATAAAGATTCAGCTTAGCATGTAGTATTTTAGTTATCTTGTAATTAACCCTTTTGAAATATTCAAGAACACTTCCTATATTGTAAATACTTTCTTTGCATGTTAGTATTCTTTTTCCTTTAAATTTTATGATATAATGTGTTGGACTATGTTCATATTGAACTTACTGTTTATATATATATATATATATATATATATATATATATATATATATATATATATATATATATTGTGTGGATTGTGTGAGGTGTGGAATTATGAGGTTTGATATAAGGTCCGGAATTAAGGGACCTTGTGATGATGGATTGATTGAGTAAACTGATAGTAGTCGATAACTTAAAATGTCCTAAATGCAAACGAAACTCTGTCAAATTTTTGGAAAAAAAAATTTACCCTCAAATAAAGAGGATATGTTGGAATCTTTTAACATTGATTGAGTCGTATAGTCAGACTATTACAACTCTATTGTGTAGTTTTACACCCCCGAGTATTAAAGTTTATAGTTAAACCCTAACACTTAAATATAAAGTGAACAAAATGATTAGTAAATAATTTTTGATATTTTGGCCAAACCCTAATAGATAATCATAAGCTGGTTATGATATCTATTTTGCATTTTAAAACATGAGAAATATGCAATTTTTTATTTATGAAAATATGGTTGGAAAACTTTTAGGATTTGGTTGTATGCATGAAAACAATTTTTTTTTTGTTTTTTTAAAGGAAATTAATTTAAAAATTTTGAGATTTTTTTTTGAATTTTCAAATTTTTTGAGAAATATTTCGAAGAAAACGTGGTATTTTAATACCAGATCTGTATCTTATAGTGTAAATATACGGCCTAATATTATGCTAAATTATTGGAAAAACATGTGAGAAATTGAAATCACCCTTGGATTTTTTTATATTATTATTATTATTATTATTATTATATTGGGCTGGGCCGAACCTAGCCAAGTTTGATTAGGTCGACTAACGACCCAACAAACTTGTCCCTCCTTTTTTACTAGGTTGGATTGACCCAACCACTTGTGCTGGGCTGAAACTGGTCCAGCTCATGCAACTTAGTCATTGGCCTGACCTAGTGACCAAGTTGCATTTGTAAACTGCAGAACGTGAATTATAATTCATGTTTTGCTTGTTTACATGCAGTAGTAGGAGGCGACCAAAGGATGGCAGCAAAGATGATTACCTGGCGTGGAGGTGGTTGTCGCTGTTGAGAGGCCTAGCATGAGGCTAGTGGGGGCTGCCGTTGCTGGAAGAATTAACAGCTGGCGTTGGTGGAAGAAAAAGCTTGTGGCGGAGGGAGAAGCTCGCGGTGGCAGTCTCTATCACCAGCGAAGAGAGAGATGAGTTGATGAAGGAGGTTGTGTCGTGGTGGTTTTGAGACGACTTAATTGGCTTAACAGGTCCAAAGGCAACCTGGATGACCGGTAAAAGCATGGTTTGACTTCAAAAAATTTCAAGATATTTTTTTTTAATATTAATACAATAACATATTGGATTAACCTAGGCTACGCGGCTTAACTTGAAAAACCTGCGACTCGCATGATGGACTCCACTAGGTTTAGAACTATGTTTTTATTTTTTTTATTTAATGATATGATTACAAAAACAAACACTTGTAAAAATTAATCACCAACCAAATTCTGAGATGTTTGTTTAAGATAACGATAACTTCATATAAAGAAAATCAAATCAAATTATGATGATCAGTTCAAAATCAATAAAATATTGAAGGATAAAATTGAAAGAAAAAAATGGAAAGGTAGAATTAAAAAAAAGAAAAAAAAGTTTGAAAAAACTTAAAATGATTTACTGTTTATAAAAATAATGAAGCACCATAAACATTTTCAATTCTTTAAGTCGAGTAGTAGTAATTTGTTAAACCAATAAAAGACTTTCATTAATTGTGTTAAATCTCAAGTTTCGGTGTTGAACTTAACCATTTGGCAATATATTTTAAACTCGGTTTGAATGGCAAATCCATACTTTTTCACATAGAATTTGACACACCAGAAAGTACGAGTTTTGTTCTTTCAAAGTAGCATAGTAGGAAATATTTTTTTTTTTGAGAAATAACATAACTAAAAACTTATTTAGAAAAATATCATTATTTGAGGAGTCACAATTAATACCTGCAAAAATAAACCCCCAATTAAATGGTCACTGGCAATTTCTTTTTTAAAAAATGCAGTTGAGATAAGTTCTCTAGTGTCTCAACTCTCTAGAAAAAAAAAATAACTAACTCAACAAATCATATTCAGCAAACTTAGTTAATAAGATAAGATCAATTCAACTATATATGGATAAAAATTAATTCTAATTTATAAGATAAAGATTTGACAACACATGAGTATTTAACTTTAATATCTTATAGATTAAATAAAATTCTCAACTTATCTAACATAAATATTCTACAACAATAATCCAAAAGTTCAAAATTTAATTTTAAATCAAGTGTTGTGCAATAGGGTAATTAACTTTTTACTTTTCCTTTTATTTTTAATTCAAACCCTTTATTTTATAACCTTTGAAGTTGAAAAATATTCATGAGTGTTGAATTAAAAAAAAAAGAGTAAAAGTTGATTACCTTGCGCACAACATTTGATTAATAATTAAAATATGAACTTTTACATTATTTGATGCGAACCTCGTGATCACATGGTCACGCAACCCACAATCAAGATTGAGATCTGATCCCGAAATAGGTCTGATAGGGAGGGTGACACAATGAAAACCCGCTCTAAGACATCGACTATTGGATTGAGTAAAATGCGCCACGGAATGGAAACCTACCCCAAGAATGCAAGAATCACTCCAACCACTAAAATTGGATTGAAAATTTTGGCTTACATGAGTTTAAATAGTTCTTGAAAAATTAACCCTAATGGACTCTCTAATGTGGGACTTTTTTGATCCAAACAAACTTGGATCCTAGCTCAAAACAAAGTTTAAATTACCCATAGAAAGAAAAAAAAATGCTAATTTGTCATTAAATAGTAGCTTTTTCTTTCCTTGTGTAGCTAGGATGAATAAGGAATCCTTATAAGAAAAGATTTCACACATTAAAGACCTAGGGGAACTAAGAAATTCCCAAAACCAACTGTCATATTCTTGTAGGAAAAGAATCATAACCAAATAGGAAGTCCACAAGTCAAATGGAAGTAAATAACAAAATTCGTACAACCTCTGTTGACCAGTCTTGTGGTGTCTTCCCGAAATCTGATTGACCTGAAATTTTAACCCATAGTAGGACAACATGTTTGGAAAGTCCATATAAAATTTTACCCGATCAATCGGTCGGATTGAGAAATATAACTATTGCTGTAAACCTAGACTGTTGCGCTTTTTACGCCAAAATCCGAATTTGACCTTACTTGGGTCGTATCACAAGGCTGAACCGTATCATTATTGTCATAGAATATTTATGTTAAGAATTTGCTTTAAACTATAAGATATTAAACTTAATTATCCATGTATTTTTGAATTTTTATCTTATGAATTAAAATGAGTTTTTATCCATATATAGTTGAACTGATCTTATCTTATTAATTAAGTTTATTAAATATGATTTGTTGAGTTGGTTTTTGTTTTTTGGCAAACAGTTGAAAGGTTGGAGAAATTATCTTATCCATATTTTCTTTAAAGAAGTCGTAAGTAACACCTATGAATCTAAAGTCGCATGTCACTTTAAAGTCATAAATATGACATCCAACTTTAAATTTACAAGTGTCAACTGCGACTCTTCAAAATATATTATTTTCCAAATAAGTTTACAACAACGCTATTTTTCCAAGATGAATCTCTATTGTGCTACTTTGAAAAGGAAAAAAAAACTCGTAAAGGAAAAAAAAAAACTGAATCTCAAGTTTCATTATTGAACTTGTCCCATACACCAATATACCATTTAGGCTCCTGCCTCTTGAGTCTAGGGATTGGGATTGGTGGCATAAAAGAATAGCACTTGTACAATGAAGTATACTCTTTATCACATCGAGGCTTGCAGCTTAGTGGTCTTGGTAGGCTTTGCCCTGTCTATATGCCCTGGGTTCGAGTCTTCGCGTGTACGCCTGTCACCCCTACGGTGCTTTACATGCTTACTGGGCTTGCAGGATGTTTAGTGGGTCTAGGGATTAGTCGTGGTGTACGTAAGCTGGCCCGGACACCCCGGGTTATAAAAAAAAAAAAGAAAAAGAAGAAGAAGAAGTATACTCTTTAACGGTGATTTATTTCGGCTTACGCAATCAAATATGTTCCTGCATATTGAGGAATTGACACTCATGAGAAACATCCCTAATCTTCTTTGCTTCCAATAACCATTCTCCTATTCTCCTCCAATTTCTTTCACCTTTACAAACTATGTATTATCATTAGTGCCTAAGCCCATCTTAGCCTCAAGACATTCATTTCATACAAAATCTTTCCTCTTCTCTTTCACTTCTTTCACATCATCAACATTCTATTCAATATCTTCTTTCTTTAATCCATCATCCATATAAGATAGAATCACTAACCTTTTAACTACAAACTAACTGCTTGCTTCTGCTGCACTCCTTTCGCCAATTCCAAGACTCGTATTAATAGCACTCCTTCCCGCCAATTCCCAAGACCATAGTTATTCCAACCCGGGGGTTGACCTGGCGAAGGGACTAGGTCCCGGATCACACGGGTTTATTTGATTGATGGTATTGTGAAGTTCTTAAAGTGTTGCGCTTATGACTTGTTTGGTTGCATTCCAGGCTCAGAGTTATGCGTGGGATGGCGGAATTCAAAATGGTGATGGAAAAACGAAATTATTTCTGCACCGCACGCTTAGTAGCTGGCTTAGAACTTCAAGTATTTTGCTCTTAGAAAGTCTTTTGCTATCAGAATTTGGTGTCCAAAAGGGGGTTTTATGCGTTAATAGCCAATTAAACTTGAGCATGTGTATTTGAAACCACAGAATTCACCGTTGCAATATGCAATATTATAATGTTATTTTTGTAAGCCCTTGTTCAGGTTATTTTGCTTATATATGTTATTTTATCATCTGCGTTCTCTCTGTTATTTTTCTTTTTGGTAATATGCAGACTATATAAGGAAAAGAAGGCGTGGTCTTCATCATCTAGCTGAATTTTCTGAGATGCCCCGATTCTTTAATTTTAAAAGGTCTCCGAGCCTTACAGATTTACAAGATGCTTTGCCAGTTTCAGTTTTAAATGATTCATGCAGCAGCGCATTGTTCAGTTTTTAGGTGCTTGTGGAAATAATTCTTCTTGTTGAAGATTTGGCTTTCACTGTATGATTATTGTTCTTTTCAGTTTTAGAGATTAAACATAATAAATTGTCTCAAGATCCTGTTAGCATGTACTTTTTGGAGCAGTTTTGGGACCTTAATTCCTGTATGTTCTAAATATGAAGACTCTAGTATTTGATACTGTAAGCAGTTTCCTATCAGCCCATAGATGGGGAAAAAAGGAAGGTCTCTTCTGTTTGTTGACGACATTGAATGCATATGTTTTCATTTATGCTTAAGGAATATCATCAGAAAGCCATTGCTACCCTGAGTTATTTGCAACAGCAAACATTATTAATATACTATTGGTTGATTGTGAACTACCGAGAGCCCTTTAGCAGCTTGGTCGAGGCTTTAGCTATTGGATTTGTCTATGTCTGTAGACCTGCTTGTACCAGAGATTTGTTTGATTTTTTGTTTCTTTTCACCTATCTGCTTTTCAGTAAGTGCTTGAAGCCCAAATCTGAATTTTGGTATGCTGAATAGGAATGGAAGAATTGAAATGTGAATTATAAGATACCTTACGTATTACAAATCCAATTTGGACGATGTGAAGCCTTCAAAAAAACGAGACTGAACCTTAAATAAGCGCTGTTTTATTGGAAGTAAGATGGTGGAAATGAGATCAGTTTGCTTGAAAGACAAGCAACTAACTCCACGAAGGTTGAGAACAATCAAATTAAGCTCCATTCTTTTGCTGCAAAAACAAGTGTTTTCACCTTTCAACGTCTTGGACAAAACCGTATCGCCACTGCAGAATCCGTTGCTGGCCATCCACCTAGAACCCGGGTTTTTATCCTGACATCGCCGCGCAGCTCCCACAAACAAGGCATTCACACAAGGGTCATTTTGCATGATGCGTACTACTGATGAAGATGGGAGCTTATGGACACACATTATCGTGTATAGCTTCACTGACCTCTTGCATTTCAGGCGCACGCCCTAAAGTTATCATGTGATCTACCAGCCAATCCAAAACATTATGTATTTCACTTACTCTAGTGTTTGAACAGTCTTCTGCTCTAAATCTATAAACCTCATTCTTGATCTCAATCCAGCTGCAGCCAGGATTTGTTTTAAGTCTTCTATCCTTCATCAATTTTCTCACTCTAGCTGCCTGATCCCAGAATCCCACACTAGCATACAAATTTGCCAACTGCACGTGGGTAGCAGCGCACTCTGGTTCCAGCAACAGCGTGTTCTCTGCAGCCTGTATGCCAATCCAAACACTCCCATGAAGCCTGCAGGAAGATACTAGTGAACCCCATATAACAGCATTGGGAGATACGGGCATCCTTTCAATAAAATATTGAGCCTCCTCCAGTAATCCAGCACGACCAAGAAGATCAACTATACATGAATAGTGGTCTAGTTCTGGCTTCACACCATATTCAACCATTGAATTGAAGTAATTCCTTCCTCCTTCAACAAAACCTGCATGTCGACATGAAGATAAAACACCAAGAAAAGTAATAGCATCAGGTTTCACCCCTTGACTCTTCATCCTTTCAAAAAGCCCAATCCCCTGCACTGCTAGCCCATGTTGAGCATAGCCAGCAATCATTGAATTCCATGACACAATATCTTTGCCAACCATGTTCTCAAATATGTGAAATGCATCCTCGACGTTCCCACACTTGCAGTACATTGATACAAGAGCATTGGCTATATGCAAATATGAAACAAAACCCATTTCAATTATTTGACAATGAGCACTTCTACCTTGCCCAAGAGCTCCACTGCCAGTGCACGCACTCAAAAGACTAGTAAATGTGAAATCATTGGGTTTCAGCGTTGAATTTCTCATTAAACAATATAGCTTTAAGCACATATCAACTTGCCATTCCTGTGCAAACCCAGAAATGATGGCTGTCCATGACACCACATTTCTCACAGGCATTTCTTTGAACACTTTGTAAGCATTATCCAATTCACCGCATTTGCCATAAAAAGTAACCAAAGAACTTCCAATATAAGCATTGGCGATAAAGCCAGTACTTATTGCCAAGCAATGATATTGAATGCCACCGCGAAGATCCCGCGTGGACGCACAAGAACTCACAGCATTCGACAAAACACTCGCATCGAAACTCAAGCTCGTAGCACTAGAATCTTCATCATTGTTTATAAAAGAAGATTCAAGAATTTCATCAAACACGCTGAAGTCTCCATTATCTGAGTTCGGAGATATGAAATCGTTGCTCAAACGTTGTTCACTGGTTCTATTTGAATGTGTTCGTAAGAAGTCCTGGATGACACGAAGATGGTTCTGGCCATGTGTTGGGGCGGTTGTTTTGGGGGTTATAATGTCTAGAATCCTGAGTGCCTTGTCTAAACGTTTGGTCTGAGTTGTGCGTCTGAATTTGTGAGAAGAGAAAGGCCTATGCTGTGATAGAGTTTGGAAAAGTTGTGTGGCATAAGGGACTTTCTTCCTAAATCGTGTCTGAAGAGAAACAATATTCATGCCGACCCATGAGAAATTCTTGCATATCCAACTAAACTGCTGAATGGGTTGTCACTCATGATGACCCAAGTCATTTGAAAATACATTGTGATCACTGTACCTTTTCACACAATTTGCTTTTGTGAGGGAGTGAACCAACTTTTTTTTTCAAACCCAAATCAATTTTTTCAGAAAAATCCCAGAATTTGTGTTCATAAAACATTTTTTAATTCAATTATAATAATATAAAAACAGAAAAAGATAGCAACATGCTGGAAGGACAACAACGACGGCATTTTGTAACGTGTAATGATATAAAAACCAAAAAAAGATGGAAAAAGTTTAAATTAGTTTCTGGTTTTACAAGAACTATTTATTCAGGTATGTATGGTGCTCACTGCTGCGAAGTGTTGTTCCATTGTGGTTCGTATTCTCCCTTTTACTTCAAAGAATTGAGAAGATACCCGGATATATTGTCTTCTTGATAATCAAGACCTGGATTTGGTTTGGAACCCAAGCTTCTTCACCATACAGATGCTGCTCGGTTCACTTCTGGTTTACAGTGAAACCTCGTTGTCAAAATATGTCTTTTTACTGGTATGGAATCTAATTATCTACATTAAATTAAATTAAAACAACACAAAAAACTAAATGATATCAGTGATACATTGTGGATTGTGAGGAGAATAATTGTTTCTCTTCTTCTTCTTTTTTGTTTTTTTTTTCGACTTTAATCATTGCTTTTTAATTTTATTCTTTGATATTATATTGATTAGAATTTAGAGTTAATAATTTATTTTGATTTATTTTTATATTATTATTGTGATCATAAAAAAACATTTTGATAGCAGATTAATGTTTAATTTCGCAAAATAAAATTTGATTTTGTTGTTTACAGGCAATTAAAAATAAGAGGGCCAAAATTAAATAAGAAAATGACATGCCTTTAAAAAAATAAAAACAAATATGGTGTCAAATGTGGTCCTTTATCTTCTTCTTTTTTGCTTTCGGTCATTGTTTTTTTTTCTTTTCAAATAGATCCTTTAATGTTGTGTTGATTGAGATTTGGGGTTGATAATTTATATTGTTCTACTTTTTTCTTGGTTATCTCAATCTAAAAAAAATTCTCGTTAATGGGTTGTGCTCGATTTCACAAAAAGAAATATGATATTAGTGTTTGAGAAAGATTAAAAATCAAGATACCAAAATTGAAACATACAACAAATGGAAGGTCCTTCATAAATAAAAATGTGTTAGCTCCTTTTTGCTTAGAACTGCCTTCGGATTTTGATAATTTCCTTTCGATCCCTGTAGTTTAGAAATTAAACAGTTTAGTCCAAAACTTTATTTTTTAACATTGTATTCACTAAGTTTGAGAAAGGAAAGAGAGTCGCCGAAAAACAATAAGGAAAAAAGAAAGTTGACTAATGATCACTTTTCAATGACAAAACTTGTCAT
Organism: Populus deltoides; assembly: GCA_015852605.2. Classification (NCBI taxonomy): domain Eukaryota; kingdom Viridiplantae; phylum Streptophyta; class Magnoliopsida; order Malpighiales; family Salicaceae; genus Populus; species Populus deltoides. Next base: position 9,545,430 of record CM027585.2, on the reverse strand, counting down.
TTCTGGTGTCAACATGTTTCATTTGATAAGGAGAGTCTCATCAATGTCTTTTTAAATCTTCAACTTATCTAAAAAAAATAGATCGGGGTTGGTAGAAAAACTTTTCAGTTAGCTTTTGTATTTTTTGAACTTTTAGGGATTTTTTTATTGATAAATTGGTTTTTTAAGATGTTTATTATTAAAAATATGTTAAAAATGGATTTTGGAGTCAAACCTCATCCTTCTATTATTTTGGCCACTTCTATGGTTATCAGATTCTGGACATCAAATAACATGTCATCTATTTTTATACAAAAAAGAGTGAATAACATGTTTGAAAAGAAAAAAAAGGCTTAGGCACACCAAACCACTCAAGTCGGCACATTTAACTTTTTTTTTAGATGATATATATATGATTTCTTAAATTTTTGGATTAATTGAAAATGTTTTATACTTGTTATTTCATGAAATCCCATTTAATTTTTATTTGTTCTTGAACAATCATTCTTTTTGTGCAACCTGTCATGATCATTTTTTTTATTTGTTTGATTTATTGTGATTGTCTATTTTTGCTATTATAATTAAATAAAGAATAGTTTTAAAAAATGAATTTATTAAATCCAATTGGATCCATGACCTACGTTGTGGATTTGATAAGTTGACGAATCAATCCAACATGTCATTGCCTCAATATTTATAAAATAAATGTTGTTTTGAAATTTTTTAATTAAGGCATACTTTTTATCAATCTCTTGCGTTGCTTTTAGACCCGTGAAGTTGACTGAGTCACTTCATGTCAATCTCCTTATGGTTTGATATAAAACCCAAACCAGACAAGCATCTAGGATAAAAAGTTTTAAATATGAGCAACATAGACAAACAAAACGAGATTTGGACTTCGATTGCATGCTTGAGCTTGAGTTATACAGTGAAATCTCAATCTTTTATTATAGATCTAGAAAGAGAGTCTCTAAACTTATATTTTGAGGAAATTACTTTCCATTTTCCTCTTTTGGTGAATTTTCTTAATAGAGAGATCATTTTAGACTTTCCAGACTGAGTCCTTAGATGAATGACTGACAAAGTATCAACTTTAACACCTTGAGACTTGATTGAATAATGGTTAATATGCTCCATATTTCTCATTTTGGATGGTAGATCTATTAGCTCGAGAGATAAGAGGAGAACGTTGTCCTACCAAATATGCTAAAATTTCACTTATTAAGAATATACTAAAATAGTGACAAAATTACAATAATGAATTTGATTACAAAAAAAAAATTAAAAATCTTTTGAAGTGCTCTTTACATGCATGAATCCTTTGATTAATGGTCAGGTTTGGATCTCACTTTGGATGGAAAGATATTCAAATGAGTCTGAAAGCTTTAACCATATGAGATCTTAACTTGATTTGTTGAAGATAAAAAGTATTCACACAAGCTCAAAAGTTGTAATTATGTGATATATAAATTTTGATTTATTTGATTGGATGAAAAGTATTCATATGAGCTTGGAAGCTTTAACAGTGTAATGTATAAATTTAACTTTATTTGATAAGATTGAAGGAGTTTTAATCATTTGTTTCCTTAATAGACTCTAAAATCTTGTACACATATATTTTTTTTATTATTAAAAATACACTAAAATGGTGATAAAATTACAATAATAAATTTGTTTATAAAAAAAGGTGGAAGCTCTTTTTAAGAGTTCTTCATGTACAAGAATTCTCTGATTAACAGTAAGATCTAGATCTTGCTTTGGATGGAAAGGTTTTCACATGATTTCAAAAGCTTTAATTATGTGAGATCTTAACTTGATTTGATGAAGATGAAGAGTATTCAATGAAGCTTGAAAGTTTTAACAGTGTAATGTATAAATTTAACTTTATTTGATAAGATTGAAGGAGTTTTAATCATTTGTTTTTTTAATAGACTCTAAAATCTTGTACACATATATTTTTTTTATTAAAAATACACTAAAATGGTGATAAAATTACAATAATGAATTTGTTTATAAGAAAAAGGTGGAAGCTCTTTTTAAGAGTTCTTCATGTATACGAATTCTCTGATTAATAGTAAGATCTAGATCTTGCTTTGGATGGAAAGGTTAACTTGATTTGATGAAGATGAAGAGTATTCAATGAAGCTTGAAAGTTTTAACAGTGTAATGTATAAATTTAACTTTATTTGATAAGATTGAAGGAGTTTTAATCATTTGTTTTCTTAATAGACTCTAAAATCTTGTACACATATATTTTGTTTATTAAAAATACACTAAAATAGTGATAAAATTACAATAATGAATTTGTTTATAAGAAAAAGGTGGAAGCTCTTTTTAAGAGTTCTTCATGTACACGAATTCTCTGATTAACAGTAAGATCTACATCTTGCTTTGGATGGAAAGGTATTCACATGATTTTAAAAGCTTTAATTGTGTGAGATTTTAACTTGATTTGATGAAGATGAAGAGTATTCAATGAAGCTTGAAAGCTTTAAATATGTGATGTATAATTTTTGTTTGATTTGATTTGATAAAGAGTATTCATATATGCTTGAAGACTTTAATCATGTAATGTATAAATTTAGCTTTATTTAATTTGCTGAAGGAAGGGATTTTGATCCATTGTTTCCATGTTAGACTTGAATTTCTCTGAGAGAACTTTTTAGTATTTGTGTTTGGTCTTAGTATTTGTTTCTTCCTTTTTTCTTCTCTTGTCCTATGTTCTCTCATTTCTCTTCTCTTTTTTTTTTCCTGTTAATTTAGTGAATTTGTTATCTATTTATTGATAGGTCATGTGCAATTTATCTCAAATGTCATTCATCCAAATGATATTTTGAAAAAAATTAATATGAAAATTATTTAAAATATAGTTAATTAAAGAAATATTAAAGTAAAACCCACGAGATATATTTAAACAAGTTTTTTTGTTAATTTAATTTGGGAATAAGCCCAATAAATATAATTTAATTGGTCATGAAAAGCTTGGGCATGGATTTAGACTTGTAAGAAATTTAATGTTTGCATAGATTTTTTAAATTTGAGACTGCATAAAATTGAAACTGAAAAAGGCAAGCTAAAGTTGCCTTCTTTAGTTGTTTTCAAATTAAAATTAGAGTTTCTGGGTTTTTGGCATTTCAATATAAACTCGAAATTAATGTTATTTCTTGGTTTTTTACGTTTTAAATTGAAATTAATAGATAAATTTAGCATTTCTTGATTTTGTAAAGAAATTTTATGATATTTAAAAAGTAACCAGTAATAATCCAATGGTTATTTTTAGATCTATTTCAAAGAAAAAATAAATTTAAATACGAGAAAGAAATTTTAAATAAAGATATTCTTATATTTTTTTGTAGGTTCATGAATTATATTTTTTCTTTTTTTTTATATTTATATTTATTTTAAAGTAGATTAAAAGAATAGCTAAAAACCACGAGTAATTACACATGAATACCATAAATTTGTAGATTTTAGAATTGACTTTTTTTATTTATCCTTCTATTTATTTGCTTAGACAAAATAAAATACGGATTCAGTCTGATTTGTTCATATTGTCTGTTAAAATAAACACAAATATACTATTTCATGACGTCATATTTTTTTTAAGTTAAGAAAATTTTAAAATTGTTCATTATTTTTCTGAAGGCCCCAAAAGTCCGGCCAGGAAGCCCGTAGCCAGAACTCAGGCCTAGCTAAAAGTTAATCAAGCTGTTTTAGGACCGACCCGAACCCCAACCTGGACCATGAACAGTAAACACACACAGCGTCCAAGTTTCCGAAGGATTAATGTGAGCTGGGCCGAGTTCGATAACTCCGAAGAGCTCATTGAAGAGAGGCGCTAACCGAACCCCGAAAACCATAACCTAGGGCCCAAAAATAGGTCTTTCTTTTTTACTCAACCCTTAAAAAACCGTAGGCCTTCATCTCGCATTGACAGCCGCACCGCGCCTCTGTCTGTAGACTGTAACAGGTATCTCTCCCTTCACATCTCCTAGCTTCTCCCCTTTCACTTGAGTTTTGATTTTTCGTTTTCACACTCTTGCGCTGTTGAATTCTTATGTTTTTTTTTTTTTTGTATTTTGCAAGTAACCCAGGACTTGGGGTAATATTTGTCTTGTATTTTGTTTGCTTTACGAACGAAGGACATTGTTGGATCTGATGAGTTTTAAGCACTGCTTACTGCTTTACATATGCTTACTTTTTAGGTTAGAATGTTTGGAGAGATTTTAACTGCTAGTTTCATCTCAATATTTAAACTCTCAATGCTTTGGAATGATTGAACAATAGGCTAGAATTTCAAGTTTCTACTAGTGAGTGTGGAACTGGCTGTAGTGATCATGAGTTATTTGTTGTTCAGTGATGCTTTCTTCGCAGCCTGCTGTTGAATGCTTTTTTTGGTTTCTTATTTTCATCTATGAATGAATAGGAAGACTTGTATTGGTTAACTTCAGGGCTCATGGCGTTTCAATAGAAACTAATTGAGATTGTACTCTGCTTGTATTATAGTTAGCTTAAGTTTTACCTTTTTCATGTTTTCAGCTTGATTCCTATCAGTTTTTGAATGGTACAGACTGTCATTTTTCTAACTCTGTAACTCGCATGCTCTTTCAGGTAAGACATGGTTAAGCATAACAATGTTGTGCCAAATGGGCACTTCAAGAAGCACTGGCAAAATTATGTCAAGACATGGTTTAACCAACCAGCTCGAAAGACTCGCAGACGCATTGGTGAGTAGCTTCTACTTTGCCTTTATTTTGTAATGGAATTTACCCGTCTCTGGTCCCTATATACACATGTGCTGCACCCATTGTTTCTAGGGTCCTCATTTGGAAGTACCTTTATTAACAATATTCATGTCTGTGTTATCTATGAAATCATTTTTAGCTCGTCAGAAGAAGGCGGTCAAAATATTTCCTCGACCTACTGCTGGACCTCTTCGACCCATTGTACATGGCCAGACTTTGAAGTATAACATGAAAGTGAGAGCCGGTAGGGGCTTTTCTCTTGAAGAACTCAAGGTTAGTTGGTTTTCCTTTTCCTGATTCTGCAGAGTACCTTTTCACGTTTAATCATCTTCGAGTCTCCAAAATGCTTAATTGAAGAACAAATTGCATGCATTTGCTTAATGCTCTAGTTTATGGTGTTTCTATTTTACACTTGTATAAGATCTGTGTTTATCTATGCCAAGTTTCATATTTGTACTTGAAGTGTTTTGTGATAAATGTAATTGAAGATGGATATATATGTGCATTTAGTATTCATTACACATTTCTTTTTGGTCGAGGATATGTGAATTTGTTTTAGGCCTTGAAAGGGTCTTGGGAATTGTTTTCACTTTCTATGTAATATTGGGTACTTGTGGTTCTATGCCATCCATGGATACTTTTATTTAGTTTTGTGGGATGAATAACCCATTTTCTTTTCTTTCTCTAGGCTGCTGGTATTCCAAAGAAACTTGCTCCGACAATAGGAATTGCAGTTGATCACCGTCGCAAGAATCACTCCCTGGAGGGACTTCAGGCTAACATTCAGAGGCTGAAAACATACAAGGCCAAATTGGTTGTCTTCCCAAGACGTGCTCGCAAGTTCAAGGTATTTTCTTGGGTATGCTTGACTAATATGATGATTGACTGGTTTTCCACTCGGAATTTCATTTTTATACATGTATTCTTGCAGGCTGGTGATTCTGCTCCTGAGGAACTGGCAACTGCTACTCAAGTACAAGGACATATTATGCCTATTGCATGTGAGAAGCCATCCGTGGAGCTTGTGAAGGTCACTGAGGAGATGAAGTCATTCAAGGCTTATGACAAGCTTAGAGTGGAGCGTACAAATGCACGCCATGTTGGTGCCAGGTTGAAGAGGGCTGCAGAAGCTGAGAAGGAAGAGAAGAAGTAGAAGTTAGACCCTGTCAAGGGGATTTTTGAGTGGGAACTGGGAATTTTGTTGTTTCATCTTGAACTGGGTTCAATTTACTGGTTTCCAACCTGTAGACTCGACCATAATTTTTTAAAATGTCAATCGAGTTTTAGCAAGGTTCTTAGTTTGTGGACATGCTTAATTTATTCAACGTTCTCCTTGCCCCATTGATGTGACTCGCAGTGCTCAAGTTCTGATAGCATCTTGGCTGGTTGTTTCTGCTCAAGTTCTGATTGGTGTGTCGATTTCAGGCTTGATTGGAACTTGTGCATTTCAACCGAATGTGTATCAGGATAAACGGCTTTTGTTAAAAGCTTTAACTCGTAAAATCTTCAATTTAGTTCATAAGATACTGATAATTATATATACATATAAAATAAATATTAAACAATCAATAAAATTTAAAATAAAATTCAATTAAAAAAATAAATTGGATTAACTTGTAAAATTTGAGTTATGAGATTGGAATACCCGTATAGAAAAAAAAAATCAAAATAAATTATAAAACTCGATTCTCAATCAAACTAACATTAACAAATGAAATTAAAAAAAATTCAATTAAAAAAGGATGGAAAACTATCTAAGTTAACCAACAAAACCTGACACCTGAGTCATGAAATTAGGACAATATCATAGAAATCAAATTAAAATAAATTATGAAGCCTAATTTCTAATTAATTCAATATTAAAAGATGAAATTGAAAAAAAAAATCCTTAGGCAACTAAGCTAACTCGTGACTTGGGTCATGAGACTGTGATAAACCCATAGAAAGAAAAATAAAATAAAATATTAAATACAATTCTCAATTAATCAAATGTTGGAGGATTAAATTGGAAAAAAAAATCAATTAAAAAAACATAAATATCCTGAGTTAACCTAGGTTAACTTTCCAAACTCGAATCACGAGACTATGATAACTCTATAGAAAAAAATAAAAAAAAATAATATGAAGTCAAATTTCCAATCAATCCAATATTAAGTGATGAAATTGAAAAAAAAATTCAATTAAAAAAGAAAAAAAAACCCGAGCCAACCTGACTAACACACAAAACTTACAATCCGAGTCAAAAGATCATGATAACCCTATAGAAAACATATAAAAACATGAACTCAAATTTTTAATCAATCCAATATTGAAGGATAAAATTGAGAAAAAGATTCAATTAATAAAAGAATAAAAAATAATTCGAATCAACCAGTGTTAACCTGTCAAATTCAGATCATAAAATCAGGATAACTACATAGAAAGTAAATTAAAATAATTATAACGTCCAATATCCATTAAACCCAACATTAAAAAATAAAAATAAAGAAAAAAAAAAGATATGTTAATTTTTCAGCTAGCTTGTGGGCGCTTGTTTAGGTCTATTACAACCTACAACCCTTGCAAAGCAGGAGAAAGTGTTGGGCTTGGTGTTTATATGTGGCAGCTATATGATTCTCAATTCCTACATAAAGAACATCTCCAATGAAAAATGCTATATTGAAGAGCTAAATAAAAAAATAGTTTTTTAAATATTGTAAATATAGTATTTTGAATTATGTGCATTTTCAATGGTAAAAAACTATTAAGAAAAGCCATTTATATTTTAATATAATTCATGTTAAATTAATTTTAATATAATTATATAACTAATTTAGATATTTTATATATAATATAATTATGATATTATTAATTATATAATTAATATGAGTAATTTATAAAAGTAATATAAAATTAATGAAGTAATATGAAAGTTAAAAAATATAAATTAAAATTAAATTTAAAATTTATTTATATGAATATTTTTAATTTTAAGTTTTATATGTTATTGTTAAAAATTTAATTTTTTAAAAGTAAATTCAAATTCAATTGAAAAAATGACCGCCAACATTTTAAATTTTAAAATTTTAAATTTTAAAAAAATAACTGCCAACATTAAATTTTCAAATTTCAAATTTTGAAAAATAACCGCCAACATTTTAAAATTTCAAATTTTGAAAAAATTACCGCTAACATTCTAAGATTTTATAATTCGAAAAAATAGTCCATCTATAAATATTCTCATATATCTTCATATTTTTTCTCATCATTTTCTTCTCTCCAATCTTTGTTATATTTCATTAAAATTCATCATGAATCATTCTAATTTTAATTTTTATGATGCTTTTGATTTTGATGATGACACTCCTGTGTTGGCTTTTCAAGTTGCTACTCCTGTGTTGGCTTTTCAAGTTGCTACTCCTGTGGTTGCTGAAAAAGAATCGAAGAATCAAGGGCGGAGAACAGGGTATCGTGGCTCTATTCCTGATCACAATATTGTCAATCGTAATAGAAAGGAAGGTGAGTTAAGGTTATATAATGATTATTTTGCAGAAAATCCTAAATTCACTGAAAGTCAATTTCGAAGAAAATTTAGGATGAATCGTTTTTTTCTTCGGATCGCAAATGTAGTGGAAGCTCATAATCCATATTTCAAACAAAGGACAGATGCTCTTGGTGTTCTTGGTTTATCTTGCCTTCAAAAGATAACTGCAGCTCACAGAATACTTGCATATGGTATTCCTGCAGATCTTACTGATGAATATCTTCGAATTGGAGAAACCACTGCGATAGAAAGTCTTAGAACTTTCGTCAAAGCAATCGTAGAAGTTTATGGTGATTGGTATCTAAGGGCACCAAACGAGGCCGATATTTGTCGATTATTATCAATTGGAGAGCAGCGTGGGTTTCCAAGGATGTTAGGAAGCATTGACTGTATGCATTGGAAATGAGAGAAATGCCCAATTGCATGACATGGGATGTATACTGGTCATTGTCGTGAACCAACTATAATTCTAGAGGCGGTGGCTTCACAAGATCTTTGGATATGGCATGCCTTTTTTGGAATGCCTGGATCATTAAATGATATTAATGTTCTTGATCGGTCACCTATCTTTGCTGCACTTAGTGAAGGTCGTACTGCTCCTGTCAATTATACAATTAATGGGCATGAATATACAATGAGATACTATTTAGCAGATGGGATTTATCCTAATTGGTCAACCTTTGTTAAGACAACCCAAGACCATTAGGAGCAAAGAGAAAATATTTTGCAAGCAAGCAAGAGTCTGTAAGAAAAGATGTGAAGCGGGCATTTGGGGTGCTCCAATCTCGTTTTGCAATTGTACGTGGACCTGTTCGATATTGGGATGAAGAAACGCTTGCATAATATGATTATTGAGGATGAAGGAGCAATGAACCTTGGATTTGACTATGAACATGAAGTCAATTCCTTTATATCAGTGTCACATGGTGAAATACCAGAACTACATGATTTTCTTCAAACTCATAATCGAATTAGGGATAGAGCAACTAGCTCTCAACTACAAAAAGATTTGATTGAACATTTGTGGGAACAATATGGCAACGAGTAGAATCTTTAGATTTGAACTTCTTATGTTATCATAATTTTCAAGTTTTTTTATGTTTTTTTTTCATTATGTTTGTTATCTTTTAAGTTAATTAATCCTACTTGTTATTGTTAAGTGTTAGAGGAACTTTAAAAAAGTATTATGAATTGATATCAATTTCATAACAATGTATTTAAAATAACCAAGAATTTTCTACATATTTAATTAAAAATACATTACATTACAATAAATCAATCAAAGTTAATTAAAAATCAAAACCCTTCTTTTGCATAATTTCTAACTTTTTATTTTGAAAATACGCTGCAGAAATTGGATCCAAATTAGAAATATTCATTTTCATAATTTGTTCTTCTTTCTCAATCCTGTCCAATTCTTGTTTCTCTTGACTTTGTTAAATCATCATGGCTTGTTGCTCTAACATAATTTTTCTGTCTTGTTTCTTCTGATCCTCAATTTCAACTAGAGTATCCCTGAATTGTTGTAAGAGATTCGTTACAGTTACATCCCCAACTTTATCTTTTCCTTGTCTACGTTTAAGTCATTCCTTTGCAGCCTTCTGACCGATTGGTCTATCTTATAAATCAATGGTTCACTATCTTCTCCTAAACTAACAGAATTAGGGGTAGATGGAGTTAATGAAGCTGGACTTGCATTGACATGACCTTTTTGTTTCTTGTTTGACCTTTGATGTTGACTTGCACGCTCAAATTGCTATTTGGGTTCTTTTCTTAAGATAACCCAACAATGTTCTAGTTGAAATCGTTTGCCAATGCAAGAAGTATACATTTGCCGAGCATCATTAATCTGGTAAATAAATAAATAAATTAAATAATGTTAAAATATATGTTAAAGAATTTAACATAGAAATGAATATTAACATTACCCTTGATTCTTCGGTCATTCCACTTTGCTGACGATTTTTAATTTGAGTAACAAATCCAACAAATTTACCGACTTTTCTATTTATTTCTTGCCATCTACTTGAGATGCTTATTTGTGAACGATTATTCAAGTTTCCTCCATTCTCTACAAAGTAAATATGTACGCGAGCCCAAAACTGTTTTGTTTGTTGTTCAACTCCTGTAATTGGATCCTTGCTTGTATTTAGCCATGCAGAGACAAGTAAACAATCCTCCTCTGGTGAGAAATTTTTACTTCTTTGTGATTTTTTTTGCTGAATGGACATTTAAATTCGAGCATGTTAAGTCATCAATTAATTGATTAGAATCACTTGGTTGAGAGAGAATATCTTCTGACTGACTCATAAGAAAGTTGGTAAAAGAGCTTGGAAAATTTGAATCCATCTACATTAAAAAACAAAAAATCAAGTTAAAACCTTATAAGAGAGTGTAAAAGAAGCTCACATTCAATGTCTAGCAATTTTATAGTTTTCATACATGCGAATTAATAATAAGCATTGCCTCCTACTTGTTCTAACATAACAATTTGACCATTTTTTGGAACTAAAAGAGAATCGATATACTAGTTTAATTGCATTTTCAAGAAGACAAAATATAATTGACTCAAATTAAAACAGACAATCAAAAATAAATTTTAAATATGTAACTCTATCTTTTTATCAATATCAACTACCATTATTAATTCCTCTCAATTTTATCAAAGATAACAACATAAATAAAAATTGTCTTCCTTAACCCATATTAAAAACATAAAATAATAAAGAAATAAAACTCATCACAAATATTAAATTAACAACAAAAGGTCTAAAAAATAAGAGAAATAAAAAAGAAAATAGAAAAAGCTTTTAAACAAGCATACCTTTTAATTTCAGCTAATTAACACAACCGATGTTAATAATTAACCGGAGAATAATTGATTCTTGTTTTTTTAAATTTGAGAGAAGGGTGAAGCACAATAAAAAAATTTAAAACTACAAGTTTTTTCTTCATATATTTATAGAAAATTTCTTCTATATTAAAAAAAAAACTGTTGGCCAATGGCTATAAAAATAGCAGTTAGCCAACAACTATCATTTTGGCCATTTCTACAGTTAAATGTAGAAATGACTGTTAAGGAAACAAATAACCATTTTAGCTATTTGTTTAGCTTCTTCATTGAAATACAAACAGTGAAGAAATAAAAGGTAAAGGACGTTCGACTTCTCATTTAGCTGTTCGGTTAGAGCTGCTCTAACAGTGGTTTTCTCTTAGAAATTGCCAAAACCTAACGCTAATGCTCAGTAAAAGACCGCCAATTCTTTAGTTATATTTCTTGTGCTTGTAGCACTAACAATTTAAGTGTAGTTTGATTCACTTCCTTGGCTTAGGTTTATGAACTGTTTCTATATCTTGCCATTAACATAGTAATTCTTGATGCTTGTTAACTTTCGTGTTTAATCCTCGGTATATCACTTTCGTGTTTAATCCTCGGTATATCTTTCATGATCTATTAGGTATTATTAGATCATTGCGTGGATTGAATCACTTTTTTAAAAATAATAATAAAATTATTTAGAAGTTGTTATTTTGTTCTTGTAAAATAAAAAATTAAACTATATAAAAATTAACCCGGTTAACTTGATAGATTTAAAAATCATCCGAATAACTAATAAAAATATAACTTGATTTAAAAATTAAAAAAAATCAAGATATTTTTTTTTAAATGTTGAAATGATAACATATTAGATCATCTCGGATCAACTCGGGTTAACCTATCAAATCTCCCATAAAACCCTATAGAAAGCAAATATATATATATATATATTTTTTATTAAACTCAATTCTCAATAAACCCAATGTTGAATGTTGAGATTAAAAACAAAATTCAACTGAAAATATATATTGAATCAACTCAGGTTAACCTGCCAAACATGAGTCATAAGACCAGGATAACCCTATAAAAAACAAATCGAAATAAATTATAAAACTTAATTTTCAATCAACCCAATGTTGAAGGGTAAAATTAAAAAAAAATCAATTAAAAAAAGAACACAAAAAACCACCCAAGTCAACTGACTAAACCTGTGACCCAAGTCATGATACTATGATAATTTCATAAAATGCAAACCAAAACAAATCATTTAAAATTGATTTTATTGAAAATTATGATTTGCATTATTTTTATTTAGTTTTTACGAGATTATTATTGTATTATAACTCGAATCGCGAGTTATATTTTTTTTAATTAATTTTATTTTTCAATATTAGAAACACAGTGAAAATTACTCGTTATAAACATAATATATTAAAATTAGGAGTTATACATAATAAGTGTATTGCTTTAAACGATGAAAAAAAAATAAAAATATTACAATAGTGTTTTGATGTTATGGTTCTTCTTGTTTTCTGTTATCGATGGTTTTGTCAAGCAAATTATCCAAAATTATACATATATGTGTCGATTATTGTTTTTTTCTTAATCTTTTCTTGATAAATTATTTTATTAATAAAAATGCATTATAAGGATTTTAGGAGAACATCTATTCGCTCTCTCTCTCTCTCTCTCTCTAGACATTTGCTGTTAGCATACTGGAGAATATATTATTTCCTTTTCATGGTGTCAAATGATTCAATTAGGGAGAAATATCAGTAGAAGATCAACCTTTTCTGTATGTGTTTTTAAGCCCTGAATTTCTGGAAAATTAAGACCATTTTCTTTGAATGTTCGAATTCTTTTCTCCCCTTTTCCAAGCAAAACACACACCGTTTTACTTGATTTGAAACAGCTTCTTTATGTTTTCTTCAATTGGAATTACGCCAAACTTCATATCCATCCTTCTATTTCAACACCTTTTGCACTTCGATCCCTAGATTTTCAATTCTCTTATTTTTGGTATAGTTTCACCTTTTTCTCTATTTTTCTAATTTCATCCCTGGATAAATTACAACGTCCTTTGTTTTCTCCGTTGCTTTCATGTTAGTCCTTGATTCTTCAATCCTTCATTTTCAAGTAAAATTGACTTCTAACTTTAATTTTCTTCTTCAATTAAGCTTCTAATTGATTTTTTAACTTGGCCATTTGTTTCAAACTCATCATTGAACTTGTGATTTCTTTCAATTTTAGCCAAATTAAACTAAATTAAGCTATTTTCTTTAATTTCTTCTTTGATAACCCTCAATTATTACCAAAAAACTCTCAAACTCAATTTTTGCCTGTGACTTTTAATTTTTGGTCCGATTTCAACTCGAGTTATGTGTATTTTTGGGTATTTTCATATTTGTTTTTGTTTTTTTATGATTATTTCTAACCCACAAAAAAAAAAGAATTAAAACGATAAAAATAATTAAAACGGACTAAATTTACCGAAAAGTTTAGTTTTTTTTTTTTGGATCTCTTGTTTTTATTTGAAATATAAAAAATTAAAAAAATCAAGTTTTGACAAAGATAAGCAAGGCAATGGAGACAAATTGATCTCAAGGCATCTCGGTTTATTGGCAGAATCTCACGTATGTTTAAGCAACAAGTTCACTAGAACAGTCAAAACGTCCACTAAGACAAATTAAAAAAAAAAAAATAGTAAAAATTTCTTTAATGAAGTAAGAAAAAATGATACAGAATCTATATAATAGATAATCCATTAGAGAGACTAATGAACAATGGGATCCGATCTTCATTGATGTCGGAAAACGTGTGGAGCAGCCTCTGTTAGCCAAAAAGGATCAATAGTCAAGACGTTCCTCATGTATTGCCGGTCTGTTCAGACAAGAGAGTGGTATGATATAACCCTAGCCAGTCACAAATTCTCTTTATAAACTTTGAAAATGGTTTTTTTTTTTTTTAATATAGTTTGTGTAATAGTTTTACAACCCGGCCCGGCAAGTCGACCCGGGACTGGAACCCGGCTGATCCGGCAGGTTGACTCGGTGACACGATAAGACTCAGTAAAAATTTGGTTGCAATCCGTTGACTATTTTTTAATCATTTTGATTTATAAAAAAATAGAATTGATCCGGTCAAAACCCGTTATCCTAGTCGTGGATAAAGTCAAGCACGGACTGGATTTAAAAACACTGGAATGTGTTGTTAATGGTATTTTTGTAATATTATTTTTAAATGATAATTACGGTAGCAAATCCTTAATTTGCGGTTGTAATCCCTGATTTGCTGTGTTCTCGCTCTCTCGGCGGGAGTTGTTGCTGGTGCTGTTAATTATGGGAAGTAATTCTTGAGGAGCACATCAGTGTAATTAATCACACTTATCACGCTGCCTGCCACTAATCAACGATTGACCAAAACTCTCCGTTTCATGAAGAAGCAGAAGCGCGCGCACTCCTCAAACCACAAATCACTTTCAAAACTCGACTCCTCAGCCTTGAAAGCATCGTCACATCACAATATCAAAGCGAAACGAAAGGAATGAAATCCTTCACATTTATTGCTTTTTAGTCTAAGAATTAAAAAATAAAAATCCCTCCTCTCTCCGCCGAACCCAAAAATAACGCCATCCAAGCCCAATTCACCCCGTAACTCTCTCTCTCTCGCAGACAGTGAAATGATAGAAAGCTGATTTCTCTAGTGGAATTTTGTAAACAACACCATCCAGGTCTCAATATTGATTTCTTAGACTCTAATTCACTTTTCTCACATTAGTTTCTCCTTTTCTTTCTTAGATTGATCGTTCCGATTTTTCTTTCTTAAATTTATTTATTAGGTACAGAGATTTAGTGCTGTTTAGTTAATGATCATGAAGTAGGACTTTTTTTTAGTAGGAGATCAATTATTTACTTTTTCTGTGAATTTTCTAAACAGGACTTTCTTTTTTGTGAGATCATCGCAGCGAGTAGGAATTTGTGTTGAAGATCAATCAATTATGGACTATTCGCAGTCGCAGCAGCAGAAGAGATGCAATACAGTCCTGCTCTCTCCAGCTCAAACTCCGCGATCTAGCGTGAGAAGGAGCTTGAGGGATTCGTTATCGATGGACCTGTGGAGTTCGAATATCAAGCCTGATAGAGGAGTCAATGTGGAGGTCATTCTGCGTTGCAGGTAAACAAACTATTTGACGCGTTCTTGCTAGTTGTTGCATGCTTTCTTGGAGTGTTCAAATAATACTAATACCAATAATTAATGTTAAAAAAAATGTAGGCCATTAAATGACGACGAGAAGCAGCTAAAGTTACCTGTAGTGATTTCATGCAATGAGGGTAAAGGAGAAGTTTCTGTGGTCCAAAACACAGCTTATAAGCAGATAGATAAAACCTTTTCCTTTGACAAGGTTCGGTTCGTTATTGTATTTCTTGAATTGGAAAACTTAAGCTGTGTTGATTAATGCATTATGTTTGCCATTTTTAATTCTACTTTAGATATTTTGGTTTAGGTTTTTGGTCCTACATCGCAGCAAAAAGAGCTGTTTGATGAAGCCATCTCTCCTATTGTGAATGAAGTTCTCGAGGGCTACAATTGCACTATCTTTGCATATGGTCAGACAGGAACGGGAAAAACTTACACAATGGAAGGCGGCAGAGTAGGAGAAGTAGAGGTTCTTGAATAGTTTGCCTACATGGGGGCCTTCATAATTTTTTTTCCTACTAGTTTTGATTGAGTACTTTTGCATCTCAATTAATCTATTTTCTCCTTTTCTTTGGTAGAGTGGAGAATTTCCTAGTGAAGTAGGAATAATTCCAAGGGCAGTTCAGCAAATTCTTGATGTTCTTGAAGCTAGAAATGAGGAATATAGCATGAAAGTTACCTTTCTAGAGCTTTACAATGAAGACATAATGGACCTGCTTGCACCAGATGAAAGTTTAAATGGCCCGGATGACAAGTCCAGGAAGCCAATAGCCCTCATGGAAGATGGTAGAGGTGGTGTTTTTATAAGGGGTTTGGAGCAGGAAGTTGTTTGCACTGCAGATGGAATATATAAAATCTTGGAGAAAGGGTCAGCAAAACGGCACACTGCTGATTCTCTGCTCAATAAGCAAAGCAGCCGCTCTCACACTATATTTTCCATCACTATTCATGTCAAAGAGAGTTCTTCCAATGGGGAGGAGCTGATGAAGTGCGGAAAACTTAATCTTGTTGATCTTGCTGGTTCTGAGAATGTAGTGCGGTCTGGTGCAAAAGAGGTATGGACACTATAAAGTTACCACTATCGTTCTTGTTTTGTATTTTAATTGCTTTAGATGTGCCTCCTGTCTCAGCATATGATTTCTGTGGTATTTATATGCCATGTATGCGTGACTGGCATTTTCATTGTAATTGTAATCTATTTCCATTATATTGTGGCATCTTCTCATTTGACACACAATCTCATAGGGAAGAGTTAGGGAAGCTGGGGAGATCAATAAAAGCTTGCTTACGCTCGGTCGAGTTATTAATGCACTAGTTGAACACTCTGGACATGTTCCATACAGGTACATCATATTGGCAGTTAATGTAACAGAGAATGCCCAGCTGAAATCTTAGTATAATGATTTTTTTGTTACTCTTGTAACAACAGGGACAGTAAGTTAACAAGATTATTGAGAGATTCGCTTGGTGGGAACACAAAGACGTGCATAATTGCTACAGTTTCACCATCTATCCATTCTTTGGAAGAGACACTCAACACTCTAGATTATGCTCATCGTGCCAAAAAAATCAAGAACAGACCAGAGGTACTTCACTTGTTTCCTGTTTTGTCATCCCATGTCTTCTAGTTTTCCTTCTCATCTTCGAACCAACAATAACAATGTCATCTTGTTACTACTCTAGGTCAATCAGAGGGTGGCCAAATCTGAGTTGATCAAGGATCTGTATAAAGAGATAGACCGCCATAGGCAAGGTTGTTAAGAGCTATTTTGTTAAACTATGATAAAAACCTAATTGTCATCAATGTGTCGGGGATAATTTCTGTTTCCATGGACAGAAATATATGCTGAAAGGGAGAAGAATGGCATTTATATACCACACAACCGTTTCCAAAGTGAAGAAGCTGAGAGGAAGGTACAAAATTTTGTTGATTTCTTACCATTGTTATGACTTCCATACTCAAGAGACACTGTATTATCTCTTGCATGTTCATGTGTAGGCCTTGGTTGAGCAGATTAAGAACATGGAATTTGACTTAGTATTTAAAGACAAGGTAAACACCTTATTTTGGAGAAATATGCTGTACTCTTTCCATGTGTTATATAGAGGGTGTCGGAAATAATACAAATTATGCTTTGACCAGGAACTCACGGGGCTTCAGAAGCTTTATGATAAGCAGCAAACTTTGACAGCTGAATTAAGTGAAAAACTCCAAATGACACAAGTAAATTAACCCTTTGAAAGTGATAAATATTTAGTTTTCTGACGGGACTAATCAACTCCTTTTCTTACAAATTTAACTGCAGAAAGATTTTGAGAAAACTCAAAATACTTTGCTCGAAATAGAAGGCAGAAATAGAAAGGCAAATGCAATGATAAAAGAAAAGGAGCACTTGATTTCTCATCTTCTCCAATCCGGTAAGAAAAAGGCCACAGGAATTCTTAGGAAATTTTCGGCATCACTTGTTTAAAATTTTTATCCTAATTTCTTACATTCAAATGGAAAGGACACAAGAAGAGTTTATGGGGACAAATATTAGGCCAACAGACTAGGAACATAGCACATGCTCGTCAGTCTTCTCTGTCTCCTTTGTTCTTTTGGTATAACATTACCACAAGAACAATTACTTTTTTTTTTAATTTTTAGATAATACATGGCAATTTCTTGAATGGGAAGAACATATAGCATTGAAATCATAACAGTATAACAAACTTGAATAAACCTGTTTCATGAGCAGTCCCATACCTCTACTTATATGTTCGCTTTCAGAGTTTAGAAACTAAAACTACATTTTTTTTAATGGAAAAAAAAAAACAGTTCTGATTATGTTTATGACAACTTTCCAAAAATAATGTTTGTTAATATTTTGTTTAGAAAAATCCCTTACAAAACAGGCATTGGAGCTGCGGGAAGAGCTGGAGCATGCAGCTTCTGAGGCATCCAACTTGTTTTCCAAACTTGGTCTGTGCTCAGTTTTACATGTTACACATGCCAAAAAGTGAATTCTTACATCTTACTCTGTCTCTGGTTTACACTTTACAGAACTGCAGGATAAATTGGAAAATGGGAACAAAATTCTTGTCCAGAAATTCCAAACTCAATTAGCTCTGCAACTTGATGTTTTGCATCTAACTGTTGCAGCCTCCGTAACACAACAGGAGGAGCACCTGAAATCAATGGAAAAAGATTTCAATTACTCTCTGTCTAAAAAAATGGGGGTAGGATGTCCCTGTGTATGTCCTTTTTCAGTAGACATGACTTAAATAAGTTTGCTAGTGGTTCTGGCTACTTGCAGGGTATTCAAGAACTCACAACCCAAGTCAGACATCTAAAAAACACGCAAGAATCTAGCATTAAATCTTTGGATGATATATCGGAAGAGCTTGATATGAGTTATCGATCAGTATTTTCAAATTTGACTTCAGAAGTGTCAAGGAATTCTTCTGCTCTTGTTGGTGTAGGTATTGATTGCTATGTTAATGAAGCTCCTGTTGATTGCAATCTTATTGTCTGTGTGCTTTACCTTTATTTTTATACAGCTTTTGGAAGAGAAGTTTCAGGAGATAAATGACATTCTTGATGATGTACAAAGGGATCTCTTTAATCAACAGGAAAAGCTTGCTGAATTTGCAGAACAGCAACGCCAGGTTATTGACTGAAATTCTTATTTCAGTGATGTGCATTAGGACCAAATTGTTGTTTCTATTATTTGACTCTTGTATTCCTTTCTTTTTATTTTTTTATTTGTTGAGCTGTGGGTAATCCCTTTTTCATCAAATTATTTTCCTCCATGAAATGAAATTGTCTACAGGGTCATTCCAAAACACTGCAGCTGACAAGTTCCATGTCTGAAGCTATGATGAAGTTCTTTGAGACTTTAGGCACACACACTTCTAGTTTGACCCGAATTATGGAAGGGACCCAAAAAATAAATGGGCAGAAACTCTATGATCTTGCAAAGGAGTTTGAGGTGGTTACTTTGTTTTTTCTTTCATTTAATACACACTAGTTTCGGTGCAACATCTTCCATTTAAGGTTACTTAACTGACCCTACCATCTAATAAACTGACTTGCATCTGTAGGATTGCGCTGCTTTTGAGAAAAGGCAACTCTTGGAAAAAGTAGCTGAGATTCTGGATATATCAAATGACAGGAAGAAAAACCTGGTTTGCCCCTATGCTTTGATTTCAACTGTAGAATAGACCAATGAGTTCTGTTGTTATATGCTGTAGAGAGAGTGATAAAGAAGTCGGATGTCTAGTAATGAAGATTTAATGGAATCAATAAAGCTGTAACTTGAATTTCAAATCATGGCTCATAGCTTAGAAGTAATTTAAATATATTCGTTGGAAATCATCAGCTTCCTACTTGTGCTGTTTCATTGGATCAAAGGAAAAAATCAGCGAATGAACCAATTCACCCCACCCCCCTCCCTCTCTTTCTTCAAATACTGTTTTAGTTTCTTTTGGCATTAGCTCACAGATAAGTCTGTGCAGGCCTTTTCGTCTTCAAAAGTTCTATAGTTTATGTATATTTAGACTAATTTTATTAATTAGGCTTTTCTTTCTTTCGTTCTTTCTTTTCAGGTTCAAACAGCAATTAATAGCCTTTTGGAGAGTACAGCCAGCAGAACCTGCAAGCTACAGAACGAGATGTCAAATCTGCAAGATTTTTCCTGTTCTGTTAAATCTGAATTGACAACTCACATAGAAACAATGGCAACCAGCTATCTTGTTGCTACAGCTGTGATGGATAACGGAAAGGATGGTTTTGAAAAATGCCTTCAACAATGGTATCCAGTTACATCACAACAATTATTATAAAATGGGGATTTCTTTCTGCATTTCCTTAAGCTTAAGCATTCTATTGGAGCTCTGGTATATCCCATTTTTATTTTTATTATTGATCTTTTAGTATGTCAAAGGCAAGAATGGGTGTTTCTCAGTTAAGGGATGCCCAAGAATCAGTTCTTGATCTACAGAAAAGAAACATTGGTTCTCTTGATTCCATGGCCAGGTAAGCAATACTCTTGAAAAGTTCTGTATGTTTCTGGTTAAGTATCTGATATTTTATTGGCCTGTTTTATTAGGAATGAATTGGAAACCAGCGGCATGATCCTATCAAAAGCTTCTTCTTTTGCTTTATCAGCACTTGAAGAAACTGGCATTGCATACAAGTCTCTTCTTTCCTCCATTGAGAGTGAGTTTCATTTTGCATACAAACTCATATCCTTGTACAACTTTTAATGAAAAGCTGAAGAAAAAATGCTTGCAGATTTGTTGAAACTAGATCATGACGCACATGAGAACATCCGTTCCGTTGCTGTTTCTTCTTTTGAAGATATGAAAGGACCGGGAAGCAATCACTACCACACAATTCTTAAGATCAAGGAAGCTGGGCAGTGTTTTCTGGATGAATACAAGGTAAGATCTTCAGGAACTTGATTGCTTGCAGCACATTCTTCTTTAACCATGCAGAGCATCTAATACGTTGGCCTTTTAGTAATTTCAAAGGCAAACAATTACTCATCTGAGGTATCAATTAAGAAAAAGGAGAACGAGTTTC
The DNA here is from genome assembly GCA_015852605.2 of Populus deltoides. Classification (NCBI taxonomy): domain Eukaryota; kingdom Viridiplantae; phylum Streptophyta; class Magnoliopsida; order Malpighiales; family Salicaceae; genus Populus; species Populus deltoides. Next base: position 9,524,602 of record CM027585.2, on the reverse strand, counting down.
TTGACTTTCTGGTCAAATCTTATTGCTAATTTCAAAATATACACGGGTATTTATTTATGTACACAACAGGTGAAAGAGCCTTACCGTTTGACACTTGAAAAGAGATCATCAAATACACCAAGCACAGAATCTATTGAAGAACTCAGAAACCCAACATTTCAAAAGTTGTCAAGAACATTTTCAGGAGATTCATCAGTGCAGCAAGAATCTGAGGATCAAAATATTCTGTCAGATGTCTGTGAGCCTGTTCGCCCCTTGAGTAATTCGAGAGTTACTCTCACAGCCATCAACTGAGGTGGAGAAACTGACAGACAATAACGACACAGAAACAGGATCAGTTGGCACATACTTGCAGAAGAATATCTACAGGAAGTAGCGTTCAACTCGTTCAGTTCTGTCGAGCAAGAATTTATTTTCCAATTCTTCCCTTCACCAACTTCCAGTAAATTTCATTTTGTTGAGAGTCACAGCATCCAAGGCTCTGCACTAGTCCTAACGGCTAAATGAATGTTCAACTTGTTTGAGCCTATACCAGCCAAGTAAACATGGAAATCAGATTCGAGTTGTTTAAATGTCAACCACCTTCTAGTTTAATTTATTTTTTGATATACCAGGAGACTGCAACCCAAATTCTGCAGGGGATTGGGATGATGTAAGCTGAGCTACAGCTAATTGGCACATTACTCTGAAGTAGATGATATCACAGTGAATTCAGTTGGATGTGCTTGATATGTGCTTGTTCTTAGGAAATAGTTAGCCAAGGGAAGCTTCCAAGCTGCATTACCTACAACACTGTTCCTTCTGTAGAATAACACTACTCATTTAAATACTTGCTCACACTTTTTACTCTTTTATGAACAATCTTCTGACTCTTCTTGATGATCTTCAGTGCTAATGACTTCACTGGAACTGTATATTATCCAGAGGCAGAATGACCTCTTGCAACTCTTTCCAGTCGGCTTGTACCAGTCATTGAGTCACGGTACTGCTATAATAGCGCTCCCCAAAACAACTTTCCAGTTATTGTGATGTCTCTTTAATAATCCAAGTATAGTCTGAATCTGGTCGTCTAGCCCATGTACTAGGATTTGCTAAAGTATATTATCCTTAATAAAAACAATTTATGCATTCAAAGCAATATTAATATGTTCTTTTTGTGCCAAATATAAAGATAATGGAGCAAGGGTTTCAAAAGGAACATTAAAGATAGGCTATTGTGTTTTATACATAACGAAGTTCTTTATGTCAAAAGTAGAGCTAATTATCAAAGTTTAGTGTCTATTTAATGACATAATTATTTGATTCAATCATTTGCAACATTTTGAATAGTCTAGCACTACTCACTTGCAATTTATGAATGGTTTTCAAAGGATACTGTTCAAGCCTAATTTGTATCATGAAATAATCTCTAACATTAAGTGCATCATGATACTTATATAAATCAGGTCAAAATTTGTATTGTTCATTACTTGCTTGAATTTGTTTTATGATCTCAACATGCAAATTATGAATTCTACATGCAAAAGACTCAGGTGAATCAGACATTTTAGGGTGAGGAGACATAGAAAGATGATCTACAGGCTTTCTAGGTTCATAACTATGAACACTATATGATTAGGGATGTAGGGATGGACCTTTGATAGTTTGGACTAACCTTAGGTGGGGGTTCCCCCCCCCGGGAAACACTATTGGAACTATGTTACTTTAAACCTATGACATGTTAGATGTCAAGCGTGAGGGGGTGATGAGCATATTGTTCTAAATATTTGACGTACTGGACATCAAGCATGGTGGGTGAGGAATCAGATAGTTTAAGAGGACTAATACCATGAGACTCTTATAAGACCATTTTTACATCTTTAGGCAATTCCACTAAAGAGCTTCCCAAAACTTCTTTCTCATTTTCAGACTTATGTGGACTTATAGTGTTAAGTCTTTCTCCTTGCATATTATTTTCATCTAGATCACTAAAGTTCTCAGGATTAAGTTTATATACTTGCACACAATAGTTTTTTTTTATCACCTATTTCTTTATGTTCTTGAATAACTAAGAGTTTAAAGGTGCAATTAAAGAACATATAACCTAAACCCTGACATTTAGTACACTAAACCTCTGAACTCAACCTAAACATTTCATTAACAACTTGTTTTCCCTTATCTTCTTTATAAATCTGGGCACTACTAGGATTAGGTTTATAGGGTGGAGCACCAAATGAGTATCATCTTAACAAATCTAACTTTCCTATTATTAGATAAGTTGTGCCACTCAAAGAATTGATTCATGTCCCAAATCCACATTTCAAATATCTAAGGGTTATGACAGCTGTCAAAAGTGAGGGCTTCTATTATGTTAGGACTCATGACACAAATGCATGTAACATTAACTTAGAAATGAAATTGTGATCACAAATGATTCTTGCAAGTGAAATTACAATTCAAAAATAAAGCTAATTTATTTTTATTTTTAATTTTATTTTAATGTGGAGATTAATCAAGAACATAAAAACTGGAAAATTTTAAACATGCAATGCTAGACCCTTAAGTGTAAATGATTAATTAAACATAATGTCATGATTTCTACTATTTTTGGCAAGCTTTGTAATTACCAACGAGAACTAGATGCTTAATATAAATGAAGAAAGAGGTTGATAAGAAAAAATAATAGATATGAAATGCAAAGCGAATGTTTTTAGCACAAAAGTAATTTTAAGTAAAACCTTAAATGACAAGTGCAAAATGAGACAAAGTAAAATTCAACAAATCAAAAGGTAGAGTGCTTTATTAACTAGATTACTTGGGAGTATATTGGAATTTGATGTCAATGATATGGCAACAATGCTGAAGTGGCAGTGATGAGATGACATGGGGCTGAAGTGACGGTGATGGTATGACATGGCGCTGAAGTGGCAATATTGGGATGATGTGGCGCTGAAATGCCAGTGTTAGGATGGTGTGGTGATGAAGTGGCAGTGCTTACGGGCATAAAGGGCTTAGGCATGGGGCGATGAGATGCATGGGGGTGGTAGCTTGAAGTGGCAATATTGGGATGATGTGGCGCTGAAATGCCAGTGTTAGGATGGTGTGGTGATGAAGTGGCAGTGCTAGGCTTACGTGGCATTAAAGTGGTAGTGCTAGGATGGCATGATGGTGAAGTGGAAGTACTGGAATGATATGGCGTTGAAGTGATAATGTTGGGCTAACAAGGCGTAGAAATGGAAATACTGGGATGGCGTGACATTGTTGTGGTAGTGCTGGTCTGAGGTGGTGCTGATGTGGCAGGTGGAAATCGATGACATGACATGGTGAATTATTTTGTCTTGGGAGCCTTCTGTAGTTTACTTGCCTTATGAGATTTCTTGGTTGTTGTTGCTTGAGGCGGCCGTGAGGATGCAACTTGATTTGTTTTGTTGTTACTACTGGATAGGCGTAACAGGGAATGAAGGAACGGTTGTGGCGTGAGGTGGTGACGTAGTGGTGGCTACGACTGGTGGGTTTGTAGCTGATGGTCATGACAGATGGTTTGTGACGCTTATCTGATTACTGAAGACAATGATCTGCTACTGGTTAGTGTTAAAGATCTAGCTAGTTCTTGAAGATGAATATTTTTTTTTTCAGATCAATTAGAAATTTCACAAGTCCTAATGGACCAAATTTATGCAGAACGATGAACCAAAAGAATTAAAACAAGAAAAAAAACTTTTAGAGAAAAAAGCTAAGAATTATAAGCAAAGAAAAAGAAAAATGCAACGGTCCCGATTATTCGTTTCTATCAACGCTAAAAGATCCCAACATATACTCTTAATTTGAGGCAAGAGCAGTGCTACATGTTAGCTAACTCATCCCTCTATAACTTTTATATGAACAATTATATCAATATTTATCATCTTCCATGTCTATTTTTTGTTGGAATTCCCATTACCAAACTATCCAAACTTGAATTCATGGATTTATACATTAATCAAACATTTCCTATGCATCTTTTTAACATCTTAGGATTCTATTACGTATAAAATATATTAGGAACCAACAATTGAAGTTCATTCCTCATCAACACATCAAATCTTTTTTTTTTTCATGATAACATGACTCACACAATTTCAAGCACAAACATAAAGTGTTTTAGTACAAATTAAGAAATATAAAAAGAAGTTAAAAAGATTTCACTTACCACATTTCATCAATCCTTATCACAAAACATAGAACATCATTATATTAGTATAATACCATAAAAGACTCCCCCTCCCATCATTTTTTTTTCTTTTGGCTGAACGGTGGGGGTTTCCTATAACTCCCACCTTCATCCATTCTAGTTAAAGAATGTGTGTTCTTAAACTATTTATGCTCTAGAGATTGTATTTACATTGATTTTTCATTTACCCTAATTTAATTCAAGAACCCTAAATCACATCATTTTGGAGCTTTCTTCTTATACATCCTAATACCTCAAATAACAAGTTCCAAGGGTAAAGGATTACTCTTACCTCATGAATTTAAAAGAAATTTGAGGGAGTACTTGGATGATTTTCTCCTCCCTTTTGATTTTTTTTTTATTTCTGCTGGTTCTCTCTCTCTCTCTTTTTCTCTAATTCAAATTCTTGATTTTTCACCTTACAATTCTTCTTCTTTCACTCAAGCACTTTGTAAAGGAGACATGCAAAGGATTTCTTGTTTAAAAAATAAAATGAGGGAGGGGCTATTCTCTATAGTTTCAGCCGACTATTTGGAGAAGAAAAGTCTCCATCTTACTCACTCACATGTATTTATACCCCTTCCTAATTGGGACTAAACTTTGTTTGACTATTGTCCTATTAATTCCCAATATTTCTTTCTTTTTTGTTTGACTATTGTCCTATTAATTCCTAATATTTCTTTCTCTATAACTTTTATACACTTTAATCCTCTATCTTGTAATTTTTCATTCCCACACTTTAATAGTTAGATTGATGTCATAATTTATTTATTTATTCTGAACTTACTCCATAAATATTGAATTGTTTTTTTTTTGTTTTCTAATAAATTTCAACTTGGGGGTTACAAAAAAAAAAAGTTAAAAAAAAAAGAGAAGAAGAATAGGGGTTGGAAAAATATGCAACTCTGTAATTTTTATTCAATTCATCAGAACTTCCTAACATTTAGAGAAAAAGTAGGATATAAATACAAAAACCCTAACTAGAACAAGTAGTTGAGCTTGTGGCCCACTAAATAAAATACCCAACAATAATTAAATCAAACCCAACAAATAAAGTCTAATTAATAAGCCTTAACTAAAAGTTCATATAAATTAAACTAAAACATAAGCAAAAGCCCAATCTTTATAATTATACGAGTACGAAAATAATATCTCGGGTTCGGTGTCCCCACCAATCTCTTTATGATTCTACTTCATTTACACAACTTGAGAGAACAAGAACACCCTTACTCGAAGAGATGGCTAACACACTATTAATAACTATCGCTGGCTTTTCAAGTAACTAAAAAACCCTTGTTGGTAAAGACTCTAATTCTAGCTCTTTACTTATGTTATCCAATTCCAACATTCTTTCTTAATCAACTTATGGAAATGCCAAACAATCTGAAAAGGCAACAAATCTTTGAATTAATTACAATCATTTGGAAACTTCCAATAACTAAAAAACTTTAGATTGCAAGCATGGCAATTTATTTGAAAATGAAAAGCAATCTTATCTTCTCTAATCTATTCCTAACAAAACCTTACCTCCACCAAAGCAAAACTAACTTTATATCATAAATTGAGGAAGTTATTAAGATGTCCTTAACAAAACAATGTGATTTTAATAATTATAGGAGAAAAGAATGAGAAAAAAAAAGAGATAGAGTAGGCAAATCAAAGATTGAAAATTCTCATTGCTTGTTTTTTTTGTCCTTTATACAATAATTTCTTCTAACTTAACTAACTAACTGGCTAACTAATTTTATCACATTTGATTCTCTTGGATCAATTTTAATAGCTGCATTCTTCTACTACTCTAAGTGCTATAATTGATTCTTGCTAAGCTTGTTCCTGATATCTTCTTCTTGTCAACCAATCAAGGCTACTATTCCAATCCTTTGTATAATCTTGTATGAACCATAAAACTTAAGAATCAACTTAGTACTTTTTCTTAATGCCATACTAGTTTGCTTGTAGGGTTGAAGTTTGAGGTACACCATACCCTCTACCCCAAATTCTCTTTATGTTCTTCCCTTGTCTGCAATCTATTTCATTTTATGTCTTGTCACTTCTAATTATCTTTGCAACACTTGATCCATGTTAGATTTTTTTTGAATTACCTCTTCAACTATATCCATTATTGTAGTTTCTTGTGTGGTCAATTATCTATTTGGCAGAGGTTATCCATATAAAGCTTAGAAAGTACTCATTTTGATAGCAAAATGAAAGGTGGAATTGTATCCCTCTAGTATAAGCTAGTGACAACCTTATCCCTATATGTGACAATAGTTGTTGCCAATCCATGAAATTTGTAGAAATGATCCACGGATATCTGAGCTACCTTTTAGGATGTAAATGAGTGTGTGTGCTAGTGTAATGAAATGTCCATACTTGGTGAATTTATAAACTATCACCGTGATTGTATCATTTCTCTATGATTTTAGTAGTATTTCTATGAAATCCATAGCTTTATCTTTCCATGTTATTTTTGGTATTGATAGAGGTTGAAGTAATCCAGGATATGTTATTTTTTCCATTGAGCCTACTTGCAAGTATCATATTCTTTCACAAACCTTATAACTAGTGTTTTTATTGAAGACCAATATAACATTGACTTAAGCCTCTTGAATGAATTATATATTCTTGTATGACCCTTTATGTATGAATCATATGTTGAAGAACAATAGTTTATCCTAAGTTATTATTTAATGAATATATTGATCTTGTTACCATATATGAGTTCTAATGAATCAAAAATTAATTAATAAATTAATTGACTCAAAGTTAGATGTTGAGTATGCTCAAACTATCATATGTATGATATTATTGATAAAGACATGTACTCTAAGACATATACTCTAAGGGAAAGGAGATGATACCATATCACGTGTAAGATTTCAATTTAATATTGTGTGAGAACCTAAAGATTATTAGTAATCTTTACTTGTGCCCTTGAGACTCTAGTCTATTTCTCAAGGCTTAGATTTGATGTTCCCTATCTTATTATGTTTCCAAAGATTTATGAATAATTCAATCTAGAAGGACATTACTATAAAAACAAGTTAATTAGAAGTTGACAAAATAAAAAAACAAGGAAGATTATTTTGGTATTATTAATTACATCGACTTGTATTTATTGGTTGACCAATTATGTTTGTTTATGTGATAAGATATAATTACGAATACATGAGAGATAAAAGAGGTGATAAATTATCAAGGGTACTGCATACTGCATCTACTCTATGTCCTATGATTTGAGAAGCTATATAGACTACCAAAATTTTTAAATATCCAAACGGAATATTCTATCGGTATTTATATTTTTGGTCTCTCGGCATGAATTTTATCGACGGGCTCACGAACAAAAATACTTTGTTGAAGAAACTATCGTCAATTATTTGTGGTTTGTTAGTGAGTTCGTTAGTAATAAAATTATTGATGGATTTACTGATGAAAAAAGCGCGTTAAAAACAAATTTACCGGTTTAATTCTGTAGGTATTTCCATCAATGAATAAAATATATTATCGACAAAAATACTATATGTAATTCCAATTTTCTGAAATATATATCCTAACAAATATATAGCAACTGAACTCTCGAAGTGTCTAGTCAAATAGCCCATTAACAGTAACTATGATTTTTATAAAATTAACGAGATAGTTAATCTCATCCCTCGTGATTGGGAGATTAAGAAAAAAGTAGATTTGGGTCACTTGTTATGGGTCAACCTAATGCATATTAATATTAATTATATTAATAAATAATAGAAAATGATAAGGGTTCAAATGATGCTAGGTAACATCCTGATTTGTTAGTTATAAAGGTTGTAATTCTTCACTTATAAATATATTTGTTAACATTTATATTTATAGACAAGTAAGAAAAGGAAGAAAAGTATATGAAAGAAAAGAGGAGAAGGAATCTCAAAGAAAACTCCATGTCAATTCTCAAAAGAATCGTTTTTGCAAGCTTAGGATATTTTTCAATTAAGAAACTTCTTGACATGTAAGCTATTTGACATCACTTGGGAAAAAGTTATGGATTGGAATACTGGCTCTTAGCTTTACTTTGACAGTGGTGGCCTTTTTCTCAACACTAACAACCAGCAATTGTTCCCATCTGTTAGCTTTAGTTCTTTACTGAGATGAGAGGATTTGAGATCTTTCTTTTTATTCAAGTGGTAAGCCTTTACTCGCAGTTGTAGTTAAAAGTGTCCCATGTTATAATTTACTGTTCCTAATACACGCAGTTGCCAATTTTCCACTTTAACTTATCGTTATGCCTGCCATAGGTGAGAAATGCCCTCCAAGACGAAGAGAAGGCCGGTGTGGAATAGGCTATGATAAGGGCAAGAATAGTATTGTGCTTGCCAAGTTCCATGAAGGATGGATCCTTTCCATTAGTAGTAATTTATAGGAGACCAAAGAAAGAAGTCATGGATGGGCCAAATGATTATTTCTCCTTTTCTACTTGTTTTGTTGCTTTTAAGAGTAGATGTTGAAAATTGCTTCCTGGAGCTGTCAAAGAAGGAGCTGTCAACAAATCTTTTTGTTTCTGTTATTTCTAATTATCATGCTAATAATAAGCTATTATCCTATTCTCTAGGAATTAGTTATTCTGTTTTTATGTTAACAGATCATAACATGATTTCATGCTATAAGTTTGGTATTCTGTTTCTTTATTTTTGAATATACATGTGTAACGATTGCATGGAATGCATGCAATCAACATTATTCATTCTAGACAAATAAATTCAATACAATATTTGCTGTCTCTTATCTTCTATCTTACTTCTTCACCTAAACACTTTTCTTCCAAACACTTCCAAACACTTTCAATTGGTATCAGAGCTATTATCTTAAAGGGACCTGTAATGGAGGCTGAAACAAGTTTCTCTCAAATTTCTTCTCCCATCTTTGATGGAGAAAATTATCAACTCTGGGCAGTAAAAATGGAGACTTATTTGGAGGCGTTGGATCTTTGGGAAGCTATTGAAGAAGACTATGAAGTTCATCCTTTGCCAAATAATCCAACAGTTGCTCAGATCAAAAATCATAAAGAGAGAAAAACAAGGAAATCAAAAGCAAAAGCTTGTCTATTTGCAGCTGTTTCCACAACAATCTTCACTAGGATTATGTCTCTTAAATCAGCAAAAGATGTTTGGGATTATTTGAAGAAGGAGTATGCTGGAGATGAAAGAATTCGTGGCATGCAAAGTCTTAATCTAATAAGAGAATTTGAACTACAGAGAATGAAAGATTCTGAAACCATCAAAGAGTATTTAGACAAATTACTTGGAATTAATTATCAACAAGGTAAGATTACTTGGCACAACCTTCTCTGATTGCAGAATTGTAGAGAAAATACTTGTAACTGTGCCTAACGTTATGAAGCATCCATAACCACCTTGAAGAATACAAAGGATCTGTCCAAGATTACCTTAGCAGAATTGATAAATGCCTTGCAGGCTCAAGAGCAAAGGCGACTTATGAGGCAAGATCGAGTTATTGAAGGAGCTTTACAAGCAAAGTATCCCGATTCTGATAAGAAGAAATTCTTCAAGAAGAATCAGGTTTCAAACAGTAGTAAGACTATTGTCAATCAATTCCAGAACAGAGGAAAATTTTTTAAGAGAAACTTTCCACCATGTCAACACTGCAACAAGTTAGGTAATCCACCATTCAAGTGCTGGAAAAGACCTGATGCAAAATGCAGTAAATGTCATCAAATGGGACATGAAGCAATCATCTGCAGAACAAAATTTTAGAAACAGGATGAAGATGCTCAGGTTGCCAGTCAAGATAATGAAGATCAAATGTTTGTAACTACATGTTTTTCAGTCCAGACTTCTTCAGATCACTGGCTAATTGACAGTGGATGCACAAATCACATGACTTTTGATAAGAGTCTCTTCAGAAATTTGCAAACTACTGAAGTTGCAAAGGTCAGAATTGGAAATGGTGATTGTATAGCAGCAAAGGGAAAAGGAACTGTTGCCATCACTACCAACTCAGGTACAAAAACTATTTATGATGTTCTTTATGTACCTGATATGGATCAAAATTTGTTGAGTGTTGGACAATTAATAGAGAAAGGCATGAAAGTGGTTTTTGAAAATCAATCTTGCTATATTTTTGATGCTGCTGGACAAAAAATATTGCAAGCCAAAATGAGAGGAAAAAGCTTTTCATTTTTACAATTTGAGGAGGAGCACACAACCTTTCCCACAAAACTGAATGACATGAAAGTATGGCATAAGAGGTTGGGTCACTGTCATCAATAGAGAATGATCAACATGAAGAAGCATGAAGCTGTAAGAGGAGTGCCTTCATTTACTGATTTGCTGCCAAATTGTAATGCTTGTCAATTGGGTAAGCAAAACAGAAAACCATTTCCAAAGTCAACATGGAGATCTACACAGAAACTTCAGTTGATCCATACAGATGTTGCTAGTCCACTTAGCACACCTTCAATAAAAGGTAGTCGATATTACATACTTTTTATTGATGACTTCACCAAAATGTGCTGGATCTTCTTCATTAAATACAAGTCAAAAGTAGCTGGGATTTTTTGGCAATTCAAGAAGAATGTGGAGAATAAAAGCAGATGTAAAATTCAATCCATTCGGTCAGACAATGGTACAGAATACACCTCATCAGAATTCAATCTTTATTGTGAAGAAGCTGGCATTGAACATCAATTCACTGCCCCTTACACTCCTGAACAGAATGGAGTCAGTGAAAGAAGAAATCGATATATTATGGAGATGGTGAGATGCATGCTACATGAAAAGAATTTGCCAAAGATGTTTTGGGCAGAAACAGCCAACACAACTGTCTTCCTTCAAAACCGACTTCCAATAAAATTACTAGAAGAGAAGACTCCTTTTGAAGTTTGGTATGACAACAAACCTTCATTAAGTTTTCTTATGATCTTTGGCAACATTTGTTTTGTTCTTGGTCCACAGATCAAAAAGGACAAGCTTGACAAGAAGGTAGTGTCAGGAATTTTTGTTGGCTACAATGATGTTTCTAAAGCCTACAGAGTTTATCATCCTCAAACTCAGAAGATGGTTATTACAAGGGATGTTCATTTCCATGAAGAAAAACAATGGGATTAGGGAGACACACAAAGAAATGTGCAGCTGTCAGATTTGTTGTAGGATGAATTAGTTGATGATTCACCAATTACGGCATTGTAGGATGAGGATGAATTAGTTGATGATTCACCAATTAGAGGCACTGAATCCCTTGATGATATTTATCAAAGGAGCAATGTAGCTATTTGTGAACCAGAAGGCTATGAAGAAGCCAAACACAATCCAGAATGGCAAAAGGCAATGCAGGAGGAGATATGCATGATTGAGAAGAATTGCACATGGGAACTTGTTGACAGACCACCAAACAAAAATGTTATTGGCGTGAAGTGGATTTTCAGAACTAAACTGAATGCAGACAATACCATCAACAAGTATAAAGCCAGGCTGGTTGTTAAGGGTTATGCTCAGATTTATGGTGTTGATTATTCAGACACATTTGCACTTGTGGCAAGGATGGATACCATACGATTCTTGTTTGCTGTTGCTGCACATAGGAAATGGAAAGTTTTCCAGTTAGATGTTAAATCAGCTTTCTTGAATGGCATTCTACAAGAAGAAATTTATGTTGAGCAACCAACTGGTTTTGTGACTCAAGGAAAAGAAGACAAAGTTTGTCTACTAAAGAAAGCTCTCTATGGATTAAAACAAGCACCTAGAGCTTGGTATGGCAGAATTGATGACTATTTGATAGGTTATGGATTTCAGAAGAGTTTGTCAGAAGCAACTCTTTATGTGAAGAGAATCAACGATGATATACTCATAATATCTCTTTATGTTGATGATCTCTTAGTGACAGGAAGCAATACAGTGCAGGTTGCAGAATTCAAGCTAAATATGATGCAAGTCTTTGAAATGACCGACCTTGGTCTCATGAGTGTCTTTCTGGGAATGGAAATTATGCAAAACAGAGAAGAAATATTCATTTGCTAGAAGAAGTATTCAAGGGAAATCCTGAAGAAATTCCAGATGGATAATTGCAAGCCGACAGCTACTCCTATGAATTAAAAGGACAAATTCAGCAAAGAAGATGGCACTGCCAGAGTAGATGAAGAAAAATTCAGAAGCTTGATTGGATGCTTGCTGTATTTAACAACAACTCGACCTGACATACTTCATGCAACAAGTATTCTATCTCGGTTTATGCATTGTCCAACCGAAATTCATATGAGAGCAGCTAAAAGAATTCTGAGATACATCAAAGGAACATGCAATTTTGTTGTTAAATTTTTAAAGTGTCAAGATTTAAAACTACATGGTTTTTCTGACAGTGATTGGGGTGGCTTTATTGATGACATAAAAAGTACCTCTGGATTCTGTTTTAATCTAGGATCTGCTATATTTTCATGGTCATCTAAGAAGCAAGATATCGTGGCTCAATCTACTGCAGAGGAAGAGTTCATTGCAGCCACAGCTGCAGTGAATCAAGCATTGTGGTTACAAAAGTTGTTACGAGATTTATACATGGAAGAAGAAGAAGAAGCAACTGAAATCTCAGTTGACAATCAAGCAGCTATTGCAATATCTCATAATCCAGTGTTTCATGGAAAAACTAAACATTTTAACATCAAACTGTATTTCTTGCGTGAGGTGCAGAAAAATGGTGAAGTTAAATTGATTTATTGCAAGTCTGAAAATCAATTGGCTGATCTGTTTACTAAACCACTTACAGTAAACTGGTTTGAGTTTTTAAGACAAAGGATTGGAGTTTGCAGCTCCTCAAGCAAGGAGGAGTGTTGAAGATTGCTTCTTAGAGCTGTCAAAGAAGGAGCTGTCAACAAATCTTTTTGTTTCTGTTATTTCTAATTATCATGCTAATAATAAGCTATTATCCTATTCTCTAGGAATTAGTTATTCTGTTATTATGTTAACAGATCATAGCATGATTTCATGCTATAAGTTTGGTATTCTGTTTCTTTATTTTTGAATATATATGTGTAATGATTGCATGGAATGCATGCAATTAGCATTATTCATTCTAGACAAATAAATTCAATACAATATTTGTTGTCTCTTATCTTCTATCTTACTTCTTCACCTAAACACTTTTCTTCCAAACACTTTCAGTAGAGCTTACTGATCAGAGATAATGAGAGGAATGGAATATGAAACGTGTTTGAACTCAACACATGCACATGGACAAAATACCTACCATGTTCCCAGCAACTCCAATATTCAACAACTTGACTGCCCGGAGTTTCATGAATAGCCAGTGAGCCACCGGAATCACCTTACGCAAACGAACATCCCTTTCTTTCTCTTCGTTTCCAGACAACATGGGGCAGAAACACCGTCTTGCCCAAGAAGACTGACTCCTATCGTAAGTTACTTTTTTGGTGTCGATATCTCATTTTTAAATCTTAATTTTTTGTAATGTCATCAACAATTGATTTTAAATATTTATAACTTGTTTATTTCTCAAATTAACAATTGAATTATACGATAAATTAAGCAATTAAATGTTGGAAATAAGATATTATCCAATCATCCAAAAAGTTAAAGAGTCCTGGAAGAATTTGGATTAGAGGCTAATGGTTCTCCCTATTTAATTAATTAATTAATTGAGTAGGGTTTTTTTTTTCCCTCTCCTTGCAATAATACAAGGGAAACAATTGTCATTAGAGCAATAAATGGTGGCCAGTTAGTCGGTCACATAAAAAGCCATACATTCCTCAAACTTTCCACACTCAAGTGAAAGTCCAGGCACACGATCCCGTAATGGAAGAGATCACAATCATAATGGCAGCACTCTCCACCCTCAATTCTCCCCAACTCACAGATATCACAAGCTCCATCCTCTCGCAAACCGTCCACCGCCGCCGCCGCCTCTCGTCCCTCCTCTGCTCTCCCTCTCTTTTCTCCCTCACCTTACACCATCTCCATTCCCTCTCCCTCATTCAGAAGACCTTAATCATTTCCAAACACCTCCTCTCATTCCTTCACTGCCTCACACGTCACTTCCACCCAACAACCCTTATTCCACCGCACCCCAACACCACCATCAAACACCGTGACCTCGACGCTGCATTGCTTCTTATTTTCCTTTGTGATGTACACCAAGAAAACCCTGAAATACTTAAAACACCAATCGCTGAATGGCGTGAGGGTTTGAGGAAACATTACTCTGAAACTGTGCTAAGGCAAACAAGCATTGTGGTGCATTATGGTGGTGTCCTTCTACCATATGTGGAGATGATAATAAGGTGTTGGCGGTTCGTTGGTATGATGGCTGGTTGTACAGTGAGGGAGGGGAGGGAGTTGGCAGCAGCTCCGGCAGCAGTGGTGGCGCTTCCGGCAGTAGAGGTGAGAGGAGGTGGTGAGGAGTGTGTGATATGTAGGGAAGAGATGAGAGAAGGTAGAGATGTGTGTGAATTGCCATGTGAACACTTGTTTCATTGGATGTGCATTTTGCCATGGCTAAAGAAGACGAATACCTGCCCATGTTGCAGGTTCCAGCTTCCAACTGAAGATGTGTTCGGAGAGATCGAACGGCTGTGGAGTGGTATGATCAAGATTGGTAATGGGGCCCTCAGTGGGGAATATTGCACGTGATCGATGTTGATAATGGCATGTATTGTAGACGTGGAAGAACGCAAGGACTTATTGGCCTCTAGTGAATTTGGACATTTGTGCATCTACGAGGCAAACGTATATAGTATAATGAATGGCTGCGATGAACAGGCTTTAGAGGATCACTTGTTGATGATAAAGACCCTGTGGTTTAGGTTTGGGGCATGCTTGTAGAATTATCGATTTGTAGCTAAATAGATGTAAGGATTGCATGTATTATTGGGGTTGCTTGGAAAAGTGTAGATTATTAGAATATATATATATATATATATATATATATATTAGATATATATATATATATATATATAGTTGCACAATTTGTTACTATAGCTTTCGCAATTACATTAATTTTGTGGGTTAATTGTATTTTATTTTTGTATAAAGATAAATTTAAAATATTTAAATTATTTGTTATGCAAAATTCAAATTATAGATGTCATATTAATTTTAATTTAGGGTTTGATATTATTATGTTTAAATCAAATTAGGTTAGATCAATCAAATGATCTAACTAGATTAATTTTTAAATTACTTTAATTTTAAACTTGATTAGAATATTAAATTCTAAATTACTCAATTTTTTTAATCAACTCATCAAAATATATTAGATTCTTCCACTATATTTCAAATATATTAGATTCTAAATTATTGAAAGATAATAGACCATCTTTCCTTGTTTGAACATCACACCAATCATAGGTTAACACGAGATGACATGCCCGCTCGCTGCCACGAGTTTATAAATTAAATGTACTTGATAGTGTTATAATTGTGAACCAGCGCTAGATAAGTAATAGAAACTAAAAGTACGATGGAGCAAATATTTCATGACGGAAAAAAATTGTGTTGGTGATCAAAAACTTAGAGACTGAACAATATGTTTTGTAACAATCTACAGCATTTTATGAGGAAAGATAGAGTGCTTTCGCCACATGATTTAGCTTTTCTGTTAATAAAAAGCAAAAAAAATTACAAAGCTAAATTTTCTACCAACTTAATGTTAAAAAAAACCAACAAAGATAATTTTGGAAGGAAAATAAACCCATGAGAAAAAATATTGTAGCAATTGACAATGTTTTGTGAGGAAAACTACTGTGTTTTCCCTAATAAAATAAACTAAAAAACTGTTTAGAGAAATATTATAGCAATCCACAGTTTTTTGTGAGAAAAACTATAACGCTTTTGTTATATGATTTAACTTTATTATAATTATAATTCTTAACCAACTCAATATTAAAAAAAAATCAACAAAGATAATTTTGGAAAAAATCATAAAAAAATCATATGGGAAAACACTGCAACAATTCACAGTGTTTTAAAGAAAAACAATTACAAAGCTAAATTCTTAATTAGCTCAATATTAAAAAAAATCAATAAAGATAATTTTAGAAAAAAATAACAAAAAAAACACCAAAAAAGGGGAAAAAATCATGTTGGAAATACTATAGCAATTCACAGTGTTTTGTGATGAAAGCTACAGTGCTTCCTCACATAATTTAGCCTTATTCATAATGACTTATAATTGTAATTCTCAAACAAGTCAATATTAAAAAAATAAAATTGACAAAGATAATTTGAAAAAAATTATAAGAAAAAAAAAACTATGTGGAGAGACACTGCAGCAATCCACAATGTTTTGTGAGAAAAGGTAAAATGCTTTCCCCACATAATTAAGCTTTATTATAAAGTTAAATTCTAACCAACTCAATATGAAAACAAAATCGACGAAGATAATTTTAGAAAAAATTATTACAAAAAAAAAGAAAACACAAGAAATTGAAAAAAAAACCATGTGAGGAAAAACTGTATCAAAGTACGGTGATTTCATGCAGAATTATAAGTCAGATTAAGGTCCCGTTTGTTTGCTAGAAAGTAGTTTCCTTTTGGAAAGTAAATTTCGGGAAAGTGAATTCCAAGAAAGTGAATTATTTTCTGATGTTTGGCAGTGTAATGAAAAATAAGTTGGAAAACACTTTCCATTATTTGGTTATGTCATAGAAAATGAGCTGGAAAATAACTTATTAATGTTTTATTTGTCTCAAGATTATTAAAATAATAAGGAACAAATCTTACAAATTAAAAAGTTGAATGAGAATGAAATTGAAAAAAAAATAAAATTTAATAAATTATCTCAAATAAAATAAATAATAATCAAAATAATAAAGATCAAATCTAAAAAATAAAAAAAATAAAAGATGAAGAAATTAAAATAATAATAATTAACATTTCATAAATTATTTCAAATAAAATAAGTAACAATCAAAAGAATGAGGATCAAATTTGATACATAAAAAATTTCAATAAAAAAATGATAGGGGAAAAGTAAATAACAATTATAAAAATGAGGACCAAAGTTAACATAAAAATTAAATTTTAAGAGATGAAATTGAAAAATAAATATTTAAAATATTATTATATATATATATATAGCAATCAAAATTTTGAGCACCAAATTTGATATAATCAACAAATAATATGATATTTTTAATTTTTTCACAACTTCCAGAAAGTGTTTTCCACCCAAATTTTCCAGGAAACCAATTTCCTGGAAACCAATCTAAATTTTTCTTTAACTGGAAAGTGTTTTTTGTTGATCAATTTTTCTAATGGCAAACAAACATAAAAAATTTAAAAAATAATTTTCTGAAAAGTAAATTTTGAAAAACAAACATGGCCTAAAAAAACAAGATATTAATATAGTACATGGATACTCTAAGTTGGGCTCTATGCAATAGTTGTACCCTAGAAAGCAGTATGTTGGCCAAATAAGAGAGGCTTTCATCTGACTTCAAAAGCAATTCTATGAAAGCCCAACCACCCAAGAAATCTGAACAGCATCAAGTTCAATTTTGGAATGGGTGGGCAAACAAGAACCAAAATTGAAAAAGATAAATTCATTTTCCAATTACCCCCACTTCGGCTCATTTCATGCCAAGGTTCTACAATCTGAAGATAAGAGCACTCTTTTGAATAAGCGAAAAGACATTAATATTAATATTTACAAATCTATAAACTAATAGAGTATATGAAAATCATGCTAGTAGTTATTAATTGTTCATGGTTCATCATGATTTTTCTATGATTTTATGGGCATTTTAGGTCTTTTAAGTTTCATTTCAGTCTCCACGGTTCTACTGAGTTTTGTTTTGATCCTTACCTTCATTGAAAGAGAAAGAATGTTGTTTATTCGTCTTGCTAGGGTTTTACTAATCTAGTTTTATCATGAAAGTTCCACATATGACAACATAATATACTTCTTTGAGATAATTGGAGATACAAAAAGGAATCTTCTGTATGAGAAGAACAGAGAGACAGAGAGAGAACAGAATTTGAGGAAGAATAGAAGAGAAGAGAGAACAAAGAAGCAGGAACAGAGAATGAGAATAATCTTCTGTAGATCGTTTTGAACTATACTGCTCATCAGCTTTATGTTGGTTGAAAGGTTTGTAGGGTGTAATACCTGTTAGTCTTTAATTGTTAAATGAAGAACTAATTCTGGAAGTAATTATGTTTCTTCTTGCAACTGCAACAATTGATTCTTCTTACCATTTCGCCTTATCAAAGGCTTGTATTAAGGTAGTATTAGTGATTTTAACTCCTCAAACCTCTCCATATATTCATCAGCATCACCTTCTTGTATTAGATTGTTAAACTTCTCGACTATATCAGCCCTATTACCAAACCTGCTGCATATGGCCCCCGAGAATTCTTCTCAATCCATCGAACATTTTACACCGCACATATAACCTTCAACTGCTTTACCTTCCAAGTAAAGAGAGGCTAGTTCCACCCATTGTTATGAAAGAGTTGAATTGAGCTTAAAAAACTTCATGCACTTCCTCAACCATCCCCTAGGATTTTCACCCCAGAATGATGTAAGATTCATCCTTGGAAGAGATGTATTATACACAACTCTTTGATGTTCCTGACTACCGGTTCGATCTCCCGGAATGTGACTCCTTCCTCTTGGTAGCATTCCTTCTTGATTATCCATTGTTGGTGTATTCAATATTCCCTTGGAGTGGCTTCCCAAATCCTATCCTGCTATTTGATTAGCAAGAAATGTTTGGAATTGTTTTGATAACGTTTCAATCTGCAAGCTAATCTGATCAGCCCTCGTGTTTTGCTCCCCCAAAATGTTGCCATTTATTTTGCTGATCAACCAAAGATTCCTGAAAATATTCCCGCTGAAAATTCTGCATTTGTTCCTTAAATTTCTTGCAGTGTTCTTGCATATTTTTCAATCTGTAATTTTCCACCATCTTGATTGGATCTTAAAGCTCTAATACCAATTGTTAAGCTCAACTTTTATGTCTTTCATATTCTACATTTTTCTTTATAGCATATTTTGAAGGTGGGGTTATATCTACATTTTTTATTCATTTTTGTTGATTGTTGATTAGAGGGGTATCTATCAGTTTCAATCATTGTTATAGCTCTTTCTTTCGTTTGAGTGCTGATGAAGGTCCTTTGCCCAAGCTATGCTAGTAAGGTGGGCAGATTCATAATTCAAAATCAATTAGAACGGCTGCCATAGTCATCAATCATTAGTAAATACTAAAAGAAACACGAGCCACTACTCCTTTCTTTGAGTGCAATGCAAGCTGATTCCAACACTTCAATAGATCGAGTAGCAGACAATGTTGAAGTTACAAAAGATAATGAAGTGATGATGACAAGAAAAATACAATACTGTTGAAATTATTACAGATGGGAATTACACTACACTGACAAGTAGGAGTAAGTGTAAAAACAAATGGAAAATACAATTATTGAGAAAAGTGGTGAAAAAACTCGATTGGTGTCGAAGAGGAAGACAATTCAGGGACATCTAGGGTCAGGCTCAATGAGATTGTAGCTCCGTGACATAATTCAAGATTCTGATTTTTTTTTCTTTTTTTCATGTAGCCATACGTTATATATAGTACTCATATTATATAGTATATTGTGTTATCCACTGCAGTGGGTCAATATTAAAAAAAAATGTAAAAGAAATATTAAGAGCATTAGAGAATATTTTAGACCCAATAGACTTGGATCTGACTGTTATGGCAGACCCAAGTGACTTTGGTTTGGTGTTTGTCGTAGCCCTACGCGACTTGAATCTGGCATCCGTGCCTGATTAGTTTTTTTTATAAATTATTTTTATTTTTTATAAAAAAAATATTTAAACTATTTTTAAGTATTCTAAATAGAAATTCTAATTAATTTTTTTATAAATATTTTTATTTTTTATAAAAAAACATTTAAACTACCGTTAAAGTATCCTAAACAAAAATGCTAATTGGTTTTTTTTATAAATTATTTTTTTATATAAAATAAAAATTTAAACTATCTTTTCAATATCCTAAATAGAAATTCTAATTAATAAAAAAATATTTAAACTACCCTTCAAGTATATTTAACAAAAATCCTAATTAATTTTTTTAATCAAATAAAACATTTAAATTATACTTAAAACATCCTAAATAAATTTTTTTATAAAGTTTTTCTATTTTTTTATAAAAACAATTTATATTATCCTTGAAATATCCTAAACAAAAATCCTAAGTAATTTTCTTATATATAAAAAAAACATTTAAATTATCCTTAAACTATCCTGAATAATATTTTTTTTATTTTTTATAAAAACAATTTAAATTATCCTTGAATTATTCTAAACAAAAATTCTAATTAAGTTTTTTATTTTGTATAAAAAAAATATTTAAACTATCCTTGAAGTATTCTAAATAATTGTTTTTTTATTTTTTTATAAAAATAAATTTAAACTATCCTTGAAGTATTTAAAACAGAAATTGTAATTAATTTTTTTAAAAAAATGTAAATTGTCCTTAAAGTATGCTAAATAGAAATCCTAATTAATTTGTTTTTTAGTATTTTTTATTTTTTATAAGAAAAAAACATTTATACTATCCTTAAAGTATCCTAAATAGAAATTCTAATTAATTTTTTTTTATTTTTTAATAAAAAAAGATTTAAACTTAAAGTATCCTAAACAAAAATTCTAATTAATTTTTTTATATATTTTTTTATTTTTTATTAAAAAAATTAAATTATCCTTGAAGTATCTTAAACAGAAGTGCAACTATGACAAACCCAACAGACTTAAGTCTAACGGCCATGTCTAATTAATTTTTTTATAAATATTTTTTATTTTTTATTAAAAAAACATTTAAACTATTTTTGAAATATTCTAAACAGAAATTCTAATTAATGTTTTTTAGAAAAAAATATTTAAATTACCATTGAAATATCCTAAACAAAAATGCTAATTAATGTTTGTTATTTTTTATTAAAAAAATTTAAATTATCTTTAAAGTATCCTAAACAGGAATTTTAATTAATTTTTTATAAGAAAAACATTTAAAATTTCCTTAAAGTATCATAAACATAAATTATAATTATTTTTAAAAAAATTTATTAAAAAAATATTCAAACTATCTTGAAGTATTTTTATATTTTTTTTTATTTTTTTATAAAAAAAATTTAAAATATCTTTTAAATATCCTAAATAGAAATTTTAATTATTTTTTTAATTTTAATTTTATTTTTTATAAACTCTTGGATTTGGCGGTCATGTGAGACCTAAAATATTCGTGTAAGACGGATAAGCCAAACCCAATAAACTTGGGTATGATAGTTATACATGATTTGACAAATAAAAAAAAAATAATTATATATTTTAATTGTCATAAGAGAAAAATTATCTAAAAAAAATAAAATTAATATTACAATATGTAATAAAACATCTTGATTCACGTTGATCTCTCTCTCTTGATTCACGTTGATTTCTCCAACACGGATTGTCTCTTGGATGCCATTAAATGCCAGTGAGTATTGCTAAATTTGAAAGTGGTCCAACTGAAATGTCTGCCTATGTTTACTTCTGGAGGTGGAGCTTATGATAGGATGTTTTCACACAGTGAAAGTGGCTGATTTCACTGTCTTGTTTTAAAAGAAAGGAAATCACGGTGGTTTCTGAGGTGAAAATTAACGCGAAGAGAAAAAGAGCAACGAGCCAAAGCAAAAATGATGAAGGGTGGCAGTGGTAATAAACAAAGTTGGATTTAAAGGCACCTGACATGAGCAAGAGAGACCAAAGCACTAGCTTTTGAACATAGGTAGCTCCTCCCCTATCTTTCATACAAATTTTCACAGTTTCGGTTCTGAGAACAGTAGTGGTTGGGATAAATGTCTTCCACATTTCTTTCTTTCCAGAGAATTTAACTCATCAAGGAGGCTCAGTGACAGAGAAAATGACAGCTACCGGGAAGGATGGAAAAGGATGGAGGTGGGCTCTTGTTGATCTCTCTGTTTTCTCTTCTTTAATTGTTCTTATCTCTCACATTTTGAGATGGATTGCCTCTCAGTATTCGTGAAAGCAAGAAAATGGAAGGAGAGGATAGTTTGAGGACTCTAGAATGCCTGAGAGGAAGGTTGCAGGCAGAGAGACAAGCTTCAAAGATTGCTAAAGAGGAGGCAGAGCTCATGGGCAATAAGGTCTGTTCCTTCTATCCCTGACATCTGGATGGCCTTTAATTTACTTTTTTTCTTCTCCTTCTGGGTAGATTGATGTTATTGCATGCTTCGCATTTGGGATGTCAATATACAACCACAATGCATCAATTGTAAGATCTCAAGTTTCATTTTCATCTATTTTTTGATGGTATAGTTAATAGAGCTAGAGGACAAACTCAGAGAAGAGATCAAATTGAGGAAAGAAGCTGAAAAGAAGCATAAATTCTTGATGAAGAAGCTTGAGTCCTTGAAGATTTGGCCTGCGTCAGAGGGATCAGAGAAGTCAAGTTCATCTGAGATTAGTGGATTTTGTAGCGCATCATCCACAAGTACTGCAGGCCACAAAGACCCCGAAGAATCTGAATCCAAGCCCCAAGTCATAATCACAGCAGACTCACAAGATATGAAAGACAATGGCTCTGAAACAACTACATCCAATCAAAATATTTGTCCTGTTTCCGATTCCATCGGAGAGACTCAAGATTCAAATGCTGACAATAACCTCAAAGATTGTTCTTTAGATAAATCAAGGCATGAAACCGTTGCATGTTCACAAGATTCAAAGATTGATGATCAAAGGTATCAAGTTCAACATGCTTTGTCCTTTTCAATAGCCACTTTTATCTATGATAATTTAATGGGGTTTCTTTAAGCTAATTAAGTCAATATTATGATAATCTCTTTCAGTTCTGCGAGCATTAAAGCATCAGTGGTGGAGATGGAGAAAAATGCAGGAAATGAGAGTGATAACGAGGCTTACGTGAATAATTCTTTGGCACTAGTCCCATTGAGTTTGCCAGCTTCTACCAAGAAAAGTGAGTTGAAGGTAGTCAATAGAAGTGTTATTGAAGTTCTTGACGCTTTAAGGCATGCCAGGGAGCAGATACAAAGCTCAATGGAGAGAAGACACACGATTAGAGTTTGCCCAACTTGAATCCGTGTGTGTTAAATGCTAATGATGTGAGATATATAGCTAATAACACAAATAGCAGAAAGAGACATTAGGATGGGCCTGTGTTCTTCTTGCATTGAAGCAAGAAATGGCAAACGTGATGAGGAGGGTTGAACATTGATTAGTTAATATCATTGCATGGATAATAAAGTCATATGATAGTGAGCATCAAAGAAAGCATGTGATGTAGGGAATTATCAAGGATTTGTTGTCCAGTTGATGCTGGACCTGGGTCCATGAAGGTCGTATTCTTTCTTGTTTCCATTCTCTTTTCGAGTTTGATTAAGATGGTATTTCACATTATAATCCAACTGTATTTTTAATTTTTTTTACTTTAAATTAATTATTTTGAAATTATTTTAATATACTAATATTAAAAATAAATTTAAAAAAATTATATAAAAATTAAACGCGTCACTTCATTGTTGATTATCGTGACTTGCTCCAACCTGGAGTACCGGGCTTATGACAGCCGAGGCTTACTAATTTGTTTCTATAAATACATAGCGTTAAGGTTTAGTGCCCTTAGTGTTGTGTTTGAAGCTACTTTTGATGAAACTACATATATAGCAAGCAAATCAGAGTGGACAAAAGATGATCCGATGGTGGCGACTTCATAAGCTAGCATACTTTTTCTGTTTCTGTAGTTTATATATTAGGATCATCTTTATCACACTAGTGCCAGACCAGATAACCCTTTCTTGGAAAATCTAGCCGCTTTGATTTCACCAGAGGCTTCTTACATATTAATTTTATCATTTCAATTCAAATCCTAACATCCATTTCACTCTGATTCAACCAAAAACGAGCGTCACTCATGGCTTTTGAAGTTAAGGAAGCATGCACAAAGCTTTAAAATAAGATGGCGGTGAAGATTTTTAACCCCCAGATTTTCAAATGCAGCCTTGAAAACCAGAACAAGACTTCAGAGGGGACTGAGCAAGGTTTTTGTCTCTAATAGTAAACCTGCCAGAACTTCAGACCGAGTTTGCTTACTGCACACATTATTCCCTGAACTTGATGAGCATTTTTTGGTCTATCCTTGGATTACATGCCATCCCATCACGTGTATGAGTATATCCAGATACCAAAACAGTGCATATTTTTTGGATTAACTTGTAGACACTTCAAAGACGATGTTTTGTTGTCCTATTAAGACAATTTCTTATACCTTTGCAGGCACCCGAGGAGCCTGGTCTTCTCCAATTTGCAAGTTCAACATCAGCCCAAGAAAAGAATCCAGTCTTTTTCTTTGGGTTGCGTCTAGTCGAAAACCAAGCCAACCTATTGACTGTGGTTCGAGTGTCATAAACCCAATACCCATGGAAGATTCAAGGATCAAAGTTCCAAGCACCCAGTTCTCAAAAACACATAATTACAAAGTGATGGGTCCCAATCAAAGCTATGAAGTTGTTTTAAGGAAGATAGAATTCTACTTGGGTGAGAATAGACATAGTAATTTATCTGGAATAAGCTTGCTTTATTAATGACAATAAAAAGTTTTTATACAAAAAGGAATTAACAACTATTCCTAATTTTGAGATCACATCATTGTATTAACTGTTAGAAAATAATATAAATCATATTTTGAAACTTCACCTAATAGTTTAAGCTATTAGATTGAGATGATTTTTTAACATGGTATTAAGCCTTAATGACTAAATGACCACGAGTTTGAATCTCATCACCCCTATTTATTTGATAAAAATTAAGCACAAGGTAATATGGGCTTTTGTAAATTTCAAGCCCTAAAAACTTTCACTTGAAGAGATGTGTTAGAGAATAATATAAATCATATCTTAAGACTTCAACTAACAATTTAAACTATTAAATTAAGATAGTTCTTTGACACTTAATGACAGCTAGGTAGCCAAAATTTATTCAAAAGCATATAATAACTAATTGACTTATATTTTAGCAAGCTCGAGGACTTGATCAACAAACAACAGCTTTCAGAATCTTCATGTATGCTATCATGTCCTGAATCATGCAAGCCCCCAACATGACATCCTGTGCATGTCCCCCTCATGACATCCTAGATAATGTAATGTGAAGTGCACAGCTCTCCTACATGACAACTCCTGCGCAAAATATTCTGGGTTCTTTATGGGCACTCTTTGGGATGATCTTCTTGGCTTATCAATACCCCTTCCTCTAATTGAAACCTTGTCGGCTCATATTTATGAACTTGTCTTTCATTTCTTGAGTGTTTTCCCACGTAGCATCATCTACTAGAAGTCCTTTTCATTTGACCAAGTATTCCTCGATAATTTTGGATCCTTTTTTGACCTAATTATTGTCTAATATTTCCTCTGGTTCCTAGTTAATTCACCATCTTCAGTTATTGGAGGTAACTTAATTAGTACCAACAACCATTGTTTCACCCAGTTATTTCTTCAAAAGGGACACATGAGAGACCAGGTGAATACAAGATCCTTGTGGAAGCTTGAGCTTGTAGGCCACCTTTCCAAGTTTTTCTTCAATCTCATATGGTCCATAGAACCTGCTTGCAAGCTTTTGATATGCTCTTTTAAACACTGATTGTTGGCGGGACGCAAGGATGAAGCTTCAAAAACACAAATCCCTCACTTTGTATTCAATGTCTTGTCGTTTGGAATATGCCTGCTGTTTCATACAATTATTTGCTTCATGTAAATTCTCATTAAGCTGTCGGAGTAAGGCATCACGAGAAGCTAAGCTTTGGTGAACTGAATTGTCTAGACAACAACCTTCCCTACCAGAATTCTCATATTTACTGACAAATTTTTGTCGGTAATATTATTTCATTGGTAATTAATATACTTACAAAATCATAAACAAAAATGCTTTATTGGTAAATTTTTTGTTGATAATTTTTTATCTATCAGTAATAAAAACATATTATTACTGATGGGAAAAGCGCATTAAAAAAATTATCTGCTTCATTCTGTTGGTATTTTCCTTGAGAAGCTTGTCATATAACTGACAAAAATACCGTATGCAATTCCATCGGTGATTATTTAAATATATTTTAAAAAAATCTATTTAACAAAAGTAGAAAATAATTAAATTAATATAAATCAACACTCTATAATACTCAGAACTGAGTTGCTTGGAAAAAAAAAAAGAAAATCAA
Source organism: Populus deltoides (assembly GCA_015852605.2). Taxonomy (NCBI): domain Eukaryota; kingdom Viridiplantae; phylum Streptophyta; class Magnoliopsida; order Malpighiales; family Salicaceae; genus Populus; species Populus deltoides. The sequence continues at coordinate 9,498,179 of CM027585.2, read as the reverse complement.
CTCAAAAAAAATTGCAACAAATAAATAACACAAAAAAATAAAAACAACAACAACAAATAAATAAATCAACTAAAAATAATTTCATATGAAAAAAAATAAAGTTGTGATTGCTAAAAAATAAAAATCCTATAAAAACATCAACTAGAAATTGATCTCATATGAAAAAAAAAAAATCTTACAACTTTCATACAATTACTAAGAACAAAAAATTTTAAAAATAAGATAAAAAAATAAATATAATGAAAAAAACACAATAAAAAATAAAAAATAAAAATCTTACCTTAACATAGTTGCTAGTGAATATGAGAAGAAAAAAAATTATAAAATATGTTAATTAAGAAAAACTGAGAATAGCAAAGAAGAAAAGAGAAGAAAACACACCTGATCGTGGAAGAGAAGAGAAAGAAAGAAATGGATGATGTTTTTTACATAAGGCGAAGAAAAGGAGGACGAGGAGTAGGCCCGTCTGTTGTGAAATGAGGGATTTTAGTCTTTTTATTGATTTACCAACAGATAATTAAATATTAATATTTTGAATCATTTCGTTTGTGATTCCATCTCTGATATTTATTTTAAATTTTTAATTTAATAAAAAAATTTCAGAAACCGTCAAATATCACCAACGACTTTTCAATCCGTTAATTTAAATGTTAATTCAATTCCATGTTACCTTCGGTCACTATCAGAAAATTATTAAATTTAAATAAAAATACTAACAGAATATTTCTATTAATAAATTACAGTTAATTTTATTGATAAAAATATTTTCTCGGTATATTATAATGGAAAAAAAATTAAAATAAAACAAAAGGTATGATGACATGTCATTTATACCAACAAAATTACCGACAGTATTAATACCGTCAGTAAAATCTGTCCATAAACTTGTTGGTAAACTTTTTACTTTTCTCTAACATTGTTCATTATGTCAATTACAAAAAAAATCACCGATGAAAGATTTTGTCAGTATTTTCCAGAAAGCTTTAGAACTATTCACTTCACACTTGCACTGTTAATTACTGTTTTTTATAGATAAAACATCGACGGATTGAAAAGTTGTTGCTGTTATTTGGAGAGTTTTTGAAAATTTTCAATTAAATTCAATATTTAAATTAAATATTATAGACAGAATAACTAACGGAATACAATTAATTAACTGTAATTTATTAATAGAAATATTCTATTAGTATTTTTATTTAAATTTAATAATTTTCTGATAGTGAGCGAAGGTAACATGGAATTGTAGATGCATGATAGATAGTATTGTAGTCAGCCCATTAAAGAAAAAGAATGCCTCTTGCAGGGTTGTTGGCAGGCAAAGCACCGGAGATATTGTTCACTACAATGGCTGACTACTTCCATTTGTTCATATATATATATATATATATATATATATATATATATATATATATATATATATATATATATTAGTGCATGTACCAGTTATCTTTGTGACTTCACTTCAGTCTGAACTCACGGGACCCGGTTGTCACCTCCTTTTCTTGTAAGAAGTTAGACCCACAGGCACTGAGGGTCTTGGCCTGGTGATGGGGCTTGTCTCCTCCTGCTATTTTTGGATTCGAGTTTTTACGTGGATGTCTGTCATCTTCACGGTATTTTAAATATTTACTGGGTTTGCAGGATGTTTAATGAGCTGTAAAATTAATCGTGGTACGCGCAAACTGGCCCGGACACCCACATAAATAAATAAATAAAAAAGAAGTTAGACCCACATATCACCTCCTTTTGCTTTTATAATGAACCAAGAGAAGACCCATACTTGCTCCATGCAATTTAATTAATGGGGTTGGTTTGGTTTGGTTTATATCCAAGTGCTTAATTAGAAAAAAAAAATCCAAGCTTAGTCAGATGTCTGCAAATGGAAAACACTAATTATCTAAGGGAAGTTTTCTTGACGAGTCAAAAATCTTCAATTCCTGGCGTATTAAATTCTTCTTTTTCCCCCTTCAATGTGATGAACATTAATGGGTTTTAGTGAAAATACTAGTTAGTTGTCCATGCGGGTCAGATTAATGATTTTATTTATTAAAATTAATGTTTTGTTTAATCAAAGGATAATATATATATATATATATATATATAATGGATTGAATAAAATAAAAAATATAATATATCATTTAAGGCTGCATATATATAAAAATAAATATTTTTTATTTTTTTAAAATCATCTATATAAAACATAAAAATAAAATTTATAGATGAATCGGAATAATATCTTTAAAAATTAAATACTTGCAAAACAATGTTTAAAAAAAAATTTATTCAAAAAAGACTAAATAAGCTAAATAAAAAATCATAGAGGAGGGATATTAATAGAAACATAAATTTAAGAATTAATTTATTAAAAGACATATTAAAAAAAAGGTATTAATTAAAAAAAAAAAATTAATTAAAAAAATAAGAAAAAGACAATGATAGTCTAGGTACTATAAATGTATTTAAAAGAAACAAGAAAACCAAACAATTTGGGTTGCAAGCCTGACTAAATTTAATAAGTTAGTTCTATTTTAATTAGATGATTAAAAAAAACAATGCTAGTAAACAGATAGAATTTTTATAAACAAATATCACAATAACTTGGAAAAAAAACCTTGAAAGTATGAAAATTGGATAAATAAAAGGACAACAAAATGACATGAGTCAACCTGAGTTAGCATGATAAATATGTAAACCTGGGTAATAAAAGGTGAGTCAACCTGTGTTAACCTGCAAAACTCGTTGTTTAAGTTATGAGACCGAGATAAGATGATAAAAAAGAAATTAAGAAAAATCACAAACCAAATTTAAAAAAAAAAACAAATAATATCGAATGATAAAATAAAAAAAATGCGCAAAAAAAAAGGTTGTCGACCCGTGTTAATATTTCAAACCATTGACCTATGTCATTATACTGAAAACACTTTAAATGGAAAAATCACAAGCTCAATCCCCAATAAATGTGAATGATGAAACTATGAATAAAAATCAATTGCACAAAAGAATATATATATATATATATATATATTATATATAGCAAAAATAAAATAAAAAATAAATAAGAGGGCTACAACAAATTTATATTGGATGGTTAAATTGAAAAGAAAAATAATTTTAACAAAAAAAACTAAAATGAATGAGAACTAAGTTGAAAAAAATGGTATACAATATACTTTAATTGAAAGATAAAATTGAAAACAAATAAAACTTTAACAAAAAAATCAAAAAAAAATAAAAATCAAAAGAATAAAAATCAAAATGAAAAAAATAATATATAAACTGAAAGATAAAATTAAAAATAAACAAAACTTACCAAGAAAAAAAAAACCTAGATACAAAGATGAAAATGCCACTCCAATAAAGCTTTAAAATTATTTGATTCCAAAGGTATTTAATTCTTTTTATTCTTCATTAAAAGAAAATGACCACATAGCCCCTGAACAAAAACTCCTTTTTTTCTAAAAATTTATTTTAGTGATTCTATTGTTAAAAAAAAAGTAAAAAAACCTTTTTGTCCCTAATGATTTTTTAAAAGGCACGTGTCCTTGTGAAAAAATAAAAATACCCTCATTACTGGCCTTCATTTTTGCACTGAGAGGGGAAGAATAAGAGAGATTCACTATATACATCCTCTATGTTTTTGCCATAAGTTTTAGATTTTCTTTTAATTTACTTAATTTAGTAAAAACATGAATTTAGTAAAAACATCTGAGCTCAATGTTTTCAGCTTAACTAGGAAAACAAGAAGTGGAAGCCTAAAATGGAGCAATAAGAGCAACTAAAAGGCTAAAACAGTGTGTTATTGCTTATGAATTGCAATGAATAGAAAACTGAGAATCTCGGCCATGGAATGGGAAACCTTGGGGGGAGGGGGAGCACCACTAGACCACCAAAGAAAAAAAATAGAGAACCCAAGTGAAAGAAAGAAAAAACAACAATGTCAGGAATTGTAATTTAAAATCTCTTTATTTCCCATCCTTGAATCTCATCTGACAACAAAACTGAAGATCTTCTGTCAAAAAACTCCAAAAACCCCTTCTCTTATCCATTGCTCCCTTTGATCTCTCTAATTTCAGACCAAACTCTGCCACTACCAAATCCATGTGTTCTTTTCCAGCTAAGTCTGTTTCTTGAAATATGGCACACATGAAAGAACCAAACATACTTAACCCAGATTCAAGGTACATGGCACCAGCACATCTCTATATTCTCTGAACTCACTTAAAAACAATTGCCTCCTTGTCTCGTTATACTCTTTTCAATTAATTTAGCCCATGCCCTTATGGTCTTTACATGATAATTGTACTTATTAATGGTGTCTTGAGTTCTGTGGCTATATAGTTTCAAGAGCTGGGACTGTAAGATTGGAGCGTCAGCAGGAACTGGATTTCAGATTTAGTCTTGTGAATATATTGGTTCCTGGCTCATTTGGATAATGTGAAAGTAAGTAATACTACTATTATAAAGTTGGTTGCTTGTGGTTGTGGTCTAAGTGATCTCTTCAAAATGGTTAAACCTTGTTGGAGACCTTGTGTGGGGGATGATGCCACTGAGAAGGTTGATGGGTTGTTGTGGTACAAGAATTTGGGGAACCATGTTTATGGAGAGTTCTCGATGGCTGTAATTCAAGCCAATAGCTTGATGGAGGATCAAAGCCAACTTGAATCAGGGCCTTTGAGTTCAACTAATTCAGGTCCACAGGGGACTTTTGTTGGAGTATACGATGGACATGGAGGAACTGAGGCTTCAAAGTTTATCAACCACAACGTTTTCTCCAATTTCAAAAGTATGTTTTCAGCTTAATTGTTTTGCTAATTTTACTATTTGCTTGGACCACTTCGTATTTAATTAGTAATGCTTTATTTGCTTGATTCTTTAAGATCATGCTCATGACTCAAATCTAGTAGTATTGTGTCTTAATGAAGATAGTGTGAATGGTTGGTCGAGTTTAAAGAGTTCTGATGTTCGCAAGCTAGATGCATGTTCTTGGAACATATATACAGGTTGTAGGAAATAGTTTTTCATGGTCTAATTCACCTCACACTGTTAATCTTAAAGGTTAAAGGGACTCATGTGCACACCAAGTGGATGGGCTGAGGGTCAATGTTTCGTTTCTGTAAAAGTTTAGTTGTTATTCTTTTTGTTGGATCTATTTTGTATGAATCTATATTTAACTTCTCAACTGGCTTAAAGCATTGATCAGTAATAGATGCCCTGTTTCCTACACGATGTAGCTATCTTTCTATTGGATAGGCAGATGTTTAATGCTACTAACTTTCTGTTTGTTTGTGATGCAGAAATTGTTTCTGAGCAACAAGATGTATCGGAAATTACTATCAAGAAGGCTTTTGCATCTACAGAAGAGGGTTTTCTTTCACTTGTGAAAAAGCAGTGGCTTAGTAAGCCCCATATGGCATCTGTTGGATCATGTTGTTTGGTGGGAGTCATATGCAATGGATTGTTATATATTGCAAATGCAGGAGACTCCCGAGTGGTTTTAGGAAGAGCAGAAAGAGGAACCAGGGAAGTTGCAGCATTACAATTATCTACGGAGCACAATGCTAATATAGAAACTGTGAGAAATGAACTCCGGTGTCTGCATCCCAATGATTCACAGATTGTTGTGCAGAAGCACAAAGTTTGGCGCGTGAAGGGCATCATACAGGTAATTTCCTTGCATTTTCTTTCCTATACACCTGACTGATTGGAGAAGGTTTATAACAGTTGAACTTTGTGCTAAAATGCGGTTTGAGTGTTGCTCAACGCATGAGGTTTCAGCGTGTTCAGGAAAACGCATGAAGAAGGGGGGAAATGCTCTGCTATCCATAGTGTTGTGCTCATTAGAAAATTGATTTAATTTTTGTTTCATAAATATGTAACTAGAAGGTTACTATGTTCTGTTATTTCCTTTCATGAGAACGTTACAATCTGAATGGTTAAGCAGTTTTAGGTAAACATTTTCCATTTGCTGACATTTATCCTTGCAGGTTTCAAGATCCATAGGAGATGCCTATCTTAAGAAGTCAGAGTTCAACCGAGAGCCTCTACAACCAAAGTTTAGACTGCCCGAACCTTTCCACAAGCCAATCCTAAATCCAGAGCCAGAAATACTAGTGCGCAAACTCCAACCAGGAGATCGATTCCTCATATTTGCTTCTGATGGTCTATGGGAGCATCTTAGCAATCAGGAGGCTGTTGACATTGTCCAAAATTTCCCCCGGAAGGTAAGCTCATCCCATTCTCTCCATGACATCATGTGTAAACCTGTTCAATCATCTTGACTACTGTTTATCCAGCAGTTCACATAGCAACGATGCAGTGATTGATAGTCTTTAAACTGTAATTACCTCAAATTTTCTGCCTCCTGACCAGAAGTAACTCTAACTAGATTCTTGCTTTTTCTGATTCTAGTTTCCATCACAAACCAATAGTGGTTGTTCTTACAGTTAGACAGCATTTGTTTTCTTCCACCGTTGTATAGTTTATAATTTCCAAATTAACAACGCGTTGTAATAATGAACTGTCATGATCATTGCAATTTTCCATAATAGGCCCATAAGTGAAGGTGTGGCTGTTTCAAAGCATTAACTTGATTCCTTTTCGACCTCTACGATGCAGGGAATTGCCAAGATGCTTGTCAAAGCTGCCCTTCGGGAAGCTGCAAAGAAAAGAGAGATGAGGTACACAGATTTGAAAAGGATCGAACGAGGTGTCCGGAGACATTTTCATGATGATATTAGTGTCATAGTTGTGTACATAGATTCTCATTTGATCAGTAGAAGTTCCATCGGTGGCCATCCCTTATCGATAAGAGGAGGAAGCGCCACCACTATATCTGACTCAGTGGCAAGATTCTAGTGTTTGATCTCTCCATCCCCATCTTTAGATTTTTGCTGGAAGATTGTGAAAGACACCCTGTTTCTTGATACCTCAAAAAGTGGGGCTCACAATGTCAATGAACATCTTCAAAAGATTTCTGGCTGTTACCCCAATTGACAAGCCAAAAACATTTTGGAACTTTTGGCTGAAAACAGATCTGTTAAATACATGACCTGCAGTTAAACGCAACCGGGCAAGTTTAAAATGAAGCTAAATCATATATGTTTATGAACTCGTTTTATCACCACCACACGAAGTTGCGGGTAGAATTTCAAGTTAATTTTAAATATAATAATAAAAATTATTAATGTTGTAGATGTATTTTAAAATATCATGATTTTTTTTTAATTTGGATAGAATTTCAAGTTAATTTTAAATATAATAATAAAAATTATTAATGTTGTAGATGTATTTTAAAATATCATGATTTTTTTTTTAATTTGGAATTATAAATGTTAGATTTTAACATAATGAAATGCAAAGGCTAGCAATTATCAAACTTCTTCTTTGAACTTCACTGTTTTATTGATCATGCTAGACTCATGAAAAACAACGAAAGGAAAGCTTTAAATGCAAGTAACATAACAAGCGGACAATAATTGCGTTGTCAATAACGAATAAAAGATAATGACTGAACAAAAAGAATTATATTAATCCTAATAGAATTTGACAAATTCAAAATAACAAGGGTTTTATTAAAACTAAAACTTATATCAGCTTCTACATCAATAGCTTCTAAGGCATCAATTCAGCACTCCTCTTTGACTCTGAAGCTGCAGACTCCAAGTCTCTGTCTAAAGAATTCATACTTAGCTTGAGGAAGCGGCTTAGTTAGAATATCAGCATTTTGATTTTCTTTTTGCAATATATCAGCTGTATTTCACCTTCTCTTTGAACTTCTCTTAGGAAATAGAGTTTCAGTTTAAAATGTTTTGTTTTGCTATGAAACACAGGATTTTTTGCAATTGAAATTACAGCTTAATTGTCTACAAGTATCTGTGTGCTTTCTTTTTGCTCCATCTGCAAATCAGCCATCAATTTTCTAATCCAAATAGCCTGATTGATCCACGGCGGAAGCGCAATATACTATGCCTCTACTGTGGGTTGAGTTATGACTTCTTGCTTCTTTGAACTCCACGAAAAAATAGCAGAACCAAAGCTAAAACAATAACCTAAAGTGCTCCTCATGTCATCAACATAGCTGGCCCAATCACTGTTAGAATAACCATGGAGTATGGAGTTTTTAACTTGACAAAACTTCAATCCATAGTCAATTGTTCCCTTAATGTATCTGACAATTCTGTTTGCTGCTTGAAAATGAATTTCACTTGCACAATACATATACCTTGAAAGTATACTTGTAGCATTCATAATGTCGGGTCTTGTTGCAGTAAGATACATCAAGCATCCTATTAAGGTTCTATAGAGTGTTTCATCAATCTTTGTAGCTCCATCTTATTTGCAAAATTTCTCCTTTTGATTCATTGGTGTTGTTGTTGATCTGCATTCTTCCATGTTGAACTTCTTTAAAATCTCTTTGGCATATTTTTGCTGGCATATGAAGATTTCATTCTGCTTTTGTTAAACTTCCATGCCGAGAAAGAATGTCATCTTTCCCAAGTCAGTCATCTCAAAAACATTCTTCATTTCTCTTTTGAACACATCAATCTGCTCCATGTTACTTCCTGTCACAAGTAAGTCGTCCACATAAAGAGAAACCATAAGTAATTCATCATTGATTTTCCTGAGATAGAGTGTAAATTTACTTAGACTTTTTGTAAAGCCTAAGTCTAACAAATGTGCATCAATCCTGCTGTACCAAGCCCTTGGTGCTTGCTTTAAACCATAGAGAGCCTTTTCCAGTAGATATATTTTCTCCTCTTCTCCTTGAATGACAAAACCTTCATGCTGCTCCACAAATATTTCCTCCTCCAAATATCCATTTAATAAAGTAGATTTGACATCCATTTGATTTATAGTCCAGCCATTTTGAGCAGCAAGAGAAAGCAACATTCTTATAGTATCAAGCCTAGCAATCGGAGCAAAGGTTTCAGAGAAATCCACCCCAAACATCTGAGCATATCCTTTGACAACAAGCCTTGCTTTGTGTTTGTTTATAGAACCGTCAGATTGAACTTCGTTCTATAAACTCATTTGACTCCTATGGTTTTTTTATGTGCAGGTCTGTTTACTAGCATCCAAGTCTGATTTTTCTCAATCATTATAAGCTCCTCCTTTATTACAGCCATCCAATGTTGATCTGCAGTAGCTTCTTCAAATCCTGCAGGTTCAATTATTGCCACATTGCAGCTTTGATAGATATCAGAGAGCAATCTGATTTTTGTAACAGATTCATCATCAACATCAGTATTCTCCTCTTGAAATTCAAGCTTATTTTTCTCCCAGTTCCAACTTTCTGACTCAAAGAATTGGATGTTCCTGCTAACAATTACTTTGTTGTCTTGTGGAAGATAAATCCTGTAGGTTTTAGAGACTAAACTGTAGCCTTCAAAGATTCCAGGTTCTGCTTTTTTATCAAGTTTGTCTCTCTTAACCTGCAAAATGTAAGAGAAGCAAAGACAACAAAAAAAATTTTAAATTTTACAACTTTGGTTTATAGCCATACCATGCCTCAAATGGAGTTTTTTGTTACAGAGCTTTTGTTGGCAATCTGTTCAAAAGAAACATTGTTGTGTTTGCAGCCTCAGCCCATAAATTCTTTGGCAATCCTTTGTCATGCAATAAACATCTTGTCATCTTCATGAGTGTTCTGTTTTTCCTCTCAATAACCCCATTTTGCTGAGGGGTATAAGGTGCTGTCAACTGGTGTTTAATACCTTCCTTTTCACAGAATTTGTTGAATTTTTCTGAGGTATATTTTGTTCCATTGTCTGATCTGATCACCTGCATTTTGTGTGTGCTTTGTTTTTCCACCCAAGTTTTGAACTTCCAGAAGATGCCTGCAACTTCAGATTTATACTTCATGAAATAAATCCAGCACATTCTTGTATGATCATCAATGAAAGTAATGTAATACTTACTATCATTCAATGATGATGTTTTCAGAGGTCCTCCCACATCAGTGTGCACTAGCTGTAGTTTCTGTGCAGCTCTCCAGCTTTTATTTTGTGGAAAAGGAAGTCTTGTCTACTTCCTATACTGGCAGGCTGCACACAAAGAAAGTTCTTCTTTTAAATCAGGTAAGCCTTTCACAAGATTGTTCTTCTTTATAAAGAGTAGAGTTGTATGATGAAAATGCCCCAATATTTTATGCCAAAGCATTGTACTGCAGGTTGTTCTTCTTCCGTAAAATTCAAAGCAAAGCTTTTACTTTGCATCTGAATTTTAAAGACTTCCTTATTTTGTGCATCAGTAATCAAACAAAACTTGTCTTAAAACAGCACCTTATATCCTTTTTTCAGCAACTAACCAACACTCGAAAGATTTTGATTAATTTTAGGAACATATAAGACATCAGAAATTAATTTTAAACCTATGTTGCCTTTGATTGCCACTGTTCCTTTACCCTTTACTGCGAGATATGCCCCATTTCCAATTCTCACTTTAGAAATGGCAGTTCTATCAAGCCTTTTGAAAAGCTCTTTATCACAAGTCATGTGGCTGGTACAATCACTGTCTATAAGCCAGCTCTCTGTCAAGTTATTGGTAACAAGGCATGATGCCACAAACAGTTGTTCTAATTCAGGTTGTTCAACAATAGTTTTGGCTTCTTCTTGCTGCTTCTATTGTTGTTAAAATTTGCATACCCTTCCAATGTGTCCTAGCTGACCACATTTGTGACATTTTATATCTGGCCTCCACCAGCATCTGCTCTGTGGATGATTGGATTTTTTGCAGTAAGGACACGATGGAAATGTTGTGTTGCTGCTGCTGTAATTTATGTTTCTTTGTTGTATGTTGTTTTGTGATTTAGCAAAAAAAGGCACCTTCCACAGAACCTGCTTGTCTCATGAGTCTTCTTTGTTCTTGAGCCTACAGTGCATTTAGTAGCTCTGCCAAAGTGATGCTTGATACGTCCTTTAAATTTTCTATTAATGATATTGTAGCTTTAAATTTTGCAGGAACAGTGACAAGAATTTTTTGAACAATTCTAGAATCAGAGAAATCAGTACCAAGAAGCCTTACTTTGTTTACAACGTCAAGAAGTCTGTCAGAGTAATCCTTGATGGTTTCTTATTCATTCATTCTTTGCATCTCAAATTCTCTGATTAGATTTAGAACTTGCATGCCCTTCACTCGTTCATTCCCTTCATATTCCTTTTATAGAAAGTTTCAAATCTCATTTGCTATTTTTAGAGTCATAATTCTTGTGAAGATTAAAGACGAGACAGCTGCAAATAAGCTAGCTTTTGCCTTTGATTTCTTTTGCTTACTCTCCTTGTGATTTTTCATTTGAGCTATAGTTGGATTGTGAAGCAAAAGAGGAACCTCATATGTGTTTTCAACAACTTCCCACTAATCATTTGCATCAAGGTAAGCTTCCATTCGAACAGCCCACACTTGATAGTTTGTTCCATCAAACACTGGTGGTGTCATCAAATTCATAGAGGCTTCTGAACTCATTTTGCGCTGGTTGGTTTTTTAGAGGGATGATAAGTGTTTTAAGGTAAGTGTTTAAGCTCTCTCAGCCTCACAGATCTCTCATGAAAAGAATCGGCTCTGATACCAATTTGTTGGATTTTAATAGAATGAAATGCAAAGGCTAGCAATTATCAAACTTCTTCTTTGAACTTCACTGCTTTATTGATCATGCTAGACTTATGAAAAACAACGAAAGGAAAGCTTTAAATGCAAGTAACAAGCAGCACAATCTGCTGCTATTACGTAACAGAATAAAAGATAATGACTAAACAAAAAGGATTATATCAATCCTAAAAGAATTTGACAAATTCAGAACAACAAGTGTTTTATTAAAACTAAAACTCATATCAGCTTCTACATCAGCAGACTCCACATCAACAGCTTCTACATCGGTAGCTTCTGAGGCATCAATTCAACAATAAACATGTTTTTGCAAATATATTGTTCACCTTGCATATAAGGTTGCATATAAGATTTCTATAATGTAATTGAAGATTTCAAGTTAATTTCTATAATGTAATTGAAGAATGTATTAATATTACGAATGTGTTTTATTATACCATAATTTTTTTTAATTAAGAAACACAAAGATGTTATATATACTTAATGAAATATATATATATATATATATATATATATATATATATATATGTGTGTGTGTGTGTGTGTGTGTGTGTGTGTGTGTTATAATTAAAATCCTAAGTGGAAAGGTTGACAATGCAAATATTTAGCCTTGAATTTTCTTTCTAATTTATGTGCTCTTATTGTTTTATCTTAAAAGTTAATTTTTCTTAACAAGAACAAATTATTTTTATTTTTATAAATTCATCATGCAAATAAATTCTATTTATAACTAATATAAAAGAAAAATAAATAAATATAAATTATAATAATCTCTTTGAAATATTTTATAAATATAAAATAATTAAAAATAAATAATATTTAAATAAGATGAATTAAAAATTAAAAAAATGGAGAGAAAGAAAATATTAATTTAAATTCCAAAAAAAAAAATTAATGAACCGATAATATAAAAAAGAGTTGTTAATACTATTTAAAAGCTAAAATAAAAGGTCAATCTTTCTCCTAAAAGAAAAGGACATATGAGTATGTAAATATTTAATCATGACTTTTCTTTTTTAATTTATGGGTTATTTTTTTATCTTAAAGGTTATTTTTCTTATCATGATTGGTTTTTATTTTATAAATACATCATGAATATTTATATGACATATAAAAGAAAAAAATTAAAAGAAAAACTAGAATAATCTCTTTGAAACATTATAAGAAAAAAATATTTTTTTAAAAATAACTACTATTTCAAATCGATTAACAAGAAATTTAAAATAGTAGAGAGAGTATTAATTAAAATTTAAATAAGAAAATTAATGCAAAGTAAAAAATACACAAAAAAAAAAGAATAAGGTATTAAGTAAAAATATTTCAAGCAATAGTCAAAATAATAATAAAATAGGTTAGGCACTGAGTGGTCGGTCTTAAGAAAAAAGCTCGTATGCTCTTGTTTTTTTTTTTAAGCAAGTGACAGGTCTTCTATAGTGGTAGATAACCTGTCAATGTCAAAAAATAAAGGTCCCATTTTTAGAAATCGAAAACCAATTTTCAATTTTTTTAATCTAAAAACTCCTTGAAAAAAAAACCTAAAACAAAAACCATTTTAACAACCTCAAACACTTCAAAATCACACAAAAAAATAAAAGCAAACCAAATAGAACCCAATCTACTTTTTCTCATCATGTTTAGGAGAAAAATAAAATTATCTTTATTATTGAACTCCTCTTGAAAAAAAGGACCCATTAACCTAAAAATCCTTCTTTTTAGTGGTTGAAATTTGGCTAACTAATGACTTCTTCTTTCTTTTACTATTTCTCAACGAGTGTCTCTTTTCTCTCTAAAATCAAGAAATTAAAAATTAATAAAATAAATTTTCAGATCAAAATAAAAATTGTAAGAACTTTGAGACCGTGTACGAATTTTCTTCATTTTCTACGGTTCTCTTTCTTTTAATTTTATCTTTCTAATATAATCTAAAACTTTATCTCTTAAAATTAGGTCACAAAAGTATTAAATCAAAAAAAAATATATATATATATTTGAGGATAAAATTGAATAAATAAAATGACAAAAAAAAAATAATAATAAAGGTGATTCATTGAACAATAAAGTAACATTACAAACCCAGTTTTTTTTTTAATTTTTTAGTTACTATTATTGCACTTCTTTAGACCTATTCGAATCATCGTCTCCTCCTTTTTTTCCTTTTAGCGTATCAACCTTTTTATTAATGAGGAACTATTACAATGAGAATCATTTAGAATATGGCAACTCAGAGAAACTAGAGCAAGAGTGCCATCTCATACAAAGCCATTCCATCAGAATTCCTGGAAGTCGCTCACTTTTTAAGTATTGTTTTAAGCTAACTCATTCAATATTGTAAAATACAAGTTCAAGCTTTGCAGAAAGGTTGCTGCTTGCTCTCCATGAGCTCAATCTCCTCCCTTTCAGAATGCCAAGCAGTTGTTTTTTTTATTTTTTCTGTTTTTATTTTTTCTATCGTCACACAAAATAAAATAAACAAGTAAAAATATAGAAAATTATGAAATGGATTGAATATATTTTTGGAAATTTTTTATACTTTTGAAAATGCATGGAAAAATTGGAGTAAGAAATAGTTTCTCACAACCAGCAAAAGAAATCACCACCAAATATATATATAGAAGATGTTGCAAACATACTAAGGGAACAAATAGAAGAAAACAAGAAGAAGAACATATTCTACAGATTCTCCCAATCATGTTACCTGGTCTTTCCAACATCAATTACAAGAACTTCAGATGCAGTGTTTACACAATTTGTAATCATGTCATACTCAACTAAAATTATAAAAGGAAACACACTTAAATCAGCAACCCAATTATCAAGATATCCTCCATTCCCAGTAGCCTACCTTGCAGAGCAATTCATCGTGAGGCCTAAAAAATCAATAACACCTTTGAAGCGTTCACTGATCTCAAAATACCAGAAAGAGTATCAGAAATTCTGAATCAATAACTAGAAAACATTTCCTTTTATAGCCCACTATCAACCTGTAAGCACAACTCTCTGACATACTCTAAAAACTTGACCTTCAACATGTTCAAACCAAATGTCAACTATGACAGTTTTGGACATACACACCTCATGATCCACAGTTGAACGGCAGCAGTAAGTACCGCATGCATCTGTCTCCTGATCTTACACATCAGAAGACTTTGTAGTTTCGTGTAAACATGTTCTAATGCATGGTCATTGGATGAATGTATAAATGAAAAGGAAACAAATTTAAGACAAAAAACTGATTCTAGTTCACTTGCGTCTAAAAAGGATGAAAACATATGCATGCTTTATATGACAATAAAAAGAATGCAGCCTTTCTCAAATGTTTCAATTCAAAAGAGCAGACTTACCCATGTTGGTTTGCTTTGGTTATAGGCTTCCGTGACTGCCAAATAGCAATCCATGGACATATGCCTAAACCAAAATAAGACTTCCCATGTAATCTTATTCATAACTGCCCATTCTCTGGATCATTTATGAAGTCCTAAGAATCATCCCCATTTCCTAATGAAGTAAGAAACATGTTGGAAATCTCGAGGTCATGAATGACACAATGCAACACACAGCATCTAGTCAATACTAATAATATTGGATCATGAACATGCAGCTTCATGAATATATGAGACACTAGCGACATGTCCTTGTCACGGAGAATTTGTCCAATGGAAAAAAGATCACTAGATACTTTCTTTGAATAGGCTAAAACATTAACATTTCTCCTAGATTCAAAATTCAGAACTTCTGATACTTTTAGAAGATTTCAAGAAAAGTGAACTCTCGAAGGCGTTGTTGATTCCTCTAAGCCCCAAGAAAACAACATCAAAAGCTAATATGAAACAGAAGGTGCCAAAATCATGTCAAATGCCTTCAAGAGATTTCCCTGAGAATGAAGAGTGCTGCATCTGGGAGTTCTTTTGTTGAAAAATGAAAAGGCGGATAGAAACCACTAGGAGAATCTCATGTTAGAACACTAAACCTGCCAAAACAAACAGCAGAACAAAAATTAAGATTGAGTGAACTAGCAAAATTAAAACCTAAATAAACATGACTCAACAACTGATCAAAGATAAAATGTCAATTCAAGTCAATACGAGGTTAACTTCCAATGCAAAACATATTTAAAAAAAAATACTTAACAATTATTCTCTCAAAAAAATTAATAGCTGAGAATTAGAAAATAAAATCTCAAATAATACCTAAGAACTAGTAAAGGAGATGTCAATTCAAGACCCTCCACCAGCCTCACCTGCAATAGCTGCCTTCTGATTGCAGAAAGCAAGAGAAAAAAACAAAAGAAGTTCAGTACTGAGAAATAATATAAATATAAATAACAATTTATCCTTTCAAATAAAAAGGAGCATTAATCCATGAAAGAAGGTCTCACTGGCTCAAGATCCCCCTTGCCATTTATGGATAGAGAACCAGATGAACTTTGTGAGAACCTGGAAGCATGGAGTAGCATGTTAGTTATGGTTCTTATGAATCAAGAGCATTTTAAATTCTGAACAACTCAGAGCAGTTTGCAGTTAAACATACCTGAGAGCCCTTGCCTTCCTTTTGTCTTCTTCCAGGGTATTTGATTTAGCAGCCGGTGTGAATCTTTCAAGACGAGATTTCTTCTTTGCCTCCTCATCACTAGCTGCGGGTGGTACAGGAATCCCAAACCTGAAGAAACAAAATAATAAGTTTTAGGACTAACTTGTGAGAACAGTAAACTGAAAAACAGGGCAATTCAACTAAAGCTATTTAACACCAGGATGCGACATGGAATAACACCTCTCTGCTCTAGCCTTCCTCTTCAGCTCCTCTGATTTCTTCACCGAGTCTGACTCTGACCCCTGTGCTGTAGAGCCGGAGCCGGTGCCGGTGCCGGTGCCGGTGCCAAACCTACAGCATGATAGGTTCACCGATGAAAGTTTCAGTTAGTGAAAAGAAAAAGGAAATCAAGTTCTTCAGACATTATTTCCATGGGAAAAATCCCATGGGCACCTAGAAAATCATTTGATCCATACAACAGCTTCCCACAAACGCACACATTTTCACTTGCACATGAGCATTTGCACTTGCACATAAGCACAAGCATACACACCAAAGCATAAACTCCTTCAGAGACTCATGCTGGAATCACCAGGGCCGAAGCAGTGGCAAATGCATGCAAATGTTGAAACAAAGTTCCCCATGACTTGCTTTATGGACTCCAACTATTAACTTTGTATTATAAATACTATAACAGATCAAGCCAAATGCACACCTTTCTAAACAACTCAAGATCAGTCTCTCGACAATTAAAGAAGCGAAGTGTTTTCATTCCCAAAAATAATATACCCTCTACTTTTCAAAATACCAGTTAAGCTCCCAAAAGAACACTAGAACAACGCGTATGTAATCTAAACTTTGGGTCAAAAAATCCACAACAACACAGAATAACTTAAATCATGTATTATGTATGTAACTTTGAATCAAGGTCCACTAATCCAAGCGAAAAAAAAAGGAAAGAAATTTAAAACCCTAATAGCAAAGTTCAAAATAGTAAATGAAAACTAATAAACCTAAAACACGAAGAAAAATATATTATATACCTTTCAGCACGCGAATTGCGTTTCTCTTGCTCAGAAAGCTGAACAGTAATTCCAAAACGTTCAGCACGGCGGATCTTCTTCTCGATGTCGGTGACCGGTGCAGCGCTCTTTGAGTTCTCGGAGTCCTTCTTGGGCCCTTCGGTAGCTAACTCAACGGTGGATGATGCGGTGTTGGTAGAATCTTCGCCTCGATCTGGCTTGGTAGAATCAAGGACTGCCGTGTCTAGGGTTTCGCTAGGGTTATCTTCAACGGCAGCGGTTGAAGGATTATCTGTTTTGGTTGCCATTGAGAGAGTAAAGAGATGTGAAAGTTGGAGAAAGAGAGAGGGTTCGGCTATTTGGAGTGGATTGGAAGATGCTTGTTACTTTGCTAGATGTAGTAGTATGAACCTGAGAAAGAAGAGGAACGAGTTTGTGGGGTAATAAATTTGTGGGAGATTCTCTTTGAATTTTTTAATTTTTTTATTACCGGTCAAAGTACTGGTTAGGAGCCTAAAACATTAATTTCTTTGTACGGATGTTTAAAAATATTGGTAAAGATGTAATATTTGTATTATAATCTATCAAAATCAGTTAATATAAATAATAATCAGTAAAAAAAATATAAGAAATAGTTATTATAGATTGGGAATTTTGAAACACGATTAATTTAACCCAATTATATACCTTATATTTATTATATTTTTATATTTAATAATTTATAGATTGAATATTTGTTTTTATTTTATTTAGACATGTTTTTACTCTAAAGCATTAAATGCACTTCGTCGTTTCATTTCCTAATAGACACCCCTTTTTAAAGAAGATAGATTAACTTGTCATCTCCTTCAAATAAAGACAAAAAACATGTGGCAAAAAAACCCCGACAATTTTGCAAAGATAAATCTCATGGGGAAGGTAAATCATCTTTTATTAATGGAAAAACAACTCAAGTAAAAAGATTTTCATTAAAGCTAATAACTCAAAGTTTTTATGTATTAAACACGCAAAGACTTGGAGGGTTATTGATGAATTATCGTGTTTTATACACGTTTTTGCTTAAAATTCATGTTTTAAAAACGATCCAACATCTCTAGTCTCAACTACATGCGAAGCCCAAATACATGTGAGTCCGAGGAGTTGTCAGACCCAACATCATTTAGCTTAATTACATGCTAAACCTAAGTATATGTGGGTCCGATGAACTATCAGATTCAATATCTCTAGGCTCATCAATGCACTGACCCAATTACACATGAATTTTGTAGACTGCCAAACCTGACATCCCTAGGCTTAGCATCTCATCGAGCCAGATAGATATAAAATTGATGATCTTTCTAAGCCCCCTATTGGGCCTTAATATTTAGTTTGTTTTCTTTCCCGTAATCATTAACATAAAATATTAAAATCAAGAGTATTCATCTCTCTACACCCCTAAGTAGAAACTGAGATTCATCCTTTATTAATGATGTGTAGAAAATATTTATCGTTATTTAATGCATGTGTCAGGAATATTTTCTCTTGTTAGTCTCGTAAGAGCAAGATAACACTTTAGCCTCTTATCTTCGTAAAAAGACAAGACTTATAAGCTATAAAATTCCTATGAATCCTTCAATAAAAACAAGTTCACAATCTCATTTTTACTACATATTTATTTTCAATATCTAAAAAAAGAATTATTTTCTCTCAAAAAAATACTTGAGCATAAAAGTCAAATCTATCAAAATAAAAATCAAATCCATCAAAATAAATTTTTTTACAGGTTTCAACCCCTTACAGACATCAAGCACCAACCATCTTAACAAGAAAAAATAAAAACAAAAAAAATTAACCAACTATCCAATATATAAACATTTTCTTAAATTACTTGAATTTTCTAGAACATCACTAACTCTCTTATTTACACGCTTAAAGTTTCTTAGTGCTTTGCGAGAGAACTCCTCTTTTAGTTTATAGTTAATTATTTTTTTGGTGACAAAGCATTGGTGCGAGCTGTCGCCTTCAAGGCTTCTCATAATGTTCAGAGTTCGCTCCTAGCATGACCAACTCTGCCTAAAGAGTCGGATTCACTTGAGGCAAAAAAGAGCTGCAATAAAATGAATTGTTAGTCTATATACATCACCTTGGCTAAGTTAATGGACTTGCCGCAGTATACATCATTTTGCTCTCGGAAATACCCGACTAGTTGTGTTTGTTGAGACTGAACCAGGAAACAGCGAACATAATAACAAAACTAATCATCATGATCCGGAGAATGGCTTAGCAAGCATAAAAAAGTCGAGAAATGGCACGACACATAAATAACAAATTCTATTACACTGTTATTCTTACAAATTCTATAACCCTTATTTCCTACAAAATTTTGTGAGAACTTTCGCACTCATTTTTTACAGAAATGCAATCAAAACCTTACCACGACCAGTATACTTCAGGAAAAGAATGATCAAAGAACTCAATAAAATTCTAGTTCACCAGATATGATGATGGGTGGATTGATTTCAATACGAATTGCTTTCCCCTCCAGAAGCAATTGAGGCAATCTGTTGGCCTCCTTGGCCGCAATTTTCTCTCCAGTCCATAAGGTAACATGCGGCCACTCATTTTTGGGTATAACTTTTTCGCCATCAACAGAACCAACTTCCGCTTCTAGAGCAGCCATTTCATCAGTGAAAAGAAGGGCAGTCAATTCCACAGGGACCTTCTGATGGAGTAAATGCCCATAACTAGCTACAGCCGTAACGCCATGACTTCGCTTGTGGGCAAGAGTGAGATGAGCCTTCTTCAAGTTGTGTTCCATGTCCTTGTCCTTGAGAAAGCTTTTGACCTTGGGGTTGTTCTCAACCAACTATTTCAATAGACACAAGTCAATGTTAGACCAGAAACTATAGCTTCTACAGCCATAAAAGAAAGAAAGAGAATGCCAATTTCCAGATAGAAATAGTCTAATATGACTTGTACAATGGCAGGTTTTTTTTTTTTTTTCATTAAGGAAAGCCTTCATGGATGAATAAGGGGAAAGAGAAGAAACACAGGGAAAATAAGGAGGAAGTTATATGAGCTTCCAAATTTAGCTTTTGTTATGTTTATTATTACCTCCCGACAGAAATATGGACTAAGTTGGGAACCCATCTGATTTGTCTCACTACGCAGCATATCAAGCCTTGCTTCATTTTTAAACTTGATTCGGCATATACTTGGACAATGAGATTCTCACAGGCTTGATTTATTAAAAAACTACTCCCTCCAGCCTCTCGTACAAGCATCTAAAATTCTAATTACAAAGTCTGAACCTTAACAGATACCAGTCCCTGAATGTCAATGCTCACACATTAAACTAACTCCCTCCAGTAGAACTAGTGAATTTTCACTTTAACATCCTTTGTCTAGTTCTGTCCAATTTTTCCAACTTCATTGCAAATTTTATATATTTATGTGTGTGTGTGTGTGTGTGTTCCTTTCTGCAACGTGGAACTAAATAAAACTCTGGTTTCCTTTATTTTTTTTCAGAGATCACTAAAGGGGAGAGGTTTCCTTTATTTTTTTTCAGAGATCACTAAAGGGGAGAGGCGTAACAGTTTTAGCAGTGTGATTTTTACAACAGCGATTGGGTAGAGAAAAAATTCTTCTGGTATATTTTTTTGGTTTTTCAATTAGCCCTACAAAGGGTGTTTTAGGTTTACATGGTAAATAACCGACACACATCACCACAATTTTATGGAACGCATAGCACCCATTTTGTAAACTAGCTTCGGATGATAAAAAAAACTAAAGTTTCACTCCCGCACAATTATTGGTGAATATTTAAGCTGAAGAAAAGGATGGAATGATGAAAAAATTTGTCATGAAACTAGAGTTCAAGATCTGATTATGCATTCCTAACAGGTATCATGAGTGCGCATTGTCTAATTGTAGGAACTAAAAATGTCATTTAAACCACAAACCCAGTGCCCTTAATATTTAAGCTGAAGAAAAGGATGGAATGATGAAAAAATTTGACATGAAACTAGAGTTTAAGATCTGATTATGCATTCCTAACAGGTATCATGAGTGCGCATTGTCTAATTGTAGGAACTAAAAATGTCATTTAAACCACAAACTCAGTGCCCTTAATATTTAAGCTGAAGAAAAAGGATGGAATGATGAAAAAAATTTTCATGAAACTGGAGTTCAAGATCTAATTATGCATACGAGTGAGCGTTGTCTAATTTTAGGAACTAAAAATGTCATTTAAACCACAAACCCAGTGCTCTTAACAGAGAGACTCGGAAGAAAATAATAACACAACTTTATGCTTGCCTTATCTAGGAGACTGGAGATTTCTGTAGCAGGCAAACTGACAGCAGCAAAAATAATTGTGCCAAGTTTCCTCATCTCTGTGCTCGGTGGAGTGTATTCTCCCTTGATGATATTCTGTAGCTGTTCTGACACTTGCTTTACTGCAGACTCAAATGGAACCTGGATGGATATAAATTATGAAGAAATTAATTAGTGCACTAGGTATTTCATTGGAGCTTGAGTTCTGTCCTAGAAGGTGAGGCGGATGGTGATTTCCAGTCAATAATATTTGGCAACCCAACAAAGATAACAAGCACAGATGAAATAGAAGATGCAAACCTGAATGGAATTCAGGTGCTCAGCACTACCAATTAAAACCTCACGCAATTGTTTCTCCCACTTAACCCACTCCTTTCCATATGAACCCTTGGTGGATTCCAATCTAAGCACAGAACAAACAACAAAAATGTAACTATCCTCACTCAAAATGAGATAACTGTTGAAAATATTTTTGAATAGAGGCTTATTATGTACTTTCTATTGCATGTTAGATACACTAAAAAGTAGAGTCTAATTGAGGTCACCTGTCATTATTATAATGATGACAACTAATAATGATGCTAGAAGCCCTTTGGTAATAATTGACAGAAGTAGTGACGTGAATGCTGTGATAACTACAGCATCAGGCAAAAATAGGAACTCTTCACCAGAGAATGAAAGACAGTTTTTACTCTTACGTAGTTTATTATTTCTGTTTACTGATAATGGAGTATTGGTCAACACTAAGTCTTCCGGATAAAATAGTGATAACTCATTGTAATCAACAACAAATAAGAGTTCAATGCGATGATTGTCTAAATTGGTGCAAGAGGAGTTGCTAGAATAGATGAGACAACACCGGATAAGATTCTGAAAAAGTGGTGTTGGGGAACGAGGGTGGGGTGCTAACAACTAGAAGAAACTAATTTGCAGAAAAGATTTATTGGTGTTTAAGTAGTACACATGTAAAAATCAAATGAATTTATACTTTGTTTTTAATTCATTATTCTATTCCAAGCAACTTGGCAAAAAGAAGAGTTCTGTCTCTTAATGCTCAGTTTTTCTTATTATAGGTTTCAGTTAGAAATTCCATGATGCATGCATCTAAGAGGAGCAATGAGTAATATAAATGCATGCCATGCCTCAAATAGATCCTACTATGCATAACATAAAGCAAACTATCTGGGCATTATACAAATTATAGATGCACACCTTCCATGTGCATTAGTATGCAGTCTGTATAAATTTATCCCCTCTTCTAGAATCAATCTCACTGGATCTGGCAGAGAACTCCTGCAAATGAAAAGGCAAAAAACCAAACAAAAGATTCAACATTCAAAGTACAGGAAGTAAATGAAACTAAAATAACTGTAAAACAAACGCAAACACAGGGGAACACAAAAATGGGGAAAACAATAAAAAGAGCATGCATCTGTAATTGTCTCTAAAAAAATATGAAATCATTAATGTATTGAAAACCCACTCTTGGAGATGTCACGAAGCTGGGCTACTTGTGAAAATCTTATGCCAACTCCAATCCATCTTAAGACCTCTGATTGAGACATTGCATTCCAGTGCAAAATTGTATTTCACCATTTTTCTATTTCCACGGTTCCATTAGTTTCAAATGTCAACATGCTACATAGACATGAAACTACTGCACTCTTCATGCTTATGGATATTTAGCTTTCTAATTCATTTAAGTTTGTGCAATTAGATTTCTTCTCGTTCACAATTTACTGTTAAATATAGACAGAGGTACAATCAAAGGACAGTTTGTTTTCTGGTGTTGTTATTCAAGGCTTGTCAAGATTGGTCAAATATAATTCGGTCAGCACATACTGACTGGCCAGGCATTGTCCACAATGTTAGCATGATAGTAGTTCACATATCCATGTTATACTGTAGGTCAGATTAAAATTTATTTTGAAAATAACAAAAAATGTTTAAGACATAGAGAACTATTTGGTATTATTATTAAATTCAGCCCAACAGTTCAACCTTGCAAGCTCCTGGCCCGATTCATTGCCTAACCCGGGTTTAAAATTAAATCGTGTTGGAGTTTTTCTAATGTGACCTAGTTAACTTGGCCGATCTAAAAATATCCCGACTAGCAAAAAAATCCAAGGGTGAAATTGAAAAAAAAAAAAACAAAATTGACAGAAAAAACCCTATCACCTAGCTCGAGTTTAAAATTAAACTGTGTGGGAGTCTTCTTGACGTTACCCAACTGACTTGACTAATCTAAAAACAACTCTGTTGACTAGTAAAAAGGTTGAGGATAAAATTTTTAATTGGGTGCAAAGCACCTACTTTAATGGGGTGCAATGGACCTACTTTATTGTTCATCTAAATGTAAAGCAAGTTCTTTTATATGGACCTACTTTATGCCGCAAGGCTCGATAATATTTTTTGCTTAAAACATGAAGATTAAGAGTCGCAAACGCTTTTGAAATAAGGAAGAAAAATTGTGACTCAAGTCATAGACCCGACTAGGTCAAATAAGTTGGTTTTATTTTAATTATATAATAAAATAATAGACAACAACACCAAATAGATAAAGTGAAAAAAATAATCACAATAACTTCAAAAAAAGATGTAACTCAACTCCCAGCCAATTAAATACGGAAAAAAAAAAGAGTAAACTCGAGTTTGCATAACAAATTTGTAACCTAGGTAACAAAAGTCGAGTCAACCCGGGTTAATCATCCAAACTTGAAATCCAAATCATGAGAACATGATAGCCTAATAGAAAAGGAAACGAGAAAAATCACAAAGCTCGTTCTTTTCATAAAATCAATGCTGAATAATGAAATAAAAAATGAAAATCGGTAAAACAAAAAAACAAAAAAAAGGGATATCAACCCTAATTAACCCTTTAAATCCATGACACGGCTTATCAGACTGGAAGTGACCTATCTAGAAAAACCATGAAGTTCAATTCTTAACTAATCAACTATTGAAGGATGAAATTGAAAAAAAAAATCAATAATACAAAAGAACCCAAAAAAAAAAGCAATTAAAAAGATAGGGATCAAATTGAAATAAAAATAAATAAATTGGAAGACAAGTATAAATGTTTTATTGGACAGTGAAATTGAAAAGAAAAATCAATTTGATAAAGACCCAAAAAATAATCAAAAGAATGAGAACTAAATTGAAAAACAAATATCACAAATTAGGATTAAATGATGAAATTGAATACAAATTTTGAATGTCCAGCACAAATTTCAAGGCTTAGGAGGGAAAAAGAAAAGCACCTCCAACGATAAACTGTTCCACCACTGCTTTCACGCACCATCCCAATAGGAATAAGACTCTACGACAATTCTAATGACATAACAAAAGAAAGTTTTTGCTGCTGGTTAACACTGCATGCGCCACCATAAAACCATGGGGGCCTCCCACATGCTAGCAGATAGGTTATACACGCCATCCACTTTTGGTTGTTTAATTATATTTTATATTTATTAAAATATTAAATTACCCCTCAATCAACTTGATTATAAATTACCCCTCAAACAGGTTGAAAATACAAAAAAGCCTCTTTTTCTAGTTTTAAAAATTTTGCTTTCAATAATATTTTAGTCATTTTACTATACTTTAGAATTGTGAAAAGACCAAGTAGTCTCCCAATCTAATAATGATTAATGCACCTTGTGAAAAGACAACACCTACCACGATAGCCAATTCAATGATTTTTTGTGTGAAGAGCAAAACCATCATTAAACTATTACACTAAACGTTAATCTCTCTCAATGTGAACAGTGTTTTTCCCTCCCAAATTAGTTTTTGTTAATTTAGAATTCTAGACTCTTTACTTCAACTGCAAGTATAGAGGACTCTGCTTATGCATCACAAGAGGAAAGTGAAACATTTGCATGTTTGATACGAGTATAGAGATAGGCTACATAGGTACTGCAAGATATTAATATGTAATTTTGTTAGTGTTTTTTTCCAACAAGAGAAGTATATGCTTGATATTTGTGTACTCTAGTGCATAGAGGTCACCTGGTCTGTAAAGAATTTTCTGCATTTATCAAGGCACTTAGTTTTTCTGTTATTGTACTAAACTAGCTAGCTATCTGCCATTGAGATGTAAATTGTAATGGATTTTTAACTTCTTGGGCAAACCTTGAAAATGATGATCACTTACCACATGAAAGACAAATGAATTAAAGCACATGCTTTGAGCTGGAGTTGCTGATTCTTTATAAAAATAATGCAATTTTTACAACAGATTATTTTTAACGTGAAAATTATGCGGGAATTATATGTCTGATTCTTATCATGAGGATGATAACTTAGAAGAATGAAACCACTGGACATTCATTATAGGAAGATGGTGCATGCCTAAGGGCACAAGACATTGAGTTATGAACAAACTTGGAGAACCTCACTTCTAAAAAGAAAATACTTGAGATTAGAGCAGTGACCTTAATAATAGAAGTGAGATACAGAAAAGAAAAGAAAGAACCAGAATTTGAAAGATGAGATAATTAACAATATAGGAGAATCCAAATATCTCACATTCAAGTTTTCTTACCTATCTGGTCTCAACAATGGCATCTTGACAAGAGAGCCAAAACGTTCTATTAGTTCACTCTCAAACTCTGTGCGGTTCTGAAAAAGAGAAAGGAGAAGATGATAAAAAAAAAAAAAGATGATTCAAATGCTGGAACACCTGGAGGCCAGACCACGCCAACATAAGACAATACCTTGCCATCATAAAGGTGATAAAACATAAGCAGCACAAAACCAGCATTTGGAGATGATTTGTCCAAATTCCCCTTTAAAAGTCCAAAGCAAAGAGGAACGTGTTAAAAAGATGAGAGACAATATTTTACATTTGAGTCTGGTAAATTTACCAACCAAAGGAGTATAAATGGCATGTACCGGATGATTAACACGTTGAAGTACACGGAACATGAAAACAGCTAATGCATCAAGAGAAAATGGATTTGAATCCGTCCCTGAAAAGTAAACAGTGAGGAAAAAACATTAATCACTGACAAAAAGAAATTATTAGTTAAATACAAACAATATGAAAAATAAATTACAATGAAAAATCAAAAGCAAAGATTACAACTTTCAATCTGATTGCTTAGGTTTATATGTAAAGTGAGGTGAGATTTGAGAGGATCTGATAGCCGAGTAATCTAAGTTGGCGCCTTCCAGCTTATATAAAGTATAAGCTTATAAACATGAAAATTACATTAAAGTCCCTGACTGATATACTTTAATTCCTGATCAAGTTGAATCGACCATTTGAAAGTAATACTCGAAGAAGATTAGGAGTATTGAAGCACTTGAATGTCCTAGTTTATTGAAAACATGTATGACAGTGAAGTATTGTAACTGATACACAGAGCAAAGTTAAAGGTGCAGAGCCCATTTTACATGAACTTGATGGGATTCACTGCAATTTGTATTTCTAGGTAAATGGCTAGCACACATATTGAAAATTTTATTATCTTCAAAAGAAAAATTTATAAGTTTGAGCAAGCATTCATTATAAAAGAACTAAAAGCTACGAAGAATGAAAAAACAAGACTAGTTTTTATTTTCTTTCATAGTAGGCTAGAGCACAAGATGCTCCACTCAATAAAACAACAAACCAAAAACACAACCAGAGCTTCAATCAGTTGCAATGATTTATCCTAGACATGAAGGCATTTAACGTTCTAAAAACTAGAATCTTTCTAAAAGGAAGAACATGCATATAACCATATCAGTGGAGAGCTTTCTAAATGTGGGGTTTTAACCAAGAATTCAATGTGCATTCTGATTTCACAGCTTTGTAGTCTTAAAAATGAAATTCACCAAACCATCATGAGAAACAATAGCAGCCCGCTAAGAATACAATTACAAATAAGCATCCAGCTAAATCTTTACCAGTGAATAATGACAGAGAAATGCTTTGAAGTCTTACTATTCACTACAGATGGAATGCAAAAATTAAGATAATTGGTACAAGAGGGGACGGTAACCTTCTGAATCAGGTATGACCGGAACAGCAGAGGCTTGGGTGCTCCGGCACATGCCTTCGATCTGAACAATAGAAAAGCCTATCATAAGACATGCATGTCATTTGAAATTCAATTAACAAAGAATCCAGTCATTGGTTCAGCAACTCTCTCTCTCAGAGGCGCAAAAATATACTAATATAGGAACCAACAAGATACTGCCCATCTATGCAGGAAAAGAAACAGGCAGTAAGATCACTAACTAAAGATTATCTGAACTAAATGCAATGTAAATTATCTATGAAGTCTAAGCACTCTCCGTAAAAGAGTTGAGCAAACTCTTCCTCAAATGTTCTTCTTTTGCCCATCCAACACAACTCAAGGTATTGTTTTGCTAAAAATACACAGCTTGGTGTGTCTTTTTTCCTGTACAAAAAGCACGACCACTCCAAGCACCAACTCTCAATCAACTGACTCTGCCGTACCCAATGAGAACTCAGTAGTCCCATATACCACAACTTATACAAGCTTATGTACTTTGCAGAGTAAAAGCAAATGATTAACAAATGAACTTGGTGCATAAAATACTTATTCACATATATGTTAGTACTTTGAATATTATCTAGACTCAAGAGTTCTCCCTAAGTTGTAGATTATCTAAATGGAGCTTTAGTCCTCCATATAGAATTCCAAGGAAAGTTGGGTCCTTCATAAACACCTTCAAATATCAACAAAGCCTGTAACAAAATTTAACACTGGACTTTGCCACCTTCAGTAAAGTTGCAAATCAGCTTCTTATTCTATTCCACATTACCCTTGGTGCTAATGATTAATTCAAAGAATTTCTACAAAAGATTCCATCTCTAAACATGGTGCAATCCTGCCAAAAGCTACTTTTAAATAGGCAAAGCCACAATCTCAAAAGAAAAACTCCATATAACATCTTTGTCTCCAGCCAACTGAAATGTTCAGGAAACTACATCTTCAAAGATTCTTCCCACACCATCGTGCATGCCAAAACAAAATAGCACCCTCTTTGCCAGCTCAAAAATAACAAAGGATGAAACTGCTTCCATCCTTTTCCACTAAATTTTTGTAATCAAGTTAAATCAGATTACCTGTCTCCAAACCTCTTCATTGGGTGCATTTTTGTCTGCAAGTATTACAGAGTATGGTTTTTTCCACGCTCATCAGCAATCTTCTGCCAGTACTTTCCTGTTGAAAGCAATGAAATATAAATTAATAAGTATACAAGTAAAAAAGCAAACCTTTAAGAATGATGGTTAAAATATTGGAAATTAAAGAGAATGCTATAACCATGAACAAAGAGAAGCAACCATAGCAATCAACTAAAGGTTAAGATATTGTATTCTTATTAGGAAATTCAAGATCATTTCCCTCCATAATCATCCATTTTGGAAAACTAATGTTCCAAGAGCAATTTTTCCTTCAGACATCTTGACCTTTAATAATTCCATAATAACAAAGAATACTTTTACTAAAATAAAGTATTGGTCATTTAATTTATGAAAGTATGCTTCTTTTGCAGTAGTTTTGAAGAATATAGACTGGAACTCTTGTATCTTGGAATGCCTCTCTGAAAGCAACTATTGTGGACAGGATGGACTTTTGACCTATTTGCATGGTTCTGCTTTCAGGGCATTTAGATTAAGCTCTTTAATGTATCTTCTGTCAGATGGGTTTACCCTGTTGTATTGATTGTCTTGTTTTTTCCTTCTCTGATTTCTTTTTCCCTGTTCTAGAAAATATCTTATCTTATACGTAATTGATGCTTCCTTCCATTATATTAACTTACTGTTATCCAAACTAAAACTCACCACCTCTCAAATTTTTGAAACTTTTTTTTTAAAAAAAAAAGGAATCACAAATAATATCAGATTTTTGGGGTATAAATTTACATTAAAGCATTCATGCTAGAAGGATTTCCAAGCAGCTGTGACAGAAGTTTTGAAATCAAGAAGATCTTAGCACATGATCTCTCCCCATGATTGGGGATACACCTAAGGGAGGATTCAATTGATGCTAAATTCTGGTTAGTTTACAAAAATTATAATGTAGAACAATTAATTACAATGTTTTAAGATAAAAGAAAATTGTATTAATAGAGAAAGGAATTGCAAAATCTTGATGGAGAATAAGCCATCCTTCCAAATAAAAAAGCAAAGCAAATATCATAAACAAACAGCCCAATCCCACTGAATATCAACTGAAGGAAAATTTGCTCAAAATCAAATACCTTTAATAAGGTCACCCATCAAACTATGAACCGGGCGATCATCTCCAAGACCTCCAGGGGCATTTAGTAATTCCTTGCAAAGTGCAGACTTAGCGCATCCTGGAATTCCTGGAAACGGAAATTCAAAAGCATACAACAAAGTGAACCCTCACTATGAGAGAATAAAGAAGCAATCTCAATAGAAGTTACAGAGTACAAATGAAAGGGATTGCATGCAATGAAGGTAAACATCAAGTTTCATTCAAAAGATTGTCAATGAAAGACAATGGTTTTGAATTGCAGACACCATATTGCGAATGAGTCATTAACAAATTTTAGCAATAGTCTCTAAAATAAGGAGTTAAAAGAAATTTCACTAAAGAATGTATGATAATTTAGACAAGCATGCAGTATAATTTGCAAGAAAAACATGCACTCCTTAACTTCTTACATGAACAATAATTTAACAATTAATACATTAAAAGCTGGGTATCTTAGGCAACAGTGATGGAGGTGCCCAGATGTCAACAAAGGACTGGGTGAAAGAAGAGCACAACAGCTGGATAACACCTATTTCATGAAAAATTACAATTTGATCCCTATACCTTCATATTTATTACATTCAGGTTACTATGTTTGTAATTTCTTCAATAAGAATCTTAAAATTAAAAAAATAAATATGACCCTAGCGATTGAATAGTTAGAAATTAATGGAATTCCTATTTTTAATTCAAATACAAAAAAATGTATTCATAATTTTTTATTCAAGTGCAGCTAAAGTCAAGTTAATGAAATTTTTAAAACCTAAAAATTAAACATTAGCCCATGCACTTCATAAACTTGCTCTTGGAATCCTTGCATTCAAATACAGAAAATTGTATTCATAATTTTTTATTCAAGTGCAGCTAAAGTTGAGTTCATGAAATTTTTAAGACTTAAAAATTAAACAATAGCCCATGCACTTTATAAACTTGCTCCAGAATCCTTGAACTCAAAACTAAGGTCCTTCTTCAAGAACACAAGTTTCAAATTCTCAAAAAATGTCTGAGGTTCTTATGTGGGATTCAAATAGGACTACAGTTCTGGAAAAATTAAACTGTTTGGCGCCAGAGTTTAGGTTCTAGAAGCATCAGATTCAAAATTTAACCATATGCCGAAACATCAGGTACTAAGAAAATAATTTACTGATAATAATAATAATAATAATTGTACATAAATCCCAACAACCTAAGACAGTAAGATTTTACAACTATGATGCACGGAACATAAACTGTAACTGTAAGAAAATGATAAAATGATTGAGACATTTAAGTGTAACAGCAATGAAGCATGTCAACAGCTAGAAATGTATACCAGGTTCTAATGTAACAGGATTGCAAAATCCTCACACATAACAATGTTAATTACTATCAAATTCCACATATACAATACAATTACTTCTATATTTGAAAGTTGAATTTTCTAAAGTATACAGTTTTCTAACATGAAATGGAAATTAAAACACCAAGAACTTCAGTGAAATTGCTTAGCTCCTGACATGTAACTTAAAGAGCTACACAAGGATAGCTCCTTATTGAAAAAATATAGAGAGACGTAAAACTAGAAAACTAACAATATCATGATAAATTTATTTTAATTGCCTCCAAGATATTCAAAACTATAAAGTTGTGAAAAATCAGTGGAAATCCCATTGATCTCCTATTAGCTAAATAAGTGGTCCCCATAAGTTACCACAAAAAATTGTACTGCATGCTAAACATCTAATAGGGAGGTATGTTTACCTGGAAAGAAGACAATCAAACCCTTATCCTTTTGAACAGTTTCCTTGAATGAGGAAATAGGACTTGGGGACACCACCTCCTTATCCATCTCAAGATCACCCTCTTTGTCCCTACCTCCTTCTATGATGGCCATGAAATCTTCCGCCCTAACAAAGCTTCCAGCAGATCCTATCAAAACTTGGTTCTCTGGACTTCGACTTGCATATTGTTCAAGGAAAGATTCAGCCTCAGTCAGGTATATTGAAGATGACAACTGCTTCTTTCCACATTTTCTTCGTATGTATACAGCCCTGAACATTGAGGGAGAGATTCTATTCACCAATCATGTATACCAGGTATGAAAAGAATAAGCTGCATCAGGGATTACAGGGTACTTCTCACAGTACCATTCATCTAGCATCTTGCTGAGTTCTTGCTGTTTTCCTGCTGAAGTTCCCCAGATTTTCATCTGCCTGTAAAATATATAGAATAGATTTTTGGTGAACAATCTGGGGATGAAACTTTAAAATTTAAATTTATGGCAGTACAAACAGAAGCAGCAACAAAAACAACCAAGCCTCAATCCCAAACTAGTTGGGGTAGGCTATATGCATCCTTTTGCACCATTCTGCACGATCACACACCAAATCCGTATTATGATGTTTAGTAAGTCATAACATTCAGAATTGCATGAAACAGTTGCGCTGAACATAGCTGTATGATAATAAAGAAGCTATTACAATCATGCATAGCAGTAAATGGCTAACAATGATTATAACTAGAGAAGTATGACTGAGGAATGAAGAGAGTAAAGATTCTCATTGGTACATATTCTGAAAGAAATATTAGTTTCCCGCACCATAGGAATTTCTGATGCAGCAAGCTCAAACCATGAAGACAAATGGGCCCAAATCTTTCAGTATTCAATTGAATCCAAAAGATTTTGACAGCAATTAACTATATTTTTAATGCAAATTACATATGGGAGCATATGCACTTGCAAAGTTTCCAGCACAAAGTACAGCAAATTAGAACAAAACTAACCTTAGATAGTATGCCTTGTAGGCAGATGGGCCATCCTTGAAAAGAGTTGACAAGCCATTGCGGATCAAAAAGGTTCTCAACTGCATTAAAAGAAAGAAAGAAAACAAGATTCAGATGCACATCACAATTGAGATCATGTTAAGCCAATAGAACTCTAAATCATTATTGAGTTCTCCTCCAGTCAGTACCATATTGCTTAAATAAGCTTACAAATTCTACATGAATCCACATGTCCACAAATATAGCAGATTTAGATTTACTTGTGGAAAATTTAATTATCAAGAACATAATTCTTTTTCAGTATAGCTTAGAAAAGTTTGATTCTTCAAGTTTTACTGGAAAAAAAATGGAGAAATATTTAAAGAGATTTTCCATATATCCCTTTTTTTAAGGACACGCTGAGCCTGTTTGGTTCATCTTTCCTAATCTCTCTTCATCTTTTCTTATTTTCAATGCAGATTTAAATGGGGGCACTGTTTCCTAAATTGGAAAACATTCATTAATAATGTTTTCTTATTTTTTTTATGCTTGAATAAATTTAAAGTAGAGATGAAAGGTACAAAATTGTTCTTGAAAAGTAAAGGCACCATATTAGTATTAAGCCAATTTAAAAAAGAAAAGCAACTTCATAAAATACAAAGAAAATAACCAGAAAGGAGAAGTGCATTGAAGAGAAAAGGGGGAAAATTACTAAAATTGAATTGATAAATTCTACGATTTTTGTAGAGGAATAATTGAGCTATTCTGTAAGTTTTATAAATTAAAAAAAAAATGTTTGTAGAAATCCTTGTGATAATCTATCTGTTTTAAAAAAATTAAACAAACAAATGCAGCACTTAACAAAAATATATAATTAAAAGCATCATTGCTTTGCATGTTTCTAACCTCCAAACATGAACAAAACTTTTATACTTTCTGATACAATTTAAATCAAATAAAAATATGTTGAAGAGCACATACCTTGTATGTAAGAAATTTCAGTTTGATCATCAAATTTGCATCATCATCAGCTAAACCATCTTTTGCTCTATCATTAACATTTCCATCTATGTTGTTGTTTTTTGCAATTTCAGCAGCTCTCTCCTTATTAGCCTTGAATAAGTTAATGTCAACAAAAAACCCTACATCCATAAAAAGGTGTTAGAAGTACTGTGCATAACTCATAAGCTCCCGCTTCCCAATTTCCCCCAATCCTCTAAAAACCCAACAGATCCAAATGAGAAATAGAGTGTGTGTGTGTGTGTGTGTGTGTGTGTGTGTGTGTGTGTGATAACATTTCATATAATATAGAGATTTTTATAAGTATCAACCAGACATTTGTCCCCTTTCATTGATTCATTTCAGTTATTGAGCATAACAAATTGGCAATGGGGCTTATAAATATAAAATTGCATCTTGATTAACTCATGTATTTCTCGGCCTTTATACTGTTTGGAACATCCAAGTTTGCACCGTCAATTATGTTATATTCTCTAATATGTCTTGGGAAACATTTGAGTACTTTGCTTCACATCCAAACAATGCTTAAATCACTATCAGATAGCATTTTTACAAAAATGCAACTCATCAAACATTTCCAAATACAAGACTTCATATAAGCATAATAATAAAAGATACGTATTACAACTGAAATTTTGGAATGCAACCTAAAGTTAAATCGTCATTGTTCACAAGATTCAAGAGTTTTACCTCGGTATAATGGCCATAATCCCGGCTTGTACCTACAGCATGGAAATCGTTTAATTAGGCAGCATGGATAATAAGATAAAAGCAAACATTATTTGTGAAAAACTAATGATCTTAAAACAAGAATTTAGATTGTATGTTCAAACAAAAACCTCATCTCTTTTTGATATCGCCGAAAAGCAGAATCACTGTGGACATGAATGACCAATTTATAGAAAAGATTGTCAACAGATACAGAACCGATTTTGTGGAAGTTATGATAGCATTTAAAAGCAGCTGGTAAACGCCTTTCTCTCATCAAACGAATCATTTCCTAGATCAATCAAGAATTAAAATTACAACTTCAGAAACCAGTACCATATGCAGCTTTTTAACACAATATTGGCTCCACAAAAAAGTTCAATTAATTCACAAACCATGATAGCAGTCAACAATGTCCCGAAGGATTGCATTATTTTGAGAGCATGAAAATTAATTATGAAGCAACATTTTATAATAATATTGAATGGCCTCACCTGCAACTTTGTGGTAGAAAAATCAGAAGGGTGAGCTTGTAAAAATTTTGAGACAACAGATCTGTCGGCATTTTTTGAATGACTATCACCAGATTCAACCCCAAACCAGTCTGAAAAGTTAGGGCAAAATGAAGAGCCAACACTCTGAAGGAGGGCTTTTATTTGCTGCAGCAGTGTTTCACAAATCAAACAGCAATGCATTCAATTAAGTTACTTTTACAATCTAATTTTCTAAAGCAAATATAATGCTTTTTTTTTTCAGGTTGAATATAACTCTGACTCACCTGTTTTTCATCTGACCTATTTGCAGCACAGATTTCCCTTAGACTTGGCCCCAGGTCAAGGCCAGCTGGAGTATAAAACCAAATTAGATGTAATTCCGAAATATCAAAAAGTGAGTTTCATTGATTGTGTCTGTGCAGTGATCACAAGGGTAGAGAAGGGGAAGGGAGGGCATTGCATTGACCTTTCAACAAAGTCACAAAAAATGGTGAACCAATAAATGAGGATAGGCATGGGTCCATTACAAGCATTTTATGTCTATACACGTCTCCAAATGCACATCAAAAACTGGAGGGACCATAGTAGGATACACAAGTATCATCTAAATGAAAAATATTATGGGCTCGTCAACTTCAAAAAGTAGAACAGTAAGTAAATCAAAAGATGACTAAGGGTCTCCAAATGACCATAAAAAATAAAAAGAGATGGGAACACAATACACAAGGCAAAGCATCATACCTCCCTCAACTGGTGGAGGAGGATATTCTCTCAATACCTCCTCCATGTGCTTTGAGCTCTCATGACCAACAATACGAGCCACAAGACCCTCCAAAATTTCACCCTGCACTTTTATATGGTCTATTGAACCTGGATAACCATAAAAGCTGATTACTGCTATCAATATCTTAAGTTAGTTAAATTACATTTTCAACTCTCATTGATTATGACGTAACTTAAAAGCATGAAAATAGATGTTTGTTCTGAATTATCAATAATTGATTCTGAGCACAAGCACAGCTCACCCTTCCATCCCAACAGTGCATAGATTTTATGTATACCATTCACCTTTTCATCTGTTAAAAAATTATGTTGTTTCCCACAACCATCCCTCATGCACAATTTCATGACAGTGGAAAACAGAGAAATTTCAAAAATCCCTGACTTTATTAGTTCACATATAATTCAATAATCTAAAATCACAACATAATTGAAGCACATTCTACTTTAAAACTCCACCTGGCACAGATATATCAGCAACTTCATCAAGAGCCCTACATACAGTTGTTGCCAATCCTTCCTCACACAATGCATCATAGGCCACAAAAAAGGATGCCACTGATTTCCTTGATTAACAAAGTAAATATATAAATTAAAAAATGTATCTCAATTAGTTTTCATGACATGTAAGATCACACACTGAGCAGTTCAAAAGTCACTTGTAATAAAAATTTCTTCAAGTGAGTTACCTTTTATCAAACATTAATTGGGGCTTAAAAAATAAAGTACTCAACAATTTCTTTCAATGACTGTTCCAACAGTAGCCATTTATAACGTTAGTGGATTTAATGATACCAAGACTAGTGGTGCATAAAAATCCCCATTATCCTTCCAGTGTACCATAATAGTTATATTGCTAAATTACGATGATTTGAACTTTCTTCCAGAAAGAAAATAATATTACAAAAAGATTATAAATAGATTTTCCTTTGGTTTCTTGTGTCAGATGCACCCAAATAGGAAAGAAGAAAAGTATTTTTTTGGTCTTCAAAACAAATGTCAATGGCATTTCTATACTGGCGAGAACTTAATTCTTCTTTGAGAAGATGAAAAATAAGAAGTCTGCCAAGAAAATAAAATTGAAACGTAGATTGCTAGATTACAAGATCTGATTTTAAACTTCATTTCTGGAGAAAAATAAGAACCAAACAAGTATAAAGAGATTATTTTTTGCTTTCTTTTTACCATGTGCAATAAAAGAAAAGAAGTGTAATTCTGGTACTCAAGACAAGATGTTATATGGCATTTCTACACTGAAGAAACCTAATTCCCTCTTTGAGAAGAAAGAAAGAAAAAAAAGTTAGCCTAGAAGATAAGATTAAAAGTAAATTGGAAAACTTGGAAATCCTTCCAGCCTACAATTCCCTTTTCCAGGAAATCTCTTTATTGTAATTTCCTTAATCTTAAACTTCTCTTTATTGTAATTTCCTTAATCTTAAACATAACTTGAAAGAAAAGGAAAGGAACAAAGAAAATAGAAACAGAAGATAATGAAACTATTGTGGCATAACCAGAAAATAAAATGAATGCCTGATTTAGCGATCATAAAAGGGCAGACAAAAAGTTTCCTCTTTGTACCAAGTCTTCCATTGCAGAAACCAGCCAGGCAGCTACATAGAAGAAAAAGGTCTGATGCAGCCATCTGGCTGTATGTTTCAGCATTTTACACAATGTCTAGCCATATTTCTAAAATTTTCAGCCATCAACTGTCAAAATTTCTTCCAGCAAGGAAAATTTAAGTTTACCACTTAGAATGCAGTGTTTTAGGATTTCTTTCAGTTCCTCAATTAAGAGCTCAATTTTGAGGCTTTTGTGAAAATTTCCTATACACGATGAAAAGCTTCCCAATGAAGGAAATTCTCAGTTAAGAAAACCTGTGCTGGCTTACAGCTCATCCTTAGCAAACATTGCAGGGACCTCAAAAGTGGAGGGACAGGTGAAGTTTCTTGACCAAAATCAACCAGTCATACAAAAGAAAGTTTTGTAATTTTCTTTTTTTATGGACATTATATTGGTCAAATTAATCGTATTTTGTATTGCTAGAGTCCTAGTGCCCCATCCTTGCTCAGTGTTAGTTTCTTTCTAATCTTTCTACTCTTTTGATCGATAAGAGTTTCATCTATAATTCTCCCTTGGTGATATCTCATGTAAATCCTCTTTGAACTCTATTCCAAAATCTGATTCTCTTCCTTCCACCCAGATTAATCAGATGACATTTCTTAATTCTGACCCTTCCTCAATTGTTCCAACCGCTTTGAAATTGTAAGACAGACACATCTCAGAATTCCAGAGACTATCTTCTATCAAAGCTATAACAACCATTATTTGAGAGATAAATCACTAAATTAAACCAATTCTTACAACAGACTAAAACAATACAGATTCCAGACCATTACCTTGTTGAGAACAACCAAACATGATTTGTTGGAAGGCGCCATTTCCGAAAAAAAGGCAATCACTTCAGGAGTTGAGTAGAACTTTGGCTTTCCATTGCCCAGTTCTGTGACTGCCGTCACCACCACTGCAGCAAGAACAAAGGACATAAGCATTAGTAAAGAAATTCCACAAGCCCAAAGGAGTTAGTTAAATGTAGCCAACATACTGGAGAAGGGAAAACATGTGTCCTCACAATAATCTGACTTGTGAATTCAATTTTAAAGTACACATCACACTGCCAATTCCATAATAATGACAAAGTCGCAATTATTTGCACCCACTATTCATCTTCTTTTGAAGTTCCTTGCCAAAATCCGAGGCATAATAAAACCATGAATACCAAATTTTGACCATCCAATCAACACCATAAAACTTATGCTCTCACACCAAACCAGATCAATCAAATAATAACTTCCTAATAAAAGTTCAAACTTGCAATGAATTCTATAAAAGAATAATGATGGGAAGTAGGTGTCTTAAAGATCATGTGAAGTATTCTTGGAAATTCCAAGTCAAAAAATTCAGAAGAAGCACACTACCATAATCTTCTCGAGGGCGTTGCCCATGGTCTCCTAGAACAGCAGTAACTAGTTCCATTGATATGCACATGCGGTTTATCTGAATGGAGGAAATGATACTGTTAGTTCTGACAGGTGCACCTTAATGTTACTGTTTTGATGGTGAGCCACAATATAATGATTAGATAATAGGAATTATGCTCAAATAGTAGAAAGATGATGCACTAGGAAAAACGTTGAACCAGATGAGGAATCAGAAATCAGCAAGCAAACCAGCATTGTAATTAGATAAGGAAAGCTGGAAAGAAATGGAGCCTTAAAATTGTTGATATAAGCATTATTCATAAATATAAATGCCACAGACAAAAGGGGACATAAATGATGAGAAGAAGAGAGAGAAACAGAAACTGTGTAATTATCATCAAACAACGTAGGGTTGACTAAAAAAAATTTTTTTTTTAACAGGTCAAAAAGGGGCGTGAAGAATCTATTCTCTTTTCCATTTTTAGCTCATTCTAAATCTTTTTCCAATATTACCTCAAGAAAATCATTGAACTCCACTTGCTTCTTTCCAGCTGCAGTTCCCCATGCCTCTTGAAACATCCGTCCAAGAACAAAGACACCAACAGCAGTGTATCTATATTAGAAAACTATGTTCAGCAAGCTACATCTTATGCAATTAGTAAAAGTAACCATTGATGATGGAGTATGAAAAATGTGGTAAAGTCAGTGCATGAAACACACCTGCCCATCAATTAAGCAAAAGCAGATAATAAGATGAGCAATCGAGTAATAAACAGCACCAGTATAAAATTGATAAAACAGTACACTAGAACCGCTAGACATGGGGGGAGAGGAGAAGAGGGTGAAGGATATTTTGCACATACACATTCCCAAAGCTATTTTTGGCATACGCTCCACCTTCATGACCCGCATACATAAAAAGTGACCCAGAATGTTTAAGAGTTACCTGTGGAAAAGGCCATTACTAACAAAGCCAAGCAGTCAAGCATATCACTAAACTAGAAGAAAACATCCGAAGAACAATAAGCCAAAATTCTGGATTAAGATAATATCTACGAAAGACTGGAAAAATCTAACTGTAGTTTTAAGGATTTTCACTTCATGACCAGTCCAAAGTGCCGAATGTTGTCAATTCCATAATGTGTGGGTTTTGTGGGTTTTGCTAAAACAGACAAAAGAGGCAGCAAATAGCGTGTAAAGTCAACAGCTTTTTAATACAAAGGTTTTACAGACCCTTTACCTCCAAGGTTCCCAACCCTTTAGACACCACCTCTATCATCCTGGCCCTAATCTGCGCATATCAAAGTGGAAGAAATAAATTGGTTAAAGCTGCGACGAACAAGCAACAAATTATCTAAATCATAAAAAAAATGAAAACAAAGAATCAAAAGAGAGAAATCAGCAAGAGTACCTCTTGATCAGACTTTTCATTTTCAAATTTAGGATAGAAAGTGGCTCTTATTTGAGCAAGGGAATAGGTCGAATCGTCCACTGTAAAATTCTCCAACAAATTACCCTTGAATATTTTGCTCAAACTTGCACTGCTTTTTGGAGTTGTTTCGGACACATTTTCAACATCAGCATTGGCAATTGTTTGATAAGACTTAGGCTTCGAAATAGTTTTATGTACTTCGTTTTCAGCTATTATACTCAACCCACCAATTCTGTTAGTGACTGCTTCAGCCACCGCACTTGGCATCGATGAAGAAGAAGCCGCCTTATCGGTATCTGCCTCGGCTTTACAATTTTGTTGTCCTCTCTGCAAAAACCCCAATTCATCCAACAAGTATAAACAAAACAATATCAATTATTATAGAATTGGGATTTGTGTGTACCTGAGGCATGATTATATTGGGGTGAGAAAGAGAATGGGAAGGGAGAGTGAAAAGGCGAGCTATGGATATGGAGGCTCGAACAGGAATGAAGTTTGTAGAATAAAAAGGGAGAGTGAAAATGCGAGAGCAGAGGATCCTCTGCTTCATCAGCCGCTTAAACGAACTCAAAGCAGACCGAGTGGATGTGATTGATTGGCGCGGTGAAAGAGTTGGATGTTCCGGCGGAGCGTGGTGGAGGGTTTTAATAGTAAGAGCGGCTGAAGCGGCGCTGTATTTTTGTTTACAAGACCTTCTCCTCGTGAGCTAAGGTAATCGGTTTTGCGATCGGTAGCAGGGGACAAGAACATTGCCACTTCATCACTTTGACAATTGGCGTTCCATTTTTCTTATTATTCTGGTTTCTGGTTTCAGGGCATCTGTTGCAATATATATATATATATATATATATATATTACAGCGCACCCCACACACACGAATAACTGTGGATTTATGGTGATTTTTTTTTGTTAATTTTTTTTAAAACAAATTAACAAAAAAAAATCACCATAAATTACTCTCGTAATTCACAATTTTTTAATTATTTTTTTTTCAACTTTCTTATTTTTTTCTTATTTTTTCATTTATTTTTTTTTCAAAATTATTTTTATTGATTTTACTTTTTAAATATTAACTTGGTTAAAATTTTTGCTTTGTAATTTTTTTCTTTAAAATACTGTGGATTGCTGCGATTTTTTTCCACATAGTTTTTCTATTTTATTTCTTTATTTTTTAAAATTATATTTGTCGATTTTTTTTAATATTGAGTTGATTGAAAATCTAGTTTTGTAATTTTTTTCTTTAAAACATTATTGATTGCTACAGTGTTTCTCCGCATGGTTTTTTTATGATTTTCTCCAAAATTATCTTTATTTCATTTTGTTTTTTAATATTGAGCGGTTAAAAATTACAATTACAATATGTGAGAAAAGCCACCAGAACTTTCCTCGAAAATTACTGTTGATTGCTACAGTGTTTTTTCCCACATAAAAAAAAATTACAAAACTAAATTCTCACTCAGCTCCATATTAAAAAAAAATTGACAAATATAATTTTAAAAATAAAAAAAATAAAATAGAAAAACTATATGGAAAAATATCGCAGCAATCCACAGTATTTTAAAGAAAAAAATTACAAAGCAAAAATTTTAACCAGGTCAATATTTAAAAAGTAAAATCAACAAAAATAATTTTGGAAAAAAAAACAAATGAAAAAAAAAAGAAAAATTAGGAAAGTTGAAAAAAAAAGTAATTTTGAAAAAAAAAACAAAAAAAAAAGAAAAAGGAAAAAATTAGGAAAAAAAAGAAGGGGAAGAATCTCTGTGAATTACTGTTGTAATTCACAGTGATTTAGGTATGGGAACAGTGATTCCCCAATACAATTTAGAGTATGTTTTATATATATATATATATATATATATATATATATATATATATATATATATATAATTTTAAAATTTAAAATATTATATATTATATATTTTATTAACAATGCTTTAAAAAATAGAGGAAAATACTGTAGCTTTTCTCACGCCCCCATGCCTTTTAGACTTGCCCCATTGTTAATATATTATACTATAACATATACTAAAAAGTAAATGAAACGCTGAGTTGTTTTTTTTTTAATTTTTTTTGTTTTTTTTCTTTTAATGAATTTTTTTTGTTTAATTTAGTTTGTTAATGTTAAATTTTTTTATTTAGTTATCAGACTTTCATGACACGGATCCTGAATTTGATGGGTTAACCTGGTTTGACGAGTTAACCCGGAATTTTTTTTCCTTTTAATTAATTTTTTTTCGTTTAGTTTAGTTTGTTAATATTAAATTTGTTTCTATATAATTATCACTTTCATAACACATATCCCGGACTTGACAGATTAACTTGATTTGACGAGCTAACCTAGTTAATTATGGGTAAACCCATCAGTTTTTTTCTATTTAGTTATCAAACTTTCATGACGCGAATCCCAGGTTTCAAGAGTTAACCTGATTTGAAGGGTTAACCCAGTTAATTCAGATTTTTTTTCTTTTTCATCATTAGTTTTTTTTTCTTATTCGTTTTTTTATTTTTACTTAATCTATTTAATTATCACAAAAAAATTGACAAATATAATTTTGAAAAATAAAATAGAAAAACTATATGGAAAAATATCGCAGTAATCCATAGTATTTTAATTTTTTTGTCTTTTTTCTTTTAATAAATTTTTTTTGTTTAATTTAGTTTGTTAATGTTAATTTTTTTATTTAGTTATCAGACTTTCATGACACGGATCATGAGTTTGATGGGTTAACCTGGTTTGATGAGTTAACCCGGAAATTTTTTTCTTTTAATTAATTTTTTTTTGTTTAGTTTAGTTTGTTAATATTAAATTTCTTTCTATTTAATTATTAGACTTTCATGACACGTATCCCGGACTTGACAGGTTAACTTGATTTGACAGGTTAACCTAGTTAATTCTGGGTAAACTCGTCAGTCTTTTTTTCTTTTTAGTTATCAAACTTTCATGACGCGAATTCCAGGTTTCATGGGTTAACCTGGTTTGAAGGGTTAACCCAATTAATTCAGATTTTTTTCTTTTTCTGCAAAGATATACCCAAGGCTTTTAAGTATATCTTTGCAGAAAGACCTAACATTCTTAAATCTTAGTTTTTTTTGATATTTTTTATGCAAGAAAAAAAATTAACCTGTGGCATATGCCTTTGTTTTTTTTTTTTCCCTTTTCTTTTCTTTTTTAAGCCTTTTATTGTGGACTGCACGGTGCAGTCCACAGTGAAAAAGCTTATGCTTTTAGTTTATTTTTTTTTTCTATAGTCTCTTAATATTAAATTTTTTCTATTTAATTATCAGGTTTTCATGACATGGATCCCAGATTTAATGGTTTACCTCCGTTGATTCAGATTTTTTTTCTTTTTCTTCATTAGTTTTTTTTCTTCCTGTAGGTTTTTTTCTCTTTGCTTTTTCATTTTTAATTAATTTTTTTATTTAGTTTGTTGATATTAAATGTTTTTTTATTTAGTTATCAAACTTTCATGACACAAATCTTAGGTTTGACGGGTTAACCCAATTAATTTATTTTTTTTTCTTTTTCTTCATTAGTTTTTTTCTTATTATAAGTTTTTTTCCTGATATTTTTCCTTTTGAATTAATATTTTTTTATTTAATTTAGTTTATTAATATGAAATTTGTTTTCTATTTAGTTATTAGTTGATGCTTTTTTTCTATTTAGTTATCTTAGGTTTGGCAAATTAGAGAAAATTTTTTTTCTTTTTGCTTTTTTGCTGTTTTTATGCATTTGACTGTGGACTGCACAGTACAGTCCACAATGAAAAGGCTAATGCCTTTTGTTTATTTTGGTTTTTTTTCTTTTTAATTAATTTTTTTTAATTTAGTTTGTTAATGTTCAATTTTTTTCTATTTAGTTATCAAACTTTCATGACACGGATTTCGGGTTTGACAGGTTAGCCCAATTAATTATGGGTAACCCGTCAATTTTTTTTCTATTTAGTTATCAAACTTTCATGATATAAATCTAAGATTTGACGAGTTAACCTGTTTTGAAGGGTTAACCCGGTAAATTCAGATTTTTTTTCTTTTTGTTGGTTTTTTTTCTTTGTTTTTTTTCTAATTAATTTATTTAATTATCACACTTTTATTACACGACCTTGCAGCCAGACCCACATCCAAGGCTATTGGGTCTGGTATTGCAGCCAAGGTCACTTAAACTTGTGTCATGCAAGTTTAATGTTATTATTAATATTATAAATATTACTCTTAAGTCAGGCGTTGCAGCCAAATCCAAGACTCTTAAGTATAGTTTTGCACCTTGAAAACACCTA
The DNA here is from genome assembly GCA_015852605.2 of Populus deltoides. Taxonomy (NCBI): domain Eukaryota; kingdom Viridiplantae; phylum Streptophyta; class Magnoliopsida; order Malpighiales; family Salicaceae; genus Populus; species Populus deltoides. Next base: position 9,454,044 of record CM027585.2, on the reverse strand, counting down.
AAAAATTAAACATATGCTCAGGAAGTTTTTTGGTTTTGGGTGGATTTCGGGTTTTAGGGTGGTTTTTTATGTTTTCGTGGTCATGAATTAGTTTAACAAGGTCTCTACGGTGTTTCCTAGATGTTTTGGGCAAAAATTGAGTTGAAAATGAGTTTTGGGGTAAAAAAACAAAGGACCCTGTTTTTCCGGTGACTAGATAAACAAACAATGCTTATTTTAATTAGTTTTTCAAATAAATTTTGGGTTTGTATTTTAATTAGTTTGTGATGATTTTTTAATGATATTGAGTATGTTTACTTTTTAAAGATGGAGGTATGATTCATTTGTAATTTTTTTTTAATTTTATATAAATTAATTTTTTTATAAATATTGATTTTTTTATAATATTTTTCATATATGTGTAACCTTGCATTTTTTTATTTAATAAATTTAATGTGTGTGTTGGTTTCTAATACAAATTTTATGTGTTTTTCTATTATAAATTTATTTTGATAAAGTAATTCATTAAACACACAAGATAAATAACCTATGTTGCGATATTAAATATTTTGATCTTTATTTGTCACTTATTTTTTTTTTATAATATCTCAATATTGATTGATGTTTTATTTTGTGATTATATATTTTTTTTATCATGTAGTTAAATAAAAATTAATTTTGGAAAAAAATAATAATCCCGCTAGAGTTCATAACCTGGTTCATAAGTTTGACGTACTAGCCCGATTTACCCAGTTCATAGGTTTGACGAGTTCACCTACTTTTTTGAATTTTGGTTTGTTAATTGTTTTTAATAGTTTTTTTCTCGATTTTATCTTTTAATATTAGATTGGTTTGGAAATAAACTGCATGATTTTATTATTTATTTATTTTGCTTTTTTTAGGGTTATTACTATCTCAAATAAGTTTTTATTTAGGTTGGTGCTCAATTTTGTGACCATATATATTTCTATCATATAATTAAAAATATATATATTATAAAAAATAAATTATTAAACTCAATGAAGTCCATGACATGATTTGGTTAGGGACTAAAATCGATATAATTTGTCATTGTCTTAATAGTTTTTGTGAAAAGTTATCATTTTGAAGTTTTGTTAAAAGCTAAGTCATATTTTTATTGGTCATCAAGATTGCATTTTGATCCATGAAATCAATCAATTTAATTCGGGTCAACTCCCACCTAATTTGATTTGAAACTCGAGTTAGGTAAAGAGTTAGCTTACAAAATTTCAAAATTGATCCATTAAACCAGATTTAATAGCACAATTAAAGAATTCTTCATACTCATTATATTTTTTTATTAAAAAAACTTTATCTGAACCGCAGTGAAGCGCTATTTCTCACTATATCATATCTACTGTACTCTCATAATTTCAGCGTGGAGACCAGGTGAAACTTCCAGTTGATATACTTACAATCAACCAAGATGCTTGCTATCCCCTTCCTGGTAGCAATCCATACCAGGCCAGCTTTTAAAATATTTAAGCTTTTTCATAGAACTATCTATTTCCTTGGGAAGCTTTGTTATGACTTTTACACCATTAACTACAGCAAATACATCTGAAAAGTTGCTGTAACAAAAAAAAAAAATCAAAAGAAAGAAAGAACTATGGCATCATTACACCAGAGGGGCCAACAGCTTGAAATTTTTACTGGTCTCAAATTTACCTAAATCCTGCCAATACGACTTTTTATCTAGTTTTGGAACAACAACAGTGGCATTTATGATATGTGCAGTAGCTACCGTTAGATAACTCGCGCTATCTATCTTGTATGTAAAATTAGTTAGGTGGCCCGTTGCAACTTTTTATTTTGATAAAAAAATATCAAAAAAATCCTTATATTTTTTAATTTAAAAAAAAATTGTGGTTTTTCTTCTAGGATAATAATAAATTTTTTAAAAAGAATTTACTAATGATAATAAAAATAACAATAATAGTAGTAGTAGTAATAATAATTTTTAATTCATAATTTTACCTTTCAAATCAAATCTATTATTGCTTTTCAATATTATTAATATTTTTTAAATTATTAATTATTATATTAATAATATTAATTAAAATCAAAATAATAATATTTATAATAAAAATAATAATATTTATAATAAAAATAATGATATTTTTAATATTAATTATATTAATTATAATAAAAATCATAATATTTATAACACAAATAATAATATTTTCAATATTAATACTTTTAATTATAATAAAAATAATAATATTTATCATATGAATATTAATATTAAATTTATCCGGCCTAGGTTTTTATAGTAATAATTTTTTAAAAAAAATTATTAACGATAATAACAACAATATTAATAATAATTGTTATTATATTTATTTTTTATTTTTCTTCTCTGCATGGTCTACAGACCCAGCCGCACGAGTTTGCAACCCCTTAGGGGTCTATAGACCCCAAGCACAGGTCAGAAGAGACCCAAGTGTGCGGGTCTGCATCCAACGTGCGGGCTTGCAAATTCACTTGTCTGGGTCAGCAGCAAGGCTTGCGGGTCTGGCCCAAGGCATGACAGCCTTAGTGCCAGGTGTTTGCAGCCCCACAATGCTCCAACAAAATTTGCACTGACCGTTTTCTTCCAAACCATCTATTCAATGCCAAATGCATCCCAATAAAAAGATAACCCCACCCTCCCCCTGCAGTCTTTGCAACTCTATGTGGTAAGGGCAATTCTGTCATTATATTGCTTCAATCAACAGTACTTTGTGTCTAGGTAAATAGTAACAGGGGCACTGAGCTCTTTTAGTATCTTGTATAATAAGTTTTTTAAACATAAAAATAAAATGTACTATTGATGTTTTTTCTAGTAGAAGATTTTTTAAAATTATATGAGAATTGATCTGACATGACTAATCGATTTGATAACTTAAAAAATAATCTAGACAATCGATAAAAATATAATTTGATTCAAAATAAATATTTAAAATAATGTTTTTTTATAAATATTGAGAAGACAACATATTTAATCGATTCAGGTCAACTCTACTTAACTTGTCAATCAGTATGTCGGGTTATAAGACTATGATAACTTGTAGAAAGTAAATCAAAATAAATTATGAAACTTAATTTCCAATAAATCCAATGTTGAATGATGAAATTGAAAAAAAAATCAATTAAAAAAGGACTAAAAAAATAACTTTAGTCAACATGAGTTAATCTGCCAAACTCACAAATCAGGTCACGAGACTGAGATAACTCAATAGAAAATAAATTGAAACAAATTATGAAGTTCAATCCCCAGTAAATCTAATGTTGAAGGATGTAACTGAAATTAAAAGTTCAATAATAAAAAAGATACAAAAAACAACTTGAGTCAAGTTAGGTTAATCTATAAAGCATGTGACCTGAGTTATGAAATAGAGATAAAATTATAGAAAACAAATTGAAACAGATCTTGAAACTTTTATTCTTAATCAACCAAATATTGAAGAATAAAATTAAAAAAAATTAATTAGAAAAATAAAAATAATTGAGTCAACCAAGTTAAGTAGTCAAACATGTTGATAGATTAGGAAATTATAATAATTTTATAAAATTAAATTGAAAAGAATAATAAAAATTATATTAAAGAATGAAATTGAAAATTTAAAAAATAAAACACAATTTTAAAAAAATAAAAACAAACAAAGAAAAGTAAATAGTATTTTACAAGAAGAGGTATTAATAATATCTCATATCTGGAATTTCAAAACGAAAGTGTTTCTCAACCCTAGTACAAAAACCCAAGAATCAATTAAAAAAATACAAATTATTATTGCCTTAATAAATTGTACCATGGAGCACAACACAACCCGGAACATTACGAAAGTATTGATTTTTTCCCCTCATTTGTTTTCACAAGTAAACAAAGTTGATACTGTTGGTGACGGATAACTGGAAGCATAATTATTCAACCTGGTGTAATTGGTGGGTCAATCTGATTGACCTTTGAATTTGTTAAAAGACTAAACGGTGAAATAACTTGGCAAAAGCTGATTGATCTGCTGGGTCAACTCATTACGCGGAGGAACTTGATTGATCTGGTAGGTCAATCCATTACCCGGAGGAACCTAATTGATCTGGTGGGTCAACCCATTGCCCGGAGGAACCGGACCAGACCTATGTTTTTATACATATATATACCATGGCATTTATCAACCGCCGAAATCTCCTCATTTTCACCTGTTCCTCCATACAATGGAACACAGACATAAGCAGTTTCGGAGTCCAGTTAAAGTCCACGTTCCACAAAAAGTTGACACTCGTTTGCTCTTTACCATATCTGTCGACCTCCTTAACTGCAGTACTGATAAACCTTGCGCAGGTCCCTTTGGTAAGAGGTTTGCAGCGAGTATGAATAGCATTAGCTTAGTAACTCCTCCATCTTTGGATATCCTTCAAGCTTACTATTATGGGGTTGTTGGTGTTTTTGAAAGGAATTTTCCTCATAAGCCTCCTAATGAGTTCAATTACACTGATAAGAATCTCCTAGCCAACCTTTTGACACCAAGTTTTTGTACTGAGGTGAGGGTTTTGGAGTACAATGCAAGTGTTGAGATCATTCTTCAAGGGACAAATATATTAGCGGTTGATAATCATCCATTTACATGGCTAAAGCTTTTACGTGGTTGGATGGGGATCTGGGAATTTTGACCCCAATAAGGATCCTTCAAGATATAATCTTGTTGATCCACCTGAGGAGACTACAGTTGGAGTTCCTCATAATGGATGGGCAGCGATCAGATTCGGAGCAGATAACTTTTTCTTCCGGGTTGACCCATAAAACTTGATACCCATTCCCTTAGCCGGATCAATTCTCGGGTCAGGTCTTATAACTATGACCAAAATTAGAGTGGAGGGGTAAATATGGTTATCAAAACTAGAGGGACCAAGAATATAATTTAAATAATGGTGAAGGAAATCCAGTATTGGTGGTGGAGGTTCCTAGGGCAAAACCATGTTGATTAGGCCAAAACGCATGGAATACATCTAGAATATCTTTGTCGGCAAGCAGGAAATATGGAATAACTCGAGATTACGTAGGAAATAAAATTTGTTCCACTTTATTTCAATTTTGAATTGGTATAAGATATACTAGCTATTCCAGCATGAACAAAACAAAACTGATAATCTTGCTTCATGAAAACTAAAAAATAAAATATAAATCTAAAAGAAGCGCAAGTTGATTTTCTCGCAGAAAATCCATAAAAAAAATTTTATGTGCCATCTTATTAGCTTCTCATTGGATTCATCTTAAAAAAAAAAGACGGACACAAAGAGAAAATAGAGAAAATTCAACTCATGAGCTTGGGATCGAGGAATTTATTTTCCCTGTTATCTCAAGTTTGAACCATATAATTACTAATATGATAACCATCGGAAACTTACATGGTTGTTAACTTCCTAGCTTAGTCGAGGTACGTGCAAGCTGACCCGGATACCCACATTAATAAAAAAAAAATAAAAATATCTCAACCTAAAATTTCTCTCCTACCTATATTTATTTATTTATTTTTCTTCTAAATGAGCTCATAGAATAACTGATAGAATGTCATGAGTTACTCACTTAATACTATAAAATTTCTCTAGAAAATCTTGAAAGTGACTAATTGATAAATTAAATTAAATTAAAAATAAATTATAAGTGATCAGGTTTTAACAATGGACGAATAGGTTATAATAATGAATTGATAATTTTTTCCTTCACTCCGAAATCATTGAGCTTTGCATTGGAGGCATAAAGTCTTTTTCAAGTTGTCAAAGAGTCATTTAGGAATTAGACGTGAGTAATAAAGTCTTTGTACTTTTATTCAACATAGTAAAATTATTTAATCTCTCTTTAAAGCAAAGTTTCTAAACTTGAATCCAGCGGCTTTATCATCTTTTTATTTATATTTATTTTTTCTAAACAATTAAATGACACATTTGCCTTTAAAGTCAAAATTTTTATAGCTTTAATGGTCTCGTGGTCTTTGCATCTTTTCATGATTGGTTATTTTTGTAATAATGTAGTTTTTAGAGGGGATATTCAGCAATTCACTTTTTATATATATATATATATATATATATATATATATTAGATTTTTCTTGGCTTTCCTTCCATCCAGGTACGGCATGTGTTCAAGATTGACGTTGTTTTGCCCATTTCACTGGCGAACCGATCGCAGTTCATGAATCACCCATGGTCCAACCACTGCAAAATATTCGTCTTGCGGTCTCGCAAATATGTTGCTTCTTTTCTTCCACAAATAATCTCAAAAAAATTAATTTAGTTAAATCGATCTGGGTTTTTTTCGCTTTTGTTTTGTGAAGAGAATGTCTTGGAGAGAGAAAGATAGAGTGAGAGCGAGATTTTTTTATGGTTCCTCATTTGTAATATATTACATAGGAGGGTTCGCAATTGAGAATGTATAGTGTAATTCCGGAGACAAAACAATAAAATAATCAATTCCATGTAATATTTATATTTTATAAGTATATTTAAAAATATGATAGAGACTGCGGTTTATACCCATAAAATACATGAAAGAAAAAAAAAAGAAAAAATAACTTTTGTGAGTAACATTTATACACATTTGAGTTATACCTAACATTAATCTTAATTTCTACTATATTTTCAAACACATTCTATAATTTTGACGCACATTAGGTAAGGAAGCGCTGATATGATAGAGAGATGCCATTGCGATCTTTGGCTCAAAACTAATTTTTTAAATCTTATTTGTTTTTGCGTTTTAAAAATATTTTTAAAAAAATTTAGTTTTTTTATTTTACTTTAAATTAATATTTTTTGGTGCTTCTAAATTATTTTGATGTGCTGATATCAAAAATAATTTTTAAAAAATAAAAAAATATTATTTTGATACATTTTCAAGTAAAAAACATTTTAAAAAACAACCGCAACCACAGTACTAAATATGCTCTAAACACCATGGTATATATAAAGAAATGAGACCCTTTCATTCCAGATAATTTCACATAAAAACTATTTGCAACTTTTGAATTAATTCAATTAAAAAGTTTTAATAAATTTTTTTATGTGAAGATTCTAAATGAAATTTAATATCTAAAAATAATATAAAAATAAAGTAGAGACACTAAAAAGAAAAAACTAATGTTAAAACTCATTTTTTTTTTTTTAAATATCTATCAATCCATTATTTTTTTAAAAGATACTTGAAATAACAAGATAAAGATAATAAGGGTAATATAGGAGACAAAATGAATTGAATTTTATTTTTTCAAAATATATGAACTTAATTTATTTATCAATTAAATTAAAATTAAATATCATAATTAAATTTAATTACTTTAAAAGTATTAATCTAGAATTTAAAATTTTCTTTTATGAACCTGTCACACTTGCTATTCCAATACACTTTGATATTTTGCCTCGTAGCTTAAATATCTTAAGAAAAATACTATTCAAGTAAATAGTATGTGTTCATTTTTTATTTTTGTCATTCTTTGTCAAATTATATCCTTTTTCTCATCTTTCACTGATAAAACTAAAAGAATATTTTTTTTGAGTAAGATAAGTGAGAATTAAAATTTTTTATTTTTACATTTCAAAAGCGTTTTTTTAAAAAATTAAAATCTTTTTATTTTTTTATTTTAAATTATTTTTTGATATATTTAGATTATTTTGATGTATTGATACCAAAAATAATTTTTAAAAATAAAAAAATAATATTTTGATATATTTTTTTAAAAAAAATACTTTAAAAATTAACTACTACTGCACCTCAAATACTCCAAGATATACTATACTCCAAGATATATTATAAGAAAAAAAAAATCATGTTTAAGTACTTTTTCATTGCTAATGTTATGGCTTACTTTTTTTTATTGTTAAAGCTCCATGCCGTCCTTGTTATGATGAAATATTTCAGCTCGTACAATAATAATTTATAATAAGAAATTAAATTTTATTTTCAAGTTTCAAAAGATTCAAATGTTATTATCAGAACTCATGAGAAAATCAACTACAACGGATATATTTTTCAAACACGTTACTTGACAATATGAGAACAATGCATAATCTTCAATGTCAAGTAAATCTTAACTCTTGAAAAATCTCACAAAATCCAAAGAAACTGTATTAACACTTGCTTGGATAAAATATCACCAGTTGAAATACGATACGTGCAATTAATGGGACGTGAGTGGGTGTGCCGTGGCTGCTGGTAACGTGTTGTTTTTCGTCACCTACTCCCCCTCCGTCCTACTTGGAGGCGCCGATGATCATTTTTTTAATTAATATAAATATTTGGAATAATTTACGTGTATTTTTATTAATTTTATGAATTTTAAAAGTTAATAATCTTATAAATTTTTAAATTTATAAAATTTAATCTAATAATTTTTAAAAAGTAAATTTAAAATATAATCAATTAAGCCATATACTTCCAGATGAAACTTGAGATCATGGATGGATGCGCCTGATCACGTATATCCCTTTCGTCATTGCTAAGGTCATAAAAACGGCTATACAAACCCAACCCAGACCATTTTGTATCTAGACACGATTCTGTCCCAAATCACCGCTCTTTTGCACCTTTAAAAAAAGGCCACGCACACGCACCTCTTAACTGTCACTGCCATGGCTGCTGCTGCGTAAGAAGCCGTAGCTTCCTTTCTCTCAATTCTTCAACTTGTGTTTTGCTGTTTGATTGATCTCTCTCTGTTTTTTTGTTTTGTTTTCTGTATTGGAAGTTTGGATAAGAGCGTACCAGAGAAATTGCCCCCATCATTGGATGCGACTGCAGAGCAACCTCCACTATTTGATGGAACTACCAAGTTTGTTTTTTTTTTCTTTTTTTTGTTGCTGTGATTGACAGTAGTAAGAATTTTGTTTCTAAATTAGTTGTTGTTTTTGTTGTGTCTAAGGTTGTATACATGCTACACCTGTCCATTTGCACATCGAGTTTGGATCACCAGGAATTTCAAGGTCTCTTATCAATCCATTCTGTTCTTTGCTGTCACTTTCCTTTTATTTATTTATTTATTTTTTCTTCTTGATGGGTGCAGGGATTACAGGACGAGATTAAGCTAGTCCCTCTAATCCTTCAAAATAGGCCTGCTTGGTATTCAGAGAAAGTTTACCCTCCAAACAAGGTCAATACTTCCTTTCTTTATGCTTCATTAATGCTTCCTTTACTGTTATCCGTCACTCATACCCTATTTTTCAAGAAACGATACACTATTCTTTGATTTTTCTTTCTATTTTTGTAGACAATATTGCAGGAGGTCACCAAAGAAAAAAGAAAAAAAACCCTGCAATGCATCAGTCTAACAAGTTTCCTGTTAAAAACCCACAGAGTAGGGTTTATAGTTGGGGTAGTATGAGCTGTAATAGCATTGTTTTTGAGGCACTGTCGATTCTGCTTTGTTCTCGTATGGCTCTAGTGAAGTTGTTTATGATGGCTCTCGTAAAATAGTGTGGTCATAAAGCTGATGAATTATAGAATTTAGCCTGATACTTACTAAATTATTGGCCGTTACATCAATTTTTCACTGAAAGTTCCTGGAGTATAGTTCTGATTTTTGGAGTAGTACTAATTTGATAGCTAGTTGTATCAAGTGCGTACGGTTGCTGTTTAACCTATGAATTATTTATCATTTCTTGGTTGACTGCAAAACCATTTTTGTTCACAGGTTCCATCACTGGAACACAATGGCAAAATCACCGGGGAGAGTCTTGATTTGATTAAGTATTTAGAAAGCAACTTTCAAGGACCTTCCCTTCTCCCTGAGGTAAGATGCATATGATTCTCCTGCACTCTCTTGATGTGAACTCCCAATCAAATTGAAAAAATTAACAAAGTAAGTTACTGTAGGATCCTGCTAAGAAAGAGTTCGCTGAAGAGTTGTTCTCCTACACTGATACATTCAACCGTACAGTGTTTACTTCATTCAAGGGAGACCCGGCGAAGGAAGCTGGTAACTTCAGATTTTCCTCTCTTTCTATGTGTGGTGTTTCATATATAAACTGGACTAACTATAAGTAGTAACTTGCTTCAGGTCCTGCTTTTGATCATCTAGAAAATGCTCTGCATAAATTTGGTGATGGGCCATTCTTCCTTGGTCAAGAATTCAGTTTGGTATGTTTTCAGTTAATACCACGAGCACCTTAGCCTGTTCTGTTTGTTGAATTTTCACCGTATACATATGTTTTCAGAAATATGTATGGTGAATCATTTGCCTTTTCACATTATTTGAGTGTGATATGTTTTATATGTATGTTTAAAAACCATTTGTTCTCAGGTGGACATAGCCTATATCCCATTCGTTGAAAGATTCTGCATCTTCCTGTCAGAAGTGTTTAAGTATGATATTACTGCTGGCAGACCAAAACTGGCAGCTTGGATTGAGGTAATTTGGAACCCATTTTTTCTTCATCTGCCCCCCGTGTTCCATGCTCATTCACTTTGTTCCTCCCAGATTTACCTGGTTCTGTACTCTTTATCTTTTTCACCGTTTGGTTTAAAGCAGTTTACTGGATCTTCCATCTTGCATGACTTAGATCATGTCTGGTTATTGTGTTGGCCTCTTCTCTAGTGTCTAATAATTAAGCTTATGATGAGCAATCATTTGCTGTTACGCAACTGAACATTTGAGCTGAATGTCCTAGTGCTCCTTATCTTGAACGAGTAGTAAAAAAGAGGCTGAGCTTCTTTTTGGGCTAGAGATTTTGGATGGTAACTTGTCCTTTTATAAATCCAAACGCAGGAGTTGAACAAGATTGAGGCTTACAAGCAGACAAAAACTGATCCAAAAGAGATGGTTGAAGTTTACAAGAAGCGCTTTATGGTAAAGAGTCAATACCATCCTGATATGCTTATAATTCATGGAAGTTGTGGTGAACTAACTGATCACCTCTCTATGTTTGCTTCGCAGGCTTAGAATGAAAATGCCACTACACTGAATAAGGGCCCTAGGGTCTCTTAGCTGAATAAGATTGGTTGTCTTTGTAGGGTTAAGGTGCAGATATATATATATATATATATATATATAGTGGTCGATGTTTCATGGTTGGTCTCCACGGGTGTACTACTTATAGCTCTGGTAAATAATGAAGAATAATCCTCCATTTCATTTTAGTTCAGTGAGCATGTCTGGCTCAGTGTGTTCGCTAGATTTCCAGGATGGTATTACTTTTGCACCTGTTTTTAGGCTGGCGATGCTGCCAGTACTTTTACTCCCAAGCTCTTTGCATGGTTTTTAACGAAATGTTTGTCTTGTAGTATGAATATAAAAGCTCCTGGTACTTATGTGATATTGTTGCTCGCCGGAATTTGTTGCTTCCTATTAACAGTTAAGAATCCGAGGCATCCGTGTTCTTCCACAGAAGATGGTTTTGGCGATGGTATAACATGCCTTTCTTATGGGGCACTAGAATTAGGTGATAAGCAGGTTAATGAATTTTGCATTTTCTATCTCGAGGATGTTAGGTTTATACAATGGAGTGTACTTCTTCTCCGATACATAAACTAAGATAATGACACTTGAATTAACCTTACTGCTACTTACAATAATAGCAATAAACAACCTCTCGGTCACTCGGTCACTGGAGGTTTGTATAATCTATAGAATTAATCAAAATACATATAAATTAATTCGGATATCTTGCTAATAAAAAAAAATAAATTATATTATAATCTAAAAAACAAGAAGCCCTGCAAATGGCTTATAAAAATAATATCAATAGTGATAAATATTAAGATTATAGAAACATAACCTGATGGGCATTGGACTGATGCTAACAAAACTTATCAAGTTAGTTGAATTGTGTACCGGTGCTCTAACACCATTGAAGAACTTCGCCACCCAAATATGTGGGTTTTTTTTTTTTGTTAAATTAGTACAATAAACATAAAAAATTGATAGAATAAATATTTCACCAAATTGTTTTTTTAGAAACGTCATATTTACTAAATATTACTATTTCCAAGCACGAGATATTTAGTAAATATTGTATTTTTAATTACGATGTTATTCCACTAATTTTTTACTTGTTAATTACTCAATTTATCCCAAATATATACAGAAGATCACACATCAGGACCAAACAAAATTTAAGAGCAATGTTGTGCAACAGACGTAAATGCAGTGGGGGGTATTGGCAGTGATCTACGTTTCTTTATCTCCATTTCTTATTTTAGAAGCTATACATGGGACCTCTATGATTTCACATCTTATTTGCTTTATGACTCGTAGATTTTTGCTGGTTTGACTGCATTTTATTCCTGTGCATAATTGTCAATTCCTTCTCTGTCTTCCCTTTTTATTTTTATTTTTTTAACCCAGATCATTCTAGATGTCGGTCAAGCTTTTATTTTTATTTTTTTTTTGTTTTTAAATTTATATTACGTGAAAATTAAAAGAGAAAGCTATGGGCAGTAGAAATGGAATTATATGTGTGAAGGATGGTGTTGAGCAGGCGTGCGTTGGAGGTTGAATCATGATAAGTTCAACTCCATGACATTTAAAGTTTCTTTTCTTGTGTTTAATTTAACTTCTTACTTTTGTTTTGGCATTTTTATTTTAAATATCGGCATGAATGGATTTATTTGCAGTTTAGTGGGAGTTCAAGAATGAAAGAAGAATCGAGCCTGTTTGGAAGTGTGGTTGCGGTTGTTTTTTAAAATGTTTTTCGTGCCGAAATGCATCAAAATGATGTTTTTTTATTTTTTTAAAATTATTTTTGAGATCAGTGCATCAAAACGATCCAAACACATAAAAAATTAATTTTTAGCAAATTTGTTTTTGAATTTTTAAGGAATGCGGTTTGCACCGTATGAAATCTACAAGATAGAGAATATAAAAGCGTGGAAGGCGCATATTAAGATTTTCTAAAATTGAGATGTTTTGTGATATATAAAGACATGGAAGGCGCATAATAAGATTTTCTAAAATCGTGGTGGATGCAATAATTATAACAAAATAAAATTTTTAATTTTTTTATATTGAGTATTTTATTACATTCCAATAAACACAAAAAGTTAAAGATATTTAATATTGATATAAAAGTAAAAGAAAAAAAAAAGGTAATAGAACTCTAAACCATGTCATCATCGATAATCTTTTATTGAGTAGAACTCGCCCATAATCATATATGTTGTGAAGTTCATAGCAATGTCTTTTTCTATATAAACAACTAAATTGTCGGTAAGAAAATCATCATTAATTTTGTTACAAAGCCTTATTTTCACCAACTCCATTGTAGAAAAAGCTCGCTCTATACTTTTGATCTTCTAGAAGTTGTCATTGCTCTACATAATTTATAAAGAGTAGTCAATTTCTAAAACTTTGGATATTTTGGTACATCAAGCTTATAATATTACAATTGAAATCTCAAATGAAATTTCTCTTACTCACTAAAATCTTTGGCTTAAAAGTTTTTAGCCAAATTGTATACATCATCAACATTGAATGAGTTATAAGAATCACGAGAACATAATGCAGAACTTAAAATAAGAAGCTCAACTGTTTGATCATAAAAACTACCATTTAACTCTTGTAATTAAAAATCAATTGCAGCTACAAATATATCAACTTTAAAATGATGTTCAAAAGTTATGAGAACTTCACTCTAATGATGATACTTGCCACACGCTATTGTATATTGTGCTTTTAAATCAAGAATATTAATATCATTTTATGCACAAAACTCTTTGACATTTTGAAGAAAAGGTTCTAATCCATCGTCATGTAACTTTTGAATCAATAACTGTAGATGAAATTAAACTTATGGCATTAACAGTGTCATGATCTTATTGCTGCAAAGCTTAATATAAAACATTAGCAATTCTCATAATTTGTTTTTATCAAATGCGATATGAAAACAAATTCAAAAGATGTTAATGTCAAATCAACTCTTTCTGTATCACATTGTCGAGAATAATTTGCTCTATCTTTAGAGATAGCATTGATAACTTTATAAGTTGCATTAAACATCCTTAAAAAGCTACAAATTAATTGAAAATAAGAACTCCATCGAGTATTGCCAAGTCATTGTAAGGACCAATTTGGATTGCTCATTTTCATGTCTTTATTTCATCTTTTGCAATTTTATTGCTTGAGAAATTTGCAACTCATCATTTATTTACATGAACTAACAACAATATTAATAATAAAAGTCAAACTTGAAAAAAAATTGATGAACAAGTTTTACTTATCTGGAGGTAGTAACAATATTAATAATAAGCAAAATGACAATCTTTAAGAATCAAAGCTTAAAGTCTATTCCACTTACCTTACATATTGCTTACATCATCATATTCTTAAACTCGAATATGTTCTACAAAAAGATCGCAACGAGATAGAACATTGCACACCTCTTGTTTTAAAGTTAAAGTCATGGTGTCTTTCGCATGCACAACATAGAAAAAATGCTCCCGAATAAAATCATCTTTGTCAACAAATCGTAATATAATTGCCATTTGTTTCTTTTTTGCTTCATCTCTAGTTTCTTTAATAATGATACAAATTTTGAATTCTCAATCTTATCACCCTTCATAACATTGTTAGTAAAGATTCTCAAATTATCCTTTTGAATTCCATGAGAAGTATATTTAGCATTTTGACGGGGATTATTTTTAGAACAAGCCCACCAAGATTATCATTATGACTTCCTATGAGGTTCAAGAGTTCAATAAAATTACCTCAATTTTTTAAACCATGTATTTCATCGTGGTCTCTAAAGGCACATACTTGGAAAGCTAGCCATCAAAAGATATCAATCTAAGGTGTAGACAATTATTCTCAACTTCTTGTGATACTCTTTTATCTATCAAGTTGTGAATATCTTGTGATTGACTCATTAAATCTTCACAACATTTCATTGTAATTCTATGAAGTGAAGTCTCCTTTCTAACGTGACTCAATAAAGTACAATAAATCCCATCATTTATCATTGGTAATAATATTTTTTTATTACCAACAGATTTATCGATGGACAAAAAATTACCGGTAAAAAATTTATTGACGAAGTATTTCTATCAGTAATTTTATTAGTAAATTAATTACTAATAGAATACATGTATTATGTTAATAAAAAAAATTCTATCGTTAAGACTGTTAAATATTGTAGGGAGTCCGTAGAAAATTGAGAGAACAAAAGAAATTAAGTAGTCTTTTCATCGTTTTCTTTTGTATTTTTAAATTACTTTAATGCTAGTGTGCTGCTCCTGCACTAATATTGTTAGTGTTAATGGCAAGTACGGATGCAACTTACAGGTTATAAAAAATTAAAAGATAAAAATTACTATTACAATCATAGTTAATTTACTTGTGCTCTATTATCGTGGGTTGGATGGAATGTTAATTTCAATAGCAAAAACAAGTATTTGCAGGCACTATTAATATTTTAATGAATTTCAATCAAAACTAAAGATGATTGAGATCTTCTCCAGCTTGAGTTTTAAACTAAAATGGGTTGGAGTTACCTTTTTATGACCTAGAATTAAAATATGGCTCGATTAAACTAGCAAATTTCTAAAAAAAATCAACTTGATTCTAAAAAAATAAAAACAATGATATTTTAATATTTTTTTAAATACTAAGATGATTATGTTATCCCGAGTTAACACTCCAAACACATTATTCATTTGGATCTAACAATTTTAATTTTTTAAAATTATTTTTTATTTAACTACTCACTCATAAAAATAGGCGTGCAAAAAAAAAAAGTAATCAAATAGTTTTTTTTTAAAAAAATAAAAACATCATGAAAAGTTATAATAAAAAGCATTTATGAATACAATAAAAAAAGCTATGATGACATGTACCATTAGAGATATGATAAAAAAAATCAAGCAGTGTCTTTTTCAACCTCAAAAATTATTTCCAA
This sequence comes from Populus deltoides, assembly GCA_015852605.2. Classification (NCBI taxonomy): domain Eukaryota; kingdom Viridiplantae; phylum Streptophyta; class Magnoliopsida; order Malpighiales; family Salicaceae; genus Populus; species Populus deltoides. The sequence goes on along the minus strand of CM027585.2, from coordinate 9,438,194 downwards.
TCTATTTTAATATAAAAATACCTAAAAAAATTAGAAACTTAATGAACCAATTTTCTTAGCCCAAAACATTCAAAAATTGGTAAAACAAAATATAAAATTAAGCCAATTTTTTTCTCTATCAATCCCAATCTATTTTTTCTGGTATGATGAGAGACAAAAAACACTTCAAATAAAATTTTCTCGTGAAATGAAACCTATGAACACTAAGAATAACTCGTTTGATCGTCCAAACGTGACCAACTAGTGACTTTCTCTCTCCTCCCTTGTTTTTTCGATGATCCCCTATTTATTTTATCTATCTTATGGATTAAAACATAGATAAAATAAAGTTTTGAACCAAAATATAAAAACCTCAAAAAACAAAGATTAAAAATAAAATGTAAAAAACTTTGGGGACCAAAAAAGTAAAAAACACGCCTTAGATACAGTTGAAAAAAAGAAGCCTGGATTTTTCTTTAGCATTAATTTTAGTCCCCTTGAGCTTTAATTATGTTTCATAAAAAAAAATGAATTTGATTTTTCCAAATCAAGTATTAATTTAATGTTAAAACATTATTTTAACATTTTGAGAACTCTTATGAAATTAATTAAAATAAATTATCAAGTTTAATTCTAAGAATCCGTTTGTTTACGCGGCTGCGGTTGCGTTTTAATTAAAACGCAGTCTGCAGCCATTTGGTAACAAAAAAAATACATAGTTTACTGTGTATGGACCCCACATGTTTTTTCGTATGTGACGCATAAAAGAAGAAGCAGCATTTTGCTGCTTTGTGTTTACTGTGCATGCTAATTGCCGCATCGAACAACGGTCAATTAGCATGAACAGTATATATAAATATACTGTTAATGTGAACAGTGCAATTCTTATAACTTATGAACATTTTTTTTTCAAGTGTTTTAATTTTTTTAATATATTTTTTAAAAACTAGTTTAGATTAAATTAAATTTACTTGCACTATGATGTTAACAATTTTTTTTCTAAAAAATTAGTGTAAAGTGAATTAAATTGACTCTCACTTTAATATCAATTTTATACCTGATAATATTTTATCTAATTTCATTACACTTATAAAAATTATAGTTTTTATCGAATGAATTTTTTACGTAATGGAATTATAAATTGTTTAATAGAATAATAAAAAATATTTTATATAAAGTATTATTTATTTCATGATGTAATATGAATAATTAATTCACAATATTTAAATTTAAAACCATCAATATTAATATATATTTTTAAATTATTTTATAACCTCAATTTCAAAAGCATTCTTAACCAAACATATTAAACTATTTTTTTTCAACCTCAATTTCAACCACAATTTTAACCAAACATCTATTTTTTCAAACCAGTCTCAATTAAAGTACTTTTTATAAAACAACTTTTTTTAAACCACAACCATAATAGCTACCGCAATACCAAACACACTCTAAATAAACTAAATATGAAAATATCATATTAAAAAAATATTTAAGCAATCATGAAAAAAATATTATTGTGTTTGATACGTTAGAATATGCTCTACCACTTGAGGCATATTATTTTCATACACCTTTGCTGGAGTCTTGTGGCTACAGAACTTCTTATGACTTGCCTCCTAGGTGTATAGGCCTATAAAACTCTAGACATCCTTTGTCATAGTTAATTTTGGATCAAATTCAATTAATCATACATAACCTGCATGGTTATATCAACTACTATAATATGGTTACAATAAGTCTTGTTCGTGACGATGGTTATATCAACTATTCTAGACATTCTCATTTAGCTCATTTTATCTTCTTTTTTAGTCCATTCAGAAGCTTATTGGTGAGTTTTGCTTGCACATTTGTCTATGGATGTGAAATTGAAGATAACTTCTGTTCAATATGGAATTTCTGAAGATGTTCTTTCATCTTTTTATTGTCAAATTGGGTGTTTGCGTATAGAGCGTTTAGTGATTTGTCTCGTGACTTACCTAGGAAGATTTACCTTGAAAAGATGAAGCGTAGCCCGCCATTGTAGGGTAACCATGCTCGTAGCTCTCTGCAATGCAAGAGTGTTTAATTTGTGCCTGCATAAAAGTTAAGATGCTTAACTTGTAAGAAAATTTAACCGTGGTTAGCTTTATGCGTGAGTGTTGATTTCTGTACAAGATCATTGATGTCAGTGAAAAAAAGAAAGAGAAAAATATGGAGAGACGAGTAAAAATTGACAAAGGGCCCAGACGAACAGGTGTTTCTCCTAATATATATATATATATATATATATATATATATATATATATATATATATCAGCTGGAAACGTGAGGGGGATTGATATTTTGAAAGCAAAATATAGCTACTAAGATTTGTGATGTACAAGAGCAGTTCTGGTCATGAATATATCAAAAAACGCTGGCCTCGTTAATGCCCCATCAAGCAAGACAGTGACTAAGGAAAAGAATCAGTTCTTTTCTTTCAGTAATTCCATGGCAGCAACATTTCATTGTTGGCGTGTGCTTAAGAACTGCTGTACTATAATCCAATACTACATCTTCACATCCTATTCAGCTTTAGCATATTCTTTGTAGGTCTACAAGCAATGAAATCAGAATGAGCAAGTGCTATTGAGAAAAGTATCAAAATATTTATGCGCCTGAAAATTGTTAAACTTCCTTCGAAACTTATTCTGAAGCTAAACAGGCGTATATATTACACAGGATTAGCCAAGGCAATAACTGAGAGAGAGGGAAATGTACTCGTAAGCTTAAGATAGGCCAGCAAGGATAATGAAAACGAGACAGCCATTTCGATATTAATCCTCGTCACCAACACAAAACCGGCACCACAAAGAAGCCTCCAGAACTGAAACTGCTATGTTCTTGTTTTTTATAGTCTATTTGCTCGTGTTATTTAGCTTCTTGTGCGCTGAACTCTTTTTGATATCTGGGACAGAACAAGCATGGTTGAGATCACAGCTTGTCTCTACTAGGAGGTGCCTGTAGATCAGGGTTCACAGGCTGTATATTTGTACTCTTCAGAGGCATCTCATGGTTATGTTTTCCTTCATATGTTGTAATAAAAGCTTTTGGATCGTCTGATGCTCTTTCCACATGCTTGCGCACATTGCATTTGAGACTAGTACATCTATAGTAACTCCTGCAAGATGGATTTAAAATGTGTCGTGAGCAAAATTCAAGGGAAAAAAAAGAGTTTTCACAAGCAAAAAAAAAAAAAAGCAACAAATTCATTAATATACTGTAAAACAATAGGATAATGTGTTATCCTCAATTCAAATTTCAAAGATATTAGGTGGGGAACAATCAGTCAGAAACAACTTAACTGTAGCATTTATACGAGTACCTAAATGCTAAATCAATGTTGCAAATATGCTGGATTCATGAAATATTGCAAAACAACCAAAAACGTTTGTCTTCATAAGGTTTTTAAAGGCCGCATTAAACATTGAATCAGAGAAGCAGAAAATCAGCATGCAATACATATCTCAAGCAAGTCTAATGTCTCAACCTGGGATATGGATTCCCCCTTACAATCTTCTGCCCATATTTTCTCCAGCGAAAACCATCCCCCAAAATCTCAGAATCTGTGGAACTTTGCACCACTACACGGGGCTCCTGAACGCCCTCCCCTGATATGCCACCTTTATTGGATTGTATCCCAGCTTTCCTAAAAGAAAAATTAATATATGTCCATTACATAAGAACCAAGAAGATAATTTCAAGGGTGATGTGTATAGTAAAATTAAAAAGCCATCAGGCCATGACAAAAGCTTGTTGGATTCATGTAATGAGGTAAGGGTGAGAAGGGCTGGAGGAAGAAGCAAATATAAGCTGGCATAAAACCAACTTGGATTATTCCTTGAGATGATCTGATTCAGCACAAAGCAACAAAGTGAACGTGAATTCATTTCTTTTTAACGATGAGGTGAACCTCTATAGTAGCTGATTTTCAAATCTATTCATGAGTGTTCTATGTCTTACCTTCTTTTATTTCTAGGCTCATCATCGTCTCCCTCCAATCCCTTGCTTCCATCATTACATTCCCCATTGAGACCACATGAGTTATCAGAAGTTCCCGCACCAGCATTAATTGATCCAGTTCCAGCACGATCACAAGATGGCGGAGGTTTACCCTGGTAAATTGAATGCACCTGTAATCCTGTTTCGATCTGATTTTCCTCTCTACCTTCAGAGCCTTCATTTCTTTCAATGAGTTGATAACTCCATAAGGGAGTGGTGTACCTATCTTGAGCATTGCTATCAGATACAGCTCCTAGTCCTTGTGTTCCTGATGAGTTGCGCTTAGGAGGCTGAGGCTTTGAATGGTTGTGTTCCCCTTTGTAGACAATCTCTGCAATTTGCCCATCAAATGATCTTTCGACCTTCTTTTCACCGGACAATTTGGATAGGTGCACTTGTAGTAACTCCTCGGATATTCACTTCCTTTTACTTGCTTTTGCCCATATTTCCTCCAATTATAACCATCATATGAAGCCCTGTCCCCGTTAGATGCATGTGATAAAGATTTTGGATCCTCCTGATTCTGAGATGTCAACAATACTGCATGGGATGGAATATTCTGATGAAGATTTGAGGTTAGCTGGGATGAGATATTTTGTTTATTTTGTTTTGGACACTGAGGGCGAGCCTCAACTGATTGTAGCATTTGCTGTGAATTGGTATTGAAGTTCCCCTGGTCAAAAGAAATTCTTGCATCAACATATGAAGAACAAAAATACAACAACCAGTTGCCAGATTACCATGGCAGAAGAAGTTACAACTGGTGGTAGAATTTTGCCACTCACCATACTCGCCAGTAGAGAAACAGTTGCCTTCGACACAAACTTTGCCTGTGGTTTATATATGACAGTGGTTTTGCTATCAGTACTTGAAACTCTATTAGATGAATTGCTAAGTGTTGTTCCAGAGAGTTCAACCTGAAAGTGTCCAAGAACATAAGGATCAGAAAGCAAGAATTCATTGTGGAGAGAGCATTCAGAAGAGCTATGTGATCACCTGGGAAGAAACCAATGCACCTGGAGCACGATTCACTGTTGGCCTAAACCTCAAAGTTTTTGGTCTAATGGCAGCAACTACCATTTCAGAACAATCAGTAGAGGGTGAAGTATTGATGGCACCCGCAAGCAACTCTGAGAAAGATCTAAACTTGGAGCAACTAGGCCTGGAAGCTACTGGTTTAGCTATAACCACCCTCTCTGATTCCTTGATCTCCATTTTCAATAAATATCTGGAATATTAATTACATTTTACTGGTAAACGTGTAAGAAAAGGCCATTTCAAGATCAAGGGAGCTTGGAAGTCCTATCTTTTGAACCTCAATCCACATTCAACAGAATGTAACAAAAGCTGCAGAGATGGAAAGTTGATTTGTAGACACTAAGAAATCGCTTCTGTTGGCTGGGACAACCTCTCAGACCTGCATTATACTGGGATTATATTAATGGCAAGTATAAAATGAAGACTACATTTACAAGGAGGAAGAATAGAGCAATGCCATAAATTACTAGTCCTATAAAATCTCTCTGCAGCTCTTGATTATTCATTTCCATTACTAATGTTTTATGCGAGTGGAACAACATAGGGATAATTACCCAAAAAACTCAGTAAACGATTCCTTTCCAATCAAAACATGAATGACAAGTGACCGAAGAAAAAAAAAAGAAAAAAACAATTTGCAGAGGACCTCAGCAAGTAAAACATTTGCAAAATCCAACACTCCAACAAAAAAAATTGCGAGTGGATTGGATGAGCAATGTCCAACACCTCTAAGAAATCCCTCTGAAAGATCAGGACTTCAAAATGTCGTTGAATAAAACTTTGGTCCCTGGTTGCATAAAAAAAATATAAATAAATTCTTTTCATTCTCCTTAGAACTTCTTGTGCATTGCTAGAGCAATGCTTTCCATCAACATAAAGTAAACTTTAGGTAAAAGTTTTGCGGCGACTGCCGAATTATTGTTATGTTAAGAAAATAAGCTTCAATTTGCAATTTTACTCGCTACAATTAGACTGTATCATTTAGTTACTCATGATATTCCACTAATGACCATGGATCATCTGGACATGGGTGCGCTCACAATCTCTAGGTTCTCAAATCTGTCAAATTTACAACCAGCTTTCGTTCTTTTTCTTCAGAAAAAGAAAGAAAAATCCCCTATTCAACAGAGAAGGATAAAGGACCCAAAAAGATAAGACCTTTTCTACAAGCACTGCCCAAAAGAAATTACATTAGCATTCGACTATTGTAATGAAAGTACCATTAAAACCAGTGTAGTTTCTAACACTAAATAAATATTTAAGAAAAAATATGCATAGCCAGAAATTAGTACTTAAGATTTCTGGGGTTTGAATCTTTTCTGCATACCCTTTAAGAACAAAGAACATGAACACAAACCATAGACTGGCTTTAGCTAAAAGAAGGCAAACAAGAGAGAGGAAGTGGAAACTAACCAGAAAGGGAATAAGTAAGAGCTAGTAAGAAGTTTCTATGCTTCCACAAGATCTCATTTACTACTATCTCAGTTCATAACATTATTCAATCTATAACCCTGCATTTGCAGAACCAAGAATTTTGTGAGAAAACTATCTAACTTTTAAAGAAACTGGAAAACGCTATACATAATGAGAGAACTTGACCTTGGAAACAAGAAATCTTCTACACAATTCAACATGTGAACAGTTATTCTTTCAGCTTATATTACTAGAGATCTAGTATAATCGCCTTGTCTTTTTATTCTACCACTTTTACTCTGCTAAAAACACAATTTTCTGTCTAGTTTTTGAATAGCTAGCTAACAAGGTAGTTGAACACAATGAACAGTTCCCTTATTAGAAAGCTATGAGAGAGGGAGGGGGGGGTTAATTTGTTTCTTCTGCAAGTACACTGTGTGGCAATTTGGGCACAAGAAGAAGTTGTTGCAGGAAGGAAAATGCGGGGAATCCCAACCAACTTTTTATTACTCATATATTTATTTTCGGAGTATACACAGTTTTATATATATATATATATATATATATATATATATATATAGTTTCTGACAACATTTAGCATTATGGAATTGTCGCATGGTGATTTGATTGGTTCTTTAGTTTGATGTTTATTTTATGGATTATGTTTTATTTTAAGAGGGTTTTGTGTAGTGAAGAGAATCGGCTCGATACTATAGAGCTGATGGTACTGCCAACTACCTGTCTCTCTTTTCTGCTTTGACTATTCGCTGTTTGCTCCATCTCCAAGGCTTACCTGCTTCGAATAAAACTTGCAAAGCCCACTTTCATCCATGGAGTGTGTAATCCACTTGATGCTGACCTCGTGGAATGGGACTTTTCTTCACTCTAAACTCCTCGGACTGCAAATCTTATATCTAGCCAGATGTGCCGCTGAATCACTGGTTAGTTTTTGGCACGTGTTAGTGGTCCCAGTGTTTCTGGTGTAATTTAAGACTATTTTCCCGTATCTACCATGCATGTCTCGACTGATTCAGCTTAGCAGAGTTCGGGTTCGTGTTGTGATATCATTTGTCCTTGGTTTATGGCAATTATACCTTAAAATTTTGATCCTACGTGAGTATAAGTGGGATTCTTTGAATTACATGTGGATGCCGTTTATCAGAGAGTTTGAAGTATCCTACGTTTCCCGTTTTTCCCAATCCCCCAGAAAAAAAGGGATCCAATGTTAATTCTTTTCCTTTTTCTTTGAACTGCGAGAGAGGAGGGGAAGCAAAGCCAACTACCAAAACCCTTTTACGCAGCCTACGCCCTCATCCAAGCATATATGTTGGTTCCAACGACGAGCAAGTTGGACTTTTGAAAGCTGGCACAGAGCAACAATTTGTAGGCAAAAATCTCCTCGTATAGAACTTGTTTGGGAACACCGCGCGTGTATCTAGAAATGAAAACACTTTCAACAATACCAAACCCACTGCCGATACTTATTTTGATCCAAGCATTATCTTTGATAAATACATGTTTAGGCAATTGAAATCAATGCCCTAGTCATGTTAAATAACTTTTTTTATATATAATTTATTTTTTCTTCAATTAAATAATCAACTTTAAATATATTCCTTCATCTCAATCACATTTCCTTACCAATACATCTCTTTATTGTTTTAATGAAAGCCTTTTTTTTTATTTACAAGCACTTTGTTTAAATAAATAGCTACCATGATCTCACCAACAAATCATAAAAAAACTATAAAAACAATGTTTCAATATTTTATATGTGATTGAAGGGAAAAAAAAAGAAATATGATAAAATCATGACAAAAGTCAATTAAAAGATTTAAAGAACATAAAACTTTATTTTCATTCAACATTCTTTAGCAGTTTTAATTTCTTTTGCCATGCTAGGCACATAATAATTGAAAAATAAATTTTTAATATTATAAAAAAGCCATGATAGTATTTAAAAACCATGACAAAATTAAACAATAATTCAAATATCATGTTAATTATATTTTTTTTATATTGCATTTCAATTAAAAAAACTTGCAAAATAAAACAATGAAAGGGATTAGGTGCATGGGCTATATACATTAGGCCCGCATGCGTAGTCCTATGAAAAAAGGCTCATCATGCATGGGTTTAGCATGCTAAGCTCGCACACTTGAAACTTTTTTTTCTATAATACGAGATGAGATATCATCCAATTTATAATTGTTTTTTCAAAATAAACTAGATGAATTGTCGTCTAATTACCCAAATCCCAGTTAGCATAGAAATGGTCAAAAAATCGAGCTAGGGTTTTTTAGATCCAAAATTTTATTTTAAACCTATTTTCACATACAAACACCTATTTAACACCCTTAGAATCTCAATAAATTAATCTATCAACTCAAAAAATAATTAAAAAAAATTGAAAACACAAAAAAATAAAAAGATAAAAAGATCTTTCCTAACTCTGATCTACTTTTTTCTAGCAATATGGAAGCTCAATTACACTCTAGTAGTCAAAAGGAACACATTGACACTAAATTTAGCTTTTTGTTAATGAAATATGGTCAAGTAATCATCCTCTCTCCTCTATTGATTTTCAGCTAGTCTTTCTTCTCTCTTAAAAATGAATTGTCAAACTAAAAGGATCGAAAATGAATTTGGCATAATTCTTTATGTAGAAATATTTATCATTTTACTCTTTCTAAACTCAACTTCATGATCTTCTAATTGATAATGATTACTTGGATTAGCCTAAATTGTTCTTTTAAGTGAACAATTTTCTCTTGTTTCTTTCCATGGAAACACATCCTCAAATAATATAGCATTCTTTGATTTCATAATAATAATAGGATGAATATCCTAAATACTTGACTATGTACAAGAAATCGATATGAACTATTATTGTATGCATTTTCAATAAATACACAACCCTTAGACTTAGGTCTTATCTTAACCATTTTAGGATCATGTATTGTTACTTTTGCAAAACAACCTTATATTTTGAGGTATTTGTTGGAAGGTCTTTTACCCTTACTCAATTCATATAGTGTATTTTCTAACTTTTAAGGGCTTATTTGTTAAACAATTCATATAGTGTATTTTCTAACTTTTAAGGGCTTATTTGTTAAGTATATAGCTAGGTTAGAATTGCTCCCCATACAAGTTCTTAGGTGCTTTTGAACTTATCAACATGGAATTCATAATTTCTTTTTTATGTTTGGTTCTTACGTTTCATAATGACATTTTATTGTGGTGAATAAGAAGTAGTAGTTTGGTAGATAATACCATTTTAAGAACATAATTTACTAAATAATGCTTTATATTCTCCACCCCCATCACTTTTTTATTACCTTTATGTTTTTGTTAAGTTGATTTTCAACTTCATTCTTGTAATGTTTAAACATTTCAAGAGCTTCATCCTTACTCCTAAGCTAATAGGTATAACATTATCTTGTGCAATTATTTATAAAAGTAATATAATAATTTTTTCCACCTCTAGTTTGCACAAACTTCAAATCACCAATATTTAAGTGAATTGAGTCTAGAGATCCATAACTTTTTTTAATTTATTTGAAAATAATTTTTTGTGAATTTTGATTCAACATAAATTTCACACTAATGATTTTTCTTAAAAATCACACTTGGTAATAATTCATGATTTATTAACATTTACATATAATTATAATTAACATAACCTAACCTACTATGCCACACATCGTAAGACTCAAGTAAATAAGAAGAAGAGGGATTCATATTTTTGCTCTCATTATTGGTTACAATGGTCATTGCATTCATTTTTAAAAAGGCCATCACACATATACCCCTTTCCTACAAACATACCTCTTAGAAAGAATAAATTTAGCACTTTCAAATACCATCTTAAAACTATTTTTGCTCAATAATGAGTCAAACACTAAGTTCTTTCTAATGTTAGCAACATGCAATACATTATCGATGGTAAGAAGTTTTTCAGAGATTATCTTTAATATGATCTTTCTAACACCCAATACCTTGGAGGTTGATGGGTTCTCCATTTATAGGTTTTCTCCATCTATTTTTTTTGTGAGCAGAAAACATCCTCTTCTCGGTGCATACATGTCTTGTAACACCAACATCAACCTACCACTTCTCAAGATTGTCTAATCAGGTTTACTTTGAAAAACACAAAAATGTTCATTTCTAAAACTTCATCAACGAGGTAATCAACCTCATTGATATTGGCTTTAATAATAATTTCCTTTCTTGGGTTGATTTGCCGAGCCCTATTTTATTTACTGTGATTTGATCAAAAATTACCATTTCACTAACAAACTACACCGTATATGAAAAGAGTATCACGTGAATATGAATTTCACTAAGAAAGTTCCTGGAAAAGATTAGGAGGGTCACAAATAATCTCATTTAAGGCTCCATTTGGCATTGCGGTCCAACCGTGCTTTTGAATTTTTTTTAGCTTTAAATTAATTTTTTTGGTGTTTTTATATCGTTTTGATGTGTTGATGTCAAAAATGAATTTTAAAAAAATATATAAAAAATTATTATGATGCATTTCCAAACAAAAACACATTGAAAAACAACTTCTACCACACTCCCAAACAAGCTCCACCTAATTTCTTTAGTCAGAACTTTCTATATCATATCTATTCACTGTACTAACTTTTCATGAATGTAAACATTAACATATACATGAATAATGTTGCATACATGAACAAATCTAATCATATAACTTTGATGTCATTCTTAGATTTAGGAATTTGCCGACTATGAACCTTTTCATAACGACAACTTCAACCTTGAACTTTTTATCCAAAGCTTTCTAAAATGCATTTACACTCTTAAATGAACTACACACATCATATTATGTATTGTTTAATCTATTTAAAATTTAGTTTTTTACGTACAAAATCACTATGATTTGATACGTCCAAAGCTACCATAGTAATAAAATCAAATTCATTATTTGACAATTTTAACATTTTTTTCCTACAAGAACTTAATCAAGTTCGAGGTGGGCACATAAATTAATTGATTTTTTTTTTCACATGATAAACTAAACAAAGTCTAATATAAAGAGTAAAGCTTTAAGATTGTAGATCAAAGTTTGTAAATATATTAGACTAGTGTACAAATATGTTTAGTTTATCATAACAAGATTGTAGTTAAAAAATAATTAGCATGAATTGGTAGTTTATCATCATAAAAGCATGCAAAACAAAAGATGTCCTAGGAAAGACTAGAGTTTATACATGTTTAAATCTATGAACTCAAGAATAACATGCTTCAATCAACTATACTTAAATTAAAATAAGATGGGTACTTGTTGAAGCATTTTAAAGAACTCATCCATGAGTTCTTTGTTCTTAAAGCTTTATTGTTCATCACTTATGCAACTAGGATGTATGCCTCCCAAGATTCCAACAATATCACATTGGTTTATATGCACTTTTAAACCAAGATATTTGAACCAAAGAATATGAAACTCAACTATCTTTCAACAATATGAACTTAAGTTCTAGATTTGGGAGGAAAATCAAAGCATAAAATGAGAAGAAAATACTAAAATATACGACGAGGAAGAGTGCGTAAAAATCTGAAAAATTCTTGGATTAAACTCTTCTTTCACCTCTTTTTTTATAGTGGATTTTGAAAGTTAAAAAGTTAAAGAATTAATAAGAATTAATTCTCATCATTATCAACTTTTAATTACCCACCATAAAATAAGAATTAAACATAGAAACATCAAGAATTCTTTGAGATTAACTTCTCATTCACACATAATTTGTTTAATTAAAACAAATTTTTGACAAAATATTCATTCTAAAAAAAATTCTAATATAAAGAACAATCCAAATGTTAAGTTTTTTATTTTATTTTTTTAATAATCTAGGATATATTTTTTCAAAATTTGAGAAAGATTATAAAGATTGAGTTTGAGGACTACTTCTATTATATAAATAAATATGTAATAAATTACACTCACACTCGTAATACGAACAAAAAAGAAAATCACCATGATAATACAGTCTAGTAATTTGGAAAAGAATCCAAATGTCCATTGCATTTTTTTAATTATTAAAATAAAGAACTTCAACTGAAGAATGTGATACCAAACCGAAAGATTAGAATTATTTTGGCAGGCTCTTTGAATGTAGCTGCGTGCAATCTTCTAGTTATTAAAAGATTCAAAATACTTAGAAAAAATAAAACAAAGTTTCCTAACATACAGCCGACAGGTGGTAAATATGGTATTTAAATTTTATTTTTAGAGATTACAGTTAGATTTACTCTCCGAATGTGCAGAGTTTTTTTTATTTTATAGCCAGTGTCATATGTGTATTTATTATATGCATAGCGGAGCAAGAACAAAAAATTAGGGGGTTAAATTAAAAAAATTATTTTAAAAAAAATTAAAATTTCAGTTATTTTTACTAAAATTATAAATATTTATAAGAAAAAGAACTGGAAAAACATTTTCTTGCAGCCCCGCCACTGCATATATATGACAGTTTATATTCTCTGGCAAAAACAGACAAATGTGTCGAAGGAAGAAGAAGTAGCTGAGAAAGATTTAGATTTCGGAAAGTTAGTTGGGTCTTCGATTTCGAGCACGAGGGCTGGCGGCCTCTCAAACCTTCCGAACTGAAATTCCACGTCCAAGACTGGTAGTTGAATTTTAATTTGTCATTTAGTCCTTCGAATTTAGATTAATAAATTATATACGCGCGGACAGACACACAGTGTTGAACACTTTCCTTTTTAAGCAGCAATATTGGAAAGTACGAGACAAAATTGTAGATTTTACTCACGCGCCGGCTATTCACGCTCTTGTTTTTGTTTTTTATTCTCTTTTCCGAACCAAAACCAAAGTTATTGCTCGAATCAATTATTAATTCCCCATATTCCATTATGCTCCATCTACATTTCTCTTTTACAAATGGATATATTTGATTGGATGTAGTAGACCAGTTCATTGTAATCTTATGTTTGAAATATGAAATTAAAAAAAAAATTGTAATGTAATGGTGTAATAAGCATTACATAAAAAAACTTATGTAATGATTTAGTTGTAAGAAGTTTTGTTATAAAGATTAAATTATAATATTTATAAATACGAGGGCCACATAAACTTTTAAATAAAAATTAATTTGTAGATAAAATAAAAATATAGATACTGAAATAAATTATATGAAAATTACAAAGATGAGAATAAAACTCTATTAAGACCTGCACTAAATTACTAAAAAGTTTTCAAATAATAATAATAATTGTCGTGTTCGACATCGCAACAACCCACCATCTTTTCTGTAAAGGAAACTTTTTGGTGTTATGAGGGGATGTTATAACTCAATTTTAGCTTATTGGTTTTTAATTTAATCTAACAGGGATTAAAATTTAAAATTAAAATATCAAGAATTTATTTCGATGAAAAATGTGATTTATCAACTTGTGAAAAAATTAGAAATTACAATGTGCTTTTGTCATTCTTTTCTTATCATCAAGATAATGATAGTTATCTGTTTTCAAATTTGATTTTTTATTAAATTTATTTTTTTAAAAGAATGAATTTAATTAGAACTTTATTATTCATACACAATGAAAATCTTGCACAATAAATATAAATGATACTGCATATGCATAGGGGGAAGACATTACAAGAAAACCTAAGTGAGAGAATACAAAAAAAGCCCCAATCGGCTGTATGGCTTAGTAACCCTAACAAAAAAATGGCCACCGCAACCCTATCTCTAACTTAGATGCATTATAGGTCATTGAGCCATCACCGAGGGTTGCAACTTCTTCTCCCAGTCGCCAGTTCCTCCACGTCTCAACCGGCACTGCTCCATCTCTCTTCACCCCATGGCAGGAGCTCCAACCAGTGACTGCATCAGTCCATAAACCATTGTCACGTTAGATCACTTACCCAACAAGAATGGCACAAGGGTTGCCCGGTCACTCACCACAGGCGCAACCATAATACCATTCCTCATCAACCATATCAGAGTTGAATGCCAGCCTCCAACTGGCAACAACAACAACAACCTGTACACTCTGGGAGTTCTTCTCCTTAACCGAAAATCAACCTCTAGGATCACCAGCAGGGACGCCTTTACACCAGGTCTCCATCTTCAACAGCTACTGCACCAGAAACAAAGCATTCCAGTTGGAGAAGGCAAAATAAAAATAAAAATAGAGAACCAAGAAACCGAGAGGAAAAACTGAAAGATGAAAGATAAAACAGAAACAAACATAGAAGGAACCAAATGAGAAGATAGACACGGAAAAGAAGGAACAAAAACACAGGTACAGGACAACAGAAGAATACCAGAGGAGATAGAACAAACGAACGAAAATGCAAGGATAGAGGGAGAGAAAAAGACCAAAAGAGAGAACATAGCAAGTAGAGAAACAGAGAGAACAGGAGACCAAAAGAGAGAACATCGGGAAAATGAACGAGAAACGGCGTTGCCATCGTCTTCGTCCCTTCATCTCCAGAACCAGGCATGTTCTTTCTGCTTTGTAATTTGTATTTGACACAGTGTGAAGGTAATTTTAATTACCTTCGCATTGTGCACATCATGCGTGAATAGTTCATGAATTTTTAAGGGGTAATAGTATATTTCCTTTCCCATAACCAATCCCATACCATAAAATCTTTGTTGACCAGTTATGGTTTCTAGTGACCATAATACTATGTGACGATTCCTTAAACCAAACCTTTTCCCCTAAAAAATAAGATGCAAGATATCTATTCTTTTTCCTTGATTTTTTAATCGGTCGCTACGATGTTTAGGTGTGATGGGGGGGAATATATGAAACTTATGAATAGTGTAAAAGAGTCGTCACCTAATATTATAATATCTAGAAACCCAGTTTTGAGGTAAAGGACAAGTTATGCTAAAAGAAAAATAGATAAGATACTATCACCTTAAAACATCTGCATTACTATTTATCTTCTATTCCTAATGAGTCTTTTGTGCCCAATTTGCCAATGATCTATCTACAGCGATGAGAATGGATCTACTATAATGTGTTAAATCTTATATGAATATTTTGGTTTAAGTTTATCAATTCTAAAGTTTAGATCATCTTTGCCGCTTACAATTGTTATCATTCATTCATTTTGATAACAGCTGGTGAATTGACATATCTAAAACCAATTACTTCTGATCAAGACCTATAATCATTAACGGTCTTTTTAGGTAACATTAATGAATAATCAGGATGGACTTATATTGGATTCAGTGAACCCAATCCTAAACCTAGGAGGGGTAGTGCCAAACATTTTGTTTCTGTATCAAAGGTCCATGGACAACGACTAATAGAGGTTCATTAATAATTTTTGTTGAATGAGGTTTTTATGCCTTAGTATCAAATATCTAAGCAATAACCATTATGAGTTGATCTACTTAGAGGTAAGATCTAATGGAACAAATATTTGAGACGTACTAAGAAAATTAATACCTCTGATTGACACTTAGTTGTCATCGATGGATATTAGATCTAAAGATTTAAAATTTTGAAAAGAAGACATGTTTTGAAACTTGAGAACAAAAGGAGCCAAGGTGTTACATATTAAATTCAAGGTAAAAGCTTATCATGAATCTTTTTATCTCAAGCACGATGAGTGAATAATAAAATATTTATTTTCAACATGGTTTAAAAGAAAAGAAAACTTTTTGAAAGAGATTTTGAAATGTTAGCCTATAATGGCCTCTTTAACATGGGTTAAACCATTAATGAATTTTTATAAACGAGTTATAAAACCCAATGTAAATATATCTATGAGTGTGGACATTATTCTTTTATGTAAAAGCAAACTCATGCATAAATAACACAAAGGCATGACCAAGAACATCAATCATGAGTAAGATATAAATTTTGAAAGATTCAGCCTAGTTGCATATAGACCAAAATAACTTGAATACACATTAAATACATTCACAATGCATATGCATCTATAAAATACATCATATTAGAAAACATACATATAAAATCAAGTTTCCAATACATACATAATCAACTCAAAATTTATTCAATCTAAAAACATTCATCATAATACATATCCAAATTAACTCTAAACCAAATAATCATTAGAAATACATTTAGGGTTTGAAATAGACCTCCTAGGGTGGCTGGACTTGGGCTGAAGGGGCTAAAATAGTTGTTGAAAGTTGCTGGACAATTATAATAAATTTAGCAATAACATCTCAAATTGTGTTGCGTTGTTTGGATAAATTGTGGGGAAAAGAGGTGCATGGCCTATTATGAAAAAAGTACCATTTCTTTCTCTCCCTAATTGGTGATGGAGGTGTTGGTCACCACTAGCATTAAAAGGAGATTTGGCCATTTAAAGTTCGACACTTTTTCACCTCTCATGTTTTTTTTTTCATGACAAAACACGTCGTCATGATTAGTGGTGGGGAGATGATGGGCATGGAATGCTCCTCAAGCTTCCCTACCTCCTTCTTTTTCTATTGTTGGTGGTAATGCTAATCATCACTGATCACTGAAAGAGATTTGACGCTTAAAAGTTTTGGTTGGTTATTGTTTCTTTCTCTGACAACTTCTCATCCTTATTTTAATTTGGTGTTTTTCGATAAGAAAGGCTAGGAAAATTAGATGGGTCAATGAGAGACGAGTGAGAGGTCAAGGTTGCTATTAAAATGGCTGGAATGATGGTGGTTGGTCAAAATCCAATAAGGTAGGTTGAGATATGACTAGGGTTCTTGGTTTTATTTTTGGGTGTTTTTGGTGGGAGAGAAGATGTTTGAGTTTTTTTTAATGTGGTTTCGTTCTCAAATTTCAGTCTTCTTGATGGTTAGGTTTACAAGTGGAGAGGATATTGGTTTTTGTTTTCTCTATTTTCTCTCTCCTTATGGTGGCTAGGGTTTCCTACACATCTTACATTCTATTTATACTACACTTTTTAAAGAAATTCTTATTTTTTATGCCTTGTTCTAAGAATATCCTTATTGTATTTTTTTTTATCCTTCATTCTTCTTATTTTGCACTTTAGCTTACTTGTCCATTTTGCTCTCTATTTTGATTTTTTAATTTTCTTATTTTGTTTTTTTTTTTAAAAATGTTAACGCCGATAAGAAATGTAATCAAGAATTATGAAATGGACGCGTTAATGGATGAAATGCATCGAAAGCATATTTTTGAATTTTAATCTTTTAAATAGAAGTTGAAAATTACAAAATGGGTCTAAATGTATTGAAAATATTTTTTTGAGAAGACATAAACAAGAGAAAAATATGGATTTCTTTCTTCCCTCTTCCCTAACAACTCCTTCAGGTTTTCATCATGGCCTTGCATGATTGAACTTTTATAGCTGATTGAAAGAGACAAAAGCCTTGGAATCAATAAAACTATGAGATCTGATTTATTCTTATTGTTCAATTTACACTTTAAGTAATGTATATTCTTCTGTGTTTATTTCTATGATTGTCTCATTTAATTACTATGAGGCCTATTAGTGTATTATTTATTGCAATTTGTTACTAGATTAGATACCATATTCGTAATTATTTGATCCCTTTAATTTGTGAAGCAGCTAAGATCTAATGATTTGCTACATCAAAAATTATTAAATCTTAGTAAGAATATTTGATTAAATTAAACTCAATAACTTGTGCTTGTGTTGTTTAGTTTTATTGATCTATCTAATTCTTAAGATTGTTATTAGATTAAACTTCCAACACTTGTCTTGGGTTGTTTAGTAGTAAGGATTAATTACATTGCTTGTTTCTAATCAACTGCAATTAAAGAAAGACAAGAAAATAATTCCAACGATAAAAATTAAAAGTGTGAATTGATATATACTTGCATCGATGATTAATTGTAAAACTCCAATTTAGATGTTGACTTAAACCAATGTTTGTTCTTCTAGTTAACTTCAATCCTTTAACTATAGTTGTTCCCTAGTTGTTTTTCTTATAATGGTTTTCATTATACTAAGATCTCCCCTCATCCTTGTTTATGTAGTATAAAATTAGGCTAGATACTCTTTGTATGAATGATCTAAACTCTTATCACTACATGTATTTTTAAGAGTTTAGGTTTTATATTTGGATACCTGCGACAACCTACCAAATACAAAGAGTTAATACTTTGTCTATTGACTCTTGACTATTTATGAATGTTTTACATTTTAAAATTATATTTAGATGATTGATATTGTGTTTGTATTGTATCATTTAAAGTTAATTTATTTTTATATTTAAATTGAAATACAAAATGTTGAATTATATTGTTGACAAGATTCTAGAATATAAAATTCATACCCCAAATATTAATTAAACAAATTTATTTTTGTATTGTTTTTGAAATTTTAGCCAAATTCTAAAGAATAATCACAAATTTGTTAAGATACCCATTAATTGATTTTTTTTCAAATTATGATAAAAACATAATTTATTTTTTTATATATAAAATATGCATGAGAACTTTTAGAATTTGGCTTTATGCATACAAATAAAAACATATTTTTATATTTTTTAAATAAGGAATTTTGGAAGATTTTTGGTATTTTTCTAAAATTTTGAAGAAAAAATATATTTAATATCAAATCAATATTTTATAGTGTAAGTTTATAACTTAAATATTAAATGAAATGGTTGAAAAATATGCGAAGAACCCATAAATAATTTTAGAATGGTCCCTAAATTTTTTAAAAAATTTAAAAATCATTTAGGGTTTGTTTGACAAAACAAGAAAAATGTTTTAGCAAAGAAAATTGTCAAAAATTCATCAATACATGTTTGCCAAACATGTTCTAAGGATTAAAAAAAATTGGTTTTTTTTCTTTGTAGATTTTTTCTCAACCAAACACTGCCTTAGACTTGTAATGGATTCAGCCTAGCCACATGTGCTAGGCTTCCCAGCCCAAAACCTGGAAGCCCAAAAACAAAACTAACACTCAGAAACAAAAGAAAGAAGATCAAAGGTCATTTTTGTTTGAAATTCTACTAAGAACACAATGAACAAATGAAAGTAACCAGAAACCAAGTTGAAGATTTCAACCAAATCTTGTCAAATAAAAGGCATAAAAACATTGATTATGGAACAATAAAACATAAGGTGCATCATACAAGAAAAACAAACTAAGAATGTCTTAAAATCGAACCTGATAGTTATTAATACAAACCTAAATATCCAAACTTAAAAAGGATCAATCAGCAAAAATCAAGCTTTTAATGGACAAATTGATAGCAAAGAATAGTATACATAGATCTTAGTTTCGATCTAGGTACATAAAGCAAGCAAAAACACTGATTTTTGAAAAATCAAAATCTACAACATAAAGAACATTCAAAGGAAGAAACCTATAAATTTCCAGAATTTTCCCAAAAATACCTAAACCCAGAAACAAGCATAAAATTAGAAAAAAAGACTTAAACATTGTAACTATAGCTTAGACATGCTACACATAACTTACTTGAAACAATAGAAACAATAATAAACTTTGAAAACAACAATCACAACCTATTATCTATAGTGAGCCAAAAATGCATTCTCTTAAATATAAACTTTGTTTTATTGACCATTCCTTTTGTTTCTAAACTCAAACCTCATGCTTGCAACTTCAAACAAATTTAACAAGCTACTCAAAACAACCTAATCAACAACAACATCATGCTTTAACATATTCATATCTACACCATTGATTAACTAAATATTAAAACATGCAAAAAAAAATATACTAACATTTATCAATATATTATCATCTCTAAATATTAAACAAGACATCAAACAAACTTGAGCATATATAAGCTAATTTCTAAGTTATGATTAAAATTCTTAAGACAAACATTCATGGTATTTAAACTAAAAAAACAATGACTATAATGGATGCATATTAAATAGGAATTTAAAAGATAAAATAAAGGGGGAAGGGTGTGCTCATTAAGCTACACCCCCTATCAAAGTTTGAAGGTATACCTTGTAAAGGAAATGTTGATTCCTTCACTGAATTATATATTTTTTCCTTTTAATTTTTAGTTTCTTTTTTTATCCAATATTGACCTTGATTCTCTTTCTTCCTTCTTTCTTAACTTAGCACACAATTATTCTAGCTTCTCTCTTAATCAACTCTAGGGTTCTTCTTCTTAATCTTTATGTGTTTCCTCTATTTTCTCTCCATGATTTTCTTTTAAAAAATCTCTCATCCACTACTCAAGAGCAGGTGCCTTTTTATAAGAAAAACAATTATAAAAATTTCAAAACCATGATGGTTCTAAGAGGTTGTTAGGGAAGATTTTTATTTTCTCTTCTAAAACCTTTCTCTCCAAAATAGGTGATGTCTGGTTCCATTTTATCCTCATGTAAACCAAAATCATACATTAGAGAATGACCTGAGATTCTTTTATATCATTGTAAATTTTTCTCCAGTCATAAATGATTGGGTTGGGTACTTTGTTAAGATTATTATGGAGATTTAGTCATAACGTATCATTTATTGACCTAAACCTTGTAAATGGGATGTAGATCTATCATTAGGAACAAACTGTACTGGATTTAAAGGTCTAAAATTCTACATTCATTTATTGGAAGGTGGCTGATCAGGGGTAAGATGTTATCAAGTTCATTGAGCCAAATGAGGTACAAATGTGTGATGAAGATAACTGATTCTTGTGAAAGATGTTTCTAATTCGAATGGTGATGGATGAAGCCTATGAGGTGGTCGAAGATGTCATGTTCATTCTCTTGAAAATGACAATTTGATTAGCCTTCTCGACTGAAAGAGATGATAAGAGGGCCAAACGAAATGTCACTCATTTCTTCATTAAAGTATGAGTGACACATCATTCATTTAAATCCTAAAAATTAGGGCTTTGAAAATAGGATTTTAGAAAATTTTCAATTTAGTTTTTGTCATTCCAATTTAAGCATATGAATTTTCAATTAACCATGAGACTTCTTAATTTTGGAAATTACACCCCTAAAAACATTGATTTAAATCATTTAATTTGATCATCTTTTGCCATCCGGTCCTTAGTTTCCAAATTATACTAGTTGAAAGCATTAAGGTTGGCAGATTCTCCTCTTGTCTCTTTACGTTCCTATTTGTTCTTGTGGTTCTCTTAACCTCTGGATCAAAAACTAATTCATTTATTGGAGAAGATCTTGGCATAAATCAGTTCGTTATTAAAGAAAAATTAGATAAAACCTTCCCCGACAACAGCGTTAAAATTCAGTCATTATCAAAACAATGAAAATTAATTTTGACTTTTCTTTCTTTTTAGGGAATTGATTTTTATAGCATGGTAGTGAAAGTCAGGTCAAACCTAAATGAAATTATTTTAATTTTTCTTATAAGAAACTGAAATAAAGATTGGGGATTAATAAGGAAACTAAAGAAAATTAAACTTCTGAAAAAAAAGGCAAAAATAATTCAGTGTTTATATGTTCGATTCAAATAGATTGTCCATTCAACAAATTAGGTTGATCATTAAAGTAAATTAAGTATTCTTTTAATTCAAGCAAATACTTAAATTTCTTTAAGCAAAGAAGATAAAAAAAGATTAAATTAATCAGAAAAAGCCCCTAATTAATTCTTTAATGTCAATATTGAAAATCAATTTTTATATTCAGTGATGAAAGCTTTAAGAGCAAAAAATACTCAAGTATTACAAGCTATCATTAAAAAGTTTAATGATTTTTACTTGTTTTATTCTTTTAACCTGAAAGTTAAAAAACTTAATGATCTCACTCTTATCAATCATCAAACTTTTAATTTCTTTCCAAAAGACCACTGATTTGATTAATTTCAGTTCTTGAACTCATGCGCCTGATGCACCTTGGTTCATAGTTTTGAAATTTTCCAATTTAACCCTCAATAAGCCTTCAATCTCTAAGTTTCTTTCAATTGAACCCCTGATTACATCAATTTAGCCTTTCTAAGATTCAATTGTGTTTCTAATCTTTCAATCTTTGCAAATTGATTTGAACTAGGCCTCCAAACTTGATTTATTTTTTCAATTGAGTCCTTAATTGAATCTATAAAACCTATTAGAAGTTAAATTAAGTCCTCAAACTTAATTCATTCATCTAATTTAAGCCAAATTAACTTTTAAACTTATTTTCTTTTTCAATTAAGTCCTTAATTAAGACAATTAAATGCATAAAAATTTAATAAAGTTCTTAAACTTAATTAACTCTTCTAATTTTGGTTAAAATGGATTTCAACCTCCATTTTCTTTTTATTAAGTCTTCCTTCAGCTCATCATGTCAAAACATCACAGTTTGATTATTTTAGTTTGTTGTAGCTTCAAAGCTTATCTTTTCGTGTCTTAAAAATATTTTTATATATTTTTTTATTTTTGAATAAAAAAGAAAATGTATTTAAAATAACTTTAGGGGATCCAAAATTGTGTTATGACAGGTAAGATGCATTGTTACTGTAATTGTTCTCCATGATTTCTCATGCACAATAATCCAACTCCTTGTTAAGTAAATCCATGTGATCTCAAGTTGATATGCAGTTCTTTAAATATATAAGGGTCACCAGGTATAAGTGATAATTCAACAAATCCACACACACATATAAAACATTTCTAAAATTATTCTCTTGTATTTTTTATCATTTTCCTCTCATGTGCTATGTTCCCCTTTCATTTAACTAACTTAAGCATCAAAATATCCCTTGCCTATATATAAAACTTGTTTTGCAAGAGAATGAGAAATAGCCCAAGTGCCTAAAAAGTTCAACCCATTAAGAAGTCGTAGGTACGGGTGTTTAAGAAAACTAAGAAAACAAAAACAAAAACAAAATTAACCAAATTTTTTTTGAAGTAAACAAGATTAAACACCCCCAACCCAAAAAAAACTTGGTTTGGTTTAATTTCGGCTTCAAAAGTCATAAACCGAAAGAACTAGTTCAACCAAAACTTAAACCATCTATAAAAAGCCAGATAGGTATAAAAGGTAAACCTTTCCCAAACCCTAAGGTAGTATACACAACCACACACCCCTTCCCCCTCACATTTTCCAACACAATTATTTGGTTCAAAGATAACCTTTTTTCTGTCCTTATTGGCTTTGAATGCATATTGGTCATTCCTTTTTTGTATTTGTCGTCATACACTCTCATGGAGAGGTTTCATTACCCATGCTTTTTGTTGCATATATGATTAAAGGAAATAATGCTAGGAGTGAGATCTCTGTGTGTGTGTGAGAGAGAGAGTGAGAGAGATATATGTGTGTGTGTGAGAGAGAGGATGATAAAGTCAATAACCTTATTAATTTTCCTTAGATAAATATGATATAAGCGGTATTACCAATTGAATAATTGTTGTTACTAGGTTTTTTGCCAGCCAATAGAAGAGCTTTGGAGTGGTGGAAAGTGTGAAAGCAACTAGTGTGTCAATTCTCCAATCTTCGGTGAGATTGTTGAGGCTAATACATAGTATAATGAGACTCTTGGAATGGTAAGTATCAAGCCATACAAGACCAGATTGTTTTAATTTTATAAATTTCTAATGGTTAAGAAAAATATTTATATTGTACTATATATGCATGCATGATTTTGACAATTTATGTAATGAAGATAAATAAAAGTCCAAATGAAAAGAGATGTATGATCAAGGTGATGCCAAGTAACCCATCAGAATTACAATCCTTGTTGGGTCCATAGGAACACACAAAACTCTATGAGAAAGAAGATAATTAGGAGTTTAGCATGTAATACAAACCATTTCCTACTTTGTCCAATCTTTTTTTCTTACTTTTTATATTGTAATTATGCAATTTCTTGTAATTGAGTACCATTCCTCCCCCAACTTCCTTTTTCAATTATTTTTTTATAGATTTCATGGTGTATAGTTTAATTAAAATGAAGATGAAGATAGTGGTTGTGGTCTATACTTCCTGTATAATTGGTGTATAGTATGGAGATAAGAATCTTAATGTTGTTGATGGATGAAGGTTATGAGATCCGTGATTGTTGTTTATTGTGAAGTGTTAATTATGAATTTGAAAGGACAATGTAACTTCATATTTAGGGTGGAGGTAAAGTATGGACCTTTGTAACTTTTTTTTGTTATTTTAATGCAATATAAATTTTTTAGTCATTAAATAAAAAATAATAGAAAACTTATAAATAATTAAATAAATTTTCTTTGACTTTTTTGAATGTGTCATATACAAAATGTAAATTGTTATATGTATATCAAAGTTTAGGATACAAACTATAATTTTTCAAAACTTGATAAGCAAGAGAAATTTTAACTAAATTATAGGATATTTGGGGTAATTTTTCTTTTTTCTTTTTCTGAAAAAAAAAAAAGAAAGTTAGGTACGCGGACCTAGCTTTTCAAATTCAGGTGAGCCTAAGTTTTTTTTTTTTAAGGCTCGTCACCTTTTTTATAAATTAATTTTCCAAACATTTCTTTAAATTAATTGTTTTGTTTATAGGTTGATTGATGAAGGTTGTAAAATATGTGTGTATTATTTATTGGATGAAGGTTGTAACATATGTGTATATTATTTATTGTGAAGTGTTAATTGTGAATTTGGATGGACAATATAGATTCTGAAATGGGATGGAGGTGAAGTAAGGGTTTTTATGGCATTGTTGTTATTTTAATGCAACATGAGCTCTTTAGTCATTAAATAAAAAACAATAGTAAACTTGTAAATGATTAGAAAATTTTTGTTAATGTTCTTAAATGCATCATATATAGAATGTAAATTATTACACGTGCACCAAAATTTAGGATGAAAACCGTAATTTTTCAAAAATCGATAAGTAAGAGAAATTTTGACTAAATTATAAGATACTTGCAGTAATCTTTTCTTTCTCTTTTTTTTTTTAAAAAAGAAAGCCAAGTATGTGTTATTGGCCTTCCAAGGTGAGGTGAGCCTGGGTTGTTTTTTTAAAAGCTCCTAACCTTTTTTAAATTATTTGTTTTTTTTCTTTTTATTTCAAAAAAAATCTTTTTAAATAAGATTATAAATTTTTATAATAATATTAGTGATTGTTTCATGATGTTGTATAAATTATCAAAACACAATATTTTTTTTATTGTATTTTTTTAGATCATGATAAATTTTTATTTAAAAAATCATGATTCCAAAAAAAACATGTTTATGTTAAAAGAAATACATAAATAAAAAGTTAAACTTAGACTGAAAAAATACATTTTTACTCAAGAATTTAAATCATTAAAAATCTTATAAATATTTATTTTAATTGTTGCAAAACAAAATAAAATTAGATTTTAAACATATAAATATTTATTTTAATTGTTGCAAAAAAAAATAAAATTAGATTTTAAACATTGAGCATGCAAATTAATAAAAACTAAAGCTTGTGGATAAGATGCTATAGCAATTGTTATTGTTTACCCTCTCACAATTCACTATGAATTGTAATATTATTTTTTTAAAAAAATAATTTGATTCTATTTTTTAAAAAAAATAATTTGATTCTCAAACTTTTTTTTTTTGCATGACTTGGCCATTTTGAGCCCAAGTTTGAACTCAATTGCATGTTTTTTAGAAAGGTAATTGAAATGATAAACATGGGTAATATAGTTGGAGGCTTTGAAATGTTTTTTTCAAAGTTCATTTTCGTCTTCCATCTATTTTAGCTATTAAGTGACCTAACAGTATACTTTTTTAAAATATAATTTTGATACCAAACTTTATTTGTTCTTATTTTTTGTTTTTTTTTGTCAAATAGTTTCATATGATATAGGTGGCTAATATTAGGTTTTTCTTACTTTGAAAATAACTAAAAAAACATATATGAGCTCAGGAATATTTTTTATTTTAAATTAATTTCGGGTTTTGGGGCAACGTTTTACACTTTTAGAGGCCATAGATTGACTTAACAAGACTCTTACGATGTTTTCTAGAAGTTTTGGATAAAAAATTGATTCAAAATGGATTTTTGGGTCAAGACAATCGGGAACCCCATATTTCCGACCACAATATTAGCCTTATTCTAGGAATTCCAGATGACATATTGTCTGCTAAGATGGAAAACGCATTATTTTTTTTCACAAATAGAACAAACAACTTGTCATCTGTCCTATAAGAAAAATAAATAAAAACCCATGCGCGAGCCTTTTTTTAATAAGCTAAGCACTTGACCTTGCTTACTAGGCCTAACAACGTAGGTCTTTTTTAATTACTATTATATATATATATATATATATATATATATGCACACACACTAAAAATAATTTTTTTTATTTATTTTTTATTTAATACTCATTCTCTATAAATTGTTTTCTTTTTTAGCTTTTTTTAAATAGTAATTATTTCTCAATTATATTAAGTGTTTTGTTTTTATGATGTTAATATGAATCATCTATAATTTTTTATATATATTTTATATAGATTAAATTTTTATTTTTTATAATATTTTTTGTGTATGCATCCTTGCATAATGTATTTTTTCTTTTCTTTTATTCAATAAGTTTTATATGTCTATTTATATTATAAATTGATTTTAATAAATAAATTCATTAAATACAACCAAATAGAAGTTTAGATAACTTGTTTTTTTGCTTTTGGATAAAGATTTTTTTTTTCCTCATATTATCACAATCTCTTTATATATATATATATATTCCTGTTTGCTAGCTATTGTTTTTTTAATATAATTTAAATAAAACTAGCTTATTTAATTGATTGGATTATAATCTGAGTTATTAGATTTTTCGAACGTTTAAATATTTTATAAATAATCAAATAATTTTTCTTTGACTTTTTGAATGTGTCATATACAAAATGTAAATTGTTATACATGTATCAAAGTTTAGGATACAAACTATAATTTTCTAAAATTTGTTAAGCAAGAGAAATTTTAACTAAATTATAGGATACTTGGGGTAATTTTTCTTTTTTCTTTTAGTTAGGTATGCAGACCTAGCCTTTCAGGTCAGGTGAGCCTGAGTTGTTTTTTTTAAAGGCTCGTCACCTTTTTTATAAATTAATTTTCCAAACATTTCTTTAAATTAATTGTTTTGTTTTTCTAGTTGATTGATGAAGGTTGTAAGATATGTGTATATTATTTATTGTGAAGTGTTAATTGTGAATTTGGATGGACAATATAGATTAGATATGGGATGGAGGTGAAGTAAGGGTTTTTTATGGCATTGTTGTTCTTTTAATGCAACATGAACTTTTTAGTCATTAAATAAAAAATAATAGTAAACTTCTAAATAATCAAACAGTTTTGTTGATGTTTTTTAGGTGCATCATATATAGAATGTAAATTATTACACGAGCACCAAAATTTAAGATGAAAACTGTAATTTTTTAAAAATCGATAAGCAAGAGAAATTTGACTAAATTATAAGATACTTACAGTAATTTTTTTTTTTTTAAAAATGAAGCCAAGTATGCGGAATTGGCCTTCCAAGATGAGGTGAGTGTGAGTTGTTTTTTTAAAGGCAATTTTTGGGTGAAGACAATCGTGAACCCCATATTTCCAACCACATTAGTAGCCTCATTCTAGGAATTCCAGATGACATGTTGCTTGCTGAGATGGACAACGCATCATTTTTTTTTAACAAATAAGGCAAACAACATGTCGTCCATCCTATTAAATTAAGAAAAATAAATAAAGGCCCACACGCGAGTCTTTTTTTAATGGGCCAAGCACTTGGCCTTGCTTACTAGGCCCAATAATATGGGTCTTTTTTAATTAATTAATATATATATATATATATATATATTAAAAATAATTTTTTGATTTATGTTTTAGTTAACACTCATTCTCTATTAATTGTTTTCTTTTTTAGCTTTTTTTTAATAGTAATTATTTCTTAATTATATTAAGTGTTTTGTTTTTATGATGCTAGTATGATTCATCTATAATTTTTTTTTTATATTTTATATAGATTAAATTTTTATTTTTTATAATATTTTTTTGTATATACAACCTTGCATAATATATATTTTTTTTATTTTATTCAATAAGTTTTATATGTCTATTTATATTATAAATTGATTTTAATTAATAAATTCATTAAATACAACCAAATAAAAGTTTAGATAACTTGTTTTTTTGCTTTAGGATAAAGATTTTTTTTTCTCATATTATCACAATCTCTTTTTATATATATATATATATATATATATATATATTCTTGTTTGCTGGCTATTGTTTGTTTTTTTAATATAATTTAAATAAAATTATCTTATTTAATTAATTGGATTATAATTTGAGTTATTAGATGTTTTCAAAAATATATATGTACGGGAAACGTTTAAATATTTTACTATAAAAATAATATAAACCTACCTAGGTAACTAAGGCACAAGTCTAGTATATATAAAGATCATTCAGATACAGAAAATACAACCAAATAGAAATTTAGATAACTTGATTTTTTACTTTTGGGTGAAGTTTTTTTTTTTTTCATATTGTCACAATCTCTTTATTCATGTACATACATACATACATATATACACTTTTCCGTTTGATATTGTTGTTTTTTTTTTTCAATATAATTCAAATAAAATCAATTTATTTAATTGATTGATTATAATCCCAGTTATTAGATTTAAAAAAAAAACCATAATTACAACTTTTAAATATTTTACTATAAAAATAATATAAACCCGCTGGGTAAATCAGATAGAAGTCTAAGTATATATGGAGATAATTCAAATACAGAAAATAACCTACATTCACAAATCTGACGGGCAGTACCTTTTCTGATGTATTCAAATTCTTGTAGTTACAATGCCTAAGCAAAATGTACGCCGCTATATGCAAAATTATATTAAGGGACGGCCAAACCACCACCAAACAGATCTCGCAAGATATACACGCTTGTTTGGTTGAAGGCCAAATCGTCAATATAATAGAAACAGCCATTGCAGATGAGGTCAGTAGACTTCAAGGTCACACGAACCTTGAAAACCAGTCAAGAACTTTCTTCTACCATAATAAACTATGAACTTCCAAGCATGTGCAGCAAGATACATTTATTTGATTTCAGTGATGCAGCAAGAATTATAGCCAACATCACCACGTTACTGCAACAAAAGATGCTTAGAGGAAGTTAGAGCCTGGAGAAGCAAGAAAAATAAAAAAAAAAAAAAATGAAAGGGTGAAAACGTACAGGTCAGCAAAATTTTAGTTCAACATGCTAAATCATTGGTGTGATTCAGGGCAGCAACTCCCACTGTTTTGCTATTGACATCATAAGATGACATGACCTTCCTCTGAATCAACCAAGGAAGTAAATTAGCCAAGGTTACAGAACAATCACTGAAGAATTTAGAAACATAAAATATGCAAAAGAGAGAATAAGAGAACTTTTTCAAAGATCTTTCACGGGAAAGTATTTGCATGCATGCTGGTAAAAGCTGCTATGAACATACTTACAAAACATTAAAACTTACAATTGGCTCAAAATCAGGGCTAGACAAATTAACAGTGAGGTTCCTCATCAACAACAAAACCTGCAAGACACCAAAAGGAATTATATACAGAGCACATTGAAATAAACAGGAAAATCAGTGTACACACCAAACTTATGTTTACTGGCTCCATGTATATATTCTTGTACTCTTTTGAGAACTCCACTAAAACAGTAATGCTTTTAAGTCAATATATACATCATAGCAGAAGGAAACTTTAGAAATATAGACATGATCGTGCTGAATACTAATATTTTACTTGAATGACCGCTATGTTAAGCAAGTTGAGAAGATGAAGGGCCAATTTTGAATAGCCAAACAAGCCCATCAAACAAGTGAGACTCACATGAACTAGCCAACCAGGTAAGCACTTAATTTTATGCAGTAGAGAAAATCATAAGATTGCAACATGGGGAAAATTTTTGTATGTAATTATGGAGAGGACTTTCCCCTAACATTGGCTCACTATAGCCGAAAGTGACTCACCATGATAGCTACAAATGCGAACCACTTTCTGTCAGGTTAAACCAGAAAAATTAACGTAAGTATTTTTTTCTTTATATATTAAATTGATGTCTATCTAAAGGAGGATGACAGCATCCGCCCTGTAAAATCTGATCGTGTTGTAAGTAACAGGTAAGACTAAAATATTCAATCCAGTGCATGTAGCAATCCTCATTTTTTATTGTTCTCTTTCAGGTCTTAGTTTAGGCTCCCAGACATAGAACACCGGTTCTGATTACCAATTTACCAGCAGTACGTAGCTCAAAACCAAATATCTAGAAAACATTGTTAGTACTCCAACAATATTATTAACTTCTGTAGCCCCCTTGCATATCATATAATGCTTGAGTAGAAAGATGAGAATCATCGTTGATCCTATGATTCATTTATGGTACTGTAGTATAGACTTCGACTGTAATCATGAACCATACTCACCACTATACCACGCCTTATCCAAATTTCTCAATGATTATACAAATACTTGCCTTTTCATAGTATCATGGGAAAAAGACGCATCTCAATTCAATTCAACTCACAGTTTCAAAATTTATTGGGTCCATTTCGTTGAGCCTTTTCACATGCCCTTTCGTTTCCATATCAAAAACGCTTCCAATGAAGCTATATACTTCAGCAAAATCTGGTATACCTGCAAACAATAGGTAAAAGTAAGAGAGAACCCTTTTTTTCTTTGAGTTTGAGGTCAGTATCAGTGGAAAATTAACTATATTCTTGTGGATTATGGATTACCATGAAGCACAGGTGCTTGCTTCCCTTGCTTTGGCATCTCAGCACTCGGCAATGTTCTACTTGATGTCCCAAGGCCACTGACAGTATTGTAACTAAACCTTGATACACCCTTTGTTCCAATATCTGATACATCCTTCGTTCCAATATCAGCTGAATCAGTAACGTTGCATGCCATAAGAAGTGCTGGAAAGTTTCCTCTAGTAGAAATAATCTACTAATATAATAACATGAAGATAACAAATAAAGAAGTGTGCACACCTTCAGCTCCGTGAAAATTAGCAAGCTCATCTTGCGATGGCATGATTTTTCTTGTTGCGGAGGTTATTAACATTGAAGTTTCATCCCATGGAGCATATCCCGGTGTAAAGGTATTCATTGATGAAGGGTAAGCCATGGATACTGGGAGTGGCAATAAAACTGAAATAATTAAGACACAACATGGCTGAATGTCAAGAAGGAAATTTTAATGCGCAATAGCATATATCATCATATTTGGTGAGAATGGTCAAACCAATTTTTGAAGCCTTCTGTGGGTAGGGATGAGAGGCTTTGCGTTTAGGGCGAGGAGGAGGCACGTGGGCAATTGTACCATTCTTCTGGACCTTCAGAAAATATTTCTGCGCATGACTCCGAATCTGCAAGTGTATATAATCAGTAAAGTAAAGAACACTCCAAAAAGATAGTAGAAATCTGAACCTGCAAAGCCAAAACATATGATTCAGACCTGGATCACCGTCTTTGATCCCACAAAATCTTCAATCTTTTTCCAGTCACGATCAAACCTGAACGAAAAAGGACCTAATCAAATTTAGTTTCATGTGATAAACATCCTGTATAAGACATAATTAATAGGTCCGTTTATTTATTTCTTCCCAGATAGCAGTTCAACCAAGAAAAAGTGACAGAGCTAAAAAAAGAAGCAACCATCAAACAGCAACAAATCAAACTCAATTGCTGAAATAAAAATCAAGAAATTGGTGCTTATTTTCCGTTCTTTCTTCTTTTCAACTCGAATTTCCAGAGCAAGAACTAAAAACCGAGGGGGACAGAGTAGTTATAAAAAGAGAAACGAAAAAGGAAATTTACAATTGAAGGGCTTCAAGGAACTTGTCATGCTCTTCCTCAGTCCAACTCTCACGAGACTTGGTAATTGTATAAGGTTTTCTTACTTTCTTGCCTGACCCATCACTGCTAGTTTCTGAGGTTGTACCTGTAGCTGCTGCTGCTGCTGCTGCTAATGGTGGTTGTGTAGCCATTGCTTGATCAGGACCACCTGGATTCACTTCGGTTCCAGCTCCTGCCGTTGAAGTTGAAGAGGATGAGTTGGTGTTCATTATCATGTAGAGCTACTCTCTTTCCAAAGCATAGAATTGAGTAGAAATTGGAGAAGCAGGAAAGACAGGGCGTGTGTGGGTGTCAGTCAGTGTGTGCATGAGGGCAGAGGACACACTGTGGTAAAGGCAAACACGCTCTCTCTCTCTCTCTCTCTCTCTCTGAGGCGGGCTGTGTGTGCGAAACTGTAAGGTATGTATTTGAGACCTCTCAATTAATCGTCTACTTTACTTCCTTGTCTACGCCGATTTTTTTTCATCGTCTCTAACTAACTAGCCATCCTCATCCATCCATCCATCCATTGACGTAGAATCTTATCTTGTGTGAAATCATTTCACTCGTAAAGACAATACTTCTCCTCTCACTCTCAATTTCTTAAACTATTTAAAAAATAATAATACAATCAAGTGTGTCCTTAGTGCTTGCTTGGAATCGCCAATTTAAACGTGGCTGTAACTTTTAATTATGGCTGTGGCTTTTAAATATTTAGTAATACTTTAAAAAATAATATCGCATCCTCTTATTTTTAAAAGCTATAATTTATAGTTTTTTAGAAGCCATTTCGTCTATAACTTTCTCAAACAAACCCTTCAAATCTTAATTCTTAAATTTAAATTGCAATAATGATTCAATAATTTCATTTTTATTCTAGGTCTAGGATACCACGGTGGCCTAATATTCTTTAAAGATTGAACCATTCTTTACTAGGGGTGGAGATGCTTGGAATCCAACATGTCTTGGTGAGTCCACAACCCTAAAAATTAGGCGAGATACTTCTCAAAACATATAGCCTCTAGAGGCTTCTTATTTTTACTGGAATATATTACCCTATAGTCAAAATTTAGTTTATTCATCACCAACAAAGAGAACAAGATGTACATGTATTATATATAGTCACGCTCTCATAAACATGGCATTTTAGGAATTGATTCAATATTCGTTATCAACTATAAACAACTCTCACAATCTAAAACTATAAGTTATAAAAGCATATTGATTTCTTTATCCTTGTATAGACTCGTCTAGACAAGTTCAAGATTATATGAACAATCTTGATATTCAACGTAAAATCAATCTTATTTCTTTTACTCAATCTTATTGCTCTACAACTAAATACATACATTGATACAATGTTTTTATAGCTAACCAAAATTGATTTAGACATTTGAGTATTTTTAAATCCACGAGCTAACTTGTTTTACAAATCTTACCGCCATCAAGCTCAATTCCTTCTTTTCTTCAACCTTCAAGACAATTCTCAACAAATATTTTCAACAACCTCGTCAATATTAGATACATATTTTTTATGGTATAACAATTGCATATTTATGTTGAAGGATTGATGAGAGAATAATCTAGTATTTAAATGTATCCGGCTAGCTTTGTTATTAAAAAACACTTGTTAATTTTTGGGTATGAATTCAAATTTCTTTTCCCTCACATTAGAGATCACTGTTAAAAAAAAAAAAGAAAAAGGAAAGAAAAGCAGACGCTGATGAATTAACGGAGAATAATTCATTAAAAAAAAACCCGGTGGATTCCCTCTTATCCGCAACCTAATTTGGAAAGTAACTTTGATTTGGTAGCTCCCGATGGCCGATGCTGAGAATCAGTCATTTCATCATTGACAGCGCCGCCGGTGTTTTCATAATTCCTGGCGATTAACCGCTAAGCCCAACTGGAAGTGGGACAGTGAGAGCCTTGCGATAGCGACGTGTGAATTTTTCTAATCCACTAATCCCAGAAACCCACAACCGCCTGTCATTTTAAGCTTTTGTGTTTCATTCATCAAGGAGGGAAGGTGGTGGCCAGCATCAAAGCCTTGTGGCCCCCATTGAAGAAAGATCATTGGCTAATAATTTATCAATCCTTTTCATGGGGGGGCAGCTGGGTGTGTGGACTGTGGAGGGCAAGTATTTTTTGTTTTTTAATTTTTTTTTAATATTAAGTTAATATTTACGTTTAGTATTTTTATAACTTTATTTGATAATACTAAAAATAAATTAATTATGTTTAACAAAAGAAAATATGTTTTTTATTACATGATTGAGAGTTGAGACCTTAATTCCATAAATTTTTCCATTCTTCCATAATTCTCGATAAAAAAAGATCATTTTATATGACACCTTTGACTTTAATTTATCTTAGAATTATACACTTAATTAATTTTAAATAAAATGCATAATTTACTTAACATCTCAAAAAATCATTTTATACATACTCTGTTGGATTCTTTAAAAAACAAAATCATGCATTAGGGAAAAACCAAACGCTCGCCTCTTATATCCTGTGATTAAAAACTTATAGAAGAATTGAACTTTTATACAATAATCTATAAAATTTACCAAAATATTGTAGGGTTAATAAATTTTAAGTGAAATGTTAAATTTAAGTAAAATTACTTTATATGTAATTATTTATTATCATCATCATTATTATTATCACTATTATCATGACTATTATATTATTAATAAATAAATTATATATATATATATAAGTTAATAATTTAATAGACATTTTAATGAAACAACTTACAAGTGAATTATGAATTAAGAATTAAAGCAATGTAAATGCTTTTGATGAGTTTAGCCAAACCTTTGCAAAATTGTAAACTTTTTCAAGATGGATTGAAAAGTATGGTATGTTGGGTTGTAATAAGAAGGAAGCCTATAAAACAAATTTTCTAATGTAGTATAGGATTTTCTAATTCCTAAATCATTTTTGGTAAAGGAGATAAAAGCCTTAGCAAAAGAAAAAGGATTTTAGCATTGAGTTTTGAGAAAAAAAGATGAAGTCCTTGACTTTAGGGTTTAAGATTGTTTATATAGCCTTGAACCCATATGAGTGTGTTGCATGCAAGGATAAGGTGGTTAATATGTTTGTCACCTATAACTGTGAACTATTTAGGATATAAAAGTCTAGAGTAACAATGGGCTACTATAAAAGCTAATCCTCATTTTAAAATTTATAGGTTGAGGACTGTTGATGTTAACTTTTGGGTTTTTTTTTATTATGCGACGCTCGAGCGAGAAATATGATTGCATTTAATGATGTATATTTTTTGCTCTTAGCTGATGGTTAATTGACTAGTTTTGATCAAGGATGGTGTGCTCTGGTCAAGTTTGTATTGGGGGTGAGTACACTTTAAGGTCCACTTTTGAGACCATTACTGGTTAACTATGTTTTAAGCCATTTTTTACCCGGAGTATACAACCAAGCCCATCACTGTTATGGGCCTATAATCACCTTAAACCTACATGTGTGAGAAGAGCACTATATGCCCCACTAAGGAGCTTTAAATCACAAGCCTATTAATGGCCTTCTGAATCTTTGTGCTGGGTGAAGGATAAAGAGTAGCCTTTTTATCTAACTTTTTCATTATCTCATCTAAATAGGGATGTGCCTTATTGTCATCTTAGGTGTGACATATTGATATGGAGATACGTATGATTTATCTCGATACTCTTTATAGTCTCATCAAAGATTTTGTCATTTACATTTCTCATGAGTGTCATCAAGATAGTTTGTCTTAAGAGTAATGCTTATATTTTTTAGGCATATGAGGAAAGGCCAGAGGATGGTGCATATGTGTGTATAGGAATAACAAATGTTTTTTTTTTTAAGAACGCTAATTATCCATCATTAGTTTGACCATGTTACTTTGTTGACCGCAAACATGCCTGAACCTTGTTGGATGTGGATTTTAGGTCAACCAGACTTTGTTGATATTGTTGGGAATTGTAGCCTTTATAAGGTGTAGGGTTGATAGTCTTCTTCATCTTCAATAATTCTTTCTCTTTTTACTTGTATCTTTTTTGGGTTATTTTTTATTTTAGAGAAACCGTCATAACCTACCATAAAAATCTATCAACAAGCTAATTATAGGGCTTTCTAGTAGTGTCAAAAGATATTATTCATATTTTATACATAAATTTAGATATGTGAGCAAGTTAAGGGGTACATTAGTGTTTCTTTACCACTTCTAGTCCATAATTTGGTTGTAAGAGTTCCATTAAGATTAATCATTTTTTCTCAAAACTTTATAATTATAAAATTATAGACCTAACTAAAATAGCTTTTAAGTCTAGGAATTCCCTAAACAAGGAGTAGTCTAGAGAAATGATTGATCTTTTTTAAGAAATTAGTGTTATAGGACCCTATAAAGAGTATAACCTAGGGAGTAATTTAACTATCTCAGAACCAATCGGTTAGCATATACCTTAGTAAAATTTAAAGATGAAGTTAGTGGAATGTTAGACATGGCTGAAAAAAGGCTACATTTCTAAAAGGTCAGTAGAAAAGAACGATGCCTAACCTATTAAGACTTATACGGGAGTTAAGAGATAAATACCACCTTTATATATTCAGATATGGGTATATATGCCCTTTATTGGAGTTTATATAGAGAGTGTGGAACCACTTCATCCTCTACACTAATAAACTACATCTCAATAACCTGCATCATATAAGTTTTTGATAAATTTATAATGTACATAGTTAAGGGAGAATCCCTTTTTAGTGTTATTCAAGAATTATTACCAACTAATTAGTTATCCAAGCACACCAGAGAAATTTCATGTCTTTACACCTTTTTATCTTGACCGAATAATCCCTCAAGGGGGTTATCTCCAATAAGAATAACCAAGCAAAAGGATAAAGGTCCAAGTGGTTGATCGTGTCTTATAAGATAACCTACGTTCTTGTTATTGACCCTTAATATATTTAAAGATACTCTAGCTCTTAAAGGACTTTAGTGTTTCTATATAATAACATGCCCACCTTACCTCGAGTGAAAAACATCTTTATGATTAACTATTCTATGCACTTATTGTTATAAGATCAACCATTTGACTCACAGATGTAATTTGTTAAAGTGTTCGACTATTAATAGACTGCCTTTTTTTTTCTCTCATATGAATGTTACTTTTGTAAGGCTTCTCTAACTATTTATCATTTTTAAGAGTTGTTTCACCATAACATATTTGTTTGAACATATGTCAAAGGGAAATAAGAAGAAATAATCTTCTTTAAGTCTTCAATTAACACAAATGCTTCTTCTTGGTCCACCTTGAAGGTAAGCCATTAAGATATTAATCTTTGAATCAACCAAATACCTTCATTGACTAATACTCTCCTTTCATCTAAAACCATGGATTTTAAAGGCGTTACTACTAGTATGGCTAATAATATAAAGAAGATGAACAAGGTTGACGATCTTAGTGGTAGTACTTTGTCATTCGTTCCTTCTATTTCCACCTCTATTTGCATCATCAACTCTCATAGTTAAGAACCTAGTAGGGCTTTGGTTACTCCTCCCCCCTTCCATCATGGTCACCACAATTATTTTTTTTATGGTAATCACAACCACTCATTTCCTACAATCGCACTCATCTTCGAGAGTCATGCTCTATTACCATTAGAAAGGGGCCACTCTTTAGGGAGGTTAGATAGGTTCCATATCTCAATCTTTCATGTCTTTTTTTAAAGACAAGTATAATGTATAACAAAATGTGTTCAAGTATAATAAACTCATATTTTAATAATGTAGGGAAATACTTATAATTAAAGGTCTTGAGTGTTTATTCTAGTTCTCAAATGGCATTCATTAGTCGATATGAGGCAATATATCCCATCAAATATGGATTATAGATCTAATGGCCTTTAATGTAAATCATTGCATTATATTTTCTTTTTTATTTTCTTCTTTTCATATAGGTCCTCAACCTTTTTTTCTCTCTTATGGGTGTCCATAAGTTGGGAGAACCTGAGATTCACAATACTTAACACTAGGAGGCCATGCAGAAAGAGATGAACCAGGCTTTGAAGGTTGTTATAAAGAATGGCTAGACCCATATTACCATTAGAAAAAAGATGTAAACCTTGAGAACTAACTTAAAATCACTCGTGTGGTATTGATGAAATCCCTAAAAAGATGTTTTTGTAACAGTCTAGATTGTTAAAAGCCCTGACAAAGGTTGGTCAAGATCTTATGGCCCATCAAAGAAAAATAAAGGAGTTAAATGTAGCATCGAGTAAGG
This sequence comes from Populus deltoides, assembly GCA_015852605.2. Lineage (NCBI taxonomy): Eukaryota > Viridiplantae > Streptophyta > Magnoliopsida > Malpighiales > Salicaceae > Populus > Populus deltoides. Next base: position 9,399,744 of record CM027585.2, on the reverse strand, counting down.
CACGAGTCGGGGAAAAAATGGGTCTAAAGGATTGGTTATAAAAGATAATATGATGAATATCGCAAGTGACCTTCACTTTTTCAACTTGTCTAAAGGTGTCAAAACTTAATTTTTGAAACTTTTTTTTCAAAATATTTTCTAAGAAACCCAAAGAGAAAATTAAAAAAAAAAAACATGTTTTCGATGCATTTAAACCATTCACATACTTTTTGTTGTTGCAATTTTCAGTTATTTTTATCTTGTTGATGTTCTTTTGGAAAAATCAAATTCAAAGAAATATATTTTCAATTTATTCGTGTCTATTTTGTATTTCGTAATGCTTTTCTCATCGAATCGACATCAACATTATTTAAAAAAAACAAAAAATAAAAAATAAAAAAATTAATAATTAAAATAGGGAATAAGATGCATAAGGGTGCTAAAAGTGTGAAACAAGATAATGAGGGACTAAAATAAAATCAAGTTGCTTGAGAATCAAGCATTTGAAAGGAAGATGATAAAATTTGGCTTATAAATAATTAAGGAATCTTGCAAGAAATGAGGACGCCACCATAAAAAAAAAACCTCAGCCTCTGTTTTTTGGTCAAAATAAGGCTAGCCTTTTCCCATCACCTTCTCTCTAAAAAAATCAAGTAAATAAAGACAATTTAGCATGCATCTTTACATGTTTGTATATATGCCAAGTATAGTTTGTAGGTGAGATATAGGTCCCCTAGAATGCAATTCCTCCTCAAGGTTGACGAGAGGAACAATCATATGATTTATATAGAATTTACCTTGAAGATTGATTGGTCAAAACAATCATGCAGTATATTTAATAATAGGGTCTTAACTTTCTTATCAAACCGATTAATGTTAAAACAATCATTTCTACATGTAAATACCTTGAATCTAGATCATAAAAGGGTCTTTCTAGTATAGTAAATGGGTTTTCTCACTTCTTCTTAATGAACTAAAATGATGCTCACTACTAGGTCAACGACTCTCAAGTAGAGGAATAGATTCTTAAAGTATCGGATTCATTCTTCTAAATACTAACTCATTACAATTCCCCATATGCCTTCATGTGTCTTTCTTTTTTTTGTTTTTTCTTTATATGATTCTCTTAATCCTTTATAATCATGATTTTCTTTCCTTTTGATTCCTCTTTATTAAGTCTACCTTTTTTTAATAAGACATTTTATAGATAATTATATATCGATAATTATGACATTGATTTCATGAATGAGGGGTATCTCAATGATTGCATTATAGTACTAAGCTCTAGATACAAAATAATCAAAAATAGAATCAAAGACAACTAAACTTAAAGAAGCCGAAACTAATAAGAATAAAATAAAGGATATAACCTGATTTTTGGAGCCTGACTCTGATACTAATTGATGCGAACTTTTTGATCATGTGGTCAAACAACCCCTAATAAAGTAGATAGCAACCCGGAAAGCCAAAAATTAGATTTAATAGAATCTTGACCTAGAGGTAGCCTTGTACCTAAGAACCAAGGGTATTGGAAAATGACTTGGACCTAGAGATAACCTTGTATCTAAGAACCCTAAATATGTGAATGACACCACGAAACCAGTTAATCTTTAATAATAAGTCAGTGTACGATCTTTCCCTACAAAGAAAGGTTGTTTTGCCACAAATAAACAAAAGGAAAACTCACGTTTATTCTTTAGCTTGCTATTGAAAGTTTCAGCTAAAAAAACATAATATAGTCTCCTCTAACTAACCTTAATGGACTATTTTCAGGTTGCAAGCTAATGAGCCTAAACTAATAATCTACTAATATAAATCCAACAATGAAATAAACTCTTAAACAATGTTTAATGGGCGAGAACAAACCCAAATTAAAAAAATAATTATTCAAAAATAAATGAATCTTTATGTCAAGATTCCTTTATGTAGCCCGAATATTTAATTTTCGTATATTTTTGGCAGATTTTCAGTCCTGAATTCAAATACATCGTTCTCTTATGTCTGAATGAATTATTGGGCCCACCATATCTAGTTGTAAAGCTAGAGATGTATAGTTTCTAGCTCAACCTGAATCACAACAAACTTCCACTTATAGCTCTAGATATGTCCCAAATAGTACAAAAAAGTCTAGTTTGACAGATTTGACAAGATTTGTCTAGTAACTTCGACCCTCTGAAATAATATGTTCTCAAACTTTATTTAACCTAAAAATTTATCAAAATATAATTTTATGTGTCTAGTATCTTCTTATAGAATTTTATCTCGTTCTAATATACAGTCTAAAAAACATGCTTGATCTCATAAAAATGATTAACAAAATATTTTAAGTTCAAAATTGAACTTGACATCATGATACATAGTGATTCTTATAGTACAAAATAAAAGCTGAAGTTCAGTAATTTCCAAGGTTTAAATAATAATTTGGAACATTGGATCTTTTATCTTCCATAATCTCCTCCCTGATTTGTCTCCAATTGATAGCTACTAGGTTCTTTCTTAAAGTTGTTGTTCATCTCAATGTTTCAAGGTGTTTTCTCTGGTTTGTGTTTAGAAAGAAAAGGGAATGAAAGGGAGGCAGGGGAGAGGAAGATATGAGAAAAATTTTCTCCATAGACCAACCTTTAACATTCTTTCTGAGGAGAAATTGGATGGAAAAGTTATAAAATTTATAATTTTATTATTTTAAAAATAACTTTCTAGTTTCAAATCAAAGACATAGTAATTTTATCTTAAAAAAAATTCATCAAAACTTTTATAATTTAAAATATTAAAAAATAAAATAAAATAATTTCTCTCCATTATCTTTCATCTTATTTTTTATTTATCCAAACAAAGAAAATAAAATGATTTTCCATTCATCTCATTTTTGAACCCCTTATCTTTCCTCCCACTTTCCTTCCCCTCTCACAATTTTCCCAAACACAATATATCGGAGAGAAATCAGCTGCCACTTGGCTTAGGGTCCCCGAAATCACTAGATGCCAAGCACTCAGGTGACGTAGCAATAACTCGTGGCTCAGTATTGTCCGAGTAAGATAAGAGAAGGCCGAATCTATTGGTTGGTTGGTGCTTTTTTTTCTTTTCTTTTTTATCTCTCGAAGTAACTAACTGGAAGAATCTTCTTGTCTGAGATGCAGAATGAATATTCAAGTTAGCAGCATCAGTAGTACCATAACAAGAACACAGCAAAAAGCATCATCATCATCTCGAAAACCACCTTTCTGTTCCAGTAGAAAGCCTCAAGATCCCAAAGAAAATGGTGACACCAATGGTACGTCCCGTTAATTATAAGTTTTATTACTATAGTAATTTATATAAATGAAAGTTTTGTTATGTTCTTTCTTTCTTTTCTTGGTTTTAGTTAATTGTTTATGCTAGTTAGATTTAGTTAAGGTTTCGGCTGCTTTATGTAGGAACAGGACAGTTAGTGTCTTTGATATTTGTTCAATTCCCTTTTCCCAATAGTGATTTCTGTATTTATTCAAAAGATGTACTTCCCAGTGTTCAACTAGCAACATTGTCGATTTCTTGCCAGAACCCTGTGTTCTTTTTAGATAAACAACAGGCCACTTTCACAATGGTACATGCTTCTATTAGCTGCTCATTCTCCCTGCTCCGTGGTTTAGAGATAATGGGCATCCGATCAAATGAACTTGAGAAAATATAACTGTTAACAGTGGCTCCTTTTTTTCAGCAAATTAGATGCATTTCATGAAACTGAAAGCATTATCCAGAATAGTAGAACATGTGTGTACTATGAGGTTGTGTTCTACCACTGGCATACAGTATGATTTCCTAGTCTTGTTTCTATGACTAATTTCATTCTGTGTCGTCAAGTAAATTCTGTCTTTGAATGACAGAACTGCAGTTTACGATGTCTTTGTTTGTATGTTCTGCTTGATCGGTAGTCGGATGTTTTTTAAAATCTTGAAGCTGGAGTTTTGAGCTTGAGATTAGACATTTGATAACATAATTGCTTTTCCACCCAGGGTAATTATGTTAGTTTCTTCAAGGATAGGGTGCTTACCTTGGCAAGGCTAGTTCAGATATCTGACTTGTTTATATACCGAGGTTGATGATTCTGTAGGATGGGAAGAGGGGTTGAGGGCTTCCAAATATGTGCATAATTTCAATGTTTTTACTCGCCACTCAGCTTTCAAAACACGAAGCTGAGGCAATGTCACCATCATCTTAATTGCAAAGTATGTTCATTCTGTCATTTCAAACTCCTTGTTAAATTTGTAGTCAGTAGGACATTTGTACCTTTTCCATTGTGATTGCTCTGTTTAGAGGTCCCATGTGGAACTGAAAACTCTTACACTCTGGTTTCATTTGCTCTACTCGTGAAGTGGAACACTGAAAAGAAAAAAGAAGAGAAATCATGAAATAGGAAATGCCTACCAACTTTCCAGCTTTTCCAAAATAAGGAAAGATCAGCTGCTTACTGCTCACGAAAATATTTGACCTCCACTTATAGTCAAGTCATCCCCTCATCTTTCTATCTCCTATTCATCAAATTTATGGCTTTACCGAAGGTTGGCATTGCTAGAGTTGAGATAGTAGAGTGGATCCAATATATGACCATTGCACTAAATTTTTTCACTGACAAAGCTTAGCCCATCATTTACTTGGAATAGTCATGAAGATAGTTATCAAGCTACTTCACGGCATCCTTTTAGCTAGCTTGATCTGTAGCTTTTTTTTAAGGTCTGTAGTATTGATAACTAGCACTTGCAAGTGACATTCCTTAAAGTTACTATCCTGCTTCAGGTGCCCGTTGTCAATCAGTTAGCAATGTGAATAAGAGCAATGTATAGGCAAAGGCAGGAGGGGTAAGAAAGCAAGCTTGTGTAAGGGAAAGACGATAAAATTCTAGCAGAGAAAGCCTTACAAACTGATGAATTTTTCTTCTTAGGTATAACTCTTTTGGCTTTTTAGGTTCCATAATCCATAGAATAAATGTAAGTCTGAATCATCAAATCATGCCTTTTACACTTTGGATATGTCATTAATATATATATATATATATATATGTAAGGGGAAAATGAGATTTTAGTCAGCCATGTCTAAACACTGGCTGAACTTCTCCTCCAACGCATCCTTGAATATCATACAGTTGTCTGTGATGTAAAACTAATGTCCCACCATATCAAAAATATTCCCTTAGCGAGGCTACATTTTATTTACATATATATGTGTGTGTTATTGCTGTTGCAAGGTCTTTATTTTGACATTTTTCTTCTGTCATTTGAGCACAATGTAAAGTTTTAAAGTATTTGACTGCATTGGAGAAGCTTGTAAAAGATTGCATTACAAATTTACGACCATAGTCACATAATTAGGTATGTGTCTTCTGTTGAACAAAATGAAATGGTTAGTTCCGCATGCATGATCATCAACTTTGAACAATTTACACTCTCTGCTGCTACCCAATGACAAATCTCATGCCAACATTATTTAATGAACTTCCCTCAGGTGATAAATTCTCAACAGACTGGGACAAGGCGTGGTCTAACTTCAGGAAGAAAGGGAAAAAAGCATTCTTCTCTCAGTTCTCTCCAAACAAGTACGTGACCTGGAATCCTAAGCGCTCGAACTACCCACTGTCTGAAGAAGTTGATCCCATCAAGAGAGCAGAGAGGTCAAACCTCAGGTTATGGACCGGCCCAGAGTTTACTCTAGTGGGGGCGATTATAATTGTCACGTTTCTTTTGGTTTACACCATTGTTGTACCATCTAAGTGATTCTACTTAATTCCAGTTACCCTCGTAGAAAGCAGGTGCTGTGCTTTAAGGATACGAGGGAGGGAGCAGACAGGAAAATGAGTGTAAGGGATGGATATAAATCATAACTTGTGAGTAAATGCCTCCATCTCCAATACTTTTTTCTTCTTCTCGGGTGTAAAACTTTCGTATGTATTCGAATTAAGATAATTCCAGTCATTAATTGGAGATCAAAAATGAGAAATGGGCAGCAAATGAATGATATTGTGGATCTTTGATCCTGTATTGGTTCTGTTGGGGGACATCGAGCTGTTGATTCTGAAAAGGAACATTTTTAGCTCTTTTTTCTCCTTTTCCCTTTATTAGTTTTGATGGTTAAGTACGCTGGGTGAATCTAATATTCTAGAATACTCTCATAAAACCTTGTTCTGTGGCTGGGCATAAGGGAGGAATGAGAACAGAAGTTCCCTGTAGATTTACTCACTAACAAGGAATATTTTTCTCAAATAAGATACTTGTTTCTTGAGAATTTGTGTTAAAGAAAGTATCTTTTTAGGAAAAATGAGGTTTGATTCATCATTAATTCTCTGCGCTTACCATTCCTCTGTTATCGGTGCTAGACCATTCTTTGACAGTGCAAGCGCACAGCCACAGCACCAAGGTTGACAGATGACAAGCAAATATCACTGGAGAAGCCTGGGATGATGAATTGAGAAGTTGGCCTTATGTCAGAGGTCTTCTATATGTTAGCTCGATGGATGGCATGACTTTCTCTTCGTCCGTTATAATGTCTGAGCGCTTCAGTTCGTGGAAGAATAAAATAAACCCTACGTTCATCAATAAGTTTGCCGCTAATATTGCAGTCAATCTAACCCAGTGAGACTTGCCATGGGTGCATCCCGCTATAAATCCACTTCTTTGTGTTCCCTTCATCATAAGAACACTTTGTTGTGTCTGCTCTTCTACGTACAAGGACTTTTGGAGTCCTTTTCAAAGGGGACAAGAAAACTTAGAAGGTAACTAGTTATTTACGAAATTGGAGTCTTTACGTTGAAATGGTGAAAAGAAAAAACTTTAGACCCTGAATGGTCATATGAAGCACAGAACTTGACTTCGTAGCTTTGTTTTGCTTAGTAAAGCCATCAGAATAGTGTTTACAATGTTGGATCTATAGAGTTCTTCCTGGTCACCTTACGACAACAGGGGCAGATCCGCAGCCGTACCAGACAGAACAATTTGGTGCATGAATATGTCGGACTATTTTTTATAAAAACCGACACAATTTACAAGTCTGCAATCAGTGTCTTAATCGTTTGAAATTGTTGATATCAAAGATTAACAATAAGATTTCTTGCAAATTAGGTTTAAGCATTGTATATCTTTATTAGTATTGAAATATTCGTTATGTTGCAGACCCCACAGGCATGGCGACCAAAAGTCGCTTCAAATTCTCTCTGACGTAAAAGCTAGAATATGTGCATATATACCCCCATCGATCCCTCCTCTCCTATCAGTTTCTCCGAAGTTTCTGCCTTGACTCGTTTATTTTCTATCAGAGACCAAATTTGTTCTTTCTGTGCCAAATTGCTTGCTGAATTCTCTTCAAAACTACAAAGTAGCTAGCTGTCACAGTCTTAGGCGCGCGCCAATATAAACATTGCTGGAGTTACAGCATCATGCATAGGCAACGGCAGATTTGACATCAATGTGTATCGGTGTATGCGAGCAGCGAGTTCATGCTTGGCACAACTTTTGACTTGGATGGTAGGTTACCCAAGATATGCAGCAACACAACAAGACTGGCAGAATGGGTTTTGGCAAGTTGGCTTACAGTTTGATGGGTTTAATACCAAGGCAACTTGCTGTGGGTTAGGCAGCTTTCGGCATTTATCAGCATTTAGTTGTCATGGGTGAATACTATCCAGGGTTGTTTTGGGAGGTAGTTTATTTATAACTTCTGTATTTTTTATCATATAGATAGGCCAAAGAGTTGTATAGCATGCAGAGATAATTCTGCATTACACACAAAAAGACTTTTGTGTATTCCTTTGTTAAAGGTTAATAAAGGTTGGGATTGTTTCCTATAATATTTGTACTTTTGTATTCTGCTTCTTTACTTGTGTTGCATTTATTTGTCTATAATATTCAACAAGAGATTAGGAGGAAGACTCTTGGGTGTGTAAAACATTTAGATTATAAGATAAACACGAGTTAAATTGGGAAAAAGGTTGAGTTTAGTAAGGGAACTAAACTGTTGCATAGGGCTATAAAATTTTGATGAAAAATTCTCCCCTGTGACAATTGGTATCATAACTTGGTTGGTTCTGATATTTTTGATCCTAAGTGCATATGTCAATGGAAATGGTTCGGGAGAGACTAACATGTTTGAAAAATCTTATTGGTTCTATTACAGAGGATGGAGATCACTCCATCAATGACAAACTTGAGTTTACTATTGAAATGGCAAAAAAGGTTGATGAGTAGCATGTGGAACTTGCAGCAGAGATGGGTCATAAGTTGCAGGGTTTTAAGGACAATGTTTTTGTCTTAAAGAAGGCATTGCAAACACTCCAAGTGGTGGTGGCACTTCTAAGCCGAAGTTGTCAGAATTGAAGTCTTTCGATGGTGTTCAAAGTTTCAAGGAATTAGAGAACTTTCTGTGGGATATGGAACAATATTTTAGTGTTGCGAAGATTGATAGGGGTGAACAGGTGAATATCATTGTTATGTACTGATGGGTGATGCTAAATTATGGTGGCGAACAAGGATTAAAGAAGATTTGAATGTTGGGCGTCCTAAGATTGAGACTTGGGAACGTTTGAAACATGAAGTAAAAGAACAATTCTTATTGAATAAGACGTCTTGGCTAGCACATGTGGACTTGAAGAAATTAAAGCATGACATATTGTTAAAGGAGTATATGAAAGAATTTTGTTCCTTAATCCTTGATATCGAGAATATGTTAGAGAATGACAGGCTATTCAATTTTCTGTCTGGTTACAGCCCTGGGCACAAGCAAAGTTGCATTGACAAAATGTAATGGATTTGTCTTTCATTATTTTTATCGCAGATGGTCCGGTTGATTTCAAGAGTTCTGCTAGAGATAGTTCTAGTACAGGCCCCTCGAAGTCCAAAACAAAGGATGGAAGGGAAGAAAAAAAAAAAAGAAAAAGCTCACTCTTAGAGGGTTACAAGGGTAAAGGGAAACAAGTTGAAGGGCAGGGAAAAGAGTCTAGACCAAATACAGGTTGTTCTATCTATGGTGGACCATTTTATGCAAGGGAATGTTTGAAGAAGGAAAAACTTAATACTATTCTGGTAATGATGGTGAAAGGGAAGAAGCAATCACACACGTCAACCTGATTCGTGTGTTGAGTTGTTTGGTTGCTAAGTTGAAGGATTCGGTAGACAAATCCAACCTTGTGGAAAAGGATCTAGTGCTACTTGACATACTGAGGTAAAGGAAGTTAGATGTGGGAGATACCCTAATGTATGTGATAATTGGGGTTAATGGCAAAGATGTTACTTTTATGTTGGACTCGAGCGATACGAACTTGTTTGTTTCTAGTCGACTAGTGCCACAACTTGGTTGATGATTAAGAAACAACTATACCACAGTGAAGGTAATGAATGCCAAAGCACATCGGATAGTTGGAAGGGCATATGGTGTGCCGATAGTTATGGACAAATGGCATGGAAAGCATGATTTGTTAGTGGTAATGTTGGATGACTTCGATGTCATTATTGGGCAAAATTTTCTAAGGAAATCCAAGATTGTCTTATTGTCATATTTGAACAGTATTTTGATTAACAATGAATTATGTCAATGTGTGTTGTCTTGTTGTGAAATTATACAGGTTGAAAGTAACAAGAGGGGCAATAACATGATCTAGGCCACGGTAATGGATAAAGTGTTATGTAAAGGAGGTGAAGTTTTTTTAGCATCTGTAATATGTGAGGACTCTAACCCATATGGAATGGTACCGGCTCCTATTTCCAAATCTTTAGGGGAATATGAAGATGTCATTCTTTCAAAGTTGTAGAATGAACTTTCTTTTAGAAAGGTTGTTGATCATAGGATTGATCTAGTGCCTAATGTGGTGCCACCATCGCAACCCTCACACAGAATATTGCCAAGGGAATTGGCTGAATTAAGAAGATAATTGGACAAGTTGATCGATATTGGGTTCATTCATCCCTCTAAGGCTTTATATGGTGCCCTGGTATTGTTCCATAAGAAGGTAAATGACAACCTTTGCATGTGTGTTGACTATCGAGCACTGAACAAAGTGATAATAAAGAATAAATACTCAATGCCTTTGATACAAAATCTGATGGAGAAGTTATATGGAGTTTTTGTCTTTACAAAGCTGGATTTAAGGTTTGGTTATTTGCAAATGAGAATTGATAATAGGGATGAGCACAAAACAACATGCGTGATGAGGTATGGTGCTTATGAATTTTTGGTTATATCATTTGGTTTGACCAATGCGCTACAAAGTTTTACAATCTGATGAATGATATGTTTTATGAATACTTAGATAACTTTGTTGTAGTGTATCTGGATGACAGTGTTATTTACTATGGATGATCATGTAACACATTTGTCTTAAGTGCTAAACAAACTTCGAGAGTATAAATTGTTTGTAAAGAAGGAGAAATGTGAGTTTGCTTGTACAAAGATTATGTTTTTAGAACACTTAATGAGAATGGGTCAAGTGAGGATGGACCCGAATAAAGTGCAAATCATACTAGATTAGGTAACCCCTACGACAATACTGGAGATGGGGTCATTTTTAGGTTTGGCCAACTATTATCTTCAATTGAAGGGTACAATAAGAAGGCAACTCTATTGTCTGATTTGTTAAAGAAAAATAAGAAGTGGGACTGGTCTGATGAGAGTCAACAAGCATTCAACAAGCTGAAAATGGCAATAATGTTTGTACCGGTAATGAAGTTTTTGGATTTTTTGACGTCATTCAAAGTTTATATTGATGCTTCAAATAGAGTTGTTGGTGGTGTACTGGTGTAGGATAGTCATTTAATGGCTTTTGAAAGTCGAAAACTGAACAAGGCAAAACAAAATTACTCTACGTATGAGAAGGTAATGACAACACTGGTTCATTGCCTTAGAGTTTAGAGGGTTTATTTGTTGGGGCTCAGATTTACAGTAAGGACAAATAATGTTGCTAATACTTTCTTCATAACTCAGAAAAAGTTGTTACAGCAGCAAGCATAGTGGCAAGAGTTCTTGGAAGAATACGATTTTGTTCAGGAACACAAGTCAGGGCAACACAATTTGGTTACAGAAGCTCTTAGTAGGCGTGAGATGCTTACTAGAAGGTTTTCCATTGTGATGGTGGAATCATACATGTTGGATAAATTGAAGCAAGCTATTGGGGAATATGCAGTCTATGCTAAGTTAATAGACCTCATATGAGATGGGACTATACAAAGGTATTAGCTAGAAAAAAGGGCCTTCTACATGCAAAAAAGAGTTGTATTTATGTTCCAAATGGAAGGCCAAAGAAGCATTTATTGATGGAAACATATGCATTGATAAAATTGATGCTAGGTTATTTTACAAGAATGTTGTGATGTACTTTAAGGTTCCATCTAACATTGTGAGTGATCATGATGTGCGGTTCACTAGAAGATTTTGGACTACACTATTTTATTTAATGGGCACAAGGCTGAAATTCTCTACTATTAACCACCCACAGACCGATAGACAAACAGAAGAGTAAATGCTTTACTGGAGGAGTTCTTGAGGTATTGTGTGATAGTGACTCAACAAAGTTATCTGGAGATGCTAGATAACGCTCAGTTTTTTTATAACCTTCACAAGTCATCAGTCACAAATGTAAGCCCATTTAAATTGGTGTTGGGATGCGCAACCTTAAACCCCAACTAAGATGGCAGTACAGAAGTCATGGAGAGGAATCCTACCGCGTACATGTTTGCCAAGGAAAGGCAAGAGTTATTTGAATATGCTCATGACAGCTTGCGTAAGGCAGGCAAATGTATGCAAAAATATAAAAATCTAAAACGAAGACCACTAGAGTTTGACGAAGGTGATATGGTATTACTGAAATTGACTCCTCAAATTTGAAAGAAGATAATTGGGAAAAATCAGTATCGAGGACTAGTGTCAAGGTATGATGGACCATTTGAGATAAAAGAAAGAGTAGAGATTGTTGCCTATATATTGAAGCTACTAGAGAGACGAAGTTTCACCCTACATTTCATGTGAGTTATTTGAAGCCTTTTTCATGATGATTAAGAGGATATGGGGAAGAGTAAGTCAAAGAGGGCTCAGACGAGGACGTTAGACTCTTTAGGTAGGGATGGTTTGTCATAATCTTAGGCGAAAGGGCGCGCCAACGTAAACACTACTGGAGTTACAGAAACATGCATAAGCATTAGCGGATTCGGCAGGGCTATATATTAGTGCTTGCGAACAGCAGGGTGATGCTCAGCATGAATTTTGACTTAGATGATGAGTTGTCCAAGGTGTGCAACATTATAACAACACTAGCGGAATAGGTTTTGGCAAGTTGGCTTACATTTTGATGGGTTTAAGACAAAGGCAACTTGCTGCGGGTTAGGTAGTTTTCAGCATTTATCGGTATTTAGTTGTCTTAGGTGAAAACTATCTAGATTTGTTTTGGGAGGTAGTTTATTTGTAGCTTCTATATTTTTGCATTATAGATAGGCCAAAAAGTTGTATAGCATACAGATATAATTGTGCATTGCACACACAGACTTTTGTGTATTCCTTTGTTAAAGGTTAATAAAGGTTGGGGTTGTTTCCTGTAATACTTGTGCTTTTATATTTTGTTTCTTTACTTGTGTTGCATTTACTTGTCTATAATCAACAAGAGATTGGGGAGAAGAATCTTAGGTGTGTGAAACACTTAGATTATAGGCTAAACACAAGAGAGATTAGGAGAAAGGTTGAATCTAGTAAGGGAACTAGACTGCCATATAGGTTGGAAAAGTTCGATGAAAAATTTAACCCTATAATAATAGCCATGGTCATTACCCATGAACCCAAAAAAAGCCTACAAAAAAAAAGAGTTATGCTTCCTCCTAAGAGATGTCTAATACAAAAGAACATAATATCGAAGTTTTCCAAGATGATGGCTAGAGTAGCTTTTGATGTAGGAAGAACACTTGCAAGAAAGGAAGAAAATGGAGCTCAGACTCGGCAACCAAATGGATCAATGCGTACATGATTTCATTGGAATGCTTATTTTGTTCAAACAAACACAATTTTTCCAACATTTCACTAGCATTGATTGGTTTAGCTTGTCCATGACATCTTTTGGACTGTAGGATATTAGTAGATAGAATGGTAGGGTTTCAATAACTCTGTCATGTAAGTTGACCTAAGGTTTATATGACTAGTAATGTACTCTCTTTCTCTCTCTCCCCGCCCCCCATCTCTCTCTCTCTCTCTCTCTCTCTCTCTCTCTCTATTTAGCACTTTATATATTGTTAGAGGCAAGGCGTTAAAATAAAAACCAAAATACAGTTCCTAAGAACAAACAGGGTTTGTTGTAAGGTTTTTTATTCTCAATATTGTTGCTAGTTTAAGTAGCTGAAAAACACTTGCACAAGAAATTTGTCAATATTTCTGATGACATTCCATTAGGCTTCTTTGTTTTGTATAAAATATACGTGATGGATACAAGTGGGGCAAAATATATCCATCCCCGAAGGCAAACTAGTAATGTACTCTCTCTCTCTCTCTATTTGTAAATATGCTTTCATGACATTTATAGCTAATCCTAAAATATGTTTATGCTTTTTTAGAATGATTAATCTTCAGAATAATCTTCTTATCTCTTACGGTCTTAATTTGTTGGATAACGGTAAGAGTTGTACAATCTTATGCATTTAGGTGTTTCACAAATATAATTACCTTGTCCTGACTTCTAACTTTATGACACTAGTGGAATGTGAAATTGTTTTTTTCATAGGAGTTTTTCCCTTGAAAGAAGGTTTCGAACCAGGGTTAGAAAAAAAAATTAAACTGACTGGATTTACGTGTATCAAAACTCAAAACTATTTGACAACTAAAAATTAAATAAGCCTCAAAACTCCAACCCTCTAAGAATCTTTGTCTCAAAGGCTTGGGAAAGGAAATAGATATGAGAGAATTCCAGAATTCATGGCTATCATAGCTTAATTGTGATATAAGTGTTGCAAATAGTCATAACTCAAGAGAAGACTAATTTATAGCTTCAAGCAAAAGTGATTTACAATTTTCAACAACAAGGTACCTTGATAGTTTGGAATTCTAATTAACAACAGAAAAACAATTGGAAGACTTGTTACCACTAAAGTTCTAAGTTTTAAAGTTGCCAATTTCCTAAGACTTCAATATACTAAAAAAACAAGGTTATTTTATGTGTGGATAATGATTAATCACATGTTCAGGTTAATATTCTCTTCTCCAGATCTTAGGAAATGTATAATTGGAAGTAGAAGTCCTAACACGTACAAAATAATCTTTTTTGTGGAGTTTAGGGACCCTCCAATGATAAAATTAGTGACTTTAAATAAGAGATTGTAATAAATGAAAGAAAAGGCTTTAAGTTTTAAGAACAAAAGTGTTTGTTCTTGTTTTGGTATGATAAATGCTCTAGATATTAAAGTATAAATGCTTGGAGAAAAGAAATTGTGAACCCTTTACCTAGATGGTTCCGGGTATTTATAATCCCTGAACTTTATCGTTTTAATGGATTGGAGGGGCTGGAGCAAGGTGGTCAAAAATGTTTTGTTGGCACGACACAAAAAATACTATGTAAAATTGGATTGTAAAATTGTAAAATCATAAGTAAAGTTTTTTAACTAATTATGTATTAACAATTCCAATCAAGAAATTAAATTACATTAAAATCTGATAAAGAGTATCAACAATATTATAATCAACGAGTGATCTAAATAAAATAAGAATGATAGATAATATGAATTAAAAAATTAATGATATAGAGAAATAAAATGTCTCATAACAAAACTTATCAATAAAGGGGGAATTATTAAATGGTAGGAAGTATACAAGAACCTTGTGACAACTTAGTTGTTCTCATCATAACAAGTCCTAATGGATCCATTTTAGGTTGCAAGCTAATGAACCTAAACTAGTAATTAACTAATATAAATCCAATAATAAAATAAACTTATAAACAGTGTCTAATATGCCAGAACACACAAAAATTAAAAATAAATAAATAAATAAAATAGGATAATAAAAACAAAGTTTACATGTTAAAATTCTTCTATGTAGCCTGAATCTCCAATTTTCACACATTCTTAGTAGATTTTAGTCTTGATTTAAAACATGTCATTCTCTCTCATCTAGATGAAATACTAGGCCTAACATATATGATTGGAAAGCTTGGGATGTCTGGTTTCCAGCCCGACTTGAATCGCAACAAAATTCCTATGTTTAGCAGACTTGACAAGATTCATCTGGTAACTTCTATCATTTGAAATAATATGTTCTCGAACCTCATTTGCCCTGAAAATTTACAACAATATAGTTTCATGTGTCTATTATTTCCCTGTAAAATTCCATCTCAATCCAATATATAGTTTAAGAAATATGCCCGATCTTGGAAGACTAGTTTGCAGATATTCTAAGGCCAAATTCAAACCTGATTTAAGTGGAGATACAAAGAAAGTGAGGACAGGATTTGAAAATGATGAGCTAAGTGGTGGCAAAATTATAAATAATATGAAATATTAATTCAAATTACAGAGCCTCGTAACCCTTGCCTTACCCAAACCCGATAAAATAAGATCCCAAAATCTAAGTACCTATTATAGGTTGGGTTTTTATCAGGTTAGATACTTGACAGGTAACATTTTCATCTTGCACCCTCCAAAGTCTTGAGGAAAACCAGAAGAGAATGGTAGGAAAAATAGAGTCAGTGTCCTTGGGTTTTACTACTATTAACGAGAAATAATTGAGGAGGTTCTATTCTACTCCTCACATCTTATTTTTCATTGGAGAAGTAAAATGTTTTTTTCTTTTCCTTTTACTTTTTTCTTTTTCTTTATTTCTTTTACTTTTTAAAAAAAAATCATTTTTATATTTCAAAATTAGATTTATTAGGAATTGAAATTTTTTATTTATTTTAGTTCCTTTTATAAGAGGTTATCATATTCTCATAAAAACATTGTAGCATTATGTTGGTGGTCGTTTATTTTTTTCTATTTAATATTAAATAAAAAATGTTTATCATATTATTAAATAAAAAATAATTATGAATTGGATTTATTTTTATTTACTTTTTACGAGGTTATCGATATTAAAAAAAACATATTAGTATTGGATTGGTGTTATGTTTTTTCAGCATATATTTTTTATATATATTATTAAATGAGTAATATTCCAAAAAAAAACATAATTATAGAGAATTAAGCTTCATGATTTATTAAAATTTACTTTTTATGAGGTTATCATGGTCCCATGAAAACATCTCAGTATTGAGTTGTGTTCGGTTTTACAAGTATTTATTTTTTATCATATAATTAATAAAAAGTTTTTTTAAAAAAAAAAGTAATTAAACTCAATGGAGTTACCCCGGCGTGACCCAATCGACTTGTCAAGTTAAAGAAAACTCGAATGATTGCTAAAAACATGGTTTAGTTTTAAAAATATTTTCAAAATGACATTATTTTTTAGAAAAATATTGACACGAAGATATATGATTAGTACTTAAAAGTGCATTTTCATTAAGGTTTTATATCATCATATTGCACTTAAAGTATCATTAAATTCCTTAACCTGAGCATGTTTTATAATAACAAGTCTGATAATAAAAGATATCTTTAATTTATGGTAAATGTTTATTTTAAATGAATGCACATCTCACAATTCAAATGATTGATTGATGTATTTAACTATTCAAATTCAGGAGACAAAGAAAGGGTTAAGCTTAGAGAAGAGATTCTAGTTGGGCTGGTTCAATTCAAACTAGAATACTATTCAGTTAATGGGTCATAACTGGAGTTGTAGGCCTTGGATTTAGGTATAGTTTATCTTGATGGAAAGATAAGACATAGGCCTAAAACATTAATGAAGATTAAAAGATTCAAAGCTGTCGTTTTTAAGTTCAAATCTTAGCAACAAAAGAGAAGTCTGAATTTATTCTGCAGCCCAGACATTGCTCGGGGTTTAGCCCATATCCCGAGTTTTAAAAGTCCAAATGAGCTCATTTCTTCTTTTTTTTTGGAAATCTGAGACAAATTCCCAAAACTTTCATGATATTATCTGTTCAAATTCTGATGTTAGTAATGACGTTTCAAAACCATAATGAGGACATGTGTTAAACAAGTCTTTATACCTATCCCAACACTAGTAAAATGTTTCTCCTGGCTTTCGAGTAAAAGTGGTGATTTGTCTTTTGAAAGAGTTTGTTCTGTGAGAAGGAAAAAACTTCTTCAAAAACTATTGTTGCATTTCATCTTAAGCACGAATTGATCTTGACCTAAGATTTTACATCCATGTTTTAGCTTTATCTTTTAAGGGAAAAGGGAAAAGGCTTTAATCTGACGGTGTTAATGCTACAATTTAAATCATTATAAGTGTTACAAGCCTCTTCAAATTCTCTTAAATGCAAGTATGGATTTTCTAAATCTAAACCATGAAAAATAGGTAAAAGTTGAATAATACCTGGTTTAAAATTGAAGTGAGATGCACGAGAAGGGAAAACTATACATGATGGTGCACTTGTTCTTATTGGATTCATGTGATCTCTAAGTGTTCTAACACGTTTATTCTCATTATGAAGTGACTGGTTATCCTCTTCAGCCATGTTTTATAAAGAGGATAAAGATTTCCTACAAAGTCTACCACTTAATGTGCGTGACCAAACTCTCATGCAAGTGTAGAAAAAAATCAGAAAAAATTAAAAGTGAAAAGAAAAATAAAATAAATTAAAATAAATAATTTATGCAGTAACTTACCTTCCCTGCAACAGTGTCAAAAACTTGACAAGATCAAATGATTGATATCTTCTTCCAAGTACAGGAGTGTCAAAGCAATAAATAACCCAGCAAGACCAGGGTCGATCCATAGGGATTTCAACTATATAAAACCACAAATAATAATAAAAAAAACAGAGTTGAAGAGAAATTTGAGATATGATATTAATATAAGAATTAAACAAAGATAAAACAGTTGTCAAGGTTAGAGGATTCACTAATGGTATTTCAAATAAGTATAGTATAAACTTTTTTTATTACTCAACTGAAAACCACACACAAAAATGGTTTCAATTGGATGATTTATCATTAATGACTCATTATAAATTATTAACATGATCATATTAATTATTTTATTTGAGTAACGCTAATATTGTAAATGTTGTTAGGTATTCATGATGCTAACTTATATCAACAACAAATCAAGTTTCTTTCATAACACAAGTGTCGGTTATCCATATAGTGGGCTATGAAAGGATCAAGTATTTGTTGTACCAAGAGTTGTACAACAGAAATCTAGATTAACCATTTAACAAGCAAGGTATTAAGAGTGAGTAAGATAACAATTATAAAACATGTTAATAGCAAACTTTCTTGAATATAAATATTAAAGTCCATGTTGAGTTTATACTATACTTATTCTAACATCATTAGTGTACTCTTTTCACATTGACAAAATAAACTTAGCTAAACATAATGAAGAAGAGAAACATAAATAAACAAGATAAGAACATAATTATGATATAAGTTAACTAAGTATAGTAAAGGAAATGAAAAGCATAAACAATAGATTAATGAAAATATAACATGAAATAAAACTTAAATATTTAAAAAATACAAAGAAAAAAAGCAAAAGAAAGATCTTGATCTGAAAACCAAGATGCCTAAATGTATATCAAATACCTCCTTTTATAGGCTAAAATTCAGAACTATTGATTTGATGACTAATTATTAAGTTGGTGGCCAACCATTGACTTGATGGCTAGCTATTAACTTGTTGGTTAGACAAAACATCATTGTTAACATCAAAATTTGAACAGATATTCTATATGAAAGTTCTGAAAATTTGTCTCAGCTTTCCAAAACAAAATGAATGACCTCATTTGGGCTTCTAGAACATGGGATATGGGTTGAACACTGAACAGTGTCTGGGCTGCAGGATAAATTCAGACTTCTTTTTTGTTGCTAAGATTTGAACTTCAAACGGCAGCTTTGAATCTTGGACTCTCATGAATATTTTAGGCCTATGTCTTATCTTTCCATCAAAATAAACCATACCTAAATCCAAGGTCTATAGCTCCAGTTATGATCCAATAACCGAATAGTGTTCTAGTTTGAATTGAACCAGCCCAACTAAAATCTCTTCTCTAAGCTTAGCCTTCTCTTTGTCTCCTCAATTTGAATAGTTAAACACATCAATCAATCATTTGAATTGTGAGATGTGCCTTCATTTAAAATAAGCATTTACCGTAAATTAAAGATATCTTATATTATCAGACTTGTTATTATAAAACATGTTTAGGTTAGGGAATTTAATGATACTTTAACTGCTATATGATGATATAAAACCTTAATGAAAATGCACTTTTAAGTACTAATTAATATATTAGATAAAAATATTTCTTGATCTAGACATTATTTTTATATATAATATTTTTTTTTTATCTAGCCAATGGCACGTGTAACTATCTAATAACTAATTAACAAAAAACAATATGTATATATAAAGTCTCGATGACAACTAGAAGAGAATGGTAAGCGAAAGATTTGAAAGGTTTCATTATATATCCAAATTTTTATGGAAATGAGTAATTAACTTTGTCTTTTTTCTATACATATACAAAAAATTAGAACATGCGTGCAACCATTCTGGAAAGAAATTGAAGTTATTACTTTTACAAGATAAGGTAACCTATGCATTTAACCTTATGGATTTATCAATATTCTACTTCTTTTTTAGTTTAAAGTTTTTCAATGATACCCTTATAGGTTTTAGAAAGTTTCAATTCTGCCCTTTATGACTAACTAACTAGCAAAAAGCTAAATTTTTTTCATTTTTTTTTATTGTTTCTTACTTTTCTCTTAATTTTCCCTTCAAGACCACATATATGTTATAATAATTTACAAAAAAATTTAGAAACCAATGTAAAAGCTCAACAACCAGTTTTAAAAAGTAGTCTAATAGTTAGGGGTAATATTAAAACTTTTTAAAAATTAGTAAAGATCACTTCCTGGTTCGATCAGTTTTGAAATGAGATCCATTTCCCCCTCCTACTAAATAGCACAACCTTCTCTTAAAGTAAGAACAGGATTCTGGGATGCAGGGGTCTTTGAGTTTGCTAAGAGATTCTTTGTACGAGTGAGCCCACTGCCAGATTTAACAGTTTTACCGATGAAAATTTCTGTCATTATTTACACTAGCAGTCTGTTAGTACATATGTTATCGACAAACTCACGAACAGAAACAGTCCATCAGAAAAACTTTCATTGGTAATTTATGAATTGTCAGTGAGTTCATCAATAATAAATATCTCAATGGATTTACAGATGGACAAAGTCTGTCAAAACAATTTTACCTGCTTTATTTTATCGGTATATCCATATGTAAATATAACATATCACTGACAGAATACAATTTATAATTTCATCAATGCATTAACATTAATAGTGACATTTGCAGTAATTCTTTTCCAACTCTCTAGCATATACCAACGATCTAGTTTCGTTGGTAACCCCATCAGTAATAGTGGCATTTGAATAATTCTTTTTTAACTCTCTAGAATATACTGTGGAGTTGTGTCGTCGCTAACCTTGTCAATAATATTTTAAAAATATTTTTTTACATAAATGTATTGAATAAAAGTAGAAAAATAATTAAAATCAAATAAATTACTATAAAAATCAAATATTTATTACAAACTTAAGCATTACTTACATATGTTCTGAACCACGTGAAAAATTATTCATCTTGTAATCGAAAAAATCAACAAAGATAATTTTAGAAAGAATCATAAAAAAAAACCATTTAGAGAAATACTGTAGCAATTTACAGTGTTTTGTGAGGAAAAAAACAACACTTTCCCCATATGATTTAGTTTTATAGTAATTATAATTTTAACCAACTCAATATTAAAAAAAAATCGACAAAGATAATTTTGAAAAAAAACATAAAAAAAAATCATGTGGGAAAACACTGCAGCAATTCACAGTGTTTTAAAGAAAAAAATTACAAAGCTAAATTCTCAATCATCTCCATATTAAAAAAATAAAATCGACAAAGATAATTTTTAAAAAATAAAATAAAAAAACACAAAAAAAAACAGAGACAAAAAAATCATGTTGGAAATACTGTAGCAATTCATAGTATTTTGTAATGAAAGTTACAGTGCTTCCCCATATAATTTAACTTTTTTTTGTAATGACCTATAATTGTAATTCTCAACCAGCTCAATATTAAAAAAATAAAATTAACAAAAATAATTTTAAAAAAAATCATAAGAAAAAAAACTATGTGAAGAGATACTGTACCAATCCACAGTGTTTTGTGAGAAAAGTTACAATGTTTTTTCCATATGATTAAACTTTATTACAAAGTTAAATTGTAATAAGCTCAATGTTAAAAAAATAACATCGACAAAGATAAATTTGAAAAAAAAAATGTTACAAAAAAAGAAAACACAAAAGAAACTGGAAAAAAAACCATGTTAGAAAAAACTGTATCAATCTATAGTGTTTTGTGAGGAAAGTTATAGTATTTTCCCCACATGATTTAGCCTTACTTGTATTTACTTGTAATTGTAATTCTTAACCAGCTTAATATTAAAAATAAATAAAATTGACAAAGATAATTTTAGAAAAAAAAAACAAAAAAAAACTATGTAGGAAAAAACATTATAGCAATCCATAGTAATTTGCGAGGAAAGCTATAGTGCTTCCCTCATATAGTGTAACTGTAATTCTTAACCAACTCAATATTAAAAAATAAAATCGAAAAGAATAATTTTGGAGGAAATCATTAAAAAAACAAAAAAAAATCATGTGAAGAATTGTAGGAATCAACAATGTTTTAAAAAAAAATACAAACTAAATTCTCAATCAGCTCAATATTAAAAAAATAAATTCAACAGATATAATTTTGAAAAATAAAATAGAAAAATAATGTAAGAAAATACTATAGCAATCCACAGTATTTAAAAAAAAATTACAAAGTAAAATTTTTAACCAACACAATATTAAAAAAATAAAATTAACAGATAATTTTAAAAAAAATAAATAAATAAAATACAGTATTATAATCCATAATCACATCCACAATATAATATATTAGGTATGAATTCCCCTTACCCTTTACCTTATTACTTACTTAATACACAGCGACATAATCATCATCTGCTCTAATGGTCAACACAGCGACATAATCATCATCTCACTTAATACACAGCGACATAATCATCATTTGCTCTAATGGTTAACACAGCGACATAACCATCATCTCCGGTAGTCACATGACTCCAAACGGGGGAGATTGATGAAAATGAACCTCCAATAACAATCATAGTTACTTTTCCAAAGTTTATTATTTGGGGCACCTCTATTACCAAAACATTGCTACAAATGACATGGGCAAAAAGCACGAGCTTGCAAATGAATCTAAAAAGCAAGTTTTCGGCGTTGTTTGTTTTTATGATTGAAGTGTGTTTCTGAAAACTTTTATTTTTATTTTTAGCTTTAAATAACACTTTGAAAAACAGTCTCTCTACAACAATCTTAAACACACTCTTGATATCAAGAATAATAGACATCATGTCAAAAAGCAACTGCCTAGATTAGGGGAGGCTCGTAACTTTCAATTAATTATCATTGGCAGCTAGTGAAATGGTTGCCAGTGATGCATTGGCCATGCAAATCCTTTCTCAGCAGGATCATGGAGTCAACATTTTAAAAGGCATGTGGACCACAGACTCTGCCTCTCAAAACTATTTACAACCACTGCGCTCCTGAATTTGGATTGACGTTCTTGATAAACTTGCTTCCAGTTCATTTAACTCATCCATGTCCAGTTCGTCATCGTCGTCGTCATCACGTAGATCTTCAGCATCACCAACAGCTGCTGCTGAGGTGCTTGGTCCATCAGCAGTGGATTTATCTTTGACCTGAGTCCCAGGAACAAAACACATCTCATTCCAGGGTATATAACTTTAACAGGCAAACATCCATTCAGTTTATGGATCGCAGAATTTTAAGATGCAAATGATTGGGAATGATTCACAGAAATTCAATTAAATTGAAGAATCTAATCCTTCAAGAAATTACCAACACACATGATGTTATTATGACACATTCTTCATTCGAATTAATGGCAGACATAGGAAATGACAATACAACCATCAAAAAAAATGTCCATACTTGTCAATACAAAGCACAGATTTCATGTTAGTCAAGCACAAAGAACTAAGAAAATAGAGCATTAAGCCATCCTTGACCTAGGCTACCCTTTGAACCTGAACAAGGCGAAAACATCACTGTCTGAAATGGAAAAGGTCATAGGACTAATAAAGTTCTAAGATTTCAGGAAGTGCTTGATGGAAAAAATCAACATCAAAGAAACCATCACTTTTTCTGTATGGTATCAATAATCCCCATGTATCATATAATCTAATTCTGTCCATCAACCCAATCTAATTTTTTGTGCATCAACTAATTTTAATGGGCATGCTAAAGCTTCACTAATCATTCTTTATTTGAACCCGTTATGAAATCACATAAAAAGGAAAACGTTTACCTGCTGTTCAGTACCATTGGGTTCTTCCTCTCTTTGATATTTCTCATATGCCTCGTCGTCGTCCACAAACACACTGGCATCTGATAGAAAAAGCTCCCGGCCACTGAAATGGGATGGAAATGATAAAAGAGTTGGCAAATAATATCCAGTAGGCTAGGACATACAATCATCCGCAAATGTGTCTGCAAATGTAGATGGGGTGCGGAGATACCTCATACGATCATTCTTAGCTCTCTCTGCCCTCTGAGAAGCTAAACCAGCATCTCTTTCTTCCATCCTTTTCTTCTTCCATTGCATGAACAGCTCAGGAGTCATAGGGGTTGAAGCAGTTGTTTTGGCACGCTAAAACCAAAAATGGGTATTTAGTAAAAAACAAATTGATAATAAGACATAAGCATGATGCCACTGGAAGAAAAATATCCTGTGTTAAATGTACAGCATGGCTAACTTAGCCAATTAATAATCACCTGATTTTCAATCTCCTCTTCAATGGAGATCTTTTCAGCCTCTTCATCCAATAGAGCCTTCATCTGAGATTTCAAAACATACCCTGGAGGAAGAGAATGCCGATAATGGCAATCTCTACCACCATTTGGGCAGACCCAGAACCAACCATATTGTTTCTTCTCCACTGCTTCAAGAAAGTACTTGCAAACCTGCACAAGCATTGTAAGTCGCATATAAAACATTGGCCTAATTGCTCAACTAGACAAGATAAATCCTATCTCATTCACTTGGCCCAAATTAATGCCATAATTTGGAGTATCATATTTTGGAAATTCTTACTTGATGCCAACCAAAATCCTTTGAAACATATCCTTCACCTAGTCACTTTTATGTCTGTGTGCAACTGCACCTAATGTGCATATCATATCAAAATTAAGAACAAGTTTCCTGACCCACTTACCTTTTTTAAGAGACTCATGTTCCTATTCTCTACTCTCCACCCTTGATCAAATACAACATGGGCACAAAGAACTTTCACTAAACTTCATAATCAAACTTAAGATTACCTTTCCAAATCCCCAGATCCTTCGTATTGAACTAGCTAGGAAACAATTCTCAATTTCACCTTCATTCTTGTAATGATACTTCAGCAATTTCTTTTCGAAAGCTTCCCACCAACAGATTTGGTAAGGAGCAAGAATACAATAGATTGAATGAAATAAAGAAAAAATAAAGTTTTTGGAAATTTACAACTACAGTTCATTTCTTATTTCCTATGGGGGAGAAAGAGTGCTTGTTTTTTATTCCAAGTGTCAGAATCCTCTGCACCACGAAGAAAGAGTCCCTAAGTTCTCAGGATGGATCTAAAAAATAGTGATAACTATTTAACCCACTTAATCTACTCCCCAACTCCCCTTCTCTGCAACTTCTAAATTCTAAAAATTCATCTATCACTTCATAACTACCAATGATGTCTCAGATTGAAATCGCATTTCTCAGTATCATAGGCCGACGACATGGTTCTCATCAAGCATGCACCAAAATAAAAGGAAAAGAAAACTTCAACCAACAAATATGAAGTTTGTGAATGTGGATAAATTACACAAAGGAAAAGGATGCTAGACTTATGGATACTCATTAACAAAACAACTTTCCATTTTTTGAGATAGAAAACTTACAATGTCAGTAGGTTTATTCTGTTGATACTCTTTTCCCTTCGACTCCACAACCTTCTCCAATGTCTCTTGGTCCCAATCCTCCATTGTTTCTTAAAACCCAAAAAGAAAAGGAAAACAAAACAAATACATGTAAGAACCAAACCTAATACTAACAAAAAAAGAAATCATAGAAAAACAACCAAAATAAAACATATTTCTAACTGGACAACCTTGGTCACGCTTATCACTATATACATCAATCTTTTCTCCCTTCCGCTGAACATTCAAATCGTGCGAGAACTTGCATTTAAAACCCTTCGTGCATTGCCCTACTTTAAAGAACTCACAGACTATTGACTTTGGATCAACACCTGATCAATTAAGCTATTAGTATAACTCACATCACATTGAACAAAAATTTGAACATAATAAAAAAAAATACAATAAAAAAGAAGAATAAAGGGTAATTACCATTGGGAACTTTGGGCTGGCTAACAGCAACTTTAAACAATTCATTTAGCTCCTTCTCTCTAGCTTTCTCTTCCTCTTTCTTTTTCTTTTTTTTAATTATTTTTATAATTAAAATTCAAATACACATAAGAACATCAGCTAATTAAATGTCAAAATTACAGGATATTTCACAGTATCGATTCATCAAATAAAAGAAATGATAAAATATAGAAATAAAAATATATATATATATAATATAAAAAGGACTGGAATTTATAAATTACCTTGGCGGCGAGTTTAGAGGAGTCAGGTTGGGGTTGTACATTTTGCTTGAGGGATTGTACATATTTCTGTACATTTTTACTCTTGTTTTTGTTTTTGAGCCCGAAGGTCTTGTCTTCTGCGATCTTCTGCTTCTTTGCTAAATCTGCTTTTGGTTGTTGCTTCGGTGGCATCTCTTATTTGCATCCAAATCAGTACTATAAACACTCGTAACCAAAAGCGCGATGATGATGCCAGCGGCGGAGGGAGCTATGGCACAGGCAATGCAGTAAGCAACTGCTTATGGAGAGAGAGAGAGAAAGAGAGGAGGGGGGGGTGGGTGGGGGCGGGGGTTGTGTGCGGTTTTGCTTGGTTTTGGTCTTTTGGACGGGGACGCTACTGGAGTTGGGGATTCCAGAAGGGGCGTTAGGTCATGGAATGACGGATCTTTCCTTGAGTTGTCTCTTGCGTGGCGCATTATGGTTGAAAATGGCACTCCCTTATGTTTTTTTCCTTGTTAAATTGTTTTTTAAAATATTTTAAAAATAAATTTATTGAAATAATATTTTTTATTTATTAAATTTTTTAATATTAGAACATTAAAATAATAAAAAATTATAAAAAAACTAATTTAAAATAAAAAGAATTATTTTTTGCAAAAACGCGTTTTCCAACTGCAAAAACAAACAAGGTCTATACCAAGGGATATCCACAACTAAATAAACCTAAAATAATATATTTTTATTTTATTTTTAGTGGAATAAAATTAGTTTAAATAAAATTAAAAAAAATTCATTTTGACGAGTCTGATATAGATTTGAACTTATTAATTAAATTTTATTAAATTAACCTCTAAATCGATTCAAGATAAAACCTAACTTGAATTAAAGTTAAGGTCAATCAAGTCAACCTATCAAATAAGGTCGGATTTAATAATTATGGTATTGAATAAATAAAAACACAATACATGATTCTTTTTAGCAAACATAATTCATAGGTGAAAGCTTTATTATTTTTCAAATCAACTTGTCAAGACTAAATTCTTCTACATTCGAGATATATATATATATATATATATATATATATATATATATATATATATATATATATCTAATTGATTTAGAACATTAATAATTTGGAGTAGTATAATTAAAAAAAAAGGTTAGATAAACACTATGGACTATAAAGAACTTTTACTATGGACTCAAGTAATGAACTCATCATTCCTTTCAAACTCTTGTAGTTCTTTTCTCGCTTTCTTACATCTTTATTAGCTTATCCCCCACTATGTACAACTTTATATTGGTTTTGATTGGTCTTTGTTCTTAGAATATTTTGGCTCTGATGATTTGGTTAATCATGGTTAGGAGCTGATAGTAGTTATTATCTTTTAGCGTGACATTGAGCTTTTTATCTGGATGCAATAGGCTTCTTGATTGATTGATTAGTGGGTTTGCAATGATTATGTATTAAATTCACACTCTACTTGCCATGTCATTTGCTAATTTTTGTTCATTGGAAGGGTGCAAATTGTTTTTTTAGGATTTGATACACAATTATTACTTGAATAGATAATTTACTTGATTGTTGTCTCGCCTCTCTTCTTTATCATCTGATTTCACTAGGATATTAGCAGATGATTTTTTTTGTTTCTTTTTGGTTTAGTTCTTTTGCAATGTAATTTTAGTTTCTCTTACTTGCCATGTCCTTTGCCAATTCTTATTCATTTGAAGAGTGCAATTTTTTTTATTTGATGCATAGTTGTTACTTAATTAGATAGTTTACTTGATTGTTGTCTCGTCTCTTTTCTCCATCATTTGATTTCATTAGGATATTCATTTGATTTCATTAGGATATTGGCAGATGAGTTTTATATTCCTTTCACATTTAATTCTTTTGCAATCAAATTTTAGTTTCTCTTACTTGTCATGTCATTTGCCAATTCCTATTTATTAGAAGAGTGCGAGTTATTTTTTAGAATTTGATGCACAATTGTTGCTTGACTAGATAGTTTACTTGATTGTTGCCTTGCTTATCTTCTCCATCATCTGATTTCACTTGGGTATTGATAAATAAGTTTTATGTTCCTTTATGGTTTAGTTCTTTTGCAATGTAATTTTAGTTTCTCTTGGTCATTTCCCATCTTTTTCATGTCAATCCATTTTTTACCCTTTTTTTTGTTTTGTGTGTGTTGTTGTTTCTTTTTTGTTTCTTGTGGATTCTCAAAACTACATTCAACTAGGATTGATGCCTTGATTGTTTGTCTCTCATGTAGCCCTTTTTGAGTTTGTATGTTCCTTTTAAATGTTTGGGTTGCTAGTTTGTGCAATGCATAAAAGAACTAGTGTTGTTTCTTTTTTAGTCTAACAATCTTATTATTTGTTTTTTTATTTATGTTTTGTCATTGATTGAAAGTTGTGCGGTGTTTGTTTGTTTCGTTTCCTTGTGTCTTCAACATAACTCTAAAATAAAATCATAATTCAACTCAAATTATCAAAATAAAAAGCACACATTAATCTATATCAAATAATGTCCAAGTAGTCTAAAATGTATACATAAAAATGATTATTTTGTCCTAAATTTTACAAAATTATAACAATTAGTCCAAAAAATAATTTGAGATTACGAATCGACCTTCCAAAGTGTTTGGTGTGTCCAAGAATTAATGAAATCAAGGTTGAAGGACTGCTGGAATAGTGGAGGCGCGTGTACCACGTGTCATCACTATTGCTAGTGCGTGGATTCACACACTATTGATGTTGAAAGAAGGTGGGTTAATGGATCTGAAGCTCTTTTAGCTCCTTCACACTCTCCAACAAGAGAGATTAAGTCACCTTAAGTTATTGTAGAAGACTATTACTTTTGTGAGAATGTTGTTTAAGATGGATGTTGAGTTTTCTCCAATCAATTCCCTTTCCCAGGAGAACAACTTCTCTAGGTCTAAGGTTAACTTGGCTAGCCTATGATCCAAGATAACCTCATAAAAAGAAAAGTGAAAAAAATAAGAAAGTTCAAGGTCCAATAACCTAATGTCAAAGAATGAGATTGAAAAGAAAAACTATTAAAAAAAATACAAACCGAAATTAAATCTGGCTAATTTTCAAAACTAGTGATCTAAGTTATGAGATTTGGATAACCTTATAGAAGGCAAAACAAAAACCACAAATAAAACTCTCAATCATAAAATTTTTAAAAGAAAACAAATAGTAATCAAAACAATAAAAACCAAATATGGTACAAAAATTAATGAAAGAAAATAATGAGGGACTAAATTGAAAAATAAAAACAAATTAAAAGAATGATAACCAAAATCGGTGCAAAAAATTAATGAAATAAAATATTAAGGGATAAAATTGAAAAAAAAAACAAATTAAAAGAATAATAAAAAAGAGCAATTAAAATAATAAAGAGAGAAATTATATTGTAACTCCCGGGTAAATTCCTGTATTTTTAACTTACAAAAAAAGAGGGGGCAAATATATATATATATATATATATATATATATATATATATAATGTGAATGTGGGACAAGGATTAAATTGAATAAGTCAAACTTTTGGGCCAAATGGTTTTAAAACAAAATAAGGAAGGACTTAAATAAAAAGGGGGGAAAACTTGTAAATATATAAACAAGTGGGGAGTGGAATTTAAAGGGGTGTGCCAGTCATGTTAGGGCTTGAAAGGGAGAAGAATTGAGTGAAATTTATCAAAGTTCATCCAAAATAAATTCATAAAAAAAGAAGAAGGAATGAGATATAATTAGTGATTAAAGTTTATTAGGAAGGGTTTGAAAAAGAAAATATCAAAAAAGGAACAAAAGATTGTTTTTATTAAAGAGGAGAGACATTAAGAGGAAAATAAGGGAGAAGGAGGAAAGAAATTTGTGTGGTGATTTCAAGCTTTCCATCTCTTATTTCTTTGAATTAAAAGGTAACAAATCTTTTCCTCTCAATTAAATTGATATATTTAGTATGTTAAGATTTTGTTCAATTGTATTAGTGTATAATTATGGTATGAGTTGTGAGGTTGAATGGGTTAATTTATAAAATTATGATGAATTAATGTTTTAATAAATGAAATAATAGTGGATAATGTTTCAATTTGTGAAATTGAAGGAAAAATAATTATAGGCTCTTTGGAGGAGAGGTTTCGCCTAGAGAAAGAAAATGAATGAAAATGTTGGATCAATAATTAATTGTTGAGTTATGTGGTAATATTGATGATGAAATAATTATATTAATGATGAGTTAATATTGTTGTTTGATAGTTAAATGAGTTATGTGATAATATTGATGATGAAAGAATTATATTAGTGATGAGTTAATATTGTTGAATGATAATTAAATGAGTTATGTGGTAATATTGATGATGAAGGAATTATGATAGTGATGAGTTAATATTGTTATTTGATAGTTAAATGAGTTATATGATGATATTGATGATGAAGAAATTATATTAGTGATGAGTTAATATTGTTGAGTGATAATTAAATGAGTCATGTGGTAATATTGATGATGAAGAAATTATGTCGGTGCTGAGTTGATATTGTTGTTGAAAATTAAATGAATTATGTGGTGATGTGTTGATGAAGTAATTAAAGTAACAATGAGTTGTTTTGCTGGTTTGATAAGTAAAGTGGTTTTGTGGTGATGTTGTTGATGAAATAATTAAATCGATGACAAGTTGATTTTGTTGAAATAAAATTTAATTGGTAATGAAATGAACCTATAGGAGTGGACGAGGCTACAGGAACCACTCAGCAGACAGGTTCAGCTAACAGGACACAAACACCAGGTAGGTGTTAATATCTTGAATATTTTTTCTTTCTCTAAATTTTAGATATTTAAATTTTCCCTCGATCAATGAAATGTTATGTGGAATGCTGGTAGATTTTTCCATGATAATTTATTTTGAAAATGAAAGACTTGTGAACCAGTTATCCTGTATGGTACTGGTGCCCTGTGAATAGGTAGCTGGTAGACCAGTTATTCTGGTATGGACCAGTTGTCCTGGTATGGAACTGGTGCCCTGTGAATGGGTAGCTGGTGGGCCAGTTATCCTAGTATGAAACTAGTGCTAGTAGTACAACTGTATTGGTTTGGAACTGAAGTTCTATGATGTGGACATGTTTGAATTTTGGATTATTGATTTGTGAATAGTACTTGGAAGATGATAGGAAATATGGAAATGTTGTGAGTAACTAATGTATATATTTGTATGTTAATGCAGATGTAAATGCTCTAATTGACCATGATTATCTTTTATCTCAATACCTCACCTTCTAGTAGTTTTAGAGTTTACTTTTATTATCAATAAATCTTTTGGATATGTAAATTGTTGATAATAACATTACTATCTGTATATTTTGAAGATTATAATGTTATGTGTTATGAAATTAAATGGACTAGCTTATTTAACTTGTATTATATTGTGTAAATATTTTCTAATTATAATGGTGATATATATATATATATATATATATATATATATATATATATATATATAAGCATGTAGTTAATATCATTTGTGATAAATAGTACTTAAAAGATTATATATGATTGAAGGAAGTATATTAAGTCTATAATCTATGGTTTGTGTATCATGGTTAAGATAACTCTTTCTTTATTTTAGCAAAATAATTATTCATTGAGTTGATATATTAGAGAAAGTGAAATATTGTTGATTAAGATATGTTGAAGTATAATAAGAACATTGAATTGTGGAAATGGTTGATTAGGGACTGATGTTGATTTTGTCGATAACTTGGGATAGGCTAAATTAGGGGAAACCCTGTCGAAATTTTTTGAAAAAAAAATATTATGAATTTTCAAAATATATTGCTGGAAAATTTTGGGGTTGTTACATAGATAAATAAATAAAATAAAATAAAATATTGAAGGACAAAATAAAAAAGAAAATCAATAAAATGATTGAAAAAATAGCAATCAAAAGAATGAGTATTATATTGATATAAAAACAAAATGAAATGAAATGAAAAGGGATAAAATTGAAAAAACATCCAAAACAAATAAAGACCGATTAAAAAAAGGAGGAACACAATTAAAACAAATAACAAATAGGAAGACTACTCTAGATTTTAGCTGACCCAATGCAAATTTCAATGAAAGGAGAGAGAAGAGAGTGAGGAGGAGAAAAAAATCATACTTCTACCAAACAACTATGAATTTCACTATATGTGTAGTCTCATCAGTTGTGCTGCCATTGGAGGTTTTGGACAATATGATGATTAGGTCTTTTTGGTCGCTCCACATGTCACTTGAAGGGAGCAGACAACATCCATGCATTGCACGTGCTAGCCATTTTCTATTTTATTTTTATTTGTTAAAAGATTGATTTGCCCCAAATTCAAATAGATTATAACGAAATAACCATGATGAAAAGACCAAAATAACATTTTGATGCCTTCTTTAAGTTTTTTTACTTTAAGGGAAATGCGGTAATTTTTATTATTCTTTTTTAAAAAAATGAAATGACACAAAAGCCCCTATCATAGTTTTTAAACCCGATCCGGGGATTGACCTGGCCAAAGGGCCGAGTCCCAGGTTACACGGGTTGACTCGGGTCAACCAGGATCAACCTAGAAAAATTTAAAAAAATATTTGAAGTTTTAATATTTCATATAAAAAAATTAAGAAACAATCCATGTGAATATAGGGTATACATGTTATAACTAAATGAAGTTTAAAAGATTATTTCAAAATGTTTTTTTTATCCCACATTGAAAAGATACTATGTTATCCTTTTAAGTGAAGTATTTAAATCAAAAAGGTTTTTTTATTCCACGTTGAAAAACCGTAGTTTGTCTTTTATGAACATAGAATATATATATTAAAGGGTTTCAAATCCCACATTGAAAAAATAAAACATTATTCTAGTATTTATATAGTGAACTTTGAAAAAGGTTAATAACCAATTAAAAAATATAAAAAAGAGGGGTCTGCCTAGGAAAAAAATCACATTTGAAAAAACAAAAATTGGTCTCTACCGAGTAGCTCGGGTCACGAGTCGACCGGGTTTGACTACTTTTTTGCTCTTCTCGGTCTTTCACCTTACCTGAATCGGTCCAGCCACCAGGTTGACCTATCAGGTCAATTCGGGTTTAATAACTATAACCCCTATTAACCTTTCACCTTTTTTTTTCTTTTTACAGGTATTTATGTCATTTAATTATGCAAAAAATTGATAGACGATTTTATCTACGATTAATTTCATAATAATAAATAAATCCCCTAGAAAATACCAATTTACTCTTCGAAGAGAGGCCATTTGGCTTTTTGTCATGAAATGCAAAGATATGATTGCACTATCGCAATCTACGGTGCAAAGAGTCTAGCCCTACAGTGAAACACTGTTGGAGTTTAGAGTTTTTTTTATTATTAGAAGTAGGGCTTCTTATTTTTTTATTTTTTATTTATAAATTAATCTTTATCTTATTATTTAAGTCGCCGGTATAAAAGGTTGATTTGGGTTGCTTTTTAGGATGATTTTTTTAATTGATTTTTTTTATTTTATCCTATATCATTTGATGATTGAAAATTAAATTTCATAATTTTTTTTATTTATTTTCCATGAGATTATCTCAATCTTATTACCTAGTTCGTAGGTTTGGTTGACTTTATTTATTTATTTATTTATTTATTCATTTTTAATTGAATATTTTTTAATTGGACTTTATGATTTTTTCATTATTTTTTATAGGGTTATCTTGATCTAATGATCCGGGTTGTGGGTTGACTTGATTAATTTTTTATCCTTTTTTAATTGTTTTTTTTTCAATTTCACCTTCCAACAACTCAATCTTCTTCTTATTTTTTATTTAGTTTGTTTTTTCAATTTCATTAGGTTGTTTGGAAATTGAGTTTTGTAATTTGTTTCTCAATTTGCTTTTCATAGAGTTATCATAGTCCCATGAATTTTTTTTTCTCGATTTAAACTTTCAACATTAGATCTATTGGAAATGAAGATTTGTAATTTTTTTTTCTTTTTATGAAGTTATCTCAATCTCATAGTTCAGATTACGGGTTTAACAAGTTGAGATAGGTGTGACTTTGGTTTTTTTTTAATTGATTTTTTATTTTATTCTTCAACATTAAATTAGTTAGAAATTGGATTTCTTAATTATTATTTTTTATTCTCTATGGGGTTATCCCGATCTTATGAATCAAGTCGTGAGTTTGGCGGGTTAGCTCGGGTTGGTTTAGGTAGTTTTTTCATCATTTTTTTATTTAATAGTTTTTTTCAATTTCTTTTTTCAATATTGGTTTGATTATGAATTTATCGTCATAATTAATTTTTATTTTTTTCTATGAGATTATCACGATCTCATTACCTGGATCATAAATTTAACAGGTTAACCTGGATAGATCTAATAAGTCGTTGTCTTAATATTTGTTTTTAAAAATATCATCCAATACATCACAATATCAATATTTAAAAAAGATATTGTCCAATATATATTGAATTCATGATTATATTTTCTTTATTAAAAAACATGTTAATAGAACTTGGATATTTTTTTATATTGAAAAAAGTTAATCCGACCCACAACACAACATGAGCTAATAATCTAGTTATTAACAAATACTAAAAAAGGTAATGTTTTTGTTGTGCACCTCTCACAAACACTATTTATTGCAATAATATTTTTTTCTGTACCTGTATTTCTCTTAGGACATTTGGTTTATTAGATATTGAACTTTATGATTTGTTGTAGTTTGCTTTTTATGTAGTTATCACAGTCTTATGACCCATATCATGAGTTTGACGGGTTAACTTGGTTGACTCAAGTTTTTTTCCAATTGATATTTTTTTTAATTTCATTCTTCAACATTGTATTGATTAGAAATTATGTTTCATAATTAGTTTCGGTTTGTTTTTTAAGAGGTTATTTTAGTCTCATGACTTGAGTCTCAAAATTTTGCAAATTAACCCAAGTAAACTCGGGTCGTTTTATTGTGTTTTTTTTGTTTAGATTTTTTCTAATTTCATTATTCGATAATGAGTTGATTGAAAATTAAATTTCATAATTTGTTTCAATTTGCTTTTATTGTGGGTTTGATAGGTTAATTCAGGTATTTTTTTTTGTTTACTTTCTATGAGGTTATTCTAGTCTTATGATTCAGGTCATGAATTTGACAACTTAACTCGGTCTGACTCGGGCTATTTTATTTGTATCTTTTTTAATTTTTTTTCAATTTCATCATTTAATTAATTAGAATTAAGTTTCATAATTTGTTTCAATCTACTTTCTATGAAGTTCTTCTGATCTCATGATCCGGGATGTGAGTTTGATATGTTAATTTAGGTGGCTTTTTATGACTTTTTTTTTATAATTTCATCAATTAATTGAGAATTGAGTTTTATAATCTGTTTTGAATTTTTTTATATAAATTATCATAGTTTCATGACTTGAGTAATTGATTTAATAAGTTAACCCGAGTTGATCCAATATATTGCTACTTTAATATTAAAAAAAATGTTGTTTTGAGATTTTTTTTTATATTCAAATTATGTTTAAAGTTATTTTTGAATATGTCAAGTTGACTACTATGTCACATCTAATCAATCAATACATGGATTTATTTTCAAATATAAAAATGTTAGTAATATCTAATACTTTTTTAAAAATTTAAAAAATTTAATAATCTTGCCTTCGACACTGAACCTGCAAATCTAGTAAAAAATTATCATGGCTTTTGGTAGCATTGAACTAGTAGCTCAATTAATTTGGTGTTCGACATATGCTATTATTTTTAAGTGTTTTTTAAAGGTATTTTTTGGTTTTAAAAAATATTAAATTAATATTTTTTAATTTTAAATTGACGATATAAAAATAAAAAAATCTAAAATAAATTATTTTAATATATTTTAAAATAAAAAAATATTTTAAAAAACACAATACACACCCAACACTCTACAGTACAGTTACAAACGGACGACTCGTAAGTAGCTGGAACCAAGCCGTCGTTCTCCTTTTAAGCAAATCAGGAAAACGAAGAATCGAATTCCCCCCTTTGTAATCCTGGTAGAAACAAATTAGGGTTCTTCTTGCAGATTTTCATTAAAAAAAGAGGAAAGAACTATTCTCCAAAAATGCATCAGCACCAAATTGTACAATCGCCGGCCAGATTAGGCCTAACAAACCCAACTTCTCCTTCTCTCCCAGTCCAAACCCCAAATCCTCCTCCTCCCAAATTTCCCAACCCTCAACCCCCGCAGCACCACCACCCTTCCACCACCACCACCACCACCACCACCACCTCCTCAGCTCTCCTCTCTCTCCTCCCACCTCTCCCCAGAGCCCAATCTCTCCTCCTCCAAATGGCTTCTTTAGCCACCAAACTCTTCGAACTCTCCCCTAACCGTCCCCACTGGCTTTCCGCCTATCGCGGAACTCTCCCAACTTTTCTTCCGTCACAATCCCAATCACTAGACGAACCCACTCCTACTTCTACCAAAGAAATTATCTCCCTCTTTACTTCCCTTCAAACCCAACTCTTCGAATCCGTCGCCGAACTTCAGGAAATCCTTGATCTCCAAGATTCCAAGCAAAGGATTTCCCAGGAAATCAAATCTAAAGACTCTGCGCTTCTTAATTTTGCTAATAAATTGAAAGAAGCTGAGAGAGTTCTTGATATTTTAGTTGATGATTATGCTGATTATCGCCGCCGCCGCCCTATCCCTCCTAATGAAGAAGAAGAAAATGCTACTAACACCACTACTGTTGCTTCTCAATTGAAATTATCAGATATTTTGTCATATGCGCATCGTATTAGTTATACTACATTTGCTCCGCCGGAATTTGGTGCTGGACAGGCACCATTGCGTGGGGCGCTACCTCCTGCTCCTCAGGAAGAGCAAATGAGAGCTTCCCAGTTGTATAATTTTGCTCATCTTGATGTTGGGTTGCCTAAAGATGTTGAAACTAAGGAAAAGACAATTGAGGCAATTATTGAGCCACAACACGAAGCTAATTCGCTTGAGAATTTGGCAGGCCTGTTTCCTCCTAATATTTCTGTTCCGGCAGGGTGGAAACCTGGGATGCCTGTGGTTTTGCCAACAGATTTACCAGTGCCGCCACCTGGATGGAAGCCTGGGGATCCAGTGTCATTGGACTCTATTCCATTGCCTAGAGCTGTGGAACAGAAGTTGCCACCTATTGTTCCTCAAGGATTGCATAAGCCACCAGAGACTATACAGGTTCGGCATGTGGAGCTGGATATTCCGGATCAGGATGATGATAGTAGTGATTATAGTAGTGATGTGGAAAGCTCTGATGATGAGGATTGAGAGAGTGATGGTCTAGAATAATAGATTGTTCTGATCAAGGTAAGTGTACTTGCTCTTATGAGCAAATTGAAATTATTGAGTTACATTTGATGTTCCTAGATTCCAATGTACAAGTAAGATTCAATTTTAATGATATTTTGTTTGTCTAATGTGAAAATCCCATGATTCTTTTGCCATTTGTTTCGTTACTACATATGGTTTGCAAGTTGCAGTAAGTCAAAAAGGTTACTGTGTTCACAAGTGCTTCAAAGATTATAACTCTTGATAAGATGTCACTTGATGATGCTGTGGTATTCAATTATTCATCACAGAAAGTACTTTCGTGAGTTTTGCAAGAAAGAAAATAATTTATCAATATATAGAATCAGATTTGGAAAGAAGAGTGATGATTAGAAGGATAGATTAAATTCATGTAAGCTGTGACTACGTGGGACAAGTTATCCCATACAGCCAGACATGTACGAAGAATCCTTCTACTTCCATTGGCTGACAGACTAGCTTGGCAAGTAGGCAAAAGAGCTTATAATCAATGGGGGTGAGAACTGATTTATTTCTTGAAAGACATGATATAGAACTTAATATTTTGACATAGAAGGATTAACGCAGGGTATGAAGATGCAACTTTTTAGGCCAGTGCTATCAGAGATTAATTATCAGAGATTAATTATTATAAATGAAGGATGATAATTCTTAGGTCACGAGGAAGCTGTAGGTGAGAAATTTCACTTTCAAAAAGAGATAGAGAAACTGGGATTTTCTGTTTGAGCTTCATGCCTCTACATGTTTTAATGATAAGTTGTAGAGATACAAGCACAACCTGATGGATATTCAGAACCTTTTTGCTAACTATGTTTGGTTTGGATGGATGCTGTGTCAACTATTTCCCTGAAAGGTGTAAAATGTTTCAAAACTTCTCAATATGATTTCTATTATTTTCCTGGATTTGTGCTGCTGGCTCCATGTTGTTGGTTTGGCATTGTTGGTTTTGCAAATTATCATAAAAGAAACCTTTTGCACAGGCTTTTAAATGATGGGATCCCATAGAATGGGGCTTAAACTCAAATTTTGTGGAGCTAATAAATGTTATACAAACAGATGCACTATCATAGACAAAAAAATACCAAGATCTCTCAATTTATGATCCAGGAATTTGCTTAAAGTTTGTATGTAGAAGCTCACACAGTGATTAATCACCAGTTCTGAATATGTTTTAGGATTCCTATTGCCTGCACATGTTTTTTTAGCTCTGCATTCTTAAGAGATCTTGACCTTTCTGTGTCAACTAGATAATTGAAAGCATGCTTATGCTTTTGTTAGTAAATTTTGTTGTTCATATGGGAGCTTGGAACTGTAATTGACTTTTGACTAAAAGTTGTGTCACTTTCCTTTTCTTTCCTTCCTTTTCTATTTTTTCTCATTGTAGTTCTTGGATTTTGTTGTTACAGTTTGTAGCCAAGAGAATTATTAGGAAAATGAGTAGAACCTAGAGGAAAGAAAATTTTTGTGTAGTTGTGCTATTTTTTCCATGATATGGTGTGTTTGTGTTATGATGCTAAGAGTATTGGATAATTGCTAAACATTGGGAATTATTGGATAATTTTTTTTTCTCTTTGCATTGTTATGTTGTATTGTATACAGGGTATTTTGGTGGTGTTTCCTCAGCTTTTGTTCAGCATATTGGATAACTGGAGCTCTGTTTTGCTTGTGCCTTTTTTACGGACATCTTATATTCTTATCTTAACAAAGGGAAAAAAGAAAAGGAACATAACTTCTGTCTCAAATCCATGCAAGTTTGTGAGTGGGATGATATGCTCATATTCATAATCTGATATGCAATTGTCTATGATACATCATCAACGATCCATTTCTGTTGCTGGTCCAGAGTCGAAGGAGTGTTCCAAAACTATGTTAGAGTATATAACTGATGACCATATTGCACTCTACTGGTGGATCAATTCCTGATAGTTGCTTCAAGGGAATGGAAGTGGTTCTACTTTTTTGACTTTCTGAATTGTAAAATTGCTATGTGTTCCTTTATTCTTTTGGATGGGAAAATTGCAACTTATTCTTCTAACTCTAATGAGTACTGGTTGGATGTTTGATGAACTGAACAATATGTAGGTAACTCTAACAAGCTAACCTCTGTTTTTTTTTTTTTACTTGAGTTATGAATGTGAGTTGAGTTAGCTGCTTTGAGTGAATGTGAAAAGGGTCAACAGGTGAAGAAAGTTATGCATGTTAGTGTGGGTGAATGTTGTTTTGTATCTATCCTTGTAGTATTGTGTCGATTTGGTTTTTTCTTGCTCCTTTTCTTTTCTGAATCATTCATGGGTTGCTTTCCAAATAATGACCAAATTGATGCTTTAATAGTTTTATTCTGTTTTCCTCTACCATGTTTTGATACATGGGGACCGAACCCTGAATTTTTCAAATCAGTTTTGTTGAATTGAGATGCATTTTTTCTGTGATGCTGTTAAGATAACTACTGGCATAGTCCAATAGATAAGATCGCATGGCCTTTTATGGTGGTGAAAAGTGGTTAATAATCATAGTTGAGGTCTATGCTCAAGTATTATACATGTCATGGATAATTGATAATTGAAAAGTGGTTAATAATCATAGTTGAGATGCAGGATATAGTATATCAAGAGACCAGATAAATTAATAATATTCCTTTTTGATATTATTGGTAATCAGACATGATCGGTATTTTAGGTTCCTGAACTTGACTAAGGATTGATGAAAAGGCATGCTTGAGAATAAGAAATATTTTACTTTATGGACTGTTTTTAAGTCGTACCTGTTGCTTACCAAATTATATCTGACGACCTGTTAAATAGATTTCAATTGCATGTTTTCTTGCTTAACTTTTCAAAAGTGGCTCTGATTTGGATCTAGTGCAGTAAGTTGCATCTGTTATAGCCAATCAAGTTCAGGGGTAGTTCACTACAGGTGCCCTGCATATAAGCTGATCCCAAAATGGTAAGGTTATGATTTTGTGGCCTATATTATCGAACCCATAAATGGTTTATGGTAGCTCTCTTGTGAGTTTGATGAGCTTGTTTGGCTCTTCGAAATTAGCCAAGCATATTATCAACCTGCCAGCATAGTGGTCAGTGAAATGTAATAGTTTATGCGTTTTTAGTTAGATAGGGTTTTACCATTCAGAATTTTGTCCATATCCCTAAGGTGTAAAGTGCTATGATGTGTTTTATAGACAGTAAAAGCTTTTCTGAGACTTAAGTGATGTTATGATTTGGTGTCATAATTTTGCCCAACATGTATAGTCAATGAACATGATTTTGGTGTG
Source organism: Populus deltoides (assembly GCA_015852605.2). NCBI lineage: Eukaryota > Viridiplantae > Streptophyta > Magnoliopsida > Malpighiales > Salicaceae > Populus > Populus deltoides. Next base: position 9,359,324 of record CM027585.2, on the reverse strand, counting down.
TATACTTCGTGCTCCCCCCTGTTTGAGTTCGAAATACACTGTGTATATGTAATTCCCTTTGGTGATTTGCAGGCTCTGTTATTGATGAACCTTGCTATTAACTCGTGGAGGTTAGAGCCCTGATTTTGAGCCAATTGTAAGGACTAACATTCTTTTGCTGTATCATTCTGGAAAAGCTCAGTGTGATCATACTCGTAGCAGCAAGCATGTGATGATCATGCTATGGAGTTAAACATCTTCTGTGACAAATTTCTAACGCCATGGAGTTAAACATCGTATGTGACAAATTCCCTAATGCCAAATAAGTGTCTGTGGATTGCTTTTACAAGGAAACACATCACTGTCTTAATATAAATTGGCAGTTTTATTAGTAATATAATTCTCAGTGACCATTTCATCTTGAAAAAACATATATGCTGAGTTTTCTCCTTCTACTTTCAAGGGACAACGTTGACAAGCAGCAACGTGCAGAAATCTATGAAAGTCATTGTAGGGGTGATACAAAAAGAAAATAACAAGTAGTTGAAGGCATATGCAATAATACAAGTGACAAAAGTTCGAAGGTCTCTTGATCACTCAAAATGGTGGGTTTTTTCTTTGAGTTCCTGAAGTTGTGGCAGAGTGTGATGATACACGCTACAAAACAGTGGAAGCAGCTGCCCATAATCAAACCAATGATAGAGCATTTTGAACTTTCACTACTTGGAATTTGCTGACCTGGTAGTGGTTTTTTTCCCCGCCCCCTCGATATTCTCCTATTTTCTTGTTACCTTGCCCCTCTACGCTCCAATTTGCTCCACGTTTTGCTTAGCGGGAGCTGGATATGTTTATAAGAGAGGCTTTAGCAGCTACAGCGAAGGGAGTGCATGATGGTAGTGGAACATTTTCTACTGATTTTCAAGGTCCATGTGGATGTCATTAGGATTGGATGGTGCAATTCTATGGATGATTTGTCCCTCAAACAAACCAGTTTGTTTTCGTGTGAGATTTCTCTGGTGGCTGTTTGATCTCCGTTTAAGATTGGATTATAATACTGTATACTGCGGAATACATTTTGCCAGGGGGATAATGTAATCACAAGGATTTGAACTCGCTACAAGAAGGATCGTCGTTATTGTGTCAACTAGGAGCACCTCTCTTGTTTTTTTCTTGCTGATATTGAGTCTATGGTAGTGGAACATATTCCATTTTGAGTCTTTCTAAATCACAAAGTGTTACGATACAGCAAAGAATTCACTAGCAGTAGCAGCCAAGTGAAACAAGAAGAAGGTTGCGCTAGCAGTTCATCAATTCAGTCACGTGGTTATATAAATAATAGAAGTTAGGTAGAGCTAGGTAGATCAATAAAGCATTAGTCCCAGTTAGTGGATGGAAGAACTTGTATAAACAAGGCAAGCATGCATAACATGAAGGTCAAGCAATCAATGAATGAATTCATTTTTGTATCTCTCTCTTCTTCTCTTCTAATTTCTCTTATCTGAACTTCTATACAATATTTTGTCAAGGAAGAACCTTAACAAGCGGTATCAGAGTTGATCCAAAGCCATTATTAATAGATTTTGGCGTTGTTCAAAACTTATAAAATGATATAGAACAATAAGATGTGGGTTGTGGAAGAACATTGCAAATTACTTGATGAACAGATGCATGCAGGGAATTCATCAAGAACTTCAGGAATCTACGGCAAATAGCAAGGAAAGATGGAAGGAACAGGATGAGAAGAATGATCATATCAATCTAAAGATTAAAACACTAACTAATGAAATCTAAGGATTTACACACACACATATATTTTTAATATAGGAAGCTGTATTACTCACGGTTACCAAATTATATTTTTTTGGTAAATAAATATTTATTTTGTCCAAGGATCTATATGCAAGTATTACTTTATATCAGAAAACCCGCGTAAATCCTACACAAGCAAGACCCAAACAAGGCCTATCCGCCCACTAGAATACCTTTATTCCACAAACCAAACACGCAAAAGCAAAAGCTGAACCCTAAAAAATCCCCTATATATTGAACTCTAAACGCATCACAAGCACTCTCGCACACCTAAACCCTACTGCCCCTCCGCTGCTCTCCCCTTCTCACAACGAAATGGCCGCCGCCGCACGCCCCCTGGTCTCCGTTCAAACCCTCCCCTGCCTCAACGACATGGTCACGGATTCGGCTGCCACCGTGGCTCTCCCCGATGTCATGAAGGCCTCGATCCGACCAGACATCGTCAACTACGTCCACTCAAACATCTCCAAGAATAGCCGCCAGCCTTATGCCGTCTCCAAGAAAGCCGGTCACCAGACCTCAGCCGAATCATGGGGTACTGGTCGTGCTGTTTCTCGTATCCCCCGTGTTCCTGGTGGTGGAACTCACCGTGCTGGTCAGGGAGCTTACGGAAACATGTGCCGTGGTGGACGCATGTTTGCTCCCACCAAGATCTGGCGCCGCTGGCATAGGAAGATTAATGTGAACCAAAAGAGATACGCTGTCGTTTCAGCTATTGCTGCATCTGCTATACCCTCTCTGGTGATGGCACGTGGTCACCGCGTGGAGTCAGTCCCCGAGATGCCTTTGATTATCTCCGACTCAGCCGAGAGCATTGAAAAGACATCTACTGCTATTAAGGTGCTCAAGGAGATCGGTGCTTTTCCAGATGCTGAGAAAGCTAAGGATTCTCACGCGATCCGGCCTGGAAAGGGGAAAATGAGGAACAGGAGGTATATATCTCGCAAAGGACCCCTGATTGTTTATGGAACCGAAGGTGCTAAGATGGTTAAGGCCTTCCGTAATATTCCAGGAGTGGAGGTTGCTAACGTTGAGAGGTTGAACTTGTTGAAGTTGGCTCCTGGTGGTCATCTTGGAAGGTTTGTGATCTGGACGAAATCAGCTATTGAGAAGCTTGATTCAATTTATGGGTCATTTGAGAAGTGTTCAGAGAAGAAGAAGGGGTATGTGCTGCCTAGGTCCAAGATGGTCAATGCTGATTTGGCTAGGATCATCAACTCTGATGAGGTTCAGAGTGTTGTGAAGCCAATCAAGAAGGAGGTTAAGAGGGCTACTTTGAAGAAGAACCCATTGAAGAACTTGAATGTGTTGTTGAAATTGAACCCATATGCTAAGACTGCTAGGAGGATGGCTCTTTTGGCCGAGGCAGAGCGTGTGAAGTCTAAGAAGGAGAAGCTCGACAAGAAGAGGAAGCCTGTCTCAAAGGTATCTGTTCTTACATCCTTTTTTCTTATGTTGGTATATTGTGAAATGATTAGTTGGTTACTTTGATGCTGCGTTGCGTGTAATTTGTATGGATGCTGTCAATGTGAAGGTCTTATCTTTGTATAGTAAGAGTTTCTTTAGAAGAATTAGACATAGCGTGTAAGACTGCAATATTTGTATATCCGTATTATGTTCATTTTGCAGTGGTGTTGTTGGTTATCTGTTTGAGCTATATACCTTTTTTTCTTTCATATCTTTAAGAATCCTTCCATCATATTTATATATTCTTTAGATTAAAGGTTTTTTTATTATTTTAGCCTTGTATTTTATTTCTTTTATTTGTTATTGTTATTACTTTCTCTCCAAGTCCATATCTTTATGCTTCAGGGATGCGATAGTAAGGCATTTTTTGTGACATATCTGAAATGTAATGTGTTTATTAACAAGTTGTCTTTTCTTATGAAACCTATCAGGAGGAGCTAGCCGCTGCCAAGGCTGCAGGAAAGGCATGGTACAAGACAATGATCTCAGACAGCGATTACACAGAGTTTGAGAATTTCACAAAGTGGCTTGGTGTCTCTCAGTAATAGTTCTGTTTTTAGAGAAGAGTTTTGTTCATCTACTCGATTCTGTTATCAACTTTTGTTTGTTTTTTGTTGTTGGACATGGATGAGATTTGTTGGGAATTGGATTTTTGGTATTTCAATACCTTTCTTTCATTCCCACTCTTGCTCTATTTTGCTAGCTCAAAGAATTTCTATTACCATCAGAATTGGAATGGATCATTTTATGACTTTTGTGTGTTTTCATTGCGCTGCTTACTTCGATGTTCTGTATGCTTTTTCTATGCTCTTTAAGCAGCCATTTCGATGCCTAATGCTGTTATGCGTAAACACGTATGGTTTGTGTTTTTCTCCTGGCAAGGATTTATGGTTGCGGAGATCTGTCTGATTTCTCCCACGTCGTTGGTTAAAAAATGAACTTGATTGTAACATTATGAACGGGATTGGTATCAGGATGTTGTTCAAAGAGAGCATTTTGATGGGACTAGAATTGCTTGTTTATTTCCACTGGCTTTGACAAAATTTTAAAGTTAGTCTTGATTTAATGTGATGGAACTTGAGGTATCTGTCCTGGTCTCTCTTCATTCGAACTTGAAAAATCTTTGCGTGTGATCAACTTAAATGGATCCTGCCTTTAAGGTTTATCAACTTTAATGGATCCTGCCTTTAAGGTCTATCAACTTAAATTGTTTGCATGAGTCCATCAATGTCTTCCAACCTTTTAGTTGATAGTGGGTTTTGAGGTCCATTTTTTGATGTTTGAGATCATGAATATGTTTTATGAGCTATTTAGGGTTTTCTAGGTTGATATATGGTTCAAATGAGTTTTCTTTCCCTAAAACTCAACTTTTCATCGATCCAAGTTCTCCGAGCAGGGCAAATGGTTAGCATTGCCTATTTTTCGTTAAAAAAATATATTTTTTATTTTAAAAAAAAAGAGATTGACAAGGGTCGTTAATAATAATAATAAATCACAAGTGAGTGGGACTGGTTCAGGCCAGTTTTTTTTTAGGCTCTATTTTGGGCAAATACAATTTAGTATTTGTGTTTTTTTTCTTTCAAAATTTACCCTTTACAATTTATTTTTCTTGTTTAATATTTTTATAATTTTATTATTTAATATTTTATTAATTATTAATTAAGTATCATAATTTATTTTGATTTGATTTTTTTAATTATTTTAATATTTGATTGATTTTTAATTTTATAAGTATTTATTTTACATAAAAAAATTATTATTTGTAATTAATCTATAACTTAATTGATGAGTTTCACGGGTTAATTTTAATTTATTAAAAATATGATTATAATTGTTTTTTTTTTGTTGCATAAGTAATTCTTAAATGCATCTTGCAATTGAAAATTTTTTATGTTAAAAATATGTAGAAAAATATTATGGTATTAAAAAAAAAACAATCTGACGCTCGAATTCAGTAGCTTGTCGGATCTACTCTCGAGTTTAGAAATACGTTTATTAATAACAACACAAGAAAATAATAAAAGCCTGAAGAGTTTGACATCAAGGAGCACTGAGGAGTAACGCGACTGCTTAAATTCAAATGCTCTACAAGCTCAACCAAACCCCCAAGAGACATGGCACCAGGATGAATTAATTTAAGCACTCTACAAGGCCTTGCAGACGAAAGATAGCTCTACTTAAAGAGGGGGCAAAGGAGGAGACCCGGGGGTCTCTGTTTGGAGCAGGGAGCGATAAGAGTTGGCTTAAAGCGATGGGGAAGGCAGACAGGACTAGCTTGAGGGAGGAGCTTGCAGCTTTCTTGGGGGCCGGGAACTGCTTCAGCAAATAATAGTAAATAGGGTTGGTTCTACAGGTAGGGTATTCTGTATCATCTGGTTTTGAGGGACCTAATTTTTATCCAATTTGTCTGCGATGAGCACAATCTGATACGGTTTGATCGGAGCTAGGAGTGGAGGAGATAGATGAAGGATTCATTTAATCCTTTATTTGGCCTGCTCTCCACTTGGTTTTTCTAGGGTTTTCATGCTACGTACGAGAATGCCTTCAGCCAGGAGGAAAAGCCCTGTGATATGGTGCGAGAAACTGTCTGTATGTAGCCTTCTCACTCTCAGTTCACTAAACTATGCAGCATTGAGAACTCTCAGAGGGATCTCTTTCTGGAAGGCTGTTAGTCCTCCTAGATAGAGCTCTACGTACACCAGTTGATCACACAGCCTTCAATGTTTGTAGCCCGTCCCCAGTGTACTGTGAGCCTTCACCAAGCCTGTGCAAGAACAACAGTCGTCTTAAACCATCCCCAATATTATTGCGCAAAACGTAATCCTCTACAGTTTCATCTTCCTGCAAACTCTTCATATATCATCTTAATTCAAATCTGTGGCTTTAACAGAAAGCGTTGAGGCACCCACTATGCTCCTCTTTCTGCTCATTAATTATGAAGAAAGAAAAAAAAAAAGAAGCATTAGAGAGCAGACAGTGGAGTTAGCGAGCAACTTACCAAGGCAATCCTGTGAGAACCATTGATGTTAGTGGCTCTTTTCCCCTGTATGACCACTTCCAAGTAGAAACAAAAAAACGGAAACAACAAAATTTGGGGGGGTGGGGGGGGCTTTCCCCCCCGGGGGCAGCCTGTGTCTATGCACTCTCGCGGTGTCTTATATATCTACTAGATTTGTAAAATGCTCAATGAGTCTGAGATTTAGTCGTGGTACATGTAAGCTGGCCCGGACATCCTGGATTATATAAAAAAAAAAAAATAGCCTGGTCTATGCAATCTCTGTATCTGATATGTAATGAATTCGTTGAAATTTAGATAAGCCATGCCCGCTTCAACTCTTTTTTTCCTTAACCATCAAGCCCAATACCAAGACCAAGCCCAAGACCAAGACCAAGACCAAGCCCATTTATCATTGAGACCGTGAGACTCTGCATCAAAACCTCAACGTGATGGCAAATATGAAGTGGACAGTTTCTAATGCTCAAAACCCAGCCGACACCTAAATAGGGGGCCCATTTGCAACTGACGCCACGTTAACATGGTCGTTTTATCAAAACAACGTCGTCGTTGTGATTTTTTTTATCCTGATTGTGCTTGGATTGGATTTTAAAATTATAGACGAAACCATTTCAAAATTAAAATTTATTTTAGAATTAATTTCTAAATAAGGAAACCATTCATAAAATTAAAGTTATTTTAGAATTAGTCTATAGACTTTTAATTTTAGTTTTGATCCTTTTATATTTCGATATGGTTAAAACCAGGTTATTTTTTCTTATGTTTTTTGTATTTTGCATATAAATATAATGAAATGATTTGAATATATTAAGAAGGTGGTTGTGGTTGCTTTTTAAAATATTTTTCACTCGAAAATGTATTAAAATAATATTTTTTTATTTTTAAAAATTATTTTTGACATCAGCACATCAAAATGATTTAAAAACACAAAAAATGTATTAATTTAAAGGAAAGAAAAAAATAAATTTTTTTAAAAACGTTTTTAAAATAAAAAATAAATAAAATCTTTTTAACAAAAAAAAATCATTTCGCTATGTATTTTCCACGAAGAAAGAAGATATTTTTAGGAAGGAAGAAGTGGGGGATACAAAAGAGAATAAAGTAGTAGAGCGGGGAGAAAAAGTAAAGAAGCATAATGGGGGGTCAAAATATATATATTTATATGTATGTACTGTGTAGCCTTTCATTGATGGAATTAGTAGAATCAAAGATGTTCCTTCGACTTTGCACTTTTCGGCTAAATTCTCTGACCATATTGTAAATTATACACCAAGAAGCTGATTCCATCGGTCCAATAATATATGCCCACCTTACAAGAAAGCAGACTATTATTTTTGTCCCGACACAGCCATTCATGCTCCACTTCTGCTCTTGTGGTTTTAATTTTTATTGTATTATTGATGGTGCAATAATAATAATAATAATAATAATAATAATAATCCTAGTCGTTGAGTTCTTCCAAGTTTAAATGGCTAGAGTTTCTAGCCATCTTGGTGCATACCGTCCTTGACTCACTTTGGGCTGCCTAGTACCAACGCCTCATGCATAAACCTTGATATATTTTAAAATTTCAAGAAGTTAAGAGTGCATCGTTTAGGGGTGTTTGGAATAGTTATTTTTTAAAATATTTTTCTTAAAAAATATATATTAAAATAATTTTTTAATTTTTTAAAATTTACTTTTGGCATCACCACATCAAAATAATCTAAAAACACCTTAAAAAATTCAAAGAAAGAAAACTTCAAAAATTGGCGAAACAATGGTGCAACCGTTGTGCCAAACAATCTCTCACTAGTGCGCACTTGCACACCTTCAAACCATCTAGTGGTGTTGCTAGCACTCCTAAATTTTCCATGTAGAGCAAAGACGTCTCATTTCTCGTCGATTATCATTTCCTACCATATGTTACCTCAAATACACCTACCAACCACTCACCTCTTTATTAATAGCACAACAAAGCACTACAACCAATGATAAACATCAACATCTCCACTTATAGTACTTATTTATCTAACTGATGTATATAAATATCTCGGGTCACTAGGTACATTGATAAGATTCAACCACCACAAATTCATTTAAGACATTCAGCAGTTCATTCAATAACATCAGTTATAATAGAATTCCACGCAAGAAATCACATGACTTATGGCCATTCATTAACCTATAAGGCCACTCACGATTAATCAGAGCCAATTCATTCAATCACACACTTTATGAACCTTCATTCTATTTCTCTTCTCTTTATATTATTTTTCCTCATGCATTTATCGATTTATGCATAAGAAGGTTCCCGGTTCTGATAAAAGACTTGGTTTTGCAATAACAACTAAGTTTAGAGACAAAGCTTACAGATTTAATTCAAGATGTTGCCATGGAAAACATAATCATGAAAAACTTAGTTCAATCTGAAATTTTCATAATCATAATAACAATTTTGTAAGTAATCAGGTAATTTTATAATTTTAACACGTGTTCCTTGCTCGTTAATTGAAATATAATGACAATCTTGTAGAGAATCAAGTTATTTTTGTTGATTTATTTTGGGCGTCTCAAACAGAAGATGTAAATTGTTACTCGCATAACAAAGTTTAGAATGCAAACATTAATTTTTCAAAACTCGATTTGCAAATGCAATTTTAACCTGACAATAAGATGCCAGGAGTAATTTTTTTCTAAAAATAAATCACATGACCCTTCATATTAAAACAAGGAGAAAAGAGAGAAAAAAGAGAAGAGAATAAAAAAACTTATCGGAGCCTAATCATCACACCGCCACGCACATGAACCGAGAATGTTAGTGCGCTTTCAACACCATAATGGAAAGTGATGTTTGACTGCTGGATGCCGCTGTATATTTTACCTGAAGCGCTCGAACAATATCTATTTGCTATCGCATACATGACACATGCCAACCACTTTTTTAATAATATTTTATATTTACAAAAAGATCAAATTATCCCTCATTAAACATGGATAGCAATAAAAACCAAGTATAAAAGACAAAATCTCTCCTGCAAAGAAGCATTAAGTTATTTTATTGTGAAAAAAATGAGAAATTATATAAAATTCTCAATAATTTTTTATAAAAAAGTTATTTTAATCATTGCACTGTGCTAAAAAAACATAAAAGACATATATACCCCCATTAAATCTAGCATTCCATGTATCAAGTTGATTTGTTGGTTTCTATAAAGGCAAAATTGAGTTTCGAGTGTGGATTAGTGTAGTGAAACTCCATGCTTTCCGTTAAAACTCTTTAACTAACAAAATAATGGGATTAGAAGTAAACTCCAGCAATGATTGGCCTGTCGTATTTTTTCTTTTTATTTATTTATTTTATTTACATTTATTTGCTTGGTGCCTAGTATGATGGTGTAGGAAGAGAAAAAAATCAACACAAGCGACAACCAATGAGAGGTTAGAGGAGTGGGCCTTAAGTAGTAGCTGGCCCACAAATTAATACATAGACAACTGGCATTTTAGGTAGTTAACGACGTGTACGGATATCGCCCTCTCAAACCTAAGACACAACATGCAAATTGCTAATTTTATAATGGATCACATGTTCAGCCGACTCCCACACACTTTCTTTTTTTCACTTTACTCTACTCTGGGCCAGTGAAAAAGGAACCCCGTTTCCCCCTTTTTTTTTTTTTTTAAAAAAAACCTTAAAAATCGTATCATCCCGGCCCGTCAAAGATGGTCGGTGATATTTTAAAAACATTCTTTAATTGGTATTGAAAAACATTAAATAAATATTTAAAAAATATTTTTTAAAATAAAAATAACTTATAAAATACCATAAAAAAACAAACAAGTTTAACCGTGTTAAAAGATGGTACTAAAGGGTGTTTGAAAATATAATTTTGCTCGGAAATATATTTATATAATATTTTTTTATTTTTAAAAAATTATTTTTAAATATCAGTATATCAAAATAATTTTAAAATATAAAAAAATTAATTGAAAGCAAAAAAATTTTAAAAAATAATTAAACTCCGTTTTAGTCTAATAAATGAAATCAGCGTATAATAATAATAATAATAATAATAATAATAATAATAGAAGAGTAAAGTAAAGATAAATAAACGAGGGGAGTGGACCTTTCGGTTGGTTGGATGGGAGGATAGTTAAAGGTTCCAATTGCCATTATCTCATTATTGTTTTCGTGACAGCTTGTCTTGCGTCCGTTTAGGTAAGCCATAAAAATCTAGCAGCAAAAGTGAGGACTCCACTCTGATAAAGGACTGCAATCCTCTCTCTCTCTCTCTCTCTCTTTTAAATAAATAAAATAATAATAATAATTTTTGACCGTCAAATTAGCGTGATTCGTCACGACAAAATACGAAAAAAACACGCGATATATGAGGGAGTCGTCTGTCAAACAAAAGATGCAAGCACAAGTGTCGCCCAGGTGAGCCCTTATACCCCCGGGGGCCGCATCTCCTCGCAGTCATAATCACACCCGCACAGTAAAACATCTCACATTGACTTTTCCTTCCTTCCACCACTGGCCTCCCGTCGGCTGTCACGTGCTCCTCTCAGTGCACAACGAAACCCCCATCCACAACACATACACACAAGACCTTTCCAGAGCTGATGGAACCACGAGATAGGAGGGTGCGCTAACAAGGATCCGTAACTATTATAAAACAGTAGGGAATCCAGGGATTAGCCCTTTCCTAATCTCATGTGAACCACGCGCCATTTATGCATATAAAGCAAAAAAGAAAAAGCTGAAAAACTTTGATTAATGTTTTGATCCGAAATGGCATATAGCTCAGCGCTCCCTCTTTCTGTATCATACGTCCCATCCACATCTTTTTACACTCTCTCTCTCTCTCTCTCTCTATCCTTTTTCTGTTTTGGCCAAACACCGCCAAGCCAACAACCAAGCCCCCAACACACAATTATAACCATAACCAACTAGTAACCATTTTATATTCCAGACACCAGACAAGCCCTCTCTTCTTTCCTCCCTCGCAAAAACAGGAGAACCACCTCTTAGCCGGCAAAAAGAAGACACCTCCTCCCTCTCCTCTCTCATCTTCTTGTGCGTGCTTGGCTTGTTCACACCCTTAGTCAATCCATCGCTCTCCATGTTCCTCTCTTGAATAATTAATACTGTTCTTGCGCTACTGCTCTCTGCTAAAACGGTGCCGAATTGGAGTTGAAAGCGACTCGATGATGTTGGATCTTAACTTGACCGCGGGTTCTGGTGACTCGTCAACGACAGCGAAGAATAATAATAAGATGAAGATTCTAGAGCTTTCCAACTCTCCAATGGAAAGTTCTGGGAGCTTCAATTCTTCTTCTGTGGTCAATGCGGATGGCTGTGGTGACGAGGACTCTTGCTCCAACGGCGACGTCTTTGCTCTCAATTTCAGTATCTTGTCAAATGAAAGCAGCTCCAAGAAGACCGTTTATTCTAACAATAATGATCATGATGACCGTGGAGATAGAACGATCCAGCTCTTTCCAGTGGAGTGTGGGCCCAAGAATGCAGGAGGAGAGTCTAACTCTTCTTCGACGGTGCAGATGCAGCCGGTGGATCTCGGTGGGTCCAGGAATTATGGTGGTCCTCCGGAGCAGGGGATCGGGGCTCGACAACAAAAGCCGGTGAAAAAGAGTCGGCGTGGGCCCAGGTCGAGAAGCTCGCAGTACAGAGGAGTCACGTTTTATCGGAGAACTGGAAGATGGGAATCTCATATTTGGTTAGTTATATCAACCCGTTTATTAATTAGTTGCTTAGTTACTCTGATGATCTCTTAATTATTTAATTATTTTTTACTGGGTGGTTGTGGAATTTTGAATGTGATTTGGGTTTTCTGTTTCTTGTGTTGTTTTGCAGGGATTGTGGAAAGCAAGTGTACTTGGGTAATTTTGAGATAATATTATTCGATTTTTTCTAAAGTTAATTTTGATACTTTGGTGCTATGGGGGTACAGTTAATACTCGCTAATTTGTATTTATTTATTTTGTGAATCTGGGTGTTTGGTTTCTTGTAGGGGGATTTGATACTGCACATGCTGCAGCTAGGTAACAACGATAATAAATGAGATTAGATTGTGATATGTAGTGTGATTATGTAAGTTATCGAGGATTTTGTGTTTTTCGGGTTTTTTGATTTCAGGGCATATGATCGAGCTGCGATCAAGTTCCGTGGAGTTGATGCTGACATCAACTTTAACGTTAGTGATTATGATGAGGACATTAAGCAGGTGAGGATTGTTGTGGATGTAACTCACTGGGTTCTAATTGTTTTGGTTTTTGACTCTCGAGTGATTAGTTGTAAATTGAGTTTTTACTTCTCATGCAGATGAGTGGTTTCACAAAGGAAGAATTTGTGCATACTCTACGGCGTCAGAGCACTGGATTCTCTAGGGGCAGCTCAAAATATAGAGGAGTGACGCTCCACAAGTGTGGCCGATGGGAGGCTCGTATGGGGCAGTTCCTGGGAAAGAAGTAAGAAACTCCTTCCCTTAACATATACCCGGCTGATTTATTTCAGCGTTCTGATAGTTATCTTACTATTTATACTGCATTGATCTTATAATTTGCATAAAGTGCTTACTAATGCATGTGTTCTTACATTGAAGTGAGAAATGAACTAAGAACTTAAAATGTTTAGGCTTGTGGTGAGAGTTGGGAACTTGGTTTTTTATTGGGCAATATTCATTGCTTGCCTGCAGGTACATTTATCTTGGGCTATTCGATAGCGAGATAGAAGCTGCAAGGTCCTAATGATCATGAATTGGATCTTTCTTAAACTAAATGTCTTAGTTCGACTTTGACTCTCAACCAAATCTGTTTCAATTTACTTGAGGTGTTCGTTTTCTCTGGTAACCAGGGCTTATGACAAGGCTGCCATTAAATGTAATGGAAGGGAAGCAGTTACCAACTTTGAGCCAAGCAAATATGAAGGGGAGATACTTTCAGAGCCCAGCATTGGAGGTATTTTTCATTGCTAGAATCTCCTTTTTTTTTTTTTTATCATCATCTTTGTAAAGAAAAAGTTCTCAATTTGCCAAGTGATCCTTTATTGTGCCAATCTACAAACAATTACTTCTCATGCAGACGGCAACCAAAATCTTGACCTGAACTTGGGAATTGCCCCTCCCGTTACTTCTGATAGCCTAAAGGTAAACAGCAACATGGGTGGCTTTTATTTCCAAGGTGGCTGGGATGGCGTGTCTACTGATAGGGCACCAAAGGTACCGTTGAAATCAATGTGGATTTTTCTCAGGCCAAAGTGGTACTCTGTGTTTGTTCTAGAAAGCTTTGATTATCTATCTACGATTTACTTGATGAGTTGATGATTTTGGAAAAGGTTTTATAATACTCTTTAAGGAAATTGTTCTTTGGCAGTTTCTGAACTCTGTTTCTGCAACAATGAAAAATCAACTACCGAATGGCCCTGGAGTGACATCTGTTCACCCTCCTATGTGGGATGGTATAAATCATCGAATCTTTCCCATCTATGAGGTAATTTCAATAGTCTAGTTTATTTCACGCAACACGTTTAGTTTTTCCAAGTTTATTTAGGGAACACAAATGCATGCAAACACCTCACACAAAGATAACAGTATCATGCTGAACTCCCTGTTCATCGTTGTCACAAAGATACATTATCATGCTTATTAACCTTGTAGGAGGACATTGTCATCCTGCTGAATATTTTAAGCGCACACATAAAGATAACAGTATCATGCTGATCTCCTTGCTCATGATTGTCACAAAGATATACATTATCATGCTGATTAACCTTCCAGCAGGACACTTTTAATCCTACTGAATATTATAGAGTGCAATTGAGAATTTATGTCAGTTATTTATTTTTCTTTGAAAAGTTTTGCTTATTCATCTAGTTTTCAGAATAATACCAATTTGATGTCATAGAAATTTTCATGATAACCATTTGATTGATAGTATTCAGAAATTGATGGATTTGTTTCCGCTAAATAGCAAATTAAGAAGAGGATTTTCACTGGTTTGATAATTGACAATGTATGATGTTTGCAGGAAAGAGCAATAGAGAAGAGAATGGAAGTAGATTCCTTTCCAAATTGGACCAGGCAAATCCAAGGCCCTTATGGTGGTGGAGCTAATCCACTGCCTCTCTTCTCTACTGCAGCATCATCAGGATTCGCTTCTTCAGCAATTATGGCACCTTCAGCAGCTGCTGGTCAACTTCACTATCCAAGTTCAACAATCCTCCACCATAGTTTTTCTCCTCCAATTACCAACCCCAGCAACATCTCTCAATTCTACTGTAGGAGCTGAATGGTCTAGTACAGCCATAATCCAGAACCTTTTCTTATGTAGAGGAAAGAAATGGGTAGGCAAACAAACAAAAGGCCAAAAGTGCTAATCGGGTTCATTTGTTAAACTCTACATACAAGGATCATTATATTCTGCCTTCTTCTGTCTTGTAAAGCATATTGAACTGGAGAATATTGGCATTGATGGATGGTATGAGTAAATCTCATTAATTTTGCCTCATTGACGAGTGCAATCCCATCAAAATATGCTGTGTCTATGCTTTTGTTTTCCTCGTGACCAAGGTGCTTAATGCATAACCATTTGAGATTGAAACAGAAGAGTGAAAATCTCTTTTTTCTGCAGAACACTCCAGGAAGCTTGATTTTGTATTACAGATGTATCTGTGTTTTAAAATATTTTTATTTGTAAATATATAAAATAAAATTTTTTATTTTTAAAATTTATTTTTTAACCTTAGTATTTCAAAATAATTTTAGAAAATAAAAAAATTAAAACAAAAAAATATTAGTATTTTTAAAAGCAAACCGCTCCTAAGATAGAGCTTCTACCCTAACCCAACCCCAAGAAAAGACTAAACCAGGTTTATCAGCAAAAGATTTAAGTTCCCCCCATTTCTGTGTGGTAAAGTCTATCTACTTCTCGTTTTACTACTTCTCCTCAAACCGAATTAAATCAAACCATCTTGTATTCAATTTTACAAGAAAAATCGTAAGTCTAAATAAAGGGCAAAGACAGAAAAGGGTACATGGAAATCAATTAGTTGAGATAAAAAAAATAATAATAATTGTGATTTCAACAGTGTAATTAAAAGAAGAAACCTTTGTCCTCCTCCTCCTCGATTGTCATTGTAACTTTGCAAGAGATATTTTTTAAAATTAGCACAGTAAACATAAAAAAATTGATAGAATAATATTGTTTTAAAAAATTTAGATGAAACAAAATAGTTTGATCATACTGCACTTCTAAAATGTAAAATTTAGTAAATGTTGTCGTTAAAAAGTGCAACATGGTCAAATATTGTGTTTCTGAAACACGAAAACTTAAGACGCCTTTAATTTAAACTCTTCAGATCAAAGAACAACAACATAAATGTATTGTTTCTCTCTCTCTCTCTTAAAAACCACTGACGCCTTTAATTTCTCTTAGGTTGTTATTGGCAATAAAATAATCAAATCCTGGAATAATTGTTGATTAGAAGCACAAAGGAAATATTGATGATAGTGCAATAGTTTTTGGAAAAGTGTTTTGGTCATTTGGATCTTATATTTAAAGGTTGAAGTACTGTAGACCACTTATCAGTGTTGCTGAAACACATTTGTTTAGGCAATATGAGGAATACATGATTTGGTACATGAGTATCATACCTCGGGTCATTACTTCAGATCTCGAGAAAGTTCCTTCACCTAGATACATGCAGTATGATCAATATGTGTAGCAGATTCAAAATCTCATTAGTAACCATCTTTTCATAATTAATATTTGTTAAACGTTGGGTTTTACGTATTAATCTTTTAATTTAACATTAATGTTTTATTAATATTAGATTGACTCATGCTACAGGAGGGCCAAGAGGTCGCATCTTATCTTCGTAAGCGAAGTTCACATTGTTACGTCTCAGTAGTTAAATGTTTGTTGCACTAGATTTGATATCTTTAAAAAAAGGTTAACTCTTAATGTTGTTATAGCAAAGAACGGGGCTACTTTAGTAGGTGCAAGAGCTGAATACAATCGTGGTATTACTGAACTCGGATCATCTAGTAGACGATGTAGACGTAGATAGATAGATGAGTTATGTTTATATATTTTGGGATTACTTGAATATTGTATTATTGGATTATATTTTATTCATTTTCCATGTATATATGTATTTTTTTTTTTGTATTTTTAGGGTTACTTGTGATTATGAAATGTGAGAATTTGTTGAGTTTTAATTAGAATTTGTTAATTGGAGTTATTGTGGTTTTTTACAGGTTTTTTTAAGCGAGAAAAAAACATAGGTATAGTTTCTATATAGATAAAACTCTGCCCAAATTTTGTTTAAAATTATAAAATTTTTAACTCTCTAAAATCATAAAGTAAATTAAATTTCAGATTAACAAAAACTATGATTTTATAAACTTTTTCAGGCTCAAAACACAAGATTTTCTAAAATCGGATAGTAGCCAAAAATAATCCGATAGTTTCTCAAAATGATCGGACCATTTCGGACTACTATTCGACTGTTTTTGAAATGTCTAGTTGTTTCTCAAAACAATCTACTAATTGATATCGCAATTTAAAATTATGATAAAATTATAATTAATATCATAGTTTAAAAACATGATATTTAGTCAAATCACAATATTGTTTAATGGATTTTTTTTATCATGTGTTAATTTGTATTTTATTTCTATTTTCTGTGCTAATGGCCGAGTTTATGCCTTTGCACGCCAGGTGCAGTAAAGCAATAACAACAGTTTCAATGGCTGGCTGCCTAGTTTGAAGATAAATGCGGATTCCTCGGCTTTGCATTGGGTGCAGGACAGTACGCCTGCGATAAAAATTGTGAAGGGGTCAGTCACTCTATGACTAGTCGTCTATTCCATGCTATACCCTACTAGTCTCGTATATGTAAGCTCATTGTACCTTTCATATCGTCAAAATAATGCTAGTAGGCAGTAGGTACATCCACGTTTTAACATGTGTTTATAATTGTTACAGTGATGTTTTAAAATATATTTTATTTAGAAATATATTAAAATAATTTTTGTATTTTTTTAAAATTATTTTTAATATTAACATATCAAAATAATATAAAAATATAAAAAAAATTAAAATTTTAAGAAACACGCCCTTGATTGCCCTTTTCTCTCTGTTTTCTCTCTTGAACGATCTCCATTTTTGCCTTGAGATTTTACGTAAATCCTTCTCTCTCTGCACTCCTGCCCATTCTTTTTTTTTTTTTTTAAAATTTCTGATAAAACAGGAAAAAAAAATGTTAATGAAGAATTATAAATATCATGTTAACTTCAATAATATATTTTGGAGGGTTTAACTTGCTAGACAGGATTGGTAGCTATAATTGTAGTACTTTGTTATTATTATTATTATTATTATTATTATTGTAAAATATCAAATAGTATTGACATGTGATGAATCATTTTTCCGAACAACATCACCTATGAACATGTCTTTTCTAATATCATAATTTATACAAAAATAATTATAAGGAAAAGATATGTGAATAATTTTATAAAAAACTTCCATTTATAGATTGATAAATATATTTTTTAAAAATATTTTTCTATTTATCAAATGAAAACTAGTGGAAAAAAGTATACACATGCACGTTATTTTTTATTTTTTAGTAAAAACTATTTCATATTTTACATAAGAAATGGAATTTTGGTAAGAAAAATATTGATTTTAGTACATGTGTTGCAATATTATTCGTCAATTTTTATGTCCTCATGACATTAATAAATAGAGCATTGTTATTAAATACAAATTTTAATAGTAGAGAGATCCAATAAAATATTTAATACTAGTAGATTGATGAACTATTTTTGAAATCCCATAGCAAAAGAACAATGCAATATTAGTAATGATTAGTGATATTTACAACTTGTTTCCTTGAAAAAACATTTTAGAATCTACTTTTTATTTAATTATATAATAATAAAAATAGATATTAATAGGAAAGACAATAAATATAATTACGGATGAGAAATATATTTTTTTCATCAAAATTATCTTTAGGTGATTCATGATTTTTTTTATTTTCACAATAAAATATTTTTTTATTAATAGACAGTTCATTGAATAAAAATGAATAAAAAGCAATAGTAATAAAAAAAAAGTATCTAGAAAAACTACACACCACTTATATGATTTATTTTTTTTAAAAAAATATAAAATTCAAAATTAAATTTTATATGGTTTACATTGAAAACAAAATCTAAAAATTAAAAAAAATTAAAATTATAAAGGTAATAAAAGATTAAACCCTTAAAACTAAGAAGAGAGAATGATATATGAAGTGTTTGTATTTTGTAATCTTTTCTATTTGAGCACCCACACAATTTTCTTATTTGAGTATTTTGTTCAAGAAATTACCTTCATTAGTTTTGTTATTGAATGTTGATGCGGCAGTTAACTCTTTGTCAAGTAGGTTCAAGTTGATATTATTTTAATATTTTTCTTTTTTCATAAGGATACTACTATATGAAGTGCTTCTACCTTCTCATATTTCTATTTGTATATCTATGTTGATTTTATTTTTTTTTATTTGAATGCTTTTATTCATAAAATTTGATCAATCATATATATCAATTAGTTTTTGACTAGTCAATTGACTAGCGTTTCGTTGATAGTTAGATTGATTTTCTTGAAATCTTTCAATCTAGCTCTTTATTGGATAAAATAAAAAAAATAAATTATTATGCAATGTTGTACATATTAAAAATATCATAATAAATAAATATTTTTTTTTTATTTTTTTAATATTAAAAAAATATTAAAAAAACTACAAATGAATAATACGAATATCTTAAAAAAAAATTAAACAAATCCAATATAATTAAAAACTAATCATTATTTAAAAGAGAAAAAATAAGGGGGAAATCACAAAGAAGTAAAATACAAATTTAAAAATTATTTTAAAAAAATTTCTAAAATAAAAAAAAAGCAAAGAATAAGGCCAGGCCTAGCATGCGAGCCTTTTTTTTTTTTTGTAAGATAATGTGGATTGTCCTATCAATTCAATTTGAGAAAAATGACAACGTGTTGTCTGGCATACCTAGATTTCAACCATTGTGGTGGTCGAAATATCAAGGTGCCCAATTTTCATCCTTTAAATTTCAACCTCAAACATCTAGAAAACACCCTTATAACCTTGTTTAACCTATCATTAACCTTTAAAAGCACAAAAAAAGTCCAAAACCAAGAATCAACCTAGAACCCAATTTCTTCTCTAGCTCAAATCTATTTTATGAGGCATTTTCAAGGTAACAAAACACCTAATTCAAACTCCATTCATCATATGGAACCATTTCGAATAAAACATCTAATGTTTTGGTGGCCGGAATCATTGAAACGACACCTCTCTCTGTAGACCGGATTCCAATGATTGCCTCTCTCTTCTCACCCAATAAAGACTTAAAAATGATGAAATTGAAGTTTAGTATCGAAATTAATATTTGAAAAGTGCAAAGGATCGGTCACCTTATAACAAAAAAATATAGAGGATGAAAATATACTTCACCAACAAATTCAAACGTGTCCCCTATGTTACCCGTGTATTGCATTTCAGTAACTTGCCTTGCAATTCAACCCTCATCCCCTAAAAAAAGAAATTGGACTATAATTTGAGCTTAATTGTGCAATAATAATAATACAAGAATAAATATTATAATTTATACAAGAATTTACCTCCCCGGCAACGGTGCCAAAAACTTGGCATGACCAAAGAGTTGATGTCTTCTCCTAAGTGTAGGAATGTCGAAGTAATAAATAACCCGGCAAGACCGGGGTCGAACCACAGGGAGGTTAACTGTATAAACTACAAATAAAAAAATAGATAATAACAGAAAAGGAGTTGAAGAGAGTTTTGAGATGTGATATTGATATAAGGATTAAACAAGGACAAAATAATTGTCAAGGTTAAAGGATCCACTAATGGTATTTCAAACAAGTATAATATAAACTCTTTCTATTACTCAATTGAAAACTACACACAAAGGAGGTTCCAATCGGATTATAAATTGTTAACATGATTACATTAGTTATCTTATTCGAATAATACTAATACTTGTAAATGTTGTCACATATTCATGATTATAACTTATGTTAACAACAAATCAAGTTCTTTTCATAACATAGGTGTCGGTTATACCATACGGTTGGGCTATGAAAATGCCAAATATTTGTTGTACCAAGGGTTATACAACATAAATCTAGATTAACCATTTAACAAGCAAAGTATTAAAAGTGAACAAGATAACAAATACAAAACATGTTAGTATCAAACATTAAAGTCCATGTTGAGTTTATGCTATACTTATTCTTACACCATTAGTGTAACCTTTTCATATTGACATAATAAACTTAGCTAAACATAATGAAAGAGAGAAATATAAATAAACAAGATAAGAACATAAATAAGATATAAGTTAACTAAGTAAATGAGAGGAAATAAAAAGCATAAACAAGAGATTAATATAAACAAAACTTAAGCATTACAAAAATATAAAGAGAGAGAGCAAGAACATGATTTTGATCTAAAAACCATGATGCCTAAATGTATGGCAAATGCCTCCCTTTATAGGCTAAAATTTGAAACTATTGATTTGATGACTAATTGTTGAGTGGGTGGCCACATCTTGATTTGGTGACAATCCTTATCTTCTTATCTGAACAAAACGTCATTGCTAACGTCAGAATTTGAATAGATTATCTTTATAAAAGTTCTAGGAAATTGTCTCAACTTTCAATTAAAAAACGAATCGGTGCATTTGGACTTCTAGAACTCACGATATGGGCTGAACACTGAACAGTGTGTCTGGGTTGCAGAACAGATTCTGACTTCTCCGTTGTTGCTAAGATTTGGACTTCCAAACAGCAGAATTGAGTCTTGAACTCCCATAAATATTTTAGGCCTATGTCTTAGTTTTCTAGCCATATAAACCAAATTGAAATCCAAGATCTACAGCTCCAGATATGACCCAATGACTGAACAATGTTCCAATTTGGTTTGAACGGACCTCTTTCAAAGCTAACCCTCTGCTTTGTCTTCTAAGTTAAACTCTCCAACCCTCTTAAAATGAGCATTTACCCTAAATTAAAATTATCTTATATTATCGGACTTTTTATTATAAAACATGCTTAAGTTAGGGTTTAAATACTCATGCAATCAATCACTTTGATCAAAAGTGAAATTTAGGTCTGCGGACTTAAAATGAGCATTTACCCTAAATTAAAATTATCTTATATTATGGTAATATGAGTTTGATTATTATGCACCAAACACATGGCTTGGAAGTTGCAAAACGGGAATTTAATGATACTGGGTTTAAATATGTGTTTGACCTTAGATGATATGATGATATTAAAAGCCTTAGTGAGCATGCAAACCATTTTAAGTCACTTATAGGTTTACAAAAGATCTCTTAAGAGATGTACCATACTTACTATCTCATTAATGATATATAAGGGATATTTGTCCCTCATTAATGCCACCAAAAGTAAATAACTTTTGGACCTCAAGGTAAAGGTTCACGGGGTATAAATACCCCCTGAACTATCCTGGTATGCGTTTAAAACTTTTCATCTCTTAAGAAAAACTTGCATATATTTCAAAGTATTAATCATCTTAAAACTCAAGAACAAACATCTTTGTTCCTTGAATATAAAGCTCTTTTAAGTCATTTATTGTCTTTTCTATAAAGATACTGACTTTATTATCAGAGGGTTTTTAAACCCGTTGGGTGTTTTGACAATCGGTCTAATACCATTAATCTAGTGTTCTTTGATCTAAAGAAAACAAATCCAATTATCAAGACATATTGATTAACTATTATCTCAAACATTAAATAACCTATTATTTACACTTGGGTTTGGAAGATCATCGCCAAGCCTTGAAAATTGAACAAACACCATAACTCTATGGTTTGATTATTTCCCACCTACAACCATAGGATAATCGGAAACTTCTGGAATGACTTTTTGCTTTCCTCTCTTCGACATTCAAGCCCTCATTTCAACTCTTCAACAACTTATTGACCAACTATTATACTATCTAGAGGAATAACAGAAGGAAAATCCACTTTAACAAGTCTTAGTCCCACCTCAGCAAGCTGCTACATCTTTTCACTCATCTCTTCGGCAACAGGCCTCATTTAGTGTCCGTAAACTATTATACTATCTAGAGGAATGTGGGCAAAATAGTTTAGTTGAGAGTTTACAACCTTAGAGGTTGTCAAACCATTCTTAGAAGCATACACACACTCATAATGCTCCGGCGGGAAGTGATTTTTCTAGGCGTCCATTTAGGCAACATAAAAAGGAAGTTGTATGTGTATCATATCACCATACACTAGAGACTTCAAGCTCCATTAAACCCTATAGGCATAAGGGTGACAAGCAGCCAAAAGAAGAATTCATCCAGGAGGATGTCTACACCCTCATCAGATAAGAGATTCCCCATTATTTAAACATGTGTTGAACACCCGTAACCTAGAGATTATATCGCCATCAAAATGACTCTAAACAACTATGATGGACTCCTAAATCCTCGATAACATGTATAAAATGTACATAACACTATGGAGTTGGTCATTTAGGGCAGTCATATCATGTGAAAAATCCTCCCAACCACCTTCATAGGTTCAATAAGAGCATGGTACAACAACCTGGAGCTAGATTCAGTGACAATTTTTAATTATCTTTGTTCCAAACCGGTGGCATGTTTTAGTATAAGTATCCTGGTCGGAAAGAGTTCTGCTAAACTTTTTAGAATAACTTAAATGAAGGATAAGTCTACAAGAGCAAACTTGAAAAGATTTAATGAGAAAATGCTTAAGGCTGAAGATTTTATTGAACCTATAACGTCAAAAGCCCTTATTAGTGGAGTGAAGGAAAAAAATCTTGTGGAAGAAGTTATATGCCCTACTAGATAAAAGGTTATTGAAAGTGAAGCAAGCCATAGACAACTACATACAAGTAGAGGAAGCAAGCATGACGCGTCATGATCCTCTTGTTTTTCAAGAGATAAACAACCTGAAAGGTCCCTCAAATATGGTTGCTTAACCAAACAGGATTGCTCTTATAAGAAGGACAATAACCCTAAGAGGAACCTGAAAGAACCAATGAGGGAATGTTTAGGCTACTCTGAAGCATATACTCTCCCCTTGAACACTGTCTCTCACTGAATTCCTTGTGGTTATCTAAGGTAAATAATTTGTCCAACATCCCTCACCTATAAACTCTCATCGTAGCACCTGCTCCTCCAAACAGTATTGTCTTTTTCATAAATATAGAGGATATGACACCGAATACTATTATGTCATGAAGAAGAAAATTGAAAGATTGATAGCCAAGTGCTACCTTCATTGGTTTTTAAAGAAGGATTTTTGCCCTGGCCAAAATATGGAAGAGCCTAGTCCATCTGCTATGACTTTACCCGAGAACAATGTGATCTTAGGGGGTACCTATGCAGGGGGTGATTCTAACAATGAAAAAAGGAAGTATGGGAAGCAAATCCTTACAACTACTAGATCACTGAATTAATGGAACGAGCCAATAGTTTTTACTCCTAAAAATGAAGAATAAGTGACCTTTTCATATGAGGATGTCCTCGTCATTTTCACTACTATCGCCATTCACGGAGTATATTGAATGCTGGTAGATGATGACAGTGCTGATAAAATTCTCTCCATAAAAGTTATGGTCCAAATGGAAATCCCTTCTTCAAAACTAATGATAGTGAAGACTCCCCTCATAGGAATAAAGGGTTCAGGCGTACTGGTGAAAGGTGCCTTAGAATTACTTATTATAATGGGCACCCTTCCGATGTGTCTTACTTCAACAAAACTTCATGGTGATCGATATATCATTAGCGTATAATGTCATTTTAGGAAGACATCTGTTATATCAAATCAATATTGTAATTAGCACAGGTACTTAGCATTGAAATTTCCAACCTAGAGTGGAGTTGCCACGTTGTGAGGAGATCAGGTAACCTCTAAGAAATGTATCACCTATTGCATGAAGGGTAAGAAAGTGCTAATATCGGACCACCAATGGTCTTTAAAGAAGAGTAAAATTTAGAATTGAGGTTGTGGAGGGGATTAAAGGACATTTGTCTAAGGGGAGATGAACAAGCCATCACCAAAGTAGGATTCACCTTAACACCCATACAATAACAATCATTGACATAGCTCTTACAGATCCAAAGATTGAATTTTGCAACAAATGCATCAGGCATGCCAGACATCAACCCTAAAATAGATACTCACAAGTTAAAAATAGATTCAGATGTACAACCGATTTGCTAGAAAAAAAAAAAGAACTTTGGAGGAGAGAGACTGAAGGCTATAATGCAAAAGGTAGATAAAATTTTAGTTGCTAGTTTTATCAGGGAAGTGTTATACCCTGTCTGGTTGGTGAACGTGGTTATGGTCAAGAAGAGTAATGATAAGTGGTGGATGTGTGTAGATTTCATCGACTTGAACAAAGCTTACTCAAAAGATAGTTATTCACTCCCAAAAATTGATCATTTGGTAGATGCCACTGTAGGCTTTGAATTCTTAAGCTTCTTGAATGCCAACTCAGGTTATCATCAGGTCCTCATGCACCCTAAAGATGAGGAGAAAACAACTTTTATAACTGATACAATGACTTATTGTTGCAGAGCCATGCCATTCAGATTAAAGAATACAGGGCAACATATCAATGAATGGTCAACTTAGGAGTGATCATTTTCGGTTCGGTTCGGTTTTTATAAAAAAAAAAAAGCAATCAAATCGAATTTTTTTTAAAAAAACCGAAACTGGTTCAAACCGACCGATTTCGGTTCGATTTGTTTTTTTATAAAAACAAGGTTGGCTCGGTTTGGGTTGATTTTTTGGTTTTGGGTTCGGTTCGGTTTTTTCAGTATCAGGCTTATAAAATCGAACCGGTCGGTTTTTTCAAAATTTTAATCGGTTTTTTTTCACGGTTTGGTTTTTTTGATTTTTTTTCAGTTTTCTTGGTTTTTTTCGGTTTTTTTTCTCACTCCTAGGTCAACTAGATATTTAAAAATCAGTTAGGAAGAATTACAAAGGGATATGTTAATGACATGTTAGTAAAGAACATGACCTTTGAAGAAGTTTTCTCTGTCTTAATTCAATACCAGATGAAATACAACCCTTCCAAATATGTTTTCTCTATCAAGGGAGGGAAATTTCTGGGTTTTCTAGCAAGCTCCAAGAGAATCGATCCAATTCTGAAAAAAATTCAAGCCATATTAAACATGACGCCCTCGCAGACTGTGAATGAAGTACAATGCTTTATAAAGAGATTGGATGCCTTAAATATATTAATTGCTCGCCTTGGAAAGCATACTTTTCCTTTTTTTCAAGACATTGAGAAGCATGACCACCTTCGAGTGGACCGAGGACTGTCAAAAGGCTTTTAAAGAGCTTAAGACTCATTTGTTATCTCCTAAGATTTTACCTCAATCAAGGGAAAATGAAGATTTATTCCTATACCTGAGGGTGGCAGATTTAGCAATGAGCTTAGTTCTAGTAATGGAAGATGCAGGCGTACTTCATGATGCTGAAACAAGATAATTAAAGGTGGAAAAAGTAGTCCTAACATTGGTAAGCGTCTCTAGAAAGTTGAAACTATATTTTTAAGATCATCAGGTGATAGTACATGCAAATCAACCACCGAGAGAGATTCTACACAAGCCAGAATTATCTGGGCGCCTGGTTAAATGAGCTATAGAAGTGAGAGAATTTGGGTTCAAAATCTCTTAAGCCTCTAATACAAGATTTAAGCATTAAAGGTTTAAGGGGCAACTGATGAAGTAGCTTTTTGGTTAAGATTTTTATAAATAAAAATCATCTTAAATAAAATAGGTTTGGTGAATATGTCAGACTTAAAGAACTTAGATTTAGCAGTCAGTTAAGCCCAAGATAACGTGGGTATGACGAGCATGCCAGAACGAAAGTACTTGGGCTTGGCAGCTAAGCCTAAAGTAACGTGGGTCTGCTGAACATGCCAAACCCAAAGTATTTGGGCTTGGCATGTCAGACCTAAAGAATTTGAACATTACCAAGTTCTAAGGTTATTTACCTAATCGTAGACGATCATCTACAATAAAAGTATTAAAGACATGAGAAATTGTCATGCCTATACAAGGTCTCTTAAAGGACCTACCATACTTATTATCTCATTAATAATATGTAAGAGATATTTATCTCTCATTAATGTCGTTGAAAGCAAAGGATTTTTCAACCCCTCCCTTCTCTGAAAACGATAAGGTTCAGAGGGTATAAATACCCTCTAAACCATACAGGTAAAAGGTCAAAACTTTTCATCTTTTAAGATAAAAATATATAGATTTCAAAGTATTAACCAACTTAAAAACTCAAGAACAAACATCTTTATTCCTTGAACTTAAAACTCTTTTAAGTCACTTATTGTTTTAAATCATTTCAGATTTTTTCCATAAATATATTGATTTTATCATCGGAGGGTCTTTAAGTCTCCTTGATGAGACTATTTTTGCAAATACTCAAGCTTCTATCATAAGTCTGAAATTCTTTAAATTAAAAAGAAAAAAATCTAATTATTTAAACATACTAATTAATCACTATCTCAAATACTAAATAAATTTTTATTTATGTATTTTGCATTTTAGAACATCTATCACTAGAATGATTAGATAAATGCATATCAATGTACGTAATCCAACCAGGATACACAGGTTATACAGTTAAATCACTGTAAAAGTGTCTAAATTGGTACTAGGATCTTCAGAGAGAAACGATTTGTCAGTTTTCAACTATGCATTTTACCAGATAAATGATCAAAGCACAACAGCATTTGCTTCAAAGCTGGGTCTCATCCATAGCAACCTTTCCTATCCTCCCTCCGTCGACCTTTTTCTTTTCACAATACACGCAATTGCACACATTTATCCATCGAATGGTATAGAAAGTTGAAAGCTCTGCTAGACCTAGTTAGGGTAGTAAATACTACAGGTCTGGTGTTTCATGGATGGGTCACTGTCTGTGTAGGGTTGTCAAATCGCGTGATACTCGCCAGCCACTGTTTGAGATGCGAGTCTAGCCTCCTCTCCTTCTTCAAAGCAAACATGGTTAGAACTAGCTGAGATTGATTAATGGCGACTGTACTGCAAGCGGAGTTGAAAGGCAAGGGAGCGCCACTTTTACACGCCTCAACTACACACACACACACACACACACACACACACACACGACTACGCATGAGTAATGGTTATCTCTCTCGGTGTCTGCTTGTACTCTTTCTTCTTCTTCTTCTTCTTTTTTTGGTGGGCTTGGAGGGCTACAATGGGGCAACGTCCTATATACATAGCAGATTGCCTAGAAATTATTTTCAGGTGGAGAAACTTTTTAAAGTGATTCATAATAATAATAATAATAAAATGGTTCGCCAAACACAATTGTATCTTAATAATTTTTTGGGAAAAAAAATTCATGTTAGAGACAGGTAGCTCCCTACTTTGTTATGATAAAATATAATTTTATTTTATGTATCATGATAAATATAATATATAAATTTAAAAAATCATTTTGTGTGCTTATAGATCAGATTCGCGAGTTTAGCCTTCTAAAGCGGTTGAGAACCTGATTTTCATCTTCTTCTTTTTTCATTTATTTAATTATTTTTAATTTTTTGTTTTATGATAAAATTCTCTTTAAATAAAATTATTAAAACAATATTTAAAAAATCATCTAGTTTTTCCACATCTCCATATCGCCGTTCGGTGACGATAAAACGATTCATTAATGCTTCAGATGTCTTCTCACGAGAAAAAAGAGAGTATTTTACCAATTCCCTTCTCATCATCAATATTAAAGGCTGGGATTGTTTCATGGCAAAACATAGAATTACTCCAAATAT
Source organism: Populus deltoides (assembly GCA_015852605.2). Taxonomy (NCBI): domain Eukaryota; kingdom Viridiplantae; phylum Streptophyta; class Magnoliopsida; order Malpighiales; family Salicaceae; genus Populus; species Populus deltoides. Next base: position 9,331,138 of record CM027585.2, on the reverse strand, counting down.
TAACAATTTCTCGCAATAGGGGATTTTTTTGAAAAAAAAGAAATAGCACAATTAAAAGAAAAATGAAAATTAACACATTTAATTAATTGAGTTGAACGGTTAAAAATAGCACAATCTACAAAATATTTTTTTTTCAAATAGAGGTTTTTTTAGTCTTTAATTCAGTTATTAATTTGTTTTTTTGGATAAGGAATTTTGTTATTAATATTAATGAAGTAAACTTAAATCTCCCTCACAAATTAATGATATACCATAAATCTTATCTGTTTTTCATTCTTCTTTGAAATTGGAGATTACTAATTTTATCTTGCATTAAATTTTATTTATACAATTGGAATAAGACTTCTTAATATGTCAGTTTTATTCAATTTAAAGTTTTAATTTTAATAGGATTGATAATTAATAATTATAAATAAAATTCAGGGAATAAAATAATGTTAACAAATCAATCGTTTAGATGACAACTTTATTAAGAAATGCTAGGAATCCAAATTTGAGTAGATTAGTAAAAAAGATGTTAGTAAATCAATTATTTTAAAGAATAATTTTGTTTAAAAAAGCTGGGGTAAGATTTTGGTTCAAATTCTTCTAAATAAATTGATTAAAGATGGATATATGTATTAAAAATAAAAACAAATAAAATATTTTATCTCTTGCATGATTACGGGGAAATGATTTTATTCTAAAAAAGGCAAAGTTGAGATTTAAATTCATGGTCATCATATTGATTTTAATAACAAAAAAAAAAAAAAACAATTGTAGAGTACATTATTCCCCATTTTCTTCTTCTGAACGTGCTATTTTCGAAAAAATGGCCCAAAAATAAACCCTCCATCAAATATCTTTGAATCAATGGGTTGTTGGACAATTTCATAAGCAAACAAGAATTGCTTTCTGTGAAGACGAGGAAAATCCCAAAATCGACCTAAGCCGTGCAAAATGTTTAAGCTTTGTTTTCATTCATAAAAGACAGCATTTGAATACAAAGGTAGGAAGGAAAGAAAGGAGAGGACGACCTTCGTTTTTCTATTATCTATAGGAAAGGAAGCCTTGGTTTTCCATTTGAACTCTAGCTTTGGGCCTATTAGTTAAAAGATGGTGAGCATAACTTAACGAGGTGCAACTACCAAATACCTTCACTGCAACGGGTGAGCATGACAGATTCTCACTCCATGTCTACAAAGCTGCCAAAATGTGCATGGCTAAAAACAGTGTTCTTTTCCCAGCTAACCTGCAAATAGAAAGACAAATAGAACATGAACATCATATAGTATTCAATGTATATTGATTTTCTGAGGCGAGCGCGAAAAGGGAAATTGAATACACAAGCACACAAGAGGTCTTTTGCCATTCACCTTCTCTTCATGTAGAAAAGATTGACGTCAATAATGCATGGAATGAACATGCATCTGCATTAAATGGAACCACCATGCAGCTCAAATGTACCACACAGAGTGAAGCCGAGAGCTATCTCAGTCCTATAAGTACACAACTAACAGCACAGTAATCTCTTGCAGCACACATTCAATTCTTCCATGATGATAAACTGCCTTTTCAATTGCTCTGATAGAAGATAAAAGTTCCTGTTAATGAGAGGGGGCAAGGAATGCACCGGATTAGGGTTGCCAACCACCAATACGCAACGAGACTATAAATCCAAACCATAGCATATTCATCTAAGGGCACCTTAGAAGCCACCAAATCAATCACTCTGTTATGTTCATCAGCCCATTCAAGTATTAAGGAGCAATTCCAATTCCACAGATATCACATTGCAAATCCTCTGTTGTATAGATTGCCGGAACCAGACATTTGATACTTCAAATCCTCATAGCTAGGAACAAATTTGCTAAATCCCAACCCTCCATTTCCCAGGAATTCTGGCATACAAGGATCACTAATGTTTTTTACCTCATTCCAACCACCACCCAAACTGCCATTTGGCATGTGCATATTTCTAAGCTGTTGAGCTGTCAATTGTGTAAATGATGATGATTTGTTGGGTGGAGATTGACCAAGAAACATAGGTGAAATGGTGTAAGCATCATCTGGTGGAGAGAATCTATTCCTTAAGTGATCTGACAACCTGGGGTTCTGCTGAGCAGAAATTGATTGCCGCATCAGCATTTGAAGCTCTGAATCATGATCAAAAGGACTAAACTGGGGGGGAAAAACTGGTTTTGCATCAAAGCCTGGATTACTCAGCCTTGCTGACAGAAATCCTTTGCCAACTTCCATTATTGCAGGATCAATAAATTCAACATCCCCGGAGATGCCAATATTCCTAGATAGTGGAGCAGAGTTTTGTAGAAAATGATTTGCTGAAGAATGAGAAGAAATATTAAAATTCAGTAAAGAGAAAGAAGACAAAAGGAATAAACCATTATAAATTATAAATCACAAACCAGAATGGTCAAAATCATAGTGTACTGCCCCATGAGTAAGAAAGCCTGGAGGCACAGCTCTGCTTGGCACCGAGAATCCTGGAGGGGGAGAAGTGGAAGTTTTGGAAACTGTTCGTGCATTGCAGTATGAAAAAAGTAAGGAGAATAGTTAAGAAGATTCATAAGATTACCAAAATAATAGATGTTATCATCCCAGTCTCTGTGAAACATGTGATTGGCATTCAAGGGAAATCACAGTTTATAAAATTACTAAGAGAGTTTTTTATTTATGTTAATTTGTCATAAAATGCTAAGAAAACTTCACATAACTGATGGAACAAGCTATGAGAATCCAAGCATTTTGGCATTTCCAAATATAAATAAAAACTATGGAAAACCTTCCAAGATGGAACAGTAACTGTACTGAGGATATGACAAAGCACCATCACTACTGTCACTTTGTCAACTCCAGCTCTGACTCTCTAAAGATCAATGGAATTGCTTGTTCAATCTAAAGGACACCATTCTCACATGTCAAAATTTTACCTTCAATAGCCCATGTCTCTAAAATTAATCAGTATCTCAAAATCTGAAAAAGAAACTGACAACACACCTACCCTACCAAAATTGATACCAAGCAAAGATGTAGCCTTGCAAAAAGAACAGAAACATAGGGAGCGAGATTAAACTTGAAAGGCATTTCCTTTCATAGAATATCCTCAACAAGTATGAAACAGAAGCCACCATATCATGTCAGCCTCAATGGCCATGTTGTCCTAACTATAAAAAATCCTAGATATCAGAAGTCACTCTTTAATCCATTAAAACATTCAGAAGATCTCCTAAAGAACAGAGCCCAGAAACCAATTCCATGTTTCTTCTAAATCATAGGCATGCCTGCCACAGTGGCGTGAATGGAGAACAAACCAACCCTAATAAAGGCTAGATAGCAATTTCAGCCTCCCAACTTCAAAGATTGTCTAGAAGTTAATATTCCAGAAGGCACTCTATCCCTTTATAAAGAGTTGGATGTTATTTTGAAAATACATACTCAAACCAGAAACCATCTTACCTGTTGACAAGGTAGAGAACATTCCAGTTCTCTACATGTCCCTATCACCAATCAAATTTATTTCCCTACTTCCAACACAGTTGTGGGCCATGACAGTCATGGCCTAACTGGTAGCAACACCTTATCACTAGAGAACAGCTTAAGCTAAAATCCTCCCCTCAATCAAAAGAAAAATGAGAAAAGAATAGAATAGAAAAGAAAAGAAAAATGGAAAGAAAGTAACTCATGTGAATACTTTCAAACTTTGAATACATGATAAAATTTCCAATGAAAAGGAGATGCATCATTTCACATCTAATAAAGAAATCAGATTCCCTGTTATTCAAGGAAATTAATTAAAACATGTTAACATACAAATAATGCTAGAGATACTAAAGAGTTTTTTAATGCATCTCTTACTGAATAATTAACTAACCTACAAGTGAATGACAAAATATTAATTTTAAAAAAACTTTTGTAAATGATAGAACCATATCCTATTTCTTTAGCAAGAATGGCCAATAAGAAAACGACACATCATTTAGTAAGAGAATTTAGAAGTATCCCTAGCATTACTCTTCATCATAGATGGTTTTCCGCACTCAGAGCAGTATTCACACAAACATACAGAAATTATAAGCCTTCTGTATCATAAAAATATCGTACATTGAAAGAAAAAAAGATTTATCCTAGTATAAGATAATGGCAAGAAAAACATTTGGTAAAAATTAACAAGAATAAGCACAAGGGCCGAAGCAAGACAGCTGACAGCAACAGAATTTAGAAGTGTCCCTAGCTTTACTCTTCGTCATAGATGGTTTTCTGCACTCAGAGCATTATTCACAAATACATACAGAAAAAACAAGCCTTCTGTATCATGAATCATATCATGTATTAAAAAAAAAGGATTATCCTAGTATAAGATAATGGCAAGAAAAACATTTGGTAAAAATTTACAAGAACAAGCACAAGGGGCATAGCAAGACAGCAACAATACTGCACTGGGTAACTGTAGTACATCCAGTAACATGAAAAGAACAGCTTTACAAGAAATAGGAAGAAGCATCATATCAAATTAGATGGCACTCACCAGAAAAGCTAGAAGATGTAAAAGGATGCTTGCTGAGAAAACCATTTGATTCCACAGAAGTAATATTTGAAGAGATACTACGGTAATGGTCCATCCAAGGTTCCTTGTTTTCAATAATATGATTTGAGATTGGAGATTTATTTGTTGCATTTTCAAGAGAATGTTCAAAATTAGACAAATGATTGGAGAAACCATCCTGCCTGGCAAATGAGAACCTTGATTGACTACTCTCCTGTGGTTTTCGTATGCATGGTATTTTGAGGGAACTTTGTTGTGTATCATTATCAGCCAGGAACTTAACTAAATTCTGAGGTGATGTCAATGAATCTTCCCACACACCAGAATCCATGGATAAAATATTTGAGATAATGCTGCTCTCATCTGTATCTTGATCAAGTTTACAGTCACCACTGGCCACATTACCATGTTCTTCCAAGCACTTCCCTGATCCTACCTCTAACATGACACTAGAATGGTTAGAAGATCTATCCCACTCAGTAAGGCCATTAGCTTGTCTGCCATGCAATCCATTGGACAAAACTGTGTTGCCAGATCTGAATGGAAAAGCAACCTCATCATGCTTAGGGGGAAGAATGCTTGGATGTACATCAACAGTGCATTGATGAATCTTGCCTTGCTGCCAGGACTGTTCCAAATGCTGTTTTGAAGAAGGTGAGGATGATATGGGTGGTTGATTATGGATGCTTCCAAAGTCCTGGACTTCCTGATCATCAAAACAGAGTAAATCCTCAACAATAGCACATTCTTTCAGTGTTGGAGAGAATGAAGACTCGCTAAGTGGCTCACTCACAAATTGTTGTGAGACTTGACTTTTGGGCAGTTTATGAATAGAAATCAAAATTTCTGAAGTAACAGGTTCACGGTACTCATCCTTAAGGTTACCATCAGTGCAAATTGACGATAACCCAGAACATAGTCCTTGAAGATCCCCATCCGAATGAAAATTTCCATCCTCATCCAGACTGGTAATACAGGATGGTTTGGTGAGTTTTGAAGGGCTTGTTCCAGCTGATGGCAATGCAGTATCTCCAGCACTGTCCTGAGATGCTGGAGAACAAGGTAAATGGTCAATCAATGTTAAATTGGCAGGATTCACTTCACAGCTTCCTTCAAGTATGGTTCTTTTTACGTCACCAGAACTTTTGGTGCTCACAACTTCTGATGCAAGAGCACAGGGACCATGTGATGTTTCAGGTTTATGATTGGGAGTTCCACCTGACGATGAAAAACTTGTAACTGGTGGCAAACTGCCAGCAACACGTGTCACCCTGATAAAAGACATTAAATGGAATATAATAAAATTCTCAAAGCCACATATCATAATATAAAATTCAGGATGCCACATAACAAACAGATATCATACCATGAAGCTGCCCCATGTAGTGTATTGGATCTTCCAGCACCACTTTCCGCATATGAACTGCTATCCCAGTTCATTATATTCTGCTGGAAAGCAATAGTAAGGATATTTTAATTAGAGAGCACACTGGGGGAGTAAAATACAGTAATACAATATGGTTTGTAGATTTCATTTATTTGAACTTTACTGAACTGGAGATCATTCCCTATTTTAAGTTCATAATGATAACATCAGATTATAGAATATAATTATCAGTCCTACAAGAATATATAGTCCCCAAACGCATCACCAAAAATAACCAAATTTTCCAAAAAGGCAATGTATAATGTGAAGCCTTACGTTAGAAGTTTTGGAATCATGTTTGGCTGTCAATGATATGTTCCTATCAGTGCACTCATCTGCTGGGGGTGGCAAAACATTTCCTGAACGCCGATGCAAATTATTTGTAGCACCAATAATTTGTTGTACTCTACTCCTTTAAAACCATAATGAGGTAATATAAGTAAGATAGAGGTATATATGAATAGCAGAGGAACCAACGGTATCAGGCAAGTCTTCTAAAGCAACATATTTAATGTAAGAGAGATGGAAAACTGAAGAATAGGGGGAGACCCAGTCTGGATCCCTTCAACCCCCCCCCCCCCAAAAAAAAAAAAAAAAAAAAGATATTAAAGCATGCTAGATGAGAACATATAAGGTGTAAAAAGAAAACAGAAAACTTTTGCTACCCTTGTATCATTGTTATTAAAGACATTCACAATGGACAGGAGCCAAGTGAAAGACAGCATTATCTTATCATTACATTGTGTAGCTTTAGTGCACATCCTTTAAGCAAATTAAAAGGGATCGTGATTCAAAATGAAAGACCAGATAGCAATACCTTGTAAAGGCTGAAACTAAATCGTCTTTTGTAAAACTATCTTCTTCGGAGCCAAAATCATGCAAATATAAACAGTCCGGAATGCTGCAAGGCTGGACCAATAGAAGTATTGGTCACAGAGATAATATAAGAATCTCATTTCTTGGTATACAGACTCATAAAGGAAGAACCTTTTGTGTGTACTTACCATATTTTTCAGCCATGCATGGCAATATTTTGTCGTTCCAAAACATGCCCTGTATAGGAAAACTCTTATTAATCATCAGATTGTCAACATAAAAAGCAACACGCAGAAGAAGAATAAGATATGCTTACCTCAAGGATCTACCTTCTAAGACAAAACTGTGCACTGATTGAATACAACGAACTGCTTCCTCCTCTTTTCCATATGTTATATACCTAACAAGTGAAAAAAGGCACAATTTTAACACTACAAAATATCAAATAGCTACAATATGACAGAATCCCCAATTAGGATTGTGGGGGAGGGACAGGACATTTGACAAAAAAGGCCATTGAGCTTACACACAACAGCTGTTGTTTGCAGAATGTTGAATCGCGCCTGTTGCGGTTCGAGAAATAGACACCTTCAGAACCTTTCCATACTGGCCAAAATACTCTCTTCGCTGAAGAAGCTGATAGATAGCCAAAATACACCTTAGACTCTAGAGATATATAAAAAAGAGCAACTTAAATTTAAGAATAAGTACAACAGGATTATATCTACTTTGAAATTGCAATTAGTTGCACAAAGATATGCAAGAATACTCACGGATTCATCTGCAATATTGAGAGGTAATCCAATTATATACACTAGATTCCGTTGAATGACTCTAACATTGCTTAGATGCATCCTCCCTTCAGATGTTTTTGGCTTCCCTTTATGGGACTTCAGTTTTCGCTCTGAATTCATTTCAGCCACTAGTCTGCATAGCAAAGAATGCACGGTGAATTATGAACATCAACAACTCATCAAATAGCATTTGCATAAAAGAAAGGAAACTGCAAAGTAAGCATGATGATAACCTTTCACAGTTTGCTGCCATCCCCACTATCTTTTCTTTGTCGTATGGTATACGACAAGCTGGGCAGCGACCATCAGAATTATCCTTGCCAGCCATTTCCATAATGTGGTTCCAGCACCAAACACAGATCTGTGATAATAAGAGAAAGAAAACAGATGTGAACAAAATATAATAAAAAAGTGGAAAAGTTGCGGCCCCTTCCCGCACAAAAATTAACAACAAAGTAAGATTTCGGAGCTTAAACCTCATAACCACATTTGCATGGCTTCAATTGCTGATCCGTCAAATCCATCTCCTCAGCACACAATGGGCATGTCTTCTCTCCTTTGTCGCTCATGATTGCCCTGGAGAAAACTCACCAACATTAAACATATCTTCATAAAATATAATTTAAAAAGAATCCTCCTTGAATTGGATCCCCCGTCTATAATCATGCCAACAACAAGATTTCCAAAGACCCATAAATTGTTTTTCAAAAAATCCACTCAACTCTACCAACTCTCACAGTTTATACTAGTTAAAGCATATAAAATGGCTTCTACACACCTCAGTATCATAACAAAAAGGCAATCTTTTCAATTTTCTGGGTTTTCTCAGCAACCAAACGGAGTGTTATGAAGTAAAATCCTCATAAATTCAATTAAATCTAATCAAATCATGCAACTGATGAAAAAGAAAACACTTCCTTTTCACTTAGCAACAAGGTCATCAGCAAGAAGAAGAACTACATAAAAAACAGCATATCAACTTTTGTAAAAAATAAAAATTGAAACTAATCAATCTAACAAAAATCATACATTTGTACATCCAAACCCGAATCAGGATCCGAAAAATCAGAATTTAATTTCAAGATGTGTAAAGCAAGAGATGGATTTCTCAATTTGTAGATACTACTTTTCCTTTTAGGTTTAACGATCTAGACTACTACTATTATTATTAAGAAAAAGAGCCAACAAAGATTGGATCTTAAATAATTAGAGATAGAGCTCAGGTCGGCCAAAGAAATGAAGAAAAAAAACAAAAGAAGAGAAGAGAGTGATTACTTTGTTTTGAGGTACGGCACGGGAATAGAGGATAGAGAGAGGCTTAACAGTGAGGAAGATAAAAGCAGAAGTGGAGCAAGGAATCTGTGCTTTGAGCTTGTGTGTGTGAGGGAGGGGGAGAGAGAGAGAGAGAGAGAGAGAGAGAGGGCGACCTTTGGATAAAAGTGAAAGCCACAAACAAGAGTGTGTGTAGGTGAGTGTCCGTGTTTTTATTTTATTTTATTTTTTTATTTATGGATAAACGAACGGACGGACGGATTGGCGTGTCGTGTGGTGATTTTGTTGTTGATGGATGGATGAATGTTGATGCGCTTGTGGTTTATATACCATGTTCATACCAAACCATTGTTATTAAACTTGTATGCGACTACACACGTAGATTTGAGATCCGGTTATATGCATTATTCAAGCTACTTTGAGCTTTTTTTAATTATTCAATAAAAGGAAGGAAGTAAGTGTTGGGATTGTTTTTTAGATGTTTTTTAAAGTATTTTTTATTTAAAAATATAATAAAATAATATATATTTTTTATTTTTAAATTTATTTTTGATATTAGCATATTAAAACAATTTAAAAATATTAAAAAAATATTTTAAAGCAAGAAAAATATTTGAGTACCATATTTATTGCTTTTCAATTATTCATATTTAGATTATTGGTAAACCTACCCAATTTGTTAACCGAATATGCAATATTTAGTCTTATGTAATTCATATCATATATCAAGCTCTCAATCATCTGAGAATGTTTTAATTAGTATATTCTTTCACCTTTATTTTTGGACAAATATACACTTATGTCTATTAGTGTTTTGATAATGTTGTTATTACTTTTAGAAAATTTGTCAAAATTTTTCTCAATATAATAAGATCGGGATAATACAAATCCATCGTATGTCCTGTTAATTTTTATTCTTAGTATAACATCTGCAATACTCAAGTCTTTCATGTCAAACTTATTAATTAATATTTTCTTAGAATATTTGATCATGTAATCATTGATATCTAAAATTAACAAATTATTTATAAAGAGACATATAATGACATCACCTTTATATGTGTCTTTTACACAAACACATTTATCAATTTTATTGATTATAAATCATTTGATAGCATAACCTAGTTCAAGTCATTATCTAGGTGCTTTTTTCAAATCATAAAATGACTTGACAAACTTATAGACTTTCTTTTTTATCCTTTAATCACAAACCCATTGGGTTGTTTTAAATAAACCTTTTTGTTAATGTCACAATTTAACAAAGTTATTTTTTATCCATTTTATGAATTTTGAGCTCGTTAATAGTTGTGGTGACTATTGATATTCATATAAAAGTTATTGTTGACATAAGTAAATAGTGTCAAATAGTCCATATCTTCTTATTATTTGAATCCTTTAGCAACATGTCTTATTTTATATATATTAATAGTTTCAATAACTTTCATCTTTTTTTAAAATATCCACCTATGACCATGATTTACTTCTAAATAAAAGATTCACTAGTTTCTATATATAATTGCATATAATTGATTATATTTCACTATTGATTGTCTCATATTCAATAGGAAACTTTAGGACAAGACATTATTTCAGCAGTAGCTCTAAGGTCTATTTTTTTAACAAGTATGTAAGAAAATTAGGATCAAATATTTTGATCGTTTTCTCCCTTTTAATCCTCTTTTGCTCAACTTCATCATTTTCTAATTGATGTGACTAGGCTTTAATCATTCTCTTAAGTGAACGAATTTAATGTGCTTCTTTAAATGGAAACACATCTTTAAAGAATATAGCATTTGTTGATTATATTGTTATATTAGGATGAATATCTTCAATATTTGATTTATGTATAATAAATTGATATGAACTACTATTGTAAGCATATTCACTAAAAAAAAAAAGCTTAGGAAAGATCATGGAGTAAAGCTCCTTCCCAATTGTTTTTCTGTTTTTTTCTTGGCCAAATCGACTATTATAACTCTTACAGAAAAGAGTTAAAGGAAGAAGTAGCTAGGAGAAAGAAGAAGCTAGGCTGAATAATGCCATATAAATAATGTGTTAGTTGACAGTTAGAAATAGTTAGTTACAATGAATGAATGATGAGAAGTTAGTTAGACAGTCATTAACAATATATGTAAACTAGTGTTATGATTATATGAGAATTAGACAATTATATAAGAATTCATTTTTAACTTCTCTTTTTATTTTGTTACTTTTTCTTCTTTTCTTCTCTTGTGTTTAGGCTTATTAAGGTTATGCCTTAACATTTGGTATCAAAGCTAAGTTCAGGGCCATCAATTAGAAGTGATCACTTTAAGCTTTACAAATAGTGGAAAATAACAAGTTAAAGACAATGACAGAACACTACAGGAAGTTGGGTGAACAAATATAGAGCAACTACTGAGAATGGAAAGATTTTATGATGGAAAACAAAGAACATTAGTTAGAGAAAATAAAAAAGATTGACCAAATAAACCTACAAATTAAAGCTTTGACCATTAAATTCCAGACTTTATTCAAGAATCAATTGGCAAGAAGAGAAATAAATGCTAACTTAAAAGGCATCTTGGCTACTCTAAGAACTAGAAGGATGTAGGAGTTAACAACTTTTATGAAAGCATTAAAAGTCAAAATCATAAAGATCATATGGTAGGTCACGAGCAAGGTAGAGTGAGTTATAATTCAACACTACCAAAGGTTAACATGCCAATGTTATGAGAAGATAATCCTCAATATTGGTTAAGGAAATGTAGGAAGTAATTTAAGTTTAATTTATTCTTGCACAACAATGGGTATAATTAGCTTCATACTATCTTGATGGCAAGGCAGAAGTATGGTACAGGGGGTTTATATGTGGGAATGAATCTTTGATTAATTAAAAAGAATTCTCTCAAACTATTAATAAAAGATTTGGGAAGAAAAATTACATCGTGAAAGAGTTCAGCAAGTTTGTGCAAGAAAAAAATATGGAGGATTGTATGGAAAAGTTTGAAAAGGTAAAACCTTTAATGAGTGTTTTAAGCCCTTAATTGTTTAAACCATAATATGTATCCAATTTTATTAGCAGATTGAAGGATGACATTAAACCAATATTAAAGATGTTAAAACCAGTTAATTTGTTAATGGCTTTTACACAGGAAAAGTGGCAAGAGGATTTCAATAATGTTATAGCTAAAAGGAGCAAAATAATACAGAGAATAAATCATTCATTCAATAGTGGAAGACCAACATATAATTTCTCAATCAAAACTTCTAATCATTCCAAGAATGAATCACTGAAACAGTCTTTTAATAACTTATTTGAGCAAAAACAAAAAAAAAAGACTAGAACAATGCTTTCAATATAAAGATTAATACATGCCAGAACATTAATATAGTAGTAAGGGCCTGCATATGATAGAAAAAATGAAGGATGGTAACTAGGAGTTTATGGAAGTTAAAGAAGGATTGGAAGGTGAGGAAAAAAAGAGTAACAAGATTGAGAAGTTTAGGGTATTATTAAATGCTCTAGCTAAGATTTATGCTTACAACACTATTAAGGCTAAAGGTAGTTGTCAAGGAAATGATCTTATAATCCTAATAAATAGTAGCAATACTTATAGTTTTATCAATGAGTATGTAATTAAAGGATCGGATGTTGTTATTAGAAAGACTATTGTATTGGTAGTAACAGTGGTAAATAGAAATGTTATGTTATGTGATGTATAAAAACCTAGATTTACCTAGTTTATGCAAGGTTATGAATTCAAGGATGACGTAAGGATACTTAAGTTAGGTAGTGTGATGTGGTTTTGGGAGTGGATTATTTAAGAGTATATTCTTCAATACTATTTGATTTAATAAGTTGAAGTTGTCTTTTAGGAAAGAGAGTGAGATGATTGAATTAAGAAAGATAATTAAGAAAGTAGGATTACAAATGATGAAATATAGAAAAGATGCATAAGAGCTTTAATAGTGTATTTTTTAGACTAGTGGGTTAATTGTTTTTCCTTGGAAATAGCTGAAGAAGTGAAGAAACTGGTGAAAGCTGTAGAGATTAAGATATTGTTAAAGGAATTTACAGGAGTATTTGAGGAACCAAAGACATTACCCTCTTTTAAAAGGTTTAATTATAAAATTCTAATGAAGTCAAGTTGATTAGTACTTAAAAGTGCATTTTTATCAAGGTTTTATATCATCATTTTGCACTTGAAGTATCAATAACTCCTTAACTAAAGCACTTTTTATAATAACATATCTAATAATATAAGATACCTTTAATTTATGGTAAGTGTTCATCTTAAATGCAGGCCTATCACATAAATAAAAAAAATTGATTGATGAGTTGAAGTACTGAAATTAAAAGGACAAAGAGATGGCCAAACTTAGAAAAGAGACGTTGGTGCAGTCCAAACTAGAACATTATTCGGTAATCGGGTCAAATCTGGAGCTGTAGATCTCGGATTTAGGTCTATTTTATATGGATGGAAAGGTAAGACATAGGACTACAACTTTCATGAGGAGCCCAAGATTTAACAAGGCTGTTTTCAAGTCCGAATTGTAGCAACAACGAAGAAGTCCGAATCTGTCCTGCAGCCCAGACACTATTCAGTGTTCAGCCCATATCTCGAGTTCTAGAAATCCAAATGATCTCAACTTTTTACCCTAGAAAGATGAGACAATTTACTAGAACTTTCATGTTGCAGTCTATTCAAATTATGACATTATCAATGACATTTTTGGCAGACAAGAAGATAAGAATTGTCATCAAGTCAAGATGCGGCCACCCATTCATCAATTAGTCAACAAATCAATAGTTCTGAATTTTGGCCTATAAAAGGAGGCATTTGCCATGTATTTAGGCATCTTGGTGTTCAGATCAAGATCATGCTCTTGCTCTCTCTTTTGTAATACTTAAGTTTTGTTTATATTAATCTCTTGTTTATGCCTTTCATTTCCTTTTCTTTACTTAGTTAACTTCTTTCTCATTTATGTTCTTATCTTTTTTATTTATGTTTCTTTCTTTCATTATGTCTAGCTAGGTTAATTATGTCAAGGTGAAAAGGGTACACTAATGGTGTAAGAATAAGTATAATATAAACTTAACATGGACCTTAATGTTGGATACTAACATGCTTTATATTTGTTTTCTTGTTCACTTTTAATACTTTGCTTGTTAAATGGTTAATCTAGATTTATTTTGTATAACACTTGGTACAACAAATACTTGACACTTTCATAGCCCATACTGTATGGTATAACCGACATCTGAGCTATGAAAGGAACTTGATTTGTTGTTAACATAAGTTATAATCATAAATGCCTGACAATATTTACAAGTATTAGCATTATTCGAATAAGATAACTAATGTAATCATGTTAACAATTTATAATCTGATTGGAACCTTCTTTGTGTGTGGTTTCTAATTGAATAATAAGAGTTTATACTATACTTGTTTGAAATACCTTTAGTAGATCCTCTAACCTTGACATTTATTGTTATCATTGTTTAATCCTTACGTTAATCTTCCATCTCAAGTTCTCATCAACTTCTTCTTCTTCTTAATCTTTATTATTATCATTATTAATAGTATTATTGGTATTATTATTATTAGTACTACTATTACTATTGTTAGTATTACTACTACTACTAGTATTATTATTATTGTTGTTGTTGTTGTTGTTATTGTTATTGTTATTATTATTGTTGCTTATAATTTATACAATTAACCTCCCTGTGGTTCAACTCCGGTCTTGCTGGGTTATTTATTACTTCTACACTCCTGCACTTGGGAGAAGATATCAATCTTTTGGTCGTGTCACAAGTCCATATCCTGTGAACATCAAACCTTATAACATCAAACCTTATAAAAGCTCCTTTATTCAAAATGGTGAGATAAAGAAATTGGTTATAGAGATGCTCTTGAATGGAATAATCCAGCATAGTGTTAATCCATTTGCTCCACTAGCACTACTTGTAGAAAAAAAGATAACACTTGGAGATTTTACATAGATTACAAGTAACTCAATAATTTAACTATAGAAACAAGTTCGTTATTCCTCTCATTGATGATCTCCTAAATGAATTTTATGGTTTCAGATTCTTCTCCAATTTAGACTTAAGGTCTAGTTGTCATCAACTAAGAATGAATGAAGAAGACATTGAGAAGACTACATTTAGAACATATAAAGGCCATTGCGAGTTTAGAGTAATACCATTTGGATTAACAAATGCTTTCGTCACATTCTAGACATTGATGAATATAATACTAGAACCTTTTCTAAAGAAGTTTTTCCTAGTATTTTTCAATGAAATATTGATTATAACTCTACTCTTAAATCACATGTTGATCATTTAAGACATGTTCTGGAGATTTTAAGTGTTAACCATTTGTTTACAAAGAAGTCCAAATGTGCATTTGATAAGCAACATTTCCAGTATTTAGAGATGTGATTTTAGTGGAAGGAGTTGTAACTAATACACAAAAAAAATCGAGGTAGTGAGAAATAGGCCTACTCCATAATCCTTAAAAGAGCTTAAAAGATTTCTAAGTCTTGTTAGTTATTACATGAAGTTTATAAGAAAATTTAGAGTCATTTGCAAACCTTTAATATATTTGCTAAAAAAAGAACAATTTTGGTTGGAATGAGAAGGTTCATGAGGTTTTCATGCATCTTAAGAAAGCACTTTGTGAAGCTTTAGTGTTAGCTTTATCTGACTTCAATAAGAGTATTGTCTTAGAAATAAATGCTTGTGATTATATAGACTAGTCAAAAAGGGAGGCCTCTAGCTTTCTTCAGTAAAGCTTTAAGTCTTAAGCATATAGGGTTATTTATTTATGAAAAGGAATACTTGGCAATTCTCATGGTAATAGAAAAATGGAGACATTTTCTTGAACAAGAACAATTCATAATCCAGACTAATCATGGAAGTTTGAAATACCTTTTAGATAATAAAAAATCATACTTTAATTCTAAAGAAAAGGCTAGCTAAGCTACTTGGATTCATATATTTTCTAAAAAGAATTGTTTAAAAAACTTGGAGTTATTTGGATTGATGATTACATCGTATCACCCTCAAACAAATGGATGAAGCAGTGCTTAAAGACCTATCTTAGTTATATGACCATGCATAACCTTAAAAAATGGTATTTGGGGTTGTCCTTAGCACAATTATGGTATAACATTAGTTTCCACTAAGTCAAAGAAATAAGTCCATTTCAAGCTCTCTATGGTTATCTCTATCATCACAGAGAAACGATTAATCAAGAATCAACTTCAGTGGTTGTTCCGAAAGAGTTAATATAAAGATGAGTCAATATAGATTATGTGTTTAAGGCACAACTAGAGATAGTCATGCATATGATGAAATAGTGAGCTAATAAAAGCAAGTTAGAAAGAGAATTTCCATAAGATGATTGGGTTTTTTTTTTATATTATAGCCTTATAAACAGGGGAGCGTGGCTTTAATAAAGAATCTTAAACTTAATCCAAAGTATTATAGACCTTATCAGATTAGTAAGAAAATGAGGGCAATAACTTATCAGATTAGACTATCTAAGGGAAACTTGATACATCTTGTATTTCATGTCTCTCTACTTAAAAAGTAAATGGGGGAGAAGGTTGTAGTGTCCATTAGTTTACTAGTAATTAACGAAGTGGAAGGATGAAAGTTTTTCATGTTGTAGGGTTGGATAGGAAATTGATGAAAAAAGAAATAGGGCAGCAGTAGCTCGTCTGATTCTATATTTAAGTTTATTTCTAGAAGATGTCATATGAGAGGATCTTGAAGAAATCAATGCTAATTTCCTGAGTTCAAAACAGATTCTTAAGGATTCGAGGAAATTTTTAAGGACAAAAATTTATTCAAGGAAATAATATTATTACAACTCGTAAAAAAACTAAAGAAAAAAGCTAAGCTTAATAATGCCACATGAATAATATGTCAGTTGATAATTAGAAATAGTTAGTTACAATGAATAAATGATGAGAAGTTAGTCAGTCAGTCATTGATAGTGTCGATATATCAATGTTGAGATTACGTGAGAATTAAGTAATTATAAAAGAATTCATTTCATTTCTAACTTCTCTTCTTATTCTGTTACTTCTTCATGTCTTCTTATCTTGTGTTCTAAGGCTTGTTAAGGCTAGGCCTTAACACTGATATAATTAAAAAAAATGTGTTAATTTCTCCTAAATATGTAGCAATTCTTTAAAAGAAAGAAAAAAAATCCAGCCTCTTTTAAATTTTTCTTTTCCTTACACCACTTTCTCTCTCCCTCATACTTATCCTACTTAATGATAAACACAAAAATAGAAGACCAAGACTTACTGAAAAAATACATTAATTATCTTTGCCCATATTCATCTATTTCTCAATCTTCACTTTCCATCGAATTTTGCAAAACCAATCACCAACTCTTTCTCTAAATCACTAGACCCATCACCTTTTCTATGTTAAAGAAAAGACAGGGTTTTTTTTTTGTCTTTAAATACTAATCTCTTTAAGCAAAAAAAGGTGGGGAAGGAGTCAAATTTCTCATAACAAAAAAAAAAAAAAGCTTTGAGTAGATGAAGACATAAGTAACACAAAAATAGAATAAGAGGATTTTGTAACTCAGGGTTTCTATTTTAATTTTTTTATGTATGATTTTTTGTTAATTCTTAATCTGCTGGTTTTTTCTACAACATATTGAGATAATGGATTTATGTAAATATAGCTATTATAGAACCTCAGGTTCTCAAATTCAAAGTTGTGAAATCTACAGGCGTTTATCTCTTCATTAACAAATATCAGTTGAAGAGTGAAGAATTGGGAAAGAGTTTTGGATGGTTGATATATTTTGGTTGTTAATTATTTTTATTATGTTGAGGAAATTGAAAAAAAAATTGTGTCTTTGCAGGGTCTTAATCTTCTTTACTCTCTGCCAATTTTTCTAGGTAAATGACATGTAAATTTTTGTTTTGTTTTTCATTTTGTGTTATGGATTTACGAGGAAGGTTTCCTTCTGGGTAAGGCTTTTGAGTTGTTAATGGTTTGAATCTTGGTTTTGTGTTTCCAAAGGTAACTTAAGCTTTTATTTCACTTGGGTACAATATATTAAGTATGCACTTTATTTAATGTTGTGACTAATGATGGAAAAAACTTGCGGGCTTGGTTTTGTTTGTTCTTAATAGTTTGGTGTGATTGATTGTTCTTTCATTAACAAAATGAATGTATCTAATGAGAATAATATAATGAATTTATTGCTTTTAAACATAAAATGTCATATCTTTTTTCAAGATCTAACATGGATTTTTGTTGTTTGTTCTTAATAGTTTGGTGTGATTGATTGTTCTTTCATTAACAAAATGAATGTATCTAATGAGAATAATGTAATAAATTTATTGCTTCTAAACATAAAATGTCACATCTTTTTTCAAGAACTAACATGGATTTTTGTTGTTTTTTCTTAATAATGTTAGGAAGACTAGAGATGGGTAACAAAAAGATTAGCAGTAGATTAATGGGTAGAACATGAGATCTTTGATTGTGTTGAATCAAGATTTTATTGGAAGACAACAAGTATACCCTTGCATTGTTAATATGAAAGGGTCGCAATATTTTTTTTCTTGTTCTTGATATGAATTTTTAAGTTTTGGTGTTGGCATTCTGTTGATTTGTTTTCTTATTCCTTTTTGAAGAAAATGGTTATTGTTTTGTGCATGGAAGCCATGGGTTTGTGAAGGACATTACAAATTACAAGGTTAAAAATAATAACCCCTACTTCATTTTCTTTATATTTTTTTTTGTCGGTAAGATGATAGGAAATAGAAGAAAATCAAATTTGAATCATAGATCTTAGAAGAGAAAATAACAATCGATATGCAATTATAAAATTCTTATTTTATTTGACAAATTTCGGGTTCCCAAATGTCATACATGCAATGGAAACAATAAAACAAAATTATTCGAGAGTCCTTAAGATCCTGTTAGATAGATTTAGAGTTGTTTAAGAATTTATCACTTGAAGATCTGATCTTCGTTTGCTTTAATTAATTTTTTAAAGGTTAGGTTGTCGCAAACCATAAGTCGTCTAATTATCTGGCCTCCAACAGTAATGTGCACGAACCACCAGTGAAAAATCTCCTGAATCCCTATTTAGGAGAGAGTGATTGCTATGCTTAGAGTGATAGCTCTCTATTTTGTGACTTACATAGTTTTTCTGTCAAACAGACAACCTCTAAAAAATAAAAGGCATAGCTTACTATTTATAGGAAAATCTGAAAAACCTTATAAATTGGTAAAATATCAATTTTCCCCCTGAATAATATCCATAAATTAAGTCAGGATAATTTTAGAAATTAACTAAATCAAGTCCTTAATTTTTCTAGGTCTAGAAATATAATTCATGTATTAATTATATTCTAGTTCTTAATTTCTAAAATACATTTTAATGAAATCATACTTAATTTAATTATTCTAGTTTAATTTTTAACTAATTGTTCTTAATATATATGACCATTAGGTTCCTAATATATTAACCCAAATATAAATTATAAATATAATTAAATAAACTGAACAATTTAATCTATTATTAATTCAACAATTAATTTAATTTATATTTGAAGATTAGGTGCATTATCTAGCAAAGTGTCATGATCTCTCAATTATTAGAAAAGTCATTGGTGGTTTGACTTTACTTTTCATGATCGATTTCTCAATGTAATTACTATCATTTCATCAATAATGTTTCGATTTAATATTAACGCATAAAGTATGTGATACAACCATATTATTCGATAGTTTCACCCACATTTAACAAGTGTTTTGCCTATGTTTTATATATAAAATGCCTTGATATTCTTTGTTTTATGTTATGAAGGCACTTTTGGATAAAAGATGCAAAAGGAGTAAATTGAAGGTAATTAGCGTATTTGACCTTCAGTCGATGTTTTATGCAAAACATGAGCTCTAAAGGTCAAAATGAAGTGATTTCAGTGGCATTAGAAATCTAACATCCATACCTTTCTGAAAATATAAGGCAAGAAAAATAAAAAAAGAAAGAGCATAGAAATCGCAGCCTTCAAAATCAAACCTTGCAATCTGCTAGTGTTGACCTTCGGTCATTCCGACTTGAATATCTTGAGCAAAAGAAGCCCATTTCATGCAAACTTAATTTTTTTTGGATTCCTAAATCAAAGACCTATCAACGTATCAAATCTCAACAAAAAACAATCTCATATAAGGGAGATATGATTTTTCTAAGATGAAAAATGAATTTTGTCAGCAAATAGGTTTTGTGAAGAAATGAGTCGAAATTATGTCCCGAGGCATCCAAACCGACATCCAAGTTTTTATTTCAGAAATTTAGCTCCTCTAAGTCAAATCTTGAAGATTTCATGCAAGGTTATTTCTCTTTTTTTAGAAAAATAGTTATTGAAGTATTTAAATGTAAATTGTCTACTCAAGGGAGGATTATTTTGTAAAATAAAAACTAGGGTTTCCTAGGGTATAAAAAGAAAGAGAGAAGGAAAAGAGGAAAAGAGAGGGGGACGGCCAAAAGAGAGGAACACAAACCCTTTCTCCCAGAAACCCGAATTCATGCATTCTTCTTTCTTTTTGGTTAGTTGTTTAATAGACATGTAAGTCTGAACTCTTTTTCTTAGTTGCAAGGACACGAAAACCTTTGGATTTTAAGAACTATGAGATTTATTTTACCTTTTCTTTTTAGTTTATATGATGAATATGTTTGTTCTCTTATGCTTATTTTTCCTATGATTGTTTATTTTAATTGCTAGAGCGGACTCAAAGTTATTATTGTAGACAATCTATTGCTAAGTTTGATATCAAAACCGGAGTTGTGGTATATGAACTTATGAAGCAACTGAGTTTAATAATTGTAGTGAATCTATGTTATTAACCTTAGGGAGAAAATTTGAACAAATCAAACATAAACTACAGACAGTCATGTTGTCAAGATTAATCAATTTATCCAGTTCTTAAGGCTGCCATTCAGTTAAATTACTAATGTAGACGCTGTGGTTGTTTGATGGTTAGGATTAGTTATACAGCGGGTCTGTTAACTAATCAACATAGAAAAGATAAACATTCAGAGTATAAATTGACGTTTCGTTTCAGTGATCAGTTTTGATTTCTGTAGGTGGATGTTCACTTGCGACCAAGGTTTGATTTTCTTAATAAATTTCAATTTTATTTGATTTAGCATTGATTGCTTCATTCTGTTTACTTTTTCTTTAGTTTACATAACCTCCAACCCCCCCTAAATTGCATATCATATGGCATAACAATCTGAACTAGACCTTCCTCATAGTAGCGACCCCTTGCTTGCTATATACTATCTTGTGTGTTGTGTTTTAAGTTTGGGTAATTAATTTGTGCGACCGCGACATCGCAACAGTATATCTACATAATAGTTATTGATCTTTGAATAAGATTTAAGACCGTTTTCAAATTTCATTCTATATTGGCCAATAATTTCTCAGTCAATACTATTTAAGAACATATAAAATATTTTCTCTAATTCACATAGGGTGATAAACCATCTATTGATCACTCAAGTACCTTTATATAGTTCATGTTATACCCAATGTCTACCCTTTTGTTACATAGATTAAGATAATATATAACAGGATCAAAATATAACATTTTTTTTATATATGATAACTTAGTGATTTCAAGTCTAAGAATCACTTACATGACCATCGTGTGAGCCTTTCGATAGACATAAGTGATCTTTCCATATAAAATTCTCACGCGAGTCAGTTTAGTGTACATGTCTTATGACAAGCATCTATATATTAATTTTAGATATCCTATATACCTTACCTTATAAGAATAACTACTTCATTTTATAAAAAAAAATAACATAAAATGTATCAATCTCTACAACTCTAATAAGTGTACAGTATTTAAGAGAGCATCGACTATGAACATTTTAGAAACAATGTTTTGATGCAATAAGAATCTCATAATTATAACAACTTTATAATTTTCTTTATAAAGCATTTTTATCCCATAAACTTTATCTTTACTCTAGATTCATTAATCTAATATTATATAAATATTAAAGATAAATTAAGCCTTTATTAATAATAAATATGTATTTACATGGATATAATAATGTCACATGTAACTAACCGATTGACTACATGACATATTAAACTAACAATCTTTCACTTGCACTAAAATTAATCGCTTATGTTTCTAATACCATATTGTTCCATGTAGCATTAATGCTTCTACATGGATAGTGACTTAGTAAGAAGATCTTTTAGATCTTCTTTGGTGGGTAGTCAATCTATCTTTACATCTTTCATTTCATTGATTTATCAAATCAAACGGAATTTCTTAAGGCTATGTTTGTTTCCTGGAATTCACTTTCCGGGAAAACCACTTTCCAAACTTTCTTGTGTTTGTTTGCCATTAGAAAAGTTGGTCAACGAAAAACACTTTCCAGTCAAAGGAAAATTTGGCTTGGTTTCTAGGAAAATTTGGGCGGAAAACACTTTCCGGAAGTTGTGAAAAATTTAGAAATGTCATATTATTTGCTGATTATATCAAATTTGATCCTCAAACTTTTGATTGCTATATATATATATATATATATTTTGTTTTGAATATTTATTTTTCAATTTCATCTCTTAAAATTTAATTTTTATATTAACTTTGGTCCTCATTTTATAATTGTTATTTGCTTTTCCTTTATCATTTTTTTATTGAAATTTTTTATGTATCAAATTTGGTCCTCATTCTTTTGATTGTTACTTTTTTTTTGAAATAATTTATGAAATGTTAATTATTATTATTTTAATTTCTTCATCTTTCATTTTTTTATTTTTTAGATTTGATTTTTATTATTTTGATTATTATTTATTTTATTTGAGATAATTTATAAAATTATATTTTTTTTCAATTTCATTTTCATTCAACTTTTTAATTTGTAAGATTTGTCTTCATTATTTTAATAAACTTGAGAAAAATAAAACATTAATAAGTTATTTTCCAGTTCATTTTCCATGACATAATCAAACACTGGAAAGTGTTTTCCAACTTATTATTCATTACACTACCAAACATCGAAAAATAATTCACTTTTCAGGAATTCATTTTTCCAGAATTCACTTAAAAAAACTACTTTTCAGCAAACAAACGGAGCCTAAGTACTAGTTCAGATCATTGATGAGACTTTGGTTCATTTACATATGTAATGACTCTATTATTATCACAGTACAGGGCAACTAGATCAACAATGTTAGGGACCAATCTAGTTCATTGATGAACTTTTTAATCCAAATAACCTTTTTATTTCCTCAAACATGGTGGTGTACTCTTATTCAGTTGTAGAATCAATTGTGCTTTCTTGTTTGGAACTCTTTCAACTCAGGGCATTACCATTTAGAGTAAAACATATATTGACTGATATTTATTATTTTTCTAACATTTCATTGAAAAAATCTTAATTCAAATTTTGAACTTCTAGTTTATCTTTTTCATTGATGGATTATATAGTCAAGTATAGGATACCATTTCCATCATATCTCTTTCAATCTATGTCTTAGAACATATGTCTTTGAAGGGAGGTATTTCATGCAAAATAGATAAGAAACCAATCTTAAATTCTTCTATGCTAAGCTATTTTAGCATCTAGTTTATATGTATGGATTGAGACAATCTATGTAACTTTTTAGATCTATCTTTTTATATCTCTATATCCAATATAAAACTTTACTGATTAAAGTAAAGATATGTCATTTTTTAACAATAATATGTCATCTACATATAATATTAGGAAAACGACATAACTCTCACAAACCTTTTATAACATAAGGGTTATCTATATTTTTTATGAATTCAAATCTATTGATTATACCATCAAAATTGGATATTCCTACTCTTTAAAAATTGTATTATACATTTATACATTGTTTTTCATGTTAGTCTTTCTCTTAAAAAGCCACTTATATCCACGGGGTTTTATCCCTTTAGATGGATTAACCAAGTTCCAAACTTGGTTAGTACATAAAGTTCATAGCTTCAAGTCATTTCTTGGAATAAATATCATATACTTCTTTCAAGTAATTGATAGGCTCATTAATCATGAGCAACATGTCATTCACAACTTCCATGAGAGGTCCTTATCTCATTGTTCCAAACTTTGTGTTTCTTAAGGTTCAGGCTAAACATACAATAATTTAGCCTTAAGAATATATATTTTATCCAGATGCAGTTTTCTAAGAGGTGTAGAGAATCTCATTCCCTTTTAGATAATCCTTAAAATATTTGATCAAATATTAACCATCTCGATCCATCAAAGTTTCTTTATATGTATTCTAATCTGTATTTCAATTTTATTTAAGTTTATATTGAACCTAGGCATTTTAAATGTAGGTATATACAAACCATTCGTATAATTACCAGATTTATAAAAACATCATTCTTATAAATGAATAATATTTGTCCTCGATAATAAATTTAAATTCATTTAATACTAAATAAAATGGAAACAATATCTTAAAATACTAGAATAAAATAACAATTATAAAGTTCTACTATTAGCCCATTATACAAAACAAATTAACTAGTTATTACAGCTAATGTAGCAGCCCTTGCTTCATTACTAAGTCGTTGATCTATTTTGTCTTTTACTAATCTTTTACTTTTCTTTAGTTTCTGCATGCAATTGCAAATATGAAAACCATATTCGGGTTTCCAATACAAAAAACTATAATACAAAGTAGTAAGATAGTTTTCAATTATAGCCAATTAAGCAACAAGGCCTTTTTCCTTCTTAAGAGTCCCTTCAATAGTCTTAAGCATATTAAGCAATTCTGACAATGTAATATCCAACTTGTTCATGTAATAGTTCATAATGAATTGCAAAACGTTTTGGGGTAATGACTGTAAAACCATGTCAACAATTAACTCTTGGTCTATGACAAAACCCAATTAGCCCAATTTCTCATTATAACCAATCATTTTCAAAACATGGGTGTTCACTCAAGAACCCTGATTAGTACTTAAAAGTGCATTTTTATCAAGGTTTTATATCATCATGTTGCACCTGAAGTATCAATAACTCCTTAACTAGAGCATGTTTTATAATAACAGATTTGATAATATAAGATAGCTTTAATTTATGGTAAATGTTCATTTTAAATACAGGCATATCTCACAATTCAAATGATTGATTGATGTGATTAACTATTGAAAGTGAAAGGACAAAGAAATGGCTAAGCTTAGAAAGGAGATGCCGATTCAATTCAAATTGGAACACTGTTAAGTTATTGGGTCATATCTGGAGCTGTAGATCTTGGATTTCAACTTCATTTATATGAATGAAGAGCTAAGAAATAGGTCTACAATGTTCATGAATAGTGTAAGACCCAAATCTGCCGTTTTCAAATTCAAAGTTTGGCCATAAAAGAGAAGTCAGAATCTGTCCTGTAATCCAGCCCAAACATTGCTTAGAGGTTTGCCCATATCTGGAGTTCTAGAAGGCCAAATGACGTGAAATTTGGTGGGTGGAAGGAAAAGACAATTTCCAACAACTTTCATGAATAAGTTTTCTTAAATTCTGATGGTAACAATGACATTTCATCCAGACAAGAGCTTGAGGTCTATCCACCACGTCCACCAACAGCACTACTCAGTAGTTTAGCCATATCTCGCGTTCTAGCGATCCAAATGCCCTGAAATTTTATGGGTGGAACGATAAGATGATTTCCAACAACTTTTATGAAGAATACTTTGTCAAATTCGGAATGGATCAATGTCATTTCATCTAGCCAAAGTGTTTGAGTGCTACTGTCCACCAAGTCCACTAAATCAATAGTTGGCCACTACATCAATAATCAATTACCAAATGAATAGTTCTGAATTTTAGCCTATAAAAGGAGGCATTTGCCATTCATTTAGCAATCTTGGTTCTAAGATCAAGATCATGTTCTTGCTCTGTCTTTATTGTTCTATGCTTAAGTTTTATTTTCATTAATCTCTTGTTTATACTTTTCATTTCCTTTACTATACTTAGTTAACTATGTTCTTATCTTGTTTATTTATGTTCTTCTTCTTTATTATGTCTAGCTAAGTTAATTATGTGAAGGTGACAAGGTTTCACTAATGGTGTTAGAATAAGTATAATATGAACTCAACATGGACTTCAATGCTTAAATCCTAAACAATTTGCTATTAACATGTCTTATCTTTTTTATCTTATCAATCCTTAATACCTTGCTTGTTAAATGGTAATCTAGATTTGTGTTGTATAACACCTGGTACATCAAATACTTGATCCTTCATAGTTTTCAGCCGACATCGTTATTATGAGAGGAACTTGATTTGTTGTCAACATAAGTTAGCATCATGAATGCTTGATAAAATTTGTAAGTATGGTATTATCCAAATAAGATGATTAATATGATCATGTTGATAATTTATAAAGAGTTTATATTTTACTTATCTCTAATTCTATTAGTGAACCCTCTAACCTTGACATTTGTTTTTATCATTGTTTAATCTTCTTTAATAATCTTATATCTCAAAGTCCGCTTTAAATCATCATCATCATCATTGTTGTTGTTGTTGTTGTTGTTGTTGTTGTTGTTGTTGTTGTTGTTGTTGTTGTTGTTATTGTTGTTATTATTATTATTATTATTATTATAATTTATATAGCTCACCTCCCTGTGGTTCGACCCCGGTCTTGCCGGGTTATTTATTACGGTGACACTCTTGCCCTTGGGATAAGACATCAACTCTTTGATCGTGTCAAGTTTTTGGCACCGTTGCTGGGGAGGTAAATTCTTGTATAAATTATAATATTTATTTTATTTTTATTTTTCACTTCTCTTGTATCTAACTTTTGTTTCTTTTGTTTTGTTTCTTTTTCTCTTGTTTTCTTCTTCCTTTTATTCTCTTCTTACACGTGCATGAGAGTTTGGTCACGTACATTAAGTGGTAGACTTTGTAGGGTATCCTCATTATTTTCAGAAAATATGGCTGAAGAAGATAACCAATCACTTCATAATAAGAATAATCGAGTTAGAACACTAAGAGACCACATGAATCCAACAAGAACAAGCGCACCCTCATGTATAGTCTTCCCTCCTGATGCATCTCACTTTAATTTTAAGCCAGACATTATTCAACTTTTACCTTCTTTTCATGGCTTAGATCTAGAAAATTCATACTTGCATTTGCGAGAATTTGAAGAAGTCTGTAATACCTATAATGACTTAAATTGTAGCATGAACACCATCAGATTAAAGCTTTTTTCTTTTTCATTAAAAGATAAAGCTAAAACATGGCTACAGAATCTTAGGTTAGGATCCATTCGTGCTTGGGATGAAATGCAACAACAATTTTTAAAGAAGTTTTTTCCATCTCACAGAACAAACTCTTTCAAAAGACAAATTACCACTTTCACTCAAAAACCAGGAGAAATATTTTATCAATGTTGGGATAGGTATCGAGATTTGCTTAATACTTGCCTTCATCATGGTTTTGAAACATGGAGATTGGTTTCACATTTTTATAAAGGGTTAACACCTAAAGATAGGCAAATGGTGGAATTGATGTGCAACGAAACTTTTGAAAATAAACACCCTGATGAAGCAATGGAGTACCTAGAATTGCTAGCTGAAAATGCTCAAATTGGGACACTACAGGTAGTTATGAGGCACCAGGTAAAACTCAACCTCATACATCTAGTGGAGGTATGTACAACCATAGGGAAGATCATGACTTCCAAGCCAAATTTGCATCTTTAGCTTGAAAAGTTGAGGCACTTGAATTTAAAAAGAATGGTCAATTAAAATCTGTTCAAGACATTGTGTGTCAAATCTGTGAAACGAATGAACATACAACCAATAACTGTCCAACTTTGCTTTCTTTTAAGGAATGCCTCTATGAACAAGCCCATGTTTTAAACAGTTTTCAAAGGCCCAGTCATAACCCATATTCGCAAACATACAACCCTGGTTGGAGAAATCACCCAAATTTGAGTTGGAAGAGTGGTAACAATAATGCATAAACTCCACAGCCACCGTTTCAAGGACCTCATAATTTCTAAAATTCTCATGGATATGCACCTCCTTATGCTCCACCTCCTAGAAGAAATCTTGAGGAAACATTGCATGCATTCATTAAAAAGCAGGAGACAATCAACACTCAAAATGCTCTCGGTTTCCAAGAAAAGGAAGTTTCCACCGAACAAGGAGAAAAGCGGGGATCAAGTCAAATCAGTCATCACTCTTCGTAGTTGTAAAGTTATTGAAAAACCCACTCTTGAATCTTGTGAGAAAGACAAGCTAATCTCCGACGGTAAGGAAGGGGTTGAATCTGAACATTGTAAAGAAAAGATTGATTTCCCGCCAGCACTTCCATTTTCTCATGCCATGACCAAACAAAGGAAAGTCAATTACAACTCTGAAATCTTTGAAACATTCAAACAAGTAAGGATCAATATACCTTTGTTAGATGCTATTAAACAGGTACCTTCTTATGCTAAATTTTTAAAAGATCGCATGCAAAGGTGAAGAGAAAACTGAATGTGAAAAAGAAAGCCTTTTTAGCCGAACAAGTAAGTGCCATTCTTCAGAACAATAATGCTTTGAAATATAAAGACCCTGGTTATCCTAAAATTTCTTGCTTTATTGGAGAACATAAAATTGAAAGAGCTTTACTTGATCTTGGAGCTAGTGTAAATTTACTTCTATATTCAGTCTTTCAAAGTCTCAATCTAGGTGAGTTAAAATCAACTTCTGTAACTCTTTTACTTGCTGATAGATCTGTAAAAGTGCCTAGAGGAATAGTTGAAGATGTGTTAGTACAAGTTGATAAATTCATTTATCCTATGGATTTTATTGTCTTGGATACAAAACCTGTTGAAGCATGTAATTCAATTCCTGTTATTTTAGGACGTCCATTTCTTGCAACTTCTAATGCATTGATTAATTGTAGGAATGGACTGATGAAGTTATCATTTGGAAACATGACATTGGAGATGAATATTTTCAACATTTGCAAGTAACCTGGAGATAATAATGATTTACAGGAAGTGGACTTTATTGAAAATTTAGTTCATGATCAATTTGAAACTATTTTCAGTGAAATTGAGTTTAATGAATTTGAGAATTTGCAAATGGTTTATTTTCAGGAAGAATCAAAGGCAAGTAATTGGAGACCATAAATTGAGGAATTGCCATCACAATCAATTGAGTCCATACCTTCTAGTGTTCAACCACCAAAACTTGATTTGAAGTCGTTACCATTCAATCTCAAATACTCATTTTTGGGAGAAAATGAAACTTTTCCGGTAATAATTTCTTCCAAACTTAATACACATCAAGAAGGTAAGTTATTACAAACTCTGAAAATGCACAAAAATGCATTAGGATGGATCATAGCTGACATAAAAGGAATTGGTCCTTTGATTTGCACACACAGGATTTATTTAGAGGAAAATGGTAAACCTTCTAGAGAAATGTAACCCTCTAGAGAAATGCAACGAAGGCTTAATCCTAATATGAAAGAAGTAGTGAGAAATGAAGTCATTAAACTTTTTGATAATGGAATCATTTATCCTATTTCTGACAGCAAATGGGTAAGTCCTACCCAAGTTGTACCCAAGAAGTTTGGAGTCACTGTGATAACAAATAAGAAAAATGAGTTAATTCCAACTAGAACCATTACTGGTTGGCTGATGTGCATTGACTATAGAAAACTTAATTCAATGACTAGAAAAGATCATTTCTCTTTACCTTTCATGGATCAAATCCTAGAAAGAGTTGCAGGTCATGAATTTTATTGTTTCCTAAATGGCTATTCAGGTTATAATCAAATTGAAATTGCATTAGAAGATCAAGAGAAGACTACTTTCACATGTCCATTTGGTACTTTTGCATATCGAAGGATGCCTTTTGGTTTATGTAATGCACCAGCCATGTTTCAAAGATGCATGCTTAGCATATTCAGTGATATGGTTGAATGTTTTCTTGAAATTTTTATGGATGATTTTTCTATTTTTGGCGATTCATTTGATGATTGTTTGACTAACTTAGAAAAGGTTTTGAGCAGGTGTGAAGAGAAGAATCTTGTGCTCAATTGGGAAAAATATCATTTTATGGTAACAAACGGCATTGTATTTGGTCACATTGTTTCATCAAAAGAAATTGAGGTTGACAAATCTAAAATTGAGTTAATTGCCAACTTACCAACACCAAAATCTGTTAAAGATGTTAGATCATTCTTAGGACATGTTGGTTTTTATAGAAGGTTCATCAAAGATTTTAGTGTCATATCTATGCCATTATGTAATCTTCTAACAAAGAAGAATGTTTTTGAATGGACTGTACAATGTGAAAAAGCCTTTGTTAAACTTAAAAACTTGCTTACTTCTGCTCCTGTTATTCAACCTCCTGATTGGTCATTACCTTTTGAAATAATGTGTGATGCTAGTGATTATGCCGTAGGTGCTGTCTTAGGACAAAGAAAAGATAAGAAACCCTATGTGATTTACTATGCAAGTAAAACTTTAAATAATGCTCAAATGAATTACACTACCACTGAAAAGGAATTACTTGCAGTAGTATTTGCATGTGACAAGTTCAGATCTTATCTTGTTGGCTCACCTGTTGTTGTTTTTAGTAATCATGCAGCTTTGAAATATCTTCTTTCAAAAAAGGATTCTAAGGCTAGATTAGTATGATGGATTTTGTTACTTCAAGAATTTGATATCACAATCAAAGATAAGAAAGGCACCAAAAATGTTGTTGCGGATCATTTGTTAAGATTAACAACAGATTTGAGATCTGACAGCACACCAATTGATGACTACTTTCTTGATGAATCTTTATTTTCTGTCTCTACAATGCCTTGGTTTGCTAATATTGTTAATTTTCTTGTTTCAGGATATTTGCCAGCTCATTGGAGCACCCAAGACAAAAGAAAGCTCTTGAACGAAGTGAAGAACTTTTATTGGGATGACCCTTATTTATTCAAATATTGTCCTGATCAAATATTTTGAAGATGCATTCCTGACAGTGAGGTAAGTAGTGTCAATAAGTTTTGTCATTCTTAGGCATGTGGGGGTCATTTCTCATCGAAGAAGACAACTGCAAAAATCTTACAAAGTGGATTTTACTGGCCCACCATGTTCAAAGACACGCATGCATTCTGTAAAATTTGTGAAAATTGTCAAAAGTTGGGGTCTATTTCAAAACGTCACATGATGCCTTTAAATCCTATCCTTGTCATTGAAATATTTGACTATTGGG
Organism: Populus deltoides; assembly: GCA_015852605.2. Taxonomy (NCBI): domain Eukaryota; kingdom Viridiplantae; phylum Streptophyta; class Magnoliopsida; order Malpighiales; family Salicaceae; genus Populus; species Populus deltoides. The sequence goes on along the minus strand of CM027585.2, from coordinate 9,300,036 downwards.
GTATAGATTTTATGGGTCCATTTCCTCCTTCATTTGGTTTTGTGTACATATTGGTCGCAGTAGATTATGTTTCAAAATGGATAGAGGCAATTCCAAGTCGAAACAATAATCACAAAACAATGATCAAGTTTTTGAAAGAAAATATCTTGAGTCGATTTGGAATCCCTCGAGCCATGATAAGTGATGGTGGAACACATTTCTGCAACAAGTCATTTGAGTCTTTAATGAAGAAATATGGAATCACACACAAAGTTGCCACCTCTTATCACCCTCAAACAAGTGGACAGGTAGAACTTGCTAATAGGGAGATCAAACAGATCTTGGAGAAATCAATGAACCCTAATAGGAAAGACTGGTCTTTAAGACTTAATGATGCACTTTGGGCTTATCGAACTGCTTATAAGACATCATTAGGTATGTCACCTTATAGACTAGTCTATGGAAAACCTTGTCACTTACCTGTGGAACTTGAACATAAAGCTTATTGGGCTATTAAAGCTTTTAATTCAAATCTTGATGATGCTAGTCAACTGCGAAAATTACAAATAAATGAGCTTGAGGAAATAAGAAATGATGCATATGAAAATTCAAGAATTCATAAAGCAAGAATCAAAGAGTTTCATGACAAGAAAATACTTGGAAAAACAATCAATGTTGGTCAAAAAGTCTTACTTTATAATTCTCGACTCCATTTATTTCCTGGAAAACTAAGATCAAGATGGAGTGGTCCTTTTATTGTGAAACATGTGTATCTATATGGGGCCTGTGATATCGAGAATCCAAAAAATGGTAATGTTTTCAAGGTAAATGGATATCGTTTGAAAGTTTACTTTGACAATTTTTCAACTAAAAATGACTCTATTGAATTGGGTATTCCTTTATATAAAGATTGATTCTTTTTCTCATATTGTTTTTGTGTTTCTTTTTGGTGTGACTTTTGTTTTGCTAGTTTCTCTCACCCCGGTCAAATGGCGGATAACGGTACTCCGTGACTCTTAAGTCGGTTCTTTCAGTTTCCCATGATAACTGATATCTGTGTATATATTTGTGCAATTCTTTGTTGTTTTTCCTTTATTTGCATCTCTTTTCCACTTCTCATCTAAAAAAAAATGGACACCACTCTTGAAAAATTAAAAAAGTATTTTCCTGCTTTGCCTCAGAATGCGATTACAAAAATTTACCGTGCTAGGTGTGAAAGATTGAGATTGTTAATGAACCATGGAATTCCTGAAGATATTCGCTGGCTAATTGAAGCAAAGGTTCGATTATCAGGTGAGTCCTCCAATTCTTTCATTTCATACATGCCTGGAACAGGTAAAAGCACTTTTCCAAAGAAACGTCGTGCAAAACGATTGCAAGTCTGTCACAAATGTGCTAGATGGACTTGTAATGCAAAATGTTGTTCTTTAGGAATGGTATCTGTAAACCGTGAAGATAAAATACAATTCATTAAGGATGGCTTGAGTAAGGAGTCTTTAGATAATCTTTTATTGACTCTTGAGACACACCCTAGTGGAAATGTGCATCGTGCAATTCATGATTTATGGCCACAATTCCATAAAGAACATGCTCGACATAGTCTTGGGAATCTGACTAAAAAAGACCTCGTTTGTCAATTTTTAAGAAAACTGGATGGGAAGCATATCCCCGACCCATAGAGGGCATTTAAGTCATTCTTGGACGTAAAACCAAGGAAAGATGTAAGCCACAATTACAACTATTTGTGTATATACATGTTCTGTAATAACTTGTGTCTTTTGGTTTTAGCTTATTATTTTGTTTTGTTATTTCTTATATTTGTTTAAGTGTGTTTCAGGTTTGTCAGTATTCGTTGTTTCAGGTGATGTCTTCTATACTCTATATTTCTACCTTAGGACATTGAGGATAATGTCTCATTTTGGTTAGTAGTAGTTAATATTAAAAAAAAATCACTAACTGTGTTTTCTTTTTCATAAACTATTTGCAAAACTGTTATTAAGATGGCAGAGTAATGAGTATTGACTCTTGAGACGCATCTTAGTAAACATTCATAACAAGGTCTATTATTACACTTCTTGAAATATTCAGGTTCACAAACTCTCGTATTGTTATCACTTGACTTTGCTCATATACTCATTTAACAAGTATTCATAAACCTTCATTTTCACACACACACTTTAACATATGATTGTGGGTTGCATATTGGATTATTACATTATTTATGTTCTTTTGTTAAAGGTAACAACTAAGGAAAAGGGATAGTATGTAATTTTAAAAAAAAAACAAAAAATGTATATATAATAAAAAACGTAGATAAGTTTGGTTTCGTAGCCTCCCTAATCTAAGCAATTAAGCCCGAAGGGGTGTTTTAATACCTAATACCCTAAAGTCAACTGACTTGGAAGCTATTGGCCCAAAGCTTGTTACATGGGTTAAGGAGAAAAGCTTAAGGAAATCAAACATCGCACTATCTACGAATCAGTATCTGCAACCCGAGTTATTAAGCTCGAAGGGTTGTCTCAACACTTAATGCCCTAAGACCAACTGGTCTGGGAGTCATTAGCTGAAAGCTCGTTACATGGGTTAAAGCAGCATTGTGTTTTAAGTTATATGTGTATATATATAAAAAAAGAAAAAAAAAGAAGATAAAAATCACAATCCAAGGAAGTTAACCTGAAACATTAGAACAAAATCTTGTTTTCTTCCAATAAAAGCCCCATCATCTATGTTTTCATATATTGAGCACATAAAAAGGAAGGTTTATTAATATTTTTTTTAAAGGTATTGAGCAGATATATAAATTTAATGAGAGTTTGTTTACTTGGATAGATTAATGGAAGTTAAATGATGAATGCCTTGCTTTCTGGAACTTGTCGATACACGACGTCGGGCGACGGCTCCCGCTTTTTTTTTATTTAACAAAAAGGGTTTTTTTCTCAATTGGGGGAAACAAAGATTTTATTGGAGTCGCCATCTAGTAATTTGAGGGAACTAGAAATCCCAAATTAGACCACGGTCCCGGAGATTGGTGCAGGGGTTAGTTATGATTAAGGGAAGGTAGACACCACCCTTAAAACATCCTTTCAAAAGAAAGGTTACCCTTACTTGTGTGTTTTTTATTTGATTCAAATGCGATTATATTTCGGGCTTATTTGTAAATTTTTTTTAATGATTAACGTCGGTCCCTAAAAATAGGAGACACGTTAAAAATGACATCAGTCCCTAAAATTTAGGAGACTCGTCTAAAATATTAACGTTTATCCCTAAAAAGGAGAGTTACGTCTGGGTTACCAAAAGAAATAATGGATATAATCCATTATATTTTGGGTTTATTGGTAACTTGTTTTTTTTCAAATGGTTAACGTCGGTCCCTAAAAATAGGAGACGCGTTAAAAATGACATCAGTCCCTAAAAATTAGGAGACTTGTCTAAAATATGACGTTTCAACCCTAAAAAGGAGAATTACGTCTGGGTTACCAAAAAAATAATGGACATAAGCCATATTTGGTATTTACATTTTTTTAGATCGGTCCTTTTAAAAAAAAGAGACGTGTCGACTTTGGTTTTTGTATTTTTCACAACATGCAAGAAAATTTACAAGCATTTATATATAAAAAATATCAAAAATACCAAAGAGAAACCCCGAAAAATTACCGAATGCCACTTGTATAGGCAAAATAATGAAATACCCTTGGATTTCTCCAAAATTTACAAAAATGCCCTGGCGGCGCGCGGTGCCCACGCCGTGATTCTTGTTGGAGGCGGTGAAATTTTTCGGCGAGATTTCGGGCCAAAAAATGGTTGTTCGGTAGATCCGAGGGCGAGGATTCGATGGCGGTGGTCTCGATGGCCGTTGATGGTGAAGAGGGAGAATCGTCGGTTTGAAGCTTCGGTGGGCGACGACGATCATGGTCTTTTTTCCGGCGGATGAGGCGGATAAAACGATGACAACCACGGGGTTTTTCTTTCAAGGCAGGGGAGAAACCTTTCTATGGTGGTGCGGAGGCCGAGACGGCCGGAAAGTGGAGATCGGATGAGAGAGAGCGTCGCCGACGAGAGGAGAGAGAGAGTCCGAGATTATGCTACGGTATGAAGCGCGTGTATGGTACACCTGGCACCGATGAACACCGTGCACCGTTGGATCTCGGATGAAACGATCGGATGGCTGTGATTGGCTAGATCGGCGAGTTGATCGACGGTGCCGGATGAGCGGATCTTTGATCGGTGTGGCGCAGATGATGTCCGAAAGCTCGGTACACCGGATGGCGTGGCGCAACGGGATCAAATCTTGGAATATTCAAGGGCTGAGATGTGTCGGGATATATTTGGTATTTTCCATATTGTTTTTAATAAAAATCAATATCTTACTCACACGAAGAAATAGTAAAAAAACATGAATAGTGTTTGCAATTCTTTTCTTTCTTTTTTTCTTCCTTCTCCCTTTCTTCTTTCTTCCCTCGTCCGCACTGTCACTGGTTATTTATAGCCAATGACAGGGTACATACAAATCTCAAATTTCCTCAGATTTTATTTTTTTAATCACCGTTTTGCTTTCGGCGTAACTTTGACAAATTATTTTATTTTATTTTATTTTATTTTTTATTATGTATAATAATACATATTTATATAAGTAAAGTTAAAAACTCAATTCAGTGTTAGAAAAACCTCGTTTCAACCGCTAAAAATTAATTTTAAAGACCGAAAATAATAGTTTTGATCCAAAATGACCTGGAACTCATTTTTTACCCCGGTCGACATGGTTGGACCCGTATTGACTCGGTGGACTCGGTTTTGACCCGAAAACGGCCTGAAACTCATTTTTTACCCTGGTCGACATGGTTTGACCCGTATTGACTCGGTGGACTCGGTTTTGACCGAAAATGACGGTTTTGACCCGAAAACGGCCTGAAACTCATTTTTTATCCTGGTCGACATGGTTTGACCCGTATTGACTCGGTGGACTCGGTTTTGACCGAAAATGACGGTTTTGACCCGAAACGGCTTGAAACTCATTTTTTACTCTGGTCAACATGTTTTGACTCGTATTGACTCGGTGGACTCGGTTTTGACCCGAAAACTCATTTTTTACTTGGCCGACATGGTTTGACCTGTATTGACCCGGTGGAATCGGTTCTTATGGAAAGATGCGGTTGACTCGAGAAAAATATATTTTTGAATTCTTCTTTTTCTTAATTTTTTTGGGATTTTTATAAATAATAATAGAAATAAAATAACATTTGAGAAAATCACGGTGGATCCAAAATTGGGTTACAACAGTTGCCCCCTCTTTACAATGCTTACGGTGCAAAGGCATTGGAAAATTAATTTTCTTTTGACTTTGCATAGTAAGTTTTGTAAAGAAAAACGATGGAAGTGTTGAAAAATACACAGATTTTTCAGTTGGTCTAATTCTTATAGGCGACCTGCCCAAATGAAAAACATGAAAGTGTTTTCAATATTGATCTTGTGAAATACATGAAAGTGATTTCAGATTAATGTTGTGAAATACATGAAAGTGATTTCAACATTGTTTTTTTTTTGTTTTTTTTTTGTGAAATACATGAAAGTGATTTCAACATTGTTTTTTTTTTTTTTTTTGTTGAAAGTGATTTCAACAATGGTTTTGTGAAATACATGAAAGTGATTTCAACAATGGTTTTGTGAAATACATGAAAGTGATTTCAGATTGGCATTGTGAAATACATGAAAGTGATTTCAACAATGGTTTTGTGAAATACATGAAAGTGATTTCAACATTGGTTTTTTTTTGTGAAATACATGAAAGTGATTTCAACAATGTTTTTGTGAAATACATGAAAGTGATTTCAAAGAATGGTTTTAGTGAACCAGGCCGTCTGTGAAATACATGAAAGTGATTTCAACATTTTTGTGAAATACATGAAAGTGATTTCAACAATGAGCTTCAGGGTTGATGAAAAAATTCTAAAGGAAGTCATACCTGTATGGTTGAGATCTGATTTGTAAATCGATCTCAGAGATGATGAAATCTTCTCAAGAAAGTCTTATATCTACGGTTGAGATCTGATCTTCTGTAAATTGATCCCAAAAGATGATGAAAGCTTCCCAAGGAAATCTTGTATGTACGGTTGGGATTTGATTTGTAGATCCTAAAAAATGAGGAAAGCTTCTCAAGGAAGTCTTGTATGTACGGTTGGGATTTGATTTGTGGATCCCAAAAAATGAGGAAAGCTTCTCAAGGAAGTCTTGTATGTACGGTTGGGATTTGATTTGTGGATCCCAAAAAATAAGGAAAGCTTCTCAAGAAAGTCTTGTATGTACGGCTGAGATTTCTGCCGTTCAAAGTGATGGTAGGAGTAAATTCCTTATAAATCACGCAGTATTTGGCAAAAGACATCATCAACTTCTTGCATTTTCAATACTCTGAAAGTTCTTAACTTTTGAAGCTCTAACCATGTCTTCTTCTTCTTCCAATGTGAACCCAAACCCTGTTCCTGAAGTAGAGCCTGCAGTTTGGCGTACTACCTTTGAAGTGAATGGTCGTCCAGTTACAATAGAGGATACTGTAATGGACAATGAAGATATTGATGTAGCTGCGGCTAGAGACATGATCCTTCCTCGTGATGAAATAATGTTGGCAGCCAGGACCGATATTGAAGCAGTGAATCAGTCACTTGCTCTTAGTATCAGAGCCACCTTGTCTTTGGTGAACGTTGCAGAGCGTCTTCATGTCAGAAGACTTGAGTTGAATACTCAGGTTCTTGATCTCCATCATCAGATTGAGAATTTAAGGAATAGACTTTGTGATGAGAGACGTCACAGAAACAACTTGGAGAGGAGAAATCAAGAGCTGAATACACGTGTGGACTTTTGGCGGGACTATGTTAACACACGACACCTCGAGTTCGAGGAAGAGATGGAGCGTATGCATAAGCAATTTGAGGAATTCCGAGGCATGATTAATCATCAAGATGAAAATATCCCTGATCGTCCTCGCACTGTTTAACATTTGTACTTGTAAACCCCTTTTTCCATGAATAAAAATCCATCTTTCTTGTCTTCATTTATGAATTTTGCTTTTGTGGAATTGCCATATTTGATGTGATTTACAAGAACTTCAATTCATGTGAGTCTCGTTGGATCCCAGTGGGAATTTTGTTTCTTGAAATATCTGCAAAACAAATATGCAATGCCCGTGAAGTTAGATGATATGCAATGCATCTTACCTGTTTTTGAAATATAGGTTCCCCCCTCTTTGATGCTTCATTGTCATGGGGTGGCTTTGTTTGCATTCCAAAGCCTTCTTTGTTCTTTCGATGCATTGGCTCATTCATGTGCTAGCCATCCACTCAATTTGTAAAATGCGATTGCCCATCTTGGGGGCTGTCGCGATAATTACTGCTCTCACTGTTTATCAAGCTTGACAATGCCCCCAAGTGTAGTGTTGCTTGATTTATCATGAAGAAGCTTAACAAATCGTTCATCTCCTGGATTCTTTCAAGAATTGTTCTCTGATTGATTGTGCGCATTGTGCCAACACCCATCAAGATTGTCAATCAGTTATGAACTCGACTTTACCCTTCAAGTATATGCAGTCATCCACTTTCATGGAACTGTCATGTCATTCAGACCTGCATTTCATATTTTGCAGTAAAAAGCTCATCGTTGTATGCTCAGTTTCTTTCTCAATAAGTTCTTCTCAACTCATCTAACCAGATTGTGAAAAGAAGTGTCTCGGCCTCATCAATGATGTTGCTTTTATCACCCATACTCATGTGGTGTAGTGTGCATTTGAGCTTCAAATCAGATGGTCCCACGGTCAGTCTAGGCGGGTGCGGTGCATCCTTCCAACATTCATTTAAAGCAATTCATGTGATAACATCTTTCAATAGTCATAGCAATATTGGAGATGATAAACCAAGATGAAGATATGAAGATGTCCTTCAGGTACATCTTTGCTCTCAATTGTTGTTGGGGTTTACTGGATCATAAATCGTTCTTGAACATCATTGCCCTTAATTGATCTGAATGTGCTCATTCACTGATTATCTTCCTTTGAACCATATTGTCCTCAGTTCATTGATTCATCATTTGACCATCTCTACCTCCCAGCTGATTGAAATACTGTTTGTTTTCCCTCTCGAAGATCCATTGTATTGCCCCCAGAAGTGTCGAGAAGAATTGATGTCATTTCTGTCAAGAATTTGCAAACTTGGTCGATGTTTTTCTTGTTTGAAAATCTTTCTTATTTTGGAATCAAGTCTCACATTTCAAAGGTCATGTCTATTCAAGTCTGATTGTTGAAATGAAATCAGAGAGATGTCAATTTTTGAAAGTATTTTTGGAAATCAAGCTTTATTGGTCAAAGATCCAACACACGCTATTCAATATAGTCCTTTGATTGTCTTGTATTTTGAGAGAAAAGAAATTGACTCGTTGTAAGATTAAAATGGTTTTTTCATGGTTCTTTGTATCCATTTTAAACTCTAATTTTGGGTATATCTTTTGATTGTCTGTGATGAGGTGACCTTTTATGAATTTGTGGAAAAACAAGGTACCCGAGTCAAAACTTGAGGCTTTATCAAGAAAGATTGTTTCTTTTTCTTAGCAACAATTTTATCAGCATGCATAATAATCAGTAGCTTGATTCATGAAGTCACGACCTGTATGAACAACTCTTCAATTTTTGAGATCGCTATTTATCGGTTCAGATTGCTTACTTGATTAAAAAGGACTTTCTAAAACACGTAATGTAGGCTATGGTTCATGGCTATGAAAGAAAGGAATTTCACAAGCTCAAAAGGTGTTTGAGGGTTTCAAGAATCTAGGATCACCATCAATTATTCATCAATCTCTTTTCCTCACGTTGTCTTTGTAGAGACAGTGACATATAACCTTGTTAATCTCAAAAATCAAAATTTGTTTAACATAGGTCATAACGCAAATCCAACTTTTCTTTGATGAATAGCCAATCTAATCTTTTGAAGATCGTAAAGGCTTTATCATAGACACACCAAAAGACATCACACTTGATTTTTCGGGTTAACTTTTGGCATTTGTTGTGTCTTTATCAATCTTTGGCTTTCTTCTTCTAGCCATTTCTCAATCGTTGGACTTTTGTTCTAAGCCTTCCCTTTGTCCATCGACTCTAACATTGTTTCGTCTTTTCTAGGAAAAGATTCTCATTGCCCCCAGTGTGGGGTGTGATCCTAGTCAGGGTTTTTTATGAAAGAAATATTCTATCGACTCAAAATGGGACTACAAGGGATATATATTTCAAGAATTGTGAAAGGATGAAACAAAAATGGCCTTTTCTCATTTCAAGCAAGGTCGGTTAGAACTGATAAATTTTGACCTCATCCAATATAATGATTTAGACTTGTAAGATTCACGAGTCCATAACTACTGAATCCACTACGTGTCATTATGCATACTGCTAAAACTTATCTATATAGTGTGTGGTTCAATTTCATGTGTGAGCTCAAAAGTTTCTTGGTCACCTCATGTCATTTCAACAAGCATCGAGTCATTCAAGCAAAATAATTTTAATCTTCAAGATTGACTAATCTTAAACGCATGTTGGAGCTTGATCAAAATATTTTGTAAATAACCTTTGAAAGAAACATCTCATGCGTTCAGAACAACAAAGGGACAAAGAAAAGACATGTTTCGTTAAAAGATGAGATGTGATCCCAAAATAAAATGCAGAATGACAAAACTCATAACAAAAAGGATCGACAATTTAACACTCTTCTTGGACCAGCTTTTCTGGCGATATCTGTGTTTTGCCAAGCATTTCAATCACTTGTCAATCTGAGGATGTTGAGGTGACAATATGGCCGATGACGTCATTTTGCACAAACTCAACTTGATTCTTGAAATTCTTGCAACTGTTCAACTGAATGGCATAAAATCCCCTAATGATATTCATGTATCTTTTACTAAGGGATGAGGGCTCAAAGGCGCACTCAAAAGGAGTTGAGGGCTCAAAGGCGCACTCAAAATGGAGGTAGGGTTAGAAAACGCACTACCTAAGGGATGAGGGCTCAAAGGCGTACTTAAAAGGAGTTGAGGGCTCAAAGGCGCACTCAAAAGGAGGTAGGGTTAGAAAACACACTTCCAAAAGGATGAGGGCTCAAAGGCACACTCAAAATGGAGGTGAGGGCTTAAAGGCGCACTCAAAAGGAGGTAGGGTTAGAAAACACACTACCAAAGGGATGAGGGCTCAAAAGCGCACCCAAAATGGAGGTGAGGGCTCAAAGGCGCACTCAAAAGGAGTTGAGGGCTCAAAGGCGCACTCAAAAGGAGGTAGGGTTAGAAAACGCACTACCAAAGGGATGAGGGCTCTAATAGAGGTGAGGGCTCAAAGGCGCACCCAAAAGGAGTTGAGGGCTCAAAGGCGCACTCAAAAGGAGTTGAGGGCTCAAAGGCGCACTTAAAAGGAGGTAGGGTTGGAAAACGCACTACCAAAGGGATGAGGGCTCAAAGGCGCACTCAAAAGGAGTTGAGGGTTCAAAGGCGCACTCAAAAGGAGGTAGGGTTAGAAAACGCACTACCAAAGGGATGAGGGCTCAAAGGCGCACCCAAAATAGAGGTGAGGGCTCAAAGGCGCACCCAAAATAGAGGTGAGGGCTCAAAGGCGCACTCAGAATGAGGTAAATTGGCGGAGTCAGGGCAATAAGTCTAGAGTCTAACAGATGCTGGTAGACAAACTCGAGTGGTCGAGGTATGTCAATCTTAGCAAAGACATTTGAGCAATTGATGCTACAGTGAGACCTGGTTGGACCATATAATTAAGGCTTCCCATCGTTAGAGTCATCCTTTGATTCATCTCTCATTATTGTTCTAGAATCCTTGGCAGAATCTTCAATCATTCCCCTCTTTGTAGCTTGTTCAATTCTTTCGAAAATCCTCACAACATCATGTCAATCTTCCCATGTTGTTGTGGTTATTTGTGGATTGGTAGAAACTTTCCAACAGCTAGGTAATCTTGGTAGCACACAGAAACATGCAGCACCACCATTGCTGATGTGTGGAATCACGCATTGTCTTAACTGGGAGAGAAAATGATGAATCTGAAACCCTTTTGTCTCCTCTTCGATTCCTCACTGGCAGTACATCAAACAAACACCTATAGTAGGAATTCTGCTTTGTTAAAGTTGCAATGTTTGCTCTTGTTTTTCTCAGATCAGCATCCGATGCTGCTGGATCGGAATGGTGTTCACAATAGAGATGTCTGGAAAGAAGGCCAATGCACCAGGAACAGAAAGCTAGCAGCTATTATGTGCTCTTGGAATATGTGAAGGCTTTGAACAACTATCAGTACAGTTGAACGAGAATAAGGGTTGTCATCATTAATTGATGACTGAAGACATTGCTGTCATTGTTCATGATGAAAAAGGAGAGGTGCAACTTCAATGGAACGTGGACAAGTAGTGTTTCACGCTAGAGACTGTGCAGACGTTCCCTTTCCATTCTTGAAGCTCAACACTTATTCAAACAGATTTATGAGTCGAGTAGACCTCAGCAGGTGGGGGAACTTATGTTTCAACCGTGTGCATGCTTGATAAATGAATGAAATGCACAAATGGATGCAAAATGTCATATGTTTTATGCATGCTTGTTATTTGTTTCAAGGTTTCCTTATGATGAGGAATAGACCAGATCAGATTCTCTTAAGAAAGTTCTCACTGAGGACTCCAAACCTACAGGAACTTGAACCGATTTAGGGGAGAAATTTGATGCCATAAATCAGAATCAAAATAAGCATTTCTCATGATGGAAAGAAGATGAAATTGCCTTTTTATTAATTTATAATATTAAAAGTACAACAAGTCAATATTTCCAAAGTCTTGGACCATCATATGCTGAGATATCATTAATTCCATCTCTGATCAACCCGAAAAATTGATGGAATTCATTTCTGGTCATTGGCTCACCATCTGCTATTTGTTGGGCTAGGCCTCGTAATCCTAAAGCATAATTCTTGGCATCATCTGCTTGTACATGATAGCGCATAGCTTCAGAAGCCCAACATTCTGCTTCTTTTTCTGCCTTTTCTTTTTCTGATGATAAGGTTTGCTCAATAAAAAGCAAATGGTCCACATGCTCATCTAAATTGGCAATGATTGTATCATGATTTTGACACTGTTCTTGAAGTGATTCATTTTTCTCTTCCAATTTTAATACCATTTTCTCAGCTTTTGATGCTCTTCTAACCCATCTCTTCATGTTGACATCTTGCTTCCTCTTATCTTCTGTCAAAAGTACATATTTTTCTTGTAATTGCTGGAACTCAAGTTGTTGATGTTGTAGCTGAGCTGACAAGTCATCCTTTTCTTGTTTTATGATAGCCAAAGCTGTTTCTCGAGTGCCTAGATTAGATTCTAACTTTCTTTTTTTAGCCCATAACTCTTCCACTTCAGCATTCAAACTTAGGTTATAAGATTCTTGTTGGGCGCGAACTTCTTCATGTGTGTCTTCAGCAGACTGAATCAAAGACCTGGGTGGCCCTTCAAAAGAAGGAACTTTGTACCTTTTCCCTCTCTTCTTTTGCCATATTGGATATCCTTCAGTTGTTTTTCCTTCTACTCTCTTAGCGGAAGTAACCCTACCAGGATGTTTCCATGCCTTCTTCACTGACTCCAATAATTTCTTTGAGGTCTTGAAATCTTCATAAAATGTTGCCAGTTTAGTAGTCCTTGGAATAAACTGCTCAAATCCAAACTGTCGTAAAACCAGGTTGGGACGGTAACTAATACAGCAGCGGGCTCCTATCAACGGGACCCATGGGTACTCACCACAATATGCCAGATAAGATTTGAAATAAGCATATCGACTTCTCCAATGAAATTGAGATTTACTTAGACTTAGGAACATTGATTCCCATGTGGTTTTTCCTACTTCATGCAAGTGTTTTTCAGCAAAATTCTCCAGCTGAGAATAAAGATGCCACGGGGTACCAACCAGACCTGAAATCTTCCCCTCAATCATATGACTCACAGTCCAGACAAACAATAACTGCAAGCAACATCTTAAACGACCCCTTCCAGCTTTTTTGCATTAATTCAAGGATGAGAAAGTTTCTGCCAATATTGTTGTAGCAGGGTTAATTTTAAGGGTCACCACATTTTTGAATACATTAACAGTCTCAAAATCAATCATTCCTTCGGCAGATGGGAAAAGAACCAAACCATATATCCCTAAGGCCAAAATTCTCAATCGAATTTCATTGCTTTCATCATGTAATCTCCTCTTGAATATGGCCTTTAGTTCATTCCAAAACCAACCCTGGCTATTTCCTCGTTTAGTTGCATGTGATTTTGCTAGTTGACAGTCTATCTGGGTAATCCAAGCAAAGTTAGAAAGTGCATGCTCTACAGGTATGTAAAAGTACACCTTTTCTGACTTGGGACAATTTAGCAGGGATTCATACTCCTCAATATTAGGAGTCATATCCACAGTATCAAATGTGAAGCACCGATATTCTGGATCCCAAAACCCTATCATGGCCTGAAAACAAGCATGTTGGACCCTAATCTTCAGTAAATATGATAGATCCCCATATTGTTTCTGAAAAGTGATTTGATCATGAGAGGATAACTTTTCCCAGCAGTCTAACAGTTGTCCTGTACCAAGTGGTCTGTCATCTAATTTAACATGCTCTGGCAACTGAGACTCAAATTCTGATGGCAAACAATCCCCTTCATCATGTTGGCTCAATTCTGATCTGGTCAAAAATTCCTCAATAGTAATGGGTTTTTCCATCTCACACTTCCTGTAAGGATCGGTGGAGATTTAATGAGCACATGAAATGTATATGAACATGTATGTTCATGCATTGACATTTGTTCGTGTCCTAATGGGTATATTCTACTTGATAGGATCTAGCTCATAAGGTTTGGCTCAGTTTATTCTATCCTTAAAGATATTCTCCGGTTCTTAGATTGCCCGAATTACTCGTGAAGTAATCGGCCTCTTAACCTTATACAACATGAGTAGGGGAGAAAGACTCCACAGTACTAGTTGCATAGGGTGAGTTACAATCCAAGCAAAAGTCCAAATGAGCATCAGTGGACATAAGTCACACTTGCCACTTGAATCTCTCTTTTCTAATCTTAAAAATGACGAGCTCGGGTCCAGAGCTTTTATGGGTTCACAGTGAAGTGTGTGAATACACAAATAAATAATATGTATGTATGTGATGAAATGAAAAATTGATAAGAATCACAGTAGATATTAAATAATGCAAATAAAATAAGTGCCCAAAAATAAATAGCGATAAGAAAGAGTAAATGAAAAGCAAACACAAGTAGTTGGCTCAACCCTAAGTCCCCAGTGGAGTCGCCATTCTGTCGATACACGACGTCGGGCGACGGCTCCCGCTTTTTTTTTATTTAACAAAAAGGGTTTTTTTCTCAATTGGGGGAAACAAAGATTTTATTGGAGTCGCCATCTAGTAATTTGAGGGAACTAGAAATCCCAAATTAGACACTGGTCCCAGAGATTGTGCACGGGGTTAGTTATGATTAAGGGAAGGTAGACACCACCCTTAAAACATCCTTTCAAAAGAAAGGTTACCCTTACTTGTGTGTATTTTATTTGATTCAAATGCGATTATATTTCGGGCTTATTTGTAAATTTTTTTTAATGATTAACGTCGGTCCCTAAAAATAGGAGACACGTTAAAAATGACATCAGTCCCTAAAATTTAGGAGACTCGTCTAAAATATTAACGTTTATCCCTAAAAAGGAGAGTTACGTCTGGGTTACCAAAAGAAATAATGGATATAATCCATTATATTTTGGGTTTATTGGTAACTTGTTTTTTTTCAAATGGTTAACGTCGGTCCCTAAAAATAGGAGACGCGTTAAAAATGACATCAGTCCCTAAAAATTAGGAGACTTGTCTAAAATATGACGTTTCAACCCTAAAAAGGAGAATTACGTCTGGGTTACCAAAAAAATAATGGACATAAGCCATATTTGGTATTTACATTTTTTGACATCGGTCCTTTTAAAAAAAAGAGACGTGTCGACTTTGGTTTTTGTATTTTTCACAACATGCAAGAAAATTTACAAGCATTTATATATAAAAAATATCAAAAATACCAGTAGAAACCCCGAAAAATTACCTGAATGCCACTGTATAGGCAAAATAATGAAATACCCTTGGATTTCTCCAAAATTTACAAAAATGCCACTGGCGCGTGTGGCCCACGCCGTGATTCTTGTTGAGGCGGTGAAATTTTCTCGGCGAGATTTCGGGCCAAAAATGGTTGCTTCGTAGATCCGAGGGCGAGGATTCGATGGCGGTGGTCTCGACGGCCGTTGATGGTGAAGAGGGAGAATCGTCGGTTTGAAGCTTCGGTGGGACGACGACGATCGTGGTCTTTTTCCGGCCGGATGAGGCGGATAAAACGATGACAACCACCGGGTTTTTCTTTACAGGCAGGGGAGAAACCTTTTCGTGGTGGTGCGGAGGTCGGAGACGGCCGGAAAGTGGAGATCGGATGAGAGAGAGCGTCGCCCGGCGAGAGGAGAGAGAGAGTCCGAGATTATGCTACGGTATGAACGCGTGTATGGTACACCGGTACCGATGAACACTGTGCACCGTTGGATCTCGGATGAAACGATCGGATGGCTGTGATTGGCTAGATCAGCAGGTTGATCGACGGTCTGGATGAGCAGATCTTTGATCTGGTGTGGCGCAGTGTACCGAAAGCTCGGTACACCGGATGACGTGGCGCAACGGGATCAAATCTTGGAATATTCAAGGGCTGAGATGTGTCGGGATATATTTGGTATTTTCCATATTGTTTTTAATAAAAATCAATATCTTACTCGCACGAAGAAATAGTAAAAAAACATGAATAGTGTTTGCAATTCTTTTCTTTCTTTTTTTCTTCCTTCTCCCTTTCTTCCCTCGTACGCACTTTCTTCTATCGTCCGCACTGTCACTGGTTATTTATAGCCAATGACAGGGTACATACAAATCTCAAATTTCCTCAGATTTTATTTTTTTAATCACCGTTTTGCTTTCGGCGTAACTTTGACAAATTTTTTTATTTTATTTTATTTTATTTTTTATTATGTATAATAATATATATTTATATAAGTAAAGTTAAAAACTCAATTCAGTATTAGAAAAACCTCGTTTCAACCGCTAAAAATTAATTTTAATGACCGAAAATAATAGTTTTGATCCAAAATGACCTGGAACTCATTTTTTACCCCGGTCGACATGGTTGGACCCGTATTGACTCGGTGGACTCGGTTTTGACCGAAAATGACGGTTTTGACCAAAACACGAAACTCATTTTTTACCCTGGTCGACATGGTTTGACCCGTATTGACTCGGTGGACTCGGTTTTGACCGAAAATGACGGTTTTGACCCGAAAACGGCCTGAAACTCATTTTTTATCCTGGTCGACATGGTTTGACCCGTATTGACTCGGTGGACTCGGTTTTGACCGAAAATGACGGTTTTGACCCGAAACGGCTTGAAACTCATTTTTTACTCTGGTCGACATGTTTTGACCCGTATTGACTCGGTGGACTCGGTTTTGACCCGAAAACTCATTTTTTACTTGGCCGACATGGTTTGACCTGTATTGACCCGGTGGAATCGGTTCTTATGGAAAGATGCGGTTGACTCGAGAAAAATATATTTTTGAATTCTTCTTTTTCTTAATTTTTTTGGGATTTTTATAAATAATAATAGAAATAAAATAACATTTGAGAAAATCACGGTGGATCCAAAATTGGGTTACAACAGAACTTGCAAATTGTTTTTCTATTTTAACGCTTTGATTACTAGGGACTAGTAATAAGCTGGTTGAGGGGGTGTGATTAGTACTTAAAAGTGCATTTTTATCAAGGTTTTATATCATCATTTTGCACTTGAAGTATCAATAACTTCTTAACTAGAGCATGTTTTATAGTAACAGATCTGATAATATAAGATAGCTTTAATTTATGGTAAATGTTCATTTTAAATACAGGCATATCTCACAATTCAAAGGATTGATTGATGTGATTAACTATTGAAAGTGAAAGGACAAAGAAACGGCTAAGCTTAGAAAAAAGATGCCGATTCAATTCAAATTGGAACACTGTTCAGTTATTGGGTCATATCTAGAGCTGTAGATCTTGGATTTCAGTTTATTTTATATGGATGGAAAGCTAAGAAATAGGCCTACAATGTTCATGAATAGTGTAAGACTCAAATCTGTCGTTTTCAAATTCAAAGTTTAGCCACAAAAGAGAAGTCAGAATCTGTCCTGTAATCCAGCCCAAACACTACTTAGAAATTTGCCCATATCTGGAGTTCTAGAAGGCCAAATGACGTGCAATTTGGTGGGTGAAAGGAAAAGACAATTTCCAACAACTGTCATGAAGAAGCTTTTCTCAAATTCTGATGGTAACAATTACATTTCGTCCAGACAAGAGCTTGAGGTCTATCCACCACGTCCACCAACAGCACTACTCAGTAGTTTAGCCATATCTCGAGCTCTAGTGATCCAAATGCTCTGAACTTTTATGGGTGGAAAGATAAGATGATTGCCAACAACTTTCATGACGAACACTTTATCAAATTCTGAATGGATCAATGTCATTTCATCCAACCAAAGTGCTTGAGTGCTGCTGTCCACCAAGTCCACTAAATCAATAGTTGGCCACTACATCAATAATCAATTACCAAATGAATAGTTCTAAATTTTAGCCTATAAAAGGAGGCATTTGCCATTCATTTAGCAATCTTGGTTCTAAGATCAAGATCATGTTCTTGCTCTCTCTTTATTGTTGTAATGCTTAAGTTTTATTTTCATTAATCTCTTGTCTATACTTTTCTTTTCCTTTACTATACTTAGTTAACTATGTTCTTATCTTGTTTATTTATGTTCTTCTTCTTTATTATGTCTAACTAAGTTAATTATGTCAAGGTGACAAGGTTTCACTAATGGTGTTAGAATAAGTATAATATGAACTCAACATGGACTTCAATGCTTAAATCCTAAACAATTTGCTATTAACATGTCTTATCTTTTTTATCTTATCAATCCTTAATACCTTGCTTGTTAAATGGTAATCTAGATTTGTGTTGTATAACACCTGGTACATCGAATACTTGATCCTTCATAGTTTTCGGCCGACATCGTTATTATGAGAGGAACTTGATTTGTTGTCCACATAAGTTAGCATCATGAATGCTTGATAAAATTTGTAAGTATGGTATTATGCAAATAAGATGATTAATATGATCATGTTGATAATTTATAAAGAGTTTATATTTTACTTATCTCTAATACTATTAGTGAACCCTCTAACCTTGACATTTGTTTTTATCATTGTTTAATCTTCTTTAATAATCTTATATCTCAAAGTCCTCTTTAAATCATCATCATCATCATCATCATTGTTGTTGTTGTTGTTGTTGTTGTTGTTGTTGTTGTTGTTGTTGTTGTTGTTATAATTTATATAGTTCACCTCCCTATGGTTCGACCCCGGTCTTGCCGGGTTATTTATTACGATGACACTCCTGCACTTGGGATAAGACATCAACTCTTTGATCGTGTCAAACCCTCTATCATCTTGCAGCGGAGTAATTCTTTAAAGGTCTCATACCTCTCAATCCTACTGGCCTTATCAAACAATTCTTTGAGATGCATAATTATAGTATGGATATCCATATTCTCATGTTGCCTTTGAAACTCAGGTGACATACTAGCTAACATCACACATGCAACCTGTTCATTATCATCACATGACACTGATGTCCATTCCTAACTTTTGCTTCAGCATCCTCAGTAGAGGAATTTGGAATTAAATTTTCAAGAACATACAGCCTCTTTCTTGCTTGAGAACAATTCTTACATTTCGATGTCAATTAAAGAAATTTGGTTCAAGCAATTTATTAGCATCACGTATATTTTGTAGGAAAATGCTACTATTCACTTTGATCTACCAACCTATTTATATAAAGATAGAGAGTATTATTTCATGCATACATATTTAAATTCCTATTATTTGGTCTTTAATTTTAATTTGGTCTCCTATTATTTTCTTACAAATTAATAGCCCTCCCTATTAATTCAGGGAATCTCGCTTAGATTTTCCTAATGGGTTAGGATCTTATTTAATTTATCTGACCTTGAGTGGCTCAATAAATCAAAATAAATTAAATAAAGTAGATAACATAGTTTATCAATCACATATCTGTAGAACTCCTAGATCAGTTATGTAACAACTCTTTGTCTAAACATATCTTATATGTTTCACTAAACTCATGTCTCTAACCTCATATGATCATAAGTGACTCATCCAAATCATATAGGTTAGTTAAGTAGAACCTAATTTTATAGCAATAAACTTATTCAATTAATGGTAACCTTGAGTGACTTAACAAATTATCTATGAATAGAACTCTAGTTTTATGCATATAAAATTGAAAGACAATAAATCATGTTCTCAACATGTATTTAATATTTTAATGAGGGATTTAATAATTAAATAGGTCTAATTCAAAACATCGCATAACACACACACACTACAATTTATATATAAATATAAACCCTTAGCATACCATTTTAATTGGATGATTATGAACATATCTAAGCTAATTCCCTCGAGCCATTGAAGGAAATTAGATGGTCAAATCCTAGGTAGCTGCTACAAATCTTCATAAATCCTTTGCAAGCACCTTAATTATATCATTCATCACCATTTCTTTCTTCATCTTGGATTACAAAATAATTTTCTATCTAAATTCTTACACTTATAAATTACAGAACATTTATATAATTAATTAAGAAACCTTAAGTTACATTCAAAGGGAATTAGATGAGAAAAGAATTTACAACTCCGAAGAAAAATAAAGATAAGGCAGGACAAGTAGAACTTATTTAATAAAAAATTACAACCATTCAACCATCAAATTAAAAAACAAAC
The DNA here is from genome assembly GCA_015852605.2 of Populus deltoides. Classification (NCBI taxonomy): domain Eukaryota; kingdom Viridiplantae; phylum Streptophyta; class Magnoliopsida; order Malpighiales; family Salicaceae; genus Populus; species Populus deltoides. Next base: position 9,280,127 of record CM027585.2, on the reverse strand, counting down.
ACATTCATCTTTAATGTCCACAATCATCTATCATACATAAAAACATTTTAATATCATGTTAAATTACATTGCATGCTTCAATTCTAATTATTGGTTTTATGTGCTACTATAAAATAATATTTCTAACACTTAGAAATATTCAATCAAATCTAATTTGATAATTTCCCAAACAAAACAAATTTTATTTAACATAAATTCCAAGAAAAATATTTTTCAAAATATTATTTAATTAATCACATTAAAATTCGTATTAATATCCTAAACTATTTTACGATTAATTAAATAAAATTTTCTAGCTTGAAAACTCTCATTATTTTAGAAAAATCATTTTTATAAATATTATTTAATTAAATAAATCATAATCCTATTATGATATCATAAAACTTAAAAAATAATTTAAATAATTTAATTCATTCCTAATCTAATTAGGAAATTTAATTCTTTAATTAAAATAATTTAGGGTTTCAATTTTAATATAAAATTATTATTTTATATATGAAGGGCTAAAATCATATTTTCAACCTAAAAATACCTAGAAGTAATTAGATATAAGTTGTAGGGGTAGAATCGTAATTCTACCCCTTAAAACCCTACAGGGGTGTACATGTAACTATGCCCCTCTTCATCTCCATACTTTTGCTGACAGTGGGATCTCTACCCACTACTAGCTGCTAGAGCAGAAGCAACCAACGTTGTCGCTGCCAGCCAGCAGCGTGAGGGGCAATTGCTCGCCCTGCGCAGCCTCCATAGCGAGGCTTCTACCTCACGCTCGGTTTTTAGCACCGTTAGCAGCCATAGGCTACTGCCTCTTGCGTTTGGCATTGCAAGTAGCAGCACCCATGACAACCACCTTAATTATTTTTAAGATTTCACTAGATTCCAACCAAATTCAAGAAATTTGGTCAGATCTGGCCGGAATAGTAAAGAATATCTTTTTTTTATATTTGAAAAAATCAGGAGAGAAAAAATAATTTTAGGGAAAATAATTTTGCACATAAAATTAATTTGAAATTAACACCAATAATAATTAAAATAAGCAAACAACAACCCTATTTGTCTACCAATGGCTCCACTATCACTATTGGGTTCCTGAATATCATACACGCAGCAAAAAAAATAAAACAGAATTATTTGGGAGTCTTTAGGATCCTGTTAGACAGATCTAGAGTTGTTTAAGAATTTATTACTTGAAAATATGATTTTTTTTTTGCTTTGATTAATTATTTAAAGGTTAGGTCGTCGCAAACCACATGTTATCTAATTGTCCGGCCTCCAACGGTAATCCATACGAACCACAGGTGAGAAATCTCCTAAATCCCTATTTAGGAGAAAGTTATGCCTAGTGTGCTAACTCTTAATTTTGTAACTTACGTAGCTTTTCTATCAAACAGACAACTTCTAAAAAATAAGAGGTATAACTTACTATTTATAAGAAAATTTGAAAAACCCTATAAATGAACAAAATATCAATTTCCCCCCTGAATAATATCCATAAATTAATCCAAGATAATTTTATAAATTAACTCAATCAAGTCCTTACTTGATTTTTTAGGTCTAGAAATATAATTCATTTATTATTTATATTATAGTTTTTAATTTCTAAAATATAGTTTAATTAAGTCATACTTAATTTAATTATTCTAGTTTAATTTTTAACTTATGATTCTTAATATGTGTGACCATTAGGTTCCTAATATGTTGACCCAAATATAAATTATAATTATAATTCAATATAATTGAATAAATTAAATAATTGAATCTATTATTAATTCAACAATTGATTTAATTTATATTTGAAGATCAGGTGTATCATCTAGCAACGTGTCATGATTCCTCAAATATTAGAAAAGTCATTAGTGATTTGACTTAACCTTTAAGTGACCAGTTTCTCAATGTAATTAATATTCTTTCATCAATAATGTTGCAATTTAACATTAAAGCATGGAGTATGTTTGTCATGTTAAATCATATTTATTCTCTATATAATAGTCATTGATCGTTTGAATAAAATTTAACACTCTTTTCAAATCTCATTTCACATTGACTAAGAATTTCTCAATCAATACTATTTAAGAACAGATGAAACATTTTTTATAATTCATGTAGGGTGATGAATCATCTCTTAATCACTCAAGTACCTTCATATAGTTCATGTTGTACCCAATATATGTCATTTCATTACCTCGTTTAAAATAACATGTAACAGGATCAAAGCATAACATTCTCTATATAAGATAACTTAATGATTTCAAGTTTAAAAATCACTTATACAACTATCACGTGAGCCTTTCCATAGATATATGTGATCTCTCCATATAGAATTCTTATACAGGTCAATCTAGTGTACATGTCTTATGACAATCACCTATATATTAGTTCTAGGTATCCCATATACCTTAGCTTACATGAATAGTTGCTTCTTTTCACAAAGGAAAGAACATAATATGTAGCAGTCTCTACGGCTCTAATAAATATCCAGTATTTAAGAGAGCATCGACCATGAACATTTTAGGAACAATACTATGATGCAATAAAAATCTCATAATTATAACAACTTTATAATTTCATTTGCAAAGCATTTTTATCTCATAGACTTTATCTTTACTCTAGATTCATTAATCTAATATTATATGAATATTAAAAATAAACTAATCCTTTATTAATAATAAATATGTATTTACATAAATATAATAATATCACGTGTAACCAATCAATTGATTGCACAAACCATGTTAAACTAACAACAACAACATTAACAAGGTAGGAATTTTGATCTTAGGTTGTTTTGCAACTGTTCTTCATTGTTGTTTGTCTCTATCCATTGATCTTTCTCTTATTCTTGTTGTTTAATCTCTATTCTCCATTGTTTTTTTAGAATTGATTGTGGTTTCCTACATTTACATGTGGAAATTATCCAGATTTTTTCCTAATAATTATGTCAACCTCCAACTACCAACCATATAATTATGACAACCTCCAACTGCCAACCTCCAGTCATTATTAGAATGACTCCCTATAAATAAAAGACTTCCTTCATTGATAAAACAAGATGAGAGAGTGAGATCAATAGAAGAGAGTAAGTATGCAGTGAGTGCAAGTGCAACTGTGAGAGTGAAAAAGACTAGATTTGAGAGAAACACTAAGTGTAAGAGTGAAACACTGGGTTTTGTAGGATTGTACTGGGTTGAGTTGAGTGTTTGTATCATTCCTCCAATAATATACAATCTGCTGCCTCCGTGGACGTACCTGATTTTGAGGAACCACGTAAATCTGCTTGTTTGTGTTTTTATTTGTGTTTGCTTTCGGTCCAGTATGCATAAAAAATTTATCACCCCCTTTGTCATTCATGTGGGTTAATTGTCCGCTTGCTTCTTCAACACATGCTTGCATCACACAGCACTTCTAAGCTTACCATTCTAAGAGCATCTTTGGCCAATTTTACAGGTACTTACCACACCTTTCAATCATCAGAGTCACACAAGCACCTCTTTGCTTAATCCAAAGGATTATTTCAACCAGATGGTTTGTCACATCTCATCTGAAGAGTGTTAACGCTTGTCTCTAGGACACACTGCACTCCCCTTCGAGCATATCAACCATGCTCGGTCCGGAATGACTTATCAATCCTTATACCAAGGCTTACAACACCCCCTCAAACGGAAATTTCTATTTCCAAGTACGACAGTCATTATCTGAGTATCTCAATATGATCACAAGCTCACTACTCTTTCAAGAGTCTACTCATCCAGGAGTTGCGTCTGCCCTCTGTTCCACCCTAGGAACCAAGCCGTATTTGTCCATGAGTCTCTCGCTCTTAGTCTCAAGAGTCCAGGTAACTCTCCACCTTTAACCATGGGGGCAGCCCATTAAAGGTTGATTCATATCTTCATACTTTGAGTATTACAATGCCATCACCGAGCTCACCACCTTGACAAGAGTCAACTTGTTCTCGAAACCTGTGCATGCCTTTTGCTTATTCCTAGCAGTTGCATCTTAATGCTTTACAAGTCACTCACTTATTGTCCAAGGAAAATGTCTTCTAGCTCATTGATCTTTAGCATGGGGGCAATATCCATGAAAGTCAATCCTGCATTTATCTTCATACTCATCATAGCCACTTCATTGGTTATCCATACACATGTCCACTTATATCTAACCATCACATCGACTTTGGGGCATTCTGTAATTGGGCTCCTATCATGGCTCTCACACCTTCTCTAAGGTGTCTTCGCCCGTTGTCATGGGATGGTCTGATTTTGGGCTCATATTGTGGCCCTCACACCTTCTCTCTAAGGTGTCTTCACCTTTTATAGGCGGTCGCATCCTCTTTCAGCTGAGATGCTTCAAAATGGCTCCAAAATTCTCTACCATCATGTGGACTTGGGAGATCACTGCCACTGGTCATATAGAAAGAGAGAGCTGTGGTACTCTCATCACAATCTTCCATCTCATTTCCTATGTTTGGAGCTTCTGCGCCCTTCATCATTGCAGTGACAGCTCCACCTACACCAACTCTATTTGGTGTCTTCGCCTTTCAACATAAGCGACCGCCTTTTATCACAGTGTTTTCACCCCCTCAATTAGGTGCCTCTACAACAGCTCATCTTTCCATCCTTGCATGCATTGGAAAGGTCTTTGCCTGTTGTCTTCAACAAGAGCACAAGAGACTTCCTGTTGTACACCCTTTACATAGTCTCTGCTTTGAGCTTCATCTGGGAACACTTCTTCTGCTTGCACTTGTTGTCTCATTACAGTACCTCATTAGATCCTACGGGTACTCCTGCACAATCTTTGTGTGCCCTCGTACAATTTATGTTCTCCAGATTTCTCCATATTCCTTGCTTATGTTTGATAGCAGCTCATCCTGTCACAACACCTATCCAAGTCAAAATAGGGTGCCAATCTTTATCCCCTTACTGTATTTCTCTTTCATTATCAGGATCTTCATCAATTCTCCCCTCGAGAAATCACAGTCACTGAATCTAACTTCTTTGAAGAAATCACCACTCCATTAGATCCTTGAACATGCGGAACCCAACTGTTCATTTGTGTCGTCATCTTGCTAGTCTACAACTGTTTCATAATAAACTGTTATATATACGAAAATAATATCGTATGGATAATCCTTCAACTAAACAAGTTCCTAGGAAAGATTGAAGGGGTCGCACCAGTCCCGCTTAAAACCCAATCTCCTAAACAAAACTTCTTAAGTCATATCTATCCATCGTACTGCTTTTCCATATATACAACCATTTGCTAGTTTTGTTGCGGCTTTCCTTTACAAGTGATCTGGAATATCTTGATTCTATACCTGATTTCTCAACATCTAGCGAGACTACCAGTGCTTAGATTCGTCAAGATTGGTCTTCATCAATTTCCACTCTACATCTCAAATCGTTCACATGATCGGGTGTCTAGAGTATCCCAATTTTGCCTTCCCTCAAGGCAATTAAAAATCTCCCCACTTAGCAGTTCAACACATGTAATTGGGTAAACATTTGCACCTTCTTCTTTTTCATCTCTATCGACCACCATGATGACCTTCAGATGCCTCCTAATCGGGCAATCTCTTTTGTTAATTCACCACCATCACTTTTAGTCTTAATCTCAATGATCGAACCATACCATTGCATCCGGAATGAACAAATTAGTTGGAAACAAGTCTGAAATCGTCCAAATCGCATTTCAGACGGCTAAGATTTGATCAAAACAATCCTGGCTTGATGAACGACCCAGATTCAATCTCAAATCCGGTTGCATGTAGGATTAGCTACACTGGATCCTATCCCTCGGCTCGTGCGTCAGCTCAAACTTGGCTCACAGCTGATGACGTGGCAGGTGGATCCCACTAAGTTGACGTGTCAGTTGACTAGTCACTAACATGGCATGCCAACTATGCATGTTGACGCTATGATGATGTCATGAAGACATCATCCTTATCCGGGTCATTCATGTGGGTCAAGTTGTCTGGTATTCAGGTCAGGTCAGCCTATCCAAGTAAAGAAGACGCGTGGGGTGTGTCTACGCGTGTGGGGAGACGCCTCGTCGACGCGTGATGACGCGTGCGACCATGTCTGACGTTTGATTTTTGCACTGTTTTCACCAGTGTGCTCATCTCTTTCTCCTCTACACGGTGGTACGGTCAAAACAACATTTTGAGAACTTTTATTTTTGGGCAAAAATCAAACACCTGATACCAATTGTAGGGGATTCAGACCGGTGATGTTCTGATAATTGCCCATTTGAGGCTTAGCACACTGACACAATATTTAACGTAGTTTGGCAAATCACCTACATCCACGAGAGAGTTCCATATTATTAGAGATAGAGAAAAGGATACAATACAAATACATGGAGGAGGAGGATCACATCCACTCTACTCAACTCCTATCTCTCGTTGCTGCATTTGCAGCTGCTGCCATTGGCAGCCCCTTCTTTTCTCTCTTTGCTTTGCTCTCTACTCTCTCTCTACTCAATCCTTGTTGCTCTCTCCTGGTACCTATTTATAGGCAAGAATGATGCCACCAGCTCCTGCTCTTCTTCAACAATAATGGTTGCCAAACTTTGACATTTTAGGACGGGCTGCTGCATTTGTCAATGGACAGTGTCATCCATTAATAGTTGTTGCACATGAATGGCAATGAACCTAACATTACATGCGTTTCTTCTATGTCGTAGCTCTACACTTCTTTATTTTGACAGGCTTGCATTACTCATGAAACACATATATGTTCTTCATTGTTGTTTGTCTCTATCCATTGATCTTTCTCTTATTCCTGTTGTTTAATACATATTCCCCATTGCTTTTTTAGAATTGATTGTGGTTTCCTACATTTACATGCGTTTCTTCTGTGTCGTAGCTCTGCACTTCTTTATTTTGACAGGCTTGCATTACTCGTGAAACACATATATGGTCTTTCCTAGACACTTGGTTATTTTTTGGCTTCTTGGTTTTGCATCTCCAGCTTTTTACAAATCTTCTCTCATCCCAGGAATTCCCATATAAGCTGCTGGAACTCTGCACTTTTCTTAAGACTTCCACATTGAATTTCCTATGTTTTTTTAGCAATTGTTAATAGACGATACTTATATGAGCTCTACATTATAGGGACGTTAACCCTTGCGTTGGAGCTCCATCAAGCTGCAACTTTTTGATCTACAACTCTTCTGGCATGAACAATTCAATTATGTTCATATTTCCCTCTTCGTGTCTGTGTCTTACGATTTGTTGGGTCACTACTGATGGCTGTAGCTTTTTTATATGGAAACAACTGTTGGGAATGAAGCTTTGCCGCTTTGAAAACTAAACAAATGTAGCATGGTTTGTTCTTTGGATGATTATATGACATTGTCACCTCTGCAAACTCAAACTTTTGTTTGTCAGGCATAGGCTTTCCAATGTATGTTTTTCTTCTTTTTTTTCGTGTGGAGGTTCAAACCTTTTAGATAAAAAACTAAACAACCCGTGTGTTTCCCAATCAAGCTATCTTACATCAAGTGTCATTGGCACTTTTGCAATAAAAATTTTGGTTTTGGGTCTTTTAGTACTACACATTACAGCCACGGTTTCTTCAAGCTAGCTCTTAGTTACAGTAGCCTTCCATGCAAGCTAGCTCTTAGTTTTTCCATTCTTTTTGTTTACTCTAACTACGCAAATTAATGGGAACGATTATTTAATTTTCAATACTAATAAATTACTCTAACTATGCAAATTCATTGTTAGAGAGCTTTGATTACATTGCGGATTCACACTGTAATTCCAACTCTTTCTCTGTTTTTTTCTTTAACGGGTGAGGCCAGTTACCATATGTTAGAGATCTTTGATTACATTGCGGATTCACACTGTAATTCCAACTCTTTCTCTGTTTTTTTCTTTAATGTTTTTGAAACGTGTCCAGGTGAGGACCATGTTTTTTCACCATATGTTTTTGCTTTCTTTCTTCTCCACTGGTAAACAAATCGATCCTTTCTTTTCATCTGAGAAGAAAAAATTGTTTTGATGTTGAGAGAGAAAAAGGCTAAGGGGAGTTGCAGGAAAGATGAAGACAGAAAAGAAAACCCCTGTTCTCTAAAGTTGATGCGGATGGCGTGGGTTTTTTTGTATGATTTCCAAAAGACTCAAAAGCATAAAAAATAGAGGAGTTACAGGAGGGATGTGGAAGGGGAAAGACAGGAGATTTGCCATAATCAGGGAGGGATTGGCAGACAATGACTATTAGATAGAGGAAGGGGAAATTGGGTTAGAGATAAAGGGGGTGATAGTATCCGATTTGAAGACACAAAAAGAGAGACGAAGCAAAGATAGAAAGGGGAGTTTATGGAAGACAATGACTACTTTTCGCATTGCTCTTCCTTTTTTCCTCCATCATGCTGCTAACCTCCTGCTGGTTTTATCGCTTTTTTCTATTTAGCTATACTGCAGAAGTTCCAGATAATGCGCTGGATAAACAATGTAGCTTGCAAGACTTCCCATCTAATGGATCACCTTAACTAATGAAAAAGCAACACGTACATGGTAGCTTCATCTCGCTCAGAGGTAGCTTTCCTAACCTTCAATGGCTTTCATTTCATCTGCATTTGCACCATTTGACAAGCTGCTGCTGGAGCATTGCAACTTTGTTCTTTATCGTTGCCAGCATTCATTAAATTTATGGTTGATTGTTCTTTGTGTTTATGCATATCCTTTTCACTTTGATCCACCCTCTAATGTTTCGTCTTCAGCTTTGGTTGTGTTCCCTCATGCTTGGCTGCTTTGTTGTTGTTTTATCGAATTAATTGAAAACCAACTGTCACCAAAGTGCTGGATTTACATGCAAATATTTTTGTTTTATATTTGTCTCAGCACATGAATTTGCTCAACAACAGTTATGTCTCCGATCACAGCCCTCCTTCATTTTAGCTATTGTTTCTCCGATGCAGTCTGTGATGGTTTGGAATCATTGAGTAAACATGTTAACCAAGCTATGGACATCTTAGGTTGAGTCACTATTTCCGGTTCCAACCTTGCTTTGTTGATCAGATTCAAAGAGTAACAGATTTTCCATCATTTTCTTTCATCATTTCAGCCTCTGCTTTGGATTAGTAGCCCTGCATGCTGTCATATCGTGCTTTTTCTGCTAAAGAACATGCTGCTTTTTCCTCTAGAAGAAATACCTCTTCACTATTTCTTTATTGCAATCTCAAATAACACTTTTCATTGTTTCTTGAGTATTGGATGTCTAGCTATTGATGCCTTATATGCATTTGTATAAGAGCTGGGCAACGTAATTGACTGATTTTGAATTGTTATTTATAATTTTTTTTTTTTTTTATGATATCATCACAGCCTAAAATAAATGTACTAATATTTAATTGATGCTTAATTTACGGATATTTTTTTATTATCATATCATTAAATAAAAACAGTATTTTTTAAAAAAAAATTGCTAGATCCAATGGAGTCCATGATCTGGGTTATGGGTTTGGTAGGTTAAGCCTCGAAGCCCCCATTAATCTAATATATTTTGTCTTAATATTTAAAAAAAATATATCATCTTAATTTTTTTTAAATAAAAACATATTTTTTTTATTAAATGTTCAAATTTCTTTTTGACCTTTCAAGCCAACTTGTTCACATTAATATCATTTCTACACATGTTAATTTTAAATCTAAACTAAAAAAGGAATTGTCTTAATAGGTTTTAATGTTGACTTACTTTATCAGCTTTAATAATAATATTAAATAGTTTTTTATGACTTAACATTTTTATATGTGTCAAAAGAAACTTTTAATATGAATGAGGTGTAACCTGTGTTAGTAAACTAGTTACCTTAAAACTTATATTTATCTCCATTAATAAATTAATTGAAATATGCTATTATAAAAAGAACATTATAATAAATAAATAAAAACTTTAAAATTTGTTAGTAATTATTCAAATTTAATGGAAAAAAATACAAATTTAGTCATTTATATTTTGATAATATATTAATTTTAGATAAAAAATAATGATAAAAAAATGTAACCATTCGAGTTGATATTTTAAAGAGTGATGGCAGGAAAACATAGTTGACCATAGGATATTTTTTTTTTATCATGAACAATTTCATTGAATCGAAAGTAGAGAAAAATACATTATTATTTTTAGGACCTATTGGTAGTGGAAATTATAATTTAATAAATGAAAACATATTAAACAAAACAATCAACAGTAATGGAGAAATATGATCTTGTCCCAAAGGCATAGCTACCTAATGCCCTTTAAAAAATATAAATTCATCTTTTTCAAAATACTTTATTAAATGAGATTTTGAAAAAGTGATGGATAGATTATTAATCACAATGTATTTTTCTTTTATCATCTACTTTCTTATTTAATTGATTATTAAATGAGAAAACCACCTTGATCTAACTATACTTTAGTTGTTTTTTTATTATTTTTATTTTAAAAAAATATCATGAGGTAATATAATTTTTAAATTTGGATGAAAAAATAAATTTACTCTCATATATACTATAAAACAAGCACCCATAAATGATATATCAATTAAACATAATTTTTCTCAATTTTGATATGATTTCTCTTTCTCATCTCAAGAAGAAAACAGTTTTGGACCTAAATCAAAATTTTATAACAACACATAATATTCACTTTTGAATTCTATGAAAATACATATTTACTTTGAAGTAATTTATTTACAACATTTACCGGGAAAATAAAAGTTCAGAAAGTTTTATGATATCATGGTAAAATTATTAAGAAATTCAGTTCATAATTATTTTGGTCACTTTAATTACTCAATAAAGTTCACAAATTCCTTCTAAACTTAAGTCTCTTTCACTAAAAACTATCTAAAAAGTCTCAAAATGTGTTTTGGTCCTTATCCATATATGTCTAAAGTTTCGAGTTTCCTATATAACAAACCCAGTTAACTAAGCTGCAAATTTTAAAACTTTTCCTACCGCTTATCCATCAATTTCAATTAAATCTTTTAATAGGTTTTCTTTGAATTGATTATTAATATTTTTTTGTTGTTGTAATCATTAAATTGCTTATATCTTGTTTTCTTGGATATAAAAAGAGTGTAAAAGACGAAGCAATGTTCTTATTAAGAGAAAGAGATTTATGTTGTTGATTATGTTGTTGATGATGATGTTGACTTTTTTATTTGAAAGTTACTTCTATAAAGCATTGTAAGTGGTGAACAACTCTCACTTGTTTGTGAGAAATAGCTTATTCTGATTTTTTTTACTATGAGAGTGTGTTTAGTATTGAGGTTGCTGTTGTGGTTATGATTTTAAAAAAGTTGTTTTATAAAAAATACTTTTAGTTGAGGTTGATTTGGAAAAATATATATTTGGTTAAAACTGTGGTTGAAATTAAGGTTGAACAAAAAGTAGTTTAATATGTTTGGTTAAAAAAATATTATTCAAATTGAGGTTATAAAATAATTATATATATATATTAATATTAATGATTTTTAATTTAAATATTGTAGATTTAACTATTATTTTTACATCATGAAATAAATAATATTAATATCAAATATTTTTTATTATTCTATTAAACTATGTGCAATATCATCACATACCTAAATTTAATAACAAAAAATTTAGTTTTATATATATATATATATATATATATATATATATATATATATATATATATATATATATATATATATATATATAAAAACTGGTTTAAAGTTATTTTTTCACTATTGTTAATGAAGAAAAATTTGACAAAAAAAATGTTTTGTAACATTTATAAAAACTTGGTTGAACGGAATAGGATTGTGGTTAAAAAAAATGATAAAATGAGTCCAATTTCGGGCATTCTTCTTTATATATATTAATCATAAAATTACAATTTGCAATACTATATTTTTTTGACAGTGGATGAGGCCGTTTGAATTGATTTGCTGGGAGAGGAGTAATTAATTATTCAACGGCTTTTTTTTTAGGAGTTTAAAATTTGTTGACAGTGTTGGTGGATGACAAAAGTTAAGGTTGCTGCTGGTTAGAAGCAGGTATTGCCAGCTTTTTGCTAACCACAGGTTCGGCCACTATAATGATGGGTCCCACCAATTTCAACCTACGTTTTAAACATAACCAAACAGATATATATTGCGGTTTGACTGCAACTCAGTTCCTGTCGCATTACCAAACGGCCTCTATCTCATCAATCACTCTTTTTTTCTTGTTATTATTTTCTTCTTCTTCTTCATGTTGTTTGTATGCATATATTTTTACTTATCCTGGTAAATCATTCTCTTTATACACATATGATGCGAACCCTATTGATATAAAAATCCAGAAACCTATAGTCAAATCGACTCTTTCTAAGAAGGTTAAGATCAAGTTTGGAATTGAGTTTTACACAACGATAACCTATACTGAAGCACCAAGATAATAAGTAATCGAATCTATTCAATGAAAACGTATGAGCAAAATCTCACATACACAATAATAATTGATGAAATCAAAGTCTTTCCCATAAAAAAAATCTAAATACAAGCTAAATAACCTTATTTATAATATAGATAAAAGGCCTTAAATAATATTGGAGAAACAATAAAAGGTTTTAAATAAAATAGAAAAAAATCATAAATCAAATAGAAACTAATACAATTCCTACATAAATAGCTTTTGAACCTTAATATAAGGCCTTCCTGATATCCAATTGCCCTGAAATTTTAACCCAATATAGAACAAGACCTCTAAAAATCTCTGATAAAATATTAATCAATCTAAAAATCAGATAAAAAATCATGTTTGTTAGAGTAAAACTAAGCACTATGAAAAATAAATCTCTAACTGTTGAAATTAATTAGCCCATAAAGTAGATGAATCAGACCCCTCTTATGCATGAATTAAATTGACTAAGGTCTAATCTTCACTTGTTGATGCTGCCTCCTTGAAATCCACCTTGTCCTAAATATTCTAAATAAGTCAATTGAATGTATATTTGAGCTTCTTTTCCTTTGATCTTGTAATTGACCTAATTGGAACTTGCAATGAATCTTTTGGTGTAATCTTGATCATATCATCCCCTCTTTCCTAAAAAAGATTCATCCATGAATCATCACCTACATCAAACAAAGATAGATAAAAAAAAACATTAAATGCAGCACTAACACTATAATCACTTAGTAGATTCACTTTATAGGCGTTATCATTAATTTTTCATTTAGTAGATTCACTTTATAGTCGTTATCATTAATTTTTTCAAGGATTTGGAATGGTCCTTCTCCTATCGGCATCAACTTTCAACTTAGATCTTTTTCTATTGAGAAAATCTCTTTTTTTTTCTCATATGCACTCAAACCTAATCACCTGGTTAAAAAATAACTATTTTCATCCTTTATTAGCTTCAAATGCATATTACTCAATTTTTTTTTTTACCTCACATTCTCATAGAGATCCTTTACTACATGTGTTTTTCCAAGGTCAAGAAATAAATAACAAAAAAAACTTTAAAAAATCATTGAGTTGCAAGACTCTTGATTCATAGTTCGATGTTTACTCGACGAACACGCACCAATAATAAATGACTTGTGAATAAGCTTAAAAAATAAATTATATAGTTAATGACATGCATCAAATAAATTTAGGATAAAACTTATAGCTAAGATAATCTTCTGTTTGAAAGGATTCAGTAAAAGTGATATATATCTTCTCTTAAACATAACCATTCTGTTACTCAAATTTCTAGAACTAATGCATAATTTAGAATTCTTACTCTCTTTAAAGTATTAGGTGACGACTCTATTTTTTCATATAATTTCTTTTTAATTTTAAAGGTTCTAATTATGTCGAGAGCGGCATAGGTTATTGATCAAATCAAATCAAACTAATCTAATCAAAATTCATATCAACTTAATTGATCCATTCAAGATCCTATCAAAACTTGACCTAATAAAAAGAAAATTAAACTGTTTTTTTCCCAAAAAAAACTAACTTATAGGTTACGTTAATGAAAGATAGATCTCTAGAATTATTCATTTTGCAACTATGATGTTTTGGTGTAGAATGTAGTTTTAGTACTACATCAATAGCATGCTTTACACTATGATATTGATCAAGATTTCTTTGAGCACAAAAAAATATTCAAGTATTTTTAATTTTTTTAGTATAAAAGAATTTAAAACATATGGGGGTTGACTCGGTTTGATCAGGTTGATTTGGTAAGTTCAAAAGTAACCTGAATGACTGGTAAAAACATGATTTGACTAAAAAGATTTTTAAGATTATATTTTTTAAATATTGATATGAAAATATATTGGAATAACCTGCGTCAACCTATTAAATTCGTGTATTAGGTCATGAGATTGTGATAACCATATAGAAAAAAATAAAAATAAATTATGAAACCTAATTGCCAAACAACCTAAAGTTGCAAAATGAAATTGAAAAATATCCAATTAAAAAAAAAACACCTTAAAAAATGACACGAGTCAACCAAGGTTAACCCACCAAATCCATAATTAAAGTCGTGAAACCATGATAACTATATGAAAAGAAAATTAAAACAAATTATAAAATCAAATTCTCAATCAATCCAATGTTGAAAGATAAAATTAAAAAACAATAACATAAAAAAAGCCTCGAGTTAACTTAGGTTAACCTCCCAAATCTGTGACTTGAGTAATGAGACTGAGATAATCTCACAGAAAGCAAATTAAAATAAATTATAAAACTAAATTTTCAATCAACTCAATGTTGAATGATAAAACCACAAATAAATTCAATTAAAAAACAAAAATAAACGAGTTAAATCAACTTGAGTTAACCTAACGAACCTGCAAACCAAGTTATTAGACTAGGATAACCTCATAGAAAATAAATCAAAATCAATTATGAAATTCAATTGCCAATTAACTCAATATTGAAGTATAGATTAAAAAATAAAAATAAAAACTGACCAGAATCAATCTAGTTAACTCGCCAAACTTGATAATCAGATCACAAGACCAAAATAATCTCATAGAAAATAAATTAAAAATTATAAATCTCAATTCCTAATAAATTAAATGTCAAATAATAAAATTGACAAAAAAACCCCAAAAAGATAATAAAAAAAAAGAATAGAAGGAACAAAGCCCAACCAAATTCAAGATGACCATCCCGGCATTGTAATTAATTTAAAATTTTAATAAATTAATATATCCAAAACCAAGTTTTTTTTCACATGAGCGAACAACACGCTATTTTTTTTCTTTTATCTTTTTTTAAAAAAAAACTGGCAACAAATTACTTGTATCATACATTAATTTTTTCTAGGTCAACTTTGGTGATTGAAAAATTGGGATTCAAGTTTCTTAGACCCAAAAACTCAATTTTAAAGTGAGTTCTAACTAAAAAGAACTTAAAAACACCACCATAAAAACATCTATAATCCATTTACAACCACAAAAATATCCTGAAATCACTAAAAAAAATATAAATTAATCAAATAAAAAAATCTAAATGAACTTCAATCTATCTTTTCTATATTTTTATAGAAAAAACCCACCACCATTAAATTTTTCTCATAAAATGAAATTCATTAACACCGCATTTTGCCATTGTAATCGCTTGAATGTGGCCAACTAATAATATTATTTTTTTCCATTATTTTCTAGTGACTTTCTTTCTTTTTTATCAATTTTTTTTATCAAATTTAAAAATTTAAAAATAAATAAAATAAACGTTTGAATTAAAAATATAATTTCAAAAACTACAAAGAGTTAAAAAGTAGATAAAGAAAGATAGGAAGAAGACTGCAGAAGAACTTTACCGAGTGAACTTGAAATTGAGGATGGGGCGTTCTTTGTTTACACTTTGGTTTTCTTTTGTTGAATTCATTTTTCCTTTTAACATATTATAAGAAATTGGTGTCCCAGAAGTCTGCAATAGAAAATATAGCTCTGCGGCTACTGTATAAGTTACTGTATATCACTGCAATGTGAAGATAAAAAGCAGTTTGGCTCTGCCACTGTGGCTGTATTTTATTTAAAACGTAGTTTATAGTTGTTTGGTTAAGAAAAAAAATAATTTATTATTCTCTTAATCCACTGAATTTCTGTGTTAGCAACACAGGAAAGAAAAAGCAGTCATTTTATATTTTTTTTTCACTATTTATGTTAATTATACTATTTAATAAACAGTACAATTAACAATAACAATGCAAGTGATGCAAATAAATAAATAAATTTAATGGTTATTCTATTCATACGTGGGGGTTGATGATGGTTCTAGAAATCATTAATTAAATAAATAAATAAATAAATAGTGACCGTTATATTTTTTATTCAAACCAAACCAAACCAAGAATATAAAACTGAAACTGCACCACTAAAGTCGTATACAACGGAGATAGAACATCATTAAGGTTATTCTATTCATACGTGGCAATATCTCATTGGAAGCTCAGTTTCAACTAACATTCATTTCTTCCAGCACGATCTGAGCCGTTCAAAGACAGCCGGCCCACGCACAACCACGACTACTTGGCAGAAAAGTCCAACGACTAATTAAGGTAAAGGCCAGAAACTTCGTGTCTTGAATAACCATCCCTCTATCTTCTTCCCTTCGTCACTGGCTGGCAGTGAGCTAGAAAGAAAGAAAGAAAGAAGAAGATCACCATTTTCGTCATGGGCAAGTGCTACCCTACAGTGAGCGAAGAGTATCAGAAGGCAGTGGAGAAATGCAAGAGGAAGCTCAGAGGACTCATCGCTGAAAAACACTGCGCTCCCCTCATGCTCCGATTAGCGTAAGACTATCCCCCCCCCTCCCCTCTCTGATTGTTTTATTTCCCTTTCTTTTCTATAGTGGTAGCTGTTTTAAGTATTTATGGGGTTTTATATTCTCTGTTGTTGTTGATGATGTAGATGGCACTCTGCTGGTACTTTTGATGTGAATACCAAGACAGGAGGGCCATTTGGGACGATCAGACACCCAGATGAGCTTGCTCATGGAGCTAACAATGGTCTTGATATTGCTGTCAGGCTTTTGGAACCCCTCAAAGAGCAGTTCCCCAACTTGTCTTATGCTGACTTCTACCAAGTAATGTTTTCCCTGCCTTAATTTGATTTATATATTAATAATAGAGTTTTTATTTTATTTTATTCATGATTGAGACTTTTTTGTGTGTTTGATTGTCCTCGCAGTTAGCTGGTGTTGTTGCTGTTGAAATTACTGGAGGGCCTGAGGTTCCTTTTCACCCTGGGAGACCAGTTAAGTGATCAGATCTCCTCTTGATAGTTCATTCTTTATCTGTTCTTTTTCATACGTGGTGGTGTTTCTTTCATCGTTATTCTGTGCCTGATATCGAAGTTCCTTTTTTTCTAGGGAAAATATGAATCATGTCCAAACTCCGAAGTACATATATTTTTTAATTAGTTTATAGGATCAATCTCTAGATGTGTGTTGTAGGATCTTTTGGTGGGCTGATGGTTTCTTTTTTATCTGAAGATCACAACTTTGAACTCATAGTGAATGCAATAAGTTTGGTTGAGTTTGATTACTTTGTAGGTCTTTCAGGTAATAGATAGTATAGGCAAAAGAAATTCCATGGAGGAGGAAGTGTTCTGGATTTAAGAGCTTTCACATACTGCTGCATTATAAGGCTAACCTGCAACGCATGCATTTATTTTTTTTGTTGAATTTTGAAATTCGGGTTCAATGGACAGATATAATTTAGTTGTTTAGTGATATCAGTCCTTACCGTCAAGGTAAATTGACTACTCTTGTACTTGTTTGCTTTGACTAAAGATTAAGTTGAGTTTAGCTTGAACTAAATTGTAGAAGCTCTGTCCATCTGCGACCAAATGAAAGTGATGTGGATCTTAGGTTAACCTGTGACCAAATTGTCAAAGCTAAGTTCCACCAACTTCTTTAATGTATTAGTTAGCTTGAAAACATGGTTCATTATGCTAGATGGTGACTGGCCAAATGTGTTAGAGACAATGGACTTGAACAATGATGATATGGCTGACTTGTACTGCTATCGATTAAGCTGTTTGTTCAGAGTTGGAGTGAACAGTGCGGTCATATGGCACAGTTAGATACCATCTATTTGAATGCCATTGACTGCTGTTGTTCCTGATACCTAGAAATATTTTGCACTTTTCCTTGATTGCTTTTGTAGCTTTGGTGGGATGCGGATGGGGCCATTCAAATGAAGAAGAGCTTGTTATTTGTTGGGATATCATTGCAAATTGCAGTATATATTTCAAAGCTGTTTGCAATACTTTGAGCAGTCTGATATGAATTTTTGTAGATTTGTAGAGATAGGAAGCAGTATGTCAGAAAGAAATATAGCGATGCAGATTTTGATGTCATTAGCTGCCTTTTCAGAATTCATGCTTCAGTTCTTAGATGATAGTTCTAATCAACCTTGCATTTATTCAGGACAAGTCTGATCCACCTCCAGAAGGTCGCTTGCCTGATGCAACCAAAGGTTTGTTCAAGTTGAAAACTGAAGGAAATCACTATAATTTTGTAATTATGTTTCAAGTGGATTTCCTAATCTTTTTCTATCGCTTCAGGTTCAGACCATTTAAGGGATGTCTTTGGCCATATGGGTCTCAGTGACAAAGATATTGTTGCCCTATCCGGTGGTCACACTCTGGTCTGTTCAAAGAACATGGAATTTCTCTGCTGGTTTCTTTTATGATTGTTGCTCATTTTGTGCGATTTAAGTGAATAATTGTCTTATTCTATTTATTGATGTTTATCATTGGTTTTTGAATATATATTTACAGGGAAGGTGCCACAAGGAGCGTTCTGGATTTGAGGGACCCTGGACCCCCAACCCTCTTGTTTTCGACAACTCCTATTTCAAGTAAGATACATTCAGCTCCAGAGATGTTTTTTATTGATATAATTTTGTCAAGAATTCAAGTTATATTGCATGATTTTTCTTTTCTGTAATCATCTCACCAACTGGTGTTTTACATATGCCTTTATCCCCGCAAACTAATACTGAATCATTTGTTAAAGAAAAAGAAGATGCGGTCAAATAACCAATGCGAATTTTGATTCTGTTAAACAGGGAACTCCTCAGTGGAGAGAAAGAAGGTCTTATCCAGCTCCCTACAGATAAAACCCTTCTGGAGGATCCAGTCTTCCGCCCCCTTGTTGAAAAATATGCTGCAGTGAGTAGACACTCATTTCTTTTTTATATTAGCCTATAGATTTTCTAAAGTTGACCTCGGATGGAAATCCCCCCCATCAACTTGACAATAATCTGGTCCTAAATTACACTGAAGTGTAATTATCTAACTTTGACGTCATGGTGGCTTATCTTTAGGATGAGGATGCCTTCTTTGCAGATTATGCTGAAGCTCATATGAAGCTCTCAGAGCTTGGGTAAGTAAAAAGCAACTTTCAATTTCTGTACTACTCTCTTTAACCATTTGCCTTGTCCATATGGTTTTGGTGTCTCTGATCTTCTTCTAAATTCGGTCGCTGCTGCAATTGCATTTCAGGTTTGCTGAGGCATATTGAGGACTGGAATTAGGCTCATGCAGCTGCTGTTGTGTGTCTTATTGCTGGAGGCTGGTCTATTTTCATAGCTATTTTTTAGACTAGATAAGATATATGAATTGTGTGAAGATGGGAATGTTGTTGGTCCATATTTGTGTGTTTCTGGGTTCTGTGGGATTGTAAGCAAGCTGCCTTATATGTAGTACTGGAAGATGGAATTGTAAAGCTTTGTGTTGGTCCTCTGAGTTTTAAACTAGCCAGCTTTATGGTTTGGCCAATAAAGTATGGTAGTTGCCATTCATGGATTATAATTTTGCAATTACTTTGCTACATGGATTTCAGATGAAATAAGTGGGTGTTACCAGCAACCTGTCAAAAACTTAAATTCTTGATTTGGTTCGCAGCATAGACCCATTCAGGTAATTGTTTGGTTCGATTCTCTCGAGCCTTGTTTCGCAGCATTGTAGTAGAATGGTCTTGGCGCTCAAGCAATATCGCTTGCTGTAGCATTTCACTGAGGGCAGGAAAAGGAAAGGTTTGTAAGGCAGGGCTTGTGGCTCTGATCGACAAAATGATCTCTTGATGCAGATGAACTAACTATTAAAGCTGAACAAAATTCTACTTCTGTTTGAGTAATTTAGCAGAATTATCTTCTTTTCTTTAGAATTTGTTTTTTGTTTTTAGCAGAGTGAAAAAAAGGGTAAAGTAGCACAGTAAAAAAGATATTTGGGGATGTAATCAAGCAGGTCATAAATGGCTCTCGTGACTAGCGTGTTGCAAATGAGAGTCACTGTCTTCCTTTTTCTCCTTTTGTTTCTTCCTTCTCTCCTCACAGTTAGCTACCCCTACTCTCTCTCTTGGTGAGCGAATGTCATCACGAAACACACCCAAAAAAATCATAAGATCACCTCCCTCCCTGTCAAGCTATTTCCACCCACATTCTGTACTTAAAAGATATATTCAATATTTTTTTCTCTAATTTGATGTAATTTATGCTAATGTGTGATGATTTTGATTTCAAAATGTTAAGGTTTAGAATTAGAAATTTTTTTAAAAAAATTAGGGTTTTTTTATAATTAGATTAATTAGATGTAATTTGAGTCGATAATTATGTTATTTTATAAGATAATAATTTTTTTTGGGGGTTTATTGATTGTGAATTAAGATCGGAGTTGGGGTTTATTTAGGTTAAATTAGGAATTATACTGAATTAGGTATAAAATAAAATAATTAGCTATGGAAGACATGAAGTGGGGTGATAATTTTGTTATGATAGAAAAAATTGATGAATTTAGATTTTTACCGATTAATTTGATGAATTTAGATTTTTGTTAATTATGTTATCATTAAAATTATGTTGATAAACTATTTTAGTTAACCCCACGATATTAACAAATTATACTTGTGTTTTGTTGTGCTGTTTGACATAATGTCTGGTGATTTTAAAATATTATACTCTCATGATTTAACCATTGTCAGTGCCAACAACAATATCATTTATAATGGAAGAAGCCATGAGTTCTTAATTGTTATATTAGATATGTTTCTTAATGAGCTATTTAGAATGTTATATGATTTATTTAACTAAAATATACTCGAAACAGAAGTTGAAATTTCTTGGAGGGTGTTGTGAATTGGAGCTAGTGAAGCTCGTTATGTCAGCGTACCAATCTATAGTAATAAAAATATGTATTCAATGTTTGGGTTTGTGAGTATTAATGAGGTTAATATGTCAGAACTAACTTTAATAGTAGACCCAAACGAGAAAACTCTTCTAGTATGAGGTTTATCCAGGTTCCAAGTAATTTTTAAAAGACCATACATGCATCACGAACAGTTGATCCATTTAGGTTGGGTGGTAATGTAAAGAAATAAATGTCGGTAGAAGAAATTGTTAATATAAAACCTCAATTATGTATGATATTTATTCTATATTGCCATGAAAAATCTAAATCAACATGGATACGGATGCTACCACACATGCTTCTACATTTGAAGTTGTGAGTGACATAATTAACATAGATGCAATGACTAAACTAATAGTCGTAGGCATCAAGGTTCATCCTTGCTCACGAATCTTTCTTGAAATTTTCAACAAGTACGGATGCTACCAGCAAATCAAAGATGCTAGGTTGCAGGATTGGGTTAAGGAGAGGAACATGAAGGTTGCTTTGTGTGTGGATGGAGTGAAGAAACATACATATAATTTGAATACACGGCGTTAGTATTTAATTTATTGAGTTTGTGTTTTGTATTGATATCTTGATATACTCATGTGTAATTTTACATGAAGAAAAGAATTACATAATAAAAAAAAATTATAGGAAAGAATAGAAGTCAAGCAGTCCAATGGAATACATAAGTCAAGTCAATGGCACTGCTACCTTAGATGCTTAGTCACAATTCCGTGATAAATTAGGTTTCTCAACGTCTACAAACAACATAAATTTTAAATTAAAAAAAATTAAATATTAACGGTAATTTCTAGTCCCATGTGTCCGTCCACCTTCAATAATTACATAAAAAACAATCATGAAAATATCTCATCATTATAAATATATTCCGGTTATTTTTCAATGTATTTTTTACTTGAAAATACATTAAAATAATATATTTTTTTATATTTTTAAAAATTATATTTGATATCAACACATCAAAATAATTTGAAAACATCAAAAAAATATTTATTTGAAGCAAAGAAAAAATAAAAAAAATTAAATTTTTTAAAAATACTTTTGAAATGAAAAAACAATTAGGCCTAAGCTCATTAGAGTTCTTTGTTTTTTTAAAAAATATATTTTAAAAAAATTTAAAAATTTTATTTTTAAAGATTTTAAATTATTTTGATGTGTTGATATCAAAAATAACTTTTTAAAAAATAACTGATACAATAACACATGATTAAACACCAATCAAGATTAAAGAAGATTTATCTACATGGAACCAATAATTTATTAGAAAACCAAAATCCAGTTTTTATTTACACTCTTAAGGGATTATGTGCATTTGACGAGGTTAGAGAAGTCATTTAGTGAAAGATGGCCTGAAATTAAATACAAACCGTCCCTACAAAAACAGTTCATGATAAATCACCACCCAGAATCATTTCAACCTATCTTTAATCACGAACTTAATTATTGGTATATTCTACAGAGACTATAAATACAGTTATGTGTTGGACAAGAACCCAGTTTTTTACGTATCAACATAGTTCTTGTCAGGTCTTCAAATACCTGTACATGCTCCGGCGAGCAGCTACCTACCTGTAACGTTTGACTCCACGATCCCAGGCCGGCCCAAGTGATAAATCAAAAGGGCATCGGAAAACGAAGAGAGAGAGAGAGATCCATGATTCTTTTTGTAAAGATATGACAAAGCTATGCTTTGATGAAAGGCCTTGAACAACTCCATAAAGAAACCTTGTTGAAGGTTTGCTAAAGTAAATACATAATTAACGAGGTGGAGGTACACGGGGTTTCCTTTTCAGACCACCATGAATGATACAAATCTTAAAAACTCGGAACAAATTGCATTTTTGGATAAATTATAGAGATTTCAAAGGTTATAAAGATCCTGTGATATTGAATTCAGAGATGAAGTTCCCACCCAAACCAAAAGGAAAGCAAAGGAGAGGGAAAATACTCAAGATCATAGCTTGTTTTATTTAATTTTCTTGAGGAGTTTCTCATTAATTTAGTGGATAGATATTAAATTATTAAACAGTTGTGGCTTTTATCTTTTGGATTCTAAGGTTGTTTTAAGGTAACATCTGAGTTTTTTCTTTTTTTCTTTTATCATATAAATAACTATATATATATATATATTGGTACGAAGGATAAAGAAAACAAAGGTCACATGTGTTTTTTTAAGTTTTTTATTTCTTAAAAATTATATAAAAAATGAATTTTTTCTTTAGCGTGGATTCCTTAAGAAGAAAGCAATAAAGATGGTATAAGCTTTATAAATAGAGATTAGTAAAGTTTATTAAGCTTTTAACCCCAAGAATCAAAGAAGACTCTTCTTGCTTGAAGAATTTCTCTTTTAACCTGTTTAGTAGTAGAAGAATCTTTTTTATATATATATATATATATATATATATATATATATATATATATATATAGAGAGAGAGAGAGAGAGAGAGAGAGAGATTTATGGCTGTAGGCAATGTTGGTTCAACCCCATTCATGTCTTTATTTAATGTTATTGTTTTGTTTGAGTGTGGTAGCAAAGTTTTGGTTTAGCACGTTGTATTTTTTTTTTTTTTTTTTAGTTATTAAATATATTAAAATAATATTTATTTTATTTTTTAAAATTTATTTGAAATCTGCACATCAAAACAATCCAAAAACAATAAGAAACACTAATCAAAAACAAAAAAAAATCAAAATTCTTCCAGTAGCACGATTGAACGCACTTCTAAACTTATCTTACTTTAAGAGTGTAGTTGCGGTTTTTTTTAAAGTGTTTTCTACTCGGAAATGCATTAAATTAATATTTTTTAATTTTAAAAATTATTTTTGATATTAGCATATTAAAATGATCTAAAAACATAAAAAATTAATATTTTAAAAAAATTAAATTATTTTAAAAACACTTTTAAAAGAAAAAAAATAAATAATTCATTTACTTAAAATTCGAAGTTAATTGAGATTTTAATAGTTTGCAGCATAACAAACCCATCAACGAATATTGGTGAAGCCTCGAAGACGACAATGAGAGATTATTACGTTGTGGAAAACTTTTGTTTGAGGTGGAGAAACTTGAAGAAAAGAAGATTTGTTCTTTGAAAATTGAATACTTTGAAGATTCAACGAATCCAAATTTAAAGATGATGGAATTTTATAAAGAAAGAAAGAATAATTAGGGTTTGTTGAATATTGTGCATTAGTTTTTCCCATTGTTTTCATACCTATCCGGTTTAAGACCTGGATTCCGGGCTTTGACCGTGTTACCAAATTGTCCGAGTCAATTTTTTTTAAAAAAATCAAAACAATGTTGTTTTAGTTTAAAAAAAATAAAAGTCAACAGATTTTTTACTAGGTCTTGCCGGGTCACCAGATTTTTTATTTATTTTTTTAACTCGGCTTGATTTTAATTCTAGATCATCCGGGTCTCAGATTAACCTGCCGGGCCAGGTTTCAAAACTATGATTTTTCCATATTCTTTATTCAAAGGGACCTCTATAGATTCCTTGTGTCATTAGTAGTAGACTTGGTATAAACAGGGTCATAAATGGCTTGTAGGCAACACAAACCAGGGATGAAAAATTTTAAGTTGTTTTAATATTTTTTAGATTATTTTAATATATGATGGGAGAAATAAATTTTAAAAATAAAAAAATTAATATATTTTTAAATAAGGAAACTTTAAAAAAGAACTCAATCATTGTCTCAAATGACGACGTGGAGGTAGCTGTGAGGTGCTTGTGCACAAAACACATTTATTTCTCTAAATGGCCTGAGATTAGGGGAAGAAGAAGATGTAATGTAACAACAGCGATGTGACTTGAGGTGGCAAAGGAATAATGATGGCCCCTCTTGTCCTCTTAATTTAACTGATTGGAGAATCTAACGTCGTCTTTAATAACGTGATTTATGATGTTTTTAAAATATTTTTTAATAATTTAAATAATTAAAAAAATAATTGTTTTTAAGAAACATAGCTGTAAAAAAAAAAAAACCTCCCATTGACCCTTTCAACCCAACCCTCCAAACCTTTCTTGTCACAACAAGAGTCCAAATTAACCACATAAAGCCACTTTTAGGGTCCCCACATGGCCATCTCTCCACTTTACTTGCCACCATTCCCAAAGTGAAAGTGAAAAAAGCAGAGAGATCACAACATGTTCTATGATTCTAATGACCAAAGCAACCATAGGACTCTTACCCTCTTCCTCTCTCTCTCTCTCCCCAAATCATTCACTTTCACATTCACACTCACACTCTCATTCTCAAAACAGACTGCTACAAGACATCACCATTTATTTTTCTTTGGATGGCACTATAAAATAATTCAAAGAAACCTCTGCCTTTTGTGTTTTTGAATCCCTGTAAAGAGCAGAGTGGCTTTTCTCTCCTTTATTGTTCTGTTCTGTTGTTTCTTTATCTGGCTTTGCCATCTTTTTTTATTTCTATGGGCTTCTGATCTAACTCAGTTGGTCGAGAGAACATGGGGTCTTGGCTTCTGCTTCTTTTCTCTCTTCTTCTTTTCTTTCACGCCTCCTCTGCTCAACCGGGTACCTCTCTCTCCCACTCTCTGCGTAATATTTTTTTTTATGTGCTATGTAACATACATATGTGTAGTGTTGTTATTTAAGCATCACAATACCTCCATACTTGACTCAACGTTTTCGTTTGTTTTTGTTGTTGATTGCTTTGCTCTTTTTGATTCTATTGAAGATGAGATTCAAAGACGCAAATTTTATAGAGCTATAAGGTTAAGAAGAAGAAAGAAAATGGAAAAGAAGAGAGCTTTCTTTTGGTTTGTCTAGTGTTTTTTTTTTTTACAGACCGTATATAGGAATGGAATTTGATAGATGTTGTGGTTAGCGACTGGCTAACAAAGAAATTTATGTGGGGTTTTAGTTTTGATGCATTAAAATTTTTGGTGAAGCAGCAGCAATTCATAAACTATTTATAGTTTTGATTAAAAAAATATATATTTATGGCTGGGAGACTTAAATCTTCTTGTTTCTATGTCGTGTCTAGAAGACTAGAATCTTTTCTAATTGGTAAATTTTTTTCTAATTACCTGTACTTGGAGTTGTTAGATGAAAATCACACCCGACCAGCCGACCACCAAGGCAATAAAATTAAAGTAGCAAAATTTGGGGAGTTTTAGTCCAAGTTAGAGACATAAGTTGCTTAATAACATGAGTGAGCCGCCCATTTGGTATATACAAAGGCTGACTTCTTTGAGTATGAGCAACTTTTTATTGGTTGCATCTTCACAGAGATGCTGCAACTAGGAACGTAGCTGGCACATGAAAATGTAATTAATACTTGAAAAATGCTCAATTCAATTCTGCCAGTTGTTTGCTTGAATAAGATGTTATGACATGCATGCACACATTTTAGCCTGGGAAGTGAAATAGTAATTGTTAACTCTTCCTTTTCCTGAAACATGCTGTCAGTAATATTTAATATAATGTCAGCTTATTTGTGTGTTTTTTTTTTTTTTTTTTTGGGGGGGGGGGGGGGGCTAAAGTAGTGACCGGAATCCCCTCTCCCCGCTCTGCATTTGCTTGCTTGTGCGTGTTTCTGGCATGAAAATCCTGTTTCTGTATCCGGACAACAATGTGATTTTTTTTAACCTAATAATGTGAATATGCTTGAACTAAAACAGGTTTTCTGAGTTTGGACTGTGGTGGCCCAGCAAATTTCACTGATGCACTTGGACTATCATGGACTTCGGATGTTAATTTTATTTACGGAGAAGCAGCAAGCATATCAGTTGCAAATGAGACACGGAAGCAATACACTACAGTGAGACATTTCCCTGCAGATTCCAGGAAGTACTGTTATAGATTGGATGTTACAAGTAGGACAAGATACCTTTTAAGGGCAACATTCTTGTATGGTGACTTTGACAACAATAATGTCTATCCAAAATTTGACATATCTGTTGGGCCAACTCATTGGTCAACCATTGTCATTTCTGATGCTAATACCATAGAATCTATAGAGCTAATATTTCTGGCTTCAAGTTCTTCTATCAGTGTATGCCTATCCAATGCTACAACTGGGCAGCCGTTCATATCTACCCTTGAGCTCCGACAATTCAATGGTTCAGTTTATTTTACAGCATTTGAAAACCAGTTTTTTCTCAGCGTGTCTGCCAGAATCAATTTTGGTGCCGACAGTGTGGATCCAGTTAGGTATGCTCTAAATATCTGGTTCAAGATGCAACATGATGTAATTTTTACTGATGTACATTTATCTGAATGCTTTTTCAAGCAACATCTGCTTATAATTTAAGAGAGATAGAGAATTAAAAAAACACATTAAATTGTACGAACTTAAATGATACACAGAAATACCTCTATTCCTCATAGTTGAAATACTTTGTCTCCCAAATTTGTTGCTGCTTGAAGAGTAACATATCAATTTTCCCTTCAGACACAAATCTTTTGACACGTGCGCGCGCGCGCGCATCAAATAATACAACAACTTTTTTTCCAGGTATCCTGATGACCCTTATGATAGAATATGGGAGTCAGACTCTGTGAAGAAAGCGAATTATCTAGTTGATGTTGCTGCTGGTACCAAGAAAGTTTCAACTGACATGCCAATCAACGTCAACATTGATGAAAGGCCTCCTGAGAAAGTGATGCAAACAGCTGTAGTTGGCACAAATGGGTCGCTCACTTATCGGTTGAATTTGGATGGTTTTCCTGGTTTTGGGTGGGCTTGCACATACTTCGCTGAAATTGAAGATCTGGATCCCACTGAGTCCAGAAAATTCAGGCTGGTACTCCCAGGGAACCCTGATATGAGCAAAGCTGTTGTCAATATCGAAGAAAATGCTCAAGGAAAATACCGTCTCTATGAACCTGGATATACCAACCTATCCCTACCCTTCGTATTATCTTTTAGATTTGGAAAGACTTCTGATTCTTCCAGGGGACCACTTCTGAATGCTATGGAGATAAACAAGTATCTTGAGAAAAATGATGGTTCTCTAGATGGTTAGTAGAACAATATTCCTTGCATGCACTCCTATAATTTTGACTGTGAACTTTAGCTGAAGACCTGAAATCTTGGTGTTTTAAACTGTGTTTGAGCCATTTTCCATTTTTCCATGAAGCAGATTATCTAGCACATCACGTGTTAATGTGAAAAATTGAAACCTAAAGCGCATCTGATACTAAATTTGCATGACGTGCAGGAGATGTTATTTCTGGTGTGATTTTACTCTACTCGACAGCAGGTTGGGCACAAGAAGGTGGTGACCCATGCCTGCCAGTTCCATGGTCATGGGTGCAGTGCAACTCTGAAGCAAGGCCAAGGATTGTTAAGCTGTAATGATTTATCTCTTTTATGATTTTATTTTATGCATTTTCAGATCCATTCCTTCATTTATCCAAGTTAAGTCCCTCACAATGTATGAGGAGAATCTTGCATTCATATGGTTGAAATAACTTCTGTGTACCTGGTTTGGCAGCTCATTGTCTAGCAAGAATTTGTCTGGGAGTGTTCCTTCAGACTTGACGAAGTTGACAGGTTTAGTTGAATTGTAAGTTTCAAGCTGCTTATCTTTTGGCTGGATGATGGATTAAATTTCAAGATATACTGCTGTAATAGCCCCCACATGATCATATCCACTTGTCTTGTGTGCAGATGGCTCGATGGAAATTCATTAACTGGTCCAATTCCTGATTTTACTGGATGCACAGACTTGAAGATCATGTAATGCTGGATGGATTTTCATAATCATGGTGTTTAATCTTTGTTTTTATTAAAATGTTAACCTAACAAGATGATCCATATCTGACAGTCATCTTGAGAACAATCAGTTGACGGGTGAGCTGCCATCCTCCTTGCTGAACCTACCAAATTTGAGGGAACTGTAAGTTATCGGAACTTGGATACCATTTTAAACCATAAACCAAAGCTTAAACTGTTAGGTGAGGTTTTTCAAGTTATGATTTATATTATTTTTTAACACATCCTCTCAAGTGAAAGCTTTTTGGGCTTGAAACTTGCACAGTCTCACACTGCCTTGTGTATAATTTTTTTATTAATTAAAATGGGGTGTTGAGATTCGAACTCGTGATCATTTGGTCAATAAAACTGATACCATGTCAAATGATCATTTTAATCCTAAGTTTAAACTATTAAGGGACGCCTCAAGATATGATTTATACTATTCTCTAACAAATCTCTCATGGGAGTTTAATAATTAATATATATTTCTGCTGTGATTGATGAATGATGATTGGAAGCAATGTCACAACTTTATATGGATATATTTTTTTGGTAAAACTGTAAGGAAATAGAAAATTACTTGTCTAAGTAAATAATTCATTTCACTGTACTTTATTCTATTTTTTTCCTTTAGTAAAATAATTTATATGCCTAACACCTGGGATAATTGCAGGTATGTGCAAAATAATATGTTATCCGGAACAATACCATCGGGTCTCGGTAGAAAGGTGGTTTTGAAGTGAGTCTCTCTCTCTCTCTCTCTCTCTCTCTCTCACACACACACACACACACACACCCACACACACCCACATGTGTGCGCACGGGCACATCCACACCCCACTTTGCAATAGTTTATTAATTTGCTGAATTTTGCATATTATTGATCATGGACAAAGAATTCTTTGTTTAGACTACAATGTTTTATTGTATTTTTTTCAACCGTAATGAGAAGCTATTCAACTACTTCTAGACATAATAAGTTCATAGCCAGAGTCAATTGAAGTAACTATTAACAACTGTATGTGGTCTGCATGTGGTTTAGTGTGTTGGTCTTTTTAATTGAGGATTTCTAATTTGTTCCTTATACGTGTCAGTAGGTCTTTCAATACTTCAGTGTCCCATATTCTTTTATCATTTCTCCTTTGTAGTTTTCCCTAAAAATCTGTTGCTCACATCTGTGCATAATCCCAAAAGGACTAGTCAGAAGTAGGAATTGATTTAGAGGCTCCATGAAATAAGGTATGTGATAGACAACCTCGTACAATCAGGCGTACTTTCACCCTATCATAGTACCATAATCTTCCCTCTCAAATCTCTTTTCACTATGGCTCACTGAACTGGGGTTTTCGTGCTTCAATCCCACACAGGACCTCTAAGTTGGCTTTCCCACATTTATAATGATCCAAGGACTTGCTAGTCCAATAACATTTAATCCCAAGAGTCCTAGTCCGAAGTTTCTTTGATACACCTCTTTCCACCTGGTTACTTCACGTCAATGGAGATTTATAGGTCTCCTGTATCAAATCACATTTTTGGGTGTGAAAATCAAATATATTCAACTCTGTTTTCTTGGTATAATCACAGCTACTCTGGAAACATAAATCTTCATGGAGCCAGAAGAGGGAGGCACATGGGTATTATTATCGGTTCGTCAGTTGGAGCTGCTGTTCTTCTGATAACTACATTAGTGTCTTGCATGTTCATGCAAAAAGGAAAGAAAAGACACCCTGACCAAGGTATGGCTATAAAACAATTTTGAAGTTTTTGTCTAGCCTACCAGACTTCTCAGATGATAAAACATATGTAACCTGTCTATTTTAGAACAACTTCGGGATTCCCTGCCTGTGCAAAGGGTAGTTTCTACCTTGAGTAATGCTCCTGGAGAAGCTGCTCACCGTTTCACATCCTTTGAGATTGAAGATGCTACAAAAAATTTTGAGAAGAAAATAGGCTCTGGAGGTTTTGGAGTTGTGTACTATGGAAAAATGAAAGATGGAAGGGAAATTGCAGTGAAAGTTCTAACTAGCAATACCTTCCAGGGAAAGCGAGAGTTTTCAAATGAGGTAAATTTCCACCTTATTGAACTTTATTCAATAAATAAATTGCTATTGTAAATGAGGATGCTTAAATTCATATTCTTTGAATGCTAGATCGTGTTCGTTATCGCTCAACTAAATTGCTGCTGGAAGGTTCATATGATTTTACTCGATTATAGTCATATGCTGGTTGGAATTGTTTAACCACTGAATGTACAGAGGATTCTTGTTTCTAACTAGATGCCATTGGTCCTGACCCTTGTTAGAAAATGCATTAAGTATTTCTTATAAAAGAATTACGTTGTCATTTTGGCTTCCAAACATTCTCGTGCAAATCATGTTTAGAGTCCCCAGCCCTGTTGAATCTGTAAGATGTAGAATTTCTGATTAAAATGTTGATATTTTTTTTGTAAACTAAGTTCCTACTGGAAGTGCTATGGATGTTATCCAAATTTTGACAAGATTGACTGAGCCTATTATAAATCAAATTACCTGGATCTGCCTTGGGAAAAATTCAGTAAGATAGATGAGGATTCATTGACTTGTAGAACCTGCAACAGTTGATCTCCTTAATCCTTTAATGATAGTTTCCATTGGGTATTAGACGAAGGAAAATTAACAAGTCCCTAAATTTCCTAGTATTGTAAGTAACTGTTTAAATAAATGGATAAAATCCTTTATATTATTTAACTGATTTTATAAACTATTTAAGAATTGAAGCTGATATGGAAACATGCATATGTTTTTTGAACGTCATGCACATATTCGTAAAATGAATATTGTTCTCTGGGAATTTAGTTAGTTTGAGAATCATGCTGTATTGGTTAGTATATTTTTCAGTTGGAGCTGAAACTGTGAATCGATTTGTTCTGCCATTTGCACAGGTGAGTCTTCTTTCAAGGATACATCACAGAAACCTGGTACAGTTTCTTGGATTTTGTCAAGAAGTTGGGAAGAGTATGCTTGTTTATGAGTTCATGCACAATGGAACACTTAAGGAACATCTTTACGGTAATTTCAAGTGTTTTTGAATTGGACCAATTTAAATTTTGACACTCACTATTTTTTCTACACTTTGGCAGGTCCGTTAAAACAAGGAAGAAGTATTAGTTGGATCAAGCGCCTTGAGATAGCTGAAGATGCCGCAAAAGGTTTATGATAAGCCATTTTTTCCTTTTTTCTGTTCCTAACATATTATCTATCCTTCAATATGGTGAAGCCTATAACTTAAATAAGAGTTGCAGTTGAAGAGTTGTAATGATTGTGTTTTCGTACTTGTTCAGGGATTGAATATCTTCATACAGGCTGTGTTCCAGCCATTATACATAGGGATTTAAAAACCAGCAATATTCTTCTTGACAAGAACATGAGAGCGAAGGTTGCGGATTTTGGCCTTTCAAAACTTGCAGTAGATGGAGCTTCACATGTTTCAAGCATAGTTCGAGGCACCGTAGGATATTTGGATCCCGAGTAAGGTTCTTTTCTTTAATTTTATGATAGATCAATTTAAGTAGTATGATCTGGGAGAATTGATTACGTTGCTGCTGCTGCATTGTTAGATGATTGTAAACTTTAAAATACCATAGTTTTTGTGAAGTGAATAACCTTATTAATAATCTGCTAACAACATTCGGGCAGATAAAATGGCAAGGTTATATTTAAGTTTGAGACATGACAGTTGTATCTAGAACTCTGTTACGCACTCTCTCTTAGCCATAGATGTGTTTTTTAACTAGCCACATTCTTGTTTCTTATAGAAAATGATATTTACAACTGCAGTGAGAGCCTTGAGTCAAGATTGAGTATGAGTTTGGCAAACACTTTCCACTGACATGGGTGCTTCAACTGTTATCACATAGCATTAATAATTTTTGCTCTCTTACACAGGTATTACATCTCGCAACAGTTAACAAACAAGAGCGATGTTTATAGTTTTGGTGTCATTCTCCTGGAGCTGATGTCTGGTCAAGAAGCCATATCTAACGAGAGCTTTGGTGTAAATTGTCGCAATATAGTACAATGGGTAAGCTTGTTGATTGTTCAAGGACTAGTGGCTTGGAATTTTAACCATGTGTCTTTGGGAACTTCATGATTGATGATCATTACCTGAACAACCAATTCTAACCATCTAAATTAAATTCACAGTTGCTTCCGGCAAAATGCTTTAAGCTGAATAAATATGATTGGTGTTATTATTATAAATGTGCCTTATGTCTCTATCTTTTCTCTTCAACAAAATTTGTTCAAAGTCAAGATCGAAGCTTCAAGCAAAATTTTTCTTATATCTGTAACTTGTAGATTAAAGTCATAGGATGATTTCAACCAAAACAAGGCCGACGAATAAGCTCAATTTGAATGCTGAGTTACAGCTTTTAAAGGGTCTTTTACTTCAGATTCTTTTTTCACTTTCAGTTTGTTCCTGGAAGAGGTTGAGATCATTCATTTGAATGCTGAGTTAAACATATTTGGAAATGTTCCTTATTTCCTGCTTTAGACATTTGGCTTGGTGGTTGTCCAACAAAGTTTGCTACATTTCCTTGAGAGCTTCATTCTTTTCATTTCTGGAAATTTCTATTGCCGTTGATGGACTTAAATAATTGTATGGCAGGCAAAATTACACATTGAGAGTGGGGATATCCAAGGAATCATTGATCCCTCACTATGTGATGAATTTGACATCCAGTCAATGTGGAAGATAGCAGAGAAAGCTTTGACGTGTGTCCAGCCTCATGGTCACATGAGGCCATCTATTTCAGAAGTTCTCAAGGAGATCCAAGATGCTATCTTAATTGAAAGAGAGGTGACAGCAGCAAGAGGTGTCTCTGATGAAATGTCCAGAAATTCTGTTCAGTCTTCATTCAACCTGGGTTCTTTGGATTTGGGTGGAACTGAGAATTGCCTGGCGCTTGACGAGTCCATTGCGCGGCCAACCGCCAGATAATTCTTTGCATTTCCACCGCTGGCAGTTTTGGGTTCTTATCGTCATATTTTTTTGGTCTAGGATTTATAGTGCTGAAATCAAAAATCGAATCGACCCTTTAGGTTTCAAGCAAGAGCAAGAGCAAGAGCTTTGAACGTGTAAATTTTGAGCTTGCAAATTATTTATATTCCCATTTTGTTGTAAATTTACCCTCTTATGGCAATGAATAAATGGATCCTCCCGTTTCTATGCTATAAATCCCATCAATGTCTGGGAAATGAGGCCTCAATTACACGGTTTAGCTGTTCAACTAGCTGGTGGCCTGCGTGCCTGCTTGTTGCAGCGAGGATTTTTTTTGCGATGTAGCAACAAATATGATCAAATAATATAAAAAATCAATCAAAAAATTTAAAGAGAAGCAATTTTATTTTCATTGAATATTAATGAGAAATTCTTTATTCTTTATTTTTTATGTTTTTCATATTAGATGCATAATAAAAAAAAATTGTTATGCTTGAAAAATTAAACATCAACTAAACGCTATAGTATTTGTTTTTTTTTTTTTTTACACCTTGAGAACCACATGGTAAATTAACAAAAGCAATTTCTCAGGCTCAAATCTAAAGTAATGTAGTGTGCAAGGATAAGATTAAAAAAAAAAATGATTGGTGAAAATAAAAAAAAAGAGAGGCCTAAAGGCATGAAGAAACAATTTTTATAGTGAACAACGGTCCATTTGTGTGTGCTAGTGAACAGTGAATTTAGCAGCAGCAGAATTACGTTTTTTGTGATGTAATGAAGTGGGGGTGTAAATTTTTATCATCTCTGTTCATTAGCACTGGAATTACTGTCCTAAGGTAGCAATCATGTGAGCTGACAGTGGGGATGCTGAGTGACAGAGACAGAGAATGGTGGCTGCTTTGGATGTTGCGAGGCTGGCCGAGTAGTCTTCTAGTCTATGCCTTAGTTTCTAGGTGGACCATCCATCCTTGCACGCTAAGATTAAGCAAAAATCATGTGGTTTGTCAGCATGGATCTTGTTGGGCAACCCATCAGTGATCGATTTGTTCTTCCTTTACAAGACATCAGAGCCCCATTGCTTCTTTCAAACCTCAGGCCGTCTGATTTGGTCCGATCATGGTGGCTCCTCCCTGCTTATATGGGTCCCGAATCGGGTCACTAGGTCAGTGGTCAAAGCTGTCTTGCCATGGCAGAAGGACAAAACAAATTACCTTTGAGATGCCGCTTTTTTATTATGCTGTTCATTTACCTGAAATGGACCTATGAAGGATTCCCCATCTATCTTTTTCAATGGTTAGGCCTTGATACCTTCTTCATTTACATGTCCCATCATAATCCTTCTCTAGATTTATATAACGATTACCGACACTATTATTTAATGACAAAAGAGTCTTTTAATTGGATTTGAACTTATTGTTTCTTGAAAATATAGCACCTAAAAATAATAATAAATACAAATTAAAAATTATCGAACATATATAAATATAATACATTATAAAATATCAACAAATATCTTACACGTTTTTAATTTCATTACACAATTATATATGATACGACTATTTTGATTTCATTAGATTACATACTATCTTAAATTTGATGCATGACTATTTCTTAGTTCAATTCTCAAATAAGAACAATTATTTATATATATATATATTGGTTGGAGGACCTTGGGCAATTTTCATTCATCATTTAACAATAAGATTATATATATGGTTGCTTTTTTAAGGCTTCTATAAACATAATCAAGAGAACTATTATTTGAGTTTGTTCCCTTGATCTTCCATTGGAATGGAATCATTCTCGAATATTACAAGCTATGGGTAGTATTATTGGAACTACTATTAAAATTAAATACAATATGCAAATAAACCTAAAATATTTTATGGAGAAAAAAGGTTGGAATTAATTTTGTTTAGAATTATTTTTGGAACTTGATTCCTGGAGATTTGATTGAAGATTTGAGTTGAAATTCTAGGGTTGAGGAGCTAAAATTAAAAGATTAGAATCTAGATTTAAATGTTGGGATCGTAACTGGATAATCTAAATTTAATTGTTAGGATTTGAGGTTTTATTGATTTGGACTAAATTGGATAAATTGAGAACATGAATTAGATGGGCTGAATTGAACTAATTTAATTCAATTAGACTTAATTGGTATTCATCAGACTGAATTTATTGGAATGAAACAAATATGATTGAAACGAGGTTATATAAATAATCAATTGATCCTTTGGATATTTCTTCGTTTTCATTATAGTCTTTGGCTTTATATTTTTTCAATTGCTCTAAATCATCTTCTTTTTTTCAATTGTGTCTCTAATTGAATCAATTTAGAGTCTTTAGACCTTTAGATTTAACCACTTGTTGCAAATTCATCCATAGTTCTTAAAATTGTGCAATTTTGACTAATCTAACTCTCGATTTTAATCTTTTTCTTCAACTAAGCTCTCTATTTATATTTAACTTGGCTATTTATTTGAAAATTATCCTTAGACTTCAAATTTCTTTTAGTTTTTCTCTAATTAAATCAAATTAACCTCATTTCTCAATTTCCTCCTCAATTTAACTCTCAATTGTGACCAAAGAATTCCCAAACTTTATTTTTTGCTATGATGCTCAATTATTGGCTCAATTTCAACCTTGACATTTTTTTTTTATTTTCATGATTTATTATTATTATTATTAGTATTAGTATTTTGACATATAAAAACTAAATAAAAATGA
Organism: Populus deltoides; assembly: GCA_015852605.2. Classification (NCBI taxonomy): domain Eukaryota; kingdom Viridiplantae; phylum Streptophyta; class Magnoliopsida; order Malpighiales; family Salicaceae; genus Populus; species Populus deltoides. The sequence goes on along the minus strand of CM027585.2, from coordinate 9,243,548 downwards.
TTAAAATTAACTAAAATTATTAATATATATATATATATATTGGAATTTTTCTAATTTTCTCAAAATATATACAAAAATAAAAAGTGAAAAATCAAGTTATGACATAGTCTATTAAAACCCTTTAAAAATTGCATTATAAAACCATCTTCTGTTTATCATCAACCTCCAATATAATAATAGGTTTAATTAGAGATAAATTGCAATAAAATTTGTTGGCAGTTTAAAGATTCAAAAGGTTGAGAACTACCTAAATATAAAAAACTCATTGGTTTACTCTTCTTTTAACTTATAAGGTATGAACCTTTACAATACCTTCAAGAATATTAATTAAAGTATAATGCATACACTTCAACATTGTTATATTTTTGTTTAACATAATTTTCTCTTCCTCACCTTTATTAGCAAGCTCTTCCAACTATATGAATGAAGTACAATTATTTATTTTTAATCTATAACTAGGGGAATATTTTTCATCATATTAGAAATACTCATTCTTAGCTCTTTTAAAGTTTTTTCTAGGTAAAATGGGTTTTTTTTTATAGATAAATAATATGAGTGGACAAAGCATTTGTTAAGTTAATTTAGGGAAGTCTATAGTAGAAAAGTTGATGTATTTTCTTTTTATAGAAGAATTATATAGATAAGGTGGAATATATAACCGATTATGAGAGCTCTTGGTAAAGGAAGGAATGGATGTTTTGAGACATGGTTTTGTTTACCTAGTTCATACTATCAATTATTCATTTCTTTTTTTCAATGAGGAGAAACTATAATTGAAAATTTAATTTTGAGTAGAGGTAGGTAGTAGCTTTATAAAATTAAATGGAGTATAGAGATACTAGATCTTGAACTTTAAAAAGGTTATTTGTTCTCTCTATCATGTATGGAAGAAAATAAGAAAAGAAAGATAGTTGTAGAGAAAATAAAGATACTGAAAATAATAAATAAAATTGTAAAAGAAGCAAGTAAATAAAAACAAGAAAGATAAATTGAATGGATAGACATTTACATATATGTGAGTGGGTATCATTTATAGTAGTTGTATGGTCTTTTATATATTGGTATAGAGTTTAATCTTATCTAAATATGTAACTCTAATCCTATATAAATATTGGTATTAGATAAGGAGAATTTATTGAATCCTAATACAAGCTAAACTTCTCCTCTGTTTATCTCTATGTGAATCCTAAACTAATATATGACTTTTGATTGGTTATTTTGTTGAGGACTTCCACTCTAAAAAGAATTAAGTTTTTTGGTTCTTTGTACCCGTTCTAACTCTTATGATAAATTGATTTCTATTGGTTGATTGTGACCCTTGATCACCTGTTTAACTATTTCCTTAATTATCCTAGTCAATCAAAACTCTTTCAAAGTGGTCAAATCTGTTACACTTAATAGATTTTAGCTTTCTTCTCCTGTTTTATCATGAACAATCATCGCTCTTCTATGTTTGACATGTACATGCTTATTTTTGGTGTAAATGGGTTTATTTTTTATTGTGAAGTTTGTAGTGGTTACTTAAACTCTAACCAAATCATAAGCTTGTTAAGTTATTTTAGGTGAAACATGGTGACTGAACCATGATAACATCTTGAAGGCCGACAACAAACATATAAGAGGCTTGTTTTTCATTTAATTTTGTTTGGTTCAACACCAAATCAAAGTTTTAAATATATAACTTCAAATTAGTAATTTGTTATACATTCTTAATAACAGCTAAAGGTTCCACCCACCACCAAATCTACTACAGAGAGATAGGATGTGCTCTTTCTAAGTAAGAACAATATCTTTGAAAGATTTGACTTAAGTTTAATGCTAGTGTAAAGTAAAACATCTTAATGAAGAAAATAAAAAAACATATTTTACCTTTTTTTTTCCGCCAAATCCATGGATTCCATATCAATGAACTAATTTGTTTTATAAATTCATTTGTTGGCATATTCATCACTAATAGAAGGAAAGTCTATCTGACACCTTTTGGGTTCATTAAAATTACAACATAAAAACTGTTATGATGGTGATCAAATGATGACACATTAAGAGTTAAGACTGATTTTTAGATAGCATCACTAGAGACAACTTGGAGAGAGAGTTAAGTAGAAGGTGGATGATGATGTTGAAATAAACCAAAACTACTAAGTAACCATTCAAGTTTCAAAAACCATTTAGATTATCTTCCCTGAACTAGCCATTTAAAGTAGTTTTATTGTATCTTTAATTGTAATGCTTTTAGATTGGATTAAGTGTCTTTGTCCAAGTTTCTTCAAGCCCACTAATATCTTGTATTTTGAGGGGAGCCACGATCTCATATAAAGGTTCAGAGGCTTTGATATTAATTGTTGTAAGTGTAAATTACAAGGTATCAAAGTAGATTGATTCTAGTAAAGAATCAAGAGACTTGGATTCCATTATTTTCACATTTCACATTTATAATTTTCTTTTCATTGTGAATTATATAATTTCTTTTATGGATTTAGAATATTTTATTTTTTGTACCACTTATAGCTAATTTTCACATATATCTTCTTTTTCACATTTGTTTCAAGCTATAAATTATAAGTTTTTTTACCAAAAAAATATTATAACTTTCTTAACGAGAATAACACATAATGCTCATCTCAACTAAAAAAGAATATGAATGCTTAAATAAAAGTGAAGTTTATAAATAAATACTTATAAACAAATGATGTGTTGAAAATCATAATTTTTAAACTTGCATTAGGTTTTTGCATTTAAAATCACAAAAAGGAGGGTCAATTTGTGCCCTTTTCGTTACAAGTTTTAATGGTGGGGGTAATTGGGTTGGTTTGATGGAAAAGATATGTAATTGGAAATGTCCTTTGTTAAGAGATCTAAATTGAGAATGATGTAATAGTTGAGGGACGAATATGATTTTTCTCGTGTCAGGAAGACCTAGTTCCTGCTCTGCTGGCCTTTGAGTTTGACACGAGGTGAGTGGATAGAACGACGTCGTTAAGTGAATGGAAGCACAAAATAAGCCGAAAGTTTCTGATACCACGTGGGTCTAATAAGATATCGACGAAATCTCGAAACGGAAAGAAATCGCAGAAACAAATAAATAAAAATTAAAAACAACCAGAAAGAGAAGAGAGAGAAAGAACAGAAAAACCAACGGTGTTGATAAACCTCATTCTCTCATCTCAGTCGTCTCCTTTCACCTCGCTTCTCCAGCGTCCGATCCAATTATCCCTTCCCATCCGCGCCCTCTTTTTTCTTCTTCTTTTAACAGGTAATAAATTAAACACACACACACACACAAGCACTTACTCTCCCTCTGCCCCTCTCTGTCTCTCTAAATTCTCTTCCTCTGATTGCTGTTTTGATCAATCAATTATGATTATTGGTGGTGAGTTAGGGTTTTCGATATGGCGGCAGAGGCACCGGCGAGTCCAGGGGGAGGAAGCCATGAGAGCGGAGACCAGAGTCCTCGCTCTAATTCTAATGTACGTGAACAAGACAGGTTCTTACCGATCGCAAATATCAGTAGGATTATGAAGAAAGCGCTACCTGCTAATGGAAAGATTGCTAAGGATGCTAAAGAGACTGTTCAAGAATGTGTTTCTGAGTTTATTAGCTTTATCACTAGCGAGTAAGTGGTGTTATTTAATTTCATTTAGTTTTTTTCTTTGGTTTGATTTGTGATTGAATTGTTGACTTTGAGGGTTTTGTTTGGTGTAGAGCAAGTGATAAGTGTCAGCGAGAAAAGAGGAAGACGATAAATGGTGATGATTTGCTTTGGGCTATGGCTACGTTAGGGTTTGAGGATTATATTGATCCTCTTAAGATTTACCTGTCTCGATACAGAGAGGTGATAATTTATTTCTAATATATATTTTTTTATTTTTGTACCTGATTTAATGTTAGATTTTGCTTGGTGGTTTAAATTATAAGAAACGGATATGGAATGGGATTTGGGAATTCAATTTTTGTTGCTGTTTTGTATTGTTTTTTAGTATGCGAGATAGTGATTTTGTTGCGATTTGAGTAAATGATGATTGACTGATGTTTTTGTTGTTATGTGTATGGGGATTGAATGGATGATGCAGATGGAGGTATGTCAATTATTATTATGTGCTTTTGATATTTTCTTGTTTTGGAGTGTTTGGATATATAATGAGATACGGCGTTTGATAGGGTGATACCAAGGGATCTGCGAAGACTGGAGATACATCTGCTAAAAAGGATATTCACCCTGGTCCAAATGCGCAGGTGAAATGGAGCTTTATGTTGCTGAGTCACTGCCATTTCTTATTTTTAGTCAATCAACGTACCTCCTTGTCTTTATTTTATAGTGCTAAACTTTTAGCAACCCTATCATAATCATCTTATATCGGGATATTTGGCAAATAAATTTTCCAGATTTCTCATCAAGGTTCTTTCTCACAAGGTGTTAGTTATGGAAATTCAAATTCTCAAGTAAGCACCCTCTCCCTTTCTCTCACACACACTCTGCACAGTGTGCTAATCATTCTTGGAATATTTCTTCTCATCTGGACATTACATTAATGTAAGCATAACACTATGCTTGAGGAACACAATTTAATTTTAATAGGAAATAGGTTTTTTTTTTTTTTTTTTTTTGAGTGGTAAAGATTACTTCATTGCAGCTAGGAAATCAAGCTGGGTTGGATCCTTAATTTCCTTTGTAAATTAACATCAGAGTACCCAAGAAATTATCCTTCCTTCTCTGTGAAAGGATTTGCTTTATATCATTAAATGTATGGGATAGTCAATTATTGTAGAATAACTGTTTTCCAGTTTTTATATTGGCTAATAATTGGCTGAACTATTTGCTAGCAACATGTCACGCACATCTATTCAGATACACTTGGTTGCTAGATTAGGGCCCTGGAAAGGTTATGCATATGTGTGCCAGCTTTGGTTTGCAAGCCTAAGGTCTTTGCTATTGAACTGTTGAATTATTCTGTCTTTCATATGGGGATATATCTTTATCAAGGGGATTGTAGCATTGTTCCATCCAAATGACACCACCTTGCTTCCTTATTCTGTTATATATGGCGCTACCATTCCATTCCACCAGTGCGTTTCCTGCCTTCTGCTGTCATTGCTGCTGACACTATCACCATCTAATGCCATATGCCATCAGCATTCTACCATGAAGTTTTCAGCGCCACCATTACCTTTTCTGCCTTTATTTGACTGCTATACAAAACAGTTACCATCACCACTATACTGTACAAATCATCAACTTTCATGCAGTTGCCACCGTCATAGCATCTCAATTTCTATCAGCACCCTATACCATGCGATGTGTCATTGCTGTCGTCCCCTCCTTTAAATTTTTAATAGTTTTATAGTAAAGTAACTTAGGCCATGTTTGTTTCTCGGAATTCACTTTCCGGGAAACCACTTTCCAAACTTTCCTGTGTTTGTTTGCCATTAGGAAAGTTGGTCAACGGAGAACACTTTCCGGTCAACGGAGAACACTTTCCAGTCAAAGAAAAATTTGGTTTGGTTTTTAGGAAAGTGTTTTTCCTTTGGCTGTGTTTGTTTTCCGGAAAGTGATTTCCGGGAAACCACTTTCCAAACTTTCCTGTGTTTGTTTGCCATTAGAAAAGTTGGTCAACGGAAAACACTTTTCAGTCAAAGAAAAATTTGGCTTGGTTTTCAGGAAAGTGTTTTCCTGGAAAATTTGGGCGGAAAACACTTTCTGGAAGTTGTGAAAAATTTAGAAATGTAATTATTTGCTGATTATATTAAATTTGATCCCCAAACTTTTGATTGTTATATATAATTTGTTTTGTATATTTATCTTTCAATTCCATCTCTTAAAATTTAATTTTTATATTAATTTTGGTCCTTATTTTTATAATTGCTATTTGCTTTTTCCTTATCATTTTTTTATTGAAATTTTTTATCTATCAAATTTGGTCCTTATTCTTTTGATTGTTACTTATTTTATTTGAAATAATTTATGAAATGTTAATTATTATTATTTTAATTTATTCACCTTTTATTTTTTTTTAATTTTTTAGATTTGATCTCTATTATTTTGATTATTATTTATTTTATTTGAGAAATTTATGAAATTATATTTTTTTCAATTTCATTCTCATTCAACTTTTTAATTTGTAAGATTTGTTCCTCATTATTTTAATAAACTTGAGAAAAATAAAACATTAATACTTTATTTTCCAGCTCATTATCCATGACATAACCAAACACTGGAAAGTATTTTCCAACTTATTTTCCATTACACTACCAAACATCGGAAAATACTTTCCCGGAATTCACTTTCCTGGAATTCACTTTCCCCAGAATTCACTTTCCAAAAGGAAACTACTTTTCAGCAAACAAACGGGGCCTTAAACTCAAATCTATAGCAATCCAAACAATAGGATAGATTAGGCTGTGCTCTGATTAACTCCAAACGAGTCCCAAGATGTATATTGACCCCCATTGGGTTCTGGGTGGTTGAGTGTGATATGTAGTTAGTGCAACTATACAGCTCCAGAGGCTAGTTACTAGAGATTAAATGGTTTTCAATTAGTCATTGTGGTTTTAATTGTTTGAGATATGATGAGAGATGGACTCATTTCATCTTAAATCTTTCCTGTTCAAGTTAAAGTGTACTGAAATATAATGTGAACAAGAGGAACTGGAATTTCAGACTTTCCGATATGTTCCTGTTCATTGACAATTTTGTGAAGAGTGATTCTGAATTTGATATGCACGCCCAACCCTAATTTTTGTGTGAATGTGTTCAAAATCCCACACATACTCTGGCACTTCTGTCATGTGCAGAGCATGGGATGGGGGTGGGTGTTTTGGATTTGGTTTTGTTTTTGTTTTTAGCCAGGATTCACTATTTGAACCGTTACTCTTCATCTTTTCCTTCAATTGTCGTTTCTAAATTGTTTTGATAGTAAACTCTTTGAACTTTATACTCTCTTTTTTTCTTAGCATTCATGGTTGGTTGCATCTCCATATAATCCTAGAGTGATTTGGTTGGTGGAACTAAAAGAGTTATCGCTACATAACAAATTCCCTTTTCATTTCATAGTCTAGTATTTTTATTCACTGGACTTCTCTAAATGTTTGCAGGCTCCGCACATGATGGTCCCTATGCAAAGCAACGAGTAGATATGTGCTCTTTTACAATGAATTCTGTCATTTAGAAGGTATTGAATTTCTCATCCAGTTCCTAGAACCAATAGTGTCTCAAAACATAAAACATTGGTATGGTGTAAGCACTGACAGCTTGAGTGGTTTTTATTTACTTGTTGTCTCCTGGGTTGTTTCGGTAAGATTTGTATAATTTGGGTATCTATCGGAGGTAGAATGACTCTTGAAGCATTGTAAATGATGGGAACTTGTAACTTGTGTCTTGATTTTTAGAATGGGTACTTGGCAAGGGTATGTCACTCTGTTCTTATATATAAAACTGGGGCATCTTTTAATGATGCAGTGATTTTATTCATACTATGTTAATGCTAAAATTGGTTTAAACGGTGAATGAAGGCCTCTGATCTTAAGAAGACTGGAATTGTTTCCATTTTCTTTACTTTTATCACAAGCTGGAAAAGAAAAGAAAATGCAAGGATGAATGGACTCGAATAACATCTAGATTTCAACTGGTGTGACTTTAACTTTGGCCAGATCGAACTTTTTCAGTTTTATTTATCCCTCGTGGTTATAATTATCTTTTATACGAGAAGATACTGACTAATCAGGAAACTTCTGTTTACACCACATACTTTTATTGTTTAGACAATTTGGGCGTAGGGACAGCATTAGAATTTTTAATTGTTAATTAATATTAAGTGCGTTGCAATTGACGTGATATTCGATCCAATTTAACGCAAAGAGTTGTTATGTTATGCCCTAGACTTGATCCTGGCTCCGCATTTTGTTTGATTTATTGCGATCTTACTATTCATTTCAGCCTTGTGGTAAAACTTGCTGTGTTCATCTGTGCATGTTCTTTTGCTTGTTCTGGATATCTTCAAGTGGATTCAAATGATTGTGATTCATGAATAGCCAGAGAGACAGTTTTAAATCTCCGATGTTTTTCGTGAAATCGCGATCCCCATCACAATCACGAAACAACAATCACTTTCATGGATCACAGATCGCTGTACTGTTGTCATGTATATATTTACAACTTTTTTAAAATTTGCTAAATATATACTGTAATATCTTGCAATTGTAAAAATATATAAACAATAAATTATAACAAGGAGAAAGTTGAGAGATTATGAAAAAGGAATTTGAATATGAAAAGCTAGAGTGTTTTGGTAAGTCAGCACATTTAAAAAAATTATTTTGTAAAATAATATAGGCGCAAAAATAATCAGAAAGAAAGTCGCAATTAATATCGACGACATGCTAGTTGCATTTGCATTTGCGACTAGCGTGTCTTCGATGGTATAAGTGATTTTTCTAGCATAGATGGTATAGATGACTTTTTTAATAAAAACATTCTGAAATAGACTATTCTGTCATCAACATTAAGTCAAAAGAAAAAATAATTTACACAATCATAAATAATTAATTTTTCAGCATCAAAATATAGTTCATATATAAAATTTAGATGGACAATTAATATAACATAATATTTTATTAAAAATTAAAATAACTATACTTTTATTCATAATTTTCATAGCATATAATAACATGTAATTATATCTAATAATCTCCCCAACTTGTTGAAGGGTCTGAAGCACTCGTGTATGGGTCTGGAGCATCATCCTAACTCGTCCAAATCGAGGACGAGTTTATAATGTTCATGCAAGTTTGAGGAGGACTAATGACATCCCAGCTCGTGGATGAACTTGGGACACTCGTGGATAGGTTTGAGATGGTTGTGGACGGACCAACATCCCAACCCTTCCATGATAAGCAATCTCATCTTCTACTAATGTTGTTTCAAGATGCTCAACCTCCCCAACCTCATGAAGTCCACCATGACATAAAATTAAGTGTAGTGTTGGCCACAATATGTCCCTTTCCATTGAAATCTTCACGGATTGTCGTTGTTTTCCGAGCTTCCCGTACCAAGTAATTAATCTATATACATACATTAAAAACCAATTAGTAGTCATCATTCATGATAAAATTAATCTAGTATTTAATAAATGTAAAACAATATTGCATATCAATCAATTATGTCTTGGATATTAGGGGCATAGTGCATCGAATTTCATGGATGATTTGGGAAACATGACAAGGTCGAAGTAATGAAACAACATGTAATGAATAGACACCATGTCATATAGGCATCTATATCAATTGTCGGATGCCACTCCTCAAAAACACGATCTTTATTGGCATCCTAAATATCAAATGTAAGATGCATGAATTACCAACCAGTTTCCCTCACGCCTACCCTAGCGACTAATACTGTGCAGCTCATCTCCGGTATCAACATATCTGAAATATGCTGAGATAGTCCAAATCAACACATTACCCGATTTAGACAATGTATCTTAATAATATCAAAGCAGTGTAACAAGACTTATCCTAACCAAATATCATATCCCTCACGACATATTGGTAAAAATAAAAGTATCAAGTCCTCTGTATAAGACATCCATAAAGCCTATTAGAAACATATAAATAACTTATTTTAGATTAACACTCAAATAAAAAAAATTAAATACATGTGTTACATACCTGATGCGGTAGTTGGGCATCTAACTCATCATGGTAAAACTTGTGGATATGAGTGAGATTTACCGTGAAATGTCTAACCTCACATCATCTGACATGACATACCACAAAGTTAACACCTTTTTTTTGCATTCAATTTATATAAATAACATGTTGAATACAATCAAATATTTTTTTTTAATTATTACCTAGAACTAATGAAGAGTGGCCTCTGAGTAACAGTGTCAAATATGTTATTACCCTAACTCTCTGAACGTCCAATATGAATATACTCCCATGACCAGAACTATATTAATCAACATTGAGAATTATAAGCATTTAAAATGTCATTAATTCTAATAATCAAATAATTTGAAATACATAAACTTGAAGAAATAAGAGACACCCAACAATTTATCTTCTCTTTTTTAGACATGTTTTACATAGTTGTCGGTATAAATATGCAAGTATGCTCCCCCTCAACTGTAATTCAGAATGACCCAAAAATCATCAAGTAGTGTTAGAAAGTATAATGGTACTGCATTGCCACCAATACTTGTGAAAATAAGACCTCCAAACATATGTAATATGTATGCTCGAGCATACATAATCAGTTTGTCTCCTGTCACATCTATTGAGGGGTTTGAAAATTTCTATTGAGGGGTTTGAAAATTAGCATCCAACCATGTCAACTTGATGCAGTCGCCTCTATGTGGATTGGACGGAGGCACCCGTCCTAATAGACAATCACATAACATATCTCTATCAATCGAGCCTCCACAACTAGTGACATGTGTCCCATCTATCGAAAGATCAAATATTATCTCCATATCCTGGAGTGTTTGTGCCATCTCACCAATACGTAGATAGAAGGTGTGCGTCTCGTGTCTTCATCACTTATCAATGCTGTAATCAATGCATGATTAAGATGTATTCGACGCAACTGACTAATCTCATAAAAACCAGTCTCAATACATATGGATGCACGCGATCATGTTGTCTAGGTGTGACCGGATGATCACTGTCCTAAAAATCAAACAACTTAGTTAAATCATCAATTAATATAGTTAAAATTGTACAATTAGAAATCTTAATTAAAATATTCATTTTAGCTCTCCATTCCAAATATCATCTGAACGATATTGATCCTGTATATATAATATCGACCTATCATCAGGACTTGCAACAACAATAAGGTGGCCATATTTGTCGGCACTCCTAGAAGAGTTCGAACCTCCTCTAATCCAAACCATATCTATCTCGAGGTCCTGTATAAAACAATATTAGAATTTGCAATATAATTGAACATATATATAGTTAAATTAAAAACATTAATTGAAGTTGACTTAATTTAAAAAATATATATATAAAAATAACATACGTTGTCTAGTTTCACAAGTTTTTTTTTCTGTTATAACCATTTTGATTGTATATACAACATCTATTCAATGAGTGCCCTTCTTCAGCATCCATCTCATTATATAAACAAGTGAATTTTCTTTGATCTTTATCCGTCTGCCATCTAGTTGGACATCCATATACATTTGGACTAGTATATGCATACCATAATGATGACCAGGCAAGAGTTGAAAACAAGGACTTTGCATTTTTATACAACAAGTTGTAGTAGAAATCATCAACAAATTATACATAGTCCACATCTCGTAAAGTGCACATGCAATTAGGTATGAACATGGTCGATGATATAATTGTCATTTACCACAAGTACTAGTTACTGGAGGTGTCTCGGATTGAAATATACCACCTCCAAGATCAAATAGAGATATTAAATGTGATCTAGAAGTTGTCACATCAGGAAGTATTTCAGCCAGGACTTTTGGAGGCCACAACACATCACAACTCAAATTTTTTTTTAACTTTATCTCTGCGCTCCATAAAATATTTATTACATCTAAAAAACATTATCTACACTATAACTAAAATAGGAAATCCATGGATAGTTTTTAAAACATTATTAAAACCTTTGACAAGTTCGTGGTCATATTGTCATAACGACGACCACCATAATCATAAGATAATGCCCATTTTTTTTAGGTTCAACTTCTAACCACACTCTGATTGCATCATCAATCTCTATTAACTCCTTATATAAAATGTCAAAATCTTGTTTAGAGGATTTATACACATCTTATGTAACATATTTTTCAAGGCAACATTTTTTAACTTTGTCTTGAAGTTACTCATAAAGTATTGTAAACAATGATATCTAATAAGCTTAGGAAAAAATTATGTCATAGAATTCTTTATTACCACATGTCTATCTGATATAATACACAACTTAGTCCATCCTTCAATCATATATCGACGAAGAAAATTAAAAAATCAACTCCAATTATTGTTCGTCTCTTCTTCCATAATAGCAAAACACAACAGATAAATATCATTATTCGTATCATAAGCAACTACAATCAACAACTTAGCCTTGTACTTACTATAAAGGTGAGTATCATCAATACTAATTAGAGAATGACAATATTTAAACCTATTAATTGAAGCACTAAATGCCCAAAATGCTCTCTCAAATGTTGCCTTATTGTTATCTACCATTTTATGATCCCAAGTGATAATTGTTCCTGAATTGGAATCTCTGATGGCTAGTAGAGTTCTATATAGGTTTTGAAATGACTCTTTATGTATACCAAATAATCTCTTCAATATGTTTTTTTTTTGTTGTCCACGCCTTCCAATAAGATACTTCATGCCCATAATCCTTCTCTACGATACCCTAAATCATTGCAACACTCGCACTTATCTCCCTCTTCTTAATTGTCAATATCATCTTAGCAATTAGATATAAGTCAATTCGATGATGAAATTGTAAAACAAGATGGTTTTGACATGTGTGTGACACTTTCAATTTAGAAATTTCCCATGAATCAGACCTTTAGTGAAACCCCTATGTAAATATCATTTACAAATCGGTTCTTGAACACAATGCAACTAAACATAAGACTTTATTGAATGATGAATCTTGTACTGCAAAGAATTCTTTATATGCCACTACTTTATTGCATCAACACTTTCAGACCTGTCTTTGAATCTTTTCCCAATCATTGACTCATCAATTAATAAGCCTAAATGCCTATTACTATTAGCCCAATCATTGCATCCATATTGGGCATCCATACTAACAACCTCAAATTCAGGAGCTAGAGGTGACATGTATTAATTAACAAGATCAAGCAACTCAGCATCCTCATCTTTCTCATCAACCATAACTCTATTAATATGATGCTCATTTTCATCATCACTTAGTTCAGATTCTCCATAGTAATATGAAGCAGATGTCATACTCAACCGAGGTTCCATATTAACAATTTCCTGCCCCCGAAACTTGTCTACTAGCATTACCACCTAACCTAGATGGATCAGTTGTTTGTAATGTCTATATGGTTCTCTGAGAGTTACTTAGAAAATAGGTCAACTCCATACTAGAAGAGTTTCCTTGTCTAGTTTCATTATTCAAGTAGAGCTCCAGAATATTAATCCTATTGATCTTTGCAAACCCACACATTGAATTCACACTCTTATCACTATAGATCGGTACACTTACATAACGAGCTTGACTAATCCTGATTTGCAACATCCTATAAGTAATTTCAACTTCTATTTCAAACACATTTTAGTCAAGTTCATCACATAACATTTTTTATAATTCGTTAAGAGGCATGTATGATGTAGCAATTAGGAATTTATGGCTTCTTCCATTATAAGTGATACCACTATCGTTATTGACAATGATACCATTATGAAAGCATAATATTCCTAAATTATCAGATATTCTGTCAAACAACACTACAAAACACAATTTTAATTTATTAATATCTTGGAATTAATCAAAATGCATCAATTATCAACTAAAAATATATCTAATTAACCTAATCCATAATTTAACGTAAATCAACATTAACATTTCAAACACATAATTTTGTTAATTCACAATTAGCAACAACTTAAAATAATTGATTATTTAACAAAATAACCTAACTATCAACTAAAAATATATCTAATTAACATAATCTATAATTTAACCTAAATCAACACTGACATTTATTCTCCATAATTTTGTTAATTCACTAAATAACATAATTAATACTAAGTAAACATAAATTAATTCTAATTAACCTAATTCCTAATTCAAAGCCCTAACTTTCAATAAAATAAAATTAACACTAATTAAACATAAATTACATGAAATTAATTGAGGGTGTTCAATATACTTCTAGAAGTAAAATGTGGCTAGTAAGGGTGACCGGTGGTGGTGTTTTGGCTGGAATGTGGTTGCCCCTCTGCTGGTAGAGAGAGAAAGAGAGAGGTTGTCGCAGGTAGAGCTAGAGAGAAAGAGATAGATGTGTGATGTAAAGAGAGATATGTGTTTTAGGGTTGCTTGGGGTGTTTTTGGTGATGGGGAGAGAGAGATCTAGCTGGAGATGAGAGGGGAGGATCGGGGGAGGGAGAGAGAGAAAGAAAAAGAGTCACAAGATTTAAAATTCAAGAAGAGTCGTGACTGATTGAAGTTTGCTACATTATTTTTCAACTATGTTACTTTATTATTATTTTTTAACTGTGTTAAAAAACAAAACAAAATTGAAAAGCTCGGTTTTGTAAATGAACCATTACCAATCCCTTATTTGCAAAATAACTGGCAATAATAGTTGTTACTATTATATAATTGATGTTATGCTATGATTTGCAAATAACATGTTATAACTTTGAAATCTTGATTTCATTAAATAGGACTGTCAACTAAACTATACAGAGAAAGTTCAAGCATACAGTAGTATCATGCTTGTATTGCACACTGAAGAATTTCCTTGGATCCTTCTTTGTGATGAATTTTTGTTGATGTCATGATGTGTGTCATCATTTGTGTACTTGCTCAGTCCTGTCATGCCGGCAAGCCTGTATGATCCACCAGGACTAGAAACTAGAAGCTAGGGTCTTGGTTCCCCTATGAAAGTGATAATTGAGCCAGTAAGGAAAGAGGAAAGAAGGAACCATGGCTTTTGCATTCTTTTTGGTGCACGCTGATTGCTTAGCACCAATCTAGTTGGTGCCTTCCTCTTTAAGTTAGACCAAAGAATGCTATGGACTTGATTGGTTCAATTAATGTTGGGTCTACTCTACTGGTAAGATGCAACAAATTCAAAAGTAAATAGTGGGAGAAGAAATTGCCCTCCTCATGGCCTAGCAAGCAACATTGTCCATGGACCCCATCATTTTCTTTTGCGCCTGTCCCCTGCACAAATTAAAAGACAATTCTAATGTTGCAATCACTTTAAAATCATCAACATGTATTACTTTACAGATAGGGAAGATTTGTTCAAACCAAGATTTACTTTAGCAAGAGTTATTAGTCACAATAGTGGTTTTACTAAGACTGGTAATCTTGGAAAGTAGGTGGAAGTTCCTCTATTACATCATAGAATTACCAAGCAGATCGTATAATTACATCATTGAGAACATGCCGCCGAAGTTGGAAGAGCAATAACTCATCATTAGCAACGAGAATCACCCTTTGTAAATCAGTTTTGGCAGTTGTCCTGCTGTATCCAATGCAATCTTCCCTTATTCCAGAATCAATCTGTTATGAGATTGAAAAAATATACAGAAGATTTATATGGGGAGAGAATGAAAGTAAAGCTAAAGTCCACCTAATCCATTGGAGCACATTATTCCAGTCGTTGTTAGATGGAGGACTGTGATTAAAGAAGATGCATTTAGTGAATAAAGCCTTCGTTATGAAATTATGATGGGGGATTATTCATGACAAGACTAACCTCAATTGGGCCGCAGGAGCGCATTCCTTTTATTCAGGCTAAAAGAAAAGATTCCTAACTATGGAAAGCAATTTGCAAAACTTGGCCTCGTGTTGTTGATGGTGTTGGCTGGGCAATTGATAGTGGAAGATACATTCAGTTTTGGATGGATAATTGTCTAGAAGGTTTTGGCCCGTTAATTAATCATGCACTTTAAGAAATTCCAGTGGAGATGAAAAACCTATCAATTGCCAAAATGGTTAACATTAATGAACAATGGAGATGGGAAGCCTTTGCCCACCTTCTTCCCATATAAGTGACTGTAGCTATGGCTAGTGATCTCCCTCCTACTAGCGTGATAAATGATGATAAGGTCTTCTAGAGCTTTTCTTCTAGTAGAATCTTCTTCATTAAACCTGCATACGAGTCTCAAACCAACATGATGAATTCAAGGATCCTATTTGGAAACCATACATGGAGAGCTTCAATGAAAAGATCGCCTAAATTTAGGGTTCCCCCAAACTCATTGATTAGTACTTAAAAATGCATTTTTATGGAGGTTTTTTATCTCCTTTTTGGACCGGAAAGACCTTAATAAAGCATGTTTTTTACAACATATCTAATAATATAAGATACCTTTAATTTATGGTAAATGTTCATCTTAAATGCAATCTTATCACATAAATGAAAGAATTATTATGAGTTGAAAATCTTGAAATTGAAAGGACCAGATGGGCAATCTAAGGGTTCATCCAAACTTGAAACTTGCTTCGGTGTATCCATGTTACCATACAACTTTCATGTGGGCCCAAGATTTAAAATGAAAATAGTGCTTCATGCGTTCAGCCCATACGAGTCTAGAAGTCCAAATGACTAAATTTTACCCTGGAAAGATGAGACACTCAGAACTTTCATGATTTAAGTTTATTGAAATTATGGCACAACCAAAAACACCCAAAAAAGACTCCCTCAAATTGTCAACAATCCTATCAATTTTGGCCATAAAATTAGGTCATTGGTTTAGATCAGATTGCTCTTGCTCTTTCTTTATGTTTTGTAATCTTAAGTTTTGTTAGCTAACTTGCTTAGATTGATGCTAACAATTTGAAAATCATTAAGCAAGACAATATGGTTAGCTGGAAATACCCTCTAAAGCAATGGATGGAATTAAAGTTGATGGATGCAACAATGGCATGTTGTTATCTAGAAAATATGCGCAACATTTCAAGTGTTGGAATTATTCAATAAGATAACTAATGTAATCATGTTAACAATTAATAATCCGATTGGAACCTCTTGTGTGGGTTTCTGGTTATTAGTAGTTTGTTTTGGCCATGGACCTCTAACCTTGACATTTGTTGTTACATTGTTTAATCCTTACGTTAATCTTGCAACTCAAAGCTCATCAACCTTTTTACTACTATTATTGTTGTTGTTATTGTGTTGTTGTTAACTATAATTTATCAATAAACTCCTTGTGGTTCGACCGGTCTTGTCGGGTTAGTCAACAAAGCAAGAGAGTTATTGGCTGGAGAGAAGTTTCAATTCAACTGTGTATAAAGAAGCCAATTCAGCTTTTCAAGGCTCTTAAGCCCTAGTTTCAACCAAAAAACTAATAAGAAAGATAGAGGGAAACATATAAAGATTTAAAAATAAATGCAAGAACTTGAATTTTTTTTTAAGACATAATTTGCTAGAGAATGACATTGGTTAAAAAAATGTTTGAAAAATAGTATAATCTGAACAGAATTGTGTTTTTGAATATTGGTTTTATACTATTGGGATTTGTTTGTGGTTAATCTAGAGTTGATTATGGTCTAGTTTGGTATCTTCTAAAGTGAGTTAGAATTATTTTATTGAAATCTTTTTAATGATACTAGATGTGTTAAAATAGAGTATCGGTTTGTTTCCGGTGAGCCATTCTTTCTTTTTCTTCTCTCATTTCTCTTTTTTCCACATCTTATTTCATCTTCCTTTCTTGGCCATTAGATCTTCAATCTTTTATCTTGGCTATTGAATCTTTATAAAATTTTGGGTTGACTTTTGTACATGTTAATTAATTTGTATGAGATATTTATTTTGGTTTCTTACTAAACAATTGTCATTTCTAATAGCAGTCATGTACAAAACCAATATTTAAAACACAATTGTCTACAAAACCAATATTTAAAATGTGATTATGTTCAAATTGTGTTATTTTTCACTTTCAACTTATATCATTTTTCCAAAACTTTTTACCAAATTGTGTTAGAATGGTAAAAGACCCAATAAATGCTAATTTTAAAATCAAATGGGAAGTTGATTATTGCTTTATTCTATTAAGATGAAACATAAAATAAAAGAGTCGTACCATTCCATTCTAGCTTAACTTTTCATAAAGAAATCTTATCATTGCTCTTTTCTTCTCATGGATTCGACATGTCTGAACTGCCCCTTAGCTTGGGCTGAGTGTGAAAAAAAACCCTGACTAGATTTCACTAAATCTACATAAAAAGTCAACCCATGACTTTTTATTATATTTTTTTTGTAAAGCAATATCGTTTTGATATTTGTTTTATTAAAAAAATTAATTGACCCAAATCAACTTGCAAAACTCGTGACTTAAGCTTTGCTTTAAGTCAATCCAGGATTGAGTTTAATAACTATGTGCTATAAAGTAAAAGGTGTGTTCTATTATTTATACTAAGCTTAATACTAGATTATTGCTTGCGTTATGTTGTGGGTTAAATCAGTTTTTTTTAATGTAAAAAAACAATTCATGTATTGTTAGTGTGTTTTGTAGTAGGAAATATTTTTTTTAATTATATAGGGATTAACCTGATATAACCTGGTTGACTTGACAAATCTAAAAACAACCTAAAAGACCAATAAAAATATAGTTTGACTAGAAAAATATCAAGATAATATTTTTTATATATATTGAAACGACAACATATTATATCGACTCAAAAAAACTCGAGTTAACTTGGAAAATCCGCTACTTATGTCATGAGACCTTGATAACCCTGTTAAAAAGAAAAAAAAAAGGTATATTAAATTCAATTCTTAATTAATCCAATGTTGAATGATGAAATTGAAAACAAAATCCAACTAAAAAAAAAGTCAAGTCAACCCTGATTAATACGTCAAACCTAGGTCATAAAATCAAGATGACCCGTTATAAAATAAATCAAAATAAATTATGAAGTTTAATTATAAATTAACTCAATATTGAATGATGAATTAAAAAAATAACACAAAAAACCACCCAAGTCAACCAAACAACCAAATATTCAAGGATGAAATTGAAAAACAAAACTCAACTAAAAAGAGACAAAAAAAACCCGAGTCAACAGGCCTAACCCGTGACCCAAGTCATAAGATAGTGATAATCCCATATAAAGCAAATAAAAAAAATTTATGAAATCAAATTCTTTATCAACCTAATGTTGAAAGATTAAATTAAAAAATAAAATAAAAAAGAGGACAGAAAAATAACATGAGTCAACCTACCAAATCCAAGTCAGACGATCGGGATAACTCCATAGAAAACAAATAAAAAAAGATTATAAAATTTAATTCTTAATAAACTCAATGTTTAAGGAAGAAATTAAAAAAAAAATTAATTAAAAAAAGGACAAAAAAACATGAAGCTCAATAGAAAACAAATAAAATAATTATGAAACTCAATACCTAATCAAATCAAAGTTGAAGAATGAAGTTGAGAAAAAATTAATTAAAAAAAAAGATCGGGATCAACATGGCTAAGCTGTAAACTCGCAAATCGGGTTATGAAATTATGATAACTCTATATAAAACAAATTATAAAGTCTAATACCTAGTAAACCCAATACTTGTTTATGAAATTAAAAAAAAACTGAATTTAAAATAAAAAAAATCTCAAAAATTTTAAAGACCAAAATAAAAAAAACCTTTGGCACTTCATTGTTCATTATTGTAATAAAACACCCAACCTTTTAGTATTATTAATGGATATATAAAAGTTAGAATGAGAATAATATGTGAAAATCTGTAAATTGTAATCCTCTTTTATCACATAACATTAATAAACCAACTAATTATATAAAAACATATCATCCAATTTAACCACATCATATTTAGAACCAACAAATAATAACCATAACCATACCTTGCTCATGGATATAAAAAGATAGTTTATTCCTCAATTTAAGAGAAGGAAAAATTATTATATTTCTCAATGAAATTAAAAAGATATACTAATTGGTTTCTATGTTGAAAATAATTTATTCATGATAATGATAATAATATTATAAAAAAATTGATGAATTAAGGAATTGATAAACCAACGACTAAGCCTAATTATTCAAAGAAATCAAATCATGAAACTCATTTTTCATTAAATGTGGATGGTTGATTGAAATGACACATCATCAATTTGAATACATCTTAGGAGCACACAACACTATTTTCCCATTACATAAAGCTAGCTTAATGACAATTTACCATCTACATACATACAAGTGAGTGAGTGTGTGTAGCTTTTCTAAAAGCCATAGCTTTGTATATATTATCAAAACACTAAAATTGATATGTGTTTTACGGTAACATGATTTTGCTATTCTTTACACAAAATAATTGCCTATTTATGGGGTAAAACTATCTTTTTTCATGAGTCAATAGTCATTTATAAATTGATTATGAGCAATTTAGTCTATTTAATTTTGTTGAGGCAACAAAGTTACTTCTTTGTCCTTAACAAAAAAAAGCCTTTTAATCAAGAGCTTTTTTGTCTTTTTGATTTTCTTTGCATGGTTAAATAACATAAATATCCTTAGAAGTTGCAAAATATTGAACTTGCAAAAAGGTTTTTTTTTTGTCTTTTTAATATTTTTGTATAGTAAAATGACGGGTTGAAACTTGATTACATAAAATTTTAAGGTTTGTTTAGAATAGTGTTTCTGTAAACCCCCAGATGAAATTCACAAAATTAATAAGAAAAATACTATGTTAAATGAGTAAATTGAATATTTGAATTAAGAAGATGAATTTAGATTTTGGAAATTTCAAATAAAATGTTCCTAGGACAATTTAAAAATAGAAATATAAAAAATAGTGGGAAAATTAAAAAACAAAAAAAAAAGATAAAAACCAAGAGGAACAGATAAAAAAGGAAAAGGCAAGGAAATAGATTGAAGAAGAAGGAATTTTGGGAAAAATGGTAAGATGACTAGAACTTACTTATATAGGTTTTAGTACGATTTAAGTGATTTTGAGCAAGTTAGAGAATTTTTTAGCTAGGGTTCTTGGTGAAAAATTTGAGAAAATGTGATTTTGATTAGAATTGAATAAACTAGGTTGTAATGGATGTAATATCATGGAAAAAGTTTAAATAAATCATGGTGAAATTGAGAGCTATGTGGCTAGCTAAGTATGGAAAAAATGAAGGACTAGTTTAGTTGATGTTGTTGTTATTTAGAATTTAATTGATGTGTGTAAATATATGGATGATGACTTATAAAGGAAGGAGAAAGAATGAAGTTGATCGTAAAAGAATTTTTAAGAAATTAAATCAATTTGAGGATTCATGTATATGGTAATATAAATGGTATGCATTTATATTATAAAAATGTTTGGAAATAATGGTCACTATGATTCAAGAAATTAGATTTGTTAGGGTAATTGCAAACAAGGATATAAATAGGAAATTAGGGGAAATAGATAATTTTCAATAAAAAAAATATATATTATTGATTTGAGTTTACATGATGTGGATACATAGCAAAATAATGATAAAATTCTTAAATGGAATGTTGTGAAGATTTTGTGAGATCAAGTGAATTTATGATTTTGAAATTTGGCCATAAATTGGAATGAGAGTGCCTGATAATAGAAAAATACTCATAATTAATGTTAACGTGATTGAAGTAGATTTGGATAGAAATAATGAATGTATTAATGGTTTTTTAAATATTTTTTAAATATTAATTTTTTTAAACATGAAATATTAATTTTTTAAATATTTTTTAAATTTTAATTTTTTTATTGGTTTTATTATTTGATATTGAGTTATTAAGACTTAAGTTTCGTGATTTGTTCTACTTTTATTTTTGTTGGGATATCCTTATCTTATATCTCGGGACGCGGGTTAGTTAAGTTTACTCAAGTTGATTTGATTTTTTCTAAATTATTTTTTTTAATTTTATCCTTTGACATTAAATTATTTATGCTTGAACTTTGTTTTTTTTTTTCCTTTAAGTGGAATTATCTTATGTGCGACTTAGTTAAGTGAACACATGTTGGCTCAAAGTTTTTTTTTTCTAAGTTTTTTTAATTTTAATTTTAATCTTATATCATGCTTGATAGATTAACAGAGTAAATACATGTTAACTTGAGTTTTTTTCTTTAAAGTTTCTTGTTATAAAATTGATTTTTTTTTCTTTTATCATTTAATATTAAATTATTAGAATTTTTTTTATTTTTATACTAATTATCTCAATTTTATATACTAAATAAATTAAGTTATGAACTTCTTTATTTATTTTAGAAAAAAATTGATATAACCATGATATATCGCGTGACATCGTTAGCTCTCTTTTTACACACACAAACACACACACTTGATAGTGTTATAATTGTGAATCAGTGCTACATAAGTAATAGAAACTAAATGTAAGATGGAGCAAATATTTCATGACGGAAAAAAAAGTTGTGTCGGTGATCAAAAACTTAGAGACTGAACAAAATGATTTGTAGCAATCTACAATGTTTTGTGAGAAAAGATACAGTGCTTTCGCCAGATATAGTGCTTTCGCCACATAATTTAGCTTTTTTGTTAATAAAGCAAAACATTACAAAGCTAAATTCTCTACCAACTTAATGTAAAAAAAAACCAACAAATATAATTTTGGAACGAAACAAACCCACGAGAAAAAACATTGTAGCAATTGACAATGTTTTGTGAGGAAAATTACAGTGCTTTCCCCAATAAAATAAAATAAAAAACCCTTTAGAGAAATACTGTAGTAATCCACAGTATTTTGTGAGAAAAACTATAATGCTTTCATCATATGATTTAGCTTTATTGTAATTATGATTCTTAACCAATTGAATATTAAAAAAAGTCGACAAATATAATTTTGAAAAAAATCATAAAAACATTATATGAGAAAACACTACAACAATTCACAGTGTTTTAAAAAAAATTACAAATCTAAATTCTTAATCAGCTCAATATTAAAAAAAAATCGATAGAGACAATTTTAGAAAAAAAATAACAAAAAAAACACCAAAAAAGGGGGAAAAATCATGTTGGAAACACTGTAGCAATTCACAGTGTTTTGTGATGAAAGCTATAGTGCTTCCCCACATGATTTAGCCTTATTTGTAATGACTTGTAATTGTAATTCTAAAAAAACTTAATATTAAAAAAAATAAAATTGACAAAGATAATTTGAAAAAAAAATATAAGAAAAAAAACCATGTGAAGAGACACTGTAGCAATCCACAATGTTTTGTGAGGAAAGCTACAGTGCTTTCCTCACATGATTAAGTTTTATTACAAAGTTAAATTATAACCAACTCAATATATATATAAAAAAATCGACGAAGATAATTTTGGAAAAAAATATTACAAAACAAAACACAAAAGAAACTGGAAAAAAAGCATGTGAGGAAAAACTGTATCAATCCATTGTGTTTTGTGAGGAAAAACTTGTATTTACTTGTAATTGCAATTCTTAACCAGTTTAATATTTAAAAAAATAAAATTAACAAAAACAATTTTAGAGAAAAAACATAACAAAACAGAAAAAAACCATGTGGAAAAAACACTGTAGCAATCCATAATAATTTGCGAGGAAAGTTACAGTGTTTTCATCACATATTATAACTGTAATTTTTAACCAGCTCAATATTAAAAAATAAAATAAAAAAATATAATTTCAGAGAAAATCATAAAAAAAAATTATGTGGAGAAACACTGTAGCAATCAACAATGTTTTAAAGAAAAAAATTACAAAACTAAATTCTCAATCAGCTTAATATTAAAAAACAATCGACAAATATAATTTTGAAAAAAAATAGAAAAACTATGTGGAAAAATACCGCAGCAATCCACAATATTTTTTTTAAAAAAATTACAAAATAAAATTTTTAACCAGCTCATTATTTAAAAAGTAAAATCAACAAAAATAATTTTGGAAAAAAAAATATAAATACAAAAAAAAAGAAAACAAAGGAAAATTGAAAAAAAATGAAAGTAATTTTGAAAAAAAATAAAAAATAAAAAAAAGAAAAAAAGAAAAAATTAGAAAAAAAAATAAAATGAAAAGAAAAAAAAATACACTATGAATTAATGTTGTAATATATAGTGGTGTGAGTGGTGTGAGGAAACAGTGACATATCGAGTGACATCATTCTCCCACACTCTTTCAATATATACTAGTTACATGACTCGTAAGATGCCGCGAGTTAATTTTTTTGCTTAAAAAAATATTAAAAAAAGATAAGATTTAAAAGTGTTAGGTGTTTTTACAAAGCTATACCCAAGAGTCTTGGATTTGATTGCAACGCCTGACCCAAGAGTAATATTTATAATAATATTAAACTTGAATGACCTCAGTTTAAGTGGGTCTGGCTGCAATACCAAACTTAAAAGTCTTGGATGTGGGCCTCGCTGCAAGGTCGTGTCATAAAAATATGATAATTAAATAGATTAATTAAAAATAAAAAAACAAAGAAAAAAAAACTAACATGAAGAAAAAGAAAAAAAAAACTGAATTAACTGGGTTAACCTGTCAAATTTGAGATTCGTGTCATAAAAATCTAATAACTAAATAGAAAAAAATTTAATATCAACAAAATAAATAAATAAAAGTTAATTAAAAATAAAAAAAGGCACCAACCTTTTCACCGTGGACTGCACTGTGCAGTCCACATTAAAAGACATAAAAAGAAAAAAAGAGAAAAAAAAACTAAAAGATAAAATTTCGAGTTGACTCATCAAACCAGGTTAACCAGTCAAACTCGGAATCCGTGTCCTGAAAGTTTGATAACTAAATAAAAAAAAATTTAACATTAACAAACTAAATAAAATAAAAAAATTCATTAAAAGAAAAAATACAAAGAAAAAAGCAAAAAAAAAAACCCATAAAGGCATAAAAAACAAAAAAAACAAAAACAAAAAAACAATTTTTTTAAATATATGTTATAATAATAATAATAATAATATATAAGTACAATTAAAAGGTGTGAGAAAAGCTATAGTATTTTCCCATGCCTTCAGGTTAATCCGTCAAACTCAGGATCTATGTCATGAAAGTCTGATAACTAAATAAAAATAAATTTAACATTAACAAACTAAATTAAACAAAAACAATTCATTAAAAGAAAAAAGTATAAATAAAAAAAAAAAAAAAACCATAAAGTCATAAAAATAAAAAAAAAATAAATAAAAAAAAAATTAAAAACGAAAAAAAAGTTATAATATAATATAATATAATATAATAATAATAATAATAATAATAATAATAATAATAATAATTATTATTATTATTATTATTATAATATATAAGTGTAATTAAAAGGCGGCCTTTTAGAGTATTACTTAATTATACATATAAAATACGAAAGAATGCTAACGCCCCTGTTCGTAACTTTGTATCATCATTATCATACCATCACCAGAAAGCATCTGCGAAAAAGAAAAACATCCTTCTAAAATTAAAAAACAAAAACCTTAGGATTAGATTTCGTCTAGGTCTTCGATTCCCTCGAAGGCCTGTAAACAACAACATCAACAACAATTGTTATTAGGTACACACATGTGTATTATCAAAATTTAAGTAGTATCATCAAGTTTTTTTTTTTTATCCGATCATCATTGTTTCCTTCTTTTTATGGTTTGATTTTCCTTCTTTTTTCGTTTTTTTATACTTCAAATTGCAAGTTTTATGTTTTTTTTTTTTCTGGGGGTGGGTGGGTTAAAGTGAGTGTCTTTTTTAGTGTTTTGGTGATGATAATTCGGTTACTGGTTTATCATAAAAAGAGAACAAATCATGTGTTTTCTTTAATGTTTTTTTTTCTTCTTTTCTGCTGTTTAACATGTTTTCACTCTTACAGCGTTGTTTGAGTTTTTCTTTTGGTGTTGTTTTCACTGAAAGCAAACCCTGTGTAAGGATGATGAAATGGACATGTATATATGGTTTGGATTTTTTTATATATATGTAATTTTTAGGGTTTGTGAGTTCATAAAAATGACAATGTTTACCCCCCCCCTTTTTTTTTTCTAATGGTTAAGTTTTATTGCCTTCGCAAAAGTTATTTTGGGTGAGGTAATTCTGAACTAAAATTATGATTATTATGATTTTGGGGATCGATTATTGATGTGGTTCTTGTGTCTGCCAATTTGTCAGTATGATATTATTTTTTTTTGACTTTGTAGGATTTGATATTTACTTGGAAGGTTTGTTGATAAAAGCTTTAAGAAACTGGACAAATCAATGGGAAATCGTGGACAAAAACGAGCAGAGATGGTTGATGAACTGCCGGCTGATAAGAGAGCCTGTAGTTCATTGGAGTTTAGACCAAGTTCATCCAACTCGTTAATACAAACTCAAATAAATACTGAGACTCATAATGCTGAAATTCATGATGCTGACATGGATACTTCATCATCTGGTTCGGCATCAAGCCATTCTGATGAGGAAGAATCTGAGATGGATTCAGCTCATGGCTCTTGTGATTCTGAGGGTCCAAGACATAGCAGTCTGCGTGAGTATCAGAGGCAGAGATCCTCTGGTGACCATAGTAGATTGAAGAGTTGTTTATTTAATTTGAGTGAAAGGACGGAGCCTTCTGGACAGTTAGCTGCTCTAACAGAGTTATGTGAAGTGCTTTCGTTTTGTACGGAGGATTCACTTTCTAGTACAATGGCAGACCTGTTATCTCCAGTACTTGTTAGGCTTTCAAGGCATGACAGTAACCCAGATATAATGCTGTTGGCAATAAGGGCTTTAACTTATCTGTGTGATGTGTTTCCCCGAGCATCTGTTTTTCTTGTTAGGCATGATGCTATTCCTGCTATTTGTCAAAGATTAATGGCCATTGAATACTTGGATGTAGCGGAACAGGTATACTTGTGGAAAGTAAATAGCTTGTCTAATGTTAGTAATGGTTTTATTTATGTCTTTATTCAAAAGAGAAAGTGATCACGTGTATGATTTTCATTTAGTGTTTGCAAGCATTGGAGAAAATAACTCGTGATCAACCACTTCCATGCTTACAAGCTGGGGCTATCATGGCAGTTCTAAGTTTTATAGACTTCTTCTCTACAAGCGTACAAGTAAGTGAATACCACAATGTTGATCAATTGGTATACACTGTGTCTTTTTTCCCTTTTATTTCTTTCGGGATCTATTTACATTTTGTATTGGTGTGTGGGAGTTTAAACTTTAATTTTTTTTTTTGGTCTTCATCAGAGAGTTGCACTTTCAACTGTGGTGAACATATGCAAGAAACTGCCATCAGAAAATTTTTCACCTTTCATGGAGGCTGTTCCGATATTATGCAATCTTCTACAATATGAGGATCGACAGGCATGAACTTTTAAGAGTTACTTCTATCCCAAATGGCTTCAGATTCATTTTTTTGGTTTTCATTTTGACCTTTTCACATATATTCTCATGTTCAATTTCAGCTTGTTGAAAATGTTGCTATTTGCTTGATCAAAATAGCAGAACGAGTCAGTCAGTCATCTGAGATGCTGGATGAACTATGCAAGCATGGACTAATTAATCAAGCTACTCATCTAGTGCAATTGAACAGCCGAACAACTCTATCTCAGCCAGTATACAATGTATGAATGTTTATCTAAATGGCACTATGGAGAATAAGTCTTCTCATATCTCCTTTTTCTTTAGATAATTTTCTCTTCCTTTCCATTTTGATTGGCAGGGTTTGATTGGGCTTCTTGTCAAACTTTCTTCTGGTTCGATTGTCGCTTTCAGGACCCTGTATGAGCTCAATATAAGCAGCATTTTGAAGGACTTATTTGCCACTTATGACCTCTCTCATGGAATGTCTTCTCCTCATGTGATTGATGGGCAGGGCAACCAGGTTTACATCTTTAACTGTGTAGCTTTTCTACTTTTCTACCTGCGAAAATGTAATTTGTGTTAGTTTGAGGAAGAAATTGGAGCATTTGTGTTGTTGTTTCCCTGTGGCATTTGGTGTGAAAGTGAAATTTACAGAAAGATTAAAAATGGTCACCATGATGCTTGTGAATGTTAACTCTTTGGAAAAAAATATGTTACAAAAGACTTTATGAAAGAAAGTGTTCAATTCTATTCATAGCCTGGTCATTTTTTTTTTTCACAAATTTAGAACAGCCAATCTTGTGGAAACTTTTTGTGCTTCTACTATACTGCACTTGGACCCTATCACGAGTTTCCAGGAGTACTGGATCTGAGATGCTAGCTGATCATTATTTTTTTCAATAGAGGCTCCCTTCTCAATTCATGCTGGCCTGCAATTTCCATTGTCACTGCTGCTAGATTACTATTGGTCCTTTCTCAATGAAAAGAGTGTGATCATCTTTCTATTTTCTGCCTTAGGTACATGAAGTGCTCAAGTTGCTAAATGAGCTTCTCCCTACTGTAGCAAGAAATCAAGATGCTCAACAACTTGTGTTGGATAAAGAGGCATTTTTGGCTAATCACCCTGATCTCTTGCACAAGTTTGGATTGGATATAATTCCTTCCTTGATTCAGGTTTGATATCTGATGCATAGCGTTTATTGACTGGTTGATGTCCTCCCTTACCTTTATAATGTTTCCTTCAACCCTCACAACAGGTGGTTAATTCTGGTGCAAATCTATATGTTTGCTATGGCTGCTTATATGTCATCAACAAGTTAGTTTATCTCAGCAAATCTGACATGCTTCTGGAATTGCTTAAGAATACAAATTTTTCAAGGTGGAGCAGGTTTCCTCATGTCTAATTAGCAAATATCAATCCTCTTTTCATCTAGCTAATATCCTGCTAATAGCATTCCTTGGATAATTTGGCAGCTTCTTGGCTGGAGTTCTTACTCGTAAAGATCACCATGTGCTGATGTTAGCCCTGCAAATTACCGAGACAATTCTCCAAAAGCTTCCAGATGTTTTTGTGAACTCTTTCATCAAGGAAGGTGTCTTTTTTGCCATTGATGGCCTTCTTGTGCCTGAAAAATGGTCGCAATTGATCTTCCCGGCGTGCAATGGAATCCATCTGCCACTCAATTTGAATCAAAAGTCTTCTTCGAAAGTAGTCATGAGATGTTTATGTTATGCTTTTGATACTGGGCAGTCTCTTTCAGCCTCGGAGACAGGAACATGCAAGCTTGAAAAAGACAGTGTAGAAAATCTTGCAAAGCATATAATAATTAGTTACTTTGCTTTAGAATCATGTGACTCTGAGAAAGGATTGACAGATATCCTTCAAAAGCTCAGAGCTCTTTCTGCTGAATTGAGTGATTTGATGAATATGTCTGTCAAAATTGGTTCTTGCACCCAGGATGAAGAGAAATGTTACTCTATATTGTGTCAAATCATGGAAAAACTTGATGGAAGAGAACCTCTGTCTACTTTTGAATTTATTGAAAGTGGGATTGTGAAGATATTAGTGAATTACTTATTCAATGGAAAATATCTGAGAGAAAAGGTGGAGCCTCAAAGTACATTTGATGATTTCTATGTTGTAGAGAAAAGATTTGAGGTATTTGCAAGGCTATTATCTTCTTCAGACCTATCCGAAGAGTCTCCTTTATCAGCATTAATACAGAAATTGCAGGGTGCGTTATCTTCTTTGGAAAATTTCCCTGTTATTCTGAGCCATGCATCAAAGTACAGATCCTCATTTGCAATCATCCCTAATGGATGTTGCACGTCTTATCCATGCCTAAGAGTTCGTTTTGTCAGGGGAGAGGGCGAAACATGCCTTTGCAACTACTCTGAAGATCCTGTGACAGTAGATCCTCTTTCTTCTGTGAATACAATTGAAGGATTTCTATCTCCTAAAGTTAGAATAAAAGGAACTGAACAAATAGAATTGGCTGCACAAGCTCTGGAGCCAGCAGAAAATGTACAGTTCAAATCACCATCAACTGCAAACCCCAGTGAAGGGGAAAGTTCAGGACTTATGGAGCCTGATAGCATGGCTTTTGATTTACTAGTAATGCAGGTTATGATCTAGTGGTTATTTAATGGTCTTCTGAATAAATGAGAATTCTGGATAAGTTTCTTTCCCTGCTTTGTTATCTGTTCATGCGGATTTTTAGCACCAATTCATTTCCTTTTGCAGGACAATGAAGCTAACCTATCACAGCCTCCACCAGAACTAGATGTAAATTTGATACAGAGAAATCCTGTTGAAACATTATCAAATGATACTCATATTGTAAGTAAAATTTTCCTTTGCAAGTACGTGTGATACCAGGTGATATAAAACTCACTTAACTCAGATAAAAGCAGGGTTCTCTCTAATGATTGGTTGTGCATGTATACGCTGGTGCTGATTTACCTGGTGATTTCTGTATATATAAATATGATTAGATGTTTTATGTTGTACCAATTCATTTCTAATGATTGGTTGTGCATGTATACGCTGGTGCTGATTTACCTGGTGATTTCTGTATATATAAATATGATTAGATGTTTTATGTTGTACCACCTGTTAGTGGAATTGCAAATGAAATGCAAGCTGCTTAATTTGATTGTTGTTGCTGTTGTACTGTTGTCATTTTAACTTGCTTATGGCCTGCTTAGACCTTAGTTCAGGGTCTGGTTTTCTTATTAGCTCAAAGATAGATTGCTGGCCCTTCTCATTGTGACACTGTTATATTCCAGGTCTCAGTGGAGGATATAGTGCAGTCTCCTTCATGTGCTGATGACTCTACGAAAAGTCATTGTCCTACATCCTGTAGCAATGGAGATGCTATGCCAAAACTGGTATTTTACCTAGAAGGACAGCAGTTGGATCGAACTTTGACTCTTTACCAGGCAATACTCCAGCAAAAAGTTAAAGCAGACCATGAAATTAACAGCACAGCAAAGCTGTGGACTCAAGTACACACCTTGACTTACAGAATAGCTGTGGACACTAGAGATGATAATACTCAAGATTGCCCTAGTATGGCTCAAAATTCCTCTATATTAGATCAAGCTGTGGGTTTTATGCAGCATCCTGCATTTTTCTCCAGCATGTTTAATTGTGAACTCCCTTCTGACCTGGATAAGTCTAGTCCTACTAATGATTTATTGTTTCTGCTTAAAAGTTTAGAAGGTTTGAACAGGTTTATTTTTCATCTGATGTCTCATGAAAGAATCCATGCATTTGCTGAAGGGCTGATAGATAATTTGGATAATTTAAGGGTTGCAGCTCGCCCAGTAGCACAGAATGCGTTTGTGAGCAGTAAGTTGACAGAGAAATTGGAGCAACAGATGCGGGATTCTCTGGCTTTGTCCATGGGTGGCATGCCTGTGTGGTGCAATCAGCTCATGAATTCATGCTCCTTTTTGTTTAGCTTTGAGACTAGATGTAAATATTTCCGGCTGTCAGCATTTGGCTGTCAGCAAATTCAGATACAGCCTTCATCACATAATAATTCAGGTGTCTCGAGAGACAGGCTACCAAGTGCTGGCAGTTTGTCTCGTAAGAAATTCATAGTTTTACGTGACCAAGTTCTGGAGTCTGCTGCTCAGATGATGGACCGTTATGCCCATGTTAAAGTACCTATTGAAGTGGTATATAATGAGGAAGTTGGTACTGGTCTTGGTCCGACCTTGGAATTTTATACTCTGGTTAGTAAAGAGTTTCAGAAGTCTGGCATTGGCATGTGGAGGGAGGATCATATTTCATTTCCCACCATCGAGAGCTTGCAGGCAGAATACTCTGGAATTGTGAAGTCTCCATTTGGACTTTTTCCTCGCCCATGGTCACCTACAGTGGATGCATCTGATGGAGTACAGTTTTCTGAGGTTATTAAAAAGTTTTTCCTTCTGGGACAAATTGTAGCCAAGGCTCTTCAAGATGGCAGGGTGCTGGATCTACCATTCGCCAAAGTCTTCTGTAAACTTATTCTTCAGCAGGTATGGACTTGGGAGTATTGATGGCTTCCATGAAAGCTTGTCATTTATTCTTGACCCTGCATACTACCCAGTATTTGACTAATTTCATTCTCTTTGGGGGTGTAGGAACTTAATTTGTATGACATCCAGTCCTTTGATCCTGAGCTTGGTAGGACTTTGCTAGAGTTCCAGGCTCTTGTCAACAGGAAAAAAAATATGGGATTAGTCATTGTAGAAAACTCATCTTCTACTCAAGATGCATGCTTTTGGAACACTAGAATCGAGGATCTCTGTCTTGACTTTACTCTTCCTGGATATGCTGATTACATTCTTAGTTTTGATGAAGATAACGAAATTGTAAGGCATTGCTAAATATGATCTCATATATTTCTCCTCAGTTATTAATGCTTTGGGTAAAAAATTATAACACTCTATTCATGTCATGCGCTTAGGTGAATATGGATAACTTGGAGGTGTATGTTTCTCACATTGTGGATGCTACTATACACACAGGAATTTCCAGACAAGTTGAAGCATTCAAGTCTGGATTTAACCAGGTCTGCTCTATATTTTTGTTTGAAGTCCAATAACTCCTCAAGAATTGTGAGAACTCTCTGAAGAGAATAGGGTTTGACTCTTTTATCTGTTACCCATAGTAATACAGCATGTATTGTCCCTTGAATAATCTGAAAAACGAATGTAGAATGGTGTTCTTAGGCCCTTCTTTCCACTATCCTAGGAGATTTAAAGGGCATTTGGAAATCTTTGGGTGGCTATATAATAGCCTAAATCTTTTGTTTTCCTTTGAAGCTTTATAGTTTAATCACATAATAGTCACTCATTCCCTCTCTGTGCAGTGATGACTTACCATGTTGTTAACCTTATTCTGATTCTTGTAATTCTCATCTCCTTAAGTTGCTACAATTTTTCAATGTGCATCTTTAATCTCAATTTACTTGTTTATTAATTTCTAACTATGTTGTGGTTCTTTAACTTTCAGGTTTTTCCAATTAAACATCTTATGATTTTTACTGAGGAGGAACTTGAGCGTTTGCTATGTGGAGAATGTGATTTTTGGGCTGTACGTATTAACACTTGATTGATTTGGTCTTTGCTGAGGAATACTGATAATAACGATGATATTA
Organism: Populus deltoides; assembly: GCA_015852605.2. Taxonomy (NCBI): domain Eukaryota; kingdom Viridiplantae; phylum Streptophyta; class Magnoliopsida; order Malpighiales; family Salicaceae; genus Populus; species Populus deltoides. Next base: position 9,210,923 of record CM027585.2, on the reverse strand, counting down.
TTTTTATTTTTCTATTTATCATTTACTTTGGAGCAGTTCAATGAGCTTTTGGATCATATCAAGTTTGATCATGGATACACTGCTAGCAGTCCTCCTATTGTTAATGTTGGTGCTCTCTCTGTCTCTTTCTTAAATCACTTCAAATATTGATCAATCGTTATGGAATTAGTTACTGAAATCATAAATCAAATCACCTCAAATATTGCTCTGTCGTTATGGAATTGCAGTTACTGGAAATCATTAAAGAATTTGAATATGAACAACGACGATCATTTCTACAGTTTGTAACTGGGGCACCTCGGCTACCTACAGGAGGCTTGGCATCTCTGAATCCGAAATTGACCATTGTACGGAAGGTCTGTGACATTAACATTCTCCCTTCCATAAATTACAGTCACTATTCAATCACTTATCCTCTTGGTGCTCTCTACAGCATTGCAGCAACTGTGAAGATGTGGACCTTCCCAGTGTGATGACTTGTGCCAATTATCTGAAGTTGCCTCCCTACTCGTCGAAAGTAATATTTATTGCCTAAGAAGCATGTGTTTTTGTCTTCTCTGTGAATTATGCATATATGAATTTTTTTATGCTTTATATTTATGCAGGATAAGATGAAGGAGAAACTTCTGTATGCCATAACAGAGGGTCAAGGCTCATTCCACCTCTCGTAGCTTCGCTGGTACATCAATTGTTAATGTGTAATTATTAGACTAGGTGCTTTTGTGTAGATAAAAGAATGAGAGCTGGTGAGTGGTGATAGATGGCGGTGTAATTGGAGCTGATTGCTGTGGAACAAGAGGAAGCTCCTCTATTTGCAGACTGCATGTGGTGGGATGTGTACGTAAATGGAAACATGATAGTTGATATACTGAAGTTGGGAAGTTGTACAGAGAGTTGGAGAGAAGGATTTCTGTTGGATGAGGCTGGCTTTCCAACATTCCATGCACAAATCTCACTGTACAGAGGCCAAACAGTCTTTTAGTTATCTTTTGGCCCTTGAAGACGGTGTCTTGAGATGGGTAACCTGGTGCTAAACGATAATTTTATTGAAATATCTAGATTACAAAAGCATGTGCGACTTTGTGCTGCTTCATTCAATTTTTTTCCATTTTAAGCAGCACTTGTGTTTGAGAAGAATGGAAGGAAGAAAATGACAGACCGCATGAGCCCGAGCAGTGATCTTTCCTTGTAAACCTATTATTCTGTTTGATCCGAAGGGATAAGAGGAAGGATGGACAGGGGAGGAGGGCCTATACTAGAGAGGGATTGGTGGTATTCCTCTGGTCCTTCCTCACTTGTATCCTCCCTCACAGTTTGGATGACTTCACACTTCTTTCAGTGCTTCTGCTTTGTGTTGATCGGCTCTCGTCCTCACCCTCCTCTTTTGTTAGCTAAATATTTGGAAGAAAAGGAAGCCATCCATCATTTCTCCCCCCCTTCTCTTCATCTCCTCCTATCCATCCCTACTCAGTAACATAGCCTTGTATATCTTTATTTGGATGGGCATGTTATAGACCCGTAGATTTTGTATTTGTAAACTTATTTTTTATATATAAAAAAAACATATTTTAATGGAAGTTAGATGATCGATAATTTCTTTTCCTCTTTCTTTCAAAACATGTAATTTAAGATTTTTCTGTATGCAAATAGAAAATAATGAACCCAATTTTTATGTTTTACTTATGTTTTTTCAATTTTCTTTTATTAAGATACATTTATTACAATTACAAAGAAAACTAAAGAGCTCTTGGTTTTATACTAGCTTGTTTTACCATTCTTCTCCTATTATTTTATTATGGATTATAATAATGTTTTAATGTTTTTATTATTATTATTATGATCTCTAATTTTTTTATTTCTTTTTTTTATAATAAATTTAAAGGTTTTTATCATAAATTTCAGATCCGGTTTGGTCTAAAATTTGGGTTCTAGGTTTTGACCAGGTTATTGGGTTGGCTGAGTCAATTTTTATTAAAATCAAAATGATATTATTTTAATAAAAAAATAAAAATCAATGAGTTGTAATTGAATTTTTAACTAGGTCTCAAGTTAACTTATTAAATTACATTGATTTTTTTTTTTTATTCTAGTTTTGAATCTGATACTAGATCGACCTGCTAAGACTAAATTTTATAACCATGTTTTTTAAATTTTGATTTGATGTAGATTTTTAATGCATGTATTTGTAGTAGAAAGATACAATTAAAAGAGAACGAATCAAAAAAAAAAAAAGGGTGATAATGGATGATGGAAAGAAGGAAAAGTCAGAAGGGTCCTTACAACACAAGTTTAGTTGTAATTATAGATTGAAAGTGGAGAGTGCTTAGCTTCTTAAGGATGTAATATAGCAACGTAGTACATCCTCCTTCCACCCAAACCCAGCCTGAAACTATCTTCCCTCCCCTTTCTCCTCTCAAATGGAACACCACAAGCCATGAACTTACCTCTACCCTCATCCTCTCCATGCTCTTCTCCTTCTTCTTCTCCACTCACTAGTTCCTTCCCTCTCACTCTCCGCTGCCCCTCTCCTCCACTTTCCACCATTTCCAAACTCATCCGCCTATCTCGACTACACACAGCCACCAATCATATCAACCCCACTACAAAAGACCTATCTCTCGCCACCTCCATCCCCGCCAGTATCACCTCATCCAGCAATGACCGAACCCTCTTATCACTCCTTCGCCAAAGAAAAACGGAAGAAGCCTGGGTCCTATACACCCAAACACCTCACCTTCCACCACCCACTTGCCTTAGCCGCCTAGTCTCTCAGCTCTCCTACCAAAACACCCCTCTCAGCCTCAGACGCGCCCAGTCCATCCTCACGCGCCTCCGCCATGAATGCCAACTCCACCGACTCGACGCCAATTCCCTTGGTCTTCTCGCTGTCTCCGCTACCAAATCCGGACAGCTCTCTTACGCTTTCTCCCTTATCAACTCCATGCTCCGCTCTGGCTACCTCCCCCATGTCAAGGCGTGGTCTGCCGTCCTCAGCCGCCTCGCTTCAGCCCCGGATGGTGGCCCCACACGAGCCCTTAAGCTTTTTAACACAATTACTCGCCGTGTTCGTCGGTTCTCTGACGTAACAATGGTGGCTGACTCAAGACCTGACACTGCGGCTTTTAATAATGTGCTCAATGCCTGTGCTAATTTGGGAGATGGTAAAATGTTTTTGAAGTTGTTTGAGGAAATGCCTGATTTTGGTCTAGAGCCTGATATATTGACTTATAATATTATGATTAAACTATGTGCGAGGTGTAATAGGAAAGATTTGCTTGTGTTTGTTTTAGAGAGGGTGATTGAGAAAGGAATTCCTTTATGTATGACTACATTGCATTCGCTTGTCGCGGCATATGTTGGGTTTGGTGATTTGGAAACTGTGGAGAGAATGGTTCAAGCAATGAGAGAAGGAAGGAGAGATTTGTGTAAGATACTTAGGGAGGCGAATTTGGAGGACTTTAATGAAGATGAGGAGAACGAGGTTTTGGATTCGAGTCAAATTGGGGCAAGTGTGTTTGAGAAGTTGCTTCCAAATTTGGTTGAAGTTAGCAATAGTGAGCCACCGTTGTTGCCGAAAGTGTTTGCTCCTGATTCCAGAATATACACGACTTTGATGAAGGGTTATATGAAGCAAGGTCGTGTGACAGATACTGTTAGAATGCTGGAAGCAATGAGGCGCCAGGACGATAGCAGAGGTCAACCTGATCACATTACATATACAACCGTTATTTCTGCTCTTGTTAAGGCAGGTTCTATGGATGCTGCTCGTCAAGTGCTTGCTGAGATGACTAGAATTGGTGTGCCAGCAAATAGGATTACTTATAATATTCTGCTCAAAGGTTATTGCCAGCAGCTACAGATAGATAAGGCAAAAGAGCTGCTTAAAGAGATGGCTGATGATGTGAATATTGAGCCTGATGTGGTTTCATATAATACTTTGATTGATGGTTGTATACTGGTTGATGACAGTGCAGGGGCTCTTGCATTTTTCAATGAGATGCGAACAAAGGGAATCATGCCCACCAAGATCAGCTACACTACTTTGATGAAAGCTTTTGCTTTGTCAGGTCAACCAAAGTTGGCTAACAAGGTTTTCGATGAGATGTTGAAAGACCCACGAGTGAAAGCTGATTTGGTTGCTTGGAATATGTTGCTTGAAGGATACTGTAGATTGGGATTGGTTGAGGAAGCAAAGACAGTAATCCAGAGAATGAAAGAGAATGGTTTCCACCCTGATGTGGCGACTTATGGCAGTCTTGCAAATGGTATATCATTGGCAAGAAAACCAGGAGAGGCGCTTCTGCTCTGGAAAGAAGTGAAAGAACGGTGGGAGGTGAAAGGAGAAGGGGAGAGTTCCAATTCTGATTCTCCTCTCCTGCCATTGAAACCCGATGAAGAGCTGTTAGCAACACTGGCTGATATCTGTGTGAGAGCTGCATTCTTCCAGAAGGCCTTAGAAATTGTGGCTTGCATGGAAGAAAATGGGATACCGCCTAACAAGACCAAGTATAAGAAGATCTATGTAGAGATGCATTCAAGGATGTTTACTAGTAAGCATGCGTCACAGGCCAGGCAGGATAGGAGAAGAGAAAGGAAGAGAGCAGCCGAGGCCTTCAAGTTTTGGTTGGGTTTGCCCAATTCTTATTATGGCAGTGAGTGGAGGTTAGACCCTGGGGATCCAGATTATTAAGCTCCAGATTCAGTTTAACCACTCTGTATTTGACTGTATACTATGCATGTTTTTTAGATTGAAGCTCACTAAAGGGGAAATGAAGACAAACATCTATAGAATATATCTGTTTACAATAAAAACATGAGTTCTGTTGTTATAACCATTGGATTAATGTTGCATACTAACTCATTTCCTCATCACATGAATCATTAGATATTAGCTATTTCAAATCTGTTCAGAGAAGGGAATTTAGAGTTCATGCTTTCAAACCCAGACTGCAATTGATTCACCTAAAAAACATCAAGTGGAATGACATAGCAGCCTTCTACATGCTTCACGCTATCACTATTCATGATTGCATGAGCTCATGGTTGGTTGTATCATAGGCACCAAGTGAATTTCGTGCTGATGTTCCTCAGGCTATGTGGTAGAGTAATAAAGCGGACTTCCAGTTCCAGTGATACAACAAATTTTGTCCAGTTTCTTTATGAAACGTAGCCCCGCGATTGACTCCGCGAGTAAGAAGATGATAGCACCTGCACAAATATGATGGCTAATCGGAGGTTCTGGTTTCTTATGGATACTGACATATGCTCAAGTTCACCTATCGTGGATGTGTTGCCTCAGAAAGTAGCCATTCATGCAGCAAAATAATGAGCATAATTGTCAGGGTTTGTTGGGATTCCTGAGTGTTATCCACCCAGTGAAAACAGTAAAATAAAGTTATTCAGGAATTTCTAAAATCTCGATACACGGATTTAGTGTTATTTAGAAATATATTATCTGTAAATCTAATTTTTTTTTAGTTTTGAATAATTTTTTAAATGTTAAATTATTGTAAATCATATATTATTTAATTATTTGGCTTCCAATGATAATCCACGTGAATCACTAGTAAAAAATATTATAAATTCTTATTTAAAAGAGAGGAATTGCTATGCCTATAGTGCCAGTTCTCTACCATGTAACTTTCATAGTTTTTTTGTATAACAGGTAACCACCGAAAAAAATAAAAATAAAAGACATACCTTACTATTTATAGAGAAATCTGAAAAATCCTATAAATTGGTAAAATATCAATTCACATCTTAAATAATATTCATATATTGTTTAAAAATAATTTTATAAATTTAATCAATCAAGTCCCTACTTAATTATTCTAAAACTAGAATTATAACCCCTACATTAAATATATTCTTATACTTAATTTCTAAAATTATTTTCAATCAAATCATACTTAATTAAATTATCCCAGTTTAATTTCTGACTAATGTTTCTTAATGTGTGTGACCTATTAGGTTTCTAATATGTTGGCCTAAATATAAATTTTAATTTTAATTAAATAGAATTAAATAAATTAAACAATTTAATTTACTATCAACTCAACAATTGATTAATTTATATTTGAAGATTAAGTGCATCGTCTAGCAACTTATCATGATCCCCCAAATATTAGAGAAGTCATTAGTGGTTTGACTTAACCTTTCAGTGACTGGTTTCTCAGTGTAATTAATATTCTTTCATCAATAATATTTTGATTTAACATTAAAACATGTAGTATATTTACCATGTTAAATCATGTTTGTTCTCTACATAATAGTCATTGATTGTTTGAATAAGATTTGAAACTCTTTTCAAATCTCATTCCATCTTGGTCAAGGGTTTCTTAGTGTAATTAATATTCTTTCATCAATAATGTTTTGATTTAACATTAAAGTATGTAGTATGTTTGTCATGTTAAATCATGTTTGTTCTCTACATAATAATCATTGATCATTTGAATAAGATTTGAAACTCTTTTCAAATCTCATTCCACCTTGACCACAGATTCCTCGGTCACTACTATTTGAGAACATATGGAATATTTTTTCTAATTTACATAGGGTGATGAATTATCTCTTAATCACTCAAGTATCTTTATATAGTTCATGTTATACCCAATGTATGTCCTTTTGTTATCTCGATTAAGATAACATGTAACATGATCAAAGCATAATATTTTCTATATAAAATAACTTAGTGATATCAAGTTTAAGGATTACCTATACAACTGTTATGTCAGCCTTTCTATAGACATAGGTGATTTCTCCATATAAAATTCTCGAAAGGATCATTTCAATTTGCCTGTCTTATAACAAACACATATATATTAGTTCTAGTTATCCCTTATACCCCAATTTATGAGAACAACTACTTCATTTCATATAAAAAAAAATACATAATATGTATTAATCTTTATAGCTCTAATAAATATTTAGTATTTAAAAGAGTATCGACCAGAAATATTTTAGAAATAATACTTTGATACAATAAGAATCTCATAATTATAATAACTTTACAATTTTCTTTGCAAAAAATATTTGTTCCATAGACTTTATCTTTACTCTAAATTCATAAAAATATTAGATTCATTAATCTAATATTATATAAATATTAAAAATAAATTAAGTTTCTTATAATAATAAATATAATAATACCACATGTAACCAACCGATTAGCTATATAAAATTCACGTCTTGTTTTACTTAGGTTATTGAAAACAGAAACATTAATGGTGTTTTTGCTTATGTACGAAAGTTTGAACCATCTGAGTCCTGACTATTACCAAGTTATTGCGATTCTGGTCACCAGAATTGTCATATTACAGTACCTGGAATGTCTTCGATCCCTTCTTTGGAAGACAAAATCAACATTGTTTCAAGTTATCGACAAATGGGTCGACATCCGGAACTCTTAGGCCTATTCCGTTTGTTTTCAACTTATTTATTTATCATATAGGGATTCTTTCATTGTTTCAACATCATCCCGCAAGGCATATGTTAAAAATGGAAAATCGATCTAAATTCATGAACTAGATTGTTTTCAACTTAAAATACACTGAGGAATGGTCGAGCACAGAACTTAAATCCTTCAGATAGTGCTGTTATCCACATCATTTTCAAAGACACACAGGTACCGAGGCTTGAGCTAAAACGGAAGTAGGAATATTAGGACTTCATGGCAAAGTGTAACAACATCTTAGCAAACTCTGCTATGTTTTGGCTCTAAATCTGATTTGCTGCTTCTGCGATTTTAAGATACATGTGAACATCCCTCAAATAGCCACACGGTTATATAGAACTCTGGAAAGACCTTTTGTGATGAACTTCAAGAATTGTCAAACAGTTCACTTGTCTAGGATTTGAACTCTACTGGAAAAAGGCATTGAAAAAGTACAGGCTCTATCAGCCAATATAATTTACGATTGTGTCCTGGGTTGTTACTTTTTCTCTCAACTCAAGCCGAGCTCGAGCTTCAGCTAGCCGCACCAAACTTTTCCAGGTGCCTTGCTGTTATTAGTGTACAATCAGTCGATGTATTTGTTAATGTATATGTGATGCAAGTTCGGGCATTCCAAATGACAATACTCCAGTCCAAAGCAAGCAGAAGGCCATTACAACTGACAGGGATCAAGTTAATTCAAGTGAAGGGATACATTCTATGGAGGCTACAATGCAGGTGATACACGTTGGCAAAAGGCAAAGTTACAATCAATAACTGAAGATCATCTCAGACTTCCAAGTGGCAGAAAAAATTATTATAACTGTTATTATTCTTATCTTAGATAGTTATTTAGTATTAACTGTAATATGTATTTCTATTTAATGTAAAATGTTTGTCTGGATAGATAGATTTGAATATAGTTCTTGTATTTGGTGTGATTCCAAATTCAGAGTGATTCTCTTGAATGATGTGAGGCTACTTATTTTATCTTTCTTGTAATCTTTATTTTTTGCAATCAAATATCAGATTTCTTTCTTTTGATAATTCTTTCTTCTATTATCTATTCTGCTGGAACCAACATTCGTTAATTTGGTTCTTCTTGATATCGTTCGGCATTAATTGGTATCAAAGCCTGGTTTTGATTTCTGTTCTCCCATGCCTGGAACCCGTAGTGGCAATTCATATAATCCCAATCAGGGATTACGGGAACCTGGTCCTTCCCAATCTCATCCCTCCCAACAAACACTTCCACACACTGATCCCTTACAACACACAACCCCACAGAACCCGTTGAACTCTCCTCAACCAATACTTGTTCCACCAAATATTCCCTAAACATCCCCAAAGAACCCTTCCCCTCATCCAACACCTTTACAAAATGAGTTTGTTTCCCTGTTACACCAATTGCAACATCAAATGGAGTTAGTTACCAGTACTTTGGGAGCTATTGTTGGACATTTGGAGCATATTGAAGAGAGGAGTAATAATGTTGATCACAGAAGAGGCAGAGTTAATCAAGGAGGCAATGTAGCAATAGATGCGGAAGAAGTAGGAGAACATATGGGCGATTATAGAAACAGAGATAACAGGGTCTTTGATGAACTTTATAGAGGAATAAGAGTAGACGTGTCTGATTTCACTGGGATACAAGATCTTGATGTTTTTCAGGATTGGTTGGTGTCTTTAGAAGACTATTTTGAATGGTTTTCAGTACCTAAAAATCGGAAGGTCAGATTTGTTAAATTAAAATTAAAAGGGGTTGCTCGTGCATGGTGGGAAATGTAGAAGAACAACTTAGTCGGACACACCAACCTCCTATTCAGGATTGGGTAGAAATTAAGGCTCGTCTGTAGACTAAATATCTTCCTGCCAATTATGAGCAATTGGTATATGAAGATATGCTTCATTGGATGCAGGGTATGCATATGATAGTAGACCAGTATACTGAAAAATTCCACGATTTATCTGTAAGAAGTCAAGTCATGGAAACTGATCAACAAACCTTTGTCAGGTATTTGTGAGGACTGCATGTTGATATCAGAAGAGATATGTTTACTACCAAATTGTTTTCTGTAAATAAAGTGTAACAACCCCAATATTTGTATTCAAAACCAAGAGCAAGACATAATAATTCAATTGAGATTAAGGATTTTTTTCTGTAAATAAAGTGTAACAACCCCAATATTTGTATTCAAAACCAAGAGCAAGACATAATAATTCAATTGAGATTAAGGATTTTTTTTTCTGTAATCAATAAAATTTTGGCAGAGTTTCCTCTATATTTTTAGGTACCAAGTTATCGACTCTTCTTCTACAATCCCCAATTAACAAATCTCTTACTCGTCCTATCATCCAGGACATCCTCCTCTCAATACATCACAACTTCTCAATAATCAAATTCACACATGTCTACACAATTCAATATCCCACATTTACATGGATGCAATCTAAAGGATCATTCTAAAAATTATAACTGAAGTACATTACACAATTCAAAGATTTACAAATAAGGACCATTAACGAACTTATAATCGAAATAAATTCATAATTAAAGAAGAAATTCATAATTAAGATTATACTACACGAAATAGCTTTCGAGAAACTATAGACGCATTATATTACAAAACAAAATGATAAATTCATTCATTACAACATGATATCCAACAAAATATAAGGAAACTAATCTACTATTCAGTCCAATAGGGGGATGTACCTGAAAATAGATTTAACACAATAATTCAATTAGACAAATAAAAAAAAAGACATTCATAAAATTCTTTCTACTTTCTTTCTTTCTTCATTTCTTTTGTAAATTTAGTCAAAAGATCATTAAATTAACTTGCTCATCTAGTATTACATATCAATTAAATTTCAGAATAATCTATGATTTTGTTTTTTTTTCTTAACATCAACTAAATATAATTATTCCTATCGCCCAATTAACACGGCATTACATTCACTAATAGATGACTAATTTTTCTAGCAGTCCATTCAACAAGCACTATTGTCATCAGTCCAAAAATTAGTTTAAATTTTACCCCATATGAGTCATTGGTTAGAAATTAAAATGAGATGATTAATCAAGTGTGATTTGATTATAAATAAGTTTTAGAAATTAAGAACTATAATGTAATTTAGACAGGGAATTACAATTCTAAACCTAAAAAATCAAGGACTTAATTGAATAAATTTCTAAAATTGTCTTGAAATAATATATGTGATATTATTCAATGAGCAAATTGATATTTTATCATTTATAGGGTTTTTAGGTTTCCCTATAAGTAGTAAATAGTACAGAAACTACATAAGTTACAGAACACCTAAAAAATACAAATAAAAGAGCTGGCACTTAAAAGTATAGCAATCCCTCTCTCCTAAAAGGGCTTAAGAGATTTATCATTGGTGGTTGGTGGTTTGTATGGATTACTGTTAGAGGTCAAATACTTGGACGACTTGTGGTGTCTTGAAATAATACATGTGATATTATTTAATTGGCAAATTGATTTTTTATCATTTATAGGGTTTTTGAGTTTCCCTATAAGTAGTAAACAGTACAGAAACTACGTAAGTTACAGAACACCTAAAAAATATAAATAAAAGAGCTAGCACTTAAAAGTATAGCAATCCCTCTCTCCTAAAAGGGCTTAAGAGATTTCTCATTGGTGGTTCGTATGGATTACCGTTAGAGGCCAGATACTTGGACAACTTATGGTGTCTTGAAATAATATATGTGATATTATTCAATGGGCAAATTGATTTTTTTATCATTTATAAGGTTTTTGAATTTTCCTATAAGTAGTAAATAGTACAAAAACTATATAAGTTATAGAACACTTAAAAAATACAAATAAAAGAGCTAGCACTTAAAAGTATAGCAATCCCTCTCTCTTAAAAGAGTTTAAGAGATTTCTCATTGGTGGTTCGTGTAAATTACCGTTAGAGGCCAGATACTTGGATGACTTGTGATGTCTTGAAATAATATATGTAATATTATTCAATGGATGAATTGATTTTTTTGTATCATTTATAGTGTTTTTGGGTTTCCCTATAAGTAGTAAATAGTATAGAAATTACAAAGTTACATAACACTTAAAAAATACAAATAAAAAAGCTAGCACCTAAAGGTATAGCAATTCCTCTCTCCTAAAAGGGCTTAAGAGATTTCTCATTGGTGGTTTATGTAAATTACCGTTAAAGGCCATAAACTTGGATGACTTGTGGTTTGCAACAACCCAGTCTTAGAATAATTATTCAAAACCAAAAAAAAATATCTAATCTTTAGATAATTTTTTATAAACATTAAATAACTTTATATTTATCCGAAAGAATTCTCGTGACTCATGAAAAAATATTAAATTTATTATTTTTACTATGTATACGTGTTTCAGAAACTCAACGTAGTCTCTAAGTTGCAAAAAGAACTTGTGCAGTATTTCTGCTGCTGGAATGGTCATCCTATATCAATAAAATTAAATAAATTTGCATTTCTAGTTGCAAAGTAGAAATTATATCAAATCTCTCAGTGCAGAGATCACAATAGATCACATAGGAAAGACGTAAGTTCTAGCAATAAGCAATAAATTAGCAAAGAAGTGGAAATCAACATCCCTCTTTGGGTCCAGTCATTAATACTTAATGACCACATACTGGATTTTCCCCTGCTAAAACAGAAGTTCGTGCTGATAAACTTGCCAGGAGACCAGCCTTTGCAACAGAGACACATTGCTGCTCCAAAGCTTCTAGAAGAGCCTTTGGTTAAATGGTAAACCCAATATAAGTCCGAGATCAATGTGATCAAAACCAAAACTCGATAAGTGGTCAGGAAAAACCTGATGTTCAGCAGACATTTTATCAAATTCACTAATACAACAGTGTCCAAGATCTGCAAGCACCATTGCTCCTATTTGAAGATACAACTGTTTTGTGAATTTCCAATGAATGTTCACTAACTGCAGGACATTAAAGATGAATTGGAGCACCATGCATGCCTGATCTGCGAACAAAGCAGATACAAAGAAACTCGAAATTCTTTGTATGAATTACTGCATTCCCACATTTCTCTTCATGCATTCATTTCATTTCAATGCATTCTAAGTAACTTCCCAGTAGTTGGATGTTTCGAGTATTCCTTTATATTTAAAACCACATATGTAACAGTTGTAATTCTTTGGTCTAGCTCTGAAGCCATATAATGCTCTCCTTTCTAAATAAGGAAAGCCTCAATATTTTGGATTACAGGATATCAATATTTTCAATCCAAAGCTGGCAATTTAAAGAGAAATCACTCTTCAATCAGTTCCTCCACAATCATCAAGGCTGTTTTTGTTAGGAGGGACGGTAGAGAGGATAGATGAGGAGAACGGATGGGATAAATCCCTTGTGTGGCACCGTGAATTGAGACTCAAGGAAGGAAAGGAAAGATCCTTTCATTCCTCAATTGTAATTTACAATCTGTCCAGTTTGGGCGGATTGGCTTCCATTTTTTCCCTTTCTTGTTAGCCAAACAACTAGACAGATGAGGTAACATCCATCCTTTCTCAGAGAATTAAAAGCTATTGATATCTGAAATATTAAATATTGGAATCTTGCAGATTGTCAGAAACAGTTTTCTTACAGTCAGAATACCATCTCAACGATGTAATCTATCCATAATAGATCTGTCATGAAAACAGGAGAAAGGATATTAAGAAAAAAGCGGGTCGTGGTCTGGAAATTTTAGTGTATAGCTAAACGTAAAACTTAGGAGCATCTCTTTGATCAGTGGCGCAGCAGTTCTCCTGTAGATGGTGATGGCTATGCAACACCGCATGACATAGCAATTTTATTTTTTACCCAAACCAGATTTAAGAAAAGACAGTCAGATCTCTTCCATGTGTCAAATCTAAACATCAACCATATCGAAATATAGAATTTTTTTTTTTTAAATTAGCATGTTTTTCTTTAAATATTTATGAAATATTTAACTTTTCTTTGTATTATTATATTTATCTTTTTAAGATTTTTTTAATAATATTTATAGTGTTTTAATAGTAGCTTTAGGTATTGTTTGGGAATGTAATGTATATCGCGTTTCATAAAAATTTAAAATTTTTATTAAAAATTAAATTTTGATTATTATTTTGATTCGTTTTAATATATTGATTTTAAAAATAATTTTTTTAAAAAAATTATTATAATATATTTTAACACAAAAAATATTTTAAAACACAACCTCAACCTATCTCCAAATATTACTATTCTTAAATAGTGATAAGCCACAGTTTTCCCCATTTTTCTTTTATTAAACAGAGTTATTTCACTGATATTTTTTTAAAAAAATGCTAATAAGGAAACAATAACCGAAATATAAGACAGCTTGTCATCCAGGGTACAAAATATAAAGCCCCTAACCTCAGTTGACTTCTCCATGTTTCCTTCTTTGCTTCTGTCTCATCTCTGTCACTTCCACACAAGAAAAGCAAGCTCAGCGCAACTGAAAGAGAGTGACCAAAGGGTAATTGTTTCTCTCTCTAAGACTTTTTTTTTTGTTCTTTTCTGTGTTATAAACTGAGTTTTCTTTCCTTTTCTTTTTCAATTTATGATTTAATGGTTCGGTTATTCTATTGTTAGGGTTTATTTGTTAAATGCCTGCAAATCTTGACAGCATAGACTTGAACTCCGACGTCGTTTCCGGTGAACGAGAAGACGATGTTAATGGGTTTAGTAACGTCTCTGTGGTAAAGAGTAAGGTGGGTTTATCTTCTGATATTGAAACCCTAATTGACTCTGTTACTTATAGTCAGGGTCAGAACCAGGAGCCTGTAGTAGATGAAGTTAAGGATTTTAAAGGGGGTAATAACTTGAAGGAGGTTGCTGTTGGTGGGCTAGGCTGGGAGGGAAAGATGGATTCTGTTTATAAAAGTGTTGATTTTGAAGGGGAAAATGGGTCTGGAAGTGGTGTTGGTGATGCCTCTGTGCGAGAAGCAGCGGAAATAACCGAAACGCACTCGACTAAAGTAGTGGGAGAAGAAAATGGTTCATGTGAAATTGAGGGGGAAGTGAAGGAGGGGGGTTGTGGCGTAGTGAGTTCAAGTTCAGCTGGGGAGGATGCGATCCAAGTTGAAAATGCTAACGTGGAAGTGAAAGTAGACAGCGCGAATGACTTACTGCCTCGCAAAAAGCCTGGAAATGTTTCACCAAAGCTTAGTTCTGAAGGTGTAGAGAATCAGGGCATGGAAATCAATGACGAACAAGCTAAGAATTCTGAGGGTCAAAATGAGGATGCTGCTGCTTTTGATGAAAGGGTTTTGCAGGAAAATGAGAACCTTGAATCCAATGATTTAAATCTTGTTGCGGATTCGGAGCCTTACGTGGGTGCAGATGGGAATGCAAAAATGGCTCCCAAAGAAGCACGATTGAGTGTTGGTGATCTGGTATGGGGTAAAGTGAGGAGCCATCCCTGGTGGCCTGGCCAGTTATTTGGTTGTGCTGATGCGTCAAAGAAGGCTAAGAAGTATTTTAAAAAGGATAACTATTTAATAGCATACCTTGGGGATCAAACTTTTGCTTGGAATGAAGTGTCAAAGATAAAGCCATTCCGATGCAACTTCTCGCTATTGGAGAAACAGAACAATTTAGAGGACTTTCATGATGCTGTTCATTGTGCTTTGGATGAGGTTTCTAGACGGGTAGAGTTTGGGCTAGCTTGTCCTTGCATGCCTGGGTATAGCAAGATAAAAACTCAGATAATTGTCAATCCAGGAATCCGGGAAGAATCTTGTAGAAGGGATGGTGGAGATAGTTTCTCGAGTGCTGCTTCCTTTGAACCTGCAAAGCTAAATGACTATGTGAAAGAATTAGGCCAAATGCCATTAGGTGGAATTGACACACTGGAGTTTGTAACAGCACGATCCCAATTGTTGGCATTCAATCGTTGGAAGGGTTATTGTCACCTGCCTGAATTTCAATTCCTTGGTGAATTGCTAGAGAGTGATGCAGAGATTCCACTATCACCAGAAGTTAAACACAGCAGTGAAAAGGTTGAAAATGCTGCTACCACGGTTGGAAAGGAGAAGCCAAAAAGTGAAGATCACTCTTTGCGTAGGCGTAAGTGTAAGCGCATTTATGGGGATGATGAACATCCAAGCGAGAAAGAAAAATGTTTGGCTGACCTTATTGCTGAAAGGCACGCATTGGCTGCTAAAGGTAAAGGTGGTTTGGATGGTGAAGCTGCTGGCGAGATGACCAACTCATCTTCAGGTCGGAAAAGGAAGGCTGTTGATTCTATTTCTGATGACTCAGTGATGAAACAAAGCAAAAGTCCTTCCTCGCCAGGGATTGATAATGGTTCCTCACAGCCTAAGAAAACCTATAGGGTTGGAGATAGCATCCTTAGGGTAGCAAGCCAACTGAATAAGTCAACGCCTATACTCAAATCTGTTAATGGAAGTTATCAAAAAACTGCAGTGAAGGCTAAGAGCCAGGAGAAGTCTGCCTCTGGAAAATGCAAAGGTAAAATGCTGTATTCAAAAAAGAATGATTCTGATGGAGAATGATTTCTAGATTTTTTTCGTGAGAATGTAGAGATTATATATTGTGAATGTTGTATTGTATTTCTTTATAGGAAAATCTAGTCATTTTAGGCTATCATAAAATTTAGTAGTGTTTGTCATCTTATTCTGTTTAGGTTTTTATTATCTTTCCTAAATCTTTGATAATTGAATTTAGGCTATCTATCTTTCCCCTTCCTTCCTCTACACCCCCGGCTCTCTCTCCCCCTCTTATCCCTGATTTCCCTATCCTATCTTTGTCAACATCAGCTTCGCCTGATGAGTTGATGTCACGTCCTTGCCTGGTTGGCAGAGATCTATGAAGGGATGCAACTTCCTGAAATCTGTAAGTTTCTTTGTGGAATTCATTATGCATAGATAACTCAATTCACAGCGGTTTATACAGTCCTCCCTGAACATATTTCTGGTGGTGATATTGGAGAATTATTAACCAAAGTAGAAACGAAAACATCTGATTCCGAGAATATGAAAGATTCATAATGGACTGACAAAACGTTTCAAATCAATCCTGAAGATCAATCGTCAGTTGATAATAAGAATGAAGCTGGAGAGATTCCAGTGAAGACTCCGACAAAAAAGGGCACTCCCACCTTCGGGAAACAATCGGCTGTTCAGGTGGGTCCCAATTTGGAATGTGAACAACAAATTGTTGGTGGAATTCTAGGTTTGGGAGCAGGCAACCCCAAAGATCACTTGGAAGGCTAATGATACCTGTCCAACAGCTTTGATTATAAATTTCGCAGATTTGGAGGCAGCTCCTTCAGAAACAAATTTGAACAGGCTATAGGCCATTTTGGAGCTTTAAAGGAAACAGAGACCCGGGTGCTGAAGAAGAGCAAGCGTGCTAAAGTGGTTTTCCGCAGATGCGTTTATGCAGAAACAGCCTTCAGCAGTGCTGGGAAATACAGCATTTTCGGACCTTCATTTGTCAGCTACCGCCTCAAGTACATTGCTTCCACAAATGGTAAATCTTCCCCAAATGCAGCAAAACGCAGGAAAAAAGAGGCATCGTCTGCTGAGGGAATAGCAATTGATGCCTCAAATTCCGATGAATTGATTGAAAGTAATTCTGGGAAACACAGCTTTCTTCTGTTTTTCCTCACTTTTTTGTTTGTTTGTTTTTTTATGATCTCTTACGATCGGGTACCTACACCTAAGTCTTGAGCAAATGCAGTATGAATGTGATGTCGATGTGATGGTAGAAATGAAGATTTTGAACAGTCATATGAGAATATGACTTGGTTAGGATTAATTGATCATACAAATAGACTAGTAGATGGGACAATGCTAAGCTCGAGAGGAAGACAGCAAAGGAGCATTAAAAAACTATAATTTATTTTTCAACTGTGTTAGATTAGGCTTAAAAAAATTTGAAAAGATTCCCAAAGCTAAATTTCATGAGAAGCTTGACTCGCTGTAATTAGCCAAGACTCCATATTAGGTCATGAAGATGATGCTCAAGGAAGTTCTGTTATTTTTCTTTGATTTTTTGTTTTTTTTGGATTTTCTATTAGTTTTTCTTTTTTTCCTAGGGATTATGATTTTCCTTTCTTATTAAGGTCTATTTTAGATGTATTTTAAAACATATAAACCTCCTAGAAAAGCAAAACTTATTAGACTTTAAATCATAAATAAAATTACGACTTAGGGTTTTATTCGTAATAAGATTTTATTAGTAATAATCTTATTTCGACCAATTATTTTATTGCATGTTGTTGTTTTCATTGTGTTTCTGTTTGCATTAGAATGCAATAATTATGATTAAATTAAGTAAGATTTAATGTTGATGCAGGTATGATTAAGTTACAAGAAAGTGATATATATGATTTTGATCATTTTGCTCATAACAACATTTGAGTATATATTCACAAAAAATAAAATTTCTAGTCATTTGGGTTTGGCTCGGATTGTTAGAATATGGTCATCTCCTTACTTGAACGACTTCTCCTTCACTCGAGTGATAATCTTTCCACCAATTGTATTTATTTTTCTTCACTCACCACAAGGTTATTTTTCATCATTGCTTCACTCACCATGAGACCCTATAATTATATGCATCATAAGGTATCTTAATAGTACTTTCCATGCTCCACAAAGTAAGTTAATGTGATTAAGATCTGTAAATATTTATGGTCATCGGATAAAACAAATAAAACATTCAAGCTAGGCCATGCAAGTGAAAGTCATTCACAACACATTGTTTTTACTCCTCTTACTTTACACATTTTTCTCCTGCTCGTATTTTTTTTTTATGTATATTATTTTCTTCTCTAATTTTTTAAGCAATAAAGAGTCTTGTGTTCCTGACACGGAACTTGTGTTGAATCATGTTGTTAGAAACACTGAGCTCAAAGAGAAAAGCTCGTATCAAACCCAATCACCACAACTCAGAATGCAATCATGGAAAGCCAATTTTTTACCAAAGTTTTCAAGACTTCATCAATAATGCACTATATAGAAAATTAAATAAAAGTTAGTTCATTCTCATTTAACATTCATCACCAAAAATTTGTTCCATTAATGACAATTTGAAAACTCTAAAAGACGAGGGAGTAACTAATCTCCTAACCATAAGAACTTCAGCTCCTTCAGAACTCCAAATCTCTCATCAATTTTATGTTTATCAATGATGTTCTAGCTATAAAAAAATAGTTCCACACTCTTCAATTTTCTCAATTGGAAATACATTACCTAACTTTGCTAAATGCATAAAAACAACTTTAGTTCATTAAAGGAATGGAGTAAAAAGACGACGAGCACACTCGTATGATAACTCTTTGAATGGACCACAATGACATAATATAATATGATAATATTAGATTGACAATAATGGCGCGCGCGCGCGCACACCAATGAACATAAAACATATAGAGAAAAAAAAATGAACCGATAGCATATTAAGCTTGAAAAACAATATATCGATGAACCATAATGGGTATAGTATATGTTGGAGTTGAAATTGATAGTGATGAGCTAATCGAAATGAATAAACATAAGTAGTGAGCCAAAATAATATCCACGAATCTTAAAGGTGTTAAATAAATTGATGAACCCATAATTAAACTACATTTGACCTATGAGTCAATCCTAGGTTGATTTGGACTATGAACTATATATGATTGCGATGATTTTATAGAAGTGATTAAGTTAAATCATGAATATGAATTGGATATGACATTGTCATGAATTTGATTTATTTAGAAATGCAAGTGGTGAATGTAACAAGATGAGTAAAGAAATATGTTGTTAATGGAGGTATTATTGTGAGTATGACATCAACAATTTCATTCATATAAAGAAGAAAGGGAAAGAGTTCATTAATTGTTGGAGAAAACATATTATATTGAAAATCTATTATGGATTTGATATGCTTATATAACGGATTAAAGATGTTATGTCTTTCATATATTTTTATTGAATATTAATGACTATATATATATATATATATATATATATATATATATATGTTTGTTAGAATTTTTGTGATATTGTGTGTTTCCAAGTATCATCCATTGAAGGTTTCTAATAAAGTGATATCGATCTACTTAGCTTTCATTATTAGAAAAGCACTTGTAAAGTCTGATAATGTTTTGTAATTAAATTAAAGTCTAATAGTATATCATTGTAGTGATGAATTTAATTGATGGATTGTAAGATTAAGATTACCTTATGGTATTGTAAAAAAAAAAACATTACACCTAAACTTCACATATAAGACAATTAGAAGTATGAAAATTATACAAAAAAGTACAGGACATTACAATGTGAGAGATAGTTAGTAGATTTTTTAGAACCCATTGTAATGACCTCATTTAATACTTAAAATTTCAATGTGATTAATATTCTAATTTGAGTAAAAAGCCAGGGATTTTTTTAAAAGAAAATCTACCAAAGTTCCCGTAAAGTTTCTTTTAGAAATATTAATACTAAATTACTAACAACATAAAAAGCCAATCTTTACAATCAATTCTTTCAAAGAGTCCAATCATCCTGGACTAAACCATTTTATCCTGGACTAATTCCACTACCAATTATCGAGCACTAGTCCCATTACTGAGTGACTAGTTCCATCATACATTACCAGATAACTAGTTTTGTCGATTATTATCGAACATTAGTCATATTATTAGGTAAGTAGTTTTGCTTGTCCATTATCGGATACTAACCATAAATAATTCCACACATATTACAATAAAGAAAATATCAACATACCACATTTAACGAATTAATAGTTACTTGACTAAATAAGTTGTTAAATAAAAGTGTCAATGTGTCAAGCACCTACTTGATGTTCGAGCTTTAGATGCATTGCCTTTTGGTTGTACCTCTCCTGAATTTTAAATATTATACTATATCCATTCATTACTGGAACTTCATTCCAAGTTCAAGTTTTATGCATATTCATTTTTCATCCATAGTTTCATTGCACTTTACAATTAAACATAATTTTCATAAGCATTTAACTCATTCATAATTTCATTTTCTTCTGTCTTAGCCAAGACATGCAAATGAAGAGGAAATGCGAGTTTTCTTCAATTTCTTGAAATTAGTTCTTTACTACACAATTTTCATTTAAAAAAACATTTTTTTAAAATAACACATTTCTCCATATATATGTCCTTTGAATCACACATTTACGTAGAATTTCACACCAATTAAACCAACTAACCCATTCTCTCTTTTTTTTTAAATTAATATCTGGTTTGTATCTTACAATGTAAATATATAGTCCGATATTATACAAAATTGGTAGGAAAACATAAATCATAATTTTTGAAAGGATTGTTTTGAATTTTTTTTTGAAATTTTGTATTTTTTTAATATATAATATTAAATATTATATAATATATTATTATAAAATATGGATTGGGTCGGCCCAACTAACTAGGTCGAGCCTAGCCCAAGAAAGGGTTGGGTTGGGCCAATCTTGGCCCAACAAATCTTTTTTTCATGGGTCGAACTCGACCCAACCATTTGGGCTGGGCTAAGCCAGAAACGGGTCCAACCCAAAGCAATGCATGAACAAGACATGAATTATAATTCATGTCCACTGTTCAAAGACAATGGACATGGGGAGAAGAAGAAGAAAAAAAGATAAGGGTGCAGGTGAAAAGCAACCTAGCGTGGTGGTCGTGGCTGGTAAGCCTGGTGGTCGACCACTAATGGAGAGAACAGTGGTTAAACTGGTGGTGGGTTGCTGGAGGAGGTGGAAGAACAAGGATTTGCAAAGGAGAGAAAGAGAGGTGGTGCAACCACCACATAAGGTGGTTAGGTGTCTGCTTATAGTGGAGATGGTGGTGAGAGTGGTGGCGGCCGAAGGCCATGGTGGAGAGAGAAAGAGGAGAAAATTCATTGTGGTAGTAAAAATGGGGGGATGAAGTCGATTTTTAGCAATTTTTGACCCAATTTTCTTCATGCTCATGCATGAAATTCATCCTTACTTATAGGGGATGAAAGAGGGTAATATTATCTACACATGGGGAACATTTTAGCAATTGATTCGGTTAGGAAGGATTCTAACTGTTGGTTCAAAATAGGCAACATGAACTGTCAAATCTAACAGTTCAAGGCTGCCCGAGATGGCTATTTTAGGCCAGCAGCGGGGCCATTATGTTATCATTAAGTCTTAACAGACCACATGGAATTGTAGAGAAATGTCAGGGGATCATTTGCATGAAAGTTTGGTTAAATTTGATGGAGAAATGAAGCATTAAATGCACCTGAAAAGTAGCCATCCATACAGCTTTTTCAGCAAAATCAAGGAAGACAATGAACAGTAACCACATGACGCATCATCTGGTTCTTTTAAAAAAAAATGCAAAACGGTGTTGTTTAGGGTTAAATTAGGGATTTTTGTCAAACTTCAGTTTAGTCCTCCAGCTTTCAATGTTGTTCAATTGCACCTCTAATTAACCCTACACTTTTTATTCAATGTAATTAAACCCTTGCTAAATTTTAATATCAACTCCTAATTTACATGTCTTTTGCACTTTGATCTTTGGTCTCAGATTTATGCAATTTAACTCCTAATCGATCATTAAACTTTCAATTTTTTCAATTTCACCCCAGCTTCAATCAATTAAGCCTCCATAGTTGGTCATTTTCTGCAAAATGGTTCTTAGCTGTGAAATCTTTCAATTTAACCCTTAATTGACCCGAAAATTTTAATTTTCTTGTGATTAAGCTACTGATTTCAATCAATTAATTTGGTAAAAATTAAATTTGGTCTCTTAAAATTCCAATCTTCTCAATTAAGCCCAAATTGGGCTCTTAAATTTATTTTTTCACCAATTAAGCCCCTAATAAAATTAATATGACATATTTAAAGTATAATTAAGTCTTTGCACTTAATTAAATCCTTTAATTGGACCCAAATTAATTCTTAAACATAATTAAAATTTAATTTGGCCCATGATTAAATCAAATTGGCCTATTAAAAATTTAATTATGTCATTGGGCTTAAATTTTATGCAAATTCATCCAATAATCATTTAATTCGACCTTGAATTTGCTTTTTTTTTCTATTTTTGGACATAATGGGGTACAATTAGGCTTCAATTTTTCTAAAAATATATAGCTTGTTTTTTTATGTATTTTTGAAATTCTCTCCTGCCTGCTTTCTTCATGTTGCTAGCCTTTATTTTATCTATTTTATTTTTATTTTGAAAGAAAGTGAATTTTGGGGAATAACCCAGAATTGAGTTATGACAACCTATCATATATTATGGTGAAAAACATGACCATGACATATGATTAAAAAAAAAAGTCTCTACCTTATAGTCAAGCATTAAATTTCATTTTTTACCATTTTGAGATATTGCTAACGGGTACAGATTTGTATCCAAAGTTAATAAAGATAGATAATAGGATTCTCATCAAGATGAAATATATGTTAAATATACATGGTGCTTGGGTTTGTAAAGACCAAATGAGTGCATAAGTTTAGGAAGAACATGATAAGGAAGAATAACAAATTGTTGGTAGTAACAATGAATTTGAAGCCATGTTTGAGACACCATCACCTACTTCCTTGCTCGAAAAGGCTTCAACTAGTGCTTGGTTGACTAGGATAGGCATGGCTAGAGATGGATGTACATCACATTAGAGAGACGCAATCACACATTGTTGGTGATTTGGTGGATATCAAGACGATGATAGCTAGTCTGCTTTCTCGTTATCCACTACCCTAGATAATGTACTATAGCATATACATTGTGTTTTCATGATTCATTTTTATATTTGTAATGGATAATGTATTATCTTGGAGATTATACAATGATTTTATAATTATTTATAATTTTCATAATATAATTGTTTATTTACATGATATATGTGTTTTTGTTGATGACAAAGGGAGATAAAAAAGATATAGTTATGTATTAGATATGTATTGGAAATATAATATTATTATATATTTTATTGATATGTATTTCATTACAAAAAAAAGAGAAATATATTGATAATATATGCATACATTTAAGGGGAGAAATATAATTTTCTTATTGCATAAGTTATTATTAAACATAGGGGGAGACATATTCTCATAACTAAGTTATCTATTTCTTGTCATCATAAACAATGGAGAGATTTTTTTACTTTTAGGTCAAATATTCATGTTTTTATATATTTTGATGATAACGATAAAATAGAAAATGAATCAATAATATGCTTTGTTAAGAATAAGTTTTAAACATGTTTATTCAAAGAACATATCAACAAACATAATTAATTTTGTGAAGAAATCCATCAAGAAGTCCAAGAAGGAAGCAAAATAAAGACTTAGATTAAGTATTCTTTTTAAGTGCTCAATGAAAATCTTTATATCCTACTTGATAGCACAATTAAAATAATTACACACACTTCACTCTACATGCACTTAAAGGATTGATAAATAATCTACTATAATCTAAGATATATGGCTCTAAGAATTCACATAGGCTAATATGTCAAAATTAGAATTCTTAATAAATCGGTAGATCGCTTGGTAAGACCAATGAACCAGTCAACCACTTATTCATTAGTGATGAACACTTGAGAATTTTGTAGGAACCGATCAGCTAATTAGCTTGATCAGTCTTAATTGGTCGATCGTTTCAGCCGTTAGTGAAGCTGTAACAGTTATAAACAACTAATTTTTTGCTTATATATATAGTGGTGAACACTTACAAGCAAAAACTAGTGGGGCATTCTCACTATATAAAAACAGTACAAAAACATTAATCCTTGATTATACTCAAATTTGTGTAATGAAACCTTCATAATCTAGCACAAAAGTATACATTCTCACTAAACTTAAACACTTTCTAATCTTGTAAGTGTTATCTTATGTGATATTGAGATACTAGAACATTTAATTGTATTATTCACTCTATTAAGAGAGTAAATTGTGATAACAAAAACCACTCTTTTAAACCTTTGAGAGTTAGGAAAAAACTCTTAGTTTTGATGAGTTATTTTCACTAAGGGAAAAATCTTGAAAGGAGTATATCTTCAAGTCGAAGAAAAATCCTGGAGAGGGAATATCTTAAAGTTGTGCAAAAATCTTGGCGTGGATTCATCAAGTGGTTATTGTACTCTAAAGCTTTGAAAAGTTAAAGAATACAATACTCAAGTATGGTTTGATATTTGAGATATGAATGTAAATTTGTTGAACCATGTTTAAAACGAGTTTGTACATTCTCTCAGTTATCTCTTTACTTTAAGCAATTTAATTATATTGTTAGTTATTGTGTTTATTTAAATTAATTTGTATTATTTATTAATATTAGTGATACATTTAATCCACCCTTCCTCTTAGGTGTTATAGTTGCCTTATCCTAGAACAACACATCCAATATGTCAAAGGATCACTTTATCCCCAACTAATATGATAATGACAAATGCACTCCATGAGAAATACCATTTTACCCCTAATAACAAGTTAAATGATTTTGTTTATGAAGGGAAAATGATCATTTAATTGTTGAATTCCATAATGAAATGTGTATTAGCGCATAATGACAGGTTGATGGTTTTTTTTTAATTTTAATTATATATAGCTGTATATAATTAGACATGATTTGATGTCATTCGCTTATTAAAGAAAAATGATTATCATATAACACATTTTGAGTTCTGCATATAGATAACTACCCTTGTATTCCACCATTTAAATTTCCCTACTTAAGATATAAAACTTTTCATTCATTTAAATTTATCATAGCGTTAAGAAACTAAATTTTAAAGCGCCCATATATGCATTACGAGCTTTATGCACTGAAATATCATTGATTGAATTATAATTGTTTTGTGTATAAAACTAGGTATCAAAATGTGAAAGAGTTTAAAATAGAGCTAGGAATTTGAATTGTGTTGGTTGCACTACAATGAATGGGTGTTTGAAAGTGTGGTAGTGATTGCTTTTCAAAGTATTTTTTTGAAAATACATTAAAATAATATTTTAAATTTAATTTTGACATCAGCACATCAAAACAATCTAAAAATACTAAAAAGATTAATTTGAAGCAATTTGTTTTTCAAATTTTGATGAACATGTTGAAATTCAATATCAAACATCCTTGAGTACCACAAATGAATTAATTGAAATGATTGTGTTAGAGAATAATATAAATCATATCTTGAGACCTCACCTAACAACTTAAACTTTTAGGTTGAATTAGTTTTTTAACATGATATCAAAGCCTTAATGACCAAGTGGTTACGAGTTCGAATCTCACCATCTCTATTTATTTGATAAAATTAAGCACAAGATAGTGTAAACTAGTGCAAGTTTCAAACCCAAAAGGTTTTTACTTGAGGAGACATGTTAGAGAATAATGTAAATTATATATTAGGACCTCATCTAACAACTTAATCTTTTAGATTGGATTGATTCTTCAACAAATTATGTTATTAGAATTACACAATACAGGTAATTGTAATATTCTTAGTTAGGTATATAGATTGCACTACTAGGAAAAATACAACCTATTGAGTTTAGCTAGTTTCAATGACATAACTTCCTAAACTATGCTATTTTCCAATGTTCTTCTTAAATATACTAGTTTATATATAAAAAAGAATTTACACCTCCAAATAAAAGACATGCAAATGAAAGACGCCTATCCTTTTAGCGTTTTGTGTCCGTCCAAATTTGTAAGCAATAAAAATAATAATTTTTAACACCGCTTCGTCACTTTATCTCTCTTCGAAATCATGATCCAATTAAAAATGAATAAAAAAACTAAAAGAAAAAAAACTGAAAAAACTGAACCTTGAAAAAAACCAATTAAACCAATTAAAATTTTGAAAAAAATATCAGTTTGGTTTCGGTTTCATAAGTTTAAAATCAAAAAAACCGAACCCAAACAAAAAAACCAGAAAAAACGGAGCCAAACAGGAAAAAACCAAATCAAACCGAGTCAAACCAAAAAAACCGAGCGAAAACCGAGCCAAACTGAAAAAACTGAGCCAAACTGGTTTAAACCGGTTTTTTTTCTAAAAACCAAACCGAAACCGGTCGATTTGAATTAGTTTTGATTTTTTTTAAAAAAATTTTAATTTAATTATTAGTTTTGATAAAAACTAAACTAAATCAAAAATTATCATCCCTGGATGCAATGACCGGCAATCTTCTTAGAAACGAAAGTTAAAAATCAAATTTTTTACCCTAATTTGTTTATTATTTAAGAAAATGACACTCCTGAATTTCTTTCGTCTGGCAATAATTTGATCGCAGCCATTCATTATAGCTGTGGGCCTTTCCCTGACGTGATCAAACGGTAGTGGTTTGCG
Organism: Populus deltoides; assembly: GCA_015852605.2. Classification (NCBI taxonomy): domain Eukaryota; kingdom Viridiplantae; phylum Streptophyta; class Magnoliopsida; order Malpighiales; family Salicaceae; genus Populus; species Populus deltoides. The sequence continues at coordinate 9,184,166 of CM027585.2, read as the reverse complement.
CATAGGTAAGCACTGGATCTCTTAAATCGGCCCTGTCAGTTGCCTAGATGACAGGAAACTTCGATCTCCGTCAAAGCGGAACATACACCAGACAGACATCTACATCCCATCTTACCGTGTTTGTTCTCTTTTAATTATTTTTTTAAACCAGCGCTTCTCCAAAAATTCAAAATTTTATCTCCCTCTCTTTAGACTATCGGCAACGGCCTACTTTTCGACCTGGCTCTAAACTCTCTCACTCTCCAAGCCCTAAATTCAAAATCAATAAATAAATAGCTTTTAAGGCCTCGATTTTTTATTTTCGACATAGATTATAGATCCTCTTCGCAATGAATGAATCAGAGCAAAATTTCTGTTTCGAAGATAGAAGGTTGAGCCTCATTGATGTCTCCTTCGAAGACGATTGCCTCTACAGCTCCCCTTCTCACGGCTTTCATGTCCGATTTTCAGGTCCTCTTTTTAACACTCATGTAATTATTTCTTTTTTTTTTTATAAAAAAAAACATTGATTAAGCTGTTTTTAGTTCTGCAAAATGAGCTTAAAAATATAACTAGTGATTTATTTGTTTGTTGCGACATGTAGGTGGGTGATCTTGTTGCTTATTATTTTTATTTTTAAATTGGGAACTTTAATTACCCCTTTTTATTTTTCCTACTTGCTTAATCTCAGCATTTTCTTTAATCCTAGAAAATAGTTTCAGAAATTGAGCATTAGCGGTGATTGATATAAGCTTTATGGAACGTTTGGTCCTTCAAAAGTTTCTGCAAATTGAATTTTTTTGCTGAACAAATTGGGTGCGGGTTTATACTTTTTGGATCGTTTTGGTGTGGATGTCAAAATGATTTTTAAAAAATAAAAAAAATAATCTGTTAGACACTAAAAGCTTTTAAAGTGCCCAAAAGATTGCAGATTGTGAACAAATTTGTTTGATTATGTGTGGCATAAATAATCTGTTAGCACTAATAATGCAGATGCTGCTAAGACAGAGGCCAAGAGTAATTTGGGTTTTACAGATGCCAACTTCACGCAATTCGACGGGGGAGAAGTAGGAGCTGAGCCAGTTGAATCAGTGGAAGCAGAAAGGGTGAAAAAGAAGAACAAGTATAACTTGCGCAAAAGTATAGCTTGGGACAGTGCCTTCTTCACAAGCGCAGGTTTGCTTTCATTTCCTGTACTTCCGTCTTATCATTGTCCGGTATGGTGTGATCGTATGCCTTTTTGGTGCAAGCAGGTGTTTTAGAACCGGAGGAGTTGTCAACCATGATTGGAAGTGGGAAACATATGTTACCTGGAATTGAAGAGGATATTCATAAATCTACTGATTCAATATCCACATTAACGAGTGATAATTTGACGTTGGAGAATCTTGAGGCTGACTTGTTTGGAGATATAAGAGCTTCAATCCAGCGATCCACTAAAGGTTCTGATGTGGCAAATTCAACTAGTAAAGTGGTTTCTCCGGAAACAGAAAATGCAAGTATCCCATGTAAGTATATGAGTTTATTTGTACACTTCGTCTCAGACTAACTAAAAAACTGCATCTTTGCAGCCATGAGTCCAGTCCACTATCACCAATATCATTGACTGTTCTAAGTCTAGTAAGCTATTACTTAAGTCCATTGGTGATACAACCACATAGCCAATTGGGTTCCATTCATTTACCTCCTCTAATACTGTCAAACTGTCCTGACAAGTTCCATCACATTTTCCAGCATTGCCACTACCATTCAGCTGGTTTTGCAGCTCTAACAGTCTAAAATAACCTTTTCTGATGTCGCAAAATCTAAAATCCGTAGGTCATCTTGATTCCTAGCTAAGATGGGCATAATGCTCGTGTTTGCCCAGGGGACAAGGTGAAAAGTAAACATGCATTTCATCCATCTAGTTATACCTGCTGGATTAATTCCATTGCGGAAAAGATGGTGTGATTTTGTTGGATTTACCCTGTAGAACTTTGAGCTGTCACTCTCTTGTATTTGTGCACAGGTTTGGGTCTTGCAGGATAGTCTAAGGTAAACATGCATTTCATAACTTTAGTTACGATTGCTGGACTCATTTTCATGCACAAACGATGGTGCAGTTGTGTTGGGTATTCCATGTGTGATGTCAACCTGCCATCATTTTCCCTCTTGCATGTGTGCACATGTTTGGATCTTGCAGGATAGTTTCCTTTGTTTATTTGCTGTGACAAACTTTCGTCTAAGTTCAGGTTGATTAGACTATTACGTTCCCCAGTTAACTTGTGGATTTTGGCTGGAAGATTTCAATAAATCCATTATGATCTTATATTTTTTTTTTAGTTTATCTTCAACTAACAGAACTATTCCTTTCAGCTTTGGAGAAAGCGGATGTTGCTTCTCAAAATAAGGTAACTTCAACAGCTAGAACTGTAAATCACTTAATTGTCGCTATTTATAGGAACTATTGTACTTAATACTTTATTATTGTAAATTTCAGTTAAAAGCCAAAACTGCTCCCAACAAACCAAATGCAGTCATGCAAGGAACAGAGAAGACTGCAAAGCAGGTCTGTTTGTCCAGAAACTTCATAGTTCATAGCTTGCATTTACTTTGATATTAGTGTTTTTTTTATTGTTTTAATGTCAAAAATAAATTTTAAAAAATATTATTTTGATGTATTTTCATGCGAAAAACACTTTGAAAAATAACTGCTATCACAATGTCAAACACTACCAAAATACTATAACATAGTCAAATAAAATTATATTTTTCACTCTTTTTAAAGTAGTAAGTAGTTAAATAGATTAAAAAGCAAAACTTAAATTTCATCATCATTATTCATTAATCACATATTCACCCATGCTTTCCTCTCCTTCACTTGAGTCCACCATATACTCAATTTTATGATTATAACTCAAATCCTCATCTCTCAAACCATAATGCACTTATTTAGAATTAGATCCCTTTTCATGTGTAGTTCTAGCATTTGATGTTCCTACACTTCTTCTCAACTGTTTGTTGCCTAGTATTTGTTCTTGGTTCTTTAGCTCTAGTTGCCCTTGCCATATCACCCTAAATTATGTCTCCATCAAACATCAATTTATATTCTGTTACAAATCGAGTAACTCCATGCTTCATCAACTTTCTTTTCTTTGTAAATTTCCTCATCATATTCAATGCACCATGGTGGTTATAAAGAAAACCAGTAACAAAAATAGCTTTTTCTAAAGTTTTCTTGACTTGAAGAATTTTTCTAATATCTTCTAACATAAGATTCATACAATGAGCTGCATGGAGTCCAATACAAATGCTTCCTCTTTGCTTTTAATAACTTATTTAATTGTAATAACAAAAATCCAAATATAAAATTTTAGAAATATAACATATTTAATCAATTAATTGAAATAAAAATCTAAATTACAACATACAAATTAATAAATAACTACTTTCCGGCTAACACATAATTGCTTTCATTGTCGATGATTACATGGACAACATTGCTCTCTTTAATTTGCTTCACAAATCTAAGTAACTCAAATGTCTACTCAGTGGATTTTCAAAAGATGATCCATCAATAGACTCAATAAACATGAAACCCAAAGAGCAATTAATAATAAAATTGATTATGCTTCTATTCCTTCTATTTGTCCATCCATCTAACATAATAGAACAAACATGTTTTGCTCATTCCTTTTTTTTTTTCCCTTTCAACAAATCATTTGTATAATCCATCTCTTTCTTAAGTAGTGAAACTTGAAATTTATGATAACTAGGAGGTTTCAAATTTAGCCCATATCTTTCAATAACTTCAACCATCTTCTTAGAGCTTTTCAAATGAGCGACATTGAATGCAATCCCTGCTTGATAAAAGAAGCGAGCTATTGAGTTGTTCTAGCTCTTGTTTCTTTTTTACAAGCATCATTTATGTTTATTTATCTCAACTTGACTTCTTGTCCTCATTTTGGGATCATAAACAAAACCATTGATCCCTTACCCGTTGCTTTCTTTCCATTATCTTGTTAGCCACTTCCTTCACCTACTCTTTTACCAAGTGAAGTCAAACATATCTCTTGTGCTCTATCATCCTCTTCAACATCATCCATAAGAGCTTCAACTTCATCAAATTCAGGTGGACGACCATATGATACGGCCTTTTGTGTCTTCTTTGCTTCCATGTAAGCTTTTAACTCCTCCTTCGCATGAGGAGGACATTTTTATATGCCCAAATTTGATGTTGTTTTGCTCGAAAAACTCTTACCTTTTGTTGTTTTGTTTTCAAATAGTTGTACTTCCATATAGGTTCTCTTGTTGTCAATTCTTCATTTGCTATTTTTCTATGAAAGTTAAATGTAAAAATATTGTTAAATGTAATTTCAATTTACTGAAGTACTAACTAATTTTTGTATTGACTATGAATGTAGGTACATGATATCAACTAAAGTTTAAAAAACACAAGGAAAAAAAAGTTAGAAATTTTGGCCACATAACATCATTAAAATGGACATGTGAAAAGAGAGAATGAAGGAATAACATGAGGAGAGAAAGAAAAAAAGTGAAGAAGAAAGAAGTCAAGTGAGAAAGAAATAAAAAGATGACATATAATAAAATATAGAGCATTAAAGAAAAAAATTAAAGTATTACTTTTTCTTCTCTAACTCCATTCAACATCATGGTTGAAAAATGAAAGTGTGGTTGGTGTCTCTTTTAACACGTTATTTCTTGTGTGTTTGTCTCTCATTTTAATGATTTTTTAAAAAAACTTTTTACCATAATTCTTATGTTTCACAAAAAAAACCCCCTAAATTCTTGCGGTAGATTAAAATAATGGACAAATATGTCAACATAAACCATTAAAAAAAAAGAAAAATCCAACAGAAAAAAAAAGATGTATTTCAAGCTGGCATTAGCTTTAATGCCCAACACTCACTTCCCAGGCGAGCGCATCATTGAAATTCATCGCTTGAGGTTAATGAAGGTGTTGTGGGCTTGCCTTGCTTGTAGCGCTTAAGCGAGTGCTTGAGTGCCTTTTGACAACACTAGTTTAAATGGAAGCAGATATTGGTCATTGGTCATTTGATCTCGATGTACTGTCTAGATAAAGTTGGAGGCAAAAAATAAGCATATGACGAAATGGACCTGATTTTGGATATAGTTTAACTAACATTATTTTGTCAATACAGTCTAATCCTGTACATGGAGATTCAAAATCTCTATGTAGGCCGCCCAAGATAGTGAGCAGAGTTGGTCCCATCTTAACACCAGCAACTAAGAGAGCTTCCTTGGGTGCCAACCGTGTCAAAGTGGAAAAGTATAAGGATAGTCCCGAAAATGAAAAAAGATTGACTGGTATATTCATCTCTCATTTTTTATGATTTATTCCTTGCAATACAGAAAATGTGCGACTGCTGATGTAAATGCATTGTGCAGGTAGGAGGGCAAAAGTACCTGCTCTGGGTGGTCCCCGAAATGTTGTGCCTAGGCCCACATTACCTATTAAATCTTCATTGCGATCTTCATCAGCATTGAAGACTCAGCTAAAAACTTCTTCCTGTGTTGATAGTTCTGGACGTTTGTCATCAGATAGTAGCAGTAAATCTTCATTGAATTTTTTGAGAAAGGATGACTCCAGAACTGGCAATCATTCTTCCTCTACTTCAAATGTCAAAACCGCGTTAAAATTGCCATCAAGAAACAAAAACCAGTCAACTAGTTCATATCTCTCTCCTTATTTGAAATCCGTGACCAAACTCTCTTCCAACATATCACCTGCTAGCTCTATCAGTGAATGGTCTTCAGCATCATTATCACCAACTTCTACACTTAATAAAACGTCTAACAGTTCAAGATCTAGCTTTGACATTAGCTCTTGCAAAGATGCTTCTGGAGACAGTGATGCCTCCCAAGTTATGGATTCTCAAAACTATTTCAATGATGAACACTCTGTTGGGCATGGTACCCAAGTAGGATTGTCGGGTGAATGTGTAAAGAAAGCTACTACAGCAAGCAGTTCAGTTCTCCATCCAGATTCGGCTAAACCCTCAGGCCTTCGGTTGCCGTCACCCAAAATTGGTTTCTTTGATGGGGTCAGTTCTGAGTTTCCTTTCATAAGCGTTTAGACTTGTTGGGAAGTGGTTTTGCCAAGGGAAAGGGGATAAGAAAGACGTTATTTATGATGCCTAGGATAACTATCTTTACAAAATGTAGTTTTCTTAAAGTTTAAGCTAGCAAAACAATCTCCATGTTCTTGATCATTTTTCTTCCATTTTGTTCTTTTTCGGGCAATTAATATACACATGTAATTTGCCAATTATGCAGGTAAGATCAGCTGTGCGAACTCCCAATAGAAATAAGCAATCTCATGAAGCTCTGCCCAGTGGCTTGCCTGGATTTGGGGCAGGAAGTGTTAGTCCAAGTGGAGGATCAAATGAGGCGAAGATTGGAAGGCTTCAGCCTGCTAGAACAGCAGTTCGGGGAACCAGACTCATGGATCAGGTAACTGCCTCGGGCATGAAATCTAAATCTCCCTTGCTACTGCAGGAATCCTCTATCGCAGCACCAAGGGTCTCCAGTGCTGTGAAACATGAGAAACGCAATGGTAGCACATCTCTGAAAGCCCAGAGTAGAATGTCTTTTCAAGGTGAAAGAAAAAGCAATTTGAAGGATAAGAAAGTTGGATTGGAAGAATGTAACAAGTCTCTGAACAATTCAGATAGTGGTTTTACTGAAAGGAATGGGGATGCCTGTTTCTTGAAGGATAAAAAGGAAACAGAGTGCAAGGGTGATGCTCCTGAAAAAGATACAGAGGTTACTCTCTGCAATGGATTGCCTTATATCACAACTGACTCGAGTTCTATTGAAAATATAACCTCATTAGAGAAAGTAAGTGGAGATGTGATATGTAGCCAAAATTATATCAAGGATAGTTTGCCTAATCCTTACAGCACCAATGAGAAGGAAAAGGCTTCTATTGAAGATCGAGTTGATGGTGTGACCAAACAAATTGGAGCTGTAGATTTTTATATCGAGATGCACAAAGAAACTGTAGGTGATTCTCTTTCCCTTTCTAAAGATGATGTCAGTAGAGTTGATTCTGGTATTCAGGAGGAATTCAAACACTCATCAAAGCCTACCAGCTCCTTGAATCCTACTATGGCATCAACAATCATGGAAGCAGAGGCAGTAATTGAGAAAGATTTTGTTGAAGACCAAGTCAGTGACTTGACCAAACAAGTTGGAGCTGTAGATTTTCATCTTGATATGCACAAAGAAGGGGGTGGTGATTCTCTTTCCCTTTCTCGACACGATGTCATCAGAGTTGATTCTGGTATTCAGGAGGAATGCAAAGAATTGTCAAATCCTGCGTGCTCTCCTGTTCCTGATATTGCATCATCAATGGTGGAAACAGGGAAAGCAGAGGCAGGTCTTCATAAAGCTTCTGCTGAAGACCAAGTTGATGGTTTGACCAAACAAATAGGAGCTTTTGGTATTCATGTCAAGATGCATAAAGAAGCGGTGGGTGATTCTCTTTCCTTTTCTCAAGATGATGTTGGCAGAGTTCATTCTCATATTGGTGAGCAATTCGAAGAGTTGTCAAATCCTACTTCCTCTCCGTATCCTGCTATAGCATCAACAATGGTGGAAGCAGAGAAGGCAGAGGCAGGAATTGAGAAAGTTTCTGTTAAAGACCTGGTTGATAGTTTGACCAAACAAATCGGAGCTTTAGATATTCATGTCGACGTGCACAAAAAACTTGTCAGTGATTCTCTTTCCCATTCTCAAGATGATGCCCGCAACGTTGATTTTGGCATTCAGGAGGAATACAATGAGTTGTCAAAGCCTGCATGTTCTGCCACTCCTGCCAGGGCGGCATCAACAACGGTGGAAGCACAGATGGCAGAGGCGGCCATCTTACTACATCCAACAATCACCAATGGAAAACCTAAAGATGGTGAAACATCCCAGCAGTAAATTTCTCGAAGGTATAATTGCATAAAGTGATCATCAAATACCATTATATTGTGTTATATTCTTGCAACTTGATGAAAGTATTTAATCTTAGGTCATCAGTAAGTATTAATGAAGTCATTCTTTAAGTTTCCTGGAGTTCTGCTTCATGCTAGATTGATCTTGCCTCATAATGGATTGCAGATAGGTGTTTACATGGAGACAATGTTTAAATTACTATCTGAGTTTATGTTTCCTACCAACAAGAGAATGTGTGAATGATCTGAGAGCTTCACCCCACTTTTCTTGTTAGGGTTTTCTGTGGGGTGTAAATTGTGTAAGGGTATGCAAATCAGACATGTAGGATGTGATAACGGGACGACACAGTTGTAGTTCGAATGTACATTTTATGCCTACATATCCATGTTTATATCATTGATGCTTCATTGGATTTTCTGTGGGATGTAAATGTTTTGAATGCTTTAAAAATGATTTTATTGACATCTAGTGGTACCTCATTTATGCATTTCAATTATTCACAATTAATAAAATAATAATATTTTTTTATATGAAGGCCACATTTATATATTTCAATTATTCACAATAAAAAAAATAGTACTTTTAATATTTTATGCATTCAACATATACCTATTTTATACATTTGAAATATTCACATTAAAAAATAATAATATTTTTTAGTGGTTTATGCATCTATTACTTTTAAGAATCAAACTAATTTAATACGTAAAATGGTTAATAAATTATGATATATTTTAAATAATTTTGTTTGTTCTTAATAGTTATTTTAAGAAACCTCAATAAAGTTCCTAGCTTATTTGAGTAACTTCAAATACATCTCAACTTATTTATGGTCTTGATTATGGTCTTATTTGTTTTTGTATTTAAAAAATATTTTTTAAAATTAAATTTTTTTTATGTTTTCAAATTAATTTGACGTGCTGATGTAAAAAATAAAATTTAAAAAATAAAAAATATATATTTTTTTGATATAATTTTAAGTAAAAAACATTTTGAAAAACAACCGCTATTATAATATCAAACATGCTTCCAAAGGTATTAATGGATCCTTAATCAAATCTTTTGGGGGTATAAAGAAATAATTATATGATTTTTTAGTCTTGTTAAAATCCCTGAATTTACTAAAATTCCCCACACACATAATAAAAAAATTAAGAAAAAAGGGGAATTTTATGTTTCTTTTGTAGTTTGGTTTATTTTGTGAGTTTTACACAAATTTTAAAAATTCATTGATTTTTTTAAATCATGTGAATTTCATGGACCATTTTATATATATATATATATATATATATATATATATATATATATATATAAAACTAATAGCAAAATGAAAGATAGGTTAAAAATTCATTAATACATTGAGAAAATAATAAAGATAAAAATTAAGTTGGAACTAATCAAAACTATTGTTAAAGATTGAGGATTTTTATAAGATGTGCTCTGGTTATTTTGATATATGTCGTTTATATTTTTAAAGAATAATTAAAACAAATAATATTTATATTTTTTAATATCATATCATATCATATCTTGAGCTTAGATATCCTATTATCTTTTTTATTTTCTACTTGTCTATTATTTTTATTATGTTAATGTTCTATTTTATATACAAACATTATACATAATATACTAAAATGATTGGGGTGGTATTATTCATATGAACCAGTTGACTGATTGACTTGATCAATTTGAATCGGTCGGCCGTTTCAGTCATTAGCTAGACTATAACAGCTATAAATGGCTAGTTTTTGCTAGAAATATATAAATAGATTCTCTAATTGTAAAATTTATAAGAGAATCCAAACCTATATGATGTAAAGTTATTTTAAGTGCAAAAACACTACAAATTCTTTAATCCATGATTATATTCTAGCTGGTGCTATTAAACCTGTATATTCTAGTATAATAGTATTTAATCTCATTCTTACTATACTTCAAATCCTTTAAGTGCTATTTTGTGAGATATAAAGATATTAGAACTTTGAGTTGTATTATCCACTCTATTGAGAGAGTTATTTGTGATAACAATAATCACATTTATAAACCTTTGAGAGTTAGGTACAAACTCTTGGTATTGGTGAGATAATTTTACCAAGAAAAAATCTTGAAAAAGACATATCTTCAAGTGGAAAAAAAAATATTAGAGACTTATGGCATACTTTAGAAATAACACATGAAGAAACTAACCAAGTTAAAGAATCTAAAATAGATATGTTAGTTCATCAGTATGAATTATTCAAAATAGTTCCAAATGAATCTATAACTAGTATACTTACTAGAATAAACACTAAAACTAATAGTTTGGACGCTCTTGATAGGGACTTATATTAATGTTGATATCGTGAGTAAAATTCTTAGATCCTTACCAAAGATTTAGAAAGCAAAGGTGACGGTAATTTGAGAAGCCAATGACCTCACCAAACTTCTTTTGAAGGAGCTCATTGGTTCTTTGATAACATATGAGATTACAATGGAAAAGTAAGAACAAAAAAAGAAGCCAAAGAAAGATTTTTCATTTAAAATTGTTCATCATTTTGAAGAAGATGAAAAAATTGAGGATATTGTACTAATTACAAAGCAATTATGAAATTTCCTAAGGAATAAGCAAGTGAATAGAAGATTCTTAAACTTTAAGAAAAATGAAAATATTCACTTAAGGTATATGACCAGAGATGATTAATTGTTTTCAAGTATTACCAAAATCAATGAAGGAAAAGTCACTTTTAGAGACAACTCAAAAGGTAAAATCATTGGAGTTGGCAATATTAGAGGTAAATATTCACCTTCAATTGAAAAGGTATTTCTTATTAATAGCTTAAAACATAATTCTTAGTATTAGTTAATTATGTGATAAAGACTAAGATGATGTTTGACCATGCATGTTGTTTAATGATTGAGAATGACAATAATCTATGTAGGAAATAGAAAAGGTAATGTCTACAAGATTAAAATTGATCCATGCATAAGGATAACAAGTTGTGTTGTTGTTAGCATTAATGATAATTTTCTTTGGCATAGAAAATTCTTTCTAAACTAGTTAAGAATTAACTAGTTAAAGGTCTTCAACATATTGCATTCAAGAAAGAAAAGTTATGTGATGCTTGCCAAATGAGCAAACAAGTGAACCTCTTTTAAAAGCAAAAAATCACATTAACCAAAGACCTCTAGAATTGTTATATATTGATCTATTTGGACTAATTAGAACTAGAAGCTTAAGTGACAATAGATATGTATTTGTGATTGTTGATGACTTTACTAGATATATATGAGTTTTGTTTTTAAAATTTAAAGATGAAATTAAAAAAAGGTTTTCCCATCATAAACATAAGAAATGATCATGATGGTGAATTTATAAGTTATTTGTTTGAATTTTTTTGTGAAGAACAATGATATCACCATAACTTTTCAACATATAGAACTCTCCAACAAAATAAGGTTATCGAAAGGAAAAATCAGTCTCTTCAAGAAATGGCAAGAACAATGTTAAATGAATTTGATACACCAAAATGTTTTTGGGCGGAAGCTATAGACGCCTCTTGCTATGTTTTAAATCGTGTTACCTTGATACTAGAGTTGAAAAGGATTTATGAGCTTTGAAGAGGGAGGAAACTCATCATCTTATATTTCAAATATTTTGGTTCAAAATGTTTTATTCTCAACACCAAAGACAATTTGAACAAATTTGATTCAAAATTTGATGAAGGAATATTTTTTTTATTATTCCTCCTCAAGCAAAACATATAGAGTTTATAATAATATAACAATTTATCTTAAGAAATCCATGCAAATCACCTTTGAAGAAAATCAAAATGCTAAAATTATTGAGATTCTAAATTATATTAATGAAAATATTTAATATTTGAGTCTTAATGATAAGACTTCCATGCGGGGCAATAATGAAGGAATGAACAAAGACAAACCAAGCACAAGCAATCAACAAGAGATGATAAGTACTTCTTTTGTGCCATCAAAAAAGCATTTTCACCATCCCGAGTTAATTATTGACAATCTTTTTGAAGATACTAAGACTATAGCATCTTTTAGGAATATAAATGGTTATCTTGCATTTGTTTCGCATATAGAGCCTAAATCATTTCTTGAAACAAAAAATGATGATAATTGGATCTTAGCTATGCAAGATGAGCTAAACCAATTCGAAAGAAATGATGTGTGAAAACTAGTCTTTAGACCTAACAATCAATCCATCATAGGAACAATGTGGGTTTTCAAGAACAAAGTTGATGAACATGGAATAATTGTTAGAAATAAAGTTAGACCAGTTGTCAAAAATTATAATCAAGAATAAGATATTAATTATGAAGAAACTCTTGCACCAATAGCTAGATTAGAATCAATTAGGATGTTTTTTGCTTATGCATGTTATGACAACTTTATGCTTTTTTCTAAATGGATGTTAAAAATGTATTTTTAAATGGTTTTATCAAGGAAGAAATATAAGTTCAGCAATCTCAAGGTTTTGAGAATTTTTATTTTTACAATCATGTTTTTAAACTTAAAAAGGCCTTATATGGTTTAAAACAAACACATAAGGCATGATATGATAGATTCAAGACCGTTCTTATTAAAAATGGTTTCAACATTAGTAAAATTGACATCACTCTCTTTACTAAAAGAAAAGGTAAAAACATCTTAATTATGCAAATCTATGTTGATGATATTATATTTAGTGTCATTAATAAATCTCTTTGTAAGGATTTTGCAAAGTGCATGCAAGACAAATTCAAAATGAGCATGATGGGATAATTTAACCTCTTTATTGGATTGCAAATCAAACTAACAAACGATAATATATTCATCAACCAAAGCAAGCACATCAAGTATCTTTTAAAAAGATTTGGGTTGGAATATGTCAAAGAAGTTGACACACCCATATGAACATCAACAAAGCTTGATATGGATGAAAATGGTAAGAATGTAAACATCACCAAATATCAAGGTATGATATATTCACTCTTATATTTAACTACAAGTAGACCTAATATTATATTTTGTGTTTGTCTATATTCTTGTTTTCAAGCATGTTCTAAAAAATCTCATGTTAGTGCTATTAAACACATTTTTTGTTACTTGTATGATTCAATTGATTTGGGGTTGTGGTATCCAAAAAGAAGCAATTTGAGTTTGATTATCTATTTGGGTGCTTATTTTATCGGGTGCAAAGTTAGTAAAAAAAATAATAGTGGAACATGTCACTTTCTAGAAACATCATTAGTATCTTAGGCTAATAAGAAACAAAACTCTATAGCTTTATCAATAATTGAAGCATAATATATTACGGTGGGTAGTTGTTGTGCTCAAATATTATGGATGAAATAAACCTTAAAAAAAACTATGGATTTAAGTTTGATCATGTACTTATTAAGTGTGATAATAGTAGTGTAATAAGCCTTTCTAAGAATCCTATATAACACTAATGTACAAAACACATATAAATAAGACATTACTTCCTAAGGGATTACATGATCGAAGGAGATATTGTACTTCAGTTTGTGAGCACATAACACCAATTAGCAAATATTTTCACAAAGTCTTCAAGTAAAGATTGCTTTTGTGAAATAAGAAGGAATTTAAGCTTTAGTCATGCTAAAGATGTTTAAGGTTTTGTTTTTGTAAATATACATTATTGGAAATAAATTGGAAATATTTAAGTGATGAAATGTATACCCTTTTATTTTGTGAGCACATAGCACCAATTAGCAAATATTTTCACAAAGTCTTTAAGTAAAGATTGTTTTTGTGAAATAAGAAGGAATTTAGGCTTTATTCATGCTAAAGATGTTTAAGGTTTTGTTTTTGTGAATATACATTATTGGAATAAATTTGACATATTTAAGTGATGAAATGTATACCCTTTCAGCATGTGTTATTTGGAGTTAGGTTTTTAGTCTAGAAGTTAGACATATAAGTATATTTTGACTCATAAAACACCATTGAAAAATAAAATTCAAAAAACTTTGATTTTTGTGTTAACTGGTCGACCAATTGAACCAAAGGAGTATCACAATCAAATACAATTGGTTTGTCCAAATATTTCTAAGTTCTTTTATCTATAGGTCTATTGCTATTGAAAGATGATTAAGAAATGATCTATGTGCTTTTGGTATTGATGATATATTTAAAACTACGGGTTTATACATGAAAAAACCCGTATATCCAAAATTGATTAAGATGTTCTTTACAAACATGAGAATTAATATTGAGCCTAGGATATTTAGTAGTTTACAAAATAAACCAATTATATTTGATTGTGATACTCTAGGTGAAATATTAGGTATAAGTAATGAAGGTCCTAAAGTGTTTAAAGTTAAAGTAATACGTACAATCGAGGGATTTGTCTATGATGATGCTATTGTATTGCATAAAGGTAGATATGATTTCTCTCTTAGAAAAAAAATTAAAAGCCAAGATCTACTCTCAAGACCTAGAATTTTGGTTAGGATAATAGCATAAAATATTTTGCCTAGGATAATAGCACAAAGTATTTTGCCTTAAAAAAGGGCATTTTGATGAAGTGATTTTTATAGATTTGTGTTTAATCGATTGCATGATTAGAGGTCGTTCGATTAATCTACCTCACATCATGATGAGAAATTTGATCATGGCACATGATCAAAAGCAAGAATATTTTCTCTATGGTCAGTGTCTAACTACTATTTTTGAACATTTTGAGATATTGTTAACAGGTACAGATAAGACACTGTATTCGACATTAATGGAGATAGACAATAAAACCCTCATTAAGATAAAATTTATGTTAAATAAAGATTGTGCTCGGGTATCTAGAGACCAAATTGAGGCTCATGCTAAGAAAGAGCATGATAAGGAGGAGGAACAACATGTTGGTAGTGATGGTGAGTTTGGGGCGATGTTTGAAACACAACTGCATGCTTCCTCACCTGAAAAGGCTTCAACTAATTCTTGTAGATTTAGGATGGAAAATCATCTAACATAGCTTAAGACAAATATATGTTACATTCGAGAGACATAAGAGAATGTAGCCGGCAATGTGATGGAGATAAAAACGATGATGGCTATTCTCTTCTCTCGTTATCCACCACCCTAGAATTTGTACCAAACATACTTGCATTCTATTGTTTTTCATTTTTATTTGTAATGGATATTTGTGTTTTGAAGATTATGTAATGAACTTCTTATTTATTATGATTTTCATTATATATTTGCTTATATTTATCTCTCTATAATATGTTTTTGTTAATGACAAAGGGGGTATAGATTGTATGTAAATTGCAAAAGAGGGAGAAATGTATTTCAATAATATGCATACATTTAAGGGGAATATTCAATTTTTTTTATGCATAAGTTATTAATAAAAATACAATCTTTTTATATTCACTTAGATTATGCTAAATCGTTAATGTTTTCTATTTACAACATTGCAAAAGATAAGGGGAGATGTTTTTTTCATATCTAAGTTGCATATTAATTGTCATTATAAAAAAGAGAGATTGTTGACCTTTAGGTCATACATTTATGTTCTTATATATATTGATAATAACAATAATATGAAAATTGAACTAATAACATGCTCGGTTGAGAATAAGTTTTAAACATGTTTAAGCAAACATTATATCAATAAACGTGAAGAATTTCATAAAGGAATCAAGAAGTCTAAAAAGGAAACATATTGAAGACTTACATTTAAATTTTTATTTTAGTGCTTTATGTAAATCTATGTATCTCATGTTGATAGAACAAATTAAAATAAATGCACACACATTCACTATGCACACTTAAAATGATTGATTAAAAATCTAATAAACAGTTCTAAGAATTTACCTAAGTTAAAACTTATAAATTTAGAATTCTGTATGAACTAATTGATTGTTTGGCTTAAACAAATGAGACGGTTGACCACTTGTTCATTTGTAATAAACACTTGAGGAATCTGCAGAAACTAGTTGACCGGTTGGCTAAGCCAATTTTGACACATTGAGAGTTATAAACAACTGGTTTTTGTTAGAAACATAAAAATAACTTTTCTAATTGTGAAATCTATAAAAGAATCCAAACCTATATAATATACAATCTATTCTAAGTGAAAAAAACACTATAAATTCATCAATCATTAATTATACTTTAATTGGTACTATTAAACTTTCATATTCTAGCACGTGTATATTTAATCTCATTCTCACTTATACTTAAATTTCTTCAAATTGATAACTTGTGAGATATAAAAATGTTAAAACTTTGAATTATATTATTTACTCCAGTGAAAGATAAAAAAACCAAACTACCGTCATAAAAAATAAATTAGAAATTCTCGCAAACAGCAATTCTCTCACTTTAGACACGATTTCTTTCTTTTCCATCTCAATTTATCTCTCTTCTTGTTCTCTCTCTGAACCAAATCAAGTTGCTAATTGATCTCTCCCTTTTCTCGTTTTGAACCAACCAAATACATGTATCTTTGGTTACAAGAACTCATTTTTTCCAGTGCTCTCCTAATCTGCTGTGCACCATACTGCTATCCACAATTTCTAAATTCTAGTCCTAACCCTGAGTCCCAGATATCTCCAATTTCTAAATTCTAGTCCTAACCCTAAGTCCCTAGATTTTGTCAAAAACCAAAGCGATGCACTGCACATTCAATCTTTATCAAAATTGATTCAAGTCTCACTCTTGTAGGGGCTTCCAGCCGGACTTGTTTTGGAGAGCCGGATTCTTCAAAGGTCACATGTAATATTAAATACATGAGCTTTTTAGTTATTAAATAAAATTTAATAGCAATTTTATAAATAATTTAATATAAATTTTCACAAGAGCAGAGACAAGATAAAAATATTAAAAAAAGCTTTTTAATGGAGAGAATGAAAAAAGCAAGTAAACTTAAAAAGATTTTTTTAAATTAATCCTAAATACAAACGTCAAAAATAAAAAGACTATATATGTCTTTTATTTTAAAGAGAAAAACTAGCTTTCCATTTAAAAAACCATCATATTTCATTACTACACAAGTCCAATAAATATCGCGTTCATCTGCAGAGATAATCTTAGACTGAAAACTGAAACCAGAAATTGAATACAATATCTGAAAGGCAGATTAAACAGTGTTCGCGAAATCCACTCAATAACAAACTAGAGTCATTCCCATTTTTAAAAAAAGACTAACAGTAAGCATTACAAAACGGCAATCTCTCCATTGACAACTTAAGACCTTGGCTTCTCCTTCTTCTCTTTGAAAAGTGCAAGAAGTGAGACTCCAGAAACCTTCACAACCTTGAATCTAACACCAGGAATATCACCAACAGCATGACCTTTACGTCCAAATCCAGCAATCAACACCTCATCCTACAAGAACAAATTATGTTCTAGGTTACCAGCAAGCACAAAAGGAGCATGAATGATCCAAATCAGTTAAAGCGCGCAAAGAGTACTCACATTTTCTTCAATATAGTTTAAGCAACCATCATTTGGAACAAAAGCAGCAATCTTCTTCCCATTTTTGATTAGTTGAACCCTAGCACACTTTCTAATAGCGGAGTTAGGCTGCTTGGCCTCAATACCTCTGTATATATAGACATCCAATGGTACAGATTGACACAGATTAGCATTTAAACTTTAGAGTAGAAAGAAAACAAAAAATGACAACATATAAAATACCATAAGGCAGCCCTACATCTTCTCAAGAACAATGCCTTTGGCATGAGATGATCCAGCAAACGGTTTCTTCCACTCATTGCCAAGGTTAGACTTCTTGTAAGATTTGTCAGCCCACCTCTGCCTTCGGCGGTGGGACATAAGCTTGCGACCAGCTCCCATACCACGTGTCTTACTGTAATTCAGAAAAAAACCCCATCAAATTTAAATGGAGAGCACCCAAACACTGTCCTAAATAACTAACAAGTTATGCACAGAGGCAGGGAACTTTCCATATCAGTAATCTCACCAGGAAACAATACACAATACAAGTAATGCTAGTTCTAGATGACTTATGGTCATTAAATTTGATTTGGCGTGAAACCTCACCATCCCTAACCCGCAAATCTGCTAATTCCGTTTCTATTCAAAAAATAAATAAACAAAACAACGCGCCCTTTTGGGAGGGCAGGAAAGATCCCACCAATGCATTTTCAAGTTGATAGAAATGGATTCAAATTTAACAGGTCAAAGGGATTAATTAAACTAGATTCAAATACCAAAACATTGAACAGCCTAATAAATTTCTAATTCAACCAAAATTACTGTTTAATTCCTGCATAGCCTATTCATAATCCAATTTACAAGTACCAGATTTAATTCTCAGAAACAAAACAAGGAGATGACATCCACCGTGACTAAAACTCGTTTCAACATACAATGGAATACACTAAACATCACGTGGCAATATTTTCATAAGCCGATAGCATGGCTTAAGGTTTAAAACTTAAAAAGATTTTTCAACTGTTTCCCATCTTCAACTTTCTCAGCTACCAAGCATGCCGTTATTATGAGAAAACATTAATTAAGATACCAAAAAATACAAGATGCAAAACAAATGGAAGGAGCTCTAAACATCCCAGAGTCAAGAACAGTAAAGTAGCAGAGTGATGCTGAAGGAGAGTTAGAATCGAGGAGAGGAAGCGTACCCCATGGTTACTGAGATAAGTTGTTGGACGGCGAGGAGGGCTTTGAAAGCTAAGGAGGAGGGGGAGGAGCTGCCGCTGCTGCTGAATAAAACCCTAACCCTAAGAAAGAAGTGTATGCTGTGTATATATAAGAAAGATAGCAGTGGGCTGTTTCTGCAAGGTTTATTTCTCTTATGAGCACTTGTTGGACTTATCTTCGGCCTTGTAGTTTTTCATTTTGTTTATCGGCCCATAAAAGTTAATTTGTTTTCCAGCAGAAATAAAAACAGGAAAAGAGCAAATAAATTGATTATAATTAATAAATGCTTTTAAATATTTTAAAAAAATATTTATATTTATAATTATAACAAATAAATTAAAAAAAAAATATATCTATATATATACTACATACTTAAGTTGATTATAATTAATCTAATTTCAATAAAGAAGACCATTCGGATTTTAAATTTGAAAAAATATTATTTCGATAGAGAGAATAATTAATTTTTTTAAAATAATAAACAAATTTTTATATTTAAATAATTTAAGTAATACATGCATAGCATGAGTTAGAAGACCACTTATCTCTTATAATGCTATGAAGTAAGAAAGATGAGCATTCTCCTTAGGTATTAATTTGGCCATAGTTTAGGAAAGAAATTTCACTTTTCATTTTCTTTTTTTTTTAATTTAAGTTATTTTCATATAAGATGATGCATCATTATAGTTAATTCGGTGACTCATAATTAGACTGCTAACTTAGGTTATTTAAATAAAAAAAAATTGAAATCAATCATATTCATCTAACAAGTTGCAAGGTTAAATTCCTTTTTGACATTTAAAAATAAAAACTCTTTAAATTGATCCGGATTAACCTATAAACCGAGCCTTGAATCTGGTTATTATAACTTTGCTTGGTATTAAGAATTGACATATTGAAATTCAATTGCTATGATTTTACAAGTTTTCTAGTCTTTGACCCGAGCATAAATGTAAATTCATTGAGTTCCTCAGAGACATATGATGCGATGTGGGATCAGGGATGCATGGCAAGCCTGTATGTACGCCCATATTACTTGATAAGAAAAAACCAGACAAAAGGGATAGAAATACGAGTTCAAAAGCCTAAGATTAAAGTGACAAATTTGGCCGCAGTTTAAGGTTTGGATCAAGAAGCCATTTCTTCGCCTTCAAGAAGCTTGGCCTTGTAAAGCACACATCAGGTGTCCTATTGGTTGCCTGAAATGAAAACATCCATGATTCCTCACTTCACACTTGTGATGAATGTTGATGAGTTTCAGAGCGTAATCTACCTTTTATTGAACGCATCGTAGGCAGCTAAGAAATGTCGGCACCGTACGAAGGAGAATGATTGCATGGGTATGCATGCTCATGGATGCTGTCTGCGGTAACACTCTGGGGGTTTCTTAGGATCAATGGCATAATTGCTGTTATTGGAGATATACAGCGGGGTGGATTGGATAGCTGTGAGAAATAAAACAAGCAGCGGCATCGAGCAAGCAAAAATATATAACAACAATGAAGGAATGACGAGACAACTAACTTGGTCTCGGACAATACAAGAAACACAAATTCATGAGCCGAAGTAAACTTGGAATGGAGTTCCAGCAACATATCGTCTCCGATACTACAATACAAGTGTTCCTATTTTTCAGATTACTTGTTACAGATTAATACATAATCCATGCTGATGGCATACTAGCACAGATCAACTGCTTCACACAGTGAACTAGATATGGCAGAGAAAATCAAAGCCACTGCAACCATCAGATGAAACAAAATGGAACCCCTCAGTTCATCATTTTCCACAAAACTATACAGTAGTCCTCAAAAGAACTTAGTCTTTGAAACAAATTTATCATCATATTAAACTTAGCTGCCACCAACCAGTCCCTGTAATAAATAAGAACAAGGACATTAAAAGATGTGCGAAAATAAAGCAGTCAAAGCAATATAACAACCATAAAATGCATTGTAACCTGACAGAGAGCCTGGCTACTTCTGACCCCTCTTCCACAAGACCCCAATTTTCTTCAACATGTTCCCGTTTTTCTTCTTTGGAGAGTCATCATCCATATCTTCAGAGAAGGGCGAACCCATATTTCCAGGAATAGGATTATAGTTGTTGTCAAGAGAACCTGTTCTCTCTACAAATTTGCCGTTGTTCCCAGTTGAAAGCATAGCAGCGGCTGCCTCAGCAGCTTTCCTCCATTGGTCTGACTGCACCTTTAACCTCCTCAATTCAGCCTCCATTTCTGTGTTTGCTGCCTGAGCTGCATCCAGCTGCTCAGTCACCCTTGCTGCTCTTCTGCTACTTTTATCTGCTTCCTCTGTCAGATAACCAAGTTTCATCAGAGCCTCGTGTTCTGCAGCCCTTGCAGTTTCTGCCAATGCAACAGCTTCCTCATTGACCTTACTTTTCTCCATTTCCCCTTTCTTGATTTCTTTCCAGAGTGTTTCATTTTCCTCTGCTACACTCTGCAACCGTGCTTCCTTATCCAACAAGCTCGCCTTCAACTCTGCCAGATCATGCTCTAACTTTTTCAGCTCCATTGCAAGTTCAGATTCCCTCTCACTTGGCTGATTTTTCTCAATCTTTAAAGCCAGTCCCTCATTCTCCTCAGAAATGCCCTGCAATTCAGTTTCCTTATCCATCAGGTTAGCCCTCAATTCTTCAATATTGTTTTTGGCTTTCTTCAATTCAGCTTCCAATTCAGCCTCTCTGTGGCCTGATTCCAACTTTGTACGTTCAACTTGTTCATAGGCGCTTCTAATCTGCAATGTGCTTTGAATATATTCTTCCTGGTACCTGGTCTCAGATGCTTCTAGTGCGGATTTCAACTGACCTACTTCATGTTTCAAAAGGTTCATTTCTGCTTTGAGCTGTTTTGTTTCCTCATTTTCTACACTTTCCTGCAAAACTTCAACATCCCCTGTAGGATTCATGACTGTTTTCCCACAAACGTTCGCTGGATCTGCTTGCAGTTTACTCACAAGTTCCTCCAAGGGTTTTACTTGAGCTCTTGATTGTTCCAGCTCCAATGATAAGGACCTGTAAGCCTCCATGGCTTTGACGTCATCTGCCTGCAGCATTTCAGCAGTTGCATTTGCTTCTTCCAATTGCTTTTGAGTTTTCCTCACAAGTTCCAGGGCTTGAGCTTCAGATTCCCTGGTATCACTGAGCTCAGTTTTCATTTTTTCAACAAGGGAGAGAGTTTCAGTTAGTTCCAGTCTCAGCCCTTGTAATTCAGCATATGCTGATTCTGCATGTTTTGTTTGGGAAGCTTCAGATTCCACTACCATTTCCAGCTGATTTTTGAGCCTCTGGACTTCATTCATGGCAGAAGCCAGGGCTGCAGAATCAATTGAGTGCTGCTTCTGCATGGCCTCCAGTTCAGACTGCCAAGCTTTATCACGATCATGGGAGACTTTACGGAGCTCTTGAACACGGACATCTTCAGAACTAGAAAGCTCCATCAATTGCTGTTGTGATTCCTCAAATTTCTCTGACATGGTTAAAAGCTGCTTCTTGGTGTCTTCAGCTTCCTGATGGGCTCGTCTCTTCCATGACTCTGATGCGTTCAGTTGATCTTTTGCCTTCTTCAGATCCTCCTGGAGTTGTGCAAGCTGTGTTTCCAATTCAGATATTCTGCTTGGGCGCTTCTTCTGGGCTCGCAAGACAGAGAGGATAGCAAAGCGAGTAAACAACAGTAATTTATGAAAATATTATCAGTACGAAAAGTTTCTTCCTAAGAAAAATCAATTGTGATAATTTAAAAGTAAAGAATTGTGTCTAAAAACACCTGAATGGTGGGAGACAGGCATTTGTAACAGAGTAATATAAATAAGCATCTGTGACTATGACATGGCCAACTGTAAAAAAACTCCGCCATGCAGTTCCATTTAAACATGAACTAGTTGTAGCTGAGTACCTCAGTTGCTGGACTTTGAGATAATCTGCGTTCAGTGACTTTAGGACTTCTGTCTTTCGGGGTCCTACTTGCTGGATTTGGGGAGACAGAGTTGTTTTCTGATCCAGGTGTTTTGAGTTGCCGAGTTCGAGGTGTTGCGGGAGATTTCTTCTGAGGCACTTCCAAAGAGCTGGTTCTGCACTCAAAGTTGGGTGAGTGACAACAAGTATAGTTAGATATGCATGAAAATCAAAGGACCTACTTCCAAGTTCCAGCAACTGATACTAGATAACTGTCAAAACTTGATAAAATACAAGGAGAAAAGAAGAAGAAAGAAGGATGCTATATAAGTTAGCAGCTGGGCTGTAAATTTACAGAATCTTGAGTAGATTAACCATGCGAGAATTCATGGTACATCAGTGTTATTAGGTGAAACAATTTCAATACCTGCCACCTCGTGAATGGGTTAAGTAACAATGCTTAGGATTCAGGGTATATCAGTGTGTTGTTAGGTGATAAATTTCAACACCTGCCACCTATTGAATGGATTAACCATGCTAGGATTCAACATTCACCCACCAATTGGATCTAGATGCCCCACCTGATTCGCTATTATAATTTATTTGCCTTTGAGATAGTAGCCAAACTTTGTTGACAGTTGAGGTAGAAAAAATAGGTTTCTTACCCAAAATCAAAAGAAAACGAAATTGCAAGGAAAAACAAGGCTTACAGGTAACCTTAAAGCAAAATGTGAAAGAGAGTATAATGTTCAATTCTTAACAAAAGTCCCCTAGTCACAAACCACATTAATTGTACTCTTTCTTCCACTTTCCATTATAATGCAGAGTAGAACCAATAATTTGTAATTGGATTCAGTTAGCTCGGTATCAGAATTTGATCTTTCTTTTCTTGTTATGGTACTAAAAATCATCCTGTTCCTTGTAACAATTTTTTTTTCCAGTCCAAAGTCCATTCAATTGAATGATCAGTTGGATCCACTTTAAAATCACCAATACATCAATTGCAGAAGAGAAGTAATCATAATCATAGAATTAAATGGACTTGAATGAAAGCAGTTTTCTGAAAGTAGATCAGAAAAACAGTGCAGAGATGAGCAAGTCTACATTACATGAACAGAATATTGAGGTCGCATTCAGTTAATGACATGAGAAAACAGATTATCTGGAAACAAACAAACACCAAGAGCAGGTAAAAACATTGTAACAAGGAAATGACAATCTTACTTTGCTTTTGGTGTCTGCATTATGCCTTCTATCCTCTTCACTAGAAGTACTCTTCTTGAAATCCCACCGGGCCCACACCACTTGCAGTTCTTCTGAGGAAATCTTTGGCTGAGAAAGAAATTCAAAAGAGAATCTAATATATAAAAATGTATGCAAGAAGAAGGATAGTGTGGTGTTCAAAACGATGACAGCCACCTCAAATAGGCATGCAAAAACCTAACAAACAAACAAACAATACAATGCCTTCAAAGAAACTCCTCAGAAACTACCCCCACTACCACCAACCAGAACCACAAGACAAAATTAAAAACAAAGAAAAGGGTGTACTCAGAAGACCTCATCACGCATGATTACATAATCCATCTTTGCAACTTTCTTTTCTCTTTCCTTTTTTATCCCTTTCTTTTCACTCAAGCACTTTATGTTGTGCTCCAAAAAAAAGAACAATGGGCCAGAGCCAGATTAATGATGTTGGTAGCATAAATTCTCTGTTCATTTGGAAACTGATGTCTCATTTTTTTTTAATATAAAAAATAGAGTTCCATTCTTAATTAAAATTCTTTTGCCTTTCTACTTGTGTATTTGGTGTGACAAACCCACTCCCTACGCACCATAAAAATTTTCCATTTGATGACAAGCACTGATATTTTATAACACAGCCACAAAAGGTAAAAAAAGATAACGTATTAGAGACCTTCTATCTCCATATCCAGACACCATCTCTGTTTTTTTTTAATCAAAACTTGCTCGTATAATGTAACAATAATGGTAAATAAACATGGCATTGTCCAGAAAATCGACAGCCGGAAGGAAATTTGAAAAGGAAAAATTCCTTAAATCCTGTAGCATTTTCGGAACCTTAAAATCCTTGACGAAATTATAGTTTTGACAAACGAGAAACTACCCTTGTACACCCCAAACACTACACTCTCCCCAAAAGAAAAGGATGAAGAAGAAGAACAGTAAATTAGTAAGGAAACTGAAAACAAATTATCAACAGCATATGAAGCACTCTAAACCATGGTAAATTCTCACTCTTTTGAACTTTTAAACGCTTAGATCTACAAAACAATGATCTAAAACAAGCTTACCTCAAAATAACCCAAACACAGAGTGTTGAAACAGAGATCTACGTTAAGCAAAGAAATGTTTCCCCAAGGGTACTATGTCACATGAAAAAAAAAACCACTCAGGGCTTTGGTTCTTCTTCGAAGAAACTTTCAAAACTCAAAAGTCTGCAAACACTTCAGGCTCTGAACTTAAGGCCAACCACAGAAGAAACCCCACCCGCATATTTCAAGTGGAAGCAGAACTTTACTAGATAATGAGATATCTTTAAAAAAGAAACACAAAAGAAGCATTATTACTAAGAAGAAAAGAGGGAGAACAAAAAAAAAAAAGCAAACCCAACTCAAAAATCGACAGCACCTAAACCCGAAGAAGTTCTTTGAACCGACAAAAGAAAAAATTTGAACTTTTACTCACAAAAAAACCAAACATTAAAACTCGAAAAAACCAAATAACCTCAAGATATGACAAATAACTCATAACTAAACAATGTGTAACAAAACAAAACCAGAACAAATTCACATTCGGGGCTTACCAGAAGATGTCTCTCTGCCTTGTAGGAGGCTTTTTTTAACGAAAAACAAAAAGGGGGAACAAAACCCTAGTGTAGATAAACCAAACAAGGAGGTGGAGAGGGTGAAGTAAAAGAGCAGCTAGTTGCTTGTGCGCTCAGTTGTCGAGGCTATCTCTGCGTGTAATTTGTCAGTCTTTACTATATTTTGTCAGTGGGAGGCAGGAGCTTACAGTGCAAATATATATGTAGAGGTACTATTTAGGGGTGGACCACGTTATTATTTTTTACGCGCTCCCCCACGCTCTCCTATTTTCAAAGATCCTCTCGTTGTTTTTAATCGGAGAAAAAACAAAGAAATCATATTTATTTACCGGCCATGGGATTTGGAATCCCAATCCCTTCCCTTCCGTTGTACTAGTTGCCATTCCAAGATTAGGAACGTTGTGAGAGCAAATTAATAAAATTACTCTGGAGAAACATAATCTCAAGAAAAAGTTTTTTTTTTTTTTTTTTTTACTTGAGCCCTTAATATGTAAAAATGCTAAGCTTAGTTTCTTAAATCTACGGTCATGAAAAGCTTCAATGGTTTTGACCTCTCTCGTCATGCCACGACTACCTTTGCTGGTTTTTTCCTTGTTATTATTTTTCCAACCATTAGGAATTTTTTTTCGAACGTTATCTCTGGATAAGTTTTCATGTACCCAAATTATACGTCAATCAACCATATAGTTTACACTTAAGACATATATTTTTGTTTTGTTATAGGTTGGGTTAAATTTTTTTAATATTAAAAGAATATTCAGTTACTACAAATATATCTTCTAATAAAAAAAATCCATGTGAGATAAATTTAATGTGATCTAATTTACTTGAAAGGTATAGAAACAACTTCAACGATCAGTAAAAATATAATTTAACTAAAAAAATCAAGACACTATTTTTTTTTTTAATATTGAGATGATAATATATTAAATTGACTTGAGTTAATCCGGGTTAATTTATTAAATCCATAACTCGTGTTATGAGACTTTGATAAAGTTATAGAAAATAAATCGAAACAAATTATGAAGTTCAATTTTCAATAAACTCAATATTGAAGAATAAAATTGAAAAAAAAAATCAAATCAACTTAGGTAATCCGCCAAACCTGTGACCCGGTTCATAAAACCAGAATAACTTTTTAAAAAATAAATCGAAACAAATTATGAAATTTAACCTCTAATAAAAAAAATTATATATATTAAATGATTAAATTAAAAAAAAAGTATTGTTCCAATAAACAATGTTTAGCAAGGAGATCAATGGTGAATTTAACTTTTTTAAATTTTTTAATAAATTTAATTTTTTATGTATAACTATTTTTATCGGAACATCGTTTTAGATTTAACAACTTTCCGCCAAACACGAAGGTCTTCTCACTTTCAAAAATTAATAAATATAACCAATTAGAGAGGACTGGATAATTGTACGTGCTACGCTGCGGGTCAAATTAATTTTTTTGTTAACATAAAAAAAATATTCAAGTGTTGTTAATGTATTTTTAGTAGAAAAAAATAAAACTATATAGTGATTAACTTGATGTGACCTAGTCAACTTGACAGGTTCAAAAACAACCCAAATAACCAATAAAAATATAGTTTAACTAAAAAAAACTCAAGACGATATCGTTTTTTAAATATTGATACGACAACATATTAGATTAACCCAGATTGACTTAGATTAACCTGTCAAATCTACTATCCAAACCATGAAACTCTGATAACCCTATAGAAAGCAAATAATAAAAAATTATTCAACTCAAATTCGCAATCAATCAAATATTGAAGGATGAAATTGAAAACAAAATTCAACTAAAAAAATAAGTTGAGTTAACTCAGGTAACCTTCCAAACCTAGGTCATAAGACTGAGATAACCCTATAAAAAACAAATTGAAATAAATTATGGAGCTCAATTCATAATCAACTCAATGTTAAATAATAAAATTTTTAAAAAAATAAAAATAAAAATGACACAAAAAACTACCCAAGTCAACTAAACAAACTTGTGACTTCGACATAAAACCAAGATAACCTCTTAGAACACAAACTGAAACAAATTTTGAATTCTAATTCCCTATCAATTCAATATTGAAGTATGAGATTGAAAACAAATCAACTAAAAAGATGGGGAAAAAACCCAAGTCAATCAGTTTAATATGTGCCCCGGGTTATAAAACTATGATAACCCCATAGAAAGAAAATAAAAAACAAATTATGAAACTTAATTTTCAATCAACTTAATGTCGAAGGGTTACATTGAAAGTAAAATCAAATAAAAAAGACAAAATCAATGACTCGAATTAACCCGGGTTAACCTGTCAAACCCAAGTGAAAAGACCGAGATAACTCCATAGAAAGCAAATAAAAAAAATATAAAGTTCAATTCTCAATCAACCAAATATTTAAAGATAAAATGAAAAAAATCAATGAGAAGAAAGGAAAAAAAAAACCCAAGTCAACATGGCTAACCCGTAAAACTTGTGACTTAGATCATGAGATCATGATAACTTCTTATAAGCAAATCAAGAAAATAATTATGATTATGAAGCCTAATTCTCAATCAAACCAATATTAAAAGATGAAGTTGACAAAAAAAATGTAAAAAACAAGAAAAAAAAACCTAAGTTAACACAACTAACCCACAAGACTCGCGACTCGGGTTATAAAACCGGGATAGCTCCATAAAAAACAAATCAAACTAAATTATAAAGTCTAAAACCTAATAGACTTAATATTGGAGGATGAAATTGAAAGAGAATATAAGTTGAAAACTAAAAAAAAAAGTTCTTAATTTTTATTTTATTTTTGAGGACTAAAGTGTAAAATGCCTTGGCATTTCACTGTTCATTACTATAATGAAAATACCAAGGAGTTTCAGTATATTACTAAAACGGTAACTTGTGTTGCGCTGCAAGCCGATCAAAAATTTCTTAGCACACAAAAGAGATGCCGAGACGATAACAATATTTATGAAGAAGTAAGAAAAACTCGATACTCGAGTTATTAACTCGATTAGACCTAATAAGACCGGGTAATCTAATAATTTGATTTAAACTACAGGTAATGATAGCAGATAAACCATAAAAAAAACATTTTGCAACAATCAACCAAAACAAATGAGCCACCAATATTATACCTAGAAGGAAAAGGACAAACATTGGCAACCTACTATCAACTCCATTGTGGACATCGCTCATCATAAAAAAAAATCTTGTTAAGACGGTTCAAACCTGATTGTGAAATTCTAGACGACAACATAAGAAGAAGTCACTAGAGCAACGTCCCTGAAAAGCAAATCGAACAAACACAAAATGAAGTGAGCATTCATCTATATTCAATAAATCAATTCTATTTAATTCAATAATAAAATTTATTTTAAAAAATAAACTTAACAAAAAATAACAAATAAAAAGACCTAAGGTAACCCAATTAATTTTTTTAAAAAAAAGATAAACCAAGGTCATAGAAAGCATGAAAATAAAACAGAGCTCAATCTCCAATTAAATAAATATTGAAGGATAAAATAAGATAAATAATAGCTTAAAAAATAATATAAAAAAATAAAGCAATCTTAGGCAAACCTCATAAAGCTAGTTAATTTACAAAGTTTGCAACCTATGAAATCTTCGACACGGGTTTAACAAACTCAAATCCAAACCAATTAAATGTTGGATAATTAAATTGGGTAAAAAAATACCACTCTTGAAAAATTTACAAAGAACAAAAAAGCCAATCAAAAGAATGAGAATGAAATTTACCTAGAAAAAAAATTTATGAAGGGTGGAATCGAAAAAAAATACATCTCTAAAAATTATCTTAGACTACAAAAAAAGAGATCAAATTTGACAAAACAAAAAATTTAATGAGGATGAGATCGAAAGAAAAATCTAATTCCATGAATTATTTAAAACAAATATAACAAAAAAAAACAAGGGCTAAATAAAAAGGAAATAGAAGTTTAGGGGCTGACTTGAAAAATCGGTGGTAGGGCGCAAAAACTGAGGAAAAAAAAGAAGAAGAAAAATGGTTGTCGGTGACAAATCAAACCTCCAGTCAGTGCATGTGCCATATATCCAAGGAGGAGACGTTAAGACGAAGCTAAAGCCACCATGAAATGGCTTTTATGGCTATTGGAATCAATCGCACGCGCCATCTAAAGACGATTAAGAGGTTGATGCGTCAGCCTTTTTTAATTATTAAAATACTCAAATGACCCCATCCTAACAAATTAATTACAAAAAAACCCGACAATAAAATAACATAAATACCCTTTAACATAAGAGTTAAATTATCTGACGCCAAAGACGCCGAGGTCTTTTTACTATGCAACAATATTGAAAATGACAAAAGAACCCTCCATTTTCTTGTTAGTTTTTTATTATTATTTTAAGAATAAAAAGATTATTTTATTGTGCATTTTGAATTGAAAATACAAAATTAACCCCAAGCAGTAGTTCAAAAATTGATTTCTTTTAAGGGTAGTGTTGTAAATTCACTGTACAATCTAAACACAAATTACTCATCCTACCCCTAATCAATTTTAGAATACCAAAATTATCTCAAGACAAATATTATTTTACTCTTAAATACATGATAAAGAAAGAGCTTTTTTATTTTATTTTTTTGGAGGCCAAGAAGAAAAAACACTATTCTCATCCACAAACTGGGTCTAGGTGAACAATGTATTCTTCTTCTCTTTTA
Source organism: Populus deltoides (assembly GCA_015852605.2). Lineage (NCBI taxonomy): Eukaryota > Viridiplantae > Streptophyta > Magnoliopsida > Malpighiales > Salicaceae > Populus > Populus deltoides. Next base: position 9,154,135 of record CM027585.2, on the reverse strand, counting down.
ATTTTTTTTAATAATATAATATAATATAATGGAGAATAATATAAACGGGGTCTAGGTGAACAATTTTTGTGCATCAGATTTTGAAACCGTGATTTCTAACTTGAGAAAGAAGAATGCGACAACTCAACTGAATGGTTTGACTTACAGCTTTCCTCCCTGCCTTAGTGAATAAAAAACACAAAGAACGAATAATTGCTGGACATGTGGTCAAGGGATCTGAACTTTATCTTGTTATTTCGCTATCACGGATTTGGAGAATTCAGTAATTGTACGAACTACATATTAAATAATTCGATGAGTTTTTAATGTATTTTTATATTTTTAATTAGGTCTAAGATACATTTGTATACTATTTATTTAATCGATATTTAGTTTTGTTTAATTTTTTCATTTAAATTAATAAAATTATATATTTTTTATTTTAAAAATGATTATAAAAATGTAATTCTAATTTTTCAAAAAAATTAAAATATTTATTGTTAAAATTTTAATGGTTAAATAATTTTGATTTTTATTATTTCTTAAAATATCTTAGATTATTTGTAATCAATTCCTTAATTGTATCCTTATATAAATAAAAAGTATTTTTAAATGAAAAATTTGGAGAGTTGAATATTATAAGGATATAATGGACACAATAGTTTTATCATAATATCGAATGGATCATCAATATATCCTTATACAGCGGACACAAAATGCTGATTTGTTATCATAATAAAAACTTATTGATAAATAAAGCAATTTATTCTTATTTAATGAATGAGTTTTCAATATGTTTTTATGTTTTTAATTGATATATTTTATATTTATATAATATTCAATTCTTCAATAAGCAATCCTGTAAAAAAAACTTATTAAAATTGATATAATTACATTTTTCATTTAAAAAATGTCTATAAGTTACATAAGAATGTAATTTTATTCTTAAAAAAAATATTTTAATTCTAATAAAATCTTAATGGTTAAATAATTTTGATTCTTATAAATTCTTAAAACAATTTCGGTAATCCTTAAAGGACCAGGATTACTTTCTACAAGCATAATTGGATGAAATCAATGGTGAAATTGCAAGAAAGTCAAAGTTTAGATTTCAATTAAGGGCCAAATTAAAAAAATTCAGAACCAAGGTCCAAAGTGCAACAAGCATGCATGTTGAAGGACTGAAATAATCCATATCAGGGGTCAATTTGAAAGAAATTGAAAGTTTGATGGTTGATAGGGATCAAATTGAAAAATTAAAAACCAATAACTAATTTAACAAAAGGCTCTCAAATTAGAGGAGTTAAATCAAAGTTTTCAGAGGTGCAATTGCAAAAAATAAAAAGTTTTAAAGTTAATTAAAGATGCATACGTTGCAATTGAAACAACAAGGACCAATTTGAAATTTACAAAATATCCATTCTTAAACCCTAATTTTTAGGGTTTAAGTAGAGGACATGCCACCTGTTTTTAATGAAAAAATCGAGTGACAGTGTGACACATTATTTGTCATTGTTTTATTGTCTTCTTCGGCTGAGAAAGCCAATCGAATTGCCACCTTTAAATGAATGAATATGGCATCTCTGACTATTTCAGGAACTCCAACCAACATCATTTGATAGAGGAGATTCCCCTTTACAAGGTTATGCCACCTCTTTTTTTATATATATATATTTGTGCTCCATCTTCCACGTGGAAGCCCTGAACTTTTTGTCCCCAGGCAACCTTGTCTAGTTTAGTAGAATTTGACAGCGTTACACTCAACTTTGAATTGATGGTGGGAAAGTTATATAACACTAAATCAATCATGGTTTGATCGTGGTTAAAGAATAACATCCCTTCTATAGGATCTATATCTTGGTTAGATTTAATGACCCTCTACTTACCATGATTAATTCATGGAAGGTGCACCCCTAATCAGTTATTTTTAGCTATCTTTTCAGCTATGAAGTTCCTAACCTTTTCTAGAAGTTCCCCAATAAATTTTTAGCAACTTATGAGGTGAGTTTCTATCTTTTTCTCATATTTTTACTTATTTGCCATTTAATTATTATTAATTAGATCCATTTGTACATGTTAAAGAGCTTTTATTGTGTTTGGTTCATGCACCTTAGAGGCTGGAGATCAATTGGGGATTTTGAAAAGAAATATGATAGTGATCAATGCTTTGTGATGAGGCTGAAAGGCTTGGATTTGTGCAATATCATATTATCCAAGACATAAATTTCATTATGAGTTTTTATGTTCTATTTTATTTGTTTGTTAGTGACTTGTGAATTTAAAGGGTATTTAAAACATTATGATAGTTTTTTTTTTATTTGAACCTATTGACATGTTTATTGTTGTATCAGTTTTGATTTTTACAAAAAAAACTATTTTCACTCCAAATCTTAAAAATTTATATGTTGTGGTGTTCGTAAATTCATTGCGTGTTTGTTTTTCTTTTCAAATGTTTCTCATGTTGAATTCATATCAAAAGGTAATTTTTTATGTCAAACTAATTGAATATGAAGTTGTTAGTATATTTATTGTTGTGCTAGTTTCTGTTTTTATAAAAAACACCATATTTTTTTATTTTTAAATTCATATTCAAACTCATATCCTATTCGATGTGGTGTTAGCTTTAGTTTTTTTTATATAAAAATCATAGTTCCAAGTTAATGATTTCAATTTCAAAATTATCAATTTATTATGGATTTATTTTCAAAATTCATAAAAATCAATTTTTATATGCGAGTTCTGAATTTGAAATAATCTATTTTAGCATAAAAATCAGTCAATACAAAATCACAACTTAGATTTGAAACTTAAAGATTGGGGTTTGCACATGGTTGGTTTTTATTTTCATATTTGAATCAATTAATTTATCTTTTCAATGCAAACTTTTCTTTTCAAAATTCTTATCTAAATTTACTTCATTTAACAATACACATGATTATTGTAGTTTGTATTTGCTTGTTTATGTTTTGCTTGTTTTTATTTATCTTCAAATCCTTTTGGTTTTGTTGTTTATATGTGTTTGATAGTGCCTAGTATGAAGTGTTTTTATTTAATAATAAATGTTTTTAATGTACACACACATGATTATTATTGTTTACCCGGGTCGATCCAATATGCTATCATCTTAATATTAAAAAAAACTCATCTTAATTTATTTTTTAAAATCAAACCATACTTTTTACCTGTCATTTAGGTTGCTTTTAGACTTATCAAAGTCGATTGGGTTACATCGGGACAATTCTGACATGATTTAATTTTAAATCCGGGCGGGGAGGGGGGGGGGGGGGTTTTTAACGGTTGGGGGAATTTAATAACAATATTAAATAATTTCTTATTATCTTGATATTGTTTTATGTTTAAATGTTTTTGATCATTGGCAAGCATTTAAAGTTTTGAATAGAAAATCCATACATTTCTTTTTCTAACTTGGACTTTTTTTTTTTTTATAAAAATGAAGTATTATTTAATTTCATTTCGCAGCTCATTCCCAAATAAAATGTAGGTCCGTAAAAGCCTAAAGAATAAGCAATTGCTAAATCTTAACCTAAGATTTCGAGGCGATTGGGTGTTGAGAGACGAAATTGGGTATTTTAATTTCACAAAAAAGTCTCCAATAGATTTCTCATTGGGTACATTTGCTTTGAGGTGTCATTTTCTTTCATTAATTAGCAAGCATTCGCAATAATGGGGGCGGTGCTCCTACTTTTAACCACGCATGCACCGATGCTCTGCCTTCCTATTTGGGGCATTGAGGAATAGAAAAAAGTGGTCGCCGTCGCCCTTCTCGTTGGGGTAACCTAATTAAACAAGGGGACCATTCAAAATTGGAGCATGGCTAATAAATAATAATAAATTTATTAAATAAAAAATTAAGTCGATAAGTTAAGATAAAAATATTATCTAACCTTATATTGCGGCGAGGTCTTCAAATATTTCTTATTTAATCATGTAATAATAAATTTTTTTATTAAAAAATAGATGATTTAAAATCCATTTAAAAAACATATATATATATATATTTATTGTCATGGGTTCTTAATTTCTTTTAAAAAAGAAAACAATTAGAATATAAATAGATCATCGACACCAATATTATTTGTTTTGATTACTGAAATATGATCAATTAATAATATTTTCCTTTCTTCATTGTTTTCCAGTGAGATTTGCTCTTTTTTCTCAATTTAAAAACTGAAAAATAAAAAAAATAAATCTTTGAACTAAAATGGTTATTTGGGTGAATTTCATACGGTTTCCTGCTTTTTTTTGTTCTTTTTCTTTAAGTTTTGTTTTTCTATTACAAATCTCGCTAATAACTCATTAAATTGATAATAAAAAAACTCAATTAAAAATTTTTTTTAGCAAGTTAAGTATCATTCGAGCATCATATTTGTTTCTTGATATTGCAAGGATCTCATATCAAGCCAGCCAAAACAAATCATCAAATCCGACCCTAAATTAATATACTTAAAATGGTTAAATTAAAAAAAAAATAACAAAAAAAAACATAAAAGGATTCAATTGAAAAAAAAAACAAAATTAACTTTAATTTTGCAAAACAAGCATCAATGAGCATTTTATTATTTTTTTGACATTGTAAAGACTTCATATCAAGCCAATCATAACAAATTACCGAGCTCAATCTTAAATTAATTTAATATAAAAAAATTAAATTAAAAAAAAAACTTGGAGGTGATTTCACTATTTATATGAATAATATTTTTTCCCCATGTTTTTTTTTATATAACTCTATTGAGAATGTATGGCGTTTGATATTGTTGAGCGGTGGAAAAAAAAAAAAAAACAGTACAAAAGTTTCGGTCTGCTCTACAAAAGATGTAAGAGAAAGTTTGCACAATCTACTATATTCCACCGCAATAACAAACGCCATAACAAACGCCATAACAAACGGAGATTCGAGTTTCCATAGAATTAGTTAAATAAATAATCTCGGGTCTAATAATTGAAAAAAGAAGAAGAAAGAAACTTGTGCTTTCCACAATTATATACCTTTAAGATTTTTCTAGGTTAAATCCAAACTAAAGGGAGGATGCCAAGTGTTTACGGCCTTTGCTTTGTTTAGAATGAAAGCAACAAGCTATGATAGTACTGCTTTTTAACGTTGATAATTCTCCTTGAACAGCAAAGCAACATGGCACATTCAATTTTAAGACAGGACATGATCACTCATCAGGCAAATTTTTTTTTTAAAAAATTCAAAGTATGGCTTCCTTTTTAAGCATCTCAAGATTTTAAATATGGATGATTTTTTTTTTGGTTTGGTTCAGTTTTTATAAAAAAAATTCATCAAATCAAAATTTTCTTTAAAAAAACCCGAAACCGACCAGTTTCGGTTTAGTTTTGTAGGAAAAAACTGGTTCAAACCGGTTTGGCTAAGTTTTTTCGATTTGGCTTTGTTTTGGCTTGGTTTTTTCCGGTTCGGATCGGTTTTTTCCGGTTTCAGGCTTATAAAACCGAAACCGAACTGGTTGGTTTTTTAAAATTTTTAATCGGTTTTTTTTCATGATTCGGTTTTTTCGGTTATTTTTTCCAGTTTTCTAGGTTTAATCGATTTTTCGATTTTTATACTCACCCCTAATTTTAATGTTATAAAAGAAAATAAATCGCATCTAATTTTGCACATAAAATTATTGTTTTGTTGATGGCCATTATGAAAATTTGAATATAATAATAGAAACAATTAATATTCAATTAAAATATTCTCTCTATACTAGTTTTTCTAATGTTGCTTTGTATAAAAGTCTAAACTGTTTGAATTCTAAGATTATAAAAGTGGATTTTTTTTTAATTGGATATATATGGCTATGGTTTTGACTTAATTAGCATTAGGTATATTTTACCATATGAACTATACTAGTCATTGATTCCTCTTCAAAAAATATTTTACTATTACACTCGTGAACAAATATTAATATTTTTTTTTAATCTACGATCCAATTATCAACTGTTATATTCTTTTTATAATAAGAATATGCATAATTATTTTTCATGTTATTAATTAAAGTATTTACGTGCATGCAAGCAGAGAAGTTGCTAAAGAGAATGCAACTGTGCCTCCAAATGAAGCAGCTGCGCAAGCAAATTAACTAGCCGAGGCATTACCAGGCCTGTGTTTTTTAGAGGTAAAAAACAGTCTACTTCACCTAGCAATCAACCTAGCTAGCAATAGAAAAGTGGTCTTTGTTTCTCCAATTGAGCTGATAACATAATGGAATTGAACTACTACAGATTAGCAAGAATTTTACACGCAAAACAGCAGAATCAAGTGGAACACTTGGGGCAATTCTATCATAAGACCAGCTTCAGGTCCACTGGGTAGTTATGGACTCCCAGTAACATCACAAAAAGTCTCACCTGAAGTTCCACAAGGTAAAAACAAGATGGAAATGGCAGTGGAGAAGAGCATAACCAGGAAGATGAAACCAAGCTCTCCATGCTATTGCAATGGGACAGGTCGATGCGCTCTAGTTCAGCTGCATACCTTATTGATGATGAAACATCGCATAAACTCATCACAACATTACAATTATAAATAGCCAGTTCTTCAATGTTATTCGGGAGTTGTGATAATCATTGTCTTTCCATTGTCCTACAAGGAATTTGTATGTGCTTAGTTCTTGGGTCCTGTCACGAAACTCCACAGAGTCAGAGTGAACTTCGAAATGACATTCCAAAGTTCCAACTTCCTCAAGCATTCTACTTTTTCTTTAACTGTTATTGGAGCAAACATTCCATCCCAGTACTCCTCAATTATCAAGTCTTGCAGCTGCGAGAGTTCAGATAATATCTCACAAGGAAACTTCTTTTGGCCACATCCATTCAGTCCAAGATACTTGAGATTGGTTAGAAATTCCACGCATTGAGGCATGTTTTCAAGTGAAGTTGATCAGCTGAGATCTGGACTCTTGAGTGCCCTTTGCTTTTCTAGCGATGGTAGATGCTGTAACTTTTCACAATCAATGAGCAATAATGCAGCAATATTTCAATATTGGTAGAAGACATATCAAGAATCTGCAATAAATTGCAACTTTCCATTATAACGTAGCAATGGAGTTAAAAGGAAAGGACACTTCGGTGAAGGGCTAGAATGAATGTCTTCGATTTGGTTTTTCACTAATGAAACTCTGACAAGATTCTCTGTCCACTTTCCACAATTCTCTTAATTGTGCTCCTGCCTTAACAATGATTGAAGAGCTCTCTTGCAGTATTTGGAGGGCCACGTCCCTAATTGAGTTTCTGCCCCTCTCTATAAGCAGACATATACAAGGTAGGTTATTAAGCATCGCATGTCCCTTGTCAAATTCTGCCTGCCTCGATCAAATAAATAACCAATCAAGTCATTCCTTTCAACCTCAAAATCTTCAGGAAATAAGGAGCGGTATAAGAAACATTGTTGCAGTGCTGAATCCTTTAGGTGTGTATAGCTAAATCTCAACATTAGAAATACCTCAGGTTCCATGTCATCATCTTGCCTATCGTTTGATTCTTTCAATTCCGCCAACACATTCCTCCACTCGCGTACGTCAACCACTCCCCTCATGGCTCCAGCCATTGTTTTAATTCCTAAAGGCAAACCAGCACATTCCCTTGTGATAGATTTTGCAATTTGTTCCACTCATGGAGGAAGTGTTATGTCACATCCAAGATTCTCCATGAACATACTCCGAGCCACTTCGCTTGAAAGAGGCTCCACTTCGATCATCCTTTGACAGAGCATCCGTTGACACACTCCAAGTAATCGAGTAGTAAGAATGACCTTGCATCCCCTTACCTGGATAGGAATTCCAGCATCATCAAAATCAAAATAGTGCCACAAAATCTAAGATAAGAACCCATTGTTTCATTTCATTTAATTTTGTTGACAGCTTCACAGCTCTGTTCATTTCATTATCTTTACTTGAAAGATCTAAATGAAATTCTTTGGCAATGAGATTCTGCAATTTAGAAATGCTAAAATCCTGAGATACAGTGATCAAGGAAACATGAGGGAAAGGTTTCGGTGGTTTTAGAAGAAGATTGTAGGTATGTGTGAGCAATGTTGTTTTTCCCACACCCCCAAATCCCGTAAACAGCAAGACTTGAAGAGGCCTCATCACTCATTAACCAAGACCAGATAGCTTTCTTATGTTTTTCGAACTCTTCAGCCACTAGCTTTTTAGTTGGAAATGCATCTCCGCTGCTCCCATCACCATAACACATGCAGAAGCCCTTCAAGAGAGCTATCTCTCGCAACAGGATGCCCAGGCTCTCTAACCAAGTTCTCTACATCATTCTTTATGACGTTATTGTTCAAAGATGTAGTACAGATCAGTTGATCATCATATCTTCCAAGGCCAAGACGCATTAGATTTGCTGGTTGGGATGAATCTCTTCTAGGTTCATCTTGAATAACTGTAGCGTCTCATGAGAACTGCCTCTTACAACAGGCTGCTCAGGTTCTGTAGTCATGTTCACCCCATCATTCATGATTATAACAGCATTGTTCACTAATGAAGAATAGGGTTGACGCACTGAATTTCCTCTAGTTATCTGCAAGCCTCTCAGGAGAGCCGCCTACTGTGGTCTTGCTGATATCAATACCATAATCCTTAACCAACAAAGATAAGTTGTCACGAGTATTCCTTTCACGCTCTTGAACCACCTGCTCCCTTCCCATTCCAGTCTCAGGTACTGCACTATGAAGCTGAAAACTTCCCATGTGTGTATGCATGAATTCTAGTGTTCCAGGCGAGTGAAAGTTTGATTCTGGTGCCATTCCTACACCTGGAAAAACATTTTTAACTTGATTGTTTTGATCTTGTGTGAACCCTCGGTTTAATTTTTTTTTTTTTTTGTAAATTAACCGAGAAATGATATGGATTAATTGAAAATATAAATGGAATATGGCTAAGTAATTAGAAATAAAATTTTAAAGAGTTAGATGTTTATGTTAGATAATTTAAAAGTGGATCGAGATTGGGCGTATAAAAATACTGAATTGGGCATAAGAGCATTGTGGTAAATAAAAAAATCCAACTTGTAAATACATGCATTTTTCTTCTCCTTGTGGCCGGCAGCAAGAGTAAAGAAAGGGAGAAGGGTTTTTTTTTTCTTCTTTAAATCCTTAAGAAAAATACCAAATATGAGTTCAATTAAAGTGGTTTTTGAGAGTTTTTAGGGTTTAAGAGGAGGGATTCAAATTTTAAATCCATAAAATTTCATTATAGTAATTTTTTAGTTGCATGTATTTGAATGCCGGTATTTATTTATAATTTTTATTTTTAGTGTTTTTATAGGTTTTTAATTTTACCATTCATTCTAGATTTATTATTTTTTGTTTCTTTAATTTTGATAATGTTTTTTTATATTTCTTAATTTTTTTCTTTCTCTTTTTGTGAAATTTCAGGTTTTCAATTTCATCATTTAAAAAAATATTTTTAATTTGTTATTTTTTTTAATTTAGTCCTCGTTGTTTTGGTGATTGATTCTTTTAATTATTTTGTGATTTAAGTTCTTTTTCAATTTAACCCTTCAATCCAAAATTATTCACCCTATCATTTTTTTTAAATTGATCATCATTCTTTTAGTTGCTACTTTTTTTTTATCCTTTTGTATAATTTTTTTATTTCATAATTTAAAACTTAATTTATTAAAAATTAGGCTTCATGTTTTTTTTCATACTTGACACTTCTAATTAAATGGTTTGGATCACGAGTTTTATAAGCTAACATATGTTGACATCATATTTGGATTTAATTTCTCTTTTGATCTCACTACTCGACATTGGTTTTCTTACAAAAAAGGCTTTATGATTTTTTTTTGTTTTCTTTTCTACTAGGTTATCTTGATCTCATGACCTGACCCGTGAGTTTGACAGGTTAACTCGATTGGACTCACACCTTTTTTTTGGCTTTTAATTACTCTTTCTTCTATTAGATCCTTATGTGTGGTTAGATTTTTTTAATTTAATCCTTCAATATTTAGTTTGTTAAGAATTGAGTTTCGTGATTTTTTTCATATTTGATATCTCCGTTCAAATGGCTTGTATCACGAGTTTTGTAAGCTAACGATAGTTTTTTTAAAAATTTGATTTCATGATTTTCTTCATTTTCATTTCTATTAGGTTATCTAATCTCATAACCTGACCTATGTATTCGATGTGTTGACGCGAGTGGGCTGAAACCTTTTTTTGTCTTATAATTGATTTTTTTTATCCTTTTTTATGATTTATTGTTTTTTTTTATTTCATCCTCCAACATTTAATTAATTAAAATTTGAGATTCGAGGTTTTTTAAATTTAATGCTTCTAGTCAAATGACTTGGATCATAGATTTAATAGGTTAATATAAATTGACATTATTTTTTTTATTTTTTCTTGTTTTTTTAAGCTAGTAATTGAGTTTCTTAATTAAATCCGAGTCTAAGATTTCATAAGTTACGATTTTAAAAGATTAAATTCGAGTTTTTTTATGTTATTAAATTAATTAAACTTATTGAACCTAATCGATTGAATTTCTTTTTTTTTTTAATGAAAATCCTAGCGTCTTCTAAACTTTGTTCTTCTTACTTTCAAAAAAATTTAAATTGACCTGCAGCGTTACGCCAACTATTGATATAAGTTTACTAGGGTCATTTTTAAAAAAAATTATTTTTTTCTGCTTTTAGCTTTCGATATTTGATTCATTATAATTGAGTTTTTTTAATTTATTTTGATGTGGGTTCTATAGTTTTATCACAATCTCATGTCTTAGATTGCGGGTTTCAAAGATGAATCATTGTTGTCCCGAGTAGATCCAATATATCATCGTCTCAATATTTTTTTTAAAAAATATATTATTTAATATATCATTATTAAAATATTTTGATAATTATCTATCAAAATTTTGATGTTCTAATAACTTTTGTTTTCTGTAAAGTTTTTTTTAAAAAAAAAACCTTACCAGCACGAAGCTAGAAATATACAGGGGGAGAGAGAGAGAGACATTTGTCCCAACTTTTTCTAAGGAGGTGCGATCGAACAACCTGCATCAAACCAAAATTGCGTGGACCCAAGACCTCTAGATGAGGGTATCTTATTCAAATATATGCCGACAAGAAGAATTAACTGCTATGGATCACTGACACTGTTAGTTATTTTCACAATTATAGATAATTTATTTCAAACATTCTTCGATTCAACTTTCAAAATTCAAACCTGTGGTACGTTGTTTACCTAAAAATAGTGTTTTCAAGTTTTCCAAACACACCTTTAGCTCAAAATAAAATTTGACGCTAGAGGTTTAGCCCAACTTTAACAGGTTTTTTAGGTTGAATGTTGTATGGGCTGGGCTGGATCCAGCCAGCCCGACCTGATTCCTAGCTCGTGCCAGCAACCCGGCTGGGGCACTGTTGCAGGCAGCGTGAATTATTCACGCATGCTTGCAATAGTACCAAGGTAATTATAATTCAAAAGCAGGGAAAGAAAAAGACTTACCTGGGGGTAGGACGTTCTGGACGAAGACCTTGCAAGTGCTCGTTGCTGGGATTCTGGGAAGAAGATGGGATTCCAACCTCTGTTTTTTCGGCTTCCTTTCTGCTCTTTCTTCTTTTCCTTTTTTGTTCTTTTTTATTCTGTTTTTTCAGGTTAATTCTCTCTCGTCTCTTCTGGCTTTTTTTTCTCTGTTTTTCCTCTTTCTGGTTTTATGTCCTCTAGGTTGGACCAGTGGTTTGCTGTGAGGGAGAGCAAAGTTCTCTTTCTGGTTTCTTGTGTTCTCCTTTTTCACTCTCTGTGTTTCCTCTCTGGCTCCCTCTCATGTTCTCTCTGTCTTTTCTCCTGCTCTATTTTTTTTGTTTTTGTTTTTTTTTGTATTTGGATCCTCGTCTCTCTCTCTCTCTCTCTCTCTCTCTCGTTGGTTTTTGCACCTTATCTTCCCAGGATAATGATAAGGTCTGGGACTTTGTGTTTTGGTTAGATTGGGACACCAACAGTCCTGCTAGTGCTGGACTGTTGGTGGCGGTTTCCTCGGCCTGCTGGCACTTTGTGGCGGTGGAGGAAAGTCGGCTGGAAAGGGGTCAGATGGTAGACCATTCGGTATACGTCCAAGTCTGGTCTGAGGGCAGTGAGACATGACCAGAGGTAATGGTTTTTGCAGGCGGGCTTTCCTCTGTTTCAGACGAAGAAGAAGATGCAAAGTGTTTTTGAAACGGCGTGGTTTTGGGATGGGAATGGCCATCTTTCAGTTTGGTCAATGAAGTTTTGACATTTTGCAATCAAGCCCTTTATTTCATTAATTAAACTAACTCAAAGCTTAATTAAGTTCCCAAACTTATCAATTCTTTAATTAAGCTCCCAATTTTATTAATTAAACTAATTCAAAGTTTAATTAAATACCAAAACCTATCAATTCTTCCAATTTGTTTTTTTTTCAAAATAACTTCCAATTTATAATCTCATCCTTGTAGGTTCTCAAATTTCTAATTTGTGTTGTCTTGAACTAAATTTCAAATTCATTTTCTCTTTATTTTCTTTGACTAAAATGTGTTGTCAAACATTGAGTTATTACTAATATATAATAATAATAATAATAATAATAATAATAATAATAATAAATATAATATAATTGACTCGATTTCCTATTATGTCCTTTTTATTAATTAAGGGTATTATAAGTAATAGTAGTTATATTAATAATTACATAATAATTCAGAGAATAAAAAGAAAATAACACTTTAGAGTAATTTACATTTTATTTTGTTAGAAAATCAAAACCTACATTATATAGAGAGGGAGAGGGAGATCAAAGAGGAGAATTTATCTATGACAAAAAATTTTTTCTCTATGAATTTAAGGTGTGTGTTCTCTATCGTTACCTTTTAAGTGAGTTTTTGTATACATATAAGGGTTATTAAGAAAAGTTTAGAAATTAGGGTTTTTATGATATTTTTTTTAATTACTTAGAAGGAGTGAGTGTTATACTAATGGAGTCTTAGATTGATAGAAAGCCATTGAATGTGATTTTATATGCTTTTAGTAAATTATTTTTAATTAATAGTGAAATTAAAAAATTGAAAAAAGATGATGAGGTGGTAACTTTAGATCACCTTGATTTGGCCTTCTAATAGTGTTATGATGAGAATGACACCTAGTTATAATATGCAATGAGTTCTTTGTGTATAATTTATAAATATACTTTTGGTCTTTTAAATTTTTGAAAGTATTGAAATTTTCGTATAATAAATTAATTGATTGTTACTCATATGTATCAATAAGTTTTGACATGCTTGATTTAGTTAAAAAGATGAATTGTTATTTACTCTCTCTCTTTATTTATTTATTTATTTATTTTCGGATGATATGAAAGAGATTTAGAATGTCAAGTGGTTGTTTTGGAACTAGTTGATTTTAGATTAAAATATTTCAATAATTGATAAATTTATGATCTTAGACTTGTAGTACATTTAATCTTATTTATTTTTGAAGTTAGATTATTTGATGTAAGATTATTTATATTGAGTTTAGTTAATTTATAATTCAATGTATTTTTTTCTTTTAATGGGATATTATTTTAAGTATAATTTTTTTAATTAGAGTTAAAATGCCTTGCATGCTTATAAAACATTTGGAGTTATTATGCAAATGGAGAATTTCATGATTTTTGGCTTCAGGGCATGACAAATTAAGTCCCTAAGGAGCGTAGCGTGATGGTAAAGGGCTTCAGATCGGTTGGGGGCCTTTAGGGAGGGGGTTTCCCCCCCCGGAAGAGAAAAAAAAAAAGGCACGACAAATTAAATCATATTTCATACACTCAAAGTTTGGCGGGTGATCTTTTCACCAGATTCCGTGCTGAGTTCTCGATATTATCCGAGAACGACCTTGTTATTTGCAAAAATTGGTTTTCGGCCAAGCTATACATGGGCAAAGTAGGTCTGAAGATGGTCACTTGGGAACAACTCTTTGGTGGTTAGGGTTTGGAAGGACAGGTGGATCTCAGTCAAATCATGTTTCTGATTTGCCTGGCTGGTGTTCTAAACTGTGGACTCCTCTCCTTCTTCCACCTAAAGCAAAACATCATGCATGCCGACTCTTGCACGAAGCTTTACCCATCCCGCTGAACCTTTCTACTAGAGGACTGAATATTGGCTGGAACTCCCAGTTCTAGATGTGGAGCTTCTCATGAAGACACTACTCATGTTTTTATTAAATGCCCTGTTTCCAAGGCGGTGATCTGGTCCTCTAGTTCCGTTGCAAATCCCACTAGTGTACATTAATACACTAGTTTTTGGTCTGGTTTACAGCGGTGAAGAGTCACCTAATATATTGTCGGTGAAATATGCATTTTCCTTGGGTTTTTATGGGCATTATGGAACTCAAGGAACTTGCTGTTTTCCAAGTACTGAAGGAGCTGGATAGTGGTGATATCAAGACCATGGAAATTTCTCTTATCTCTGGTTACGCAAAAAGAGAATTCCATTCCAACGCAGATTCGCAGGACAAGTACGACGCCACCAGCAGATGGCTCACGGTAGAGACCAACTGCTTATCATTGGTTCAGGGATTTATGAACCTGCCCAACCTTGAGGATATTCAGATGTTGTCCCGTAACTTTGCTTCTCTCTCTCCTTTTCACATGTTACAAGGGAAAGTAGTGTCGTAGCACATGCTACCAGTAGGCTAGCTGATCCCAAGACTTGGACACAGGATACTCCTCATTCTATCAAGATTTTAGCTTTCTCGTCCAAAGCTCTTTAGCTGATTCAAAGCCCAGCATGTTCGTGTAAATCAATAGTTTCCTGGACATGTGGACGACCGTTCTGATGTTATGTTGCTCATCCTGACACGTACTACTGCCTCATATTCTGCAGGAACTTATAAATGTCGCAACTGGTAATTACAATCCTTTTATGGTGGAGAATCATTATCTATTGAAGGGGTTATTTACAGACCAATTTATTTTTTCAGTATATCTTTCGTTCTATTTTGATCTCCACGACAAGCTGCTCACTGTGTGAAGGTTTTGTTGGAACATGCTTGCAAAAAGTGGGCTTGCGTAGACGGGAAACAACGCAATGCTTGCTATACAAGTAGCCTTTGGTGCTTAAATTGCGTCAGTGCGTGGAAAGCATTCGTGCTTTTTAGATAGCGCATTGAACGTTTCTCGGTAGTTAAACCTATCCTCTCATCTCTCATCGTGTTGTTAGAAGTTCTATAGCATTTTCTTTCTCTTGGTGTAAAACATGATCAATGAAAATTGATGGATGGTTTGTTGATGATGATTGCTTTTTATTTTTTTTATTTTTTTTTATCCAAAAAAGTAAATATTTGTTCTTTTTATTTTTAATATTTCAATTTCAATCATTGTTTTTTTAATTTTTATATAAAAATTTTGTTTGTTAGATAAAAAGATTAAATGAAATCAAATATGAAAGATAAAATTAAAAAAAAAAGAAATTAGAAAAACATTAAAAGCAAAATAACTAACAATCCAAAGAATGATACTAATATTGATACAAATATAAACTAACATGACATATTTAATTTTTAAAAAGATAGACACAAAACTCGAGGTGATGAGACAAAAATAGAAAGGAGAATAAAAAGAGTCAGTTAGAGCACCCCATCACTTCAAAGAGCTCGATGTGTCACTTTCAACGCCACAATGAAAGACATCATTTGGCTACAAAACAACATCGCATGCACCGCCTGAAGGTCAAAAACATATCCCACTTGTTTGGCGTGTATATTATACGTGCCAATCATTTTTATTTTTGAAGTAATATTTTAATTAATAAAAATAATTAGTTGTCCATTAATCAACTTGATTATAACCAAAAAAACAAAAATGAAAATAAAAAAAATCCTTGATGTTCAGTTTAAGAAATTTTGTTTTTAAATATAATTTATTTATTTTATTATGTTTTAAAAAGTAAAAATATAAAAAAAATTCCTAGATATCAGTTTAAAGTTTTTTATTTTTAAAAATAATTTAGCTATTGCATTATACTAGAAAAAATATTAAAAAATCGTTTTGTAGTCGATCATTTGACCGATAAATCTTAAAAAAGTACTATATTACCCCTTTGTATTATTTGAATCCACAACACACCGATTCGGTGTTGAATGTTTGATCTTTTTAAGTTTTTGTTAATTTCTATGACCTTGAAAGCAAATAGGCAACGGTTTTTCAGTCTCTTTCAAGTGTAAATACCAAATTCTCCAATATTTAAACCAGCATTCGATACTGAAGTAAGGACAATGTGGTAAAATGAACTTTATCCATAAATAGAAAAGCGCAAAAGATGGACGGATGGGAGAGGGAGGGAGGGAGGGAGAACAGAGTGAACAAATCAGAGCACCGTGTCTGAACAAAAAAAAAGATACCAGGCAGGAAGTGAACCCGAATACTATTGCAATTTCTGTAGAGATATTCCTAGTGCTAATCTTAATTACTTTTTAAAAGATGCTCGCTTTGTTTTGTATGAGTTCCGGTATGGGTTTTCAAACGGAATCTAAGGTGTTTGATGAATTGCCTGCCGTTGAGGAGACTTTTATTGATGAATGAATCATTTCTATGAAGGTATCTATGGCACTTAAAGTCCGTTTTGTTCTTCAGATATAGTTATTATCCGAATCAACACTTGCTATAATTGACTTGAATTTTTTTTTTTTTTTGTATATAAGTTGGCGTCAGGTGTTGAAAGCCACTGCAAAAGTAGCTGTCCTTTGAACTGAGTTACAGCACTCTCTCATTCAAAAATTGAAATGATCACGATGCGTTTTTTGTTCATGAAATCCCTTCTTAACTCCTTCTCTCACTGCCAGCACCACCGATGTCTTTGCCTCTTAACCACTGAATCAAGCCAAACGTACCCATCTTCACCATCCCCAGTCAATGAAGATCACCTTCTCCGGGTTTGCACCGTCATCTTCCAACAACAAAACTCTTCAGACCTCAAACTCCGTAACAAACTCTCCTCCATTGATTTCAACCTTACCCATGAGTTCTTCCTCCAAGTTTGCAACAAATTCCCAGCCTCTTGGCGCCCCGTGCATCGCTTCTTTCAATACACACAACAGATGCCTTGTTCACGTTTCACTCACACTTCCGTGTCTTTCAACAAGATGCTTGACATTTTCGGAAGATCAAGAAACCTTGATCTCTTGTGGGGTGCTGTCCAGGAAATGGCAAAACGTGGTTTGGTTAATGATAAGACTTTTATAATTGTTTTGAAAGCACTAGCTTCAGCAAGGGAGTTGAAAAAATGTGCTGAATTCTTTCACTTTATGAATGAGCATGGATGCGAGTATAGAGTTGAGAGGTTAAACAAGGTGGTGGAGAATTTGTGCAAGGGTAAGCTTGTTGAGGAGGCAAAGTTTGTGGTTTTGAAGTTGAAGGATTGGATTAGGCCTGACGGGGTTACCTATGGGTGGTTGGTTAAGGGGTTCTGTGATGTTGGTGAGTTGATCGAGGCTTCAAAGATCTGGAATTTGATGGTGGACGAGAGCATCGAGCCGGAGATCGAGGTGTTTGAGAAAATGATGGAGACACTTTTCAAGAGGAATGAGTATGATGAGGCTTTGAAGGTGTTTCAGACGATGAGGGTGAATAGAATGGATGATTTAGCGCTCTCCACTTACAAGCTTGTGATTGATTGGATGTGTAGAAAAGGTAAAGTTGTGCAAGCGAACATGGTGTTTGATGAAATGCGCCAGAGAGGAATTCAAGCAGATAATTCAACATTGGGGTCCCTAGTTTATGGCCTTTTAACAAGAGGCCGGCATGCAGAGGCTCATAAAGTTGTCGAAAGGATTGAAAAACCAGACATTAGCGTGTATCATGGACTGATTAAGGGGCTCGTAAGGTCAAGGAGGGCGAGTGAAGCAACACAGGTGTTCAGAGAGATGATTAATAGAGGCTGTGAGCCTACAATGCACACATATATTATGCTATTGCAAGGGCATTTAGGGAAGAGAGGGAGGAAGGGGCCAGACCCACTTGTGAATTTTGAGTCTATTTTTGTTGGAGGTTTGATTAAGGCTGGGAAGTCATTAGAAGCCACCAAATACGTAGAGAGGACAATGAAAGGATCACTTGAGGTACCTAGGTTTGATTACAATAAGTTTTTGCATTATTATTCAAGTGAGGAAGGTGTGGTTATGTTTAAGGAGGTGGGGAAGAAATTGAGGGAGGCAGGGTTTGTTGATTTGGCGGATATACTGCAGAGGTATGGGGAGAAAATGGCTACTAGAGAGAGGAGGAGAAGACGTTCCGAGTTAGTTAATGGCTCCGAATAAGCTGCCAATTGCATTGGCTACATTTTCAAATGAGCAGGTAAAGTAATATGGTAATGTTTTTAATGGGTTCTTTTGTCTGTTTTGCTATTTTCTTATGTTAATTTTTAAGAGTGTTTCATCCACTGCTTGCGGGGCCTTTCAACCTTTTTAGCTCATGGAATGCTGTGGTAGAAACACTAATCCTAAATGGTTTGTTCGTCCTGATAAAAAGGATGCTCTGTCGTTGACCCTCAAATCCCCCTTTGCCAAAATATGATATACTTTAAAGCTGATGAAAGGATTGAGTGAGAAGAAATTTAGAAATATGAAAGCGTCGCTTGTCAAATTAAAGTTCTATACTCCCTTTCAACATCGTTATATTTGGCATATCCACGTTAATTTCATGCCTGTTATAGTAAAATGTTATTTTCCATCACTTGATCACTGCCACTTGAGATTGTAGAGTACTACACATCATTCATGACTTTTGCTTCTCCATCACATGATTATATGGATCAAAGTTTTTTTCTTGGTTGTTACATTATTTTATTTGTAAATCCCATTCCATTACTGTTGTTCAGACTTATCATCAATTGGTTGAAGATGTATTAGATCAATTGCTTAATCTCTTGATATCACATTTTCCATTTGCTTAGCTCTGCTATTCTAGAGAGCAACTCAAAGTAGTGCTATTGATTATATGTATCATCATTCCACTCCTATTCTACTGCTCAAAGCCATGAGAACGTATTTTACTATACTGAGTTTGTGAGAAATAGAAACATATTATGGATGAAGTACCAGACCTCGATTTTAGAGAATCTGGTTGAAAATTTCTTTCATTCTTAACTTGGAAGTTTGTATGATACTAAGATAATTGTGTAGCAACTGTGGGATTTTAATTCAGTAGTTGATTGAATTGAAATACTTGAATTGCTTTTCTGTCGCAAGGTTTTCTTTTTAATCATCTGCTTTTACTGATAAAAGAAGAATGCTTTTCTCTCTTCATTATTTTGTATTTCTTTAACTTGAATACTATCTTTAAAATCACAGTAAGATCATCTTTGTCAAATGGTAATGAAGAGGCATCGTATCACTTTATGACTCACAAATGGTAATAAGTTGCATGGCTATACAAGATACTTGCTTCACAAGTACAAGTGGGAGGTTAGAAAAGTGTACTCGGAGGCTTCAATTCTCTACTATTCGCACCAAGTGGACGGAAATTTGGCTCTGGGATAGTGATCATATCACGTCTCGGTCATATTATATTTCATTATATTTCATTATATACTGTTATTTAAATATGACTTGTTTAATCTATGATGATACTTTGTTTCACTTGGTCTTGGCTTGTGTTTGCAATGGCTGAAATACTTCCACCAGCAAAGACGCTGAATTGTCTTGTATTATGCAGGTCAAGTTGTTCGGTTCTGAGATTGAAGCCCGTGGGGGAGTGTCGCCACCAGGGATCAAGGAAGACAGGCTCGGTGGAGAATCAAATTGAAACGCGATTTTGTGGCAATCTTGGAAGAAGAGTACCAGCAGGGTTGGATTAGGGATTCATTCTAGACATGAAATTGTGGCCTTTTGTAGCAAGCACCTAAAAGTTTCGAGTGATGTAGCTGTACTGTCAGCAGTGGAAAAGCAGCACATGCCATGACATTTTTGAAGGCATGGAGCTCGCTGGTTGGCAGGCAGGGGAGACAGACTGTTCATGATGTACAGGTAGGCGGATAGACCGAGACCAGTTGGTGTGGAAGCACAATGCGCTTTCGTTGGCCCAAGAAACCAATATTTCTGTGCGACGTAAAGAGGAGTTGCAATTTGCTCGCATGACAGCAAATCACGGCTTGCAGAATACTGGCGTGGAAATGACTTAAAAAGATTTTCTTCCCACCATTAGCGAATCATGGGAGGAGGATATGAAATGTTCATGCACTAATCTGTCCATCTCTTGATTTAATTATGATTATTAACAAAGAAATCATCATCCACCAGAAAGGGGACTTTCTATTATCGTTCGTTAATTTGATAGCTGGCTCTTTCAATCAGTCTTCAATAATTGAGTTTGGTACCTCTAATAAAAGATGCTCCCTTCATTCCAATAATGGAAGAGAGCAGCTCATATCCCAGTGCCTGAGCAGCACATGGGATATCATATACGGCGTCGTCAGCGTCTAAAACTATTTAGAGCGTGTTTGGCAGTGTAATTGCGGGTGCTTTTCAAATAACTTTTCGTGTCAAAATATATGCCAATGATTTTTTTTATTTTTTAAAAATTATTTTTGACATCAGTACATTAAAACGATCCAAAATGTACAAATCATATTAAATTTTAGCAAAAAAAAAATTTTTCAAATTTTTTGGGAACGCAGCCGCAGCCGCGTTCCCAAACGTTATCTTAGTTACTGTATGTTATCAATAATGTGGTGGATGATTTTTTTTTTGACAGAATTTTTTAATTAAAAATTTATTAAAATAGTATTTTTTTAATTTTTACTTAAACATGTTAAAGTTATAACAAAATAATTTTTTTACAAAATATTTATTTAATATTTCTTTGAGAAACAAGCAAACGCAATGCACCCGTTAATGGGCTTAAAATTTAAGGAAGACGGCTTAAAAAAAATTAAAAATTGCAAAAACATTCCCGTGCACATGCATCCACCGCATATTGCTCACTGACACATCAGCGCCGTACGCAACTACCACCAGTGAAATATCACCATACTCGTCCCCACACTAACGAACTCCCCGAGCCGCCAGACACGCACCGGCACAGCCGGTTTTACGAAGGCCTTAACCGCACGGCGTGCGAGTATTGGCAGTGAGTTACGTGGCAAAAGCGTCACCTTCCATGGCATCCAACGGCCCAAACATACCATCACGTCTCTCTCCATATACAAAAGGCTCAACACAATTACAAGCAGGGAGAAAGGAGGAGTGATAAGCGAGGGAGAGCGAGAGGATTGGTCAATCCATTAAAAAAAAAAAAAAGTTGCAAAAAAGTTGATAATTACTATTAAATAAAGGAAGAGAGAGGGAGAATGTGTCAAAAGTAAGAGGAGAGCAGCAACACCAGGGAGAGACTGACTGACTGACTCTTCTTCTTTTTTCCCCTTATATTTCTTTGCCTTTCTTCTTTTCTATTCATAGAAGAAGATTTGATTCTTTTTTTTTCCTTCTTTAATAATGGTCGGTTAGCTGGTTTCGATGAAGGCTTGAAACTCACGCTAGTAAAGCGAACTCTCTGTCGTTTTATAATGTGTGTGTGAGAGAGACTGAGAGAGCGGTACTAGTGCTGTTCCTTTGTTTCAGTGAAAATGGTGGATATGAGAGGAGTGAACACGTGGCAAGACGAGCTAGCGAGTTTAGTGGAGAGCAGTGGTATCCAATACACTGGAGAACCTATCGGTATAATGGCGGCTTCACCGCCGATACTCGCTTCAACAAGAATGACGGAGTCGGAGACGGAAACGGAGAGTTTGAAGGAGCAAGTGACGGGGTTTCTGAAGTCGTGGGGAGAGATGTTGGTGGATTTAGGGAAGGGATGTAAAGATATAGTGACGCAGAGTAATTTGGTGAGCGAAGATTCGTTCATTGTGCAAAAATTAGGAAAGCCAATGGCTAAAGCGTCGGGTAGATTAAAGTATTTGAATGAGTTTTTGCCTGAGGATCGTGACCCTGCAATTGCTTGGCCTGTCATTTTCTTCGTCCTTCTCCTTGCTCTTGCAGGTAATCGTCACAGCTATCGATACACGTATATTTCTCCATCTTCTTATGCAGCTTGTTATTTTAACTTGGATCTGCGTATGTTTTGAGAATGTAAACAAATTCTTTGCTATTTTATTTATTCATTCATTCATTTAATATGCTTTGTGATTGGACTGACCATACATACAAAATTTGTTGTGTTGTTTGCAAACAATGTGCAGCCATAAGTGGAAATAGCACAAATAATAGCTTGGTTCCGTCTGTAAAGAAAATGCGTGTACATCCACCTAGTGCTACTCGCATACTGCTCCCTGATGGTCGACACATGGCTTATCTGGAGCAAGGCGTTCCAGCTGACAGGGCAAGGTTTTCCGTGATTGCTCCCCATTCTTTTCTTTCCTCTCGACTTGCAGGTATGGTATGCTATGGATGAGGAACTGCGAATTACTAGACTCTACCAGCTGGCTTATTAATTTGATGTCTTTAATGCCTTGTGCTTTGAAAGGTATACCTGGAGTTAAAACATCACTGCTTGAAGAGTTTGGCGTGCGCTTGGTCTCATATGACCTTCCTGGTTTTGGAGAGAGTGATCCTCATACCAGAAGAAATCTAAACTCATCGGCAATGGATATGCTCTACCTAGCTGATTCTGTCGGTATTCTTGGAAAGTTTTGGGTCCTGGGTTACTCCAGTGGGAGCATGCATTCTTGGGCTGCACTTAGATACATTCCTGACAGAATTGCTGGTACGCCAACTCTTTTATTTTTATAAATGTATGATTAGGTACTTGGCCTCTATTTTCATAGGAATCTTATGCTATTCTCTTGTTTTCTAGCCTGATAATGTCAACAAAGGTAAGTATATTTTCAATTGAGTTATAGTTAGTTGGCACTGGATTACCAAATTCAAGTTGGGAAGTGGTTTGGATTTGGCAGCATATGCAAGGATAACGTTGAGTTTCGAGAATGAGAATGGAAATCTGCCTAGCAGTGACTAAAGCCTTACAGCAACATCGTATCTAGCTGAATGTTTCGTACATGGCTAGCTATAGTTAGATTTCAACACATTGATTAATTTTACATTAGAAATATAAAAGGCCAGGATCAATGTAATGATTTTGGTCTGGGATCAGCAGCAATGGTACCATGCATGTGCACTAGGCAGTTCCCTGGATAGGGGATGGTACTATTGTTGTACAATATGCGATAATTTGAATTTATAATGAAGGAAGCTTTGAACTTCTTGGACACTCTGGCTACTGCGAGCATAGCATTTCTGTACCCCTCATCACATCTCCCCACCCCCACCTGCCTCATGAGCGGAAGTTTCAAGTTCTCAGATCACGACTATATATTGATAGATATAAAAATTTGATGAAACATATCTTTCATAATCGGTATTTCTTAGTATTTCAATCAGGAGTCAGTATTGTTAGAAAATAATATAAATCATATCTTGGAATCTAACCTAACAGCTTAAGCTATTGGGTTGAATTGGTTCTTTGACATGGTGTCAGAGCCTTAATGACCAAGCGGTCACGAGTTCGAATCTCACTATCCTTATTTATTTGATAAAAATTAAACACAAGATAATATGGACATGTGCAAATTTCAAGCTTAAAAGGCTTTCACTTGAGGGTGTGTGTTAGAGAATAATATAAATCATAACTTGGAAAAATATCACATATATGATGTAACTTATCGTTATCTTCTTTACTGAATTTGCAGGTGCTGCCATGTTTGCTCCAATGATTAATCCATATGAGCCAAGCATGACCAAGGAAGAGATGAGAAGAACATGGGATCAGTGGTCATCAAGAAGGAAGCTATTGTACTTCTTGGCTCGGAAATTCCCGAAATTCCTCCCTTATTTTTATCACCGAAGCTTCCTCTCTGGAAATCATGGTCGAATTGATAAGTGGATGTCTCAATCACTTGGAAAGAAGGTTAGTTTTTATTAGCTTGAGTTACTTCTCAGAGTAAATAAGCCTTTCCAGACTTCTCCAGTTGCATCACCTGTTTGTAATCTTCAACCTTTTTCTGTTATTACTACAAGGTGGGTTTCCCTAAGAGGATTTCAGCTAGTACAAGAGAATCACTATTATGAGTGGAAACATATGACTTCCTTCTTGTATTATTGTGTACTTGAAGTAAATAGCAGTTTCTGATTCAGATGCATTTTACAATTTACTTGTCTCGATAGCCTTCATAAATCAGAACTAGTTGTGATGGATGCTATTTTGTTAATTATTTGCGTAACATATGCTTGACACGTCCAGGATGAAGTTCTGATCGAGGGGCCAATGTTTGAGGAGTTTTGGCATAGGGATGTGGAGGAGTCGGTACGCCTGGGGATTGCAAAGCCATTCATTGAGGAAGCTGTGCTGCAGGTGTCAAACTGGGGTTTCAGCCTAGCAGATCTTCACGTGCAGAGAAAGTGCCTGAGGAATGGCATTCTTCTTTGGCTCAGGTCCATGTACAGTCAGGAAGAATGTGAATGGGCAGGATTCCTTGGTCCAATACACATATGGCAGGTTTGTGAAATGTGAAATCTTCTTTCATGATAGTGGCTGCTTCACCATCCTGATTCATAGCTCACAGTATAAGATTTCCAAGTGAATAGCATACTTTGTTTTGTTTTGAAGTTAAGTTAGACTCTGTTGTTTTAGTAAAGCCAGCATTAGCATACTGTTTTATAATTTGAAAAATTCCTGCCCCTTTTCTTACGAAAAGGTACCATGCCTGAGTTGTTTTCTGAGATCACCATCTCTAGTTTGGTAATGGAATACACCTTAGTGGCAGCGCAGTCAAACTTCTTGAATTTTCAAGCATTAAAGCACACAATACTCCACTGATTTAATTATACAGTTGACATTGCAGAGTGCAACCTAGGTTGTTTTCATTTTATGTGTTGATTGATGCTGAACAGGGGATGGATGATCAAGTAGTGCCGTCATCAATGGCTGATTACATAACTCGGGTTCTTCCTCGGGCCATCTTGCATAAACTCCCAAATGAAGGCCACTTCTCCTACTACTTTTTCTGTGAAGAATGCCATAGGCAGATATTCTCTACTCTTTTTGGAGATGCCCTGGGTCCTCTAAACAAGATGGCGGATATCGATGAGACTTCACTTGAAGCGGTGGCGGAAGAAGCATCATCCATTACTGGTTCTGCCAGGAAATGATACATCAGTGCAGTTATACTCCTTTAGCATGAAGAAAATCAATGTAAATACCACAGGTCAGTGGAGAGGTTCTAATAATATAAATAGATTTGTTTCCAGTTGTCAATTTTGTTTCTTCCTAGCACCTGCAATTTTATGATAGATGCGTGCAAGACAGCATGAGAAACATCGACGGACGAAGCAAACAACCTCTTTCAATAAAGAAGGAAATTAAGGAACACTTGGATTTTATATAGGAGGGAGTTGCGAGCACTACGGATCAAGAACCTTCTTATAATCGATTTTGATGCATGATGATCGTGAACGACAAAAACACAAAATGGCATAAGAAACAGTTGCCCCAAATGTTGAAGGCTCTTTGTGTGTGAATATTATTAATAAACAACGAGTATAGAGATGACTGTAAAAGAAGCCGCGTTCTGACCATCTGTAAATGGCCGTTTAAACATGGTCAACATGCACTAAAATGCAGATCCACCCACCCTTAGTCTTTCCAAGCATGGCATCTTTTGCTTGTTCTTGCCTTACCATACTTCGACATAGTGTTCGTAGTAAGTTGTGATGATCCTAATATTGGAATCAAAGTTGTCATATGCTAAGAAGGAACTTTGTTGTGCCGTTTTCATCCATTTAAAAGCCCTTTTTTTTAGGTATTCAGTAATTGTAAAGAGAGTATATAGTGCTGAATCTCTTGATGAATCTTTGATAAAATAATGGAATTCGGCACAGGCTAGATGGTAATAGATTCCAAGTTGGTTGGATCAACTTTAATACCATTTTTGGAGACAACATAGCAAAAAAAACATAAGGCTATCAATATAAGAGTGGCATTTCTTCAAGTTTGGCATACAAATGTTGTTATCTTATCACATTGAGAATTTGGTACATATGCTCTAAATGCTCCTTATTTTTACTGTATACAAGCCCGTTTGTTTGCGTGGTTGCTTCTGCGTTTGAAGCAATCACAACCAAACAATTGTTTGGTAAAGTTAAAAATGCAATTTATTCCTGATAGGACGTAGTGCATTTCACTTTTAAAATGCAGGTAAAATCAAAGCAGCTCTCGGCTGCTTTTCTTCTTCTACTCTGCATTATTTATTTTTTTAAGTGAATAATTTTTTTTCTTGAAAAACCAGTGCAGTGAATTATAAATTCACTCGCACTGTTCACGTTCACGTGAACAGTAATTTTTTTTTTGAAAAACTAGTTTAGAGAGAATTAAATTCACTCGCACTGTCATGTGAACAATATTCCCCCCCTAAAAAAAAAAAAACTAGTATAGATTGAATTAAATTCACATGCACTGTAATCTCAATTTTATTCCTGATAATATTTTATCTAATTTTATTGTATGCTAAAAAATCATGGAAACTGTAGTTCTTGTCGGATGAATTTTATACGTAATGAAATTATAAATAGTTTAATGAAACAATAAAAAATATTTTATATAAAGTATTATTTCTTTCATAAAATAATAGCAGTAGTTAAATCTACAATATTTAAATTTAAAACCATTAATATATATATATATATATATATATATAGTTATTTTATAACATCAATTTAAAAAGTATAGATAGTTTAATGGAACAATAAAAGATATTTTATATAAAATATTATTTATTTCATTATGTAATAGGAGTAGTTAAATCTACAACATTTAAATTTAAATCCATTAATATTAATATATATATATATATATATATATATTAGTTATTTTATAATCTCAATTTAAAAAGCATTCTTAACCAAATACATTAAAGTACTTTTTGTTCAACCTTAATTTTAACTACAGTTTTAACCAAACATATATAAATATTAAACCAACTTCAACTAAAAGTACTTTTTATAAAACAACTTTTTTCAAACTACAATCACAAAAACTACCACAATACCAAACACTCATTAAAGTAAACAACAACAAAATTCCTAATAAAAGATTTAAATATATAGAGATGCCAAAAAGGCACCATTATTCATTTGTAAAGTTCATCCCTTGTTTTCCTTTTATTTTTATGTTTAGTCTAAATTTGATGATAACCACTTATAAGATCAATTTTAAAGGGGAAAAAAAATAGTAGCTTTATAAAGTTAATCAAGTAAAACATCGAGTGAGGGATGAGAAATCAATATTTGAAGATCTTATTCACTACATGACTATCAATGCACAAGCACTAAAAACCATTTTTTTTGTGGCACAAGTAACATAAGGACAACACAAGGGTTCAAGCTCTCTTTTATCAAGTCTTCCGACAAGAGTTCATTAATTGGCCTATATAGTTCTTCATACTTTTTAGGAATCATCCTATAAGAAGATTTATGAGGAATGGAAGCACGAAGAATAAAATTGATGTAATGTTGAATTTCTCATATTGGAGGAAGACTTGGCAAAATTTCATTAGGTATAACATCTTGAAACTCTTGAAGCACAAGCTGTAAAATGGTTGGAATTTTTTTTATATCATATTTTCTTCAATTACCAATAAAGTATAAGTCACATGAGAACCTTCCAAAACTTATTAAATTAGGACTTAGAAAGCAAATTAATTCCCCATGTTTGAGAAGGTTTAAGGTGGCTTTTTATTTTGAAAGAGTCTAATATAATTTTTTCCCTATCTTTGATAAAACAATATGTAGATAACCCTTGTATAATATTGCCATGATTGACCAAATAGTAAATGACAAACATTTATATGAACATCACACGTAATAATATCTCTATAATTTTTACTATATAAGAATTCAACTAAGCATATTTTATTTACCTCCATCTCAATTTTTGTATGCAACCACTTGAGCTCATATTCAGCTTATATGAATATGGATGGTTTTTGGCAAGGTTGTCAAAAACGTTTTTTTGACACGACACGAAATATATAATATAAACTCAGATCGTAAACTTGAATCGTAAAATCATGAAATCACAAGAAAAATATTTTAATTATTTATATATTGACAATTTCAGTCAAGTAGTAAATAATAATATAACACAATTAAAATAAAAGTGAAATAAACAATACAAATATCCAAACACCTTAAAATACATAATTCAAATAAAAATTCATACATAGTTTAAATAACTTAAAAATACAAAAAGAAAAAAAAAAAGATTGAACAACTATGTTTTATTGATAGAGTTTCAAAATATTTTATAGAGGACAGGTCTTGAAACACACTACAGGCAACTAGAGAGATGATACAACATTCTAAGGTATATCACCAATTTTAAAAAAAATTAACAAAGACCAATACAGTGAACCCGTGACAATGAAAACCAAAACATACAAAATGACATCAATTTAATCTCATGCCACCTCACTTTCCACCTTTTTTATATTAGTAACAAGTCCTAGAAATAATGTCCAAATATCCCACCAAGCAAGACATGTATTTCAAGTTCTCTTTGAGTCTTTGTCGTCTCTCTTTGTAGTTAACAAATGGTTAGTCTAAAACACAATATTTCTCTCTCTCTCTCTCTCTCTCTCTATAAGTATTTCTATCTCTTATTTTACTTCTTTGATTCCTTACCATCTACCTCTGTCTTCCCATAGTTTCGATCCTCCAATCATGCCTTCCCAGCCTAAAATATAGTATAAGGCTTTCTCATACCCAAGATCTTCTAATGCTGGTGTTAGTCTGCTAAGATTGAAAATTTGAGATTTGGGCAATGGGGAAAGGGGAGATTGGGGAGTGGGGACTATGTAGTGGAGTGTTAGGGGACTCGGACAGGGAGACAATAATTTTTTTAACTTTTGCGGGTTAAAACTCGAAATCGGTCAAACTCGGTCAAAATCGGTCAAACTCGTAAAATCGGTCCGATTTTACCAATTTTAACCGAGTTTGACCGATTTCAAGTTTTATCCCGATTTGACACGTTATATACATGTTGACTCATAAAATCATAAGATTTTAATAGTCAACTCACTATTTTAACAACCTTGATTTTTGGCATCAAGTTTAATTTTCTCTACTATGTTTTTTGAGATATCATTTTCATAATTTTTATTGTTTATGATAACATCATATACCTTTCCCTGAGAAGTGCAACAAATATGAAAATATACTATTACAAAGCCAATCATCACCTGAATATACAACACTTAAACTCCTCTAGATAACAAACATATCTCCCTCATCTCTATAAGTGATTTCCTCTTCATTGCTCAAGCTAGTCTTAATATTGGAAAAGTCAAATTTAGCTTCCTTCTTAAATGCTTCTTTCACAAAAGTTAGCATTTTTTAGTTTGGAAAATCAATAACTATATAATCATATCCACAACACTTCAAATATTATTTTGAATTTACAATTGAACTAACAAGGTGGTTAGATTAAGAAATGTCATCATATATGAGAGCTACTTTATAAGGAGACATCTTTAGAGCTAGTATAGTTTTAGTGATGGTACTCCTTTTTGAAGAATTTTCTTTGCTTATAAATCAACAATTACTCTCTCTTCTCTTGCTTTTATACCTTTGATGCAAGTTTAAAGACATCATTGAAGATCTAATATGGCTATAATTGGAAAATATTAGAAATTTCTACAGGAATCCCTCCAAAATAGCAAGCTATAGTTTGTTCCACTTGTTCATTGATATCACACCATAACATCAAATGCTCGAGCTTCCCTTCTTGTCTGAAATTATGAAATTTCTAGAAAGCATTTATTCTACAAGCCTCTGACAAAAATTTCTTTGTCAGCTCATTGATTATTTTCCATGTCACAATTCATTTCTTCTTCCCTTCACACTCTTTATGTTTCTTCAAATTATCCCACTAAATGGAAACATGTTTTTTCAACTTAATTGCTAAAAGTTTTACCTTTTGACTTTCTGAAATAATTTTGTTGTCAAAAGATCCTCCTTACAACATTAACCTAATCAATAAACTTTATGGTTGTAACCCCTTTCAAATTCAAGTACTTCCACTTGGATTCCCCAGTCATGTTGTCCAAGTAAAGCTTGACGAACACATCTATTAGAAACCTCTCCATGAACGCATTAGAATGATCATCTTAGAATGGATTAATGTCTTAATCTTCATCTAAGACCTCACACCAAATATAAGGAGGAAGATTGTTATAACCCATAACTTGAAATCATTGTACTTGTTATTGGAGATCACGTTCACACACACACACACACACATATAGCAAGCAATGATGTTTAGTTTATTATAACATTACATGCTAAATAGTGGCAGAGCCAGAATTTTTTAAATGAGGGAGCAAATTATTAACAAATATTTGATGTTATATATTATACAGACATGCATTATATAAAGAAATTAATTTGAAATATATGTACCAACTCAAGTTAAGCAAAATTAATTTTAGAATTTTTTAAATGAAAAAACTTATATTATAATTATTCTCTTCGAGATTTTATATTTTAAAACTGCTTCATAATGATTTTATTTTTAATCTCATTAAAAATATCTTTCTTAATATATACAACAAACTTTTATTTATCTATTTCTAAATCTTCCAAAGACTACGAAAGTTTTTGGCAACAATTCTATGCTGACATATGATACATAGCATCTAAAATCATTGCTTAAAAGGATTGTCACAAATTGATGTTGTTCTTGCTGACTTGTTATTTTGTACAAGTGGATTAAAAATAAATATTAAATGTTTTCTTTTTAATTTATCTATTATGTCCTTAATTTTTTGAGTTGTCATGTACTTCACTTTTAATCACTAATAAATTCATCACCATCATTTTTCATATGAAATTCATAGCAAAATACTTATCAATTCATCAAAACTCATTTCAATTCATATCCATTAACATATAATATTACTCATACATATATTAATTCAACAAACCCATAAATTATTATAAATTCTAATATTTTCAATAACTAATTAATATAGAAAAAGAAGCTAACAAAGAAAATTAATAATGTAAAGTTATTATTTTAATATAAAAATATTTTGGAAAAAAAAAATTAAGGGTGCCATTGCCCCCTTCTTGCACCCATGTGGCTCCGTCACTAATGCTAAATATAAGAAAGATTTTACGGAAAGCCTAAAAGTTCATACAAGTGTTTTTGACTATCAAAAGATCCATTTTGTAATTTTTAGATGTTTAATGTGTGGTTTAAATTATTATTAAATTTTAAACTTTTGTGGTTTGTAATCATATAATTGTTGGGGGGGTAAAATAAAGTAAAAAAAAAGAGAACGTGTATGAGTGTTGCATTTTCTTTTTTAGTACTTATTTTTATTTTGTGATAGAAAAGATAAGAAGATAGAAAATTTTAATCGCATACGATCAAGTCTCTAAAAACATACAAAAAAATTATATCTCATCTAAAAAGTAAAATACATGGTATATATATTTTTTTAGAATGTATTTTGGATTTAATAACAGGTTTAAGTTTACTGAATCCATGAAAATTTAGTTAATATTTCAATAACTTTTAAAATTTTAATTCTTGAGATATTGGTTTATATTTTAGTATAAATGTTGGACATACAAGTAGGCTGGTACTAAAATATCAGAAGTTATCCAGAATATCCTTCCACCTTCCAGGATAAGTGAATTCTCTCAGGGTACTTACATGGATCTTCTCCATAAAAATTAATTTGGGCACACGAGCTTATAATAAATTTGAAAATTTAGATTTGTTCACACAAATAAATTTTCACCCCAAGACATATACAGATCACCGGTTAGGGACTCATCAAAACCATTAAATCATATTCAGATCACACAATGCAGCTTATCTCATATAAAATGCGTTAAAGATGCTAATATATTTCCTAACTACAATCAATCTCAAATTATTAAAATCTCTGATAAATCCAATATACATGAGTTTAGTTTTGTAATGATATTAAATCAAATAACTAGGTGATTAATTTTTTAACCCCAACACCATGTGTCAACTTGCCACAATAATTATAAAAAACATTAACGCTCATAAATCAATAATCCCACAGCGCCCGCCAGGAAATATGAGCTGACTCAGTGTGATCCGGATTGCCATTTATCAACGTATCAGTTCAAGAATGACCAAAAGCACATATATCTGTTATTACAAGACTGATCAATGAAATAAAGTAAAGAGACATTTTGAACTCACATTTGTAATTGCGTTTTAAATTGTATTTCTAAAAAATTAAACATATAATTATAATTATGTTCTAAATAAATTTTATATATTCTTAAATTATTTGGATACACTATATCAAAATAATTTTTTTAAAAAAATTAAAATATATATTCTTTTACTATATTTCCAAGCAAAATTTATTTTAAAAAATAATTATTACCGGACTCCAAATCACACTCTAAATCAAGAAGATTAAAAGATCATTCTTAAAAGAGAGAGAATCATTGTCTCAAAGTCAATATTGAACATTATTTTTCAGTACAAATATAAAGACCTCAAACAATGGAAATAAGAGTAAATATAAACAAATAGAAAAGAGGGAATAATAAGACTGCAGATCTTTCTCTGACCAATGAATAAATAGTTAACAGAAGAAGTAGAAGCAGATGATTCAGGAATCAAATGATCCTTACGTCCTCTCCTTTTCTCCACTTCTTAAAACAGACAATTGCTCCGCCCAGCTTCATCAACACTTGAATTAAATTCCCTCGCCAGCAGCCACGCTATTTCTTGCATTGAAGCTGCTTTCCAACTTTGGGGGACCAGAATACCTCCTTCCTTTGGCTGGTGATGGAGGGTATGAAAGCCGTTTCTTTGTATGCCCAGAGGAACCCTTTTCCTTTTCTGGTGTCCCGTCCTTTTCTGCTCCCAATAGGCTATGTATTCTGGACTTTGCTCTTGCAGATTGTGTAGGTACCATGTAACTTGGAAGTGCTGGAGAGCTTCCGAGGCTCTCATCATCTCGCACAAATGAACCAGCAATGCTATGTCTTCTACTACGATCTGATTGAACACTGACCATGCTTCTAGAGTCATCTTCAATGCCCCCAATGTTACTCCTTGGGCTTGCTGACTTCAATTTTCTAGCAACTGTAGAAGCAGCTGGCTTTTTAGGAGTTGATGGGGACTGTAGGGTCGTGGTTTTGGTTGGCCTTTCACTTTCTCTTGGAGTTAATTTATCAGAATTGAGCTGGTAGCGAGCATAAGATTTGCTTATTTCTCCTCCAGTAATGCTGCGGCTGGCACTCTTTACAGATGAGTGGTCGTTATTGTGTTCTTTC
Source organism: Populus deltoides (assembly GCA_015852605.2). Lineage (NCBI taxonomy): Eukaryota > Viridiplantae > Streptophyta > Magnoliopsida > Malpighiales > Salicaceae > Populus > Populus deltoides. Next base: position 9,120,825 of record CM027585.2, on the reverse strand, counting down.
TCCATCAAGCTCCGGCTGTCCCATGGATGGGCTGCCATCCATCGTTCCAACCAGCTCCAACCCCAGGAAGGATTCCCATTCATGAACATGGGGTTTGCAGATCGTGAAGAATTCTTCAAAGTTTGCTGTAAAGGATTCTATGGGAGTTAGACTTGGTTCTTGTAACACATGGTCATTGAAATTTTATGAAATTAACTGAAGGCTGAACATCTTTCAATCTGGCGTAAGGTACGCACAGATTATCTGTTAAGTCATGGCATATATAGTTGTGCATCATCGTGTTCCTATCATGAAAACTACACCACACCATTTTGCAAACTACTATCTACTTAATTTTGTTAGCTTGACCAAGCAAATGATTAAATTCATGCACGAATAACCAAGTTATTTAACAGACCTGTTCAATGTATTTTAACTTTCAAGAAAACTCGGTCAGCTGTCACTGCATACTTCGTTATTTATCTATATGAGCTCTACCAAGCTATTTAAAAAACTAGTTTACATAAAATTTTAACTTTTCAGATGTTGAAGTAGCCAGGTCAGCTGTCCTTTCATACTTCATTATTCATCTATGTGAGCCTGCACACCTTCCAGCAAAGTAAAAGAATTAGAGAAATTGATCACCTGATGAGAGAAAGCATAAGCCAGTGCTCTTTCCCTTCTCGTGGCGGCTTCAAACTTGTTTAGCAGGCTAGCTTCAATCTGTTCCTTCGACTGTAGACTGTCATCCCATTCCTCTCCAATCTGTTACAACATCAGTACACTCATTCTCAGCAGAAGGGACAGGGACTGAAGCACCAGAGCTTCTATGTTAGTTCATCAGATAAGAAATATGTGGCAGGGATCCTAAATCAGGCACTTACATGAAAACATTGCATGCCCTGCTAAATGTCCAGATATGTAGTCATTTGGAAATCTAAAATTTAGAATGCATAGGGTTCCAACAATTTGGCATTCGTTTACCATTTAAAGAAAAAAAATTTCTATCCAGTACCACTAGTTCTGTTCACAGCACTTTATGAATATCAGTCTGTATTCAACAAGGCTTACAAATTCCCAAACAACCTCTACGAGTTTCTTATCCATGGTAACATAGCCAAGCAAATCCATGATGACCAAACCAAAAAATAAGTCAGGAATTGAGTGGGGAAATTTGAACAGCTAATATTACGAATAAACACATAGAACAGACCCGCAAGTTTTCAAGCTCTTTGGCATGCTTCTGTAGGAGTTGTCTCTGTAGGGCCTGATTCTCTTCTGACATTCTGATCCTCCTTGTGTGAATCTGTGACTGCACCCGAGCTAGAGTCTGCATGCAGCGGAGGGTATGTGTTGCTTGCCTTTTTATTCTAGGCCCTTCCATCAGAGATTTGAGCCTCACCAACCCTCTCAGAGCCCGCAATGCTCTTCTGGCCTAAAATAAAATCAGAAGAAATGAAAATATAGCTTATCACTTGAAATTGACAACACCACTGAAGTTTGAACTTTCAACCCCCCTCCCCCACGGAAAAAAAAAAAGGCAAAAAATATTCTTCTCTAATTACAAGAAAACATATGAATACCTAGTTTATATGAATTGTTAATTATCCTTTTGCTCCAACATCAATAACAAGGGCAATGCAGCAAAACACATACCATGTATCCTCTGAATGTTGTTTGAATCTTAATTGCCGCCTCTTCTTCCATTGATTTGCCAGCATATTTGTTTACCTTGGTCAGTTGAACAACCTCAATATTGGTTTGGACAGTAGTCGGAGCAGGCTCAGGTACTGCAGCAGTGGCAACTGGAACAGGGAAAGTATGCTGGTTCACTTCATCTGTTGTCTCAATTAATTTCACTTCTTCTGGTTGAGGAGGAGGAGACAGCATTGTAACATTTTCTAAAGAAGTGGAATCCGAATCCAGTTGTTGCTTTCCAAACCATTTCTTCTTTGATTTATTTGATTTCTAAAAACAATAGAACCAAAAGTATTAGAGAAAGAACCACTAGAGATTTTCTAAAACCACCGACGATTCAAAATCAAAAACCATATCCTTCTAAATACCTGGTCTGTCTTCTCCTTGGGATCAGGGCTAAGAGCTTTCTTTACACTAGAAAACCATTTTCCTTTCCTCCCCATCTTCTGATCATTCCCCAAAACAACCTTTTTCAGAATCAAACCAAAAGATCAAGTTGGAAACATAAATTGTGCATCTTATGCATTACCAGATCACACATGTTTTAAACGGAGAAAAGTAAAGTTACAAGTGTGATTAATAACAAAAAACCTTTGCCATAAGCAGAGATGAAAAACTACGCTGGCAAGGCTAATGATGGTAAAAAAAGGAAGAAATTTTAGAATATCATGTATACAATGCATACAACTTTACTTTTTCATGACAAAAGAAAATAGCAGGATTGTTGACTTAATCCAGTTTCTCTCTGTCCCACAATATTTGTCAAGTCAGCCATGAAACTAGCACAATTAAGCAACTATTTTACTATTACCAAGTATCCAAACTAAAATAGATAGAAAAAAGAAAAAAAGAGCTGTTTTTCCCACATTTTCTCATCAACAAAAGAGAGAAATAAATTTAAGAAAGAATATATTTTTAAGACCACCGACAAACATCCAATTCAGAAATTTTGTCTACTTTTTCAACAATTTCTCCGAGACCGAGATCCAAAACTTTTAAGCCCATCTACAAAAACTAAGTTTCAAGCAAAGTACCAGTGGGCAGATTTCTTTGTTGAAATCACAGATGGGTTTCTATCTTCTTCTTTTCTTCTTCTTCTTCTTCAGAGTAGAAAACAAAAGGGATTGTCAAGGAGAAGAAAATGAAAAGCTTTATTTGACAAGAAAGATCTTTTCTTTCTCTGGTTTGATTCAATGATGAAGAAAGAGTGTAAAGGAGAGGAAATAGGAAGTGAAGAAGACACAGCTGGGAATGGTATAGCAGCAGCTAAGTGTGGCCCCACTACTCTCACTCTGAATTGGTAAAATGGGACCCACTTCATTGATGTATCGCTCCGTTTCTTTCGGTGCAACGATGATAATTTTGATACATTTCTTTCATTCTTAAAAGCTTTCCAGTTTTTCAGGGAACAAAATTCTACTGTCTGTAAACACTAAAGTACAGTAGTAACTAACACTTGAGATCTAACCCAACATGTGTAAGCATTACCAAGTCTTTGAAAACAGCTCCCTCTTACTCAACAGAACCAACTTGTATTATATTTTTCCTTTTTTTTTTTTTTAATCTTTTGAGGCTATTACCACTCTCACTATTAATACACAACAACCATCTTTTTAAAATGACTAATATGCTATTTAACCATTAAAAAAACTAAACTTGTAATCCCTTCTATTTAAATTAAAAGTCAAAGTTATTAAACTTGATTGAGGTTGGTTGAACTAGTTAAGAGATTGTTTGGAATTTTAAGTCACACAAGTTAACAGGATCATTTTAAAAAAATTAAAAAATTAATATTTGAAATTTTAATATTTAACATAAAAAAATTAAGAAACAATTCATATAAATATAAACTATATATATTATAAATAATAGAGTTTAAAAAATTATTTCAAAATTTTTTTTATCTTATATCATAAAAATATTATCTTTACTTTTTAAGTTAAAATATTTACACTAATAAATTTTTTTCCCATATTAAAAAAATATAAATTTTTTTATTAACATAATATATATATACACACACTTTTTATCTTTTGTAATAATTTTTTTTTTACCATTAAAATAAAACTATTATTTTAGATGCCTTGTTTTGGGAAGCACCCACTTAGAAAAAAAAATGTAAGGTTAAGTGTTCGTGCATTAATGTTTTGGCTTAGCGTGCAAAAATATTACTTTGTTTAGGAGCCCCACCAAAAAAAAAATGTTCCTGTTATAGATAAATATGTTAGTGCATTTGTAAATTATTTATTTTATATTTGGAAACAATCACCCAAGAGAATTTGTTCCACCTTTCAATAAATAGGTATTTGAAAATTAATTTTTTGTTTATTAAAAAAAAGATGGGTCTTGTCAGGTTGCAGCGGGTCCTAGAGTTGACCCGGTTGGTAGCCCAGGTCTTCCTAAATCAATTGCAACCCTCGTTTTCTTCTTTTTTCGAGCCTGGTAACTATGATTTAAAGGGGAAAATGAGTATTAAGCTTAGATATATAACCTGATCTAAGAGTTTTTATATTTGTCCATCTTCAAGATATTTTTTGATATGTGATAAAAAAATAGATATTTTTTTAGTGAAATGCTAGTCAATGAACTAAGCTCTAACCTTTTAATACAAAATAAATTAGCTAATAATTATATTAAAAATACAAAGTGTTGAGTGATAATTCACTTATTGTTTGATTTCTACATTCTTCCATGTTACCATTATTAAGGATTCTTTTTTTAGTTATATGTTTACTCTACATAAACCAAGCTAATATGGTAGTGTTTGATATTGTGGTAGAAATTGTTTTTCAAAGTGTTTTTTACTTGAAAATATTTTTTTATTTTTTTAAAATTTATTTTTGACATAAGCACATTAAAAAAATTAAAAAAAACACCAAAAAAATTAATTTGAAGCAAATTGTTTTTGAAAAGTACAGCTGGGTTACACAAACAAACGATGCCTTATTTGATTAGCATAAAGCAGCTCAAAAATTTGCTAACTATAGTTATAAAAAAATTTACTGAATTGCTAAACCAAAGAAAAAATAAAAATCAAGTCATCTAATCGCATCAAATCATTCATAAAAGAGAAAGTATTAGGCTTATTAGAGAATAAATATTTAAGAGATTTTTTTTACAATTATAAATTCCAAATAATTAGTTAATCTACACTGATATTTTGACAAATAGAAATGAGGTTTAATCATTGATGATGGATGTGTCCCCCAACAATTATTAGTCTGAACTAATCTTAACACATTTCTCTCATCAAGCCAGTCGGTCAAGTTGACTTAAACAGGTGATGAGGGATATGTTCATGATCTTAAGATGCTCGAACTGAGAATACATGACCTCATCTCTTCATGGGACTTGCTTGAATATACCTCACCTTTTTTTGGTGGATTGATTATGTGTTTTCCTAGATAGAATTTATATCTATGAGTTTAGCTACGAAGATAAAATATACATGTATTAAATATAATCACTTGTCTTTAGTACATTTAAATCATTCAATCACAATTATACCCACTTAATAATGATTGTCATGTTGAGCTCGTTTAAACTCAATTAGTAATCTATGTGACAATTGTTTTTCTCTCGAATAGAACACCTCCACCCATTAGGATTTATAAATCCAAATGATTCTTATTTGCGTAGGGGTTGTAGTCATTTTCCTTTTTTTTTCCTTTATCACCTAGCAAATAGGTGTGGTTCATGGATATAAATTTACGCCTATGAACCACAAGGGAAGGAAAACATTTTTCTTTTGCATTTTGGTATTTTGACCTTCATTTTCTTCATTATTTCCTATAAACAATTATAAACACACAAACACTACATAACCTTTAACAAAACTTTTCCTACATTTATGTTAACTTAAGTATCAAAAGGGTCATTTATACCATATAAAAGACTTGTTTTACAGGAATTCATGAACTACCAGCCCAGCCCATCATCAACAACTCTTCGAGCCCAATATTTCCTAAAGTTTGCTCTAGACTTCGTTAATGGCAGAGTCGGTGGGAATATCAATCAAAGGTCATTTCATTCTCTTTTACTTTTTGCTAACTCTTTATCTTTTTTCATTACAAATAATCTAAGAACTTTAAGACATAGAAGGGAAAAATGCTCCTTATTACAAGCATTTGATTAACGTCTCTGAATCTATAACAACTTACCCAATAAGTGTGAATTCTTACTAAGGCTCTCTTGGCCATGAAAGAGCAACTTAGGGTATTGTCTTCTCCCTAATAGGTAGCATAGCCTTTAGGTCCACCACTGGCACCACTAAATACATGTAGACATCTTCATTTTCTAGGAAAGATAGCTTAAAATGATATGTAAGAAAGCAAATAAGAGTGTCATCACTTTTAGAATCCATCTCAAAGTCTTTCTTACCATCAAGAAGAGCATATAAGATCTAATACTCCAAAACACAATTTTTGTAAGTCCAAAAAATAATCATTAAGCACTTATAGCCGTTAACATCACCATTACTTCTCATTAGAATCTTTCTTATGCAATTTTATACAAAAATAAAATCCCTAAAGAGGGTTAAAAGTCACAATCATGTGAGCCTATAAAAAATATTACAACCCCTTCAAGGTGATAAGTTCTTCATTGTCTAAACTAGAGTGGATATTCGTCTCTCCAAGGACTTCATTATCACAAAAATGAATTTGGACAACCATAATGAGCTCGCAAACCTAAGAGAACACATACAAAATATACATCATAGCTTAAAGCTTATCATATAAGATCAAGGTTATCAAAATCGCTTTTTTGACACGACTCGGAACATACAATATAAACTCGAATCGTAAACTCGAAACGTAAAATTGTAAAATCACAAATAAAATATTTTAACTAAAAATAGTAAAATAACAAGTAAAATATTTTAAATAAAATTGTAAAATCGAAAGTAAAATATTTTAACTAAATTGCAAGATCCAGTCAAGTAGTAAATAATAATATAACACAATTAAAATAAAAGTGAAATAAACAATAGAAATGTCCAAACACCTTAAAATACATAATTCAAATAAAAATTTATATATGTCCATAGAATTTCATTATAGGTATATAACTATAAAATAAAAATAAATATATTATCATCAATATTAAATTAAATAATATAAAAACAAAACAAACATTATGTATCAATGAATAATAATAAATAAATAATTAGGCAAGATATATAATCCAAGATTAAGGCGGACATTGTCGATAATAAGCAGCCTTAAAGAGAAACAAGCTGGAAGCAACTAACTGACGCTCTTTCTTCCCATGCATCAAGGATTTTTGAGATATAATTTGAGAATAACGATTTAGTATATGATTTCCCCCATGTTGACTACAGTTGTGGTCTTGGTAAATGGAGACCTTTTTTTTTTAAATATGAATTATGTTCTGTAATGTGGTGTCAGGTGTGCAAGGCTAGTGTCCACAAGTAGTAAACATTATCTGTCAGGTGGGGGAGTGGCTGACTAGGAAGTGGAAACTTGTAAGAAAAGAGATTGCTGAGTCAGCACATCAATTGAACAATTCTTTTAAATTTCACGTGAAATCGTGATATCGGTATGTGTTTACCGTTTTTTACGAATTCGTACGATTTTATGCGAGTTTGACCGGGTTTGACCGATTTTACTGGTTTTCAAGTTTTAACCCCGATTTTACACGTTTTATATGTTTTGACTCGTAAAATTGTATGATTTTACGAGTCAAAACGCATTTTTGACAACCATGTACAGGATAATGATGCCATATGCAAGATCCTTGTTCGCCATATTTATCTGATTTGCTTGAGCATAGTATCACAACTTAGAGTTGGCTTCTATACTTGATTTATATTATCTTTGTGGAAAGCTTATTGCTCATTTTAGCACAAATATTCAAGTTAAAAAAAAGCTTAATTAAGCCATTTTACTATCATAAAATAAAATATTGAAAGCATTATAATATATTTAAAAAAGATTTAATAAAGAGATGTTAAGGTTAGAGGGCCTTATATAACTAGTCTTTACTAAGGCCTTGACAAATGGGGCAAAAGACCTAACTTTATAGAGAGAGTTGCATGCTCTCCCTAATAGGAAGACCCTCTTGAAGGTGAAACAGATCATGAAAAAACATATTCGGGTAGGAAAAAAATGATAAAATTGTCTCCATGATATCATCTTTATATGTTGTTCTCTATGAATTATTTGAATAGGGTACTCTGCAACCTAGGTGAGAGAACATATGTGCTCGAGGTGTACCACAGTCTCTATGGTATTCATCGTGGAATAACTTTGTAATGTCTTCATAAAATATGTCTCCATATGATTGCCTCCAATACTTTCAACAAGAAATGCCTTTATAAAAATGTCTTTATAAAAAATCTTTATGTCTCCATTCGATTCCCTATCCCTAGGTAAAACATAGGGTTACCTCGACACAATCTTACCCGAGTACACAAAATTCTCCATTTGAGTAGAAGGATCACAAATGAAAAGTCTTCATATCTCCATGAAAATGTATCTTTATAAGTAATCTCCTCGAAGATCCCCTAATGAATCACCATGTATAGTCTCTATGAAATAGTCCCTATATGATGATCTCTATGGTGAATCACCAAGTACAATATCAAGAAAATAACCTTTATACAATAGTCTCCATAAATATTTTACATGTCATTTTCTCTATAGAATATTCACAATGGAATTTTCTCCATAAGATGTTCCACCATGGTTGAGAGCTTTTCCTTTATGCCTTTGTATAATATGTCTCGATTTGTATCTTTATTCAGGTATAGAAACGACCTAATCCAAACTCAAAGCATTATCAACTCCTACATACAAGGAACAACTTTGTCCAAGTTTAAAGACTTTCTTTATCTCATATACAAAATTGTTTCTTCGTGACTAATATCTATGATAATCTCTATAAAAAATCTTCATGGGATATCATCATACCGAGTCTCCATGAGGATCTCTATGATAAATATCCATGAAAGTCTTCATGAAAAACTTCAATATGACTTGCCAAAGATGATCTCCATAAAATATAATAATAAAGAAGTATTTTCTCCATATGACTCTAATCAAGAGAGAGCACCTTCACCCAGGTACAACATGCTCTCCATTCTTCATTTAGGCTAGGGTAATATCTAACCTGCATATGATGGTCTCCAAAACAATCATGAAGGGACAACCTAGTCTGAATAAAATGAAGAAGACACCTTCATCCAGGCTAAGGTTATACTAATCCTGAACGAAATAAAAAGTTAATGGGCCACCTTAATCGAGTATACAGACACCCATTTTTCCCAAGTATAAAGACAACATTTTTCTATAGATGTGTGGTTACACCATGTCCAAGTTCAATATCACAATAAAATTTTAGAAACATCACAGTAGAGCCTTAGCCATTTCAGAAGGCATGTTGGCTAATCAAACAAGATGACCAGTTAGTCAAAACTTGATGACTCACATCTAAAAGGTAGGGTCTGCTCAAATCACATGTACAATAAAATCATCTTATCTCAAACTAAGTAAACCTTACTTTAAAAAATGAGACAACTGAAGAATGATGTGTTCTTCTAGGATAATAATGCTTGAACTACTCCTAATTTATTTCTTAAACCAAGTCAGCTAGATTGACTTAAATAGGTGATGAGAGATGTCTCATGTAACACCCCACCCCACTAGCAAGATTGTACGTTTTGGCCCACGGGCCTCACGGATAAGCATGCTTCATATAAGACCCTCCCTCAAGTCCTCACCCGTTGATGTGGGATATTACATCTCCCCTAAGCTAAAGATGCCTAATATGGGTATACTTGACTTTAGCTCTCCACGAGATTTAATCGAACGAACATCACCTCTTTTTGAAGGACCAACCTTGTGTCTTTCTTCTTGGCGAACCGGCCATGTAGTCTTCTATATAGGGCTTAAACCCTTGAATCCAATTATAAAGATGAAATGGACATGCGTTAAATACAACCATTTGCCTCTGGCGCATCTACATCATTTTGTTACAACTACATCCACTAAATGGTGGTTATCTCACCTTATACTCATTTAAACTTGGTTAGCAATCCACACAATTAGATTTTTCTTTCCATAAACAAAACATTGCTATCGATTAGGATCTACAAATCCAAATTATTGTTATTTTTCTAGGGGTCATAGTATTTTTCCTCTCTTTCTTTTCTTTATCACCCTGAAAGTTGGTATTGTTCATAGGTCTATGAACCACGATGGAAGGAAAACATTTTCTTAACATTTTAGTATTCTAACATTCATATTCTTTGCTATTTGTTGCAAATAGCTATAAACACACAAACATAATACATAGCTTTTAAGACAATATTTCTCTTATATTCATGCTAAATAAAGTAATTGGACTATCAGCCATAGCTCATTATCATTCAAGCCCACTAACCTGCCATGAAAATACCAAAAATTTTTGTAAAGTTTACACCAGACTTTGTTAATCAAATTCTGAGAAATTGTTATCAACAATCATAATAAAATGGTTGTGATAGACCACAGAAAATAATTACAAAATATTCAGAACTTCAAATTTCAATTTTATTTTTTTTATTCCTTTCAAGGAAAAACAACTTAAATGGGTCATTCTAAGAAAGTCTATAATTTCTAAAAAAAATTGTCCTTTTCCTTTCCTTTTTTTTTCTTGGTATCTTTCTTAAACTTTGTTTTTTTAATAATAAATATATTCTCTGACTATTTCACAGACAAAAATTAAAGTTTTATTCAATTGAATTGTATATCTACATTTTAAACTACAACATTCCTGTTTTTTGTTCCTGTTGTAAATACATACATATACATATCTCAATATCTCAAGGACAAGGACACTTTAAATACGAGACGTTGATTTCACTAAAATTTCATATTCTGATAAACTCAAAAAATACCTTGTATTAAATAAATAATATGCATAGGTGATCCATATTTATTTTATTTATTTATTGCTTTTTTGAAGAATAATAAATAGCACTGCGACTTGAGCGCGATTCTACTATGTATCTCCATCCAAATTCCAACTTTCTCAGCCTTCTTTGTGTCTCTCAGCAATCACCCGAAAATGACATAAATCTGTGTGCGCTCTCACTAGCCGTTGCCACCTGTGACTACAACGTTAATTTGTGCTGGTTTTTTTGTTTTTTTCTCCTCTGTTTTCTCTTCATTTTTGGTTGCTTGATTATGAAAGAAGGCCTGGTTTTCTATGATTGAGTCGTATAAACCCTAAAGGTGGGGGTGGGGCAGGGGAAAACTCAAATAAACCAATTTCGAAGGCATAATCAAATCCTGATGAGTAGCCTTCATGCCTTGTTGATTCAACAACTCATCCAATAATTGTAGCTGGTGTGGAGCATTTTGATGCTAATCTTGACCTGGTGTAGGGCCATGGCTGTTAGCAACCTAACAGCTATGCTTCCTCCTCCAATGGGCTTTACAGTGATGAGATAAGAAATGCAAACCAAGTAAAGTAAAGTAATGTGTTTGGTTATCTATCCATTTCTAGTTATTTGATTAAGAAAATAAAGAGAAGGAAACAACTAGAATCGGAAAGAGATAATTAGCAGGAGCAATTATTGGTAATCTAATCGTGCAAAACAAACAAAATTCGGAGGAAATGCAGCTCAGCTTTCATGTCCATCTTGGAGCTTGCTTCTGAAATTACTCGGGACAGCTTCGTTGGTGATGGTGCAGGGTTTTTCTTTCTTTTTCTTTTTTAAAAAAAAATCATTAATTTTCCAGAGGCTTGTACATGCCACCCTAATTGGCTGAAATTGCAGCCCAAAATTCCAGCCTGGACAGCTTTAGTTTTCAGCCCAACACCCGATATTGACCTTGTTTGTCCAACTTCTATCGACGGCCACTTTTCTAACCATCAAGACTAGTTGTCGTTCCTTCCTCTCATACCCACTAGCCACTGCCACAAGCCTAGCGCTGCCGCCGACGCAGCACCCATCGTTCCCCTTAATAGTCTCTTGCTGTAACAATCCCTAATCGCTATCATAGCACGACCCAGCAGCCCCCCAAAGCACCATCGCCCAACCACTTTGTTCCAATCACAAATCCAACCCAGCCACTTAGCCATCGACCCGATCTCCTCATGCCATAACCCTCTCAACAGTAACTTGAACCACCCAGCAATAAATCGATCTCCTCCTCTTAAACCCATAAAAACCCAAAGAAATCACATCATAGCGGTCTTTTTTTGGGATTCCCCCTCAAATACGAACAACTTGGCAAATGAATTCAAATATCACATCTCCATTAAATCTCCTTCCTGAGAAAAGATGTATTTATATGCCAATGTTTTTCAAGATTTCTTGATTTCCTTCGTTTAATCTAACTATTTAGTTATGCTGTTTGGAATATCTGTAGAATTTAATTGAATTGAGAAGCTTAACTATTTTATTTTTAATTTGAAATTACATGGTATATCTTCAAAGTGAATAAATATTACAAGAATGACTTGTACATCATGCTGGCAAACTAAAATTAAAAAATAAAACATCAATTATGACTGAGGAGATGCAACCTAGAACTAATTGGGTATAAATTGAATGGACTGCCACTTTTATTTATTTATTTTTTGTTTTTTTAATATTGCTGCCCCTACCAGCTGCATTTTCGAGCAAACAAGAGCAGTAGCCACCGCTGAGATTTTAATGCCAAGAGAGGTCAAACATAAATTAAAAATGTTCCCTTTCAATAATGAGGAATATTCTTGGCTGTGATAAGTGCAACTGTCTCGGATTATGTTGCCAAGATGTTTCCCCTGGAATTAGAAATATGATCACATCGATCGAATGGCATAACTTCATGGCATGCACGTGCAGGCAAGCAAGCTACAGCATCATCTTGTTCTTCCATTCAAAGACAGTTTTAAACATCATCAATGACAAGAGCCTCCTTTTCTCATAATTTCCGAAGAAAGGTTTTAGGATGCAGTGTTCAAAGAGAGAACTGCAGCAGAAAAAACAGGAGGAAATTGTTGAGCTCTTGCTTCAGCAAGAGCCTCTCTTGAATACATACTACCGTTCAAGGATATGTAGGATGAAATAGGTAGAGCTGGATGGAGGACCCAAGCGCTTTACAAAAAAAAGATAAACAAAAGAGAGGCAGAAGGAATGTCAAAGAGACGACAAAGGCACCGTCCTGGAGCGAGTTCTAATTTATTTTTATTTTTATTTTTTTAAAATTTAAAATATTTTTTGTTTCAAATTAATTTTTTTTAGTGTTTTTAAATCATTTTAATCTGATGTTAAAAATAAATTTTAAAAAAAAAAAAATATATTATTTATTTTTTGTTTGAGAAAATATTTTAAAAAATAATCGTTACTATACTTTCGAATAAAAGTTATAGGTTTTTTAAAGAAAATAAATATTGATATTTTAAAATTATTTTTTTATTTGAAATTACTATTGCAAATTAAAGTGCCTTTCATCTTATTTGTTTTTGTTTATTTTTTATGATTTGAATTCTATTTATGATTCAAAATAATATCCTTTAAAAATTTCAACCAAATAAATTGATTTAACCATTGATATTGAATTGAATTTCAATAGTTCTAAATAATTAGATAAAGTTTAAGATGTAAATCATAATTTTTAAAAGAATAGAGGCAATGTAAAGAAAAAATGGCTAAACTATAAAATGTTTAAGGTAATTTTTTTAAGAAATAATATTAATATTAAATTATTTTTTATGGTCAAAAATTTTATTTTATAATAAAAAGATTCAAATAAAATAAAAATAAAGTTAGGTTGATTTTGTTTATTTTCGATGTTTTAGTATAAAACAATTCTTAGTGTTAGTTTACAATGCGGAAAAAACAATAAATTTGTCCTAAAAGAATTAAATAATTTAAATATAAAATAAATTAAAATTTTTAATATTTTTTGTTGAGTTAAAATGATAATCCTTCGTCATTAAATGACTAAAATAGATATAGGGTAGAATTTTCAAATCAAGAAAGGATATGTGTGTTGAATGACTTTTCAAATAATATTTTATTAGGAATAAAAAACCAGGATAAACAAGAAAAAGCTCAGCCATATATAAGCACACGTAGAACGGCCTCGTTTAATATGGTTGTATAACACAAGGTTGTAAATTCCGTTTCGGTAGATGTTTTGTTTTTTCAATTGGAATGAAATGTTTCAGTTTTGAAGTATTTCGGTATACCGTTTCGGGGTTGTACTGTTCATATATATATATATATATATATATATATATATATATATATATATATATATTCAACAAACATAATTCAAATTCAAGATAAATTAATTATAAATTATGCAATACAAACACAATGCCAAACAAATATAATTTTAAAATTTAAAATATTTCTAAATAGTCAAGATTAAATTCATCTTTAACTTAAAGTAATTCAACTTAAAATAAAATATCAAAATATTATGAAAGTAAAATATTTTAATACAAATATTTTAAATATAAAGTTAGGTCAATGTTATCAAGACTAATGTAATCTAAAACATCCCTTATTTTGCTCAAATTCCTATAATGTATAAACATAAAAAAAACAACATGAATATTAACCATATATATTAGTGATAAATCTAATTTTAAAAAATTAATATCATTGTTAATGAAAATAGTAATGATAATTTTCAATATTATTATTAATATCATTGTTATTGAAAATATTAATGAAAAATAGCTTTTTATAATTGGGTGGTTTAATTAATTAAATTGAACAAGGTTCAATTTGATTCAATGGCTTTTCAAGAGCAGAACGGAACATGTGGAATGAAACCGGAACGTTCCGGATAGAATTTAGCCGAAAAATCCGGAATGGACCAAGATTTAAAATGAGATGAAATTTGTTCAGTTTTGTTCCGTTTTTTGAATTGGTATGGAATGTTTCAGCTATTCCGAACGAAACGGAACGGAATTGACAACCTTGATATAACATGTTCAGGGAGGTCATTTCAAGTGAAAAGGCTCCAATATCCTAATAACAAAAAAAAGTTAAACTAGAAGGTAAAATTATTATGGTAATTAATAGGCATATTTTACTAGTACTATAATAGTGTAATTGTTTTTTTATTCTTCCTAAAAAAATCAATAAATTTGTTTTTGGAGAGGTAATTTAGTTTTTTTACATGGTTTATTGATCATTATGAATTTTATTTGGCAGCTCAATCTTTAGCCTTTTTCCACCTCAATATAATTACTAAATTACTATTTAAAAGCAAAAGTTAATAAATTTTTGTCCAAGGTCATTTTATTCTTTTCCTTATGGCTATCACAATAAAATTACAAAAAATATCATTAAAAGCAAAAATTAATAAAAAGGAAATTGGAAGACATTTGCATCGCACATGTCAGTGCATAAAACACTCTGTCACCTTTAAGTTTGGAAGATTAATCTAGGTTTAGGGGATTCGTCCGAGTTTATTTATTTTTTTTAAGCGAATTGTATTTTAGTTTTATCCCTCAATATTTATTTATTTTTTCAATTTCATCATCGTTTAATTTTTTATCTATTAGATTTGGTTCTCATTTTTTTTATTGTTATTTGTTTTGTTTTAGATAATTTTTAGAATTAAGGTTTTTTTTACAATTTCAACTTCCTTCAATTTTATTCCCATGTGATTTGATCTCATTAAATTCCTTTTGGTTTGAAAATTTTTTATTTTTTGATTTCATCCCCCAACACTAAATTGGTTGAAAATTGAGCTTCATGGTTAAATCTGGATCTAGTATTCCATGCGTTACAGGTATGGAAGATTAATCTAAGTTTAAAAGGTTCGTTTGAGTTTGCTTGTTTTTATTTTTATTTTTTAAAACTAATGTTTTTTAGTTTCATCCTTCATCATTTATTTGTTTCTCAATTTCATCCTCCTTCATATATTTGTTTTTCAAATTTGATCCTCATTCTTTTAATTGCTATTTTTTTATATGATTTTTAGAATTGAAGTTTTTTTTTCTAATTTTATCTTCCTTTAATTTTTTTCTCCTATGTGATTTGATCCTCATTCTTTTTATTGTAGTTCTTGTTTGTTTAACAACTTTTTTTAATTTAAATAATTTTTAGCTTTTATCTTTCAATATTAAATTGATTGGGAATCGAGTTTTTTTTATTGAACTCGGATCTAAAATTCCACGGGATACAGGTTTGGAAGATTAATTCATGTTTAGGGATTCACCCTGATGTTTGGTTTTTTCTCTTTTCTTTTTCGAGTTAGTGTTTTTTTAGTTTCATCATTCAGATTTATTTGTTTCTTAGATATCATCTCCATTCTTTAATAGACCCTAGGTAAATTATCAATCAAGGCCCAACTAGGAGGAGGATGAGTTTTTTGATCGGGTTAAGTCATTATGGTAGTGTTCATTACTCGGATTGTCAATTTCACGAGTTAATACATGTCAAAACAAAGAGTTTCCATCTTTTCATTTCACTCTTTGGATTTTTTTGCGATTTAATCCTTTGATATTTTGTTGTTTCGCATTTGAGCTAGGGTTAGGCATAGGTTAAAATAGCGGCGATATTAATCTTTTTTAACTAGATCGCTATTTGGATAGGGAGATTAATTTGCTCTTGGCTTGTTAAGTCAGACTAGCCACGCCAACTTTTTATTTATTTATTAATGTATATGGTGATCGATTAATTTGATTTAATACATTGGTTAGGGTTTTAATTCTCATTTCAAATACTTTATCACATGCATAAAAAAAAATGATACTTGCATTTTTTGAAATACACAAAGCATGGGCCCAAAGCCAGGTAAAGCATCCTAAAATATAGGGGTGAGCAAATTAATTGAAAAACGGATTTAACCGAGAAAACCAAAAAAAAATTAACTAAAAAAACCGAACCGATAAAAAAACCGATTGAACCAGTTAAAATATTTAGGAAAATATCCGGTTCGGTTCGGTTTCCGGTTTTGGTGTGCTTGAACCGGCCAACCCGAACCGAACCGAACTGAACCGGTTCGGTTTAGGAATGAAAAAAATAAAATTAAACCAAGCGGTCCCAGCCGCGTGCCGCATCCTCTCATTACTTTCCCTTTCAACAACTAGGGCATACCATTTCAAATTCAATTTTCTGCTTTCCTTTCACGCAGCCGCCCCCTCCTCTCCGACCCGATTTCCAGTTTTGGACCTTAGAACATTGCCTCTCCTTTCAAAAATCCATCACCCGTGATAAAAAAATCTGGTCTTCCTATCTCTAATCATGTCCCTGAACTGTCTGATAGCGTCAACATAGCCGCTACATATATGTCTGCAAGCTCCTTCAGTGATACTTCAATGCTCCAAGAATCTCAACAAAATCTTTTACTTGAATGAAAACTTGACTGTCTTGTTCATGACGTGTTTCATCGCTGCTCTACTGTTGCTATTGACAGTGTTGGCATTCCAAGAATTACTTTAAATAGGAATAGATGTTTCGCTTGTTGTGTCCGAGAAAATATGGAATACTATAAGCCCCATGAGAAAGTAACTTCTGATTTGGAGTCTTTTATTGTTCCAGGTCTTTCTGATATGATTGAATTGACCACATCTCAACTACTAGTCTTTGGAAGACAATCAAATGGTGAAGATCAACAGACCGAAGATGCAAACTGGAACCGGACCTCAAAAACCGGACCCAAACTGAACCGGAACCGGTTGGTTTGGACCGGTTCCGGTTCGGTTTGGGTCCTTTTTTTTTTAACGGTTTGGTTGTTTTTTAAAGATAAAAACCGAACCGAAAATGATCATCCCTACTAAAATATATAATATTAGTGGTTGTGTTTTTAAACCAATAAGTTCAATTGACTCTAGTAAAAATCATAGTTATAAAATCATGTTAAAATAACATTTGTTTTGAAATTATCCTTTATTTAAGATTGGAATGGAAAAACAATTTTAAAAAGTCAAATCATAACTTATTCAGTTTTTACCATATTACAAGTTAATCTATCATATTAATTGAGTTTGATCAGTTAATACGTAACGTAATTTAACATGAAACTTAATCTGTACAAGGTACCGGATCGGTCAATTACTTTGCCTGGTGGCTGGTGAGCTATCCCATGTTTAATATGAATGATAAAGACATTGATTCATGTTTGGTAAGTAAAGTTGCCTGAAAGAACCTAACAATTGACTGACATGCTGTTAACAGTTTCAAGCTACCTGCTGCCATTCCATACCACCTCCTTTTATTTTACTAAAGGTGATATATATATATATATATATTCTGGATTGAGATTCAAGTGAATCTAAATACTTGAAATTAAATTATTTTTATGAACGCAGGGGAAAACCCACTCACCGACGACTGGAATTTGTCTAAATAAAAACAGAATTGACCACTTCATTTTTTTTTATATTGGGATTAAAGAAGGCACAAGTGGTTTTGATGTAGAGGTCAATTGGTTACGGTGTCTCCATCGTGGATGTGACCATTTCTTTCAATCCAAATACATAGCTCTCGAAGTTATTATGCTCTAATTAATCTCTGGTGTCAGGAAATTGATTGTGCAGTAGGAAGTCAAGTTATAGATTACCCACTCCTTGAGATAAATCACTCCCTCAATTTTTCTTTTTAAGGGAGGGAATCCAGACATGGACACTCATTCTAAGATTTACTTCTTCAGAAATCTAGTTTTTGTTGCTGAATAACGTTGATTCTGTGTAATCCAAAGGTCATTGATTTATGCTATAAACAGACTAGATAAAGGAGGAAGAGGGAGGATTTATACATGTAAAGAATTGTAATCTGCTCATCATAGGATCAATATCTTTGAATCTCTCTACACGTTTTTGTCTTCTTGATTTTCCTGATAACTTGGTGATTTTGAAGTAGGAAGATTAAGACGCCAAAGCATGATTTTTGAGCAGTCCTCTGGTGGGATTCCCTTTAACTTTGTCTCGTCTTCAAGAGCTACTTGTTTGACGAATTTGATTGAGTTCTGTAAGAAAAAGAAAAAAAACAAAAATGAATGGGAGGACAAAGCAAAAAAGGCCCAAAGTCTTGACATCTTGGGACGTTTTCTTTATCCTTTAAATATCAAATTGATTTCCAGGTTTGTTATGCACTAATCCTACAAGTTATTTCAAGGAATTCGCAAAAAAACCTGTACAGGATTCATTGAAGATTTATATTCTAGCTACTACGACAAGTTCGTTTGCAACATGAAGGTTAGTTACTTTTAATGTGTTTGAAGGGACCTACCTAGTCATGATTTCAGAGGTTGGTTTAAGTTAGATAGGCACAAGTACCTGTGATGTTTGCTGGACTGATGAAGGGCGACCCCATCTCTCAGGATCCCAGAGGATTGAGCTGTTGAATCCAAAACTTGAAATATGAATTGGAGGCCTTTTATCCGTTTCGTTGTTCATTTTCCTTAGATGCCATCCGATAACCTGCGAGGAATCACATACAGGTCCTTCAATTATCACTTTCTTCTCGTTTGCTGAAAGCAATGCCATTGGCCATGTTCCAAACACCCTGCATATTATCCATCGAAAGGAAGTTCTGTCGATAATCAATGAGCAATTATTATGAATCTGTTGGTGCTATTAGAAGAATTCTGGCACTTGAATATCTGGCACAGCTATTGATTCCATTCCATCATTCATCTTTTTTTAAGCTTTTGCAGAGCGATTAGTTAACGTAGACCTCATTTTTCTACAAATGAAAGCTACATAACTACGAATATAAAGCACAAGCTGCCCCCCTTTGCTTGATAGACAAATGACTTAGCCTAACCACCCATTGAAAGAGTCAAAAATCAAATAAAAATGTGGGACTCTTTAGAACGGTATTGTTTAATTTCCCCTGCCCAATCATACATTTTCTGGTAGAAAAATCTGTTTATAAACTTTAAAATATATAGATTTGGTACACCTAAGCAATCACGCTTCAAGTCTCCCATTGGAATTTGTTTAACAAGTTCTAAAATTTCCACCCACCAGCCAGGCATTTCTTGTTTTATTTTTATCTCTATTTCATGTTCTTTCTTGAATTTCTTAGTGACCCCTACCTAAAGCATAGCATTGACAATTTTAAAGCTCAACTTGCGAAGCACCAAAGAAGTAGGAGGTAAGAAAAATTAACATACTCAATTTGTCTAATCTCGTCAAAGAAGCCTAGATCGTAAACATTGGAAAGCCCGGCAAAATGAACAATCCCACTCAGCCTGTGTTTTTCAATGTGCCTTAATGCAACATTCCTTTGATGATCCAACTCTGCTTCGGGATCTGTAAAATTCTCCTTGAACACCAAATGCCTATACATAATACCTGTTTTCCTAAGGACCTCCGATACTTCATCTGAATCTGATTGCCCTTCCACAACAATCCACAATAATGGTGGAGGAACCAGCCTGATCGTATTAGCTAACCTCCTCAAAAAAACCCCTTGATACGGATCTTTAGTGCTTGTTGGCGAAACGATTATTGCCAGTCGTCTTGGCGCTAACTTGGATTCTGTTTCTTCTTTTTCCAAGAATGTTGCATGTTCAGATTCCTTAGAGCTTGGTGGAGCTGGTACTGCAGTTTCAGCTATCAAACTTCTGTTGACATTACTAGCATGTGGTGTACCTGCTGCCTGCTGGTGCAACATTTCAACAGGTTGCGGCAAGGATTGCGATTTATTTGATGCAGCAACATGACTAGTAAAAATTGAAGCCTTGCCTGCTGGAGCGAAACCTGTAAAAAACCCCATAACAAAACACAAACCAAAATGAACTATAGCTTTCTTCCATAACTGAACTCTCCTCTTTGATCTTTCCACAGAGCCCATCAAGCTAAACCCCTCAAAAACGTGATCAAAATCCAAGCTGTTGGCTCAGATACTGACCATTGAGTTTTGGGGAAAAAGAAAGGGATTCTTCGAGAGAGATTGAGAGGTGTGGAAGACAACAATTAATATACAAGGAGTCGTTTTATAGCGAAGTTGTGTGTTTTTTTGTGGAGGTTGAAGCTAACTGGTCGATGACAGGTACTGGCGAACTCCAAAGCCACATTATGATGATTTGGAACCCTTTTTTTTTTTTTTAATTTGACGAGGCTTTGCTTCGTTTAGTTGTCACTTGAAGTGAAAGAAATCATGGAAAAATATGTTTATTGGGAAGGACTTGAGTTGCTATCTGCACCAGATAGTTGGTGGGATGCTACCCATCAGCAAAATATATTTAGAAAAAAAAAAAAACTTGTTTTATATTAACTTGTTGTTAAGATTAATTATAGAGGGTGTGAGTTGTGTCTGTTTAAAGATAATTTTATTACATATACCAACCTCTTGTTAGAATTTTGGAAAAAGACCTAGCTGGTGACACATGATCATATAAAAAATCTATTACACAACATGATTGAATTACGTGCATTTTGATCTTTTTTTTTTCTTTTTTTTTTATGATTGTGTGATTAGGTCCAAAACCGACCAACAAAACTCTCCTTTTATGACCCTTTAATTTGACCTTGCTGTCTTAATATGTTGATCCGTATGGAATTGTGGTAATAGTTGTTTTTTAATGTGTTTTTTATTCAAAAATGTATTAAAATAATATTTTTTTAATTTTTTTAAAATTATTTTTTATATTAGCACATTAAAATAATCCAAAAATATAAAAAAAAATTAATTTTAAACAAAAATAAATTTCAAAATTTGTTCAACCCTCATTTGGAACGCAATACTAAATACATCATGGTTCCTCTAGGATTTAACATGCTGAAATTGACCAGTGGTTTCAAAAGGCTTGAAGTTGAATTTACTGAGTGAAGTTGTTTTTATATTGTTACTGTATACATTAATTAATTATATGTGTTATTGATTTTGTTAATATATATATATATATATATATATATATATATATATATAACTTATTAATAAAAACTTGTTTATCTTTTATATTTATACTTTATTAATGAATATAGAATAAAAATAAAGTTCACGAGACAAAAATGCTATGTAAATAAAATTATAAAGTTATTATAATTATAAGATTCATATTGCATCAAAATATTGTTCATAAATGTTCCTAGTAAGACTTGACATTAATTATAGCTGTTGAAACTAATATATATTATGTTATTTTCTTGATAAAAAGAAACAGCTTATAAATTGAGAAATGGGGGATACTCGGAACAAATATATTGGTGCTATTCAGAAGACATGTACACTAAATTGACCTACATGAGAATTCCATGTGAAGGCATTACATGTATCTATGGAAATGCTCATAGGATGGTTATATAAGTGATCTTTAAACTTGAAATCACTAAGTTATCTTATATAAGGAGTGTTATATTTTGATCTTGCTACACGTTGTTCTAATCAAGGGTAACAAATAGGCAAATATTGAGTATAACATAAACTATATGAAGATATATTTAAGTAATTAAAAGAGGATTCATCATCCTTGATCAATTAGAAAAAAAATGTTTTATATGTTCTCAAATGATATTGATTGTAAATCCTTGCAGAAGGTGTAATGAAACTTGAAAAAAATTTCAAATCTTATTCAAGGTGTTGAGAATATACATCATTTGATGAAGTAGACATACTCATTATTATAATGTCTAAATCAAAACATTATTGATGAAGGGATAATAATTATATCGAGAAACTGAAAACTAAATAGTTAAGTTAAACTCATATGACTTTTCTAATATTTGAGAAATTATAACAGGTTGCTAGACATTATATTTGATCTTCAAATGTAAATCTATCAATTGTTGAATTGATAATAAATTAATTTATTTTGTTTAATTAATCCTATTTTATTTAAGATTGTGATTTATATTTGGATCAACTTATTAAAGAATCTAATGGGTTACACACATAAAAATTATTTGTCATAAATCAAAATAGGATGATTAATCAAGTGTAGCTTGATTGTAAATAAGTTTTAAAAATTGATGACTAGAGTGTAATTTATACATGGAATTACAATTCTAGACCTAAAAAAATCAAGTACGGAATTGATTGAATAAATTTTTAAAATTAGCTTAAAATAATGTGTTTATTATTTAAGAGGTAAATTGATATTTTGTTATTTATATGGTTTTTAGGTATTCCTATAAATAAAATATTATGTCTTTTATTTCCTGTGTGGGGTTTGATGTGAAGTAAAATACAACACAGAAACACCTAAAACACAAAATAAAAGAGTTAGTACTATAAGGTATAGCAATCCCTCTTCCAAGCTTGGCATATTAACCCGAGTTGACCCATGTCGATATGAGATATCATTACCTCAATATTGAAAAAATAAATATGGAGTCTTCAAATTTTGTTTTATGTCAAATCAAGTTTTGATGTATTGTCTAGCTCCTTTTAAATCGAGTATTTTTATCTATACTTATTTCTCAACTTTACAAGTTAATTTTTAGTTTGCATTAGAATATGTTTTTACACTTATTTACACATAATCTTCAAACTATTTTATCAAATGTTTACATTAGATTTTGTGTTGATGGTTAAGAGAAAAAAAAAATGTTCCTTCGAAAAACAGGCTAGCAATGTCATGACATTAATTTTTTCGCGTTGCAAACCACTCATCTATTGATATTTGCTTTTACTCCATCTTCTAAAATAAAAAGGGTATAGACGGATTTTTATCTTCATGAAGTTGCAAATAAGGACATAAAAATATTTGATTTATTTAAACAAATAGTCCCCAAATTTATATATATGAATAATTTATTATATTTATAATTTTTTTATATGTATCTGGGAAAATTTGTTTATTTTTGCCTAACTTGCTATAATTAACTTTTTTTTGTTAAATGTAAAATATAAATTTATTTTCCCAACCTATATACTTAACGAAAATTGATTATTGATTATGAAGAGAAATTACGTGGACCTCAAATGAAGATCCGTGATCGACAGAGATGAGTGTAAAAAAGATTGAGAAATAATTTTAATATAAATGAGAAGGGAGATAAGAAGTAGGAACGCTCCACACACGAATAATCTTTGAATGGCCAGGGTAGGGCCCATTAGGTTTTCTGATTTTCAAGCTAAACAGACGAAGCTAAGAGTGTAGTTCAAGCATGGTTCACGTCAGACAACTGGAACGAAAAAAGTCCATTCCTTCGGATCTCGTAGAAAGATGGGAATGTATGGAAGTCCTAGATGACTCTAAATATTCAATTAAATAATAAAAGAAAAACTACATGCTCGTTTGGGTAGAGATAACTTGAGACCAAAATGGTAATCCGTCCTCAAACCTTGGAGAATCAAAACAGCTGAAACAGAGAGACATGTAGACTAGCCTAACAAAACACACTTCACTTTCCACCTTTCTTTACTGCAGACTTTGTGACCTTGGCACCAGATGCATCTTTCTTCTCAACACTCTTGATGACACCAACAGCCACGGTCTGGCGCATGTCCCTCACAGCAAAACGACCAAGAGGAGGATAGGTAGAACAGGTCTCAACAACCATAGGCTTGGTGGGAATCATCTTCACAAACCCAGCATCACCATTCTTCAAGAACTTTGACAGCAATGTGTGAGGTGTGACAATCAAGGACAGGAGCATACCCGTTTCCAATCTGGCCTGGGTGGTTCATGATGATGACCTGAGAGGTGAAGTTAGCAGCCTCCTTGGCAGGATCATCCTTAGAGTTAGAAGCAACAAAACCACGCTTGAGATCCTTTACAGCAACATTTTTAACATTGAAACCAACATTGTCACCTGGAAGGGCCTCCTGGAGAGCTTCATGGTGCATCTCAACAGATTTAACTTCAGTGGTCAGTCCAGAGGGGCCAAAGGTCACAACCATTCCAGGCTTCAGGATACCAGTCTCAACTCGTCCAACAGGTACAGGTCCAATACCTCCAATCTTGTAGACATCCTGAAGTGGAAGACGGAGGGGCTTGTCTGATGGTCTCTTGGGCTCATTGATCTGGTCAAGAGATTCAAGGAGGGTAGGGCCCTTGTACCAGTCAAGGTTGGAAGACCTCTCAATCATGTTATCACCCTCAAAACCCAAAAAAAGGGACAAAGGGGATCTTCTCAGGGCTGTAACCAACCTTCTTCAAGTAAGAGGAAACTTCCTTCACAATTTCTTCGTACCTGGCCTTGGAGTACTTGGGGGTGGTAGCATCCATCTATAAACAACAGCCAACAAAAGCAATGCAAGCACCGGTCAGGAGTTGAAAATTTTAAACAACTGAAGTTCAAGTATACATGAAGCATCAAAGAAAAAGCTGAACAAATTAATAGAAAATGTTTTTACCTTGTTGCAACAGCAAATCATCTGCTTGACACCAAGGGTAAAAGCAAGTAGGGCATGCTCACGGGTCTGGCCATCCTTGGAGATACCAGTTCAAAACCACCAGTGGTGGAATCAATAATGAGGACAGCACAGTCAGCCTGTGAGGTACCAGTGATCAGTGATCATATTCTTAATAAAGTCACGATGACAGGAGCATCAATAACAGTGCAGTAGTACTTGGTGGTCTCAACTTCCAGAGAGCAATATCAATGGTGATACCGCGCTCACGCTCAGCCTTAAGCTTGTCCAAAACCCAGGCAACTTAAATGACCTTTTGTTCATCCCAGCAGCTTCCTCCTCAAACCTCTCAATGACACGTTTGTCAATACCTCCAAGCTTGAAGGTCAAATGACCAGTGGTGGTTGACTTGCCAGAGTCAAGATGGCCGATGACCGCAATGTTAATGTGTGTCTTCTCCTTACCCATGATAAAATTTGGAAGAGAAGCTGAAATTGATAAAAAAAAAAAAAAAAAAAAAACAAAGGCTTACTAAATACATATGAACATATTGAATGGAAGCAATAACATACAAAAGAAACATTACCAAGAATGTAATTTAAACAGTCTAATTCTTAAAATGCAACAAATCATAATTCAACAATAGCAAAACAAATACCACATTCAAACAATTACCTTGACATAAGGCAACACAACAAGTCAACACTACAGGTGCAATAAGAGAACCAAACTAGCATAAAAAGTATTCACAAATAATCACAGCTTACAAACATAACTAAAAAATGATAACCCTTGAAAAAAAAAAGTAAATTCAAGTTCAACAAATATAACGATACCGTTTTTAGTGTGACTGCTGGGATTCGAGCCCAGGTCTTCACGCCACATAAGCATGGAATTTACCATTAAATTACAGCCACTGAATAAGTCAAGAAAACCACTTTCCCATTAGATGCAGGCACTTTAGATCAGGTCATAAAGAACCAAATGATATCAAGGTTCAGTTTGTTTCTGCCTTGTTTCCGATGGAAAAGGATACAAACATAAACTACATGATAAAAAAATAATCAAATCAAGATCCTTAAATGAAAAGAGCAACGACAACTGATTGGTGATGAGACAAAACATTAAACGATATAAACATAACACAGGAACAAAAGAAAACGAATTCACAGTCAGAATTCAATCAAAACAAACAGTTTTTCCATCAATTAAAAATGACAAAAACTGAATCATCAGATCTGAAATGTGACACGACCACAAGTAAACATCAGTTGAAGCAAAGCATAAGAACCAAAACTTATAATACATCAAATCAAAGGTTTCTATCAATCAAAAAAGGAATCACATCAGACAAGTAAGCATAACAGAATACTAAATGTAGAGAAAGAGAGAGTAGGGATCAAACCTTAAAGAAAGGGAATTGAAAAACGAAGGAGCTCTCTCGCAGCTACAGGGAGCAATGTTGAGAGCAAGCGAAAGAGGGGGAGTTTTGAGGCTTTTGCTGCGTTATATACTGACACTAAGTGTGGTTGATTTTATTTTTTTATGGATCAATATATAAAAAGTATAATTATTTTTTATTTTTGTGAGGTGTAATTTGTAATTTAAAAAACTTAATTATATTTTTAAACTAAACAAATGTTAAGAGTTTGTTTATAAGTTGTTTTTCTTTAAATTTTAAATTTTTATTTTATTAAAAATAATTTATGTTTTATTGATATCTAAAATAATTTTTAAAAAATAAAAAATATTATTTTAATATATTTTTAAATAAAAAAATATTTTAAACTATAATTATTATTACAAACTCGAACAAGGTCTAAATTATGGATTCTTCATTACCGTTGGATTGTTTTCAATCGAATGGTCCAAAATAACCACGTATCCGCCGGTATATGCATTACCTTAGTGTTGTTCGTGCATATCACGATTTTAGGGAACATCGGATTTGATTTTTTTTATTCGCACGTAAGATTCCTGTTTTGTCCTACACGATAGTAATAATAACAACAATAATCTTGTAATTGCAGCCCTGATTCATGCAGCATTGATGGCCCGAGCGCTAAACCTTAGCTTCATCTCCTTTTTATCAAAGCAGAGGTAGACATGTACAGAGGTTGCCTTTTGATTTTCTAGAAGTAGAAGAAAAGGCAGTAGCCTGTGGGTATCAAATCTAATTTCTTTTATGTTGCTTTCTGTAATAGTTCTATGCTATGCTAGGCTAGGATATAGAGAAAAACATCAAATAAATTAGTTCTTTTTTTCCTCTCTCTCTTGTCTCAACTACTTCCATCTTCTTTCTATCCTATGCAACGCTGTGAAATCCTATGCAGATGCAGAACCCTAAAAATTCAAGACACGATCTGTCAGAAGCAGCCAACAGACTCTGCTCAATGATCAATTTCTATCCAACCACGTGATCTCAGCCAGAACTGCATCTTTGCTTGTGTAAAAAATAAAACTAATCTTAATTTTAAAAAATAAAACTCAACTAATCATGTCTGAATTTATTTTTTAAAAAAAAATCATCGATTTAAATTTTATAAATTTCAAAATCATTAAAGATTTACATAATCATTAACTTTAAGATCTGTGAAATTAATCGAGATATAAGCAAGCTAACCCGAACACTAACATTAATAAAAAAAAAATAAAAAAAAAAATAAGACCACACCGCCAAGCCAAATCCAATTTCTTTAGTTGGGTGTTATGTATGCTGCATGCTATCAATGTTACACATGATAAACAAATTTTGAAAAAACATTGTCAAACTTTGCATCATTTAGGATAAACAAGACAACAATTTCCTAAACAGCGGCACTAAAACCTTCAATATACAACATGTTGTGACCCGCGCAAGCCATGGATCAGGCTCTAGATTGCTGGAGGCAATGAAACCATAGATTCATTGATGTGCAGTATACTGCATAAAAGATGGCCAAGCAAAAATCAAAGAGGTCTATTGTATGAGCAGTGAAGTTCCCTTTTCGCAATGCCTGCATCACTCAGCCTCCTCGTCAAGCCCATAGTCCTCGCCAAAGTATCTATCAACTAGAGCATTTGCCAAATTTCTCAGGTCTTCATTCTCGTGAAACTGAAATCTTTCCATGGCATCAATACCATCCTCTTGCTCAACAAGCTTCGGGCCCTCGCCATTTGGCATCCCCCTCAAGACCTGCATTGACAATGTATAGATGAATGATGATCAAAAAGGTTTGGGTGGGTCATCAAGTGATAATATGTTGAATAAAAAAACCCACGTTAGACTATAAAAAAAAAATTAAATTGAATTTGTTGCTCGCATGTAGTTTTATGGACAAGAAAGGAAATCTCACGAGTCACCAAACCAATCCTAGGTTCATATCTTAGCAATGGGAAAAATAGCTTAATTTTTTTCAGTAACTAGAAGCAAACCATAAAGCAAGAAACAACGCAATCTTTCTTGATGTAAAGTCACATACAAATAGATACATTTACAAGGAACTGTTTCCTTACCAGCTCCATAAATTGAAGACCTAGCCTTGCAGCCTCAGTGTCGGCAGATCTAACCAAGTCAATAAAACCAGGAAGGCATCCTCTACCAACAAGGGAAACCAGGTGCTCTGAGATTAAATTTGGCTTTCCATCACCTTCTGTTGGGGCAACACAGAGATTACCCAAAACATATGCTACTTCCTTTCTTATATCAAAAGGTGCAGTTGAAAGTAAACGCAGTAATAAAGGCGCAGCCTCGCTAGAATATATCAACTGCTTGTGCTCAATCGAACCAGCTGCAATGTTAGATAATACCCAAGCAGCTTCCTAGAACAACGGTAAAAAATTCCAGTAAGAACAAGTTATAAAGGTTAATGTCAAAGTGATTAAGACATGCTAACTCACCTTCTTCAAGACTCGGTGCTCACTCTTCAAACATTTTACAAGGACCTCAATGACATTATCTGAGTTTCAGGGAAGTTCATATTTTAGAAATGGAAGATTAAACTTTCCCAATTTAAGCAAGAGAGGTATTCTACTGACCTGTGATTTCACACCCAGGAAGAAGAACAGCAACTATTGTGTGTGAATCACCGGCTATTACATTACCTAAACTTCGTAAGACCTGGATAGGAAATTACTTGTCAAATTATTCAAAGACAAGGAAATATTAAATTTATATACATCCCAAATCCATTTGGCAAAGCATCACATAACTTGATTAAGACATGGTTGCTTTAGCCAGCTAATTATTTCATTAATATCTTTTGAAATTATTGAAATAGCAAGAAAATGCAAATTTGTAAAGTTTCCAAATCAACTGTCTGGTTTAAGTATACAAATGCTAATTTCCATATTGTAAACAACAAAATAGTAAAACAACAGTGTTAAGTTAGGTTTAGTTTTAAAGAGCTCATTTTTTTTTCTTTTTCTTCTAGTCTTTTGAAAGAATTCATTTTCCTTTTGAACTACAAGAATAAATTAAAGTTCACACCATCATTTTTTTATATATATAAAAAAAAAAAAGATCAAACTGAAGAACTCACTGGACTGGGTTTTTCAAGACAAAAGCATTACCAGCAAATGGCTTAAAATTTAGAACCCCATAAAAAAAATATTTCACATATTTTCTACACATTATAATGTGCCACTACATGACATTATATTCAAAGTGACAAAATAAAGATTTATGACAACAACATTGATCAACAAAAGCTATGTAAAATCTCATATTGAATGTACCGGAATAAGCAATTGCAAGCTATTTGATGATGCTAATCTTTGTACAAGCAGCTGAAGGGCATCACTTTTAACCAGCATACTGGTAGCTACATTCGAAAGGGCTGAGAGATACACAACCACCCATGCTACTTCAGTTGCCAATTCCTCATCCCTGAATTCAACAAGTAAATACAACTTTAAACTTGGGTATAAATTTTCTAAAAAACTGAATAAAATTATTTCAAGAAATGAGAATTATTCCCCAGATCAAAGAGAAGAGAGATGAGAGATGAGAGATGGTAATATTGTCCCATACAAGATATAAGGATGGAGCTATAAGACAACAACTTGCAAGGGAATTCTACCCAATAAAAGAAGGAAAAAAAAAAAACTAGCAGAACCTTAGAAACAGATTGCCATTTTTTAGTAACTTAACTATAACTGATTGCAGCTAGAACACTACCATCACGATTCTTGCGTTCTAAAGTATAGTCTAATAAGCTAACCAACAAAAAGCAAAACTGATTGTTAGGTACCTTTTACATGGGATTCTTCAACGGAGTACAAATTTAAACTCGTAAGAGAAAAGGAAAGGAAAATGATATGAAGCAAATCTAAAATAAACAAGCAATTGCAGATATTGGAACAAGAGTGTGGCATACATGATGTAGAAACTTTTCTAGGCCAACCATGGGTATATGCCATGAAGCAAAAGTGAAATTTGCATGAGCTGCTTGTTGATGAACAGCACCTTGTGTACCAAAAACTGAGCTTTGAATGATTAACGGGATAGAAGAATAGAAGATAATCATTGAGAGCCATTTTTCAAATGGCTTAAGAACCAAATCACAAATTCTTATCAAGTGACTAATTTCAACTAATTGCCATTTTTTCAAATGGCTTAAGATCGACTATCACCTAAAATGTGTTTTCCTCATAAGGAATTATTTTAAATGGTTCCTGGTCATGAGGGTAAATCTCTATATAGATTTAACATGCATTAGAAGAGGGAATAATGATGAAAAAAACAGAAAGATAGTAAAATAATGATCAGACTGTAAACATGGACAGCCACCTTGGTCACCACAAGGCTTAAAGAAAAGGGCACAACAGAAAATTCAGAAAAGGCAGTCCAAAAGTTTTCTAATGACAATGATTGATTGACACCACTTACGCTTTTCTTAAGTGCCGAAGAATTGCATCTAGAACCCCATCAACTCTAATGAGTTCTGTGGCAGCTTTATGATCTGGTCCCTGCATTCAAACACACTGAAGCTATGCTGTAAATGAAATTTAGCACACAAGCATAATGATGTGGATACGAACATATCAGACAATGAACTTATTATGTTTATTACCAAGTCAACAGGTGCTTTAATCACAAGAGTGGAATAGGTACAATAGGCGCCTATCACCCTAATAGTGGAAGGGATACCTTAATCACAAGAGTGGCTCAGGACCTATTCCTTCAATTGAAGAGATCAGGAATGCAATTGATCGAGGCAGAGAAATTTAAAGCTTGTTTAGGAAAGCCTAGAACTCAACAACTGATGAAGCAGAAGTTGTCACAGAATTGTGGTGCCATGCTATACGCAAACTCAACACCAGGTTTGTAGGTAAACAAAGAATTTTAAGTATCTTTGAAAAAACCAATATGATACTAGAATAAATGAATGACGGCATAAGAGTGGGGCTGTAGGTATTGTATTTGCTGAAAACTAATTGATAACTTTGTACTACTAACAGATATTTGAAAACAACATGATAACCTATTAAAACATACATGAACATTTAGCATCACACTGGGGTTTCTACAAACTGCACCAATGAATTCTCTGGCATCACATCTAAGAAAATATTGCATGATGCACCAACTATTGAAGGCATCTCACCACATAAAACACTAAATCCTAGCAACATTCTGGCTTGGAACTTATTTTCCATTTAAAAATGAGATCCCAGCATATAGCCTCTCAAAGTTGGTTCGAACTTATTTTCCAATAAAAAAGAGATCCCTGCATGCAGCCTCTCAAAGTAGGTTACTTGGGAAGGAGCCTCTGAGTTGTTGACAAAAGAACTAACATCTCTAGGGGATGACGTTCTCTTTGGGACATGTTTCTAATTTTTCAATAGCATCATAAGCCAAAAGTGACAAACACATGCACAAGTTATTCATAGTGATAACGTTCAAAACCTTGATTAGGTTTGACAATGCCCAAGCAGCTGTTCTCACAGTTGAACCCTTGTTTGGCAGCATCATTCTTGCAAGAGGTGGTAAGGCACCTTGACATAGCAAAACACTTCTCAACTCTTCTCCTTCACCAGCAACATTTCCCAATGCCCATGCGCACTGTTCAGCCACAGGTAAGGAACTCTTTTCTACACAGAAATGCAACTATAAATGCCAAACCAAAAGTAGCATATCGATCCACTAAAGTTTCAAACAAAAAACAAGGAAAAGAAAAACTAAACATATGCCCATGAATTACTAGGCTACAGATTTCAGAATTAATAAGTTTTGGGAAATGAATGTTTCAATTCTCTGAGTTAAAGTGGCATTTTATTATAACTCAGAGTTACCTCATATTGTTGTCCCAGTATGGGCTCAAATCACCACAACCAACATACATGTATCATAAAGTATCAAGGCAAGGAAGCAAAAAAACATTATTGACACTGAAAAGGATGCACCAGCTGTCACAAACCTCCAAGATGTGCAATAAGCAGTGGTAAAGCAGGCAATAATGCTTTTGTTTCTTCTGGTTTTCCTGCTGCAATATTTGTAAGGCACCATGCTGCCTCAAGTAACTGCAGATAAGACAAGAATCAGTGTTTGAATTTACATTACTCCTCATAAGAAGCTGTACGTTTTAAATTTTGTTCCTAGACAAGGTAGGTGGATAAGAATCAATGTCTTTCTCTGACAGGCACTGAGCATTCATTCAACATGCATTGCAATTTAAGAAAGAAAAAAAGAAACAACTAGTAGACTATTAGAACCTAATATAGATAGAAATCCCACCCACACCCCACACAGACACCTTTTAACTAAGGAGAACGATTCTTTTTCATAATTTAATAAAGCTGAACAGTTTCATGTATCAAATAAGTGATCTGGAAAAAGAAAAAAAAAAAACACCATCATTGGACCTGTTCATCTGGAGAGCCAAACGAGAGACACTGCACAAGCAAGGGGATTGCTCCAGCTTTAATAGCAGCTTCAACAGGAGGGAATTCAGATTTTGACAGCAAACGTCTCATCTCCCGGAGGGCACCAACTAGCTTCTGCATTGCACCTTTTCCCCTGAAGGTTCAAGCATAGAAATATAAAACAAATTCCAAAAGGACTTAGAGATTCGATGACACAACATGTTTATGAAAAGGAGAGGTATGGGCTGAAAACAGAAGAAGAAAACAGAGCTTGGATTCATGTCTCTCAATGCCAGAACAGTTAGGAAGCTATACGTATATATTCATTAGCAATAACACTAAGCAAATGTTCTTCAAACATTTTCCTGATCCTTATGATACATTTCCATATGAAAATTCAGTTCCCAGTAGCAACAGTTTATGGCATCGAGCTTCCCAAAGTTTAATCAAACATGGTTATCATTCATCACTGATCAGTATATCTCAAAGTTTTATAGTTCATACTTCCATACCCAATCTCTCATATCCTCTTAAAATGGAAAGCTAGCTTCTACTTTATTTTGAGCAACCATGAATTATATACAGGCATGAAACTTAAAATGGAAAGCTAGCTTCTACTCAAGAAAACGTGGCTGATGATTAGCATGCCATTGATAACAAGAGTATGAAAATAGGTATAGGTTTTGGGAGGGTGTAAGCTGCGAAAAATCTATCAAAGATTACCCCCACGAATCCACGAACACATGCAGGGCATTTGTTTTCATTTCACTAACATTCCCCTAAAATCCCCAATTTTTTATACTCATCTTAACCAACAGAGTTATGATACAGGAACACAACAAGAATGAGCATCTGCATACCAAAAAATAAAAAAAGAGGTTCTTCTCTAACTGAAAACAAAGAATGTATAAAGTTTAACATACTGAAAAGAAACAGCAGACTTCAACTCTTCAACTGCCGACGAAGTTTGAGCCTCCAAAATTGATTGCTCTTCATCAATTATCATGTCATTTTCAATACATATGTCACTATCATCACAACTAGGACCCACTCTACAAAGACGCTTCGCACGCACCAACGATTCTCTCCTTTCCTTCCCCACCGCCACCGCATTTTGCCTCCTCCTATGCGCCGCAACATTACCAACTACCCACAGCAAAATTAAATACGCATCCAGCAATATATGTATTTATATATAAATCCTTGTGCTGAATCAAATTAACAAGTCTGTTCGGTAGAAGTGATTCTACAAAAGTTTAATTTTTTTTCTCGGCAACCAAAACAGAACAGTAGAACGATTTTCTTAAATAAAAAAACTAGTTAGGAGGGAAGAAAAGAAGAGAGAGAGACAGAGAGACAAACCTGAAGACTTGATAGGGTCTCTTCGGTGAGGATTCAATCCATCTTCAGCCATTTTTTTGTATTGCTTTTTTCAGTGAGGTTTTTGAATTTGAAGAAAAAGAGAGAAGAGCGCAAACAAAAACCCTTTACAAATTGCAGGGATTTTCTAAACTTCACGCGCCTTCGATTGATTTCTATTTATTTCTTAGCAAATTGCAAAATGGCTCCTCCCTTAATTTAACGCGTAGCACCCGTAAAAGTTTGATATGTTTCTCGAGCCCCTCCTTTTACCTTCTCCTTCTTTTTTTCAATTTATTTGAGAAACCTTGGATGGATTTTTCTCTTTTATAAAAAATTCTATGAACTCTACCTTGTACTTTGGTTCTGTTATAGTTTTTTTTTAACTCACTTATCCGTGTTCGGATTAAAATTTATGTGTTCGTATATTCATTTTTTAACGAAATTAAATATAAACCTGAACCAAGAATTGATATATTATTTAATAAAAAAATCAATATATAAAATATTAAAACAATTCACATGTTGTTTAAAATTCTTAAAAAATGAAGATTCTGATTTAAATGTATTAAAACTAAACATACAACGCATATCATGGTGTTAAATATCTTGCTAGTTATTAAACTTGATTTATTTATTGTGAGAGATGATGTGTGCTCTGTTGGTATGACTTTAGCCATTTTAGGAGACTAAAAAGTCGATTTCAATTCTTGTTAATTAAAAAACTTATTTTTAATTATTTTTTTTCACTTGAAAATACTTAAAGAACACCCAGTAAATCTACTTATAACCTCAAACCAACTTTTAATCACTCAGAAAACTAAAAAAATCACCCCAATTCAAAGAACAATTCCTAGCCCCAATCTTTGGTTTCTAGCAATATAAAGAACAGAACAATTCAATAAAACTCCTCTCCTCAAATGGGAAAGATTTTTTTTTGTTGCTAGAATATAATCAGCGAAACATTTTTTCTTTTTTATCTTATTTTTTTGTTGCCAGAGTAAAACAAGAACAAAATAAAGTTTTGTATCAAAACTTAAAATACTAAAACTAAGAGGTGCATAAGAGAAGTGAATAGAGAATACGTTGACAAAAGACAAAAGTGAAGTTTTTTTACAAGAATTCCAAAAAAAAACCATGTTATTTTGTTTTGGTTTTCAGCTCGGTTTCTTCCCTTTTAACTGTATGTTTATACCACTAATGTGAATTAGCCTCGAATAAAGTTGGGAAATATAATCAAAACCTTTAATTGTTAATAATATACGATAAATTGAAAAAAGCTCAATGCAAACACTTCATTAAAACGCCTTTCTGTTTTCATTTCTTTTGTAATCGTAAAATATAAAACCATTCTATCAACACCAAGCACTTTCTTTACAGCTTACCTCATCATGTTAGCATCTTTGTTCTAGGACGTCCCAGATAGAGCGAAGCAATTCACCAATCTAATTTGGGACATTTTGATAGTTTTTATCGGACTCAGCGGCTTGACCTGGGAGGAAGGTTCACATCACACAATCATGAAATAAAAGGGTAACATTAACCAGACCATTTAACCAAATAAAATAAAAAAAAACCCTTCGAGAGAGGTTGGGTTTTTTTCTCCACTCAGATTTTGATCCAAAGATAATGTGAAAACTACTATAATATTGTCCAAACGATCCAGATGTTCAGTACGCATATAAGAGGAGGAAAACTACTATCATGTAATAAAACTACTATAGAAACATCACAAAACAGTAAACTTCTAAAAATCAAGTATAAAATATTTATGCTTTCTGTGGTTTTCCTTTCAGCACAGCCGAGCTCTAGTATGACAAAGACGCTCATCCTTGCCAGTATAAAGCAATCTAAACTGAGCACCAGCTCTTCCAGTTGGCGGCTTCCCTTGTGAGCTCCTGGATAGAACGATTCGAAGAAGAATTCCAGTTGCTCAATCGTGTCATTCATACAAGGAATGGCACCCCTGAATGCATCTTTGGAGCTGTCAACCAGCAAAATGGAACAAGAAAAGCATTTTCAATGAAGGGCATAGAAATCAGATATTGCCATAAGAGGTGAATAAGTAGATAGTTGATTTTCTTTTGTGCAGTTACATGCAAGACAAACACACACAGCACCTCAGAAGCACACTTCTAGCATTGATTTGGTACTCATGGTAGCTTGGCACAGATATGCACTCTTCACAGCACCACATGAACTCAATTATAAGTGAAAGGTTTAGTAATCATCATAGTACACCACACACGCACGCATTTTTAATGTTCCTGTCCTTTATCACACATTCAGGTTTACATCCTTGTTTCAACTATCCGATAAGCATGCTACTTCTTAATGATTCAACCCTGTGAAGTCCTCATTTATTCTTCCTGTCTTGTTATCCAACATTAAGCTTGACACTCTTGTTTCAATAACCTATGATCATGCTAGTTAATCATTCAAACATTGAATTCATTTTAACAGTTCCTATCTTGTAATCTCATATTTGGCCTGACAGCCATGTCACTACCCCATGAACTGCTGCTACTTTAATTATTTGACACCAAGATTTCCCAGCATATCCAATTCAATGAACATGGTAGACCTTTTCCTAATCAACGTGAAGATGTATTTTTTATACATATATTTAGTTGAAATTCTATCAAATGTGGCAGGCCATGTAAGTCTTTTTGCAAAGAAAACTATGTTCTCCCAATTTGAGATAAGTGGAATGAGTTCCGAAATATTAGCTTATAGATATTCCGTCTTGCTCAAATTTAATCCTTTATTGATTTAACCTTTGAGTATTATTTCTTCAGAACAGCTTCCGACTATCGAGAGATTAAAAAGCAGGTGCTAGCATTCTAATATAATAAATCCAGATTTGCTCAACTCAACAATCTCAACTATCACTCAAAATATACAACGATGGCTTCGTGCCCTGCTTAGATACAGTCTGGAACTACATTTTCAAGGGCACTTCAACATTACAAATACTTACAAAAAGGGCTACATTTGACACTGGAGAAACTTAATGTCATCTGAGGTCACAAGAAAAGCTTACAGTTGAAGCGGGGGGGTGGGGGGGCAAGACATCAGCAAAGGAAGAAAGGGAGATAAAGAATCCTTCAGTGAAAACTATAGAAAGGTTAAAGTCATATAAATTTTTCTAGCATTTTCTTCTTCTAAGAGAAGAGAATAGATTTTCCTATTGCATGGCTTCCAAATCCCAAGCTTCTCATTGAGTGATCAAGCATATGGGACTATCCTAGGAGAACTTATCCCTTATACTGAAAAGAATAAAAGTGTTAAGGGATAAATGTATTAGAATGGAAGGGCTTCTGGAAAGGGATTAACTAATGAATCAATTAAGCCAACAAGTAGAAATAGTTCAATTTACACTCGTGAAGGTTAGAAGTGTCATCAACAATGTCAGTTTTTCAAGACAGATAATCAAGGGATTACATCTTCTAGCATCACACAAAATAGCGGTCGGATGTGGAATTTACACTCGTGAAAAATTGCCACATAAATGCTAACAAGTTCAATTCTCAATAGTTAGAAGTGTCATCAACAACACAGCGCAGCTAGGTGGATGTACCATACTGCAGGGAAAAGTCTCTCACACAGTCAGACAGTATTTTACTCTCTAGAGTTTCTCTAGCGCTGTGTGTTGTTCCTATAGAGAAACTCTCAACAGCTGTTTCTTTCTTTCTTTCACGCCAAGTTAATAAATCTTCTCGTGGTACAATGGTTCACTGTAAAACAGTGAAATTGAGATAGCAGCAAAAATATAAAGCTGCTGTTTCTAACCTAATAAAAAATCTCAATCTCAATCAAATTCACAAAAGTCAGTGATCTGAACTAAACATTAGCAATAAGCACGCATGGCACTAAAAGGAAAAAAATCAAAATTTAAACAACCAGCAGAAAGCCAAATTAATAAAGATCAGATTTCACTTACCCAGAAAAATATATTCAAAACTAGCCAAATCAATCAGCTTTGGCATCCATATTCTTTCTAGCAGCTCTTGCATTTTCATACTCAAACTTCAAAACATTCCTAATATGGGAAGTATCCTTCACATAAAACATCCTTCCAAACATACTCTCCTCAATCATCGGAAAATACTCAGAAATCACATTAGTCACGACCCAATACCACCCGGCCCCAAGAAAAAACCCTAAAACAGCCCCAGCAAAAACCTGGGGAAACGTATGATACCCTAAATAAACCCTAGAATACATGGTCAACACAGCTAATGACCACGGAAAAAAATTCACAGCCCAATTATTCTTAATCTCCGACAACCCAATTCCATCAAGGGTCAACAAAGTGAAATAAACAGCGAAAAAGAACATGTACTGCGCATGGCTAGAAGGCCAGCCAAGAGAATCACACATGTCAAGAAGAGCACATGTTTCAGGTCGCGCTTGTTTGACGAATGTTTTAATGATTCCGTTGATGAATTGAGAAATAAGAAGACCAAGAGCGAAAAACATGCCATGGAGTTCGCGACGGAATATGAAGTGAGTGAGGAAACCGCCTAGACTTATGAAGACAGGGATCAGTGATACCCATGCTAAGATATGGCCTACTTGGTCTCCTTTTTGGTAGCGAACGAGAGTGAGGGTCACGGCTTTTAGTGGCGTATTAGACATTTTTGGGAGTTAAAAGAGAGATCTAGATTTGTTTTTTTGGGGAAAGTACGGAGGGAAGGGCAATGAGAGTTTTTAAGAGGAAGGATAAATCAACGGAGGAACCACGAAACACACTTTGGATGGGAACAGTGTAGCTGCACTCCTTATATACTGTTTTGTTTTTCCTTCTAATTATTTTTTTGTATTTTTAAATTATTTTAATAGCTAATGTTAAAAATAAATTTAAAAAATAAAAAAAATATTATTTTAATTTATTTTTAAATAAAAAAATCATATGAAAAACAACCACTACCATAATAATAAATAAGCTCATAAAAAAAACATCTAAATCCAAAAATTATATAACGTTGAAGAGAATAATGCATTTGTTTTCCTCTTTTTTAGAAATTAGATAAAAAAAACCTAAAAATAGTGGGGTGTTTATTGTTGAGCCGGCATTGTTCATATACTCACAAAATACTATGGATGACATTATGTATTTTTTAATAATTCATTTTGGTCCTTAAATTTTTATTTTGTGTGATTTGATCATAATTAAAGGCCAATTGTATTGAATTCTTAGTCAAATGTGAAATTGAAAGAAAGAGAATTCAAATAAAAAAGAAGTCAAACATGGATAACGTGCTAGAGATTGCATGAAAAATACGTTTAGGTCTTCAATCTTTAAAAGTAACACGATGTATACAATTTAAGTCCCCTTAAATCACTACAACATTATCTAGTTTTACCGACGGACTCATTCCGTCAGTGAAAGCAATGCAATCCGTCGGTGAAAATAATACCGATGGCCTCACCGACGGATGTGTTCCGTCGGTATAACAGTCGTCGGTAAATTCATTTCCGTCGCTAATTCTGTCGCAAATAAAAAAACCACCCACTGACGGTAATACAGATGGATACGTGCGCGCCAAAAAAAAGTTTCCCGTGGGAACATTATCGACGGAATAAATCCGTCGGTAATTACCCTTGAAATTACCGACGGCATCACCGACGGACAATCCGTCGATAATTATGGCATGGCTTGTAATTTTGTTGCAACTCTCTGTGTAATACCGACGGATATTATCCATCGGTGATGCCGTCAGTAATTTCAAGGGTAATTACCGATGGATAATATCCGTCGGGGATGCTGTCGGTAAAAATGGCATGGATGGTAATTGTTTGGCAACTCTCTGTTAAATACCGACGGATACTATCCGTCGGTATAGCCATCGGTTGATATTTAAAATATATAAAAAAAATAATTTATTAATTGTAAAAAACCTTAATAAACAAATAAAAATGCATTAAACATTAAAAATGTAAAAGTAATAATATTCATTACAAATTTAATGTGTTTAAAAAACAAAATTAAACTAGAATAGGGGCGGAGCTGGAGGAGGAGGCGGAGGAGGAGGAGGCTGGTTGTTCCCGGGATCATACGGCCAAAAAGAAGCTGCACAAGTATCGTCACCCATCTTTGATCTCATCTCCATGACTATTTGACGGAGCTCATCATAATTCATCAAGAGTTGTTGATATTGTTGTTTCAACGCAATGAACTCCTCAGACTGGGTGTTCGATACTGATGGAGAGCTTCCAACAGTTGAGACACTACGAGTCGAACGCAAGTTTTCAGCCGTAGTGTTTGAGAGCCCGTAGACCCTATTTTTATCAGGTCCACCAAACGATCCTGCCTCCATCCACAAATCTGGATCGAAATCTGGATGGGTCGACGGATTGTCCCCATATCTCTCCCTCAACCGGCTATTATAGGTCTCCTGAAAATTCCATCGGTAAAAAAATCATCAAATGCAATTCAAGTTGCAATTCAAGAAAATAATAAGTTACTAAAATAAAATGAATGAACGAACATACCACGAAGTGCTGAGCATGGTTGTCCACGAACTGCTGCACCCCCTTTTGGCGGTCTTGACTCCGCACATGCGTCTCTAAAAACAGCTCCATTGGACTCGGTTCACGTCCAAGAGACGCAGCCTGTAAGGAAAAAATAGGTTGAAAGTTAAATATATTATAAGGAACGACAAATTAATTAACGATATATTTCAATAAAATTAATCTTACCATCCGCTTTGCATGTGCGCTGAATGGGATTGATCCACCAGTGTGTGTGGTCACTGAACCATAAATTTGCCGGTTCTGGTTGTCGGCACCAGACTGTGAGCGCCGTGAGAACCGCTCTGAGGTCACATGCTCAATATATGCCGTCCATATTTCCCCCGAGATGAATGGCGGTTTGAATTCCTGCCAAACCGCCACCTTATTCCATCCTTCAAGACCGTTATCCCTCGCATGTCTTTTTGATTTTTTTTGGGTGTCATACCAAAAATCACGCAACCTACTTCCATAGTAACAAATTAGAATTTAAAACATAAAATTATAAAACAAAAATAAATATTATTTTCGATGTTACCTAGTTGCCGCGTGATTCTCCCATACCCTCCTCACAACATTGTTGTCCGCCATGTCCCACTCAAATTTGTTCTGTGTATATAAATAATTCATATAAAATAAAAATAGTAAAAGATATAAAATTATAAAAATAATTTATTAAAAATAAGCTGGAAATTAAAAATTAACACCGACCTGAAATCGCTTAAACCATGCATCGATATTAGGTTTCCACTCAGGATATCTGGAAACCTGACTCCATTGAAACAATGGAATCTCCATCGACGATTTAAACACCAATGTTATAGTCCTTGCAGCCTCAATGTTTGTGAACCTGAAATTAAATAAAATTAGTAATATTAATTAGTTGTTCATAAATTATGTTATAAGTATATATAAAAAAAAACTAAAACCTAAACAAACTTACATTGAGAGGTCATCCTTCCATTGTGCCTGGTATTTGCGGGTGAATTGACCCCGCTGTGAAGGCACACCGCTTCTGCGCTGTGAAATCGCGCTAGAAGAGGCAGCATCACAAGTTGGCGTAGATTCCTCGCCGTGATCAGCACCTAAGGATACGTCCTCCTCGCTGCTAGAAGAACTAGCTGCAACCGTCTTCTGACGACGTGCTGTTACGCATCTACACAAATTTATATGAATAATTACATAATTAACTTCGATTGTTTAAAAAAAAAATTCGACAAAGTCTCCCCTATACTGGGGAGTCCCAAGTTATCGACAAAATCATATTACACTTCCAATTTTCTTTCACATCCCGATCCAATCATCCTAGATCTCAACCCAACTCATCATCATCAACACAACATTTTATTCAATAACATCATATAGAATTACAACTATGAACATTCATTGTTAAATTGGTACTTAGAGTTACAAAAATTAGATTAAAGTCATACATTCAAATTTACGGATTAATATTACATTTTTAACATAAATTCAACAATAACAATTATAGCAATACAAACAATAATATCCTAAATTAAGATAAACTAATTAAATGCAATTCCATATATATAAATTAACATTTTTAACATAAATCAACAATAACAATTATATTTATAAACTAACATTTTTAACATAAATTCAACAATAACAATTATAGCAATACAAACAATAATATCCTAAATTAAGATAAACTAATTAAATGCAAATTATATATATATAAATTAACATTTTTAAAATAAATCAACAATAAAAATTATATTTATAAACTAACATTTTTAACATAAATTCAACAATAACAATAATAGCAATACAAACAATAATATCAAAACTAAAAAACTAAAATTAATAAATAAAATTAAAAAACTAAAAAACACTACACAACACACAACATAAACACAAAACAAACAATACACAAAACTAAAACACATTATATCAATTCAAAATAAATTTGGGAATAAAAAATGCTTACCTTAATAATGTGTTGAATTTAAGATTTTATCTACAAACAAT
The DNA here is from genome assembly GCA_015852605.2 of Populus deltoides. Classification (NCBI taxonomy): domain Eukaryota; kingdom Viridiplantae; phylum Streptophyta; class Magnoliopsida; order Malpighiales; family Salicaceae; genus Populus; species Populus deltoides. Next base: position 9,078,227 of record CM027585.2, on the reverse strand, counting down.
ATACAAAACAAAGAACACCAAAAAAAATAATCATAATTAAAATAAAAAAATACAAAGATAAAGAAAAAAAATATATACCTTTTAAAACTACCACCAAAATAATAAAATCCTTCTAAAAGCTAAATATAAATGAGAGAAGAAGAGAAAGGAAGAAGAGGAGAAGAGGAGAGCAAGGGAGAAAGGGAGAAGAGGAGAAAGTGCGCGGGGGGGGGGGTGGCGGTATATAAAGCAATATTTCCGACGGAAATTAATTGCTGTCGGTGCAATTAATTTCCGTCGGTAATTCTGTCGGAAATTAATTAAAATGCGCACCAAAAAAGTTCAAAAATCCCGCCAAACTTTTCGATCCGTCGGAAATGCCGTCGGTATTCGTGCAGACAGACACGTGTCAGACATGCGTGATCCGTCGGTATATGATGTCGAAAATGTCATCGGTATTCGTGCAGACGGACACGTGTCAGACATGCGTGCGACAACCCGTCGGTGATTCTGTCGGTATTAGAGTTGGAAACGCCGTCGGCAATCTGTCAGAAATCCGTCGGTGAATGTGGCAAAATCCCGTAATTTTTTTGCAACTCTCTGTGAAATACCGACGGGTTATATTCGTCGGTATATCCGTCGGTGAAAAGGTAAATTTTTCTTATTTTTTTTATGTAACCTCTCAAAAAATCTTGAATTGCAATCTTACAGCACACACAACACAATAACAAAGGCTGGCCCTTAAAGAAGAATAAATATTTCATGTTTCAAATTATTACATTATAAAAATAAGGCTTTATAACATGTTTTGTTAGTCGGAATTTTCATCTTCATCCTCTATTGAATTGTTATCATCAGCTTCATCGCACTCTTCAATTTCGTTATCATCTTCTTCAACAACATTCTTTTTTCCACTAGTAGAGCTAAGAACAACATTCAACTCCTCTGCATCAACATCAACAAGACTATCGTTGAAAACACGAAAATTTGAATTTTCTTCTAAGTCAATCGACGGAGCAACTCAGTATGGTTCAACCAACTCACTAGCTTGAAAGACTTCTTCTATCACACTTGTGTCTTCGTTCTCATCCTGAACAACCTCGACACGACCCTTGGGTTTTGTTTTTAAAACGGATAACCAATCAACTCTTGATCGGTCCTTTCTAAAGGAAGGGGTGTATGTGTAATAAACTTATTGGCATTGCTTTGTGAAAACAAAGACGTCGTTTACGTTACGGTGTCTAGCTTTTGAATTGATTTCAACGAGACCATAGTGAGGATCTACTCTGATTCCTCTGTCAGTTGTGTCATACCAATAGCATTTGAATAAAAACACTCTATTTTGCTCGCTATGATATTGCAGTTTGATGACCTCTTCCAATCTACCGTAGTAGTCAACTTCAAACTCACTAGAAGTCGATCCTTTAATACAAACACCGCTGTTGTATGTCTTTCTTCCATGCCCGTATTCTTCAGTATGAAAGACATATTCATTGACAAAATATCCATTATAGCACTTGACTTTTCTTTCAAGGCCCAGACATAGTAAAGACAGTGAAATAACAGCACTACCTCCCATTTGATAAACCTAGCTTGTAAATTAAATACAACAATAATCAATAAACGGATATTATGTAACATTGACTACAATTAATTACATTGCAAGAGATAATGACTTTGTGATAGGACTTACATGTGTTCTAAACCATGTGGTAAATTGTTCATCTTGTAATTGAAAGATCTGGGATTCGGTCAGCTGTGAGTTATTGGACAGTAAGTATCGTCGATGTTGCCTGCAAGATTGTTCCAAAGTATATGAGTGTATGGTATCACAAAACATAAATAGTACACTCTTGACAAAGTTTAAGTCGAACATCTACTTACTTAATAAAAGGTCTCAGCTCATCACAGTTAAATAGGACATAATTGTGTGCTTGTCTGAACTCTATTTCAGACAAATATCTTCCCCTCACGGCATTTTTAGGTGTGGGTCATCCAGGATTGGAGAATATTGACAAGTTTCCACTTGAATGCAGTTCATCACCATCATCATGTCGTGGAACACGGTTTATCCTCGTTCTCAAATGAGGTTCGAAATAGTATGAGATAAATGTTGAGATCTCCTCAACAATATACGCCTCACATATTGACGCCTCAACATGCGCCTTGTTCTTAACCTTTTTTTTAAGATTGAACAAGTACCTGTATATATATATATATATATTAATAAAAAATTATCAATTAAAAACATTAAAATAAAAATAAAAACATTTAATTATAAATGTCATAGCAATGTAATATCTAACCTCTCGAATGGATATATCCATCCGCGTCTTGGACCGGTCCTCCAACTTTTACCTCAAACAAGAAATGTACGGGTAGATGCTCCATTGAGTCAAAAAATGATGGAGGGAATATCATCTCAAGTTTGCATATTGTCTCGACGATATTCTTTTCAAGCCTTTCAATGTGATTAACATTCAACTTGCTGGAGCATATGTCTCTGAAGAAATGACTAATCTCCGTTAGTGCATCCCATATCCCCTTTGGCAACAAATCACGAAAAGCTAATGGGATGAGTGTTTGCATAAACACATGGCAGTCATGACTCTTCATTCCATATAATCTGCATTCCTCCGTATTAACCAGCCTTGATATGTTCGAGGCATGTCCATTGGGGAAACACAAACTCTTAAGCCATTTGTAGCCTAGTAGTTGTGCGTTTTTCTCTAGCACGAAGCTTGCTCTTGGTTTTGCGACCCGTGACCCATCACAAACAAACTCCATATTTTTACGGTTACAGAACAGCGCTACATCCAATCTAGCCTTGATGTTGTCCTTTGTCTTCCCCTTCACATCCATGACGGTGTTGAAAATGTTCTCAAACATGTTCTTTTCAATGTGCATGACGTCAAGGTTATGGCGGAGAAGATTGGTCTTCCAATAAGGAAGCTCCCAAAATATACTTCGCTTCACCCAATTATGGGTCAAACCAAAACCAGGAAACTTCTGCTTACCTGATTGGAGACCAAACACAATTTCACCGTATTCTGACACAACATCAAACAATTCTTCACCGGAAAGATGCGGGGGTGCAACATCATTTTCAACTCTGCCAACAAAGAAATCCTTTCTGTTCTTTTTGTACCTGTGGTTATGTGGCAAGAAACGACGGTGACAGTAAAAAAACGAAGCTTTACCCCCGTTTATTAACATGAATGCCTTGTTGTTCTCCATACAATATGGACATGCTAGCTTTCCATGCGTGCTCTAACTAGAAACCATTCCATAAGCTGGGAAATCATTGATAGTCCACATCAAAGCCGCTCTCATAACAAAATTTTGTTTCCTCGAGATGTCATAAGTCAAAGCTCTAGAGGACCACAATTGCGTCAACTCATCAATCAACGGACGAAGACAAACATCTATATTCCGCCCCGGACTGCTCGGACCTGGTATAACCATAGATAAAAACATGAACTCCGGCCTTATACACATCCCCGGTGGCAAGTTATAAACCGTCAGTATGACCGGCCAACAAAAATAAGGAGCAGCAAATGACCCGAATGGGTTGAATCCGTCTGTACACAACCCAAGACGCACGTTCCTTGATTCAGCTGAAAAGGGAGGATGCATACTGTTAAAGTGTTTCCAGGCTTCACCGTCAGAAGGATGAACCATCACTCCATCAACCGCATGGTGTGATTGGTGCCATGTCATGTGCTCAGCAGTCCTTGGTGACATAAATAACCTCTGCAGTCTAGGTGTGATTGGGAAGTATCTAAGTTTTTTATATGCCACGAGAGTCTTCCCTCTACCAGTTCTGGGTTTGTAACGGGAATGCCCGCATGTCATGCACTCGGCCATCTCAGCATTTTCAAGGTAGTATAACATGCAGAAGTTAGGGCATATATCAATTTTCTGGTATCCTAAACCGAGGGGTTTCATCATGGACTTGGCAGCATAGAAGTTCTCTTTCAGCCTGTTCCCTTTAGGTAAAATGCTTCTCGCCCATTTAATAATCTTGTCATAATCGGCCTCACTCAACTCGTGATCTGACTTGATGGTGAACACCTATGCTACGGCTGATAATTTACTGTGGTTCGTGCAGCCATCCCATAATGGTTCGTCAAAATCTCTCAACAGATCAAAAAACCTTGCTGCATCTGCATTAGGTTCTTCTTCTACGATTGGACATTCCCTGACATTATCTTCACTCATTCTCATTGCATCTGTCGCACGTCGGAAAACCCCGCGCGCGGCGTCCGCTCCGTGGCGATGGCGGTTTTCTCTCTGTTATTGGAATTGATTTTGTTTGGAGTCGCCACCTAGTATTTAATTGAGGGTTACTAGGAAACCCAGGTTGACTGGTCTTGTCAGAGATTCGCGGGTAAGGGACTGATTGTGGTTAGGGAAGGTATTAGCACCCCTAACACACCCTACCTGAGGTAAGCTGCTTCGTGGCTGTGATGTGTTAAAGAAGTTTTAAAAATTTTGTTTTTTCATCGGAATTTAGAAATACAACTTTCGTACAAGTTTATATTTCTACACCGGTGATCCAATCAAAATATTAAATCCTTCTTTATTCTTTTGCCGTCTCATTATAAAAAATCCCTGAAATAAAAACAAACATGCATTTTTCATATTTTTTTGTTTTTTTTTCTTTTTGCTTTTTTTTGTTTTCTTTTTGTTTTTTTTACATCCACAATACAAATTATAATATTCAAAAATAAATAAAAATCACATCAAACAATTCAAACTTTACAAAACAGTCCTCAAAACTCCAGGAACTGCAAAGGAAGTGCTTCAGGAACTGTAGAAATTCATGGTGGCGCGTCTTCCCACGCGCCGCCGTCACTGGCGGCGCCAGAAACGGGCGGATCTGCCCTGCCTTCTCCTTCTCTTCCCTTCCCTGCCAGAGGTGAGGTACACCACTCCCTGCAAAACGCACAAAAAAACGCAAGCAACGGTCTGTTTTGCTTCACTGCAGATCCGGTTTCTTCTTCTTCAAGTGGCCGGTCGCTGGACCATGGAGCTGCTGGTCTGTGGGCGCTGGTTGAAGGAGACGGCGAGGTGGCTTGCTGCCGTGTGACCTTGTAGAGCCGGCGTTGATGGAGATCGGTCTATCCGTTGACCCGGAGGGAAGTGGGGGGGTCGGTTGAGAGAGACCCGACTGTGGGTTGCTGCTGCCACCGCTGGGGCGAGGAGCTGGAGATAGCGCCGCTGTGATAAGGAGACACTGCTGCTGTTGTGGTGCTTGCTGGAGCTGGATAGGAGTGGGAGGATCTACTACAGGTGTGGGTTTCTCCAGGTGTGGCCGGCAGCTGTTGATGGAGGCGACGAGGTGGCTGGCTATGTAGCAGCTGTGGCTTGGAGAGAGTCCGGCTGGAAGAAAAGGGAAGGGATGATGGCGCCGGTTTGAGGGAAAAATGGAAGGGGAGAGGCCTTGGTCGGGTGTGTGTGTTAGTCTGCTGTGGGGAAGAGAGGCAGAGAGGTTGAAGGCAAATGGAAACCACGGGGGGCTGTGTGCGGCCTTGGTTCTGGCCGAAAAATTCAGCAAGGGGGGGAGCTTTGGCTTTTGTGGCCAAGGGTGGCCGGCTCAGGAGTGATGGAGGGCAGATCGGGGGAAGAGAAGGAAAATGCAAAGGGTTTGGTTAAGTGTCTGGGTCTGTGAGGAGGCTCGCGGCTGAGGGGAGAAGACTTTCCAGCGGGGGGGTCGGCGGCTCTGGTTTCTGAAAGAGGTGGTCTAGGTTTTTTTTGTGGTTTAGGGTTTCTCTTTTTTTTTTGTCCAAATTACCCCCCTTTCTTAGCTGAAATTGAAGGCTATTTATAGGCAAAATAGTTTTTTGGGCTTCAAAATTGGTCCCTCAAGTTTTGTGCTTGGCCCCTGATTTCAATTAATTCACTTGGTAAAAATTAAATTGGGTCTCTTAAAATTTTGATTTTTCAATCAAGTCCAAATTAAGCTCACAAACTTAATTTTTCACCAATTAAGCCCCAAATAAAATTAATTTGACCCATTTAAAGTATAATTAAGTCCTTGCACTTAATTAAATCCTTCAATTGGACTCAAATTAATTCTTAAACATAATTAAAATTTAATTTGGCCCATGATTAAATCAAATTGGCCTATTAAAAATGTAATTATGTCATTGGACTTAATTTTTATGCAAATTCGTCCAATAATAATTTAATTTGACCTTGAATTTGTATTTTTCTCCATTCTTGGGCATAACGGGATACAATTAGGCCTCCGAAAATTGCAGCTTGATTTTCGCCTATTTTGCAGCCTTTCTTGGTCAGCTTTCTCCGCATTGCCAGCATTTTTTTTTTAGTTTGGAAAAAAAAAGTGAATTTTGGGGAATCACCCAAAATTGGGTGATGACAGCATCCATAACCATATTCCTGTAAGGATTACTGTTCTCATTTCCAACTTCATGCATGTTACTAGCACTAGAAGTTGACCCAACCACCTGTTCTTCCATGCTCTCATCAGGAACAAATAGTTCTCCATGAGCATACCAACACAGGTAATCTTCCATGAACCCTTTGGTTAGAAGATGAATCGTTACAACATCTTGATGCAGAAACTTTAAATTTTTACACTTCTTACATGGACACCTAATACCGCCATCAGTAAAATTCCTCGGAATAGATGTTGCGAAATTAATAAAACCCTGGACACCGTTACAATAATCCATCCTCCGCAATCCTTGGGGTGAGTCCCGATACATCCATGAACGATCATCCATGACTTCTATTGAACCTCTATAAAACATAACAAAAATATTGGTTTTCCCCGACATTATCCAACAAACTAAAACAACACTTATGTTAAATATTCATTATCAATTATCAACTATCAACGTTCATACATACAAATTTATACATATATAAATTTACAGAATTAATCACAACAATTCGAAATATAATTGATAACAATTAAACAAGACACTTAAACAAGCTATTAATTATTTATTTCATCACAACGACACATTTAATTCGATGTAATTCAAACAAAATTTCAACAATTTACAAACAAATATAATTTGACAAAATCTAAAACAAACTATAACAACTACAAAATTATACATTCATACTACAAGTTTCTTTGACAAATAACAATTAAACAAGTACAAATGTTAACAAAATACATATACTAAAACAATAAAATTCACAATTAAATATTAAAACTAAAAAGGATAGATTTACTTACAAAAAAAATGATAAAATCTACAAGAAACGGATATTGTGACCATGTACAAGATATAAGAAACTTGAGTGCTCGTGTTGAGAATGTGGAGAGTTTGGGATGGGTGTTTGGCTGCAGTTTGGGAGGGGAGAGGTGGGATGGGAAAGAAGAAGAAGGAGAAACAGAGGAAGAGAGTGTTAGCAGATGGGTGCATATAATGGTTTTTTTGACGGAATCACCGACAGATTACTGCCGTCGGTGATTCCGTCGGAGTAAGCGCCACGTCACTGTACGGCTATCTCAGTTTGAATCCCTTGGTAATTTCCGTCGGTAAAATCGCCTGACGTCACCATGCCGTTGCGTATATTTCAGATGAACTGTATACTCCGTCGGCGAAACCATCGGTATATACCGACATGATATTTTTGTCGGTATATACCGACGGATTTATTCTGTCGGTATATACCGACAGATTTGGAGACGGAATTATTTCCGTCGGTAATTCCGTTGCTTTTCTCCGGTTTTCTAGTAGTGAATTTTAAACAATCAATTATGGTCCATGAGTTTATTTGTGTCATTTTTTAATTCCTGGTTAGAAAGAGAACTTATCCCTTATACTGAAAAGAATAAAAGTGTTAAGGGATAAATGTATTAGAATGGAAGGGCTTCTGGAAAGGGATTAACTAATGAATCAATTAAGCCAACAAGTAGAAATAGTTCAATTTACACTCGTGAAGGTTAGAAGTGTCATCAACAATGTCAGTTTTTCAAGACAGATAATCAAGGGATTACATCTTCTAGCATCACACAAAATAGCGGTCGGATGTGGAATTTACACTCGTGAAAAATTGCCACATAAATGCTAACAAGTTCAATTCTCAATAGTTAGAAGTGTCATCAACAACACTGCGCAGCTAGGTGGATGTACCATACTGCAGGGAAAAGTATCTCACACAGTCAGACTGTATTTTACTCTCTAGAGTTTCCCTAGCGCTGTGTGTTGTTCCTATAGAGAAACTCTCAACAGCTGTTTCTTTCTTTCTTTCACGCTAAGTTAATAAATCTTCTCGTGGAACAATGGTTCATTGTAAAACAGTGAAATTGAGATAGCAGCAAAAATATAAAGCTGCTGTTTCTAACCTAATAAAAAATCTCAATCTCAATCAAATTCACAAAAGTCAGTGATCTGAACTAAACATTAACAATAAGCACGCATGGCACTAAAAGGAAAAAAATCAAAATTTAAACAACCAGCAGAAAGCCAAATTAATAAAGATCAGATTTCACTTACCCAGAAAAATATATTCAAAACTAGCCAAATCAATCAGCTTTGGCATCCATATTCTTTCTAGCAGCTCTTGCATTTTCATACTCAAACTTCAAAACATTCCTAATATGGGAAGTATCCTTCACATAAAACATCCTTCCAAACATACTCTCCTCAATCATCGGAAAATACTCAGAAATCACATTAGTCACGACCCAATACCACCCGGCCCCAAGAAAAAACCCTAAAACAGCCCCAGCAAAAACCTGGGCAAACGTATGATACCCTAAATAAACCCTAGAATACATGGTCAACACAGCTAATGACCACGGAAAAAAATTAACAGCCCAATTATTCTTAATCTCCGACAACCCAATTCCATCAAGGGTCAACAAAGTGAAATAAACAGCGAAAAAGAACATGTACTGCGAATGGCTAGAAGGCCAGCCAAGAGAATCACACATGTCAAGAAGAGCACATGTTTCAGGTCGCGCTTGTTTGACGAATGTTTTAATGATTCCGTTGATGAATTGAGAAATAAGAAGACCAAGAGCGAAAAACATGCCATGGAGTTCACGACGGAATATGAAGTGAGTGAGGAAACCGCCTAGACTTATGAAGACAGGGATCAGTGATACCCATGCTAAGATATGGCCTACTTGGTCTCCTTTTTGGTAGCGAACGAGAGTGAGCGTCACGGCTTTTAGTGGCGTATTAGACATTTTTGAGAGTTAAAAGAGAGATCTAGATTTTTTTTTTTGGGGAAAGTACGGAGGGAAGGGCAATGAGAGTTTTTAAGAGGAAGGATAAATCAACGGAGGAACCACTAAACACACTTGGGATGGGAACAGTGTAGCTGCACTCCTTATATACTGTTTTTTTTTTTCCTTCTAATTATTTTTTGGTATTTTTAAATTATTTTAATGGCTAATATTAAAAATAAATTTTAAAAAATAAAAAAAATATTATTTTAATTTATTTTCAAATAAAAAATTATTTGAAAAACAATCGCTACTATAATAACAAATAAGCTCATAAAGGTATATCTAAATCCAAAAATTGTATGACGTTGAAGAGAATAATATCTTTGTTTTCCTCTATTTTAGAAATTAAATAAAAAAACTAAAACTAGTGGGGTGTTTATTGTTGAGCTGGCATTGTTCATATACTCACAAAACACTATGGATGACATTGTGTATTTTTTAATAATTCATTTTGGTCCTTGAATTTTTATTTTGCGTGATTTGATCATAATTAAAGGCCAATTGTATTGAATTCTTAGTCAAATGTGAAATTGAAAGAAAGAGAATTCAAATAAAAAAGAAGTCAAACATGGATAACGTGCTAGAGATTGCATGAAAAATACGTTTAGGTCTTCAATCTTTAAAAATAACACAATGTATACAATTTAGGTCCCCTTAAATTTTAAACAATCAATTATGGTCCATGAGTTTATTTGTGTTATTTTTTAATCCCTGGTTAGAAAGAGAAGAGAGGGGGGATTGCTGGAATCTGACGATGTAAAAAAAAGTCATCATTCACACCATTTTCGCCCACCAAAATGAATTTTCATCCATTGTTCCATGAGATGAAAGGAACTTTATGGTGGTTGTGTTAGAGCTTTGATGTTACATGAAAAACTAGATCTAAGCTGAAAATGACGAAACTAAACCGGTTTGATTTTGGGTTTTTTGACCTTTTTTGGGTATTTAGAGTTAATGGTATGGTTTGTGGGTGTTGTAAATGTGTTTTTGGGTTGAAATAGCTTGAAAATTATGTTTTTTGGCCAAAAGACTAGTTGCTCGATTTTTCGACAAGATCTACCTTGGCAGGTGACATGTCGCCGACTAATTATTTTTTTTTAAAAAAAATAGAGATAGACGACAGGTTATCCTCCCTTTTTAAAAAATAAAAAATAAAAATAAAAATAAGCTCAAGCTCACGGGTCTGGGCTTGATGGTCCGCCAACACTCTTGGTCTCTTCATTTCAGTGCCCCAAGCACACTGGGCTCTTTTTTGCCCTCTTTTTTTAGGTTGAATATAAATTTAAAGAAAAAAATATTGAACCCGGTTGAGTTCATGATCCGGATCACAAGTTTAACGAATTAAGTCACAACAACTGGGCTATTTTTTTTTCTGGTATTGTTTTTTTATTGATATCTTTTATTGATATAACTTTTCTTTAAATAATTTTTAAATTTTTGTTTCATGATTTTCTTTTTCTTATTTTACATTTTTTGGATAGAGATTTTTTTTTATAATGTTGTGTGTATTTAATTTTTTAAAAAAGATTATACTAATTCATCTATATTTTGTTTTTTTATCTTTCACAAGAACTTTATTTTTTAAAATAAAAAATGTTTTATTTTTAGATAATATTTTTAATATTTGTAGTCTTACATGATATTTTTTTACTTTTATTTTATTTAATTAATTTAATATGTGTTTCTATTTTTAATATCATTTGATTGAATAAAAATATAATTTTAATAAATAAATTCAGCATACACAACCAGATAAATGTTTTGTCTTGTAAGATTAAATATCTTGATTTATACTTGTCTTTTGATTTTTTAAGTTTTATTTTTGGTTTTCATTAATTTGTTTTTGTTTATTAACACACATAGTTCTCAATTTATTTGATTATATGTATGCACGAACTTTTTAGTTTACACTTTAAAAAAAATATAGACAAAATTCCGTTGAAAAAGTCTATATGTACAATTTTTTTGTAAGAGAAAGAAACATCTGACTCGTGATGGAGCGTGGATCAAATGGCTAATAAGTGTCTAGAGCAAAAACAATGGGGAAAAATAAACAGAAATATATTTGATTGTATAGGTAAATTTATCTTTGTAATAGTTTTGAACTTATTATTTAAAATAGAAAATACTAGTAGATTATATTCTTTTAATTTTCTTTGTCATTGTTAAGAGGTGTGTAGAAGAATTAATTTATTTGCAATATTTTCATTATTTGACCGGATCTTATCCATGAAAGTCAAATAATATAAATATTATATATAATAGTGGGTTAAAAAATCTACAAAATAGATGTCAAGAGTCGGGGTTCTTGAAACCTGGTTAACTTGACCCAACTCGCATACCTATATCCTATTGAGTTTTTTGTTGTTCATAACTTAATTTGCTATTGTATGTTCTATTTGTTTGTAATTAATTCTTTTATTTTAGTCAATTGATCCATTAATGTATTAAGCCTATATTGTTTGTTACAATTTATAATAGGTTTTGACCTATATTGAGCTCAAATCTTAGTTTTAATTAAACTAAATCCATGAAAATTATCACTACAAGCCTTGCATGTGGATATTTATAATATCCATAAAAAAAATCCACAAAAAAAATTAACTCAACTCGATATATCCAACATAGTCTATTCCAAAAAAATTTAATAAATCAGATTTATAATTTGTAAAATATTATAAGCTAGATTGGATATAATTATAGATTCAAACCCAATCTACCTATATCTATAAACAACTCTAATCTTTGTGTTTTTTATATCATGAAGACTATAATCAAATATTATTTCTCTTTCCTACTTTTATCTCTCTATTTTATGATATAAATGTAAATAGTTATACTTTGAACACTATAAAATCTCTCAATGCAAATTAGATTCAGTTGCAAGTGCATTTAGATACAAAAACTGAGTGTAGTTGTCTATTCAACTACTTCCAAATGACCAAATAATATTTTAAAGTTTATACTTAACAAAAAAATATTTATTAATCCATATTCATTTAAGATTTTGTTTTTTTTTTAATAAATATTATTTCTTTCTTATCTTAAATAATAACTTAACTCTTTTATGTCAATTATTGATTAAATAAATATAATTATCATATTGTAAGATTTATTTCATGGCTTCTTAACTTAACTTATAATTACACTATGGTTAATTGCATGCTATTATTATTATTATTCTTGAAAAGGAAAAGAACACTTTATTCATCTGGTAATAATATAATTTTTACTTATTATATCATGAAAATTCATCTTATTATTTTACAAGCTAACTTATTATGTAAAATTATTATAACTATCAAGTATAATTTCAACAAAATATCTTTATTACTTTACATAAAAAAGAACTATTTATTTTAAAAAAATAAAAATAATTTACATATAAGTATCTGTCCTTTATTTCATTGTTATTCTGTAATTTTAAAGACACTACTATAGTCATAGTTTCTTATCATTTTTCTATAGAATTTTGTTTTTGTTTCTTTTTGTTCACGTCAACCATCAATCTTTTTTTTTTAATTTTCTTACATTTATTTAACCTAAATATAGAATAGAAAAACTAAACCCCACATCAAGCACATGACTAGTAGCATTAAAATTCAAGCAAAAAAAAAAAAAAAACAAGATTAAGAGAAGGAAAAGAAGAAAATTGAGGATCTTATACATTGGGTATTTGTAATTCTTGATTTATTTTTTTATTTGAGGTATGTGCAGTGATTGGATGGAAGTATTTTTTTTTAGTTTAATGTAGGTGTCCAGTCCAGTTTGCGCGTACCTCGACTAATCCCACGGGTTCTGAAGTTAACGACCATGTAAGCCTTCAGTGACCATCATATGAGCAACCACAGGGTTTGAACCTGAGATTATAGAGAAAGCAAATTTCTTGATCCCAAACTTTTATTATTGAACCACCGTATAAATAGTTAGATGGAAGTATTTTGATTGTAAACTAATTGTAGTTTCAGGAAAAATGCTAGATGCTCATTGACCGGTTACGAGGGGTGGCCCTAATCATTGATTCTTTAGTTCATGTGCGAGCATGAAAAGTTTTTAATGAAGAATCTCTTGAAACCATTAGCAAGCTTTTAATGACATCATAGCTTTTAGATTATTACACTTTGGAATTATTCAAAACCCCCCAAAAAAAATATATATATGAATGCTCAAGGCACAACTATCAAATCTTTTCCAGATAAATCGGGTATGTTCAATTTCCCTCTTCGCATGTTTTCTAGAGAACAAAAAATATGCAAAGACATGGATAAATATTTTCCAAGGATAATAAAGTGTACTAATAAGTCTTATTATTTTGTTATTTTCTTTTAAAATATCATTGCGTGAAAATAAAAAAAAATTTCTCTGCTTGGTGGGATCTTTAGTCTTTTTTTAGTTGAGTAGTCGATTGATTGGACCCATCTAACATATTGAAAAATAAAATTCATTTTATTTTTTTTATTATTTTCATTTTAAATCTTTATTTCATATATATATATATATATATATATATGATCGTACCAAATTAGTTGTGTTCAAGGGACCACTAATTAGATTTGGGATATTAATAAAAGAATGGGCTTGACATATGATGAAGAATGGGCTTGTAATGTAGAAAAAAAGGAGATGGATGAATAGCCTTCAAGTCGCCTCTGTTGAGGCTCAGTGTATGAGAAAAATAGTTTGAAACCTTTAAAGTATGGTCACTTGGGCGTGGTATATGTACGGGTTCGTCCTCCCAAGAGAAAAATGGATTGAAAACCTTTCAGTCTTGTCCTTCCAAGCTCAGCATATGAAATAAAATAGTTGGTTGCCTTCTAATAACAATTGTCTAATCTCAACATGTAAAATGAAAATTAACCGATCAACTTCTTTTAACATACTTCTTGAATATTAGATGTATTATCCAGCAACGTGTCATGATCTCTCAAATATTAAAAAAATTATTAGTAACTTGACTTAACCTTTCAGTGACTGGTTTCTTAGTTTAATTAATATCCTTTCATCAATAATGTTCCAATTTAATATTAAAATATGGAGTATGTCTGCCATGTAAAATCATGTTTGTTCTCTGCATAATAATCATTGATCGTTTGAATAAGATTTGAAACTTTTTTAAAATGTTATTCCACCTTGGCCAAGAATTTCTCAGTCAATACTATTTGAGAATACCGTCACGTGAGCCTTTCCATAGACATAAAGAATCTCTCCATGTGAAATTCTCGTACGGGTCAGTTTAGTGTATATATTTTATGACAAGCACCTACATATTAATTTTAGGTATTCCTTATACCTCAACTTATGAAAATAACTACTTCTTTTCATAAAGGAAAGAATATAATATGTACCAGTCTTTACAGCTCTAATGAATGTCCAGTATTTAAGAGAGGATCGACTAGTAACATTTTAGGAACAATACTTTGATGCAATAGAAATCCCATAATTATAACAACTTTATAATTTCCTTGCAAATAATTTTTGTCCAATGAACTTTGTCTTTACCCTAGATTCATCAATCTAATATTATATGACTATTAAAGATAAATTAAGTCTTTATTTTATATATATATATATACATGAATATAATAATACCACGTGTAACCAACCGATTGTCTATATGACATATTAAATTAACAAAAACCCTTCTTGAAAACTTTTTTATTTTGAGTTGTGTGCATGAGTGGTAAAGTTAGCTATATGTATGAGAAAAAAAGAGTGATATATGATTTGTGAAGAATTCTATCATAATGCATGAAAAATAATTGAAAAGAATGTATTTTCTTGAGAATAAGGAAACTTCCCCCCTCTCTTTATCTCTCCCTCCCTCTTTTATTTTTTTTTATAGGGGTGGAAAAAAAGAATAGAGCTAAGAGTTAACTCTCATAGTTATTTTCTCATAAGATTATAACAAAAAAAATATAAAAGATAATTTTTAGTCGAGATATATATTTGATAATATATGGTTACTACTCATCTCAATTTACCTTTATGATTTCCTCTTATAAATTGCTCTTCTAAGTGTTAACTTTGACATGCTCATGTTCCTTTTTTTTTTTGTATGATGAATCTTTTAAACAAAATAATACATAAGATTAGCACCACATATTTCTCTGAAACATCTTCATTGTAAAGATATAAAAATTTTAAAAAAATCATTGATAAGTTATACCCTTATCATTTGTTATCATCTTAATATAACAACAATACTTTTAATTACAATCTTAAGATTTGATAGTAGTTTGACTTTATCAAGATAAGTATTAGAGGGTATGCGTTTATTAAATAAAAAAGAATAACAACAAAATAGTATTACAAGAAAGACGACATCACAAACATGGACATAAACATATTATTTAAGAAAAAAACAATAAAAAAGCCATGATTTTATCAAGAAAGGTATAAAAGATTTGTGCGGTTAAGAAATTTATTATCCTATGACTCAGTTTGTCATAAAGATAATATGTTGTTCTGTGTTTTTCAAACATAATATTTTTATATTTTATCAGAGTTAACAAAGTTCGACAATTCTTTTCCTCATGAGAATGATCTTTTAACCATATAAGGTCCTTCATAATTAAAGGCCTAGTTTCCTCATTGGTCACTTTAGTTTATAAGAAGCTTTATGAATGCCAACTTTATATATTTGAATAATTAAGAGGGATATTTTTATTTTATGCTTACATCATTCTTTTTTAGTATAATTGTGTATGGTATAATGCAACGAGTCTTTTTTCTTCTATAAAGTTGAGTTGGTAATAATGGATTTATATTCTCCCAACTTTTTATAGTTCATTAGCAATTTTAAAAATGGCAAGTCAATTTTTATTGGTAAAAATACATCCATACCATACATCAAAAAGAATGAGTTGCCTTTATTGATATTTAAATGATGTGCTTACAAGGAAAATAAAAACATGTCATGCTAATCCTTATAATTATTTTTTAAGATTCTTATTTTTCAAATTATCTCATGACTCAATTTCTCGTAATGATTATGTGTCGATTTGTGGTTTATAAACATAATATTTCTTTATTTCATCAGAGTTGATGGAGCTTAACAATTCCTCCCAATTTATAATGGTTAGGATAAATCATCTTTCCAAGAATGCTCTTTTTATCATACAATTTCTTTTATAATTAGGGGTTCATTTCCTTGTTGGTCACTTTGGCTTGTAAGAAGCTTTTTTAATAACAAGTCTTTTTATTTAAACAATTAAGGGAATGCTTTTTTGTTATATCATTATCGTTTGATGTAATTGTCCATAGTATAGTACAACACAAGTCCTTTTCTTCTATGAAGTTGAATTGGTCATAAAAGATTTCTATCCACTTAACTTCTTCTAGTTTTTCTTTCATTAAGACTTTTAAAAATGGTATTCCAACTTTTATTGTTAAAACCTCCATAACATACACTAGAAGAATAAACTACACCTTCTCATATAGTTTATATAATCAATCTCCATAGTTCAACAATATTGTCCAATCCTTACAATCTGTCTAGCCGTCATATGATAATTGACATTATGTGATTTTGTTTTTCAAATTTAAGAATAACTCACTTTGTTATACTTGTGTATGAAATTGTCTTTACCCATTTGATGAAGTAGCTGATACCCATTAAAGGTATTTAGAGAGATAGGTTTAATAATGTCCATGTCTGCTTTGAGAAGGGCCATAAGGCTATTAGGTTATCCAAAAGTGTAAAAAGAGTATAGAGCTTATATATAAATATATTTGACATTTATGTCACATCCTCGTATAGTTTATACAATCAATCTGCATAAATGAACAATAATATCATACCTTTACAATCTATTTAGCAATCATGTGATCATTGATATGAATTGCATAAGCCTTTTGATGGATTTCTTTTAAAAATTTATTGACTTCTTTATCAACACATCTTAGCAAGACTATGTCATGTCTTAATTAACAAAAGAATTCCTCAATGAAAAAGAAATTAAATGATAATCTTCTAATGATTTTTTTTTACTTTCTCAATTATGTTTTTTTGGTATTCTTGATTCTTAATATACCTTATAATATTATAGAACCATGATTTTTAATTTGGTTCTTTTTTGATACCCAAGCTATATGCTGTAACATCTTGTATTTCAACTTTGATTGGCTATATTTTCATTTTGTCATAAATTTTAAACATCACTTCTAGTATTGTCAATTTACTCCATTTAGTTTTACCATTGAGTAGGTGATTAAAATTTATCATCTCAAACTTCTTTATTAATAAGATTATATATTGTTGATATAAAACAAGTTTATAGTGTCGTATTTTCCACTTCCTTTTTATTTGTTGAATCACTACTGTTGAATTTGTTGGTCCTATGGTATCCATTACTCATGATTTTGATTAATCAAACCATTAATTAATGACTAATTATTGCCTTAATTTTATGTTATTATAGGTTTACTTATCATTCATATTATTTCAAGGATTTTTTATATATCTTAAAGTTATGAGAATCTTGGAATAAATTAATGAGATTAAGATTAGTTTTAGGTTGATTTGTTATTGTAACTCAAGTTCAGGATTTAATTTGACTCCTCAAAACAACTCCTAATATATAAAAAAACACATTTGAAAAGTTAACCTTAAAATAATGCAAAACATTTTGTATTTGTAACTAAAAAATCTAAAACCACTAGTAAACTAGACAACCATACTAGACATAAAGCCTAAAACCTATAATAAACTAGATGACTTGTGGTAAATAAGTTAGCCATGCCAAACACAAAGCCTAAGATAGCTAGTAAATCAAATATCTTTATCTTTCAGCTATGTGGTCAACCTTATGCATTGGATTGGAACCAATGCTAAACCCAAGCGCCTTGAGTCTGGAATCAATGCTAGACCCAAGTGTCCTGGGTCTGGCAACCATGTCAGCTCCGCGTTTAGGCCTGACAACCATGTTAGACCCATACATCTTTTTTTTTAATATATGAATACACTTATAATTGTTTTAAAAATATATTTATTTTGTATTTTTATCTGTCTTTTTAACCAAGTTTTTTTCTTCTATTTTGGGACATTAACTACACACATCCCTAAAATTCACTCAATGTTTTTTTTTATTAATATATAATTTTAGTGAAGAAATCATCTATCAAATTACACGAATTAAGATAGTCAAAAGGACAATAAGTCTTTTACATATACAATATTATATTTTCCCACAACATAATGTATCAATTCAAAAGTTCAAAAGTTTTCTCTTATGATCATATATTTTAAATTTTCGTATATACTAATAGTTATAATATAGAATAAACTCTCATTGTAATAAACTTTGACAATTAGATCATGTAACAACATCTTAAATTTTAAAAAATATGAACCCTTTAAAAAACTATCCAACACTTATATGAAAACATAAAATTAATATTTTTATCCACAATGCATACAAAAAAAGAAAATTTATTTTTGTAGACGTAAAATAAATCAATTAGAACTTAATATTTTTTTTCATTCTTTCCTCTTCGAATATAACAAATTTATAAAATAAGTTATACAAACAAAAAAGAGTTTACAGTTAAGTTCCACTGCATATGAATGAAAAATCCTGCTTAAATGAGGCAGTGCTTGTTTTTGCAGTCCAATCATGTTTTTAAAAAATTTTAAATTTTTTTGACCTAGATGTGGTTCTGGCATGGTTACCAGGCCTAGACACTTAGGTCTGACAACCATGTCAGACCCAAGGTGCGCGGGCTGACAACGATACCAGACTCAAGATACGTGGGAATGACAAACATGCATGATTTAACAAACAACAAATAAAGATGATAATTATGTACTTTAGTTGTTAGGAGAAAGAAAAGAAAGAAAAAACACAAATAATCGATCATCGACGACAATCCAACCATTATCTATTTACATGCGCTACACCATGTGGAAGAGAGCACGACTACACATCTAGTTAGACGACGAATAACTAGATTTGACCACAGGAAGCGTCACACGCACCTCCTTAATGGTGCAGGTGCAGCCCACTTGCTGAGGCTGAGGAACATCTGCCCACATCTTTTCGATTTAAAAATAACAAACACATCATGAAAATACTAAAACGCCTCCATAGTCTTGAAACACACAAAATACCAAAATATCTATGTAAAGATATCAAAATACCCCAAAGAAAAAACTTTTTTTTAATCTTTTTTGAGGCTAAAAGTGTTATTTGACTATACTTGAAAATTTGAAAATCTTAAATTCCCTTGTGGAAAAAAGCTAAAGAAACATTTATCTACTTGTAAAAAGATGATAAATTAAAAATAAAACTACTATTACAATGCATAAAAAAAATCTTTTAATTACAATAATTTCTCCATGCTATTTAACTTTTATTATAAAAAAACAGAGAGGTATTAATAGAAAGAATGCCCATGATAGCTTTATCACGCAATGAATATTTCTATCATGCCAATGGAATGGTTTCGTTACAATGGGCTTGAGCCGTCAGAGCCCAATTATCTAACTTCCAAATCAAAGTTAAAGAAACTAGCGGGAAGCAAGCATGTGATGCGAGCTGTGACAGGGAGACCAAACCAAACTTGGCAGCCACCAACACTGGTCTCACGTCAACCACCTAACATCGCCTCTCCTCTCCTTTCTACACACTCATAATTGCACACTCTAATCAGCAATTACCTCTCTCTCTCTCAACTACATTTCATTGGTTCTCTACTTTTGATCTCCATCCAGTAATGTGGCAACTAATAGTCGCAGGATCCACTGCTTTTGTAGCCAAACACATTTTTACTAATCATTATTCACAAATTGAAAAATGCGAGGAAGAGGAAAACCTCCAAGAATGCACTCCTGCTGCTACTGCTTTATTTGACTCTTCGCTGGTGACAGACGAGTTGTGTTTTTGCTTATGAACTTCAATTTTTTTCTTAGTGTTTTTCTCGAATTGGAACTTGCCGTTAATTTTGCAATGCATCAGGTGATGCTTTGTTAAATAGAAATTGCAAGGAAGTTGTTTAAGCACAAGAGATACTTGACTTCTAAAGAAAAAAAAGGTGATAAGGAATGCGTCTTTTTGCTACGGGAAATTATGTGATTGCAGATGGGGTCGGTTGTCTTGTAAAGACAATGATGGGGGTATACTAGTTTAAATGTATAGAGAAATGTGTCGAGCCTTTTAATTATTTAACGAGAAGTTCAAATCATTTGTTAAATCATGATGAAGTTCCTCGTTAAAATATTAAGAATTGATTGATAGGTTGATGAAAAGACAATGATCGGGCCATTGTTTTTTTGACAAACCTACTGCGAGGATATAATGTCTACTGTTACGATTATAATAATCAAACGTACCTGGTTTGCCTTCTTGCTGGCTTAATCTGCGTCATGACTGCTAACCTTACCATTGCTTGGAACTGCATTTGTGCTAATTTTGTTGTTTCACATTATGGAAGTAATTTTCATTTTTACAAGTTTTTGTTTGTTTATGTTCAGCATGGTTGTGGAACAATGATGGTGACATGCCAATTTACATCGTTTAATATGCAGACAGCCCTTTGCTTGGTTGGGGACTTGGTGTTGGAATCATGTACATGATGTCTACTGGGAAAGCTGAGATTAGTAAGCTAAGCACTTCCATGGAGGTGATGTCAAAAGTTGTTCATGAATTAAGAACTGAACTCTATAAAAGAAAAACAGCAAATGTTGCTACAAGCTCGAAAGATAATAGTACTGAAAAAATGCAACTAGTGGTTAATAGAACAAACATGGTGGATAGAGAATCCAGTGGTATGAAAAAGGTGTGGGCTTCCTATTGCTGATGATGTTGAATACCCGAGTAGTGTTCTCACAGAAGAGCCAGAGCCAGAGCCAGAGCCAGCAGTGCTTGAAATGGATCAACTGGAAGCAGGGCTCGAGTCTGAACTCTGCAAAAACATCCCTGGTCCGGCACTGAAGCTTCTGGACATGAAGTAACATGGCTAAATTTGGGCAAGGTGAGTCATTCAAGTACCACTTTGATCCTTTCTTAAATTTACCCAATGCTTGACTGTGTTCCTCGTTAGCATTCTGAACCTACCTTCGAGACTTGAGACAGATTTGTGTAAATTTCACTTAGCGTTTTGCCATTTCCATGAAGTTATTTTTTTTTAAATTTATGTATTTCACCTTAACATTTTTTATTATGAAATGCTAGGGTTTGTTTCATTTGCTACAGCTACGATATCCTTTGCCTGGAACTTGTATATTTGTGAGGTAATTAAAGTTGCAGCAGAAGTCCTCGTTTTTTTGTCTATGTTCTATTAATCTCCATCACGTCTTGGCTTTCAAATCATTCTTACGAGGCACTGGGTTCTGCTATCATTAGAAAGGTTCACTTATTAACTTAAATTTCCATGTTGGAAAAAACATACCCAGTCATGTGCCACAACAGTCGGGGTAAACAGTTTGCAAACCAGATTCATGCAAAGACAATAGATCCTCCGTACTTGCCAAAGTTACAGGTATGCTGACGTAGGACTAGGAGAGAAAAGAATCAGGCAGGATACAAGGGAGGAAGAGAAAGGAGAGCAGCCCGAAGAATTAGAGGGACAAGTGAACTAGAACTCAGTAATCAATATTCATGCGTCGACCCTCATTAAATTGAAATTTCATTCAATTCAATGTTAACTTTGCTTTCTGTTTGTTCATTCATTTATTTTCTTTTATTATGATACCTTTAATCTTCTGCCTAGAGTCTAGAAATCAACTAGCTTTCACTAAAATGAGTGCTTCTTGATTGACTTTTGCTATACTGCCAGCTTGTTGGTTAAAACTCTCTCTCCCCCCTCCCCCCCTCCAGAAAGGAAACCTGAAACTTCAGATGACTTTTTGTTCTCTTCTTGGGAAAGATCATTGCTCAACAGTTTGTTTCACATTGCCGAATTACTTGATTGCACTTGAAGCTCCTGTTCTTATTTGGGTACTTTGAGGATAAGACTGGAAAAGCATGAGATAAGATAAATTCATGGTTCATGGTGGTTGCTTGTGCAGAGACATTATAGATTGGTGGAGCCATGGTGGGTTTGCCTTTGCTGGTCCTATGAAGATAGGGAGATGACCCCATTACATGTTTTTGGACAGCACATTCGTGACCTGTGAATTTTCATCTTCCCTACTTGATTAAAAAGCACCTCACTTTTCACTGTGCCCACCACCCTCTTCATTGAAATGATCTTGTCAAGTTGAAATATGGAGAGCACTGCCACTGACAAGTTGAAAGGCCCCAAGATTTCAAAAAGTCTCAAACCTAGAAAAACATGGATTTTAAGATTAGTTGAAAAGGAAAGCCTGGGAAACAAAATTTACGGTAGATAGTAAGGAGATGCTTTACATCACCGACGAGAAGATTACTGACCATGTCTTTGCTTAACAGTGATATTAATCACCAAGAAAGAACTAGCAATGGAACTATATGAATTGCTATTATATTGTGTAAAAAACTGCTGTGCTAATCTAGCAAAATTAGGGTTCAAATTCCCGTTTTAACTTCTTGCCCCCCTCCACAGTTGCAGCCTGTGAATATAAAAGCATTTAAAAAGGGAATGTTTCATCTGCTCGAACAACCCGTGATCCAACATCAGCGTGGAGTAAAGTCTAAGAAAAGTTTGACAATCTAGTGATGTAGAATTTGCTGAGAGTTGAGGGAGGCCCATACCATGTCCATGACGTGTGAAGCAGTAGGAGAATCACACAGGCATGGCTTTATTCCCCCGAATAAAATATCAAAAGGGAACAGCCATGTTTCCTAAGAAATCAGGAGCTCCACCAAGTTTTAAGCTTCAGCAAGAATGGTTGTTGAGTGAATTGGTAGGATCGATCAATCAACAATCCAGGTTGAAGGCTTCAAGGGTAGTATCATTTGTAACGACCCCATTTTCTTGAATGCTACTTGATTAAAGTAAAAGAATCCTGTTTGTTTGAGTAATAAATAAATGAAGTAAGTAATTTAACGTCTCGCTATAATTTAATCACCTACCAATCATGGAGTGACAGAATGAGTGGACTACCCTTCACACACTCACTCCACCGACCTTCACCTGTTCAATCCTAACAATAGAACTTAACAAAAACCACTCATATTTAGCTCTAAAAGAACATGTGTTATTTTTATGTTTTTAAAATATTTTAAAAAAAATTATTATTTTTTTATTTTTTTCTTTACTTCAAATTAATATTTTATTTTTATTTTTCAATTATTTTGATACGCTGATGTTAAAAATAATTTTTAAAAAATAAAAAAAATATTTTTTGATGCTTTTCCAAATGAAAAACACTTTGAAAAGCAACCGTAACCATACTTTCAAACACGCTGCCGGGACTACGGCACGTCATAGGTATAATTTTTTTTTGTAAAATATTTAAATGTTGTAAGTTTGTTTTTTTTTAAATAACAAAAATCTAATAACCCGAGTTATAATATTGATACTAATTAGCTATGGAAAAACCTAGTCAAAACTTGTTGATATTTTTCATTTTTTAAAAAAAGAACAGTGCCATTCTTACATTTTATAAAATTAAAAAACAAGGTTGACCCGGGTTAATTTAAGTCTACCAACCTAACTCGTGATTCAGGACTTGCTACGAGTTGATCCTTGGGTTTGGCTTGAAAATTGTGCGATAGATAACTTTTAAAACCTGTTACATGATTCATTAGAACGAAAACACTATACATGAAAAAACAAAGGAGTCCAATCCTCAATAAATAAAATGCCAAAGGATCTAAAACTAAAAAAAAAGAGTAATTAAAAGAATGAGAGTGAAAATTGAAATAAAAAATAAATTAGAGGTTGAGAACAATTCTTTGATCGGAGGGTTAAATTGAAATAAAACAATTAACAAAGGACAAAAAAATAATAAGAATGAGAACCAAATTATAGTCTTGAACGGGTTGAATAAGCTAGTTTATTTTAATGAGATGATAAACAAAATTGGCAACAATGGTAAATGAGTTTTTTTTTTACATAAAATGACAATGATAACCTCGAAATAAAAACCTTAGGAAGCAAGTGATTGGGTAAAAAAGAGCCAAAAAAATTGACCCGAGCAAACCCGAAGCTGCGTGATAAATATGTAAGTTGGATAATAAGGTGCGAACAAACTTGAGCTAACCCTCGAAACCTATAGCCCTGGTAATGAGATTAGGATAACCTGATAGATGACCTATTTAAAACCTGACCCAACAGTTTGACCCATGACCCAGGTGATTCGAGGCCTAGAACGTGCCGGGTTCCAAAAAAAATAGGGGGATGATTGATTGACCCGGTCTGATCTAGTAAAAAAATAGGGTTACCCTAAATCTATTTAGCCCTGGACAAACCTACTAAAAATCCTTTGACTTTTTTTTTAAATGATGTTATTTTTATATGTTTATAAAAAAAGGGGTTGAACTGGGTCAAACAACTTGACTCGGGTCAACCCACTTGATTCATGACTCGTTTCTTGCCCTGGGTTGACCCTTGGGTCAGGTTTGAAAGCCATGCCATATATAACTTTCAAAACTCGTGACATGGATCATCACATCGGAAGCACCATGAATGAAAAAACTAAAAAGTCAAACCATCAACAAATCATATATTGAATGGTGAAATTGTGGAAAAAAACCAATTAAAAGAATAAGGGTGAAAATTTAAAAATAAATAAATCAGAAGGCACAAACAATTCTTTGATCAAAGGGTTAAATTGAAAAAAATAAAATAAAAAAGAATTAAAAATATGAATACCAAATTGGAAAAAAAACTTGAATTGAATGATGAAATTAAAAATTACCAAAATCTTGATAAAGGGGCAAAGAAAAAAAATAACAAATTAAAAGAAGAAGGACCAAATTCAAAAATATTATATATGACGAATTAGAATTGAGGACTAAATTAAAAAATAATAATTTATATAAGGGCTAAGGAAAAAAGTAAAAAATCAAAACAATAAGGATCAAATGAGAAAAAATAAAATATACCAAATTGGAATTGAAGGAATAAGTTAAAAACAAATAAAACTTCTATAAAAATATTAAAAAGAAAAATCAGAAATAAAAAAATAAGGACTGAAATTTAAAAAGCAAACTAAAAAGGACAAATTTGCATTTTTTAAGGGAGGAAAGAGAAAATAATAATAATAATAAAAGAAGAGGACGTGGTGGTGCATCCAATGAAATGATGGAAGGACTTGTTTGGTCATCGTAAGATGTTACACGTACCGCCTAAAAGACACGAAGCTTCCCACCACGTGTTTTCAAGAGAAAAAAGGCCAAACTACTCCCCACGCAAATGATATTTACTATCAAACCTATTTGAAAAGACCCAAATAACTTTTGGTCAATGATTCATCTCTCCTTGACTGCAAGGGAAAAGATGGTTTTTAACTGTACAAAGAAAAAGGAAAAGGCAAAAATACCTTTAGCTAACCGTTTTATACTTTTTAAAATTAGGGGTAATTAAGTAATTTAACTATTTAAAAATTATATAAAAGACATAAATACCCCCATACAATTATTAAATGACCAATGGACCGTATAAAAAGACCAAAATAACCCTAAATCTAAGGCTTATGATTTTTTTTTGTTAAGGGTAAAAGTTTCATTTCACTATAGCAATGAATAGGAAAATGTTTGTATGGATACCGTGAATTTTCTTTCTATTTTAGTTGTTTTTTATCCAACATCTAACACATATCATCACTACTACAACTTTCTAACTTCAAATGATTTTTTTTTAAAGAACAAAACTAGCATAGTTAGGAAAAAAATTTAGCAAACTAGTATTGATCAAAGTTTTTTAGAAAGTAGCACAGTTTAGTAAAATTCACAATTATTCAATTTTAAAAAATCATAGTTAGGAAAAGCATTCTAAAAAGATGGTTAAAATGGGCTAACATTAATTTAAAGAGGAGAGAGAAAAGGAAAGGAAAAAAAATAAAATTCTTGGAGGCACACTGAAGCTTTGATGACAACATATCCAGTACCATAAAAATTATTTTGATGAGAAGAATTCAACGATGCCAAAAAAAATCAACAATGGTGACTGAAGTGGGCTACAAGAGTCCTCTAAAGACAATGAGCCACTCGTCACCTTTGGGAGGCATGCGTAAACCCCATGTTTAATAGTGTAAAACCTTAACAAATAATAATAATAATAATAATAATAATAATAATAATAATAATAATAATAATAAAATAATAATAAAAAATTATATAAAATACTTATGATTGAAAATTTGATGAAAATTAGACATGTGTGGTATAAAACTAAAGGGGTAAATTTGTATATGGAGAAATTAAACATGAGCGGTGTGAACTTAAGGGTAAAGAAGTACATTAGAGAGCAAAAATCTCCTTTTTTTTTCTCTAAAATTAAGGCTTGCAATTTTGGAAGAGAAAGGAGGTTTAGAAAATTGTTGTTTTCACTTGAAAAATTAGTGGAATGAGTGTACCCAGTGTGTTTTAAATTTTTCATATCACCATAAACTAGAAGATTTAAAGAGAGACATGGAGGTTAGTGTAGTTTAGATGGAGATTTCTTATTGGAGAAAGAGTGATGTTCTTGAGCTCCATCATTCAAAACCATCAAATTGAGTTAATTAGAAGGGGTAAGAAACTTTATCTTCATTTGAATTTATTATTATACCTTTGTAATTGAAGAGGAAATGATGTTTAAGTGTTATGGTTGTTTTAAAGAAAGAAAGGTATGTTAGGGTTAGTTGGAAAGTTGGTTTGATTGGATTTTTGGGGTGAATTGTTCTTGAAATTGGGTTAGATAAGATAAGTAGGTGTGTTGGAGGTCAACCATGGATTTCCAAGCCATGGATGGTTTATTATGGCTAGGAAAACTTAGGGAATTCCAAATTTTAAGTTTGAATTTGTGTAAATTGCTTGTGATGATGATGATTTATAGGTTTAAGTTTGATCATGGTCATTGTAAAATTAGTTTATGATGTGTTTGGGTCATTGTTGATGTGTTTGAAAAGGTTGGGTATGTTTAATTTCTATGTAAATGATTATTTAAATTGAAAGATTACCATGTGTTTCATAAAAGGTTAGACATTGAACTTAGTTGATGAAATGCTAGATATTGAGTTTGGTTGAAGAAAGGTAAAGACATTAAAATGAGTTATGAAAATGGGTCATGAAAGGTTAGGACATTAAAATGAGTTATGGAATTAGTTGATGAAAGGTTAGAATGTAAAATAGGTTATGGAAATGGATGACGAAAAGTTAAGACAATAAAATGAGTTATGGAAATGGATGATGAAAGGTTAGGATATTTAAATGGATTACAAAAATGGATGATAAAAAGTTTAGGCATTAAATGGGATTATGAATAAATGCTATTATAAAAATGAATGATTTGGTAAGCAAGAGTGTAATAATGAATGCTATTATGAAATGAATGTATTGGTAAGCCAGAGTGATATAATGAATCCTAGTATGAAAAAATGATTTGGTATGCAAGAATGATATGATGCATGCTAGTGTAAAAGAATGGAATTAGTAAACAAAAGTAGCAGATCCATGAATGTTATTATGAAAATAGATAAATGATGTGAATGAGTAGTTGTGATAATGGGTTAGAAATAATTGGGTATTGACCTAGATATCTTTTTGAATATTAGGAGGGGCATCCGAAGTGAGATATGCTAAGAAGAGCTCACATGGCAGGAGCATCAGGTATGCATCCACTGCCATACCTTATCTTGTTAAGGAAATGTTTTGTATATTTATTTTTACATAGATTCAATGCAAAATATGGAACATGAATCCAACTAGAAGCACAAAATATAAATAAATAAATAAAAACTAAGCTGGCCATATAAGTAGGGGATATTTTGAATGATTAAGCTAGTCACAATAATAAGGGCTAATATGTAAAAACTAAGCTGGCCGCATGAGCGGGAGATTATTTTTAATGATTAAGCTGATCATAATAGTGGGGGTTAATATGTAAAAATTTAGTTGGTTGCATCTGTAAGGGCTATTTTGAAAAATAAAGCCGACTATATGAGTATGAGTTATATTGAATGATTAAGCTAGCCATAATGGCAAGGGATAATATGTAAAAATTAAGTTAGCTGCATAAGTGAAGGCCATTTTGAATGATTAAGCCAACTATAACGGCGAGTGCTAATATGTAAAAATTAAATCATTCGCATGTGTGTGGCTATTTTGAAAAACTAAGTTGACCATATGAACGAGAGTTATTTTAAAAGATTAAGTTGGCCATAAATGACAGGGGCTAATATGTGAAAATCAAGCTAGCTATCATGGTTGGGGTGTTAATACAAAAATGAACTGAATGAAATGTCAAGAGTTAAGAAATGACTTAAAATACCAGTTATGGTTATTGAAATAGTTAAATGGATACATATTTGATGCAATCATAAACTATATATTTACATGGTGGTGTAATAAGTAATAAAAGGAGGGGAGGCTTAACTTTTGATTAAGAGAATGAATTACACTAGACATATAGCATAATTTGTACATGCTTGTGAATGGAAAATTAATCTTATGTTTACTCTTTAAGGTTGATAAAGATACTAGTTGAAATTGTTATTTACATATTTAAAATATATTCTATATTTTCATGTGTTTTAAAGGTATATCCCTTCTATCACAACAACCTTGATACCCGGCTTTGGTTAACATAGGTTTTCTTATTAGGTAGACTTTTGTATAAATTAAAATATGTTATGTAAATAAATCTATTACATATAGATTTTATGATAAACTAAAAAAGAAGAAGGGAAATGATGAATTATCACATGTTGATGATATTGTATGTTTTGAAGTAAATGTTATGGTTGTTATCTTATATATATAAAAAGTTTATAAACATGTTTTTGATGAATTTGATGGATGGTGAGCCTGAGACCATTTTTGAGATGACATGTTATGATTTGAGTTTAAATGGTAGGGCTTTTATATAGGAGAAACTTCGTTGAAATTCAAGAAAGAAAAATAATTTACAGTCCATTTTGCAATAGTATAATTAATTAAAAGATAAAACCTGCTTAAGAAATTTTGGTTGTTACAATGTGTGTGTCCCACTCCGGTCACTATTGGTAACCTTCCTTGGTATTATTGAGTTTTGATGGTAGAGCTTTTATATAGGGGAAACTCTACTAACACTCAAGAAAAAAAATTTATAGTCCATTTTGCAATAATCTAATTAATTGAAAGATAAAACATACTTAAGAAATTTAGGTCATTACATCACATGTGTCCCACTCCGGTTACCGTTGGTAACCTTTCTTGATATTATTAGATTCATCTCGCAAGATCTTTTTGAAGATACCAAGGGGGTCATCATTAAAGCTTCAACATGCCTCTGGGTTTCATTCATTCATTCATTCATTCATTTCCTTCTCTCCCTTTTCTTCCTTGGAATTTATTTGAGTCAATTTTAACTATTTCATTAAAATGTTATTGTTTCTAATCGTGAATTTTACCAAATTGTGCTATTCATAATTTTTTTTACCAGTGATAATTTGCAATTTTTTTCTTGGAATAATTACAAAAAAAACTTTCTATAATTTGATTATTTTTTAATTTTCTTGTTATATCTTGAGAAATTATACTTTACATCTTGGATCCAACATGAATTTCAAAAAGGATCATAAGATGAAATTTCCCTCATATATAATAGACATGAGAAAAGTATGGAAATGATATATCACACACTCACACTCTCTCTTATCCTATTTTCTCTCTTTAAAAAATCATAGTTTCTCTTTTCCATTTGTTTCTGCAATTTGCTCACTTCATTGACCAAATCCTCATTTGTTTCCGCTTCCTCATCCTGGTAACTTGAAAGCTAAAATAATAGGTAGAACTCATCCCTTTAATTTATTTACAACTAAAGGGTTTTGGGACGCAAAAGGGTTTCTTGGATCTTTTTAAACAATTTGAATTTAAGGTTAGGATCCTAAAGTCTTTTCTTGGTGGATTAATGGGGAGATGGGGTTTGTATGGGTTTTTCTTGTTTAATAAACATTAATTCAGGGTTTTTTTTTCTTTTTTAGATTAACGTGAGTGTCCGGGTCAACTTGCGCGTACCTCGAGTAATCCCACAAGCCCTAAAGTTAACGACCATGTAAGTTTTCAATGACCCTGAGGTTTGTGAGACTCGAACTGATGACCTCTAGGGAGTAAATCCAGAGCCTGACCAATTGATCTACACCCCTTAGGGTTTATTTATTTATTTTTTGATCAAAATGTAAGTATATATAACAGATAAAAAATATACAAGGTTGGAAGACCAACGGGTTCGAATACAAAGATATACAAAAAGGGAACAAGTTCCCTAATAAAACTATACATCAAAGACAAGAAAACAAAGCTAGCAAGCTAAAAGAATTAGCTAACAATGGTTAAGAAATGAACCAAAGGGATTACAAGGTTCCCAACCTAACACAAAGCAATAGTCAA
The DNA here is from genome assembly GCA_015852605.2 of Populus deltoides. Taxonomy (NCBI): domain Eukaryota; kingdom Viridiplantae; phylum Streptophyta; class Magnoliopsida; order Malpighiales; family Salicaceae; genus Populus; species Populus deltoides. Next base: position 9,047,591 of record CM027585.2, on the reverse strand, counting down.
GGCAAGGAGTCGCCTTGAGCAACAACAAGAGTAGAATACACAAAAAGAAATTTGAACTGAGAGGCAAAGCTACAATAAAAACCATGCACAACAGCTAGGACCAACAATAAAGATCCATCAAAAACATATGCAGGCAGCGTAATCGGCTGCAGACCGAAGGGAAAAGATCATCTCACAAGATTATTCCTCAAAAACAGCCACTAAAGCAGTCATCCCACATGCATTAGATAAGGTGGTTGCTATCAAGAAACTATAGGATCATGTAAAATAACACCTGAAATTTCCAGAATAGATAGGCAACCAATGAACAAGTGTTCTAAAAAACCCTTCTATTCATTTCTTCCCAGATGAGGTAGACAACAATGCTGAGGGAGACCCTTTTCATTTTGGCAACAACAGTTCCCCCCTGTGATTGATGCCTCTAATAGCACTAGAAAGAGTAGACATGCCCTTGTTAATCCAAAGCCAAGATTTAACCTTCATCAACAAGAGAGATGTCCAACTACAAGCAAAGAAAAGATGGATGTGGCTCTCCTCGTGGTTATGACAGAAAATACATCTAGCATCAGTATCCATAAAGTGCAGCCTATCTCTTGTTCTTAGTCTCCCCTGTGAAGCCAACCAAAGAATGAAACTATGTCTTGGTAAACACCAAGGCTCCCAAACAATATTTGCCCAATGACACCGAGGTTCCTTTGATTCTCAGGTGTTCATAAGTGCTAGCTGAGAAAGGCTCACTAAGTCTTTCCTAACTTTGCATCATGGAGATCACTGCTGATTGGCCTTCACAATCCTCAAGGAGCTGATCCTATAAAGAAATAAAGGACTTTCATAGTGGTGAGGAGGTTTTCTGAAAAGGAACCGTCCAAATAGAGGCATTCTGCAAGTAAAAATATGCACCCATCTAATCCATATGGAATCAGATTTCAAATGAATATTCCATAGCTGCTTTGCAATAAAATAATTTTTCTTTGCCTTTATATCATATAGGCCTAAACCTCCTTCATTCTTTGGTAAGCATATGAACTTCTAGGCAACCAAAGCAGACCTGCTTCTAACTGTGTTACCAGTCCAAAGAAAATTCTTGCATATGCATGTAATTTGGTTGATGACGATCTCTGGCATAGAAAAAATATTGAGCCAAAATTGCACGATACCGAATAGAACTAATCTAATCAATTCCAGCCGCCCAGCATAGGATAAGTGTTTGCCAATCCAGCTTTGAATTGCAGATTCAAGTTTATACAAGAAGGGGAGAATTGGCTGGATAAAAGCCTATGGGGACTGAAAGGGACTCCAAGGTATTTGAAGGGGAAGCAACCTTCAGAAAAGCTAGAATCTTGGAGGGTGCTCTACTTCGTGTTGTCTCAAAGGCATATAATTGCTCCAGAAGGATCCGAACAGAAGATCTATCCCCCCAACATAACAAAAGAATATCATCAGCAAAGGCAAGGTTACAAATACCTTGGAAGGCACATTTTGGATGAAAATGGAAGTCCATCTATTGGGTAGCTATCTTTAGCATATGTGAAAGATACTCCATTCAGATTAGAAATAAATAAGGTGAGAGAGGATCATCTTGCCGAACTCCACATTTCTTAGGGAAAAAACCAAAGAGGCTACCATTGATAGCAACAGAGAAAGAAGAGGTTTCCACACACAGCATAACAAGATGGACAAATCTCTATGGAAAGCCCAGCAGATGAAGAAGCTATCTGAGAAAAGTCTATTGCACCGAATCAAAAGCTTTCTTGAAATCAATTTTGATGAGGCACTGGGGGAAGTTATCTTTCTGCCATAATGTCTGAGAAGCTCTTGAGCCAGATTTATGCTATCTATCATATTCCTTCCTCCAAGGAAAGCATTTTGAGCTCGACCGATGATGTCTTGAAGGACATGGCTCAATCTTCTAGCTAGAATCTTGAAAATCACCTTGTATATCACATTGCAGCAAGAGATTGGTTTGAAGTCACTGGCTGAATTAACGTTTGCAAATTTTAGGATCAGAGCTATAATGGAATGGTTGATCTGCCTGAGGATCTAGCCAGACAAAAAGAAGTCTTTAACTACCGCATAGAAATCAAACCTAACAATGTCCCAAGATTTCTTGAAGAAAAGAGATGAATATCCATAAGGTCCAGGAGCCTTGTCATTACCAATGCTAAACAGAGTTAGGTTGATTAATGGAGGAGATCAAGATATGGTCTTGATTAATAGGTTTATCTTGGTTTTTGAGTCTTAGGTTGCTATCAAATTATGAGCTTTAAATCTTGATCAATGAAATTTTAGAGGTGATCTTTATAATTTTTCACGAAACAAAAAAATCATTGATCGGAAAAATTACGAGGCTGGAAATAAATAATAAGTATTAGTTTTAAAAACGCTCATTATTAGGATTATGACCGCAAATAATTTTTCATCACAACATAGGCTTCCACACTCCTGGATGATTTCTTAGTTTCTAATTTTTCTGTGGATACATGAGGAAAAATCTACCGGACATTTTCTCTTTGTATGGATAAGTTGAGCAGAGTTGTCATGTATAGGTTTCTTCATGAACACAAGGGAGCTTCAAGTTGAATTTTCTAGAAGTGGAAATACTTCATCCACTGGTTTGCTAATTAGAGTTAGAAAGTTATAAACTTTGAAAACCTTGAAAAAAATTAACATTGTACGTACTAGAAGAACTCAGCACTGTCATTCTTTATCTTTATTCCTTTCTTGGTTACAAATCTTGTATTCCACGCTCCTGTGAAAACTTTTATGTAAAAAGATTTAAGGCTTTCGAATAGAGATATGTTAACGATCCATCACGGGAATATATCTCTTAACAATCCATCTGGAATTTTGAGCTGATAAGGGGAGATGAAAATAGAGTTATGTTCAAGGAATTTAGAATTTGTTTGATTAAGTTTCTGAAAAGGATTTGTGTTCATGGGATATTTTTATTTCTGAGTATTATGGATAACATTGTTGTAATTATGAATTATGAATGATAATTTTATTGTTTTGAGGCTCCAAGTGCTCTTTAGTAATTAAAATGAATATAATGAAAAAACTTGTAAACACTCAAACATTTACTTTTATATTTTTTTTTAACAAATGAAGTTGAGGATGTAAATTATCATTTCACATGTACATCTCATAATATAAATTATAATTTTTTAAAATACGGTAGGAAAGTGAAAACATGACTAGGAGATTTTTTTTGTGCATATATATATATGTGTGTGTGTGTGTGTGCGCGTGAGAAAAACATTGTATATTTACCATAAATATAGATTCATTGTATTGTGAACGATATTGTAGTGTCGTAGTAGCGTTGTCTTTGTTGTTTTTTTTTATAAAAAAAATATTGTTGGGGACGTTTTCTTTTTTGTTTTCTATACCAAAAGTTTGTGGATCTGGCTTGGTAGTCAGACCTAAGTTGCTTCCAACAGGTGCTAAGTCTGACTTGGCAGGCATGAGAAACGCATTGTACATTTATTGTGGACATAGACTCTTTGCACTGTAGTGTGAACCACACTATAAACATAGAATGTTTGCACTGTGAATGACACCGTAACGCTATGAGGGCGTTGTTTTTGCTGTTTTTTTTGTCAAAAAGTGTTGCTGTGGGACATTGTCTTTTCTGCACCAAAAGCTAGTAAGTCTGGCTTGACAGGCAGACCCAATCCAAATCGCTTCTAACAGGTGTTAGATCTGGTCTGGCAGCCAGATCCAACAATATTGGGTTTGGCTCGCAACCTATATAGCGTTTTACAGAAAAGACAATTTTTTATTAACAATGCATCCTATATTTATAGGATTGGAGAAGTGCAGTATATATAGGACTATACAACGTAGGATAAGATGAGAGTGATACAGGGGATAAGATATAGCTAATCTAAGGATAGAAATCAATAACTGTTACAACTGATCTAGTGATAGAGATCAATGCTGTTACAACTACGTGATTTCCTTTACACGCCCCCGCAAGATAGGCATTCCATCAGATAAGCCTATCTTGGAGCATAATGTTTGAAATTTCTGACGAGACAAAGCTTTGGTGAGGAGATCGGCAAGCTGATCGTGAGTGCTGACATGAGATACATGGAGCATTCCTTTAGAAACCAGATCACGGACAAAGTGAAGATCAATTGCAATGTGTTTCATCCGTGAGTGTAGTATAGGATTAAGACTTAATTGAGTAGCACCAATATTATCACAAAATAAGTTTGGAGGTTTGATTATTAGAATACCAAGTTCACGAAGTAAAGAACGGATCCAAATAATTTCTGAAGTGGCAGAAGTAAGAGCCCGATACTCTGCCTCAGTGGAAGAGCGTGTAACTACACGTTGTTTCTGTGTACTCTAGGAAATGGGACAGTCTCCTAGAAAGATAAGGTAGGCAGATGTGGAAACTCTGGTATCCTTATCACCTGCCCAATCTGCATCAGAGAACCCTTGAAGATTGAGATCATTGGTGCGCTTGAGTAGAATTCCATGATGAAGAGTACCTTTTAGGTAACGCAGAACACGTTTGGCAGCAATCCAATGAAGCTGAGATGGTTTTTGCAGAAATTGAGCCAGCTTGTTGACAGGAAATGAGATATCAGGCCGAGTCAGAGAAAGATATTGGAGAGCTCCTATAATGCGACGATATGCAGTAGGATCAACAGAAGAAGAGCCATCATTAAGTTGTAGACAATCCTTAGTGGCAAGAGGGGTCTTTACAGTCTTAGCACCATCCATCTTGGTGCGTGTCAGGAGATCACAAATATATTTGTGTTGCGACAGAAATAACCCTTGTTTGACAGAGAACACTTCAACCTTGAGAAAATAATGCAATGAGCTAAGGTCCTTCAATGAAAAGCGAGTGCTGAGGTGCTTGATAATTTTAGACATAGATGCAGAATCACTTCTAGTGATTAAAAGATCATCCACATAAACCAGAAGGAATATTATAACCCCATCATATGTGTAAATAAATAAGGAAGAGTCAGACTTGGACTGTTGAAATCCCAGCTGAAGAAGAGAAGTGCGCAATTCTTGGTACCAAGCACGTGGGGCTTGTTTTAAACCATAAAGAGACTTCTTTAACCTGCAAATATGAGAGGGCAGAGTAGAATCAATGAAATCTGGAGGCTAAACCATAAATACATTCTCTTGTAGTTGGCCATGCAAAAATGCATTATTCACGTCAAGCTGTCGAAGTGGCCACTTATTGTTAACAGCAATAGAGAGAACAGTTCGAATGGTCACTGATTTCACAACAGGACTGAAGGTCTCAGTATAGTCAAAACCATGTTGTTGATGAAACCCCTTGGCAACCAGTCGTGCTTTGTAGCGAGAGATATTGCCATCGGAATTACGTTTAATTCGAAAGACCCATTTGCATCCGATAGGTTTAATGGTGAAGCTAGGTGGAACAAGCTCCCATATGCCGTGTTTAACCAAAGCAGTAAACTCCTCAGACATGGCATTGCGCCACTTTGGATCCTGTAATGCTTGAGACACACAGGTTGGCTCTATAGGTGAAGGAAGAGGATATTTGGTGGCAAGGTAAAGTTGTTTTGGTTTATGAATATTATTCATAGATCTGGTGGTCGTGGGATGTGTACGAATGGGTTGTTGTGAGGCTACAGGACTGGTATGTGGATGGATGTCTGTAGATGGAGGTTGTGTTGGTGGAGGAGAAGGTAAGGATGAAGCAGTAGGAGAACTAGTTAGCACGGTGGTAGTCGAGGACGGTGGCAATCCAATGGAAGGCACTGCTGGTATATGAAGATCTTGTGCTTTAACACCTGAAATTGACAGAGAAGGTATAGTGACAGGGGCAAAGGTCGAAAAGGGAAAGTGACTTTCATCAAAAACCACATGGCGAGACAAGTAAATGCGTGAGGAATTAAGATCCATACATTTATAAGCACTTTGTGTGGTTGAGTAACCGAGAAATAGACAAGGCATGAATTTTGAGTTAGTTTACTAGTTGTGTAAGGTTTTAACCATGGATAACATTGACAACAAAAAATGCACATTTTTGTATAATCAGGTAAGCGACCAAATAGACACTCAAATGGACTTCGATTTTGTAAAACAGAAGATGTCATGCAATTTATCAAGTAAACCGCTGTCTGAAAAGCATAGGACCAATAGGATGGAGAGAGATGTGCTTGACTTAATAGAGTTAATCCTGTTTCAACAATGTGACAATGACGTCGTTCACTGGTGTCATTCTGTTGAGGGGTACGGGGAGCTGTAGTTAGCCAACTAATAGAATTAGAAGAGAGATAGTTGCGAAGAGCATAATATTCTCCCCCATTATCAGAGTATAAATGCTTGATTTGAAAACCAAACTGTTTTTCAAGCAAACCTTGTAATTGGCAAAAAATGGAGCGAACATCACTTTTTCGATGAATTGGAAATAATTAACAATATTTGGTAAAATGATCAATAAATAGTACATAAAAACAAAATCCATCAATTGAGTTTGAAGATGCAGGCCCCCAAAGATTTGTATAGATGTATTCAAGAGGATGAGTACTGATAAGAGATGTAGAAGAAAATGGTAATTTATGACTTTTATTGCATTGGCAAGCAGAACAAAGTGATGGTAAGGAAGGACGAGACCCGACAGCAGGAAGATAAAAACAATGAATAATAAAATCAACAATTTTATTTGACGGATGCCCAAGTCGTTTATGCCATCTGTCAGATGTTGTTCGTTCACCAACAAATGCTAAAGCAGAAGATTGGATTGCAGCAGAGGGCATTGGCATTGGATAAACACCATCCTGACATTTACCGTGAAGAATAGTCGCCCCCGTGCTTCGATCCTTCACAAGAAAATAAAATGGATGAAACTCAATAGAAACATTATTGGAACGAGTGAAATTATGAACAGAAATCAGATTCTGATGAATATTAGGAACACAAAGAATATCTGTGAGTTTAAAGGATTTTGAGGCAGAGGGAAGAGTCATAGAGCCAACATGGGTGACTTGCAAACCTGAGCCATCGCCAATGACAACTTGATCAGTGCCATCATACTCTGAGTGAATAGACAAATTAGCAAGATCAGAGGTAATGTTGTGAGAAGCAGCTGAATCCATAAGCCATTTTTTATCTTTGGTCCCACTAGAGGATGCACAATTCACAGACTTATTACTGGAAACCACACGACAGGTCTTTGCTGAGTGGCCAACTTTGTCATATAACTGACAAATAATTTGAGGCTTACCAAACCATTCTCGACGACTATGCTGATTATGGTTGGTGCGATTTTGTCTCGAGAAACAATTGTTAGAACATTGGTTATGATGAAATTTGAAGTGCACTGGACGACGTTGAGTGTTGTTTTCAGTAGCAAAAAGTGATAGAATTTGAAGCTTCAATACGTTTTAGATAGCTTTCGTGGGAAACCAACATATCATGAAGTTCTTCAAAGGTGAGAGAAGACTCACGATTTCGAATGAGTGCTGCAATGTCACGAAATTCAGAGCCAAGACCATTTAGAGCATAGAGGGTTATGTCATCTGCTAAGATTGGGGAGTCAATCACTGCAAGTTCATCAATAATAACTTTGATGGTATGAAGGTAATCTGAGACTGAGCGAGACTCTCTCTGAATAAGAGTTAAATTTTCCTTAAGTTGCATAACACGAGAACGTGAGCGATTGGCATACAATCGTTGTAATTTAGACCATGCATCATGAGCAGTAGATGAAGCAGCAATGAGGGGCATAACTGATTCAGAAACAGATGCAAGAATGGCATGAAGTGTCAGCTTGTCTTGCCTCAGCCAACGCAAAAAGGCTGGATTTGGAGCATTTGTAGAGGCTGAGCCATCAGGGGAGATGTTTGGAGGAAGCGTTGATGATGGGTAGATAGTAGTGCCGTCAATATAACCCTGGAGATCATAGCCTATAAGCAAGGATGTCAGTTGGGCACACCATAACGGAAAATTGGTGGAGGTCAATTTCAAAGGTAATTGAGAGCCAGCATTGAAGGCAACAAGAGTAGTCTCATTATTGATAAAAACTGACTCAGGTGATGTAGCCATTTTGAAAGAAAATCTCGTTAGAGGAAGAAGCTCTGATACCATATAGAGTTTTACAGAAAAGACAATTTTTTATTAACAATGCATCCTATATTTATAGGATTGGAGAAGTGCAGTATATGTAGGACTATACAACCTAGGATAAGATGAGAGTGATACAGGGGATAAGATATAGCTAATCTAAGGATAAAAATCAATAACTGTTACTGCTGATCTAGTGATAGAGATCAATGCAGTTACAACTACGTGATTTCCTTTACAACCCGATCTAATAATATGGGGTTCGGCTCGCAGCCAGACTCAGATATGTTCAATTTTATTTTTTTACCTCTTTATATTTTTTTTTTCTTATGTAATTTTGCTTTCATATAATAAAGAGAAAATAAAATAATAAGATTTTTTTTTATTGTATAAAAATTAGGTGATGATAATTTTTTTTATTTGAGGTTGGGTTACTTAATTTTTTTTTTCTTTTAATAGAGTTGGTTCTGCTGTTGAATACGATCCAATCGTATTGAGCCTGCTATTGACAGCATTCAATTGAGTTGGTTACCGCCAAACCAAAAACAAATTAATACATTCTCTATGTTATTAATATTTTTTTAAATTTATTATTGACCGGTACGAATCACCGACGATTATACACAAGTGTGTGTGTGTGTGTGTCTATATATATATGCACTCCTCATATGCACATGCCATGGTGTTAATAATAAGTAATTTTATCAATTAGCAATAAATAACTGGCTGACCTCGAAGGACAAAACCGAACAGAAGGCCTACAACCTCGAAATAGAAAAATCTTACACTCAGATTCACCCATCCGTGCAGAGATTAAAAAAAAAATAATAAAAAAAAAGCACAAAATCAAAGGGAAGCAGGAAGCTCCAACAAGGTGACCACTATCTTCTCTTCTCCTCTCCTCCTCGTTTCGATCCCAGCTTCAACAACCAGCCCAAAGCAATAACTCTCTCCACGTACGTATCTTCTTCTTCCCAACCTCGAAAAGCCATAGCAAACCAGGCAAACCCCTAGAACTCAAACTAGACAAAATTAAACACACGCACACACAAAATATAGTTAAAAACATGAAGCTGTCTACGAAACCATTATCGAGTCCGGGTCGGACAGAGAAGTACTACCCACCACCATTGATGAGGTTCTTGAGAATCAATGTTGGTAGCAGAAGTAGACGAAGGTCACGTTCAAGTCCAATGTTTGTCAGAAAGAAAAATACAACAATCGAAACTCAAGAACCCTCCTCTCCCAAAGTCACCTGCATGGGTCAAGTCCGGGTCAGGCGGTTCAAACAAGCCAATATCCGGCCCGGAAAGCCCAAAAAACGCCTGTGCAAATGGATCCAAAAAACCCTACTTTGTCATCACCATTTAAGTAGAAGAAAACTCAAGCGTAAGTCTTTTACACCGTCTTGGCCTAAATGGGCTCATTTCTTTCGTGTCGGATTTAAGAGAAAAGACAAAATTAGCGAGGATTGTAATTCTTCAAAGGCTGAACCAAACTATGGTGTCAGAAGTGAAGATTTTGAGCAAGAAAGTGAACAAGAAAAAGAAATGGAAGCTAAAATTTATGTCTGTACGACTACAGCTATTACACCACCAAGGAATGCTTTTTTACTGACTAGATGCAGATCTGCACCGTACCGTTCTTCTTTAGCGGGAAGATTTTGGGGGTCACCATCGGAGATTGGAAAAACAAAGCAGAAACAGTGTAGTACACAGCAGGAAAACATAGAAAATGGAAGTCCCACGTCGTTAAGAGAGTGTGTTTCTGAAGAATCTGATAAAGAATCAAGTTTGCATCCAGAAACGGAAGTAAAGATTAGTTTTCTCAAAGAATTTGAAGGCTCTATCACTTCAATCAGGGAGGGAATTGCAAATTCTGCAAACATTAAAGAGTCAAATACAGAGATGGTTTCCACTGTACGGCCTTTGATACTCACAAGAAGTAAATCTGAACCGGCGAGAACTGGTGAGAAGCTTGATCCGGAAATGAGTTTCTGGAAGAAGAGAAGGTTGGGTTCCACGTAGTTAATTAATTGTTAGTTACCACCACATTAAATATTTTAATTACTACTTTTTGTTTATTTTATCTTGGAAAATGAAATGAAGATAGTTTTTTGAAACTTGTAAACTATAATTATGGTTATTTTTATAAATTCAGACATCTGGGGCTGTACGGGAGAATCTCCATTAGTTCTGTGGAAAATATCATATTTGGCAAAATAATCTTGCAAAATGCAAACTAGCCCAACATGATAATGGAGTGGACAACATCATAGGTGGTATCATGAGAAAACACTACCTAATACATAATAAAACATATATATATATATATATATATATATATATATATATATATATTATGTTATGTTGAAAAAAAAAAAAAACTAATACATCCCAATTTATTATACTACAATGCATGGAGTTCATACTACATACATGAGAGCCCCAAAAGATGGTCACATTCACATGTGATAAAATGATGCATATATGTATGTATTAATCTATGTTAACATCAACATCTTGGTGGGATGTTGTCACTCAAGAATGCACAATCTCCTTGAATGTTATTGGTTGATATAATCCATATATGTTACCAGCCAATTATTATTGTTTTTGTTAAAAAAATTTCAAGTAGTCTGAATCTTTAATTTTCGCACATTCTTGGCAAATTTTAAATCCTGACTTACAAACACATCATTTTTTCTTGCTTGGATGAATTATTGGGCCTACCATATATGACTGAAAAACTTAAGATGTCTAGTTTTGAGAACAACTTGAATCGCAGAAAAATGTCATTGGTAACTACCAATTATATGTCTCAAACAGTAGTACATAAAGGTCTAATTTTGCAGATTTGACAAGATTTATTTAGTAACTTTGACTCTCTGAAAGAATATGTTCTTGAACTCTATTTGACTTGAAAAGTTACCAAAATATATTTCCATGTGTTTAGTATCTCCCTATAAAATGCCAGCTCGTTATGATGTACGGTTTCAGAGATATGCTTGATCTCGTAAAACTTGTCAGCATACATTTTAAAGCCAAATTCGGACTTGACTTGGTTTGTATCATTCTCTCTTTCTTTAAAAGATTCAACTTCGAATCTGTAACATGGAAAACATCTTCTAAGGCCAACAAATCAGTACCAAGCTAAAAAATAGCATCATCATCAAAACCAAGAAGAACCTTGTTAGCAAAGAAGGTCTCACTGATATACAAGGTCTCCTTTTTAATCATCTTCTTCTTTTTTGATTTTAATTGCTCCTCATATATTTACTTAGGTGTCAAAGATACAAGAGTTATAGGTCTTTCATTCATCTCAAAGGAATACCTATTTGTCACTTCATCATGCATAACTCTTCTATCATACTAACATGGTTTACCAAGCAGCAAGTGACTAGCTTGTATTGGCACAACATCACATAACACTTCATCATAATATTTACCAATGGAAAAAGCAACTAAAACCTGCTTATTCACTTTCATTTAACCATCATCATTCAACCACTGTAATTTATAAGGTATGAGATATTTGATAATGTGCAAGTTCAACTTTCTCACCAATTCAGTATTAGCTACATTAGTGCAACTACCACCATCTATAATTAAGCTACATGTCTTATTATGAACATGGCATTTTATGTGGAATATGTTCTTCTTTTGATCTTTTAAATCATCCACCTTGACATGTATATTCAGTGCTCTCCTCACCACAGATGCCTATTCCTCAACCAAATACTTAAGACAAACATCATTAGCATCCTTTAATAATGGATCTTGTTCTCTTCATCCTCCCCATTGGTCTCAACCTTAGTATTAGCTTTCATAACCATGACTTTTTTTTTGGACACTATGAAGCAACATTACCAAAACCCAGACAATGAAAGCATTTAATGTCATGGTTACGAGAAGTAGGAGTAATATTGTTGCCTTTAACAACAACTGAGGTGTCTTTCTTCTCTCTAGGGTATTCAACCTTGCCCTCCTCATTCTTATATGATGGACCACCCCTAGTGTGTTAGCCTTCAATTGGGTTTCCAAGGTTTTGAAGGGCTTAATGGTTAGCTTTACCAAATAGTACCTTTTTGTTTAAGCTGTTTCTCCACCTTTATGGCCATATGCACCATCTCCTCTAATTCCATCTAATGATGCAACTCCATAATATGAGATATATCATGATTAAGTCCATTCATGAATTTAGCTATAATAGCCTCCCTATCCTCCTCAACATTAACCAAAATCATAACAAGTTTCATCTTCTTAAAGTACTTATCAATACTCTTTGTACATTGACTTAAACTTTGCAACTTTTAATATAATTATCTATAATAATAGCCAGGCACAAATCTCCTTCTCATAACAGATTTCATCTTATCCCAAGTATCAACTTGCCTCTTATAATTCCTCATAGGGTTTGTCACTAACTGATCCTACCACACAATAGTATAATTAGTAAAAACAATCATAACAAACTTGACTTTCTTAGACTCTGAATAATTGTGACACTAAAAGATCCACTCTACCTTTTTCTCCCATTCTAAATAAACTTCAAGATTATTCTTCCCTTGAAAAGCCAATATTTTCATCCTAATTGTATCTAAATCTCCACTTAACTCAACATTATGGTCCTAGTACCTATAATTACCCATCTAACCAAAATTATCACCATATCTTTCCCATACAAACTAACAATTTTGCTGTTGTCCAAAACATTCCCAAAGTCTCACGGACACATCTCTAAAATTAACATCACTCATGTCCGTATTATCAGCCACAAACTTATCCACATTAGTGTTAACTCACATAACATCCCTCCTAATGTTAAATTCTCTTTGCTCAGGCATAGTTTGAACCCTACCATGATTGTCGCACGTGGCCGCGTGGTGTCAATGACGGTTTCGTCGTTGTTTGTTGATTTGAGAGTCGCTATCTAGTATTTAATTCAGGATTATTAGGAAACCCGTGTGTACTGATCTTTGTTAGAAATTCATAAGTAAGAGACTGGTTGTGGCCAGGGAAGGTATTACACCCCTAGCGCAATCCACCTGAGGTAAGCTACTTTATGATTTAAAATGTTTTTGAGATTTTGATGATTTGTCTTATTAGCGGTCTATCTTCTTATATGATAATCAGGAATACGTTTTACGTATAAGTTTGTAGTCTTGGATACTAAAAGAAAACAAAATATATTTTTGGTATTTTTTAAAATATAGGCCAAATTCTCAAGGTTTTAATAAATTGGTTATTAAATCACAAAATATATACAAAAACATATTCTTAAATTTTCATGTGAAATACAATGTGATTTTTTTATATTTTCTTTTGAGAGAGCAGGCCATATGCAAATTAAAACGTTTAATCTTTTTTGTTTTTGGGTTCTAACATTTAAAAACATACATAAAAAACAAACACACACCCACACATTCTCTTTTCACTACGTTTACTCACACACCAATTACATGTTTACAAAGTAATCCAACAACAATTGAAATACACATTTCAACATCGAAAAATTATAAAATAGGCCTTTCAAAGGTACAAAAATTATATGGAAAAAGTTGCTTGGACTCGGGAACAGTGTTGGAAATTTTCAGGTCACAGGAACAGTGGCGGCGGGTTTGCTCTACTCACCATTGCCACTGGCAGTGCGTGAGTTCATGCGTTGCCGCGAGAAAAATCAGGAAATAAGAGGGGATCTGGATTGAATTCTTTCCCTCTTCCCTTCCCTACTGACGATGAGGGCCACCATCACTTGCAAAACAAAGAAACACAAACAACTGTTGATTTTAATCTTTTTTAGATCTGTTTAATTTCTCTGCCTTCTCTCTTCCTCGGTTCGTTTTGTTTTTCTTCTTCTGCAGGTGGCAGATCTGGCGATTGGATAGCTCATGGTTGACGGTGAGGGAAGAGATGGAGGTCTGTGGGTTGGGAGGTTTCAGTGGAGGCCGGTATGTGCTAATGAGGAAAGATCTATTGGTTGAGGGGGAAAAAGAGAAATGGTGTATGCGGGGAGGTTGCTGCAAGGGAGGAAGGAAATGGAGGGAAATGAAAGTAAGGGGAAAGATAAGGATAGTTGTGGGTCAGCTGAGAGAGGAGAGGTTGGTTCAGGTGGCGACTAGTTTGGCAGAGAGGGATGGTCTGGTGAGGAGTTGAAGGTTTGTGTTAATATGGGAAGTGGGGAGACTCAGTTTAGTAGAGAGGAAGATGGGAACGACTGGTTATGGTAGGAAGAAGGTTACTGACATAATCAAAGAGTTGATGTCCTCTCCCAAGTGTAGGAGTGTCGAAGTAATAAATAACCCGGCAAGATCGGGGTCGAACCACAAGAAGGTTAACTGTATAAACTACAAATAAAGAAATAGATAATAATAGAAAATGAGTTGAAGAGAGCTTTGAGATGCGATATTGATGTAAAGATTTACAAATAGAAAACAATTATCAAGGTTAGAGGATCCAATAATGGTATTTCAAATAAGTATAATATAAACTCTTTTTATTATTCAAATGGAAACCACACACAAAGGAGGTTCCAATCGGATTATAATTTATTAACATGATTATATTAATTATCTTATTTGAGTAATGTCAATACTTGTAAATGTTGCCAGGTATTCATGGTGATAACTTATGTTAACAACAAATCAAGTTCCTTTCATAGCACGGGTGTCAGTTATACCATATAGTTGGGCTATGAAAGTGCCAAGTATTTGTTATACGAAGGGTTGTTCAACACAAATCTAGATTAACCTTTTAACAAGCAAGGTATTAAGAGTGAGTAAGATAATAAATACAAAACATGTTAGTATCAAACATTAAAGTCCATGTTGAGTTTATATTATACTTATTCTTACACCATTAGTGTAACCTTTTCACATTGACATAATAAACTTAGCTGAACATTATGAATAAGAGAAACATAGATAAAAAAGATAAGAACATAATTATACAAGTATAGTAAAGGAAATGAAAAGCATAAACAAGAGATTAAGGAAAATATAACATGGAATAAAACTTGAACATTACAAAATACAAGAAACAGAGTGATCTTGATCTGAACACCAAGATGCCTAAATGCATGGCAAATGCCTCATTTTATAGGCCAAAATTTAGAACTATTGATTTGATGACTAATTGTTGAGTGGGTGGCCACCTCTTGACTTGGTAACAATCCTTATCTTCTTGTCTGCAGAAAACGCCATTGTTAACATCAGAATTTGAACAAATAGTCCCCATAAAAGTTCTGGGAAATTGTCTCGGCTTTCCAACAAAACAAAAATAAGGTCATTTGTACGTCTAGAACTTGAGATATGGGCTGAACATTGAACTGTGTTTGGGCTGCAGGACAGATTCTGACTTCTCTGTTGTTGCTACAATTTGAACTTGAAAACAGTCCTTTTGAATCTTGTACTCTGCATGAAAGTTTTAGCCCTATATCTTAGCTTTCTATCCATATAAACGAGACCTAAATCCAAGTTCTACAGCTCCAGTTATGATCCAATAACCGAATGGTGTTCCAATTTAAATTCAACCAGCATCTCTTTTCTAAGTTTAACCCTCTCTTTATCTTCTCAATTTCAGTAGTTAAACTCATCAATCAATCATTTGATTTATGTGATAGGCCTGCATTTAAAATGAACATTTACCATAAATTAAAGGTATCTTATATTATCAGACTTGTTATTATAAAACATGCTCTAGTTAAGGAGTTATTGATACTTCAAATGCAAAATGATGATATAAAACCTTGATAAAAATGCACTTTTAAGTACTAATCAATGATTACCGCGATACTGCACACATGCGATAGAATGACAACTCCATTAGGGATGTCCCATGAACTAAGTTTTGTTTCCCTATCTAATTGTTGTGTTTTATTTTTTTGTTAGTAAGTATTTTTTTTATTTTTTTTATGCTTTAAATTTTTACTAATAACCAAATAACCAAAACACTAGGCGGTAACTCTCATTCCCTCTTTCTTACTAATAAAAGACTAGAATTCCTTGTCCTTTTCACTCATAATATTTCTGATAATCCCGATCTGGGAGGATGATCGCCCCGATACCACACATGTGCAACAAAATGGCAACTCTATTAGGGATGTCTCATGAACTAAGTTTTGTTTGTCTATATGATTGTTGTGTTTTATTTTTTTGTTAGTCTGTATTTTTTCATTCATTTTATGCTTTAAATTTTTACTGCTTTGTATCCATTTTTATTATCAACATGTATTCTTTTTATGCTTTATATATATATATTGCACATGCATTTGTATATTGGATATAAATTAATGTCTCACGCATCACTTACTTTAATTTTTGAACGCACACACAAACTTCTAGGTTAAGTGGGGGATTAACAATTTTTCCTATGACTATTGGTTAGGGTTCAGATACAGGAAATACCCAACTAATATCTGAGTGTCTGTATAGTAATGGTGGGTATATGTGCCTTAACTATTCCTTGCAACGCCTCCATACTATCTTCATGAAGACCATCACTGGGCAGATTTGAGACCTTTTTGAGACCAAGTAGAAGATCTACTCATGCTCATTTAATGACTAGAACTTGTCCTTAGTTTGTATGTGCTACTTATAATTTGCATCAAGGCAAGCCTAACCATGCTAATCCTGTATTGCAGAATTCTTGAATTGAGATCTTGACTTTTGTAAAGTATCAATCTTTTCAAGAATTTGGCTATGAGTCTAAGTTAGCACAAGTAGCTAAGGGAAACTATCCAATAATCAATGTTAGTGGATTGCCATACATTACTAAGATAAATCACATGGTGAATGGCCTGGAGAAATTGCTACCCATTATGGGGCACATTGATGAGAGTCTCTTTAAGAGGCAAAATGGTAGGATTGCACAACTAATGAAACTTTCAGTACAAGCAATGGTTGTAAAAGCCCTAGTGAATTTTTAGGATCCCAATTATAGGTGTTTTACTTTTGAGAACATCAATATGACACCTATCTTGGAGGAGTATGAAAGGATCCTAAATTTTCAAAATAACAACCATAAGATCTACCTTAGGTGAAAATCTGAAGACATAGTTTCAGAGGTAGTCAATTTATTACGCTTAAGAAAAATCAGCCAGTGTAGGTGAAAATCATCGAAGCTAGAATGAAGAAGAATGTTAAGGAAGGCAAATTAGGAGATAAATGATACAAGCTCGTGGCCTTTGCCATTTGGTTTAGTTTTATTCCCATCTAAAATTGAAGTCATCAGTTTAGAAGCTGTAAATGCTTTTATGGATTATAAACATGATCATGTCAACCATTCTGCTACAATTTTAGCTAAAACCATGCCATTACTCAACCATTATAAGATGTATGAGAAAGGAGCCATGAGATATTATATCCCGATGTTGCATTTATAGATTATTAGTCATATCAAAACACTAATGGATATTTTCAATAAGTTTTGGTGGTTTGATCTCTGACCATTAAATATTACTATATATGAGACTTGGAAGAATTTGGATGAGAAAGCATGGATAGAGAAATATAACACATTACCATAAAGCAACTTCAAGTGGAAAGCACCGTGGATGAAATATGGGTTCCTCTGATTGGTGTAATTGGATACATCAATTATACACCTGTGTTTGTAATAAGACAACTGGGTAAAATGCAGTATGTACCGAGAACTCTAAGATAAATAGATTTCACCAGTATATTTAGACATCAATCATCCCTCAAAGATATGGAACTTATTAGACAAAATGAGAAAGACTTCTATTGGTGAAGAAGAAAAAAGGCAGTAGGGTTGAATTCTCATTCAATTAAAATTACACGATTTGGAGAAATGAAGAGCTTTCTGGAATGATAGGATTCTCAAAGCCTAGAAATTCATAATTAAAAATGGAGCAACCAAAAATAAAAAGGATTGATAATGAGGAAGAGTTAAGAAAGCAGGTTGAGAAGTGTAGAATTGTCATCAGCCATAGCAAGGACAACTATAGCTCTTGGAAAAACAGTTGGAAGAGGAAGATAAGATGAAGAATTACCTGAACCAACAGTTGAAAAAGAAGGATAAACAACTAATAGTTTTGACAAATGATCAATGGGTAGTAAAAAAATCATAGAAAAAGGTCAAGGTAACCAAAGAAATAGCCAAGGGTATCCAAGATGAGTTGAGAACTCAAATGACCAAATACGATGAGTTGGCTAACAAGCATGTACTAACAAAAATGAGTTGGCCAAAGTCAAGAGGTCAGCCAAAGGCAGGATAAATACTGATAAGAAAATAATAGATTCCTTGAAAAAAGAAAAGGACAACTTTAGGAAGAAGTTGGAGGTTGGGAAATAAAAAATTCGGTTAGCTGGGATTGACATAGAAGAGGAAAAAATAATCTAATCCCAATATATAGCATAGTTCGAGGAATAATGAAGCGCTAGGAAAGCCACTGAGTTTGATATGAAAGACTACCAGAAGAGAGCTAAGTCTTCAAAGGGATAGATCATGGTATTGCAATCTAAGCTGAAAATCTGAGAAGAGGAGCTAAAAGAATTGAAAAGCCATTACTTTGAAATAGAGAAAGAGTTAATTAGGACTAAGCAAAAGCATCAAGGATGTCAAGACTATATTGACAGATCACGGTTCAAATTAACTCTAAAATAGTTGAGCTTGACATTGAGAGGGAGGAACTGCAAAGAGCAATGGCTAAGGTAGCACAGTTGGAGACTATGACACGTGTGCTGGAAAGAAGCAATGAGGCTTTAGTAACCAATAATGAAGTACTGATCATTGATAATACTTAGTTCCATGACAAGATAAGATAAATGACAAAGCAGATTGGCTAAATAGCCCATCATGTTGAAAGGTTGAAACAACAGGACATCCAAATTGGAAATGATGTTGTGAAGTACCGAGAACATATGAGTACATCACTTCTTTTGTTAGAAACATAGCTAATAGAGGAGATGCTTTTATGAGTAGTGATGTATAAGGCTTTTGAATTTTAAAAATTTTCAAACGATGTACAGACTCTTTTATTTATGAGAAGGTCACAACCCATCTTTTTTTCTAATGTGTTTTGGGATTCAACCATGATAAAAGCTTGGCAAATACTCCTTTATAACAACAAATTAGGCTAAAAAATCTTGCCTAAGGAATTATGAAAGTCATGAATCAATTCGGAAAGGTTAATCCATATCTAATATGCATTGATACATGCTTCATGGTCATGCATTTAATCACACATTTACTCATAAATTGTCATAAACATTACAGATTGTGAAACATAGATCCCCCACCCAACTAAAAAAAAAATGAATGATGAGGAGAGAACTCTTCTAAAATTACATAATCAAAATAAGTTAGAGTCCATAAAGAATGAAGTTGCTTGAATAACCAATCTACCCAAGCAATTTTTAAGATCCAAGAATGGGGAGGGAACGTCTACACAACCTCCTATAGAAACACCAACAACTCACGTCTCTTATACATCTTAGAACTTGAAGGCAAATTTAGCAACTAAGCAACATTTTATCCCTTTTCCCCCCGTCCAGCTTGCTCAAGCTCCGGTCGTTATGAATTTAACAACTGAAGAACCCTATGATGATAAATCTACTGGTCCTATGAAATATAACAAGTTGTCTGCTATAGAAGAGAGATTAAGAGCATGTGAGGGAAATGATTTGTTTGACCCTATACGAGGAGGTAAAATATGCTTGGTGCCAAACATTATGATGCCAAAGGATTTTAGAGTGTCGGACTTCATCAAGTACACTAGACTAGAATTTCTGAACACCCATCTCTAATCATACTACAACAAGATGACTGAAGTGATACAAATTGGTATGTAAGACTAGACAATACTAGGATCAAGAAGTGGAAAGACTTGGTCGAGGCCTTCCTAAAGCAATACAAATTTAACCAGTAAATTGCCCCTAACAGAACTAACCTTATGACAATAGAAAAGGGAAACCAAGAGTTTGTTAGGGCGTATATATAAAAGTGGCAGGATGAAGCCACGTATATCCAACCTCCTTTGATAGAAACAAAGATAGTGACTTTGTTCTCCAATAACTTCATGTCCCCTTATTATGAACATTTAATGGGTAACTCGTCTTAGCATTTCTATGATGTTATATGTATTGTTGAAAAAATAAAGTATGGGATTAAGTCTGGACGTATAAATAAGACGGTGGAAAATAAAAGGTTTTGTCGAGAAGAAAAAGGAGAGTGATGTGAACAATTTGGAAGGCTGGTATAAGGGCAAAAAAGCAAACTACCATAACCCTCAAACATCTACCTCTTAAGTTACTAGCATTAAATTAGCCAAGCCTTTTGCCCAAAATAAAACCAATCAATCAAATAACTAGAATAACTGCCAAAAACCAAACATAAGAAATATCCTAGAAGAACTACCACTATTACCTATGCCCTAGAAAGATTTGTATACCAAATTGTTTAGTATTAGACATATATCTCCTATCCTTATACCACCACTACAACCACCTTTTCTTGTCTGGTACAAGCCAAATTTAACTTGTGAATATCATGCTGGCAATCCCGGCTAAGGTATTGAAACCTGTTATGCTTTTAATAAAAGACCGTTGGAACCCATCAAGATAGGATGGGTAACTTTCAAGTATTCACCCAATGTTAATTCAAATATGTTACCTACCTATATTGCAGATAACAGTGGCATGTGTATGGTGGAAGTTGGGAGTAAAAACAAGGTGCTGAAGGTGTCTATAAAAAGACTATATGACATGTTGGTACAATCAGAAATTTTAAAAAAGGATGTTTAATATCATCTATAGAGAGGTGACCATTGTGAATTTCATGAAAGGAAGGGACATCACATTGAGGAGTGCATTGAGTTTTGCCAAAAGGTTACACGAATGCTAACCCTAGAAGAGTTAAGGATTGAGGCCATGTGATGCAACCATATTATTCAATAGTTTCACCCACATTTAACTAGTGTTTTGCCTATGTTTTATATATAAAATGCCTTGATATTCTTTGTTTCATGTTTTGAAGGTACTTTTGGATGAAAGATGCAAAAAGGAGTAAATTGGAGATAATTGGCAGATTTGACCTTCAGTCGATGTTTTGTGCAGAGCGTGAGCTCTGGAGGTTGAAATGAAGTGATTCTAGTGGCATTAAAAAGCTAACATCCATAACTTTCTGGAAATTTAAGGCAAGAAAATAAAATAAGGAAGAGCATGGAAATCACAGCCTTCAAAGTCAAATCTCGCAATCTGCCAGTGTTGACCTTCGGCTATTCCAACTTGAATATCTGGAGCTACAAAATTTCAATTGATGCAAACTCAATTTTGTTGGATTCATGACTCATAGTTCTATAAACGCTCCACATTTCAGCCAAAAAAGATGTCATATGAGGGAGATATGATTTTTCAAAGATGACATCTGAATTCTGCCAGCAAACAGGTTTCGTGAAGAAACGAGTCCAAATTACGTTCCGAAGCATCTAACCGATATCCGAGTTTTTATTTCAGCAATTTAGCTCCTCTAAGTCAAAGCTTGAAGATTTCATGCAAGGCTATTTCTCTTTTTTTAGGAAAATAGTTATTGAAGTACTTAAATGTAAATAGTCTACTTAATGGAGGATTATTTTGTAAAATAGAGACCTAGGGTTTCCTAAGATATAAAAAGAATGAGAGAAGAGAAGGGGAGCAGCCAGCCAAGATGAGAAAAACGTCCCCTTCCTCTGAAAAACCCTAAATTATGCATTCTTCCTTCTTTTTGATTAGTTGTTCAACAAACATGCAAGGCTAAACATTTTTTCTTGGTTGCAAGGACACGGAAACCTTCGGATTTTAAGAACTGTGAGATTTATTTTACCTTTTCTTTTCAGTTTATATGATGAATATATTTGTTCTTCTATGCTTATTTTTCCTATGATTGTTTATTTTAATTGCTAGAGCGGACTCTAAGTTATTATTGTAGACAATCTATTGCTAAGTTTGATATCAAAACCGGAGTTGTGGTATATGAACTTGTGAAGCAACTGAGTTTAATAATTGTGGCGGATCTACGTTATTAATCTTAGGGAGAACATTCAATCAAATCAAACATAGACTGCGGACATTTATGTTTTCTTGATTAATCAACTTATCTAGTTCTTAAGGCTGCCATTAAATTAAATTACTAGTGCGGACACTGTGGTTGTTTAATGGTTAGGGTTAGTTATACGGTGGATCCGTTAACTAACCAATGTTAAGAAGAGATAAATATTCAGAATATAAATTGATGTTTCGTTTCCATGATCAGTTCTGATTTCTGTAGGTGGATGTGTGCTTGTGACCAAGGTTTGTTCTCTTGATAATTTTCTGATTTTATTAAATTTCATTTGATAGTTTTTTGTTTTCTTTTGCTTTAGCCTAGATAACGTCCAAACCCCCTAAATTGCATATCATCTAGCATAAAAATCTGACTTGAACTTTCTCGTGGGATCGACCCCTTGCTTGCTCTATACTATCTTGTGTGTTGTGTTTGAAGGTAGGGTAATTAATTTATGCGACTGCGACATCGCAGCACCATGAAAGGTAGTAATGAGGTAAGAATAATGGAAAGTCAAGAGAAACAGTTAGAGGTATGTAGGGTCCAACCAACCAAAAATTAATGGACCATCCAAACTGATCTTGACTAAACTTTCTTGTGCAAATAAAAAAGATCATAATGTGATGCCTTACAATTATGGTTGTACCTCCAATATAAAAAATCTTATTCCCTTGTTCTAAAATGAGATCAGTGGGCTAACTCGGAGTGGTCGTTACTTCACGCTTGAAGATCTAAGAAAACCTAAAGGCAAGGAAGTGAAAAATCTTGACAAAAGACTTGAAGTTAATAAGCCTGTGACTGGGAAAAAATTGAATGAATACCTAGAGTTGATAAAACATAGTGAATAATGCATAATAGATTAACTGAAGAAAACCCGGTCAACATCTCCCTTATGTCATTGATACTCAGCCCTAAACCACACCAAAATGCTTTACAAAAGGTGCTGAACGAGGCTAATACACCTATATTTCATAAAAGATGAGCTGCACATAACAAACCCATTATACATCATTATCAAATGCAAAGATTGCCTTATAGGCAAAGTGCTCATTGACAATGTCTCAACTTTTAATGTGCTTCCAAAAACATATGCTAAAAGAGATTCCTAGTACCATGACGGTGAGAGCATATGATGGCTCACCTAGACAGATAATTGGGACCCTAGAAATAGAATTATATGTGAGGCCATAAGTGTTCTTGGTGACACTACAACTGATCGATATCCACCCTTCCTATAGTATGTTATTGTGAAGGCTTTGAATTCACACAGTTGGGGCAGTAAATTCATCATTGCACCAATGCTTGAAGGATAACATAAATGGGATATTGATGACTGTCAAGGTTGAAGAAACATTTTCTATGGTAAAGAACATGGTTATACCATTCATTGAGGCAGAAGAATGCAAGGACGGGAACATCCATAATTTTAAAATTATAAACATTGAGTGGGTTTCTAAGGTCATGGTGCTGAAAAGGCCAAAGATTTTAAAAGCATCGAGGATAGCAGTTAAATGCTTTTTGGAACATGAAATTCCACTTTAATATAACCTTGACACTAGGATGCCAAAAAGGTTTAATCTGATGAAGGTAAAAAATGTTGATTAGATATTCAGGCTTAGATATAAGCCAAAAAAAAAAAAGGATTATCGTTGGGCTACTGGTATGAAAAGAAAAAAAGAGAATGACCAAAATTGATGGAAGAGAGCTTGAAGAAGAAGATTTGGTCACTTGTGATCAAGATTCCTACTCCGATTAGGGTTTCATTTTAAAAGGCTACATATGTGATGCAATCTGACAAAAGAATGAAAAGCCTTGGTTAGAAATTATCTACAATCGACATGAATACCTTGGAGAAAGATAATGTTAAAGGAGATGATGAAAAGATAGAGCATAGAAATGAGGATAAGTTGCTGTCGTAGTTAACCATCCATACTCTAGAAGAAATCTCCGGTAAGACCTTCATGTGAAAGCTGGCTAAGGGCGAGAAGTTTCAAAACTAGGTGACATGGAAAGCTCCAATGGTTTTTAAAATGTAAACCAGCATTGCTTTCTTAAAATGCTTTTATCATTGCTTTTGTTTGCCTTTTCTTTTTCTGGTTGACAATCGAGGCTCAAGATATCAATTAGGTTTTATCTTTATTATTGAGCCCCTTTTCTGAATAATGAGATCCTGTATTTTTCTAAAATTGTCTCTTTATTTTACTTGTGCATTTACATCAAACATTTTCTACTTTTAAGAATCCTAAAAATAGATCTTCCACAACATCACATACACTTAACATCGAGAATGAATGGCCAAACTATAATGAATATGTGGTAACTATGGAAGAAGAAGAATAGGATGAAAATAATATCAAGGATTTCACAAAATTAATAGAGCAGTATGAACAGGCTTGGAAACTCGCAACAAAAGAACTTGAAACCATAAACATATGTGATGACCAAGTTAAGAAAGAGCTTAAAATAAGAGCCTTGATTACTCATGAGGAAAGAGTATAAATAATTGTCATGTTATAATAATATACAGAAGTTTTTGCCTGGTTCTACAAGGATATGCCTAGTTTGGATATAAATATCATAGTACACAGGGTATCACTGGTAGAAGGACACAAACCACTCAAATAAAAGTTGAGGAGAACCCATTCAGACATTCTGATCAAAGTCAAGACATAAATTAAGAAGCAATAAAACACTGATTTTTTAGAAGCAATTAAATATCCACAATGGGTATCTAATATAATTATTGTACCAAAAAAGAAGAGGAAGATCAGAGTCTGCATGGATTTTAAGGATCTAAACAGGGCTAGCCTTAAAGATGACTTTTCTGTTCCCCACACACACACACACACACACACACACATGTTTTGGTTGACAACGTTGTACGCAGTTCCTTGTATTCCTTTATAGATGGCTTTTTGGGGTAGAATGAGATAAAAATGGCTTTAGAAGATAAGGAGAAAACGACATTTATCATGTTATAAGGAACATTATGCTACAAGGTTATGCCATTTGTGTTTAAAAATACAGGGGCCACCTACCAGAGGGATATGGTGACTCTATTTCATGATATAATACACATAGAAATTGGGGTGTGTGTGGATGATATGATTGCTAAGTCCAAGAAGAGATTCATGTCCAAGTTTTAAGGAAATTATTCGAGAGATTAAGGAAGTACAAAATGAGGCTCAACCCTATAAAATGATCACTTGGAGTTAAGTCTAGGAAGTTAATGGGATTCGTGGTAAGTGACATATGGATAAAGGTGGATGCTAATAAAGTGAAAGTCATTCAATCTATGCCTTCTCCTAAGATAAAAAATGAGGTCAGAGGATTCTTAGGTAGGTTGAAATATATTGCCTGGTTCATAACCCAACTAACAACAGCATCTAAACCTATTTTTCAGCTATTGAGGAAAAAATATCCTAGAACTTGGAATGAGGAGTGTAAAGAAGCCTTCAATAAAATCAAGTAGTACTTATAGAACCCGCATCTGCCTGTTCCTCTAGTATCAGGAAGGCTTTTGATACTATATCTGATAGTGACTAAAGTACCTATGGGATGTGTACTAGGCCAACATAATGAAACCAGAAAGAAAAAAAGAGCCATTTATTATCTGAGTAAGAAGTTCACAGAATGCGAGTCTAGATACATAATGATAGAAAAAATATTTTACGCACTGGTTTGGGTGGGAAAAAAATTACGACATTATATTTTTATCATACTACGTGGTTGATTTCAAATGTGTATCCCTTGAGGCATATCTATGAGAAGCCATATCTATCAAGTCGAATTACAAGATGATACATTATGTTAGCAGAATATGACATAGTGTATATGATGAGGAAAGTCTTGAAAGGGAGCGCAATCGATAACCATCTGGTTGAAAATGCCATTGAAGATTATGAGCCATTGGATTTTGACTTTCCTGAAGAAAATATGTTGTTAATCGAGGAAGAAGAAAACAAGAAAAATTGATGGACCATCTAATTAGATGGGGCAGTAAATGTATATGGTAATGGAGTTAACACAATAATAATCTCTTCTAATAGGAAGCAATATACAGTTTTGGTTAATCTACATTTTGAATACATCAACAATACAGCTGAGAATAAGGCTTGCATCATTGGTTTAAAAGCTACATTAAAGCTAAAAATAAAAAAGATAGATGTGTATGGTGATTCAATGTTGATTAGCTGTCAGGTGAAAGGACAAATAAAGAAAGAAAAGTTGAGATGCTACCAACAATATTTGTCCAAAGTGGTAAAAACGTTTGAAGAGATATAGTTCACCCATCTAGGAAGAAAAGAGAACTGGTTTGCTGATGCTTTGGCCATATTAGTTGTCACGACTAGAATTGACTTCGGGTATAAGGTACAACCAATACACATTGATATCCAAAATTTTCATATCTAATATATATATATATATATATATATATATATTTATAAATAAAGGCTTAATTTATGTTTAATATTCATATATAATATTAGATTAATGAATCTATAGTAAAGAGAAAGACCATGAGACAAGAATTCTTTGTAAAGGAAATTATAAAGTTGTTATAATTATGTGATTTCTATTGCATGAAAGAATTGTTCTTAAAATGTTTATGGTCGATGCTCTCTTAAATACTAGACATTCATTAAAGTCGTAAAGATTGATACATATTATGTTCTTTTCTTTATGAAAGGAAGTAATTGTTCTCATAAGCTAAGGTATAAGGGATACTTAGAAATAATATGTTGGTTTTTATCATAAGATATGTACACTAAACTGACACGCATGAAAATTTTATATAAAGAGATCATTCATGTCTATAGAAAGGCTTATGTGATGGTTGTGTAAGTAATCATTAGACTTGAGATCACTAACTTATCTTATATAAAGAATGTTACGCTTTGATCATGTTACATGTTACCTTAATCGAGGAAATGAAATGGTAGACATTAAGTATAACATGAACTATATAAAAGTACTTAAGTGATCAAGAGATGATTCATCCTAGGTGAATTAAAGAAAATGTTTCATCTGTTCTGAAATAATATTGACTGAGAAATCTTTGATCAAGATGGAATAAGATTTGAAAAGAGTCAAATCTTATTTAAACGATCAATAACTATTATGTAGAGAACAAACATGATTTAACATGGTAGACATACTTTATATTTTAATGTTAAATTAAAATATTATTGATGAAAAGATATTAAATATATACATATATTTACACTAATATAATAATATCATATATGACCAACTAATTAACTACAATCATATTAAACTAATTATTTTTATTGTCTTTTTAGTTTCTCACACTGGTTTGGCACATGAAACAACACAATGTTGTATACAATTATTCATAAAATATTCTAGCATTACTCCTGTTTACTGGTCCATACTGCCACCAATTAAAACACTATTTTTGACAGCCAAGGGGTGTGGGGTTTCTTTAACTGATGAATTGCTCGTATAGAAAGCTAAAACTGACAGTTATTATTACAAAGACGAGCTAGAGTAGTGGTGCCATCCTAGATAACCAACTATAACTCTTTGTCCTTGCAAGTAAGTTCAGGGTGAGATATTTTTATACCCAACGAGACAGATAAAGAAGAATCCAACTCTCTATGATAGAAAGTCTCTGTATTTTTTTCTTACATTTCTACACCAAATAACTCCACCATAAAATTAACTTAGTCCACGAATGATCCCCTAAACATAAAAAGGGACTTTGTTTTGCAAGTTACTACACACCAAGAACCACCCAATCCATCTTATGATTCGTGGAAAAGTCCTGCAAACCCATTGAAGTTCTCTTGAGACTTCATCAAGAACATATATGTACATTTGATTTACTAAATTTCATTTCATGTTTCTTTTTTATTTGGATTTTTCTTTCCACACTTTAGGGTATTTGGGTTGATATTCAAAACCCTAGTCCTTTCTTGTATTTCATAATTCCAAAAACATCATAATCTTTGCCTTAGGATCACAAACAAATCATGTTCCATGTATAGGAGAATCACTAATTTTTTTTACCGTTTAATTATGCTGCATATCCTAAATTAAATTACCTCATCATCACAACATTATTATTGATTTCCTTTTGGATCTTCATAAATATGCATAACTTTCAAGGTTAAAGCAAGTATAGATGCATATGACGTACTCTCATCTTTTAATATTTAAATCGGTAATTTATAGGATGAGAGTAGTATATAAGAGGAGGATGATAGAAGATGTAGAAGGGTAGGTTTATAAAGGTTTATTGATTTTGTTGATTCGGTAAAGTTATGCCTTGTATCTGGTGACCCTTGAGTATTTATGCAACCTATGATCATGGGATCACATGGATTTACCATGCAATTTTTATTTTTATTTTATTTTTTTAATGTGGGTATCCGGACTAGCTTGCGCGCACCTCGACTAGTCTCACGAACTCTGAACTTAACAACCATATAAGCCTCTAGTGGCCATCATATTAGCAACCACAGTGCTCGAACCTGAGACCACAGTGGGAGCAAACCCCTTGATCCCAATCTCTTACCATTGGACCACCTACTAGATGGTTACCTTGCAATTTTACTTGACAAGGAATAAGGTCGTAAAATTGTTGTGCACTTTATGCTTCAAGGAGAAATCATGTAGAACAATTGCTTTACCATAGAGACCGGACAACCCACCAGCAAAATGGAATGTCCACATAGTTGATAACGTGAGATCTGAGCACTACTAGAAAATTGATAAATATAAATGAAAATACTGACAGAATATTTCCATTGGTAAATTACAGTGAATTTTACTAACGAAAATATTCTCTCGGTGTATACCGATGGAATTACAGTGAAAAAAAAAGAATTAAAACAAAGCCAAAAAATACGATGACATGTCATTTATATAAATAGAATTACCGACGGAATTAATTTCATCAGTAAAGTACTTCTCCCTAACATTGTCTATCATGTCAATTACAAAGGGAATTACCAATGAAACATTTCGTTGGTATTTTCCAAAGAACATTCGAACTGTTCACTTCCCAAATGCACTATTAATTATTATTCTTTATAAATGAAATCATCGATGGATTGAAAAGTCGTTGATGTTATTTGGCGGGTTTCTAAAAATTTTCGAGTAAATTAAAAATTTAAATTAAATATTACAGACAGAATCACCGACAGATTGAAAAGTCGTCGGTAATATTTGGCGATTTCTGAAAACATTTTTTAAAATTAAAATTTTAAATTAAATATTATAGACAAAATAACCGATGGAATGATTAGAAATATTAATATTTAATTATTCATCGGTAAAATACCCCAATAAATAGAATCCTTCATCTCACAACAAATGGGCTTGTTCTTTTTCTTTGTTTTCTTCTCATTCTTCCTTTTCTCTTTATGTAAAAAACATCAACATTCCTTTCTTTCTCTTTTCTCCTCTCTCTTCTCCTCCACTCTCACGTATGTCTTCTTCTTTTTTTTTTCTTTTCTCTCCTCAGATTTTTTTTAATTAACATACTTTATGAATTTGTTTTTTTTTCTCTTCTCAGCTTCACTCGCAACTACATTAAGATAAGATTTTTCTTCTTTTTTTGTGGTTTTTTCATTATATTTGTTATTTTATTTTATTTTTAAATTTTTCTGCTCTTAATAATTGTATGAATGTTGTTGTAGGATTTGTTTTTCATATGAGATCAATGTTGTTGTTGTTTTATTTTTTTATGTTATTTATTTGTTTCAAATTTTTTTAGTTGATTTTCTTCTTCTTTTTTTCAAGCAACTCAATTCAGAGTATTATGGAGTGTTGATTTATATTAATTTAACTATTTTCTAGTTTTGTTAAATTGATTTTTTTAAAATATTTTTAAATAATCACCAACGGAGTTGCATACGACATTTATTTTGGTTATATGACAATTTCCAGAGGGAAATACTGACGAAATGAAGCGAGAATATTTTTTTTGTATGCATTTTTTGTCTATAAAACAATTGATTTTTTTTTACCGACAGAATTAGCAACAGATGATAGAATTACCGACGGACGTATTTCATTGGTGAATTAATTAGTAAAATTTTCACTGATGGAATGGTAATCTCATATCGGCAGAAAAATTCAGTCTGTAAAACTGTTAAATTTTATAGTGGAGCAAATATTCTTGTGACCACATTGTGAATCAACATAACATGTGATGTTCTATAGGCGTCATATTGATAATTTCTAAAACAGGCAATCCATGCGACATCAAGTGGTGCCATTCTAACATTTTGGGGGGCTATGGCGGTACCAATATGAACATTTAACTCAAGAATCTCCATTCAATTGGGGTTTTAGGCCAATTAGTTCTAATTGAACATGAGTTATCTGATCATGGTAGCTGGTCAAACAAGAGTGATTCGATATGATTTCTTTTATATGTGTAATCATTTAACCCCTAGTCTCTTAAATATTAATATGTTTAAATGACTAAGGGATATTTATGAGTGTAATAATGATTATTTTTAAAGTGTTTTTCGTTTAAAAATACATCAAAACAATATTTTTTTTAAAAAAATTATTTTTAACATTAGCAAATAAAAACAATTCAAAAACATTAAAATATTTATTTTAAGTAAAAAAACAAATTTTAAAAATCATGAAACGCGATTTGCACCACAACCCCATACAGCCTCTAAGGGTTTGTTTGGTTGTGTGGTGTGGTTAAAATTGTGTTTTTCCCTAACCATAGTTTTAAAAGTGTTTGGTTAATAAACACACTATCATAACCTAATTTTTACCCCCTCAAAATTTTCCAATAAATTTTAAGAAAAAAATGTTATCAAAATCATTTTAAGAAAACCATGTTCAAAGAAAGCATTTTCATTAAAGAAAGCATTTATAAACAATTCATGGAAAAAAAGACTTTAAAAATAAAATATAGTTTCATGTTGCAATCGAATAAGAATTTATTCTACAACTAGTCATAAAATCATACGGGCATGCAATTTAGGGTTTAATTGAAGAAGAATAGAGAAAAAAAAGAAATCGGTCATCATTGAAAAAATTAAAAGACCAAGGGTAAAAATAAAAAGATGGCAAAGTCTATAAGTCCAATTAATTCATATAAGGACGTAATTAAGAAGAAAAATTTGAACGAAGAGTGAAATTAACTAAAATTTCAAGCTAAGGATCGAAATAAAAGAGATGGAAAGATTTGTAATTCCAATTAATTTGATCAAGGACTCAATTGAAGAGAAAAAATGATATTTGGAGTCAATTTCACCAAAATTGGAAGAACTAGAAAACCGAGGATTAAAATGGAAGAGGCGCTAAAATTGAGAAATCCAATTAATTCAATTAGGGTGTAATTGAAGAGAAAAATGACATTTAGAGTCAATTTGACCAAGAATAAAAGAATCAAAGGACTAAGAACCAAAATGGTAGAGGGCTAAAATTTAAGGATCCAATTAATTCAATCAGGGGTATAATTAAAGAGAAAAAAATGATATTCAAAGTCAATTTGACCAAATTTAAAAGAATTAAAGGACCAAGGAACAAATTAAATAGGCACTAAAATAATATTAATTCAATTAGGTATTTAACTGAAAAGAAAAACTGATATTTAGAGTCAATTTGATCAAAATTGCTCAAATTAAAAATACAAGGACTTAGTGTAAATAACATCAACATTAAGGGACAATTTTGAATGTAATCAAGGGCATAATTAAAATAAATCTTGGAAAATCAACCCAAATTGAACGAGTATGAAGGAATTAAAAAATGAACTACATTAAAAAAAATGAATAGGAATTATAAACAAAAGAGAAAGGAAATAAGAAAAGCAATAATGAAGAAACCATTTAAATGAAATGGTGTGCTGCACCATTTCATATGTTGAAAATACAATTTGAAGGCACCAAAACGATGTTGTTTAAACAATGTTGAGAGGTTGTTATCAACCACTAACATGGTTCATTTTTATTTAAACTTGAATTTAAGATAGATATCGGGGAAGAAGGTTTAGGTTCAAACCAACTCTTCTAGAAGGTAGAGGGGAGTAAGGAGAGAAAGAAAAGAAATAAAAAAAAAGGGGAGAAAATCACACTAAAACACCAAAATCCTGAATTGTTAGGAAGAAAGAAAGGTTGGGTTTTTCTTTATCACCAAACTGATTCATTTTGAACCAAATAGTTTAGAAGGTATAAAGGAGCAAGAGAAAAAGAAAACGATGAATAAATCGAAGCAAATGAGGCACTAACCAAGGATAGATAAGGAACCCTATTCTAAAGACAGAAAATCACCATAACCCTCTCTACCACTAGCCAACAATTGGGACAACTACCAAGGGCCTCCACATTACCTCTTCATTTTGCTGAAAACATTCTTTACTTAAGTCACACCTCTCCTCCTTTTATTTTCTTTAGAGTTTATGCCAAAATAGTGCAAAATGATGTTTTATGTGATTTTTTATTTTAAAATGCATGAACATACGTTAACAATGGTGTTTTTTTGGCATAGATATTGTGTGATTTTATCAAAAATATTAAAAAATATATATGGTGGCTAAATATGTAAAAAATGCATGGATAAAAATTTAAAGTTTGTCTTTTTAATAGTTTATTTGTGTTTAATTTAGGTGTTGCATGCTATTTATTTTAAATATAAGAAAAATCAAAATAAGTATGTTGATTTAGGTTATAAAAAAAACAAATGCATGAAAGACAAAAAAGAACCTTGCTTGTGAGTTCTCCTTTCCCATTAGTTTATGGGTGGGACATAGAGGATAACATGTGTTTAATATGGGCCTTTTAACATTTCTTTCTCATTTTTTTTTAATCAAATAGGAGTTTTAACCCAATTTCCTCCCTTAAAAAAGTTGAAATTTCCAAGATCATATTACAAAACAAATATGCAGTTGAAAAAGAAATAAAAATTAAAAGAGAAATAAATATAGTGATTGGTCATCTAGAACCAAATTAAATACGAAAAGAAAAGAAAAATTAACTCGTTTAGAACCATCCTTGAGATAAGCTACAACCTTCCTTTTTTTTTCCTTTTCTTACCCTATGATTTTGCATGTATGGCACTATTCTCTCATTTTTAATAACTTTAAAATCATGTCAGTTTCATTTTGTAAAATTACACTTTCTCATTTTTTTATGAACATATGAGCATGTAAAAATTTATTTTTAAATATTGATAAGTTTTTACTATGGTGATTGGTCGGTCCAATGCATCTTCTTCTAGTTTGACTTTTCCTTATATTCTAATTGGACAATTTCTTATTGGTGTCAATTTAGATGGGTTAATGGCTATTTGTAACATTTTACTATGGTGATTGGTTGGTCTAATGCATCTTTTTCTAATTTGACTTTTCCCTCTATCCCAATTAGAAAAGTTCTTATTAGTGTAAATTAAGATAGGTTAATGCCCATTTGTATCATTTATCAAAACAATGTTGTTTCAATTTAATAATTCAAAGAAAAAGGCAAAACACCAAGATGATGTTGTTTTGGTGGGTGCCAAAATAGCTTTTCCTCTTTTCTACTCAGAGTAGCCCTACAAACTTTGTTTTACATGTCTTTTGGCCCAACTTTAGGTACTTTTCACTCATAATAGACCATTCTCTTCTCCTATATATGTACTCTATGTTAAGTTAAAAAAGACGTGAAATCACTGAAAACCTAGTGTAAAGAGACCAACCCCAACATGTTTGGTCAAAATGTACAATAATGGTGTAGGGCCAAGAATGACCTAAACCAAGAGACACAATCATTATATTTAGAAAGGTTTCAGGACTATCCTTATTTCCTATAAATAAAGAATGAAGTTAAAAAAAAAAGACTTGAGTTAGAGAGAGAAAACTAATGCAATCCAAGAAATATCAAGAGATCCGTTAGAGGTTCTAGTTGGTCTGGTAACAAGACTTAGTGCTAAGAGGTTCAAATAGGCTTTCATTGGACTTCTCCAAGATACAAAGGTTAAAGTGAACTTCAAGAAGATATTAAATAATAAAGTACAAACCTTGATTAATTTAATTCATATTCAAGAAAGGCTTGTAGATGAGCATTCAAACGTTACAGAAATATTAGAATAAAAAATATTCAAATTTGTCAATCTTGACCTTTAGCTATTGTTTTGGTCATAACCAAAGGTAAATAATGGATTTTAATGTGATTTTAGTTGCATTGGAAAGTGTACATCCATAGCTTTCTAGTAATATATGGAAATCCTTCTAATTTATTAAGACGAGATAGAACCATGCGTTTGAAGTTGACCTTTGATTCTACTAGCAGATTATAAAAATGATTTTAGTCTTATTTAAATTAGTTAGGCTATTGTTTTATTTATCTTTTAGTTATTTTCAGGTATTTTATAGATATTAAGGCCTTTCTTTAAATTTGGGTTCTTTGAATTATTATTATTTATTAGGTTTATTCATATTCATTACGAATATCCTATTAGACTTAGGATTCTTTCTAGTATAAATACTTTTTTGTAGAAACTTTTTGAGAGATGACTATTTTTTATAAAGAAATTGGCATTCTTATTGTCTTTTTTGTTATTGGATGATTCATATACTAAGTTCTTGATTGAACTTACAAACTCTTTGAATGATTAATCAACTTCGTTATGATTTTATACTACTCGTTCATGTCTTTATATAATAGTCAGGTGGGAGTGATCATTGTGTTTAAATTTTGTTCTCCAAGATAGGTTCTAATTGGGTCAAGTTGTAAACCATTTAAATATGATTTTATCATTTCTTAGGAGGTGTTCGCATCAATTGGTATCATAACTTATTTTATTATCAGGTTATATCCCTTTAACTTTTAGTTTGTTTCTTGATTTTCTTTTATCAGGTTATATCCCTTTAATTTTTAGTTTGTGTTGTTTCTTTATTTTCTTTCTTCGTAGTTTCAACTAAGGTCCTTTTAAAAAAAATTAAAAAAAAGAGAGCCTATCCTTCTCTTGTTATTTCAAAGTTTGTGCTAAACCCTATATATATAAAAAAAACATTTTGCATAATTTCTTGATTTTGTCGAACACGTCAAAGAAAAATTGTTTTCTTGATCTTCATCTTCTATCTTTCTTGATTTTAACCTAAAGTAAAGAAAAAAAAGTCTTGTTCTCGCTTAATTGTATGGATAAAAAAAAGGAAAAATTGCAAGAATTGATTGAATTGACAAGTTAGGGAATAATCGAATACAAGCCCTTGAATTGTAGGGTTGGGCAAAAGTTTCTTGAATATTTTGTTGGTTTTTCCTAATAAGTACACACCAAATCTTGGTATTGTTGAATTGAATTCTTGTTTTTTCTTGGATTATCTTGTCTTGTTTCATTAAAATTTGGTTAGTATAGATATTTCTTACTTTATTTTAATTGTTTTTTTTTTAATTCTTGAAGTTAAATCTTGACTTCTTGAATTAGTTAGTTTTTTTTAATGTTTAACGCAAACTTCATTGCTTTTATTTTGTGTCTTTTTTTTCATTATATTTCTCATGAATTTACATTGTTATTTACAAATTTATCCTTAAGTTTTATTTTGATTAGTTTCATATATTTCTTGATTCTTGAGTCTCCATTATTATAAAATTATTACATTGTTTTGATTGATTATTTGATAAGTTATTAAGTTACCTTTAAGAACCTAAGGAAGGGAATAGTGAGGTAAAAGGACATAGCGAGATTATTAGAGTGAAAAGCCTGATTGAATTGTGTGAAACATGAGTGGAGTGACATTAAATCATGTGTAAGCACATGAGAGAGTCTGTGAGGAAATCTTTCCTTACTACTAACCTTAATTTCAAATATTCACAATGTCATCAAAAAGAGTGACACGGTCAAAGGCGAAGGATCTTATAGAAAGACATGATAAGTTGGAGGTGATGATGAAGACTTTAATGAAAACGATTGATAAATCGAGTACTGAGATGATTAGTAGACATTATGTTCCTAGTCATAAGAAAATGAGATTAAAGGATATACTAGAGGAGCACTTTCTCCTCCAGATGAAAGTGAAGCTAGAAACTCCGATGATGAGGAGGAGCATAATATAGTTAACTATGGAAGAAAATCTTGTACACACCAAAATATCTTATATGAGACACGACCAATGAGTGAGTTTAGTGGTAGATTTTGGCCAAATAGATATTTCAACCAAATGAGGAATTTTAATGATCACGATGATTTAGATCGTAATTTGGATAGCATAAAACTTAAAATTCTAGCATTCTAGAAAAAGAATGATCCATAGGCTTATTTATATTAGGAAAAGAAGGTGAAATTTGTATTTGATTGCCATTGATATTCAACTTGTTAAATTCACTAATTACACTATTATTTAGTGGGATTAACTTGTTACAGACATGAGGTGTTATGGAGAAAAACTCATTGACACATTGAAGGAGATGAAAGCAACCATGAGGAAGAGGTGTGTTCCTAATCATTACTATAGAGAAGTATATAATAAATTACAATCTTGCAACCATGAGGAAGAGGTGTGTTCCTAATCATTACTATAGAGAAGTATATAATAAATTACAATCTTTATCTCAAGGTTCTAAAATGTTGATGAGTATTTTAATAAGATGAAAATAGTTATGATTACAACTAATATTTCTAAAGATAAAGAAGTCATAATAGCTAGAATTTTAAATAATTTAAATAAAGATATTGTTAATGTGGTTGAATTGCAACATTATTTAAAAATTGAAGATATGGTACATATGTATAAAGATGAAAAAAATGAAAAAAATACATTTATATGAGAGAGATTACAGGTATGTTATTGCTATTGTCATTATTACAATTAATCCTAAGTTTATGTTCTTGACTAACATAAATTGAATTTCAATCAAACCAGACTGATGCTTGATTCAATGGATCAAATTGTTTTATCAAAAAGGAAACTATTTCAAGGGTCAGGGATACAATTAACAAATAATATGTATATTATAAAAGTGTTAAAAATCATTAAAGTATAAAATATTCATAAAAGTTTGGGATTTATGATTATTTAGTTATAAACACTCTGATGCTACATAAAAAAACCATTAAAACTTAAAAGCCATGATAAAATTATCACTTTAGCTCTAATTTAATTTCCCAAAGATGAATTACAATATTGTTGTCTCTTAATATATGATTTTCTTGTGTTTAGATTTGTGTGATTCACTTGTTTCTTGTTTTCTCGATTACATGTACAATGGACAAAAAGCTTTGAAAGTCTTCCACTGTCATAGCGGCTTGTTACTTAGCTTCGTATGGTTGTCAGCATTTTCTAATACTGCAACGACATGCACTCTTCATATTGTGTTCTTCGTTTCTTTACTTCAATGAGCCATTAATTTGCCTTTTTCTTGAATTCGTGGTATTAACTTGAACTCTTCTATCATGATCCTCATATTTAGTGAAATATATTGGATTTCACTTAATAATAAGTATCGATTATGCAAAATTAATGAATTAAATTTAGTTTCTCGTCATCTTTTTTTATAATTAAGCAACTTAAATTTAAATCTTTAAAGAGAGGTTCGGTTTCCTTAATCACTCAGACCACTACTACATCAGTCCTTCTATATAAATTAAATGCTCTTAAAAAGCTCACAATTTTCCATTAAAACAGGTGTGCTTAGAGCAAATACATCTTTAGTTGTTTTTATTGGCAAGCTTTAGCTTGTTGCGAACACATACAAGACAATATATATATAACATATATATATATATATATATATATGAGTTTTTAATTTATACTTAATTTTTATGTACAAAAATGCATAAAAAAGAAAGTCTGCTTGTGAGTGCGGGTCAAATAAGTGTGTGTGTATAAATTAAAAACTATGTGTGTTCATAAATAAAAATAATAATAATGTTAACTAAAAATAAAACTAAAAAATCAAAAAACATATATAAATCAAGATATTTAATTTTACAATATAAAATATTTACCCGGTTATATTTATTGAATTTTTTTATTAAAATTAAATTTTATTCAATCAAATAATATTAAAAATAAACACATATTAAAATGATTAAATAAAATAAAAGTGAAAAAAAAAATTATGCAAGACTGCACATCGATTTTCATCATAATGAAGAATCTGGCTTATCCTATTCTCTTTATCTTAACTGTATGTAAATGAAATAAATATTTTTTATTTTTAAAAATAAAATTCTTGTATACAAAAGATTAAAAAAATATAGATGAATCAAAATAATCTTTTCAAAAATTAAATATGCATAACACTATTAAAAAAAAATTTCTATTAAAAAAATTAAATAAACAAAAAAATCATAGATGATGGATGCTAATTGAAATATAAATTTAAAAATTATTTAAAAAAAAAAGATATATAAAAAAATCAATATAAAAAAATAATAATTTGGTTATTGCGACTTAACTCGTCAAACATATAACTCAGATCATAACTCAACTAGATTTAATATTTCTTTCTCTTAAATTTATATTCAACTTAAAAAAAAAAGAGGGCCAAAAAAATATTTAGCAAGTAACACGTCGTTCGCCAAGACAAACAACATGTCATCTACAAGCCTAGAATTTGACCACCATAGTGGTGGCT
This sequence comes from Populus deltoides, assembly GCA_015852605.2. Classification (NCBI taxonomy): domain Eukaryota; kingdom Viridiplantae; phylum Streptophyta; class Magnoliopsida; order Malpighiales; family Salicaceae; genus Populus; species Populus deltoides. Next base: position 9,008,938 of record CM027585.2, on the reverse strand, counting down.
GGAAAATCAAACAACTAATCTTTTGCCAAAAAAACCCAATTTTCAAGCTATTTCAACACAAAAATATCTCATCAATATCCTTATAATACCCACAATAATTCCATCAACTCTAAAAGGTCAAAAAATAGTCCAAAAAACTAAAATCAAACTGATTTAATTTTGATTTTCTTAACTTTGATTTGGTTTTTCATGCAACATCAAGGCTCTAAAGTCTAAACAACCACCACGAAGCCCTTTTTATCTCATAAAACCCTTGGATACTACTAAAACCTATATTGGTGGTCGGAAATAGAGTGAACAATGAATTTCTCTCTCATAGATGGAATTCAGCAACCCCTCTCTCTCGCTCTCCTCTCTCTAATAAGTGTTTGAAAAATAACATAAATATAACTTGTGTATCAAAATTGATTTTTTAAAAATTTAAAGAAACCTAAATTGTGTTATTTTTAAAGATCGAAGACTTAAGTATATTTTTCATAGACACGCCACGCCACCTATGTTTGGCTTTTTTTTTCCATTTCGGTTTTTCTTCTTTTAATTTCACTTCTAACTAAGAATTCAAATATAATTAGCCTTAAATTAGAATTAAATTATACTAAATAAAACTTCAATGACAAAAATAAATTATTGAAAATACAAAGTATGCCGCCATATTGTTTTTGTGAGTTTGTGAACAGAACCGACTAAACACCCACTAGAATTTTACTTTATATATATATATTAGCCATTTAATTAGCCTTTTCTTTTGTCACTTCGATATGTTTTTCACGATAGATGACATGACCAATGAAATGAGGCCCAGGTTTAGTGGAATCCACGTATACTCTTTGACTGATTAATTCTTAGAACTGGCCACGAAAAAACTTCAATCATTGCAAACTCACCATATGATTCTTACATTTAGCCTTTTTATCTTTGTAAATACATATTGATGATGTTTATCCTTCAACCATATCCATCCAACTAACGTCGTCACAACACTTGAGGCCCACTAATAATTCCCATGAAAATGATTCGTACTTCTTTGGACCAGATTAATTTATCACCTAATTTCTTGGCTAAAAGGTTCTTAATTAAATTAAGCTATTAGTCCCTCGACTATTATTTTTTAATCGATAGTTATTGTTCAATTCCATCTATAGGTTAATAAAGAATTTTTTTTCATTTTAAAATAATTATTTTGACCATTTAAGAAATATTAATCTCAATGAGGTGATGCGATTTCAACGTACATAATTCACTCTCGTAGTCATGGATGAAACCTAAGAAATAAATTAACAGAGGACTTTGATCAAGAAGTTCAAGGAGCTGGCTGAGAATCTTTAAGCTTAATTAAATATTGTTTTCCCTAAATTTCTAGAGGGGCAAAAAACTTTTGGTGTAATAAACATCTGCTGATATTTTCTTAGTGAGGGCTAGATGTTTCCTTTAATTTTCATATTTTAATTGAGGGGAGAAGAGTCAAACGCATTTTCTTAGTAAAAATCCAACTTGTAATGATTGTCGTGCATCCTCAACTGTCCAAAACAATAGTTAAAGCTGCTGACATTTGCTTGTAGAGTGATCTTATTCCTTATTTTGGTATAATTTATTGATGGGAATTGATATTTGGGTCTAAGCAGAGAGGAAGCGGGGATATTGGATCAGAAATCTCCACTCTACAAGGTAGAATTTCTTGTCCAATATTGTATTATCCATGGGAGTTCATAATAATTTCATTGAGAAGCGACATTACGTGAGTATAATGAAGAGTTAATTTGACAAATCATTGCTAATTTCATTGCCAAAGATCAAATTAAGGTTACTAAGACTAGAGGAAGATGTGGAGGTGAAATGTTTTATCATTAGGTAGTTGAGCGCTTGGGAGCAAGGTCCCCCAAAGACATCATGGAAGAGAAAATTGAATGTCAAGTTTGGTAAGCTTGATAATATATATCCCACAAACAGTAAGTTTGAGACTAATTAAATCCTTACAAGTTAAAAAGATACTAATAAATTAATTTGTTCATGAATTACGGCCAAAAGAAGCAGAATATTGGTAGAGAGGAGAAGACGTCCAGCACCCGAATCGACTTGCATACTATTCTTTTACGAAGCCTGTATACAGATTTGTTGGTGGATAATGAAAGGGGCGCCTGTCTCTTGAAGTTACATTTGTGGAATCTAATATAGAAGTAGTACATCATCCAAGTTTGACGTTATCTTACCTAATCAAACTTCATGAAAAAATGAAGTAAAAATAGACAAGACTCAGCACTTGATGGATCATCCATTGCAATCTTTAAGAAGGATCTTTGGGTTTAGATTAAGGTGTGTTTCCTATTAATGAGTTCACTTGACCTACATTCTCTGCTTTCTGTACCATATTCTAATTTCTCAATCTCAAATCTCCAAGTCGAACTTGCATGGTTTTGAAGAGCTTAACATTGTCCACCGGATCTCCCCGCGCGGCCCCTTGTGTTGATCAACCGTAGGGCTAGGCTTATGCTTGGGGTATTTAGGGTTCAAAAAGTAGTTCCAGATCATTTTATTCCCAACCACGAACAAACTACGAACATATAATTATAATTGATCATACCCATCTTCCACCTTAAACTAGCATTATGCAATGATTTTAAAGAATTGATAACTTTAGTGCTTGATAAACATGAAGAAACACAAATAGCAAAAGTAGGTGTGAGTAATGTGAAATCCAGCCAATTGAGCTAAATGGGATGTCCCTCAACAGGACATTACAATAATACACACATGGAGCTGTCTGCACCATAGAAAAACAAAAAAAAAACGAAAAATGGAGGAATTACTATAAACATTAAAGTTTAGGTATATGGTATGGTTACACAAACATTAATGTTCCAACCCAACACAGCTACATCGTTACCTTGCAACTTATTGCTGTGTCGATTGTGACGGTTTCAATTTGCCAAAAAGCTGAAAGAAAATACAACCTCAACTGCCTTCCTGGTGCTTCTTCCGTGACCCTCTGATTACTTCAATTATATATCCCTTCTTCAACATGTATACAAGACCATCTTGTCGACCTTATGACACTTTTTAACTCTCACAAATAATTTATTTTGGATTTCCATGGAGCTTAAGTCTAGCATCTCCACGGTCGTTCTTCTGTTCCTCCTCCTTGTCACACCTCACATTTCTAGAGGTTTGTAATTATTAAATATTATACATCTTCTCAAATATATCGCTGGAGTTTTTTAATGTGTAGCCGCAAAACTTGGGTTCCTTGTATATATATTATCAAGGATGGGTTAGCTAATTTTTGGTGATGTCTTTTTCCGTAGGAGGATCTGAAGTGGCAGATTCAGAGGTTTATGAAATTGATTATAGAGGACCAGAGACTCACTCGTCAGTTATGCCTCCTCCTGGCCATTTTCATGGCAGGCCTTGGATTCATCAAGATACTGTCAAGACATCTCATAAACCCCAAGGTTTCAGAGGTGGTAATAACGGAGAACAAGTAAGATCAAGTACAAATTAATCATTTAAGTTATCAAGTAAGACTGCCAAGTGAAAAGTAACATGCATGGTAGACCTCGTTCATAGGGAAATAATATCGAGGATGTTACAAGGGTTACCATATATGGAACTTGCCCCTTTCTCCAAATTGATGACAGGTTTTTAATTAAGATTCCAGCTGGTGTGTGCATGACTAGCTGTTGTGTTTCGATTAACCGTTTTGTCTTGTCTTTGCTTGTGTTTCGCAGGCTAAAAAAATTCATGGATGAGAGAGAGCTATGTGGAGGAAGTGTTAGTTTTGTTTCAAGTTATTACACTTTAGTTCCTTCGATCTCTTAGGTACGGATAGAACATTTGCATGTTGAGAAATGAAATCTTTTGTCATTTTTCAGCTTTCTGCAATGGCTGTAAATGTTGTTTGTGTGATCTAAGCTGCTGAGTTCGTGTAACTGTGTTGCATATCTTCAAGTTTTATGAAGGATTGTTCCGTCGAGATCTAGATGTTTCCTCTAGTTATGCTGTCAGATTTTTTAAGGCCACACATAGATTTTAATCGACGCCTTCTAAAATGTTCTTTTTTGGTGGTAAAAACCTGCTGATGTGGGTTTTGTGGCTTAAGAATATATTTCAATGTTTTAATTTTATATTATATACAACTCTCAATGGTCCTTACACGAAAAATAGTAATCTTTCATTATATTATTGCAACTTGCATATTGATTCATTGAAGTAAGGTACAAGCATACACCAGACTAAGTTCACTTATTTTAAGAATATATTTCTTAAAATGTGATATATACTTTGTTGCATATAGAATAGAACTCTTTTTTATCTGACATACATATTGTTGATCTAATCTAATCTGGAATGCTATTCATCAAGCTGCTAGAGCTACAAGATTTTATTCTGCAACAATTGATCATATGAAAATGGTTAGGTTAATCGCATTATTGTCAAAACGATCTCAATGGTCTCACTCTCCTGCAAGAATAACCATAGCTAATCTCCTAGCTCTCTGCATTACTGCATACGAACCATAAAAATCTTAACAGCATGCACCTGTCATTGATTGGGAACTTGAGTTTCGAACTCAAGCAAGCCTTTACTTGAAGTAATCTTTGAAGTTTGATGGTGCAGGCTTTGCTTGCTTTTCAGAGATTAGGAGTTGGTGTGTCCTCTGCTGTCTCTATTTTTCTTTGTCAGTTCATAGGGAGACCCCTTGGCCCACGGGAATTGACAGTCTACAAATCCTTCACCGCAAACTTACCTTTTCTGAATTTGAATTTATTACTTTCAAAGGAAATGTTAACTTTTAATCATCAGAGACTACCCACATTAGTTTTAGCCATTGACCAGCAATAGTTTTTGGTCATATTGTGGAGCATCTATTTCGTTTTGTTTTTGTTCTGTGAGGTTGCACGAAGAAACATGCATGTCCTCCTATTTCTCCATCCTGTACAAAAAACACAAGACTACGCGTTGAACAGTAACTTTTCTGGTACATAGAAACTATGACCTAACTATTATACATCAAATACTTGATCTTATATAATTAATCTGTGCGCGTGCTCCAGGTAAGCGTGTCAATAAAATTTATATAGGAATAGTTTGTGCAAATTATACTTGAAAGACGATTGACTTGCCAGTTAAAAAAGTAGTGCTGACCTTGATTCTTAATTTTGAATCGATTACGGATATCTATTTTTCGTTTTTTAAACTAGGACTATATAAGCAGCCTTGCAAAATCAAACAGAATGTGGAAATACGAAGCCTCGAATCTTTAAAATGTTATTTATTCCGTCACCACGTATATAAAAAGCAGGTGTTTAAGTAAGAATAATTATAAGAATGAAAAAATTTAAAGAAAATTTAAGTTATTAAGTGAAGTTTCAAGATATGATTTATATTATTTTTTAACAAATAACAAATAAAATTCTAAAAATAAACAATAAAAAAAGATAAATTATATTGAAATTACAAGTATAGGGTAGACCATCATTTATCCTATTAAAATATATGATTCTAATCTTATACAAATATTATTATCGGATAAAAAAACTATATTGAAGACTCTCGCTTTGAATAAAATTAAGCTTTATAACTCTTCACACATATTCAAATTCTTTGTAGTCGATCACATTTCCTTGATAGATTAGGACTTGATCAGGTCAGTTATTTATTCAAACTTTCTCCTTGGTCGATCACTTTTTTTTTTTTATTCATTGGATATCAATGGATCAACAAAAAAGAAGAATTTGTTCAAAAACCATACCTTTGCAATCTAGATGGAAACAAAAGCTAGATGAAGAATCTTAGGATTATCTTTCAAAAGGAGTTTCCCTAGGATTTTCTACTATTATAACGAACAATTTTGTTTTTTATATATTTTTACCAATTCCATCGATCAATGCAATCTATTTTTCATAATTCTTAATAATGAAAACCAATTTATTTTCATCTTAAGAAATAAAAATGCTCTTGATTTACTTTTATAATTTATAATAAAACTACTAATTTAATTGGTCATACTAAACTACCAACTCAAATTCTTATGAAGAAGTTGATTGTGAAAAATAGCATAATTCACATTAGCACAAGATAGTCAGATAAAAAACAACTTAGAGTTGTTCTTTTATTTTCTAAACAAACTTGTTTTTTTATATATATGATTGTATTTAATTAATCAACTTGAATTCTTGTTAACGAGGATAAACAAAAACTCAAGTTGAAATATAAAGCTATAACTAACCACAAGACCCAAAGAATACCTCCATTTATATGCTAATAAGTGATATGGCACATGGAATCTCGCCTCATCAACATCCTTTAACTCTATTACCATTGTTGATTGATAATTTAAAAAGTTCAAATTACACTATGAAACCTTTATGAGTGATTGTATTTTGAACTCTATCATAACCTTATTTTTTTCCCATATAAAAAAACAGAAAATGTCTTTTGAAAAGAAACCATTTTCAAACAAAAAGATTTTAAAAAAATGGTTTTCAAAAAAAATAATTTTGAAGAAAAAAGGTTTCAAAAATAAAATACAATTTGGATTACAATTGGGCAAAAATTTAAATTACAACTGGTCAAAAATAACATAGGAATGCAATTAAGGGTTTCATTAAAGAGAAATTAGGGGAAAATGGTTGAAATTGGTCACAATAGAAGTAATTGGAAGACGAAGGATCAAAATGAAAAATATGACAAAGTTTGAAAGTCTAATTCATTCAAATAAGAGCCCAATTGAAGAGAAAATTTTGAATTCAAGGCAAAATTAAGGAAAATTGCACAAATTGGATGGTCAATGACCAAAATGAAAAAAGAGCCAAAATTGAGGATGAAAATTAGAGAATATTAGGGATTAAATTGTAAGAAATTCAAAGTTAAAAGAGTAATTGGAAGCCTAAATGATAATTCTTGAAACCAATGACTATAACTAAAAGAACACAAAAATTCAAGGACTTAAATGAAATCAACCAAATGATGTTGTTCCATTTAAAATTAAGAAACTAAAGGGTTGAATGATGTGTTGTGTAGATTATCTTTCAAAACCATGTTTTTGCAAATAGGATGTCAGCCTGCTTGAGGAAGAAACTTTAGCTCTCTATTTCCTCTTTGTTTTGCCTATCATCAAGATGATAATAATAATAAAAAAAAAAAAAAAAACACGTTCCTCATACCATTCTAGATTAAGGTAGCATCCTCAACCTTATTTTTGCTAGTTTTTTGCATGTCTATCAAGCTAGCTAAAAAAACCCCTTAATAACCAGTTTTGCCGGCAGACCTTAGCTTGACGTGGATTAATGTCGATCTGAAACTAAACTCTAAGATTAAAACACTTAAAAACATGTTATTGATGTAAGAACGACCTAAATTATTGACTAATGATGATGTACGAACATGCAAAGACCAAAATAAACTTAAAAGAAAACTTAAATCTGGTATTCAAGAAAATATTCTTCGGATGAATATGAAGAACACGAACTCAGGCTGCCTAGAAAATAAGGATTACTGTCATATCAAGAAATTGACTTTCTAGGTCTCTATGCTTCCATTTTTTGGTCCATTTAAACTACATAGTTCATAAAAAAACATGTTTGAATCACAAACAATGACAAATAACATCAAATCATTGAAAACATGCTTAGGATTTCAACTTCCAAAACTGCAGCTCCATTGATAGCCAACAAAACATCAAACTTCAATTCAAAACTAACTCTTTAGCACAAAAACCAAATCCAAGAACCCAAGACATGAACTAACAACCCAGAATTATACATCAAATAGCTACTACCATATTTGGTAGATTTCAAAAAACACTCATGTCAGCAAGAACAACATTCAAACATCATTCTAAACATCTAACAAATATTAATAACTAACTTAAAAAAAAAAACAATATGCAAAGAAAATGATATTTTCATTCATCAATCCATGTAAATGCTAAAACATAAAATAATGCTAAAAAATTTAAAAAATTGTCATTAAACGTTGAAAAAAAAGAATGGATAGACCACATGGACTCCACCCTTGAGTTTTCACAAGAGTATACCTTCTCCAAGCTTGGTGGCTATAGGCTATTATTTCCCTTTTCCTTTCCTTATTCCTTTCCCTTTTAACTTTCTTTATTTCTAAAGCTTGCTTGACCTTCTGTGTTAGGCTCTTAAACCTTCACAATAAGGACTTTCCATAGGGTATTTACTCATATTTTTCTCTATATTTTTTATTCTTTTTTTTCTTTGATTTCTAGGGGTATTTATAGGGTTTTTTTCTAGGTTTTTTAATGGATTCTCTCAAATATTGACCAAAGCTCAGCCCTTTAATCAAAATGAAAGAGTTTTGGACAAAAGCTATCAGCTGGAAGCTCTTATTCTAAGCTGGTTTTGCAATGGTGGTTTTGTTTTTAGGGGTATTTAGTGGTTTGCTAAACTTGAAGGGCAAGAAGCTATTTCTAGCCTTTTGATCTTGAGGGAGAGGTTTTAAATTCATTGATAAAAACCCTTGCAGAAGCTTTAAGTGTGTACACAAGAAAAAAAAAAGCGTTTTTTTTATAAAAAAAAATATAGGTGTCACAGTCTAGGCTAACTTGGTTGAGCATTTTTAAGGTTTCGATAGAGCAACTCCGATGTAAACATTATTGGAAACCACCTAAGATTTGTAGATGAGATGTGTACCTTTTATTTGGATCCAACCTTAATTAATTTAGAGGTCTGTAGCTTTACATTCATTTATCCAAACATGCCAACTCGATCAGCCCAGAATCTAAAATTGGAATGATAGCTTATCAGGGACAAGATGTTTGAGACTTTTATGAACAAATTAGGATATAAACGTCCACTTTCATGAAATGGGGTTGTAGAGGGGTTATTCTTTTTTTATTTGCAAAACATCATACCATTTAGAGGTCTAAAACTCCACAACGAGTTCTTAGAAGGTATTAACCAGATCATCCAAAACTATAAAGGAAAAACATGAACAGTGGGTGAACAACACATCGTCTAGGTTAAATCCCTTGAAATTAGAGTTTTTAATTTGGGGTTTGATAGATTTCATTTTAGCCCTTATTCTTCCAATTGCTTTTAATTGCACTCGTAATTGCCTCCTAGACTCTTAATTTCATGCAATTTCACCCCTCCAAACTCAATCATCAACCCCGAAGTTTAGCATCATTTTTAACCTGGTATTTAGTTTTCGATTTGAGCATTTGAACCCTTAATTAACCATTAAACTTTTAATTTTCTTTAATTTTCACCATGATTTAGTCAATTTCAGCCCTTGAAGTCTTACGCCTTTTATGTTTTGGTCCTTGATTTTGAATTTCTTTAATCAAACTCCTAATTGGCTATCAAAATTTAATTGTTTTCAAAATTAAGCCCCTTATTTGACCAATTAAACTTTTCAAAGTTCAATTTCAGTCCTTGAACTACAATTTCTTCCAATTAATACCCAAATTGACTCCAAAAAATTGATTTTCCTTACAATTAAGTCCTCAATAAAATTAATTAAGCCTTTCAAAATACTCATTTAGTCCTTCCTAATCCAAATTTCTATTGCTTTACCCCAAATACAAATATTTTCACCGAATGGGTCTTTTGTCAATCAGAATTGGGTCGCCGATTTTGTCAATCTTGTACATTCTAGTCCTTCAACTTTTTCACTTGTCATTTTGGTCCTTCATCACCAACTTGGGCAATCTTTTGGGCTTTCTTTATGTGTATCCTCTTTTATTTTTTAATTTTCTTTCTCTTTTATCTTTTTTTTTCTTGATTTTTTATGGGATCAAAAATAGATAACAATAGATGCTATCTTTACAATGTTTATGAAGTAAAATCTCATCAAGGTTTTGCATAGTAAGTTTATAAAGAAAAAAATGTTTGTCTGACTTATTGGGTGATCTATTCATCCATAGAATTTGCTTTTAAAATTCAAAATCTAATCTATTTTCATGGATGACCTACCCTTTTAAATTAAAAAAAAAACTTCAGCAAGTGTCTATTCTTCTCTAAAATTGATCTTTTTCCACGGGTTACCTACTCTTTTTAAATTTCCAAAAGAATTTCAATAAGTGTCCATACTTCCCTGAAATTGATATATTTTTACAAGTGACCTATCTATTTTGAAATTCAAAAACTAGTCTATATATTTTCACGGATGACTTGCCATTTTTAAATTTCAAAAAGCACTTCAGCAAGTATTCATACTTCTCTAAAATTAGTTTATTTTAATGGGCGACCTTCCTATATTGAAATTCAAATACTAATCTATTTTTCTTGCAATTAAGTTAATAAAATTAATTAAGTATTCCAAAATCCTCATTGAGTTCTTACTCATCTAAATATGTATTTCTTTACCCTAAATACAAATATTTTCACCAAATAGATATTTTGTCAATCAAAATTGGGTCACTAATTTTATTAATTTTATACATTCTAATTATTTAACTTTTTCACTTGTCATTTTTGTTCTTCATTACTAACTTTGATAATTTTTGGCTTTTTTCATGTGTATTCTTTTATATTTTTGAATTTTTTTCCTATAATTTTTCTTGAATTTTTATAGAGTAAAAAATAGATAACAACAATTGTGACTCTTCATCTGCTTCATCTTCCCCTACTCCAAGCTCTGCATTCGTAATTTCTTCCCTTCGTTCCAGCCCGATAATCTCAGGTCCAGCAGCATCTCAGGCCGACTGCTGATCCTCCTCAGCATCAGTAGCCTCAGCTTATCTACACGGCAGCTCCTCCTCTGCACCAGCGACAGTCCAACAGTGCATCACTGTGTGACTCCAGCAGCAGTCCAGCACCTGTAGAGTCCTCAGCCTCCGGTTGCAGCACTTCATCTTCTTGTGTTGTATCCAAACACAGCACCAGCAGCACCATCTCCACTGTCAAAAACACTGCCCTAAAACCACACCTCTTTATAGCCTTTCCACTGTTGCCAGCAGCTTCTCTCTCATTTTTTGACTGAAATCAACCCTTCCTCTAGCGCCAGGGGACTAAAAGAAGTCAGAGAAAAACAACACTGTCTTGAAAAAAATAAACACTTCCTATACTCATTAATTTCAAGCCTTAGTCCCTAATTTTTGAAAATTTATACACGCACACCAGTGCACCTCACAGCCTCCATTGTTAGCACCCTCCATACACTTCACGCCATATATACTTAACTTCACTTACGAAGAAGACACAGTAGGGATGAACAAGAAGAGAACGATGGTGAAAAAGGAAGGAGAAATAACAGTAAGGAGCAAAGACCCACACTGACGTTGCCAATGGAGAAATCTTGAAAGCTTCATGCCATTATAAGTTATCGTATCCCTCCGAAAGCAAGGTTGAAGGACAAAAATTACAGGTAAGATTCTTTCTCTCATCCATTTATCACTTTGAGAGTTCCAGCTTTAATTTTACTAGTTTTTTTTTTTTTTTTTTTTTTGCCCCTCAAGAATAACAATCATGTGTTTTCTAAAGAGATAGCAGCAGACTTTATGGTTGCAGTTGGTTTTTCTTTTAATCTGAGTGTTAACTCCTTTTGACTTTGGGAAGATATGGATCGGTTTTTTTTTTTTTAAAAAAAAAGGAAAGTGCATGAAGTGAGCGTATGTCTTTTGTTGATTTTGAGCAGCAAAAAACAGTAAAATTGTGGGCAAATATTTTCTTGTTTGTTCCGTTTTGATTTGTCAATGAGTATTAGGGATGCTTGTTTTCGATTCGGTTTGATTAATTTTTATTAAAAAAATAACTAAATCATAATTAAAAAAACTGAAACCGGTTCAAACTAACCAGTTTCGGTTCGGTTTGGTTTTTTAGGATAAAAACCGGTTCAAACCGGTTTGATTTGGTTTTTGCCGGTTTGGCTCGGTTTTTTTCGATTTGGGTTCGGTTCGGTTCGTTTTTTTGGTTTTAGGCTTATAAAACCGAAACCGAACCGATCAATTTTTTTAAAATTTTAATTGATTTAATCGATTTTTTTTACGGTTTGATTTTTTCAGTTTTTTTTCTGGTTTTCTAGGCTTTTCGGTTTTTTTCTCACCCAACGAGCATTACTTGCATTTGGGTTGTGTTTTTTGGACCAGGCTTTATTGACTTCGAGTAATAAATTTTAGTCTGGCGTTTCCCTTGAGCCCATTCATGCCTTTTGGGCTGTGTATGTAGAATCACAGGCCCAATCTGAAAGCCCAACCTATATATGACTGGAAGTGAACCTTTTCTAAGTTAAGGTAATACTTAAATTAGTTTAATAAAAGCCTTGAAACAATCAACCTAGTTATTATCCTAAATTTTGAATTTTTGTCCATTACCTTCTAGTTATAGGTTTTCGGCATGACAGAATTTGTCATTTTCCACCTTATATATACTATCTTCTTACCTATTGAAATGTCTATATTATTCATGATTATATAACCATGCATTTATCATCTTTAAATTAATAATAAATGATTTATCATTTATTTTAATTATTTTAGTTTATCCATCTAATAAATAAAACATTAAAACTTAATATAACGATGATCGCACATAAATATTAGCATGTATCTGACCGTGCTAAAAAAATATTTTATACTTATTTTTCTTCTAGCGTAAAAAAAAAAAATTATACTAGAGAATTAACTATACATTAAGGTTTGTCCGTGACATATCTATATTGTCTCTTATTCCTTTAAAAAACAAAATTTGACATAATCATTGTTTACAAGATAATATCAATTTTTTTATGACTAATCTCAGTAATTAAGGTCAAGAGCGTAATATTGAATGATGCATCATTATCAACCAGGACCTTTTATACTAATATATAGTTGAAATTTATTATGATTATAAGGGTTTGATGACTCATAATAATCAATGTTGGCTTAGAAAATATTAGAAAATACTAATACATAGTTTAAATTAGAAAAATTTGTCCTCTTTACTTATACTAGGTAAAGAGTCCAAATTTCAACAATTTGCTGCAAGCCCATCTCCAGTCTTGAAGTGCTTTAACAGTCCAGAAGCTGTGTCACCAGCTCATAATCCGGTGAAATAAAGATATTCTGGCAACAATTTATATGAAGCTGCTGTTCATATTACTAGGAAGAAGCTAAATGGAGTTGAAATCTTGGGGGCTAAGAATAATTTATTAGTCTGATAAAAACAAAGGGTCATGTCATCGATAATATTGTAAATACTTTAATTGTAAAGACAACCATTGACACGGCACTTTAGCTGTCGTTTTATAGTAGCATCTCTTTCTTTATTTCTACGCCCCTCCTCTTCGTTCGAAACTCCTCTTTGTAAGAAATAATTTATTAAATTCAAGTTACTCTTTGGGTTATCTTAAGTAACGTCAAGTTTTAAAATAATATTTATTTCAAGAAATATTTTCAGAAATCAAATATTTTTTAAATATTTAAATTTTATTTATTTAAAATTAATTTTTTTAATGATTTTAAATCGTTTTAATATATTAATATCAAAAATAATTTTTAAAAATAAAATAAAAAATATTAATTTTACATATTTTCAAAAAAAATTACTTTGAATATCCTTCCAAAACCAAATTCAGTCGAGTTAACTAAACATCGATCATGTGAATTAGTATTTAATTTAATTTAAAATCCAACCTACATGCTTGCTAGCCTCTTGTCAATGAATTATTAAATCAACCAATACAGTTGGGTTTATATTATATATATATATATATATATATATATATATATATATATATATATATATATATATATCATTTAGTAAGAACTAGAAGTCATTGACTCTCGGACTCGTTTCTACACAACATCATTTCCTTGAAATTTTCAGATCCAATTTCCTCTGCCATTTCACTCTTTCCAATTTTCACCTTCTCTGTAGAAATATAATCCAATATAAAGGGCTTTGCTTTTCTTTTCGATTCCGTACTCTCAAAAATGACGGACAACAACAACAACCCAAGCTTCAACAGCTATAATAATGATGGAGAGGAATCAAGCCCGTTGTTGAAGAAGAACCTTGAAGACAACGACAAGAAACCCGCCAAGGTTTCTGCTGATGCAAAGACCGCCACCGCTGAATATGGATGTACCGTCAATGGGCTTCCGTTGATTCATGGGAGCGTGATGGGTGAGCCTATGGGACGGACTCAGTGGAACTCCTGCCTTTTCTGTTGCCTCGGTCGCAACGATGAATTCTGTAGCAGCGATCTTGAAGTCTGTAAGTCTTTAATTTCTGTGCGTTGGTAGATTAATTTATCATTTTTTGAAAGTACTTGTACATTCTTTCAATTGGGGTCGTTCTTGGTATTGATGATTGATTCGTTTTGTAATTTTTCTTTTCCGAGAATTGCTATCGAGAATAGATGGTTCATTTTTCTAGATTACGGATTCTTTGAAATTACTAATGAGAAGGAGTCTATGGTTCCCTGAACTCCAGGCTCACCATTAATTCATCACTTCATAATACTCTCATGAAAAACAAATTCTGTTTCAATATATCCACTTCAGAAATGGCTGCACGTTGAAATGACTAGGACAATAAAAAAAACTGAAAATAACTAACCAAATGCTGCGTATAACAAGGGAATAAAAACGCTGCAGGTAGACTTACTGAAACGGTGTTGGTACAGTAGCTAATTAACGGTCAATTAATTAAAATAGTTGAAACTTTTCCATTATTGTATCTTCCCCTTAGAATCTAGCTCTGCCAAATTCAACTTGTTACCATTTCCGCTCCTTGAAAATGCCCTTGTCCTCGAGGGAAAATTATGGAAACTTTAGATGAAGATCATCACCAAACTCCCCGGTTGCATTCGAAGGTAAAAGACCCTTCCATAGGATCAGAACATGCTCTGAAGCATCAGTCTCGATGTATTTCTTGGCATTATCCCGTACACCACCAGCGTTGGAAGCAGAGATGGCAATCTGGACACCAAACACAAGGGATCCAGCAAGTAGGGGTGTTAGCTTGACAAGTGCACCAGATGGGGTCATCTACTTGATAGAAGCATCCATGAAGACCTTAACACAGGTGGCATAGTCAGGCATGGCATGATCTTCCATGAGGCCTTGAATGGTGTTGAATTGCACTCGACCCTCCTTAACCATCTTCAAAGCTGCACTTCCCACACTTTTCATAACTTGTTTTATGACAGGATTGCAAACTTCTTCTACTTCTCTTCATAATTATCCTTCTCTGCATTTTGGTTATTGTCCAACCATTCAAGTGCTTCCTTCAATGCAGTTTCGATCCTCTCTTTATCACAATCTTATCAACAAGCTTATCTTTATCATTGATTGCACCTCTCATGTTGTAGATGTAAGTCTTCAACTTGTTCCTAGCATCAATCTTCTCCCAAATTTTATTATCCTTCTTGGCCATTTCTTCAGCCTCCTTCACCATCCTATCAATCTCTTCTTGGCTTAGACCCTCTTTATCGTTGGTGATGGTTCTAGATTGAGACTTCTTTGCTGCTTTGTCCTCAGCTTTCACATGCAGAATACAACTGGCATCAACCTCAAATGTGACCTCAATCTGGATCATTTTCCCTGGAGCTGGAGGAATGCCAAACAAATCAAATTTCCGAAGCTCACGACAATCCTTTGTTAAGCTTCTTTCACCTTCATCAACCTTTATAAACATTGTGGTTTGCTGGTCTTGGTAGGTGGTGAAGATTTGGGACTTCTTAGTTGGTATAACAGTGTTCCTTGGGATTAGTTTTGTCATCATGCCCCTAACTGTCTCAATACCCAGACTCAGAGGAGTAACAACAAGTAGAAGGCCTTTGGTTTCCTCTCCGCCTTCACCACCAAGAATTCCACCTTGAACAGCAGCACCATAGGCTGCAACCTCATATGGATTCACATCCCTGTTAGGTTCCTTCCCATCAAAATATTCTTTTAACATTTCTTGCACTTTGGTAATTCTTTTACTTTCACCAACAAGCACAATCTCCTTGATATCAGCCTTCTTTAATCTTGCATTATCCATAGCCTTATTTACTATCTCCAGTGTCTTCTTAAATAAGTCCATGTTCAACTCTTTGAATCTTGATCTTGTTATCGGCTCTAAGAAATCAGTGCCATCAATGGGTGATTCAGTCTCAACTTGAACTTGGTGTTGGCTACTCAACGCCCTCTTAGCTCTCTTACATTCCCTTCAAAGCTTCCCAAGAGCCTTCTTATCTTTACTAATGTTTTCGTTGTGCTTCTTCTTGATCAACTTGATGAAACAGTCCATCAATCTCTGATTGAAGTCCTCTCCTCCCAAGTGGGTGTCTCCGCTAGTAGCAAGAACCTCAAGAACACCACTATCAATAGTCAAGATGCTAACATCAAATGTACCACCACCATTATCCCCTCCTTTCTTGTCCAAGCCATAGGCAATAGTTGCAGCCATTGGCTCATTGATTATCCGAGGCACATCTAGCCCGGCAGTGATGCATGCATCCCTTGTAGTTTGGACATGATCATTGGCTATAATCTCTCAATGTCCTTTTTGAGAGACAACCACATAGAGTAAATAGTCCCAGGATCAATGTCAATCACAGTTCCTAGTTTTGATCCACCCTCTGCTGCCACTGCTAATCCTAGAAAGTAGTATTTTGATATGATGTTGAACTCAACCCTTCTAGGATCAATTTCCAAATCTGTTGGCCCAACAAATCTAGTCCAACCAGCCAAAATGTTAACACTAAGAGCAATGACATCTAGCTTCAGAATCTTTGGTGTCCAATAGTTCAGACCACGGCTCGAAAGTTTGCAACCTTAGGAGCTGCAGGTGAAGTCCCAATTATCGTTCCATGAAATAGAATTGTTGCAGTTGGATATTGACTCAATTTGACATATTCTCTAATCTCAATGGCAACAATTTAACCAATCTCAGTAGCAGGCAGAAGATGAGAATCAACAATTAGCTTCTCGGCACTATCTGCTGTGTTTTCCAATATCAGTCCAATCCCACCAGCAAGCTTTATTGCCGCCCCTTTCTTCACTCTTGCATAAGCAACAATCAACTCCATCCAAGAAGTCTCATCCCTCTTGGAATTTTATTAAAAACTTTTCTCTCATACTCCAAAAACCCACATTTTATACACATATCAATCATAGAATTCCTAACATGCAAACCCTCATCAATAGCTTCATCATCTTCCACGCTATCTGATCCATGAATTTGCAAGGAATGAAACTGAGGCTTCAGATATTGATGGCACCAATCCAGATAGTATCCAGGTGAATTGGTATTGATTTGGCAGAGAGCCAAATCTGATTTAGTGCTGAATGTGTGTGAGAAACAATCAAGAAGCCAAACAAATGGAATAGAGGGCATATTTTCAGGTGCCCTGAAGGAACCTCCAGCCTTCAAATTGCTCTTATCTTCAGTTTTACCTGGTATAGGGTCTCTAGTCACCAAATTAGTAGCGTCAGTAGCAACAGGCGTAAAGTGAAACCCTCTGGTTTGGCATCTGATGATAGACTCAGTTTTGGGACAGATGGGTCACTTAGGACTGGAGAAGAAAATACAAATGGTGTAACTTTATCATCAATTTTATTGTTGAAATGGAATGTTTGGGAGGTGCCATTCAGTTTCTTTGGCAAAGCAACCTTCTTCTCAAAGCTAGATATTTGAGGATTTGGTAGGGCACCTTCATCAGATATTATAAGCTAATTTCTGGTTTATTGCATCTTGCTTATCACTTATGGCAAGTAACAGTTTCGCTGGAGATGTAAAGTCGATGCTCTTTTCAGCAATCACAACAGCCTTGTAGGGGTAGTGACCTCATTCCAACTTCTTCAAAATAGATCTATTTTGATCCATCACCCCATGAAGAAGATCCTTAATCTCCTCAAACACGTCTCAAGACTTAGTATCAGTCATCATGTTCTGGATTTGAAGATTGACCGCTCTGATACCACTTGTTGCAAGTTGAATATTAATAGCACCAATCTGGATGCTCTCCAGAAGTGCAAATGGAGTATACGCTCTTAGATGAGTAACAAGGGTAGAAACAATTAGTTTAAATAGGAAGAGAGAAGGAGTCTATGGTTTCCTAAACTCCAGGCTCTCCATTAATCCATCACTTCATAATATTCTCATGAAAAAACAAATTCTGTTACAATGCATATATATAGCCACAACAATCCTCTAGACTCTATAGCTGATATAATCAGAAATGGCAGCACGTGAAATGACTAGGACAATAGAAAGAACTGAAAAGAACAAACCAAATGCTTTGTATAACAAGGGAATAAAAACACTGCGTGTGGACTTACTGAAATGGTGTGTACACACACCAACACAGTATCTAATGAACGATCAATTAATTAAAATAGTTGAAACTTGTAACAGTCTTTGGTCAATGATCGTCTAATCTGCAAATTGTATCATGATAATGATAATAACAATTGCTAATTTTTTATTTCTTAATCAATTGGAGATTTACATGATGATATCTGTTTTTCTATTGGTAAATTTCTGGTATTATGTGTTCTTTATGTGCACGATAGTACGTGGATATCAAATTCATTGTTGTTTATTTTTTGTTGTACATTGTTGCTTCTCTATGTGATGTTCGTACGTGTGCATGATATGTAGATATTTCAGGAAGTTTGCCCATTTTTCTGTGTAACTTCAATCTAGCTTGGTAGATTTTTCAGAAAGTAGATGCAAGCTTGGTTTAGCTCAATAGCTATGTTGGTTGTGTTTCCTTATGTTATAACTTAGATGCACCCACTTTTTTCTCATAAAATCCAAAGTAATAGAAAACACTAGATTAGTTTTCCAAGTGGAATTTAAGCAAAAATTTCATTTTCATTTGGCAATTATTTTTGCATAAGAAATTTGATGGTATTTTTATGGGTGGATGATATTTTAAAGAACATGGTATAACATATTTAAAGGAGGAGGGCTGGCCTTTAGCTTATTTGGAAGCCTTTATTTGATTTGGAGGCTTTTAGCATGCAATGATTCCAGATTCTGGAATCCATTTACCATAACAATTCCTTCAGCGTGCATGTAATCAATTTGTTCAAGAACCTCACCTATCATTGTGGACAATCCCTTCATCCTTCATTTTCTTTTTTCAATTGTGCAAGGTCTTCTTGGAAGCATTGCCCCTTGCGTGCTGTATGGAAGCAATGCTGAGAGACTTGGATCTACTCCTGGAACATTTGCAAACCACTGCATGCAATACTCTGGTTTGTACCTGATTGGCAGCTCATTTTTTGGTGGGAATTGCATTGCACCATGGTTTTCATATCCTAGCCGGACAGCTATCCGCCGGAAGTTTAACCTAGAGGTAAGTTATTTCCCTAAGACTCGCTCCCGTACATCTGCAATTTAAACATGATTTTGAATTCTGATTCTTGGTGTAGCTCTATTATCATCTCTGCTGTAATCATTAGTTATGTGTTTGAAACTTCATTTTCTTTTACAGTTCCACTCCTTTTCTAGGAGCAGGGCCCTTATATGAGTTCCAATCCAGTTAATTTAGACTTGCTCCAAGAAATAGTCTACATTTGCATTGCTATATTGATGCAGTGATTTTTTTTGGCTATAAGTGCACAAAGCACTTTTTCCCTAATTATACCTGGTGGTAGGGCTTTAAGACTCTCGAAATTTTCTTTTTTGTAAGGAAATAAGATGGCATCGGTCCCCCCCCCCCCCTGCTTTTGTAAATCAAGGAAATTTAGAAAGATTGCCTTTCGAGCATTAATTTCTGTGGTTGTTAATGTGAAACAGGGTAGCTGTGAGGCACTTAATAGGTCATGTGGTTGCTGTGGAAGCTTTGTGAAAGATGATCTGCAACGTGAGCAGTGTGAATCAGCATGTGATTTTGCGACTCATGTTTTCTGCCACACATGTGCTCTTTGCCAGGAAGGTCGCGAGATTCGTCGTAGGGTACTCCATCCTGGTTTCAATGCTCAACCAGTCTTGGTTATGATCCCTCCTGGGGAGCAGTCCATGGGACGTGGGGCTTGAATGCTTCCTTCCCAGCATTCGAAACTTGTATCCTGTTTTTACTTATCTGGGTGTGGTGTTTATAGTCATGTTTAAAGTTTCTGGATACCATGTGGTTTTGTTGGATCTTCCAAGCATAAAAAAATAAATAATTATGGAAACCTGTCCTAACTTTTAATGTTTATAAATTATCCATTGAATTGTTTTGATGGAAGTGTTGAATGATATGCTAAAGGCACGTGCTCTCTGCCATATCCTCTCAACGTTGCTTTTAAGTTGAAAGGGATGCTTGGGGTACGGATTTCTATAGAAAAAAAATCTCTTGTAATGTTTGGTTTATATTTAATAGTTCACATTATATATATATATATATATATATATAATTCTATTCTTCAAACGTGAAATATGAAAATTTAACTTATGACATGGTTTTTTTTCCAAACTAATTATGTTCATAAGCACATTCAATTTATAAGATGTACGCATAGGTATCTCTTTATTCTTTATTTAAAAGAAAACTGTTTGGTTGTGTTTGGTTTTTGGAATGTGATTTCTAGAAAATACTTTCTAATAAACGGAAAATATTTTTCAATCAATGAAAAATTTAGTTTCGTTTTTAGAAAAATATTTTTTTTTTATTTTGAGTGGAAAACATTTTTTTAAAATTGTGAAAAATTTAGAAATGTCATATTATTTGCTGATCATATCAAATTTGATTTTCAAACTTTTGATTGCTATATATATTTTATTTTGAATATTTGTTTTTCAATTTTATCCCTTAGAATTTAATTTTTATATTAATTTTAGTTCTCATTTTTATAATTGTTATTTGCTTTTCTCTTATCATTTTTTAATTGAAATTTTTTATCTATCAAATTTGGTCCTCATTTTTTTTATTGTTACTTATTTTATTTAAAATAATTTATAAAATGTTAATTATTATTATTTAATTTCTTCATATTTTAATTTTTGTATTTATTAGATTTGATCTCTATTATATTGATTATTATTTATTTTATTTAAAGTAATTTATGAAATCATTTTTTTTTTTCAATTTCATTCTCGTTCAACTTTTTAATTTGTAAGATTCGTTTCTTATTATTTTAATAAACTTGAAAAAAATAAAACATTAATAAGTTATTTTCTAGCTCATTTTCCATGACATAACCAAATACTGGAAAGTGTTTTCCAACTTATGGAATTTTTCATTACATTACCAAACATCGGAAAATAATTTATTTTCCCAGAATTCACTTTCCCGGGATTTATTTTCTAAAAAAAATTACTTTCCAGCAAACAAACAAGCCAATTATTTCTTTTCCTTTTGCTATAGATATTTTTGTTTATAGACGTGCGGACAATTTCTTACTGTGAATGAAAAGGAAGTGACGTGGATGATAGATGTTTACTGGTTCAAGAAGTGACAGGTTTAACAGGTTAGTTTGATTTGATTTAAATGATATTTTTTTATTTTATTTTTTAATATTAGATTAGTTAATAATTAAGCTTTATAATTTTTTTTATTAGCTTTTTATGAGATCAAACATGACCAGGGTTATAGGTTTGGTAAGTTAACCTAGTTTGACCGGTGTAGGTTTTTTATCCTTTTTTAATTTAATTTTTTAATTGTATTCTTTAATATTGGAATAATAGAAAATTTACCTTAATAATTTATTTTAATTTGTTTTCTATAGAGTTATCACAGTCTCATAATCTATCATAAATTTGACAGGCTAACCCGCGATAATTCAATATATCGCCGTCTCAATATTTAAAAAGAAATATTTATATAAAAAAAATTATCATTCAATATACATTATATTTTTAATTTATAATTATTTTTTTAATTAAAAATTATATCAACAATATTTAAATATTTTTTTATATAAAAATAAAATTGATCGGAACCAAAACGGAGGCAATAATATAATAAAATTATAACACTGCTCAACCTTTAACTTTTCTCGGCAATAATTAAAAAAGGATTTGTTTTTATCCACTAAACATTCTAATTGATTTGAGCGCCCATTGGATGGAATATTTGATGTGGGTGCTAAATGAAGCCACGTGTTATGGTGTTAATCATCTCAATTATTTATATTTCCTTTTTTTTTTTTTTTTGGGGGGGTTTAACTAGTACAATAATCTCACTCGATATTTGTTAAATAAAAAAATTATATATACATATTTTTTCAACATATTTTTTTAGTTAAAAAATTTAAATAGAAAGGAAAAATTTTATGCAAATATAAAATTAAATAAATTGAGAAATATGTGTGTTAATAAAAAAAATCATAAATGATAACTAAAAATTAAAAAAAATAATAAAAACAAATATAAATTTAAATATTTAATCTCACAATCCAATATATTTATTTAGTTGTGTTTGTTAAATTTATTTATTAAAATAATTTTTTTATTTAAACAAACAATAATATAAATAGAAATAGAAATTAAATTAATTGAATAAAATAAGAAAAAAAATTATTATGTAAGGCATGATATTATAAATAGTATCTGGAAATAAATTGTTTTTTTTTAAATAACTTTAATCTATATAAATAATTAAAAAATTATAGATAAATGAGAAAAATATTTAAAATTTAAATGCATACAAAAATTATTATTTTTTCTAAATAAAATGAAAGAGAGAAGGATTTTTCATTTAAATATAAATAAAGAAAGAAAAAAAACTATGTAAAAAAGCATTGATTTTAAAAAATAATTAGAAAAAAAAATAACCAAAGGCCCGCGTGTGGAGTCCATGGGTTGGAGGTGCTGTGGCTGGATTATGCTAGTGTCTAGTGAGTGGGTTGTAGGTGGTGGTGAAGAGGTGAGCAAAGGTTGAAAAGGTGGGCGGACGTTGAAGACAAGGATAATCCAGCCAGAATGAAAAAAATGGGTTAACGGGGGCTGGTTTGATTTGGATTTTTTCATGGGAGGCCAAGGTTGAATATACTGATTCAGTGCTGGTTGATAGTGGTGGCTGCTAGTAGATAGGAGTGTTTTGGTGTGTGGATGGTTTTTTTTGTATTTATTATTATTGATTTATTTATTATTTTTTTTTTAATAAGGTAAAAAATTGGGTAGCAACAAATGTTTTTTCTTTATGATACTTATAAAGCAAAGACTTGTTAAGTGCTTGGCATAGCAAGTTTTTAAATATAAACAAACTATTTTTCTAAAACTGATGTTCTCAAAATTTTAGTTTGGTTGATCTGAAACTTTGTTTTTGTAATTATTCCCTTTAACCAAAGGCCTGCTCATTTCATTCACAGTGTTTTATAAAGGGGTGAACAGAGTCGGCTGCATAATATTCAACCCACATGTTTTAGTTTTTAAATTAATGATTTTAGTAATTTTTTTTATCTTGTTTTTTCTCTAGATATGAAAATAGAAAGAATCAGCCAATTTGATAGCAAATTGGCTCTTGTGTTTTTTTATCATATAATAAAAGTTATTTTACTTTTTTTTTAATCTTTTGGTTTTTTCTCTTCCAAATTCATTTATGGAGTTTTTTATTCCTTTAGTTTTTTTACTTCTTTTTTATTTTTTTTTTCCATATCATCCTTTAATATGAAATTTTTATTTAAGTTTATCTTTTAGTATTGAATTGATTTATTTTTTTGGACCTATTTAATGAAATCATATTCAGACAATTTTCATATTATTTAAACTTTTGCCCTCAAAAACCCATAATAAAATCACTAAAAAAACTAAAACAAATATTGAAGATTTGATAGCGCAACAATGGATTCTTAATAAATAATTGCGAATTTAGCATAAAATATTTACATCATATTTCACAAATAGAACGTAACGTGTTATTTAACTGCGCGATGCTGCAGGGGTGTTTTCAAATTTTATTTTTATTTGGTTTTTATTATACTCAAAATAGATATTTGTGTGAAAAATTATGATTTATTTTTCAAAAACTATTTTTTTATTAAACAAATTATTCATGGATTGTCTTATCAAAATATGTTTTTATTAGTAGCATGTTTTTAAAATTAAAATTAATATGAATTTAAATATTTTTTAAAAAAATTGAATAATTTAAAATATGCATAAAAAATGTATCTCTTTAATTGAAACTACATTTCCTTATTAATGCACTCCTTTTTCTTTAACTAAAACTTGTTTTTTTATCACAAATATTTTTTAAGTTAAAATACAATATGAAAAGCAAGTTTGTTTTTTAAAAATAGAAAACAAAACATTGAGAATCATGTCTCGATATTTTATACGCAATTGAAAGGGAAAATAATTAATATTATGAAATATAATAAAATATAATTTTTTTTAATATTCATCATCACATATTTAAAAGAATTTGCATATTAGATTCATATATAATAATTAACAAAATAATTGCTAATATTATATAAAAAATGCTATAATAAATAAAATATTGTATGAAAAGAGACCAAGCACCTTGGCATTGATAGTTAGGCACACACCCTAGCCCAACTCAAATAAGCCTAGGTGTGAGTGGGTCTGCATTGCTAGGTCTTTATATTTGCTGTCTTGCTTTATATTTTTAAAAGAGTGAATAACTCTTATTTTTTTAAAATAAATAGGTGACATGTTATCTACTTGTAAAGATTTGGTGACCAAAAGGTCGGGATCTAAGTTTTTGGATCTCAAAAACTCATTTTCAACCAAAGTTTCACATGAAAATACCATAAAAATCTAAATAAATCCATTTTTTATCTTAAAATACCATTAAATATAACAAACATCACATAAAAGATGAAATTCAAAAGAAATAAATTCCAAGGACCAAAATAAAAAATAAAAAAAACATTGTTCATTAACCAACACTATTCACAATAAAATGTAAGTAGAGGAAAACTATCCACCAAATCCCTTATCTCTTTTATTTTGTTCATATTAATATTAACAAAACCTAATAGGCCCGGGAAAAACACTATTTATATAGACACATAGGCACTATTCACAAGAACACTATAATGATGTTTTTGTTATTCCCACAAAAAAAATCCTTGACCTGAGTATTAGGGGTAATAAGATCTTTTTATAAGATCCATTAGCCATTATCAGATTGGTTGAAGATAAATAAGTGTTTTTGTATTTTAAAAATACAGTGAAATAATCAAAATACCATTGAAAACATAAATTTGTAAACTTGCGTCTGTGAGCTTTTTTGTATTTTTATACTAGTTTTAATCATTATTATTAGGTTGGATGAAGGACAATTTGATATTTTAATAAATATAAAATAAAATTAAAAAACAAGAAATAGATGGTGTGTTGAACACAGACGTTAGCGTGTGGGAGGTTGGTGTCACTAAGCTTTTTGTTAATTTTATATTGATTTTTATTGTTATTATTATGTTGGATGAAGGGAAATTTGGTGTTCTAATAAATATAAAATATCATTAAAAAAACAAGAAGTAGCAGGTGCGTGTAGAAAGCGTCCACGCTTTTCGGGCGATGTAAGCCTCCTGGCAGCCAAAAACCAGTTTACATGGTTACGATGGAAGCTTTGCATCAAGATCTTGCTTTTAGGATGACTTGTGATGATGGTGGAGTACTGATGCGACACCAATGATCTTGTTTTTCTTCCCCTCTCACTTTTCTCTCTCTTCCCCCTCGAAAATCACGCTAGTCATTCAAAATCTTAGAGTTGTCTTCTTATTTATTAAGATGTCAACTTCCATCATTTTTATTTTAATTTCTAATTTTTGTTCTTGATCTTTTTTGTAAAATTTTGATTTGTTTCAATTTCATTATTCAATCCCAATTTGTGATATGTTATTATTTTTCAATTTGATCCTTATTTTTTAATTTTTTATTTGGTCCTTTTGTTAAATTGATTATTATTTTCAATTTTACTCTTCAGTAAAAAAAAATTGTATTTGTTCTCTAATTTAGTTTTTCTTTATTTTAATTTTGATCCTTATTTTTTTAATTATTATTTTTTGTTTTGAATCATTTTGTAAAATTAAGTTTTTTTTTCAATTTTATCCTTTAATATTTTATTGGTGGAGAATTGAGCTTTATTGCTTTTTTTAAATAGAATGCTTTTGATCTAATGATCCAGATTACGGGTTTGAAAAATTAATATAAGATTGCTTATTTCGATAATATCCACCAATCATCGCGTTCTTAAAGATCAAGTTTTTCTCCAGCGTGATGTCAAATAGAACCCTAATAGATAAAACATAACTATTATTACAATGTCCATAAATCATACTAGTCCAAGAAATCTAACATCTCACCAAACAAACTTCTTGCAAATGTCATCGCCTATAGGAACCCTAATATATCAAATTGAGGAGTTTTCATGATTTCATAAAAGATTGAATAAAATAACACCAACAAGAGGTTTTTGC
Source organism: Populus deltoides (assembly GCA_015852605.2). NCBI lineage: Eukaryota > Viridiplantae > Streptophyta > Magnoliopsida > Malpighiales > Salicaceae > Populus > Populus deltoides. The sequence continues at coordinate 8,982,675 of CM027585.2, read as the reverse complement.
TCCTGATATTTGTGTGAAGAGATCTTGCTCCATATTTAATGCTTTTATGCGGGTGTGTCGTGTTATTGGAGAGAGGAGCATATTTGGAAGAGAAAAAAAAAAGTTTGGAGAGAATTTTGCAAATTTACATTTATTATATACGACTATAAAAGTATTTTTCATCTAATTTGATTTTCTGGTTTACTACATAGGCAAATTAGAATTTTTTAAACCTTAGATTAAAAACAAAAACAGAGCAAAATATATTAGGTATTTTTTAGTAATTATATATATATATATAGAGAGAGAGAGAGAGAGAGAGAGAGCAACTTTCTATGTTTAGTCTTCTTAGGTGATTTATGATAAAATACCTAGAATTTTTCGGGTTGGAAAAGTCCTAAAATCCTCCTCCATTTCCTTTCAACCACATAACCTTGCAAGCACAACGCATGGCAAGGACGCTAGCCTCCTCGCACAACTCACATTTGTCGAGTCTGCACGGGTTGTCTTTGGGACAGGGAAGTCTGGTGCCGGCAGTCCTAGGAATCCCAACTTCAATAACGTATATTTTAAGTTGTAATTATAAAGCTAGTAGTTGAACTTTGAATTAGTTCAGCCAATCTACCCTCAACCCTCAAGTGAGTGTGCAAATTCTATCAAAGACTAAACACAGGTGAGAAACCAATAGCAAACAACTACTACAAGGAAAAGATGAAAAGAACTTGGGACTTGAACTGTGCTTGCATTTGATGGGAGTTAAGCGTGCTCGCTTCTGTAGGAAATTCCCTAGTTTTTGAAAAATGTAATGTTTTAGGAAATATCAAATTTACATTCCCGGCTAAAACCATGATAATTTTTTCCCGGCTAAGATCCACTTTGCAGTATGATTTGCTACAGCAGTAATGTCTGCAATAGCAAAATGCAGCCCGGCTCCGAGATCAGCAACAACCTTTTTCCTTGATAAATTTAGTGGTTTATTGGTTTTCAAATGCCTATATAGTAGTTCTACAAGGCCTGAAACAAGCGGAAACAATGCAGAGGAGGATGACGACTCCCATGACAGGGGCCGCATTACAAAGACAATCGTCATTTTTAAACTCCTGTTCTACCCAAAACTAGAATATTAACTTCTAATTATGTAGTTTTAATTTCTAAAATTATGAAAGCGGTAAACATAACTGACACAGCTCTCTCGACATCAAAGAAGGGGAAATTTGGAACACAACAGCTCAACACGTAGAGGACTGACATAAAACTAGTCTTAACTTTTCACTCTCCTGGTGCAGATACACCTTGCTTCAGTCTCTCCTTCTTCATCTTCTTCTTTGAGACTGGCTTCTTCTTTCTCGGAGGAAGGGTCTTCTGTGCATATGTGTAAAGTACAAAGTTTCCAACTAGGAATGACAAGAGTAAACCCCCAACAACCAGCAGCACTATCAACCCCGGGTTTAACCCTTTAGGCTCAGCATCCTTGATCACATTCCCCTGTTCACCATAAAATTTAATTGTATTCTAGTGAGAAAATATCGTACAGCAAACAAGATGAAACAGGAAGCCAGGACAAGCACAACCCACCCGTAAACATTCCAAGTAAAAACAACTTCAATCATATGAGACAATCTATACATGATACAGAAATCATAACCCAAAAAATTTACCTTTAAAATCTTCCTTAAGAGGACTCATCCTGATACTTTCATAAAAAGGCTGATTCACTAGATAGTGGTGCAATTCAATAGAGTTCTAATGCCAATTCAGATTAATAAGAGCCTAGGTTAACCTGTTCAAGCATAACCCATCATCTTGCAGAGGGTATCAGAATGCTCAAATACCCATATTTAGATATATAAATATATCAATATACCAAATGTTTGATTCCAAAATAAATAATCATGGATGTAGAATAGGTTAAATAGATGATATGGGAATTTAACGCGAAGAGAATGCAGTATCTCCACACATCTTTACAACCATCTCTCCTCACAATTCCATCAAGTTATTGAGAACAATAACAGAACAAGCAATCACACAAAGTTCACAACAAGTGACTACAATAACAAAACATGGATGGCAAAAGAAATGGTTATCTGACAAAGCAAATGAATCGAAAAGGTGTGACAGGTAAATGACAATGGGTAATTCTGGTATCAAGCAATCTCTGATACAAATTATTGAATTAGATTGTAGAGTGGCTTAAACTGACTTATAAAACAAGAAGTTCTAGTCGTCTTTATAAGTGAAACACTAACAAATCCTCTTACAATTCTGTCACATACTTGCATTCAGGTCTATGTCTACCAACAGTTTCGAATCAAACAGCATGAGCTCAACTACATTCAGAGAAAATCTTCCATCTTCAACCAAAGCATATAAACCTAGGACCTCAAGGACGGGTTTTTTTTTTTTAATCAAAACACAACCTTGGATTAAAACAAAAAAGCCATCTACTCACATAGAATTTTAAACAAACACGACATGACTAGAACAAGAAAAGTAAGATTTTTCACATAATCTCAAACAAAACCCTTCGCCTTTACTTTTAATTAAAAGAAAGGCTTTAAGATTTATAGATCTAATAAGCAATAAAAGAAAATCTTAACGAATAAGAAGCTAAAATGCAAAAAACAAGTACAGATCTTTGAATAAAAAAAAATATCTCTGAACTAAAATCCTAAAAATTCATTTCTATTAGTACAGATCTCGGATTTGAATTTTCGAGAGAGAAAATTGAAGTCTGTAAAAGCAAGTAGCGTACCATATTCTGGAAGGAAGGAGGAGATTGATCAGAGAACTCGAAATCGTCAGCCATGGCTGCTAGAGATCAGCCCCTCGCTCCTCTAATTGGACTATTTGAAGATTCCAGAGAGGAATAATAAAACGGAAGGAGAGATGCGCAGATCTATAACCCACAAAAATTGAAGGAAGCTATTTATTTAATGACTTCATTTTGACCCTCTAAATTTTTAGCGTTTTGATTGGACATAAATATTGTTATACCCCCGAACTAAATCATTTACTCTGAAGACTTAAAAACGTTATAATTATAACTACGTGCAAAGAAAATAACTCCATTAATTAGATTTTAAATTTATTTTTAAAAAAATTATTAATTTAAGTTTTATAAATTTTAAAATTATTAAAAATTTATATTATTATTAAATTTAAAATTAGAATTAATCAAGATGATACAAATATCATGTTAATAATTAAAAAATTACAATTATATATATATATATAAAGGAAAATTAGAGCTTCCACTTTTCACTTGCTCCTCTGCCTTCTCAACCGACTTCCGAAAAACATTTCTTTTTGATCCCTCCCGCATTATACTTCCTTTTCAAGGCTTCTCTCTCTCACAGGCATTTCTTTTTATTTTTTTTTTCTTTTAAGTTATATTTCCAGTTTCCTCTCCTTTAAAATAACTCAAAAGCCTTCTCTCTGTTTTTTTCCCCCCTAAAGGAAGGAATTATTAAAGTGATGAAGGTGATGTTTTAGAGGCAGAGAAAGTATGGGTTCTTGTGATTCAAAGTGGGCCATCACACTACTAATGTTTTTTCATTTTTTAGTAATAAGTGTTTGGTGACTTCTTTCAGGCTTTTTTTTTTCTATTATTTTTTCTAGTTTTGTTGTTTGTAGTATGTATGAGAATTATATGCGTACGTGGTTGAAAATTTTGGTTTATTTTTTAAAATGAAAATATAACAAGTTTTTTATTTTTGTATTCAATTAGGTGATTCATCTCGATGAATTTTATTTTCTCATGTAAAACAAGATAGGAGCTTTGGGAGGTATATTGAGTTCTATCTATTGGTTCTAGCAAATTTATTTTATTTCTTAATATATTAGTTTTGGTAATTTTGGTTTATTTTAAAAAATAAGGTATATTGAGTTATTTGGTATTGACTTGCTGTATTGGTTTCAGTATTGATTTTGAAGGATTTTATTTTCTTAGATGCTTCATATATGTGAGACTTATCCCTTTTTATCTATAATCTTGTGTATAAATAAATTTGATCAATGAAAATTTAATTGATTCTCGAATTGTTATGTTTATATCAATGCAAATTTAATCAGGCTAAGTTCAGGTTAGGCTTAACTAGGCATGGATGTGCAATGAATATCAATTGGATAATTGAAACCCGATTGGGTTAGGTTTTGTTTATACTTGATCGGAATCGGGTTCGGGTCCGGGTTCGGGTCCGGGTTCGGATCCGAGTCCAGGCTTTTTAATCGAGTTTGAGTATGGGTATTGTGAAACCCAATCCATGAATATTCATTGTCATCACTACCATTTGGTGTTGTATAGTGCACTGTCACTATTGTACTTTGATTTCCAATTTTTTCATTCAAAGTTACAAAAAGTTGTGAAACTTTGTTTCAATAGGAGTAGAATTCTTCACTTCCAGTCATTCAATGTTTCTCAATTGAAATACATTGCTATGATAGCTAAATTATGTTAATAGCATATAACTAGATTGGTGGCCCCTAAGACTGGACCAAATTTTTTTTCACGTGAAAAAATTTAAAAGATGATTATGTTTTAAAGAAGAAAGGAGATTTGATAACCAAGTTAAATCATGATTATTTGATAATATAAAAAAAATAAGACAGCAATAATAATAAAAAAAAATATTGCCTTGGGCAAAGCTGTGTTACCACGCGAAACTCATGACTTAATACATGAGATCGGGATAACTCTATAAAAGTATGATACCAAAAAAATTATAAAAAAGGTAAAAAAAATAATGTTGAATGACTGAATCGGAAAAGAAAATAAGACAAAAGAAGATGTCAGCACCGATTAACTTTTCATACTCGTAACCTGGGTCATCGAACAGAAAACACTATACATGAAAAATGTGAAGCTCAATCCCTAGTAAATGAAACGTCGAAGGATTAAATGAAAAAAAATTACAGAAAAAGAATCTAAAATAAAAAATAGCAATTAAAAGAATGAGAGTTTAAATCAAAATAAAAGATAAATTAAAGGGAAACAAAAAAATTTCAATTTGAGAGTTAAATTGAAAATAATAAAAACATTAACAAAAGAAAAAAATCAAAAGAATGAGGACCAAAACAAAAAAAAATATACTATAAACTTAGATTGAATGGTAAAATTAAAAATAATAAAATGATCAAGAAAAAAAATCAGAAATCCAAAAAATTAAGGATCAAGCTAAAAACATCAATACATGATAAAAAAAAAAATTAAACATGTAGAATTTTTCAAATTATTTTTTTACATAAAAAAACTCATAAATATAACTCGAAAAACTTATGCATGCATCTAATTAAATAAATCAATAATAATTATGTATAGAAATGAAAAAAAAAATTTATTAATGTTAAATAAAAATAAAATTGAAAAAATTAAGAGATAAATTTAGATCAAGATATTTAATATCGCAACACGAGTTATTTACCTGATTAAGTTTAATAAATTTTTTATTAAAATCAATTTGTTATAGAAAACAACACACATATAAACTTTATTAAATAAAATAAAAAAAAGATTGTGCAAGGCTGCACATATTAAAAATATTATAAAAGATAAATATTTTTATTTTTAAAAAATAAATTTAACATATAAAAAAATATAAAAACAGTACAACTAAATCATACTAACCTCTTCAAAAATTAATCATATCCAATATAATAAAAAAATAATCGATATTTAAAAAATACTAGATAAGCAAAAAAAGTCACAATGAGTAAATTAAAGACTTCAAAATTGTTTTAAAAAACATATAAAAAAAGGTTTAATTTTTTTTAAAAAAATGAGGCTAGGCGCTGTTGGGGCTTTTTTTTTTGTAAGTTCATGTCATTTGCCCTAATTTACTTTAAAAAAAATAAACGATCCGTCATCTAGAATCCCTAGATTTCAGCCACTGTGGTGGCCAAAAAAAAAAGTTGTTGGTTTTTTACTTTTAAAACTATTTTCAATTCATTTTTGACCAAAAACACCATAGAAACTTTATTAAATCAATTCATGACCTCAAAAACATGAAAATCCGTATCAAAATCAAAAATCAACCCAAAATCAAAAATCTTTTGGAGTTAAGATATTTTTAGGTATTTTTAAGGTAAAAAAAATAAACATCTAATTTGAACTCTCCTTATCATATAGAACTATTTGGCACAAAAATCGATCGTTTGATGGCTGGAATAATCACGACAACAACTTTCTTTTTCTATGCTAGAATTCAGCCACTTAAAAAGGACTTAAAAATAAGGAAATAAAGTTTGGTATCGAAATTAATTTTTCTAAAATTAAAGGGACTGGTCACCAATATCTAAAAAACATGGGGAACTAAAATGAACTTTTCAAATAAATTTTAAAGTTGTCATCTATTTTATTTGCTTTTTCTACTTCTGTCTCTTGTCTTTTAATTCAACCATCTCTCCTAAAAAATTATGCAATTGGGTGTTAATTTATGTTCAAAATAGCTCAATTGTGTAAAATAAAAGTTTGAGGATTAAATTGAAAATTTTAAAAAAATTATTGCTCCAAGCCATAATGATTTGTGAGACAGTGAACAGTAATTGTGCCACAGTAAAAGGAGGAGCCCTTTTATTTTCTTTTAATTTCACTAGTTTTTAAACTCATATCGATTGAAATTTTGGCTTAAAGAACATGTTGGTTTTTGTTTCACCTTTTCCTATAAGAAGATATAAAGGTATTACAATTTGTTTTCTATTGGTGATGATAATTGTAAACTCTTATGAAACTTTGTTTTAGTAGGAGTAGAATTTTTTATTTCCATTCATTCAATGTTTCTTAATTGAAATACATTGTTATGATAGCTAAATTATGTTAATAGCATATAATTTCACTAATTTTTTAAGTTCATATTGATTGGATTTTTGGCTTAAGGAGTTAGTTTTTATTTCACCATTTACTATAAGAAAATATACAGGCTTTGAAATTTGTTTTACATTGGTGATGATAATTGTAAATATAGTTCTATGTTCTATCATTATTATCTGATTCTAATTATATGGTTGATGAACTAAAATTTGTGTTATTTCCCATAAGTGCTTGGATTTCAATTCAATGTTCATGCTATAACACCATTCAATTATGTTAATCTATAAAAAATAAAGTGTTAATAGGGTTTGAAGGGCCTCTAGTTGTAACAATCCATGTGACAAGATTTAATAAATTCCATGGAGTTTATGAGAATCTAATTGAGATAATAGTTAGTAATCTAAAAGAGTACTTAAAGAGTACATGAAGAAGAAAGGCATGCCAAAAGATGTGATTTTGAGGAGTTGAAGTGTTCTTGAGGCTGTAGGACGCAACATATTTGCTCCATTTTACCAGACATTTTAATTTGCTATAAACTCAAAGGATTATGAATTTTCAAGGCTCATAACACCTTAATTATTGATGGATATTTTAATGTCAACAATGAGACTTTCCTTTTAGGCTTTTCCAATCTTTGTCTTAGTTTCATTGCTCTATTCAAAGAAATCATACATATATGTTTATTACCATCTTAGGAATGTTTGATTTTCCTGCTTTTTTCATGCTTTGACCTATAACGAAATGCGAACATATAAATAGTATCTAACAAAGTTGGAACATATAAATAGTATCTAACAAAGTTGGAAAAACTTTTAAAAGTATATGGGTTTCTCTATAACTGCTTAGTGGGTTGAAATTATGTTTATTTGGTTTGGACTGATGATGCATGTTCTCCTGCAAAACAATTCTCCTATATAGAACATAGGATCCTCTAATACCTAAATTAGCAAAGTATAAAAAGAAAATAATATGTAGAAGAATAAGAATAAAAATATAAGAGAACTTATGTTATGGTTTAATTATATGGATTTGTTGTGTTGTCTTTCATAATTAGTGGTTTTTTTGATACATATATACCTCGGGCCACATGTGCTATAGAATAGAAAATCTATTTGTAGGAGTAATCATGAAATATATTTATTCATCATGAGCTCTAGTGTAATTAGCTTGTTAGGATGAGTTGTTCATGTAGGTGTCCATCTTGTCAACTTGTGATGCATAGCTTTTAGGTAGGCACTGTATTGACAACTTAAAGAATTCATGTGGGCACTGCATTGATAACTCGTAATATGAGAATTCAAGTGTGCACCGACACTAATAACTTGTAAAATAAAAAATTCAGGACGTGGTAGTATACTATGCCTTGAACCTTGTGTCATGTCTAAATGAGATTTGCCGACACGAAGAGAGTTAGTTATGCTTACCAATTTAGGTTGGCCACCTTTTCCCTCTCTTTCTCTCTTTGTTTTTTCTCCTTCATGTTCTTGGTGAATTCAGTTGGGCCAAGGTTGTTGGGCATGGTTGGGCCATTTTTTTCTCTTTCTTTTCTTTTCCTTTTTTCTCCTCTCCCTTATTAGTATTGGTTAGGCAGAATTAGGGATTGAATAGAAAAATTATAAAAGAATTAATAACTGAAATTGAAGAAAATAAAAGGTGTATCTAGCAAGTGTAAGACAAGTGCCAACACATGCTCTTCCCCACCGTATTCAGGTTTTGCGTGAGACTTTGTCATTTAATTGATGTTTTTTATTTTGTTTTGGTGAGAGTAACATTCATGTGTCGTTGAAAAATCTCCAATGTAAATGACACCCCCCCTTTTTTTTCCCCTCCCTTTTCTTCTCTTCTTGTTTTTCATGCCTTCTTTCCTTCTTCCTTTTCTTTTCTTTTATGCCCGATTGGGCTTGTTATCAAGCTAGGTTAGGCTATCTTTTTACTTTTTCTCCATTTCTCTTCTTCTCTTCTCCTTTAACCTAAGCTTGATTGGCCTATAATTTTTTCTCTTCTCCTTCTCTTTTTTTTCTTGGGCCTTGTCAGGCCTCTCTTTTCTCTCTCTTATCTTTTTCTTTTCTAGCCTCTATTAGGCTTTTCTTCTTCTCTCTTCTATTTCCTTTCTTGTTGGGCTCGGTTGGGCCTAATTTATTTTTGGCCCAATCAATATCTTACTGGTTGCTATTGTTATCACAACTCAGACACCAAATTGTTTTACTATCAGACAAATAAGAAACAGGACAAATATGTTTGTCGATACACCAAGGTAAAAAACCTATCCGCATGTGAATTAACGTACAAGGTCATGGAATCTATGGGAGATGGTGCTTTATAATCTTTCTGTGACAACGAATCTATGAAAGCAGGAAAATCTGGCTGCAGTCCCAAAATATGGAAGGCTGGGTAATCAGTCGCAGCGTTGATATCTGAAAAGCAGCCAATACACGGCCGTTCATTTCTGCTCATATACATGACAAGGTGCGTTGCTGGACCTGGGCCACAAACACAGAGAGAATAACATGGAGGCATTTTGGGGAGGGCTGTTCGTATTTCCACAGAAGAATTGTCAAGTTCCGAGAAAATTTGTTTGCTAGCTAGTGCAATGGGCAGATACCCCACGATTTATTTAACTTATTTTCGAAGGGGTGGCACTTGGCTTACCCTTTAGTTATCAGTAACCTTGCAAAAACAATAAAAAAATAAAAAAAAATGACAAGAGTTTTGGGAGGTGTCTTTTCGTTGTTTTCTACACACAAACGACAGAGTAGGCATTGAGCATTTGCGTTAGCTTTTCTATTTTTATTCCATCTCCTTGTATTTGTCCGGTATTTGTTTATAGCCTTTGGACATGACTCTTGAATCTTTCTGGCTACACATCACTCAAACCTACACCTTCTCCTGTTCTTGAAATCAACTATCAATGGAGGAAAACGCAGAAAATCGACAATAGAGCCAAGTAACGGATCACGCAGTCAGTTTTATTAGCACATATTGGATTTGATTCAAAGCGTTGGCGTATAGTAACGATCTATATAACAGTTGTGAAATACAGTAGAATTTTACAATAATTCGTAACTGGATTGTAATAATCTCACTAGTTTTTTTTGTTTTTTTTAATAATAACTTCACTTCCTGTAAGCATATCTCTAACTAACCACTATACTTTTGACTATAAGCTTGCTTGTGAAAGCAACTACCCATCCCTTCCACGAAGGAACAACCATCCAATGAAAGCAAGAAAATGACCCTCCACCATTTCTCTTTGTATATAGCTATAGTTAAAGCCCTCACTACTAATTTTATTATACCAAAAAGGATACGTTAATTTAAAACTAAAAACTAAGAAAAAAAATGTCCCTAAAAACCTTGTGATTACAATGGATGTTATTGTGTTATACATACATAAACGAATAATAATAATAATAATAATAATAATAATATGAGTCAATAAACAAAAGATTGTGGCCCGTTTCTTCACTTTGATCAGACAAGATCATGACCACCACCTATGAAGCTGTTTTCTGACGAGGAAGAGCAAATGGTGATCATACCGTTACAGTCAGACACACTATCTTGCAAGCTCAACAAGAGATGTGAAGTGCTAAAACTCATCGTAGGTTTTGCTCTTGGGACAAGAGGGACCTCAGCTTCCCCCACGAGCATCTGGACCACACCCCTCATAGTGGGTCTAGCTATTGGGTCAGGGTGCGAACAAGCTAACCCAACCAGCAATACCCTCCTCATCTCGCTCTCATCAAACTGACCCTCAAGCCTATCATCAGCTGCCGCTAGCAATCTGCCTTCCCTGTGTAAATTCCAAACCCATTCAACCAAATTCCCATTAAGCGTAACTTTCCCAACCCCGCTAGTCTCTTTTTCGATTGGTCTTCTCCCACTAGCCACTTCAAGAACCACAGCTCCATAACTAAATACATCGGTTTTCTCCGTTGCTCTCCCTGTTAATAGATACTCGGGAGCTAAATACCCCATTGTACCAGCAGCTACTGTTGCATCTGGCGATTTATCATGCTCAATTTGCCTGGCCAATCCAAAATCTCCTAATCTTGCATTGAACCCCTCATCCAACATAATATTGCTGGTCTTAATGTCTCTATGAATCACCTGGTTTTCACATTCTTGATGCAAATAAGCTAGAGCAGAAGCAACACCAAGTAAGACTTTACGCCTATGTGGCCATGGCAAAGGCGTTCTTGCCTCGAACAAAGCTTTATCAAGACTCCCATTGGGCATCAAGTCATAAACAAGCAAAATTTCACCTTTTTCATGGCACCAACCTTGAAGCCGAACAAGATTTCGATGCCTTAGAGTCCCAATTATCGACAATTCAGATAAAAACTCATTCTTTCCTTGACTGTTATGACTACACCGCTTCACCGCCACAATGTCACCAGTCTCCGGCAATATACCCTTATAAACAATACCAAATGCTCCATGACCAATAATTCTATTCGCATTAAAGCATTTAGTAGCTGATTTAATCTCTCTGTAGCTAAACTCCTTGGGCATTTTGATAACCTCTGATGCAAAAGACTCTGACTCTTTTACACGCTTGGACCTTTTAGAGAAAACCCAGATAAGAACACCGGCGAAGATAACAAAAAAAGCACTAGCAGTCACCACCCCTGCAACAGCCCCTGCACCCTGCTTGCAGAGCTGATTATGACACGAATCAGACTTAGCACTCTTACCACCAACTGACTCTAAACCACTAGGAGCCAAAGTTGGTGGCGGGGACTTAACAGAATTGGCCGTTGGATTCATCAAACTAGCCGTTGGAGGTGGAGGTACAGAGGAAGATGACTCAGAACCTGAACTTAACTGAAAAGATGAACTGAAACTCCACCACTCAATACTATGAACCTCTGTACTTCCTTGAGTAGACCCAGAAAACCCAACATACATAAAATCATTAACATACTGGTCCAAGTCAAGATTAAAAGACAAGATTGGTTCTTTGGGCTTAAGATTTGAATATGAAACAGAAATGTTAAAGCTTAGGTTTGTACCATCATAATCGATCCAAGCATTAACAAGATCACCACTTTTTAAATCAATATTAATAGCTCCTAAATCACCAATTTGTGTAGAAACCATACTACTTAGATCCAAACCCACATGGTTCCCATTAATGTCTTTAAACTCCACGTCCATTAAAGTATCAAACTCGACCGCCACAAAACTGGAAGCAGCCTTTGGCATGTCGTTGGTGTTGAGGAGTCCAAGGAAGCCGCCGGCAGCACCGAGGGTGTCGGAGTCAGGCGAGAGGACAAAAGCTAGGCCACCGCCGATGGAGGAAGGGTTCAGATTAGTAACAGAAAAGGAGAAGAAAGTGGAGAAGCTGGTGATGGCGTGAGTGGAGGGCTGCCGGAATCTGATGGGTTTAGAGTAGAGAACTTTGCCGGCGCCAGAATTGGGGACGGCGAGGTCACGAGTGAGACGGACGTTGCCATTGTTTAAGTGAGCGTCGCCGAGGAGCTTAAGACTGCTAAGTGTTAAAGTACCGAAGTCAAAATCAGTCGATGTTGCTTTGGTTGTTAACAGTACTAAACAGAGGAGGAGAAACAGAGGAAGGGGTAAAGTACCAATGTCCGAAGTTTTGCAAGAGAGAGACATCAAGACATTAACATTATAGAATTGAGTGTTTGAGGTTTATTGGAGAGGTGAAGAGAAGGAGACTGAGAACGCTTCACGGGTTTTGTCAGAGAGTGAGAAAAGAACTGGAAGCAGAACAAAAACGGAAGCAAGCAAGGAAACAAAGGAATGGTGTGCGAGTGAGGGAATCCGAAGAGAGGTGAAGAAGACAGGTGGAAGCGAGGGACTGACACGTGGCCATATGTAACGGTTATTTTTTCGGTGACTAAGAAACGTTTGTTTTCCCCTGCTGTCCTTTTTGTTTGCTTCGCACGGTTACATGTTTGCACGTAGCGGTAAAAGTCATGAATGGCCGCCCTTTATGGAAATTGGAGTTGCTAATTAGGACCAAAGTAGGGTAAAAAAGAGAGCTTCATCCAAAGCATGCCTGGTTTGCATTATTGATGCCAGTAAAAAAAGAAGTGAAAGTACAGAAAACCTGAATTGTTTGGTATTAAAAGTTAAGAAATATATATATTTAAATAAAAAATATCTTAAAAAACAGTATAGATAAACTTGAGCTGCTTAGCAGTCTAATCAAACATCAAGATTAGCTTCGTATAATTTTATGTTAATGGGATGACATAAACATGGCTGTCTTTTGCTGAATCTCTACTGAACATCGACAACGTGCATGGTATCTTTTGTTTTTGTAATGGCATGTACAGGCGCCGGTGCTATTTCAGCATTTGTTTTTTTTTTTTTTTATTATTATTAATTTCTGGGCTGTCGTCCGTGATTACAGTTTGTTTAGGCAATCTGCTCACCAGAATTTAAAAAAAAAAAAAAACTAATGTTTGATTCTATGTATCCATAATTTTTGATCTGCACGGCCCAACTTATACAAAATATGGATGACGGAATGTTCATTGACATTTAATGGTTGTGATTGAACTTACAACGCCATTTGAAAGTTGTTTTTATTTAAATTGATAAATTCTAGATGCTTTTTAATTGTTCTTTAAAATTAATATCATACTTACACAAAGAGTACTTTAAAGAACATGTGAATTCTAATTTCTTCGCAGTAGATTTTTCAATGAATGAAAGCTAATCATTTGCTATGTTTCAAGAAATTCACGGGTGATGGATCTTGAAATTAAACCAAATTAATCACCATGTAAATAAATACATTCAAATATGATGATCGGACCAGTTTGGTCTCCCGCGAGCTATGAAATTAATGGTAATATAAGTTTTTAGTGATACTAAGTTTTGTGAGATTTGAACTTGTAACCTCTAAAAAACAAATTCAGGATCTGATCAGTTAAATTACACGTCTCAAAGTTACTATATACAAATATTATTTAGTGTTGTGCTTCAAGTGTTTTTCCAATTATTTTTAAAGTGATATTTTTATTTTAAAAAACATAAAATAAATGTTTTATTTATTTATTTTTAGTCTCATATTAAAATCATTAAAAAATATCAAAATTATTTTAAAATATCAATCTAATAACAAGCGTGTTATTTTAGGAATAATATGTTAGGTGGGTTTTCTTTATTTAAAATGTGACATCATCTCATTGACAAGGAGCAAGAGAAGAGGGACAGATCAGCGATGCTTCCACATTAACCACACTAAAGATGCCGTCGTTTGGCGTCGGTCATATAAAGCTAAGTTGAGCAGGAGAAGTAATTCTTTGATCCAAAAATGGGTGATGCCTATGCCATGCTTTGCCCCTAAAACACCCAAATTTCCGTTCACGAGAGCGCGTCCATCTCACCGCTCTGGAGAACGCGTGCATTTCGATAAAAATGTAAAAAACATACACGGGGACGGGTGCACGCGACTTTGTGGAACAAAAAGCTTAAAGTCCTATCTTTTGGGGTTTTTTTTTCTTTTCTTTTTTTTAATCAGCACACTAAATTTAAAGTTTTGGAGTCTTAAAAAAGAACTTGGTGATATAATATATTTGTATTTTATCTTGCTTATAAATAAATAGTAACGTTTCTTAAATATCATTATTTTTAATTATGATATTAATTAAAATTTAAGTTTCCTTCCTAATCAAATCATTTCTCTTCCTCATCACTTGCATCTTTAAAAAATCCATTAAATATTTTTATTTTGTTTCCTCTATTATCATTGATAATCGCTACAACCCTTTTTTCTGGGTAATGTACATATTATTATGAATTTATATTTAGTTTAGTTGAAATGAAATAATTGTTTAGATTTAATTTAGAATTTATAGTGAATTTATAGTTTGTTGAATTAATAATAAATTAGTTATCAATACATCCTATTATAGTTGATTCGATATAGTTAAACATGAAAATAAACTAAATTAATTATATGTTCCGTTTACTCTTGGATAAGTTGTTGAATTAAAGATTATACATAGATTGTTGGAATTAGCTAATAATATAATTGATTATACTTGATGATTTCATACAATATAGCATGAATGTAGTATAATTATGATGGATTATACGTTGCATTAAATTGTTACAGATTTGACATTTTCTTTGAATTATTTTAATTTGCTATGCATTTAAGTTTGATTTAATGCAATTGAGCATGAACATATCAATTAGATTTGATATCATGAATTATATTTATTTTTTATCAAGTTTATTTTTATGTTAAATTTTAAAAATTTGATTGAATTTGCTATGAATTTTTCCAATTAGAATTGAGGGTAAAACAATTTGGTTAAAATTAAATCCAAGTGACCAAAATCTAAACATATTTATATCATGTCATTACAATGACACTATTGTTCATGATGTGAACATTAATATTACATACAATAACGAGAAACATTTTATTGTTAAATAGTAATTTAGACATGTTATATGCAAAAAATATAACCAACTATTTGTCAAGAATTTGAGCAGAATGAATTTGAGCAGAATTATAATAATAATGATATTAAAATAACTTGAAGATGTTAAGTCAGTTAATATCAATATTATTCTATATAGATTATGAGTAATGATAGTTTTAAAATAATAATTGATTTTTTTTATATAGTATAGTTTAGATATAATAGTATTGTATACCTGTGTAGTCGGTCAAAATCTATATTTATGCATCTTATGCTGATAAACCGGTTAGCCATAAAATTTAATTGATGTTACAATTTAAAAACGTAGCATTTGATTTACAGTCACAACCAAAAGTGTGTTAATTCACCAAAATTTCCAGCTCTTTTCTTATTTTAAATGCCCAATTTATCCTGTATATTCAGGGGCCTTCACTAAACTGCACAAGGGTGCGTACGTACGACCCTAGTCACGTCACTCTCCTTTAATTCCCACGTAAGCACGTGAAATGACGAGACTGCGTGGGTTGAGAGTTTTCCAACCTACGAGTTTGATCTCTAGCGTATGATGGCGCTGTGGACTGACGTACTGATTCATTATGATATAAATATTATATTGTACGTGTGTGTATATATATATATATATATATATTATATATATATATATATATATATATATATATATATATATATATATATATATGTGGGGCGGTGTAAAATGGGATCCCACCGTTAGGTGGACGTGCGCGAGACATCCAACCATTGCTGCTCGTTCTGGTCATATCATCTGACGGTCCACGAGGAGGGATGGATGGAAGTGGACTTGCTTGGTGGCTTGAGTGCACTTCACTGTACTCGAGAATTGTTTCCATTCCAAGCAAGATATTTTATTGGATGTAATATGGTATTATGCTGGATAGAAAAGTACACTAGCTTAATTCCCCCGTCTAAGCCACATATTTATATTTAAGCAATAAATAATATTTATTAAATTCTTAAAAATCTTATTACATTTATATAGGAAGTTCATCATTTCAATAAAAAAGAAAAAAATGCCTTTATGTTTTTTTATATGACTATACTTGAAAATAAAGTAATTAATTTGAGAAGATTATATAAAAATTAGCAAAACAAATTTAATGTTTTGATTTTATTGAATATTTATGATTGATATTTTTTAAAAATATGCATATTAGATTTATATACAACTATACATAAAATAATACTAACATTACCATTTACAATCTATAATCTTATTTGATCATAAGTGTTTTTTAAAATATTATTGTAATTATTTTATTTAAAAATAATCTTATTTTAGCATATCAAAATTGATCCCTTTTTTTTCTGGGTAAAATTAATATTCATGGTAAAAAACTCTCTCTCTTGTCTTTATTTGCAGTAACTTTCTCTTTTCTTTTTTTAATATTGAAGGGTTGAAGTGTGAGAAAGATGAAGATTTAGGACTGATTTGTAAATGTTGAAAATAAGAATCAAGTTATATATAAACAAGGATCATAAGCGTGAAAGAATGAACAATGCGGTGAATAAGAAAAGCTGAGTGTATGATCAACACTCCATGATAATAAAATATTGTTTTATTTTAGTATATAAAATTGTAACGTGCTTAACTGAAATAATTCATGTGACTTTTTTACTAATATTAACTCTGTTTTATAAATATAAAATATTTTATTTTTTTAATTAATTGTATGCTTTTAGTTAGTGGAAAATAGTTTTAAAAAAATCAGATGAACCTCTCTAGTGGAGGTTTGCCTCTGATAAAGGGCAGCATAAATGATTCAAAATTACTTTCAATAAAGACAAACCAAAATCATTGAAAGACAACTTTAATAAAAATAAAAATAGTAACCAAAAGCATTTGCTTTCCCTGTAATCTTAGTTTCGAACCTTGTGATTGCTAATATGATGATAACTAAAAGTTTAAATGATCATTAATTTCAAGATCCGTGAGATAAATCGAGATAGATACAAACTGATTCGAACATTTAAGTTAATTAATTAAAAAAAAGAAGTTAAGGATGGCTATGGGAATTAGAAGAGGCCAAAACGGAAGATTCGTTGCAATCTCTACCTTGAAAATTTGTAAGAATGGCTTTTATAATCCAACCACCCATTCTTCCGACGTGTTTATATTGTTTCAAAAAAGATTGAGTAAGTTTTACATTTGTGTTTAGATTTTTTTGTCAAAACAAAGAACAACGAGAGTCCTGTATTGATAGATTAAGAAGTTTGTCCTTCGACAAATTAATTAATTTTAAGAAAGAATGATAGAAAAGAAATACCAACACATAGATGGGAGATTAATTCTTTCACGAATTCAAAATATCAAGAATTCATTTGTGATTTTTAAAACTTTAACATGACAAAATTAACTTTTTTTAAATAAATAAATAAATACAAAGACATGCTTGTATAATTAAACTAATTTTTTACCCACGCTCTCATAAAATTTATTTTTAGTGAAGTCGATTTAAAATTTTGAAACTTGTTTATTGTTGAAATTCTTGTGAATAATTCCATAAGCATGCAAGTGATTATTATTATTCTAGAAATACAAATAATATAACCGGTTGTTAGAATCTCTTCCGGTGCTGTGATAATTAGAAGTGTGAAAATTAGAGGTGGTCGTCAAATATGGAGTTTATTTCCCACAATAGCATAGCGGACATTTTTAATTTTCAAATTAGCACAATTAAAAAAAAATAATTGTCACTGAAACACAAAAATAATGATTGCGCATTTGTTACATGTGTGATCAGTTATTGTGCTTGTAAACACATGCGTAACCTATTAAAATTTATAGTTGCACATGTAACACATGCACAACTAAATGGCATAAATGATAAAAAAGAGAGAGAGAGAGAAAAGAAAGATAGAAAGAATGAGGTGTCAGATACACACAAGAGTTCCGATGATGAAACTCTCAATACAACTAGTAAGATATCGACGAAATGAATTCATAAACATCATGAAAAACCAAGTTCAAAATTGGTGATGAGATGCTAGCAAGTAAACATGCTGCTACCTTTAGATTACAGTGTGATTCACCATAAGCTTTAAAGTTGGCTTTCCATAGTGTCCATGGATTCATCTCGTCGATATCTTTCTGGTGCTATTGATAGTTTTATCATTGGAGCTCTAGTGGGTCTCCGACGCCTCATTTTTTCCTTCTTTTATTTTCTTTTATCTTTTCTCTCTCCTCTTTTTTTTTCATGTCATCCTTTTATTTTATAGCCATCATATCACTTTGTGTTTTTTCATGCCACTGATCTTCACAAAAATACATATTGACTTTTGCAAAGGTTAATTATTTCGGAAATGAATTAATCGATTGTTGATATGGTTGATTTTGATTAATCATGGTTGATTTCAGTCAATCATGGTAGATATCATTATAAAACTTCTTTAACCCAACCAAATTTTTTTTTGAGTTTCTTTTTGTTTATCTGTTTCAAAAACAATTTTTTTCTTTAAACATTACACGTCAAATTGGAAATCTAGTAACTTTATTCCTAAAAGAGCATTTGTTCCTTCAATGGCAATGCCAATGGATTGGAAGCAAGAAAGTAGCAACGAAATGATATCATTGTGATTAGGTATGAAGTCTTGAACCATTACTTCGTAGTTTTACTTATTGTCTTTCTGCCCTTTTTTCATGGTCCTCCTAACTAAACGTAATTTGTCATTTTTTGCTCGTTATACCTTCATTTATAAAAGTATTATTAATGTCAATTAAATTCTCATTAAAAGAAAAAAAAAGTATTACACACGTACCATGACATTGGATCTCTAGCTGAAAGAGTAACATTACCAACACAAGAGACTATCATAAGGCATTCACACTCGAGGGCTTTTTTTTATAGTATTTACATATTTAAGTTCTCATTCCAAAGCTTCTTTATGATGCTTTCTCTACTTCAATTCCGTTCATGGTATCCAAACAAGAGTGACACATCATATGTCTAAAAGAACAAACAAACAATTTCCCTTTTAATTAGCTTACGGCGTAAAGTTTCACATGGAAATGGTATATGGTTAGATTACCTCAATTATGTTATCATGAAAGAAATTCCTGACCTATGATGATATGAACCCAGTGATGTCCGAATTTGGCTTTAAAATATCTGTTGGTTATTTTTGTGTGATCAGACATATCTCTCAAACCGTACATAAGAGTGAGCTGAAACTTTACAAGGAGATACTACACACAAGAGAATATATTATATCAAATGATCGAAGTTACTAGACAAATCTTGTCAAATCTGCTATACTAGACTTTCACGTACTGTTTGGGATATATTTGGAATTACATCTGTAACTTTTCTGCGATTCAAGTTTGGATAGAAACTAGACACCTTAAGTTTTCTGACCATATAGGCCCAATAATTCATCTAAACAAGAGAAAACGACATGTTTGAAGTCAGGACTGAAATTTTTCTAATCCTTTCAAATATCTTTAATTTTCCTAACAATATTAGAGAGAAAAACATGTTACTTTCCTTACATGATTGTTTCTATGGACATCATAAATTTATTATCTAGCAAACCTGAAAAAATTTCTACTCAAAACTTTTTTTTGTTGGTAACAACAAATAAAATTTTAGCTTACAAAATTGATTTTTTTTTTTGTGATTTTAAATGGTTATAAAAACAAAAGGTGTTGAAAAATCAGCTGATGTAGTTTCTTCAAGTGGTGTATTTTTTTCTTTAGTAGTAAAGATGATTCTACTTATAAATAAATTTTAAATGATTTTTTTGATAATATTTATTTTATTTTCTGTAACACTAAAACTATTTTTGAATTATGAGATGCACTCAAATATAAATATTGCGCAGAAGAAAAAGGTCTGAAAAGGTATTCAATTGATAACGGGCCTGATTTTCAAATGGTTGATGAAAAAAATATTTCTGATCAAATTCATGAGCTTGAAAATTTATTTATGATATGAAAATTAAGGGAATTGAACTTAATTAAATAATTCTTGTTTTTTCTTTTATTAAAAAATTGCCACCTTCTTCGACTGATTTTGCTAGAGGTTTAAAACATAAACCCAAAAACTTTACTTTTGATGAATTGCTTGTTGTTTTAAGGATTAAAGAAAAATAGCGTGACTCACAACAATAAAAATCTCTGTTTTTCAAGCTAAAACACATGTTGTAGCTCAAGTTCTAAGAGAATACCAAGTTAAATTGGAGTTGCATATGGAAAAATTCTTACTTTTTGATAAAGCTTTCATGTTTCTAATGAACTGTAGGCATGAATGGGGAATGAAATTATAGCTCAAGTCTTAGGAGAAGGCCAAGTCCAATTGTAGTTGTCATCTCAAATTTTTTTTACTTTGGATGAAAATCTTCATGTTCTTAGTGTTAGAAAAGATGTAGTTAGTACATCTTTGTTGGATTAAAATAATTTTACTCTTGTTTTAGGATCTAATAAAATAATTATTAGTAGATTTGGAGCTTATGTTGGAAAATGTTATTTGATGAATGGTCTTTATAAATTAAGTATAGATAATTCCTTCTTCTAATACTACTTTGCATTTTCTAGCTTCATCTATCTCTTGTACATATTGAATATTGTGATTCATGGCATGATAAGCTATGGCATGATAAGCTTAGACATGTTGACATGAATGATGTATTTAAATTTAATTCCTAAGTTACATATAAGGAAAAAAAATGTGAAATTTGTGTACAAAATAATCAACCTATAAAGGCTTTTAATCCAGTAGAAAAGAAAACAAATTTATTAGAATTAATACATAGTGATATTTGTGATAGTAATAATGTCTTAATTTATAGAGGTAAAAGATATTTTGTAACTTTTATTGATGATTTTTTAAGATATTGTTATGTTTATTTGATTAACTCTAAAAATGAATATTTTTATAAGTTTAAAACTTTTAAATTAGAAGCAGAAAATCAATTAGAAAGAAAAATAAAGATTTTTGGATTTGATAAAGGTGGTGAGTATTCTTATAATGAAATGAATTATTTTTTAGAACTACATAATATTATACATTAAGTAACACCTTCTTATACACCATTTGTTTATAAACCAATATTATTTATATCAATGCATTGTAATAGCCAAGCTACTATAGCTAAGGTTAAAAGTAAAATTTTTAATGAATAAAAGAAGGCATGTGACCATTAGACATAAATCCATCAGACATTTGATATCTCGTGATGTTATATTTTAGGATTTTATCAAATATAAAAACTACATTGCAAATCTAATTAGTAAAGGTTTAACATGCCAATAAGTTATTCAATCATCAAGAAAAATAGAACGGAAGCCATTAAATTAATCACCAATCATGGAAATTTATCTTCAAATATATGACGACTTCAAATATATGATGATTCATGAATGAAGTTCAATAAGTAAGAACAAAATTATTGGGTGATTAGAGAGAAAGTGCACACGTGCACATGCACCACCATTAAAATTTAAATGGCTAAGTCAATTTAAATGAAATTTAAATTGACTTAGTCATTTAAATTTTAATCATTTAAATTGACTTAGTTATTTAAATTTTAATGGTAGTGTTTAAAATTTAAATAGTTAACATTAATATAATTATTGTGTTGATATTTATGATTAAATTAATTTACTATATTTAATTATTTTAAATATATTTGATAACTAATATATTTATCGAGTGTACGTGCGTGTCAGTGTTTAGGATAGTAATATACAATCTTTTCATCATCAAAACACTTAAAAATACTTTTTTTATTTTTGATTCTTTACATATTAGTTAAGATCTTCGTTTTATATTCCTCTTAGATTTTAATATATTTCTTTTCAGATAGTTTATTAACTTAAGCGAGCAAAAAAATGATTTAAAGGTTGGGGGAGTTTTTACTGCATTCCAAAAATTCTAACGAATTATTCAAAGAGAAGCATATTATATGAAAAATTATTCATGTATGAAAGGGGTATTTTTTCTCTAAGAAAAGCACTAGTGCGTGCTACAATTTCAGGATTTCTCTTAACTTTTTCCACTTTTACTTTTAGTTATCATTTTTATTATTGATTTTAGTTGCTAATTTAAATATAAAAAAATAAAAATTTTAATTGCATTTATTTGCCCAATTCTTTCAAATATCTTTAATTTTCCTAACACTCACAATTCTGCATACATAGACGTGCCCTTATTTTGGTCTGCTCAGCGGAAGGCTTTACTTTTGTTGGGATGCTTTTTGATAGTCAAAGAAAATTGTTGTGTATATGAACTTTGACTCTTTGACCATTCTCATATAGAAGCATGAAACTTGTTGGTTTGGTTATTTGTATCTGTAATCCATACAGGATTTCACAATCTATGTTATCACTGAAAATTTCATCCATCCTTAAGCCATTGCAGGTAAATTTTTATGGTTGGTTCATAATGAACCAAATCAAATTTTCTTGTTCCCTGAGAAGATAGTTCGCGATCTGATATCGACGGGATCCAGCTTTTGATCGGGCATCTCCCTGAATCACTTAACGGAACCTACATGAGGGCCAGAAACATGCGTCTGCCTGTTCTTTCAGAACATCGAGCTCATCTTAATGAAGATTTAATGCATAGAATGATCAAATTTGGTTGAATTTTGCAACAAGGTTTAAGAATGGGTTCCATGACAGCAAGAATGGGAGTAGGCTGAAGTTATGGCTAGTAGTCACTGTTGAATTGCTCTTATATAGAGTTAAGCATCTCATGCTCAAATCAGGTTTGTTCACAGTGAACTAGTTCTAGGTTGATTCTCGGGGGTCTAATATAGAAAATTTTTAGTTTAGGATCCGACAAAGAATTGGTGAATAGGTTCGGGACTAATTTGAGATTCCCAAAGAAAAGCCAAGTAGAGAACGTGTACAAGAGTCCCTAACGAATGAAGCATGAAAGATACATAGGCTCAAACCCTTTAAAGGCCTGTTTCAGAATAGTAAGGCGACTTCAGTTGCTATCCAACGAACAAAATATTGCCATTCTATTAGAAGATTGGTGCTCAATTTGTTGAATATATTGTCATTCTATTAGAAGATTGGTGCTCAATTTGGTGGATTCAACGTAGGAAAATACTAGGAAATTCACCCACACAGATATAATATCGCCAGTTCAGTTTAAATTGTATTTAGGTCCAGGAGGGATGCTCTAAAATGATACGCCCAGTTCAGTTTTTTTTCCTTCCATCCATAACACCAGTAAGATTTCTCTGCATCACTTAAAATATACAGTTTTGTGGAATTATGAATGCAACAAGTGCTTAATATGAAAAATAAAAAGTGTGTTTGGTATTGTGGTAGCTGTTGTGATTGTGATTTAAAAAAAATTGTTTTATAAAAAGTACTTTTAGTTGAAATTGATTTGAAAAAATAGGTGTTTGCTTAAAACTGTATTTGAAATTAAAGTTTAAGAAAAAGTAGTTTAATGTGTTTGGTTAAGGATGTTTTTGAAATTGAGGTTATAAAATAATTTTTAAAAAATATATTAATATCGATGGTTTTAAATTTAAATATTGTAAAATTAATTATTCTTGATGTAAAAAATAATACTTTATATAAAATATTTTTATTATTCCATTAAACTATTTATAATTCCATTACGCCCAAAATTTATCTAATAAGAACTACAGTTTTATAACTTTTTGAGCGTGTAATAAAATTAGATAAAATATTATCAGATATAAACTTGATATTACTGTGCACGTAAATTTAATTCACTTTATACTAGTTTTTCGAGAAAAAAATATTGTTCACATCGCGAATGAATTTAATTCTCTAAACTAGTTTTTTTTTAAAAAAAAATTAATACAATTAACACACTTAAAAAAAAACTGCGAACAGTGCAAGTGAATTGTACTGTTCACGTGAACAGTGCAATTCACTCGTGAACAGCAGTGAATTGCGCTATCCGCAGGTTTCTATAGTGCATGCAAAGCAGTTTTCGTTGCTTTTTCTTTCCAGCGTTTTAAACGCAAAAAACATGTGGACCCATGCACAGTAAAGTAAGTTTTGTTATTACCAAACGGCTGCGGACTGCGTTTTACCGCAGCCGCAGCGGCGTAGACAAATAGCCTCAAAGTAATTTGTGGGAACTATAATGAAGAACCTTTGATAGCTGCCTTCAAACTTAATTTTTAAAATACAGGTAAACAATAAAACATTAGAGTATATGTCAAAATTATTGAACACGCGATGCAAAGTGAAGAACTTCAAATGGATAGTTCAGAACAGTTATCAAAATTCATTTTAAAAAATTAACAATCCTGGCTTCCGCCCAGAAAAAAAGGCCGCATCATAATCGGGATTAAATGTGTGCTAAGGTAATGAGTTTCATCTCACCTGCATGAACATGAAAACCCCCCAGAACATCTAGATATGATCATACTATTTGTAAATGAGAGCATCACGTCCTGGCCCAATACCAATGTAATGAATAGGTACACCAACAAGCTCTTCTATCCTCTCCACATATTGCTGTGCAGCCTTTGGAAGGTCCGCATACTTTCTGATGGAAGAAATATCACTCTTCCATCCAGGTAAGACTTCATAATCCACCTGAAGAGCATTGGAAGCACATGAATTTGAGAGTTCCACGGGACACTTGATGAGAGTGTAACATAAAAATGCTCCTTTTACAGTTGTGCATAAGATATAGATATTTGTATTATACTGTTGCAATTTCAACTCTTTCGATGATGAAATTTATCTTGAACATTAACTAAAACTGCTTTTACATCTGGGACCACAATGAAATGAAGAAAGAACAGTTGGAATATGGCTTTTCGTCCACTATGCCCATTTTATTCAAAAACTTGGCTGGTTATAATGTAATATGAAAATGGGAAAGGATAAGGTTACCTTTAATTGTTCAAGGAGACACAGATCTCCTGGAAATGATTCCACTGGTGTACCATCAATTTGTTTATAAGAAACACCTATCTGGATTTCAGAGAATTCTGACAACACGTCGAGTTTGGTGAGGTTCAGAGAAGAAAAGCCGTTAATCTGACAAACATACTTCAACGCAACTACATCAAGCCAACCACAACGTCGAGGTCGACCAGTAGTTGTTCCAAACTCCTGCCCAGCAAACCTTAGGAGGTCACCACCTTGACCCAATATCTCAGTAGGAAAGGGACCAGAACCAACCCTTGAAGTGTAAGCTTTTACCTGCAAGCAAATTGATGCAACAAGCTAGAATGAGCATCATAAGCCATTCCAACTTATCTGTTACTATTTATCTATTAAAAATATAATCAATACACATTCCTTGTATTCTTTCAACTTAAAAGGCAAATGTTATCAATGCATTTTCCATAAAGCTTCATCTAAATCTCCTAATAGGAAACTATTTCTTAGGAAGAAAGCAATAGAACTATCATGTATACTATGAAAATCTCTTGAGCTAAAATATGAAGTCTTAGTAGCAATCACCAGCACACTAATAATACAAAAGAGAAGGACAAAAAGGCTCTAAAACGTAGTAAGAAAAAAAGATTAAAATAAACAAAGGAAGTATCTATTTACCACTCCAATGAGATCACCAACAACTCGGGGAGCAATGCCAAGACCAGTACAGATCCCACCAGCTGATGGGCTCGAGGAAGTCACAAAAGGGTAAGTTCCAAAATCAATATCTAACATGGTAGCTTGACCACCTTCAACCAAAATTTTCTTCTTCTTTGCAATGGACTCGTTCATAAAATGTACTGTATCAGTAATGAACGGCTCCAACCTTTCAGCAAACCTCTTATACCTCTCAACTTCTTCCTTAAGCATTTCAGGACCATATTTAAAACTCTCAAATCTCGAAGCAACATCTGATAACAGAGCATCAAGCTTTTGAGGAAAAGTATCCATATGCCTCAAATCACATACTCTAATCCCATTCCTAATCACCTTACTCGAATAGCAAGGTCCAATCCCTCTCCTAGTAGTCCCAATAAAAGATTTCGCTAGCTCAGCTTCTCTAAGCCCATCTACTTCTTGATGAAAATCAAACAACAGATGTGCACGATCAGACACTAATATTCTACCCGTACAAGAAACCCCATTAGCTTCTAACCCATCAATTTCCTTAAACAAACCTGGCAAATGGACAACAACCCCATTCCCAATTACACAAAGAGTATCCTCGTTAAGAATTCCAGAAGGAACAAGGTGTAATGCAAATTTCTTTCCTTCCGAGTTATAAATAGTGTGACCGGCATTCGCTCCGCCCTGCAAATTAACCGTAACTTCAATAAATAAATAAAAAAACAGAAAAAACAGAAATCCCAGTAGATATTTGAAGTAAAAATAATTCAGTTCTATAAGTGAGATGGGTATGAAGCTATACCTGGCAGCGAGCAACTATGTCGAAATGTTCGGCCAAGATGTCGACCAGTTTGCCTTTGCCTTCATCACCCCATTGGGAGCCTAAGACGCCGGAAACTTGACTCAATGATTCAATTCGACTAGCTGAGTCTCTAGTGAATGACTCGGCAACACTTAAGGAGGAAGAGGCAGAGGGTTTGATGGACGAGCATGATACGAAGTTTCTTCGGAAGCTGGGGTTGAGCCCGTGGTGGGCCGGGAAGTGGGCGGCATGGTAGGACCACCTAGGGTTGGATTCAAGGCGGAGAGAGGAGAGGTTCATAGTGAAAACTAAGAAGTAGCAGAGTTGGAGTTCAAGAAAAGGAAGGAAAGCGAGTCGCTCTTTTTTGAGGGGCGAAGGGTTTATGAGAGAGGGGAGTGATTGAGTGACGGCCGGGTGAGAGAAGGAATGGGTGAGGTGGTGATGTGTGGGATACGGCGTTGATTGTACGCTGGGATTTGTGACAGTCAATCAGACTTCTGAGGGTGATTTGACCTAGATCTCTTGTATGATAAATTGAAAAAACCAAAAACTAATTCAATATATTTTTAATTTTTACTTTATCTATATTCTTTTAAAAATTAAATTTTACATCTTTAATCTACCAAGATTTTTAAATTAAAAAAATAATTAAATTATTTTTAAAAATACATATCCTCTATTTAAAAATTTCTAACTCTAACCCTAAATTCTCATATTAAAAATTAAAATTAAAATCTCTCATCTCTTATTTAATTTTTTACGATCACCATTTACACCATCAGGAGTAATAATCTCAATAATAATTTATATACCAAAAAAGCCTCCTCAAGATTCAATTTCCAATATTTCTTACTCTTGAAAACCCATCAAAGCAAATGAAGAAATTTTGGGATTCAATGGCAAAAGTAGATCTTGCTTGAATGCATTTGATTCCAAGATTAGAGTACTTTCACAAACTCCCTTTGCAAGGAAGCAATGCACGAAGCCAAGGCTCTTCTGCTCCTCGTGTCCTTCGAGCAAGAGGAAAATGGATTTAATTGCCTGAAAGTTAATCAAGGGGGGGAGGGCATGGGGTATGCAACGATGAAACAATGGTTATGATCTTGTGGAAGGAGGTAAAACATGTGGAGAAAATTAGAGAATTATTCAGGGGATACCATCTCTTTATAACTTTGAACTATTGTTGTGTGAAATGTGGTAAGAAATGCATGGTTCAAGTCAAGGGATCTATAAATTATTAATTACAAATATTCTAAAACGTGTAGAGAAATTATTTTACATACAAATAAAAAAAAATAATATCCATTACTATAATGAAATTATATTTTTACCTTTTGAAGAAAAAATAAAAAGCCTCGGATTGAGTGTATTTTAATTTTTTACATGATTGTTTAAGGATATATTATTATTGTTATTATTATCCTTGTTCATTTTAGTTGTTATATTAATTTTAAAGAGATCATCTCAAAGATATTCTTTTATTACAAACATCTTATTTTTATTTAGTATAAATTTATCATTCTCAAATATTATTTTAAAACCATATTTATTCAATAATGAGTCAAATATTAATTTTTTTTTAATATCAGTAACATGAAGTTTATTGACGGGGGAACTAATTTATTCCGAAGTCATATTCAATAAAAAAAATTTTCAATGCCTAATATCTTAGAGGTTGATGAATTCTCTGTCTATATATATTCATCACCCACTTCTTTATAAGAAAAAAATATTATTTTTTCAGCGTATACATGCCTTGTTGTACTAGTATAAACACCTCCACTACTCAAGATTATTAATTAGGTTGACTTTAGAAATAACATCAGATAAATATTTGTTTTCAAAACTTTATTTATGGGGTGATCAATCTTGGTGACATTGACTTAAGCAATCTTTTCTTTTTTAGGGTTTCTTTATTGATCCTTATTTTTGATATCATTGTCTAAGTGTTCAATCTTAGTGTAGATAAAATATTTTCCATTGAATTTATTGGTAATTCCCTTCCCTTTCACAATAATATTTTTCTTTTGGTTTTTATTGTGGGTCTTTGCTACTTGTTTAACTATATGTTTATTTTAGGCCATTAAAGAAGTATCAACTCTCCTGTTAAATAACTTGATATCTTCTTCTATTATTAACCTCAAAATAAGGTCTTTAACTTCCATTTCAGGTAGTCCTTGAAGTTTTTTCAATATGGTGATAATTTTTTAATAATTGCAAACATTTAGAAGAATTCACTCAAAATCATATCTTCAACATGAATACCATGCAAGATAAGTTAAAACTCTTGAGCTTGGGATTTCATGTTCCTTGAATCAACCATCTTGATATCTAGAAATTTGCATACCATGAATTTTTCATACGTCTTTAGCCTTATATTTTTTTATCCAAAGCTTCTCATAGTGCCTATATATTTTTAATTGAACTATACACATCATAAAGTATATTGTCCGATCCATTTAAGGTATAGTTTTGGCATACAAAATTATTATGATTTCATGTGTCCTTAGTTACACCAATAAAGGGATCAAATTTATTATATGATAGTTTTAGCGCTCTTTCAACCAAGAACTTTGTTAAGTTCAAGATAGTCAAGTAAAATAACATTTTTTATTGTTATCTCTTGAAGTTCATTCCATTGAACTTTTCAAGTTTCTTACCATGTATCTCAAAAGGTGATGGTACTTGCTATAGTATAATTGGTTAGGGCAATAAAATCTTGAGTTGAAGTCTTGATAATTTTTATATAAACAATAGCCAAATATTTAGAATTAAAATTTTGGCTTTTCAAACGCAAGTATGAAATAACTGGTTTAAAATTGTATAACAACCATATAAAACTAAACAATTTAACAAATAAAAGTTTAATAAGTAAGATGGTTGATTTAATAACGTTTTAAATATTTAGTTCAAATGATATATATTTAACACATCATTTTAATATGATTTTTTTATATAAATATAAATAAATTGCATGAACATAAGAAACTAGATTAAGGGTTAAACTTTAATTTAAGTTTAAAGTTGCTAAAATCGTCCTAACTTATTAAACTAGTTTTTAGAAATTTAAATGTATAAACTAAACAAAAAACTAGGTGATAAAGTCTTAAGTTTGTTGTAATTATTTATAGTGATATGAAGATAAAACTTAATGTCAATTTAGATTATTTGTTGGCTTAGTTTAAGTACAAGATACGAGTATATAAATACAGTCAATCTACAATCTTAAAACATTACAAGCATATTTGAATGAAATTGCATAAACAAAACTTAAAATATTTTTTTAATGATACTTACTTGTTGAAGTAATTAAATTTGATATAGATGAAAAAAATATTGTTATTAAAGATTAATTCTTTATTCTTAAAGTCTTATTACTCATCTCTTAATAGAAATAAAATGATTTTAATAAGACTCCTAGAATTTCAATAATACCATCTTGTTTAGTTTTACTCCTAAACAAAGTTTATGAACTTATGGAAATAACTCAAAATATCCCTATAATATAACAGAATATAAGCTCTAGAATAAAAGAAAAAAAATGAAGGAATAAAAAAGCTTAAAACTTAAAAAAGTAATCTAAAAAATTAAAGAGAAAAGAGTAAAAACAAATTGTGTATAAAACATTATTCCTTCAACTTCCTTTCAAAATGGATTTTAAAACCATAAATGATGTAGAATTAGTGTCAAAATTAATTCTCACTCTTTATCAACCTTCATTACTCTTTATAAAACAAAATATTCAAGTTGAAAGTTTGTTTGGCTTTAAAATCTGATTTTTTATATAAATAAAAAACATTCAAGCGAAAGAAAAAGATGTTTAGACTTTTTATTTAATGACAAGATAAATAAAATGGATTGGAAAAAAATAATTTTTTATGACTCAATTTTTTTAAACAAACTTAAATCCAAGTCCAAAATAGATCGATAAAAACTAATTATTTTATTATCTAGTTAAAAAAAATTACTTTACATAAAACTTAAACCCGGCTCGAGCCTAACTAAGCACAAACATGTGGCATAAAATCAAATCTCACTTTATTTAGACTCATTTATATCTATTCAACTTCTTACTAAGTAAACTACAAGAAAAACTTGTATTTTTTTTAATGATAAAAATATTTTCATCTAAATTTTTTTTTATCCATCTTGTATCTATTTTCTTCTTCAAGTGGACTTAGAAAAGTAACTAATAAAATATTATTAATTACGCGCGCACACAATAAAATTTTATTTGGGTTTCATAAAAGTATATCAACAAGGATTTTTTAGGTTCAATTTCTCATCTATGTTAATGCTCTGTATTAAAAAAATTTTGTTAAAAAATAATTTTTAACTAAAAAAAAAGGCTTCACAAAATTCTAACAAGTTTTATTTAGGGTTGAATTCTAACATAATTACCAAATCAACGCCAACACTTTCAAACGATGGTCGTTAATGTCAATGCCTTTTGCGTAATACGCCATCGGTCAAAGTTCATCTTCCCATCAGACTTTTCCCTAGCTGAACGGTTGCTCCCAAAAACCACGGCGGAAAGCCATTGTTTTCTTTTTATGCTTGATTTCTGAAACTTGGACGGTTTTTTCTCTCCTATTTTTATTAAATTTCTGCTCGGCGTGGTTTTGAATTTGTCTTAAACAAACTAAATATAAACTTCCAATTCAAATATTTCGTTATTTGCCTGATCAAGGTCAAATAAACACTTCAACGTCCAAATGACCGGTCCGAACTTCCAGTGCCCGTCATGATTTCTTTCAACGCAACATGTATTTAGTCAAACTTTCCGATTCCAATGTTTGACTGTTAAAAATAATTGATATTATAATTCTTGAATTTTTTTATGGTTTTATTTAATTTTTTTTTCTAAATTTTAATGTTAGTCAAAAGAATGCGCGTTTGAGCATCCGAAAATAGTATTATTTTTTGTTTTCAAGCGATCTCCCCACTGTTGTTTTCAAAGGCTGGCGCAATTGGTGTCCAATGCTGCGGCAATATATTGGTGTATGTTGGTATGGATGTCTGTATATTTATTTGGTGTACGTACGTTGATGTATGGCAAAAAAAAACAAATGTTTGCTATTTAGGTGTGTCTCTCATATTCCGTGTTTTGGCTAAATAAGGATGGATTGCTATGGAATTCAATAGGTTAGGGAACTTGAATTTTTAAGTGTTTGGATAATTGATTATTATTTGTTTATATTAATTTTCTTTTTTTTTTGAACCGATGGCCTAAAGGGTGAATGACAAAGGCATGGATTTCTACTAAACAATCCTTATAGGTGTGATTTTTTAGACCATTTGTTAGTTAAATAAGTTACTTTATAATGAAAAATAGTAAATAATTATTAAATTCTAAGAATAAGAATGTCTTAGCTCGTATATGATGATTACTGAGAACCTATTGAAGAGACTGAAAATTATGAATTTGTTACCCGGATCATTCAAATAGTATTTATAACACTTGTTCCTTGAATTTTCTTTTTTTTTTTTGTTTGAGGGGTAGATTTTTTTCTTATTAACATCGAAGTAAAGAGAAAGTATCTTATATCAACATTAATGTTGATATTAGTGTCTTTTTACACGACATTAAATGTTGATAGAAGTATCACATCTTTATAGAAGATGACTCTACGTCATTTTGTATATAATATTAATATCGATGAGATCAACCCATATAATCAACATTAATATTGATTGATATATAAACAGCTTTTAAATGATTTTTTTTACTTAACATTAATATTGATTGACGTAAGACATAGGGAGATGATAGCTCTAGATTCCTTTATTGTACATTAGGATCTGGGATGATCCTAGATCTAAGGATGTTGAGTCTAGTGTTTCTATAGGTCTAAAGATACCTAGGTCTACTGCGTAGCCGAGCCCAAGAAATTAAGTTAAGTTTGATATCTTGTTAGACTCGCAACCATTTAGGCTTGTAATGTGATCAAGCCTAAGGGAGTTAAGTTTGATATTTTACCAAAACCATAAACACCAGGGCTTGGAACAAAGCTAAGCCCAAGAAAATTGGATATGATATTTTATTAAACGCGCATGTACCTGACATGTAATCAAGTTAAAAAAAAATAGGTTGAACATCTTTCTAACTTTTTTTTCAATGAATTTTGATCTTTTTTAAGCTTTTATAATGTGTCGTCTTTTTCCTGGATGCTCTTTCCATGAGACATGGGAATTTTGAGTAAATGGATTTTAGTATCCATCATGCTTATCTATCAAAGTATCATGCATGGTTTGGCAAATGCATCACGCACTAAGTCAATAGTATTTAACTCGCGAGTCCAGTTTGATAACCACAAATACAAAAAAGGTAACCATAAATCTCTGCTACTGATCATTCTAGTAAATCTAAAGTCCACCCTCAAAAAATCACACTCGTCGCATCTCGAAACTCCAAAGTCTAGGTCTCCCAGCCCTCCTTCACTCTTTCCTCATCATATAGTCTTCACATTCAATAGCATTGGACGTTCCCTTTTTCTTCATTTATAAACACGTCTGTAAATAATGGACCTTATATTTTCTTTAGACGAATTAGAGAGAGTAAGAGAGAGAGAGAGACTAATCTTTTGTGCATAAAGGTTCTGTGACATAGTGAGTTGCAGTGGAAATAAAAATCTTGGAAAGCACTAAATGGTGGAGGCTGTAAAAGCTCGATCTCTGGAGGAAACTCCAACATGGGCGGTTGCAGTTGTTTGTTTTGTGATGGTATTGATTTCAATCATTATTGAACACATCATTCATTTAATTGGAAAGGTAAGACTTGAAGTTAGCTACCTAATGGCTATAGTTTGAATTTCTTTGTTAAGATCGAATATATCTCAAACGATACACACACACACACACTTTGTTCTTTGCATGCAGTGGCTGAAAAAGAGACGCAAACGAGCTCTTTATGAGGCACTTGAAAAGATCAAATCAGGTTTGAAATCTCGTAAATTAGGCATATGTGCATATATTAGAATTGTGTTTTGGTTTCCAAGGAACTGAATTAGCCTTTGTGTATATCTTTCTCAGAGCTTATGTTATTGGGATTCATGTCATTGCTTCTAACAATAGGACAAGGACCTATTTCAGAAATATGCGTACCAAAGTCTGTAGGGGCTACCTGGCATCCATGTAAGAAGCAAGAGAAGGATCCGTCAGAGGATGAAAATGGGGGATCTGACAAATGTGCTGAGAAGGCATGTTGCCTTGATTCTTTTAAGTAATTTGTCTGTGATCTTGGTGGCGCGGACTTTAATTTTCATGGTTAATTTGGTGCGCTAAGAATTTGTAAATGAATTGCACCTGAAGCCAAGAAAACTTCAGAGTTATTCATGAAAAAAGCAACACGGCGGGCACATACAAGAGAAAAACGAACAAAATAACTCGATTTGGTGATAAGTTTTAGCAAAGCAAGGTGTTAATCCATGGCACCTCTTGATCTTTGCAGGGTAAAGTTTCTCTTGTTTCAGCTGACGGCATCACCCAACTTAACATATTCATCTTTGTGCTAGCGGCTTTCCACGTGCTCTGTTGCATCATCACTCTGACCTTAAGCAGAGCAAAGGCATGTACAGTCAGTTTCTTTTTCTTTTTCCTGTGCGATTATTATTTAGAGCAAGGATTTAGTTGTTTCGTTTACTGTTGGTGGATTGCAGATGAGGAAATGGAAGAAATGGGAAATTGAGACGACAACATATAACTACCAGTTCTCACATGGTGGGTATCATACAATTACATGCTGAAATGCCACCTTCGGGCCTCCAGCAAATCTCTAGCGTTAAGGAAGATGATTGATATTCTCCTTTGATTTCAAAATGGCATGGTCACATTAATGGTGAACATGGGAGAAAATCCGTTGAGAATTTCTTGACCACCATGACAAATTATACATTTTATCTACTTCTTTTCCAACATTTTCTATTTATTAAAAAAAGCTGGACGAAAAGGATTAAGCTATAAAAATAAAAGTTAAATATATAATTTCTGAAACAATGACAGATTTATTATTCAATGCGTCCTGCAGACCCGGAGAGGTTTAGGTTTGCAAGGGAGACATCATTTGGAAGGAGGCATCTGAACTTCTGGGCTCGCTCACCAATTCTCCTGTGGATAGTAAGTGAGAAAATTTACTCTCTTTGGGTTTTTTGTTCTTACAATTCCAATTGGCTAGCTCTCCTTGATAATAATCAATTGCAACCCATTTGAGTAAGTTTTCATTTGTCCAGGTCTGTTTCTTCAGACAATTTCTTAGATCAGTTCCAAAGGTGGATTACCTGACCCTACGCCATGGCTTTATCACTGTAAGTAAATTTTAATATCAGATGCCCATCAATACAAAACTGATTCCATTGAATACTTAGTAGCTATGTTTTGCAATTGCTCTCTAGGCACATTTGGCACCTCGGAGTCAAACTAAGTTCGATTTCCAGACATACATCAAAAGATCGCTTGAGGAGGATTTCAAAGTTGTGGTTGGAATCAGGTTACCTATCCACTATATTGATTATTAGCTTTCCTGAAAATGATAAGAGAGAGTAACAGAGAATTCAAGAAAATGACCTTTCTTTTTCGTGCTCGCAGCCCAACCATCTGGTTCTTTGCAGTTCTTTTCCTACTGTTTAATACATATGGTGAGCCGAAATCAGTATTTCTCTTGAACATCATGCATTTGTGGACTCAAAGATTTTAGCAATGCGCTCTCTTGTAGCATCGAAGTCGAACACTTTCCATGGTGTTTTTCCATTAGAAAACAAATTTTCTTTACATATTGCCATTATCACGAATATATAACTAAAAGATTTCACAAGCCAAACTGAAACAACGTTTGTTATGGGCAGGCTGGTATTCTTATCTATGGCTCCCTTTCATCCCGCTGATTGTAAGCAGAAAATCTGATCCAGTTAGTCATTCTATTATTGACTATACAAAACTGGAAAATCCATGAGCTTGACGTGG
This sequence comes from Populus deltoides, assembly GCA_015852605.2. Classification (NCBI taxonomy): domain Eukaryota; kingdom Viridiplantae; phylum Streptophyta; class Magnoliopsida; order Malpighiales; family Salicaceae; genus Populus; species Populus deltoides. The sequence goes on along the minus strand of CM027585.2, from coordinate 8,947,162 downwards.
ACTCTTTATATTACAGGTTATCTTATCGGTGAGTACAAAGCTACAGGTTGTTATAACCCAGATGGGTCTAAGGATTCAAGGCACACAGGTGGTGCAGGGTACCCCAGTGGTCCAACCAGGGGACGATCTCTTTTGGTTCAACCATCCACGCCTACTTCTTTATCTTATAAATTTCGTTCTCTTTCAGGTATCTCTGTGCATTTCGATTTACAATGCTTCGTGATCAACCTTACATTGAAACCATTTCTTCTTAACTTTTTCTATGTTGTCCGCCCATTTTTGTGAATGCAGAATGCTTTTCAGTTTGCTTTCTTTGCGTGGACTTGGGCAAGTTTTTTTGGCTTTATCACTGTTTATTTTGCTGGCAATTGGTTTCGCTATCTAAATTTAACTCTTGGCTTTCTTCTCCTTCACTCTGTAGTATGAATTCGGGTTGAAGTCTTGCTTTCACAAGTATCCAGAAGATCTAATTTTGAGGATCACAATGTGGTGAGCTTTTCCCTCATCACAACAGCTTTGAATCACACTTGTGACGAACCATCTAGAATTCTGCAAATAACACAAGCTTTTTCTGATTTGAGAACAGGGCAATAATTCAATTCTTTTGCAGCTATGTGACTCTTCCTTTGTATGCGTTGGTAACTCAGGTAGGCCTGCTGCCTTGCAATGCACAGCCCTTTCAGTTTACGAGACCCCGTGCCTTCTATCATCATCGCATTGTTTTCTCATATTATCTATCTTTAGTTTCAGTTTTATAAAATTATAGAGTTATCATCTTACTTATTAAATCAGATGGGTACAACCATGCGGCCAACAATCTTCAATGAGCGACTTGCCAAGGCCCTGAGAACTTGGCACCACACTGCTAAACAACACGTTAAACAGAACCGGCACTCGGGCACTGTAACACCAACAACGAGTGCACCAGGCACCCCATCGCATACCATATCCCCTGTTCATCCACTGCATGACTACAGAGGCGAGTCCGATGGAATACAAGCATCACTAAGGTCTTAATTTGAAACCGGTGACTGGAGACGGACAGCCTCAGTATTTTAGGTTCTCACAAACACTTAAAACATGGTGTAGAAGAAGACACGGAGAAGCTCTTGAACTGACCTCCATTCCTACTACAATTATAGTCCAACGATTTTCAGCGTGACATTGACATGACAGATTTCTCCTTTGATGATCTAGAAAATAAAATGTGTTTGGGAATTATTAGGGTGATTTAGTTAACACAATTGCTGATTCTGTAGCAGGCAACTCCAGTAGTCTATTTTTTTTTTAATTTCTTTTATGTGATTGTGATTTGAGACCGATGAAAAACATAAGCGTTATGTGAAATGCAACATCGATTCCAAGTTACCTTCTCCTCCCAAGCACAGAATGCAAACAATTTAAGTAGAGAGAATCAAGTTTGGCATGTCAGAAATCTATAAAATATAGAATCACGCGGTGACACCAAACTCAAACCCCCAGATAGAGGGACCAGTAAACACAGCAATCATCGAACTGAAAATTGACAGAAGAGACATGATTACTTGTCGAAGTTTAATTTCCTATTGTTCGAAATGTGTGGATAACATTCTAAGAAGATCCAAGACCTTGATATCCTGGTTATATGCCTATTAATAAGAAAAACGATACCCATGAAACTGAGCATTGAACAGAGAATAACAGAAGAACAACTTAAACACTAGCGTAACCATAATCTAACGAGTTTCTAAGAGCAACCAAACAAGAAGACGACAATTATTACACTCAGAAATCACCACCACGAGGACGGAGCACGAGATTGATAGTAGACTCCTTCTGAAGATTATAATCCGCAAGAGTTATCCCATCCTCCAATTGCTTCCCAGCAAAGATAAGCCTTTGCTGATCAGGTGGAATACCTTTCTTATGTTGAATCTTTGTTTTCACGTTGTCTATTGTATCAGAGCTCTCGACCTCAAGGGTAATCAGAGCTCTCGACCTCAAGGGTAATTGTCTTTCCTGTTAGGGTCCTGACAAATATTTGCATCCTTCCTCTTAAACGCAGCACCAGATGACGAGTAGACTCTTTTTTAATATTATAATCAGCAAGGGTCTTCTATCTCCAAGTTGTTGATGCAATTAATCATTTTAATTTAAAAATTTAAATTATTAAATAAAATTTTAAAATATAATTTTTATTATTTTTTAATATATTTTTTTAAGTGAAAATTCTTTAAATTTAAAAAACTTATACAAGCATATATTGATGAGATTTCAAGATATGATTTATATTATTCTCTAACACCCCCAAGTAAAAGCCCTTAGATCTTGAGAAACTTACACATGCTTACATTACCTAATGTTTAATTTTTTTTAAATAAATAAGGATGATAAGACTCGAATTCATGACCACTTGGTTATCAAGGCTCTGATACCATGTTAAAGAACCATCTTAATCCAATAGCTTAAATTATTAAGTGAGGTTTCTAGATATGATTTATATTATTTTCTATCAATTACTTCTCTGCAAAGATTAGCCTCTGCTAATCTGGAGGGATTCCTTCCTTGTTGGACTTAACATTATCATTTGTGTCAGTGTAAGATTAAATAAATGTAATATGCAAAAATTGCTATAATTGATTATGTATTAAAGTAATAGTCCATAAATATTAGCTTCATAACTAATAAAGCATCCAATTTATATTAAAATTTAGAGTTATTATGTGAATGGAAACAAGAGACTTTTGGTAATATTTTTTGGTTTAGGTCATAAATTTTTTATATATAATTTAATATTTATATTTTTATCCATTGTGAATGTGTTAGGCTCAATACTAAAGTTCAATAGACTCTAAGTTTTAGTTGTCACTTAATTATTTCATCACAAAACTACATGTTATTTAGGTTATTTTAAGTATATTTTCCAATATTCTTTCACTTGGCTCATATGACACCATCTAAAAAGTGGCAATATCTTTATAAAATTTAAAATATCTAGTAAGTGAAAACACCTACACTTAAAATTTATATTAAAATTTAGGGTTATTATATGAATGGAAACAAGAGACTTTTTGTAATATTTTTTCGTTTAGGTCATAGGCTTTTTATATATAATTTAATATTTATATTTTTATCTATCGTAAATATGTTGGGCTCAATACTAAAGTTCAATAGACTCTAAGTTTTAGTTGCTACTTAATTATTTCATCAAAACACTACATGTTATTTGGGTCATTTTAAGGATATTTTCCAACATTCTCTCACTTGGCTCATATGACACCACCTAAAACGTAGCAATATCTTTATAAAATTCAAAATATCTAGTAAGTGAAAACACCTACACTTAAATAAAAAATATAACATATGAATTTAGAGGTCACATTTTATAATCATGCATTTCCTTTCATGTATTACAATATATTACATCTTAAAAAATAAGTACTTAATGAGCAAATAAACTTTATGAATGAATTTCCAATAAGTCTTTTAGATCCAACTTTATATATCCTAACACACACACACACATAAATAATATTTTATTTGCACAAAACATCACTTCAATATCTAAGAATAATATTAAGAAAAATGTCTAGACAATTAACTAAAATAAAATGAATTCAAACATCAAATAGCTTAGCTGACCCATACAATCCACATGATCTCTATATTATGTTAATGGCAGTGCTTTAGTCATGGGATTAACAAACATTAGCTTAGTGCTAATATGCTCAATGAACAATTCATGTTCCTTTACTTTCTCTCTTATAATGAGATATTTTATCTCGATATGGTTATTTCAACTTCCATTCTTATTATTCTTAGAAACGAAACTGCAATTGAATTATGACAATATATCTTTAATGGTTTTGATATGAAATCAAAAACTTTAAGCTCAAATATAAAATTCCTTAACCAAATCGCATGTGTTGTTGTTTCATAGTATACAATGAGTTATACTTTCATAGTAGACAAAGCAATAATAGTTTGTTTAATACTTCTCCAAGATATAGCTCATTCAACAAGAAAAAAGATGTATTTTGAAGCAGACTTTCTTATGTTTATGTAGTCAATAAAATTCAATTCTGAATGACCAATTACCTCAAGGTGATCATTGTGTTTATAAGTCAACTTGTAATTTTTGGTTCCTTGTAAGTACTTGATGACTTTCTTAGTAGCTTTTCAATTGTTCATTCCTAGATTACTTTGGAACCTTCCCAACATTTCTACTGTAAATGTCAAGTTAGGTTTTGTAATACATTAAACTCCCAACTACAAATGCTTAGAGATTGTTACTTATCTGTTCCCTTTTGAATTCATTTTATGGGTATTGATTCTAATTGACTATGTCCTCTTTTATAATTGGTGTTATTGAAGGTATGGAACTTATCTTTTATAATTGGTGTTATTGAAGGTATGCAATTTAATTTTTTAAATCTTTCCAAAACTTTTTCCATAGGCTTTTTGAGACAGTTTTAATGTCCTTTGAGACTTGTCTTTATGAATCTCTATGCCAATGACTAAAAGGCTTTACCCAAAACTTTCATATCAAAGTTTTGAGAAAAAAATATTTTATCTCATATAGCAAACACAAGTCATTACTTGAAATCAAAATATCATCTATATATAAGACACAAAAAATATATATTCTCTCTCATTAACCTTAAGGTATATATATTGATCAATAACATTTTCAATAAAATCGTATGAGATTATAACATTATAAAATTTAATATACCACTGTCGAGAGGCTTGCTTTAGTCCATATATAGATTTCTTTAGCTTACAAACCAAATGGCCATTTGTGTCATCACAAAAAACTTTAGGTTGATTCATATATACTTCTTCTTCTAAATCTTTATTTAGCAATGTTGTTTTCATATGCATATGATGTAGCTCTAAATCAAAATGAGCTACGAATGTCATTATTATTCTAAATGAATCCTTCCTACAAACTAGAGATAAAGTTTTATGGTAGTTTACACCTTCTTTTTTCATATAACCCTTAGCCACAAGTCTATCTTTATATCGCTCGATATTACCAGAAGCATCTCATTTGGTTTTATAAACCTATTTATAATTAACAGCTTTAAATCCTTCTTCTAATTGGATAAGGTCCTAAGCTTGATTTTTATACATAGACTCCAATTTTTCTTCATGAAATTATACCACAAAGTAGAGTTTGCTCCATCCATGGCTTGTGAAAATAAATTTGGATCATCTTTAGGTCCAACATCAAATTCATACTCTTAAAGGAATATAACACAATTATTAAAAATTATTGGTCTTGTTCCTGAAGATCTTTTTTATTCAATTTTCTCATGTAGGTTTACCTTATCATGAATTAATTGCTATTGGATTGGTTGCCCTTAAATGGGTTGTTTTTCAATATTATCTAAATGATTTTCTTGAACAATAACCAATTGTCTTTTATCTTTATACAACTTAGTCGAATCTTGTGTTTCCTCAAATTCTATCCTTGTAAAAATAAATCACTCCCACTAAGATTGAGATCCCCAAGAAATTTATTATTTCTTTCCTCTACTATTCTTATGCTATAATAAGGATAATATATCCTTTAGAACTTACTGTATAATTAATGAAATGTTAATTGGTTGTTCTTAAGTCTAATTTTTTTAGTTAAGAATTATAAATCTTTACCTTAACAGGACAACCTAATATTTATGTATGATTTAAACTAACCTCATATATATGTACCTCATATATATGTATGATTTAAACCTCATATATATGTACCTCATATATATGTATGATTTAAACTAGGCTTTCATCCATTCTATAATTTAAAAGGTGTTTCAAACATAGCTTTGGATAAAATTCTATTTAAAATATACATATTAGTCTTTAATGCTTCACTCCATAAGAATAATGGTATATTAGAATTACTAATCATGCTCCTTACCATTTCCATAAGTGTATGGTTCTTTCTTTTAGCTACACCATTTTGTCATTGTATGTCAGACATTATATATTGTACAATAATACCCTCTCTTATAAGGAACTTTGTAAATGGACCTGATATTTATCTACCATAATACTCTTTATTTCTATATGACCTTACAATCTTTATGGCCTTTTCATCTTATTTCTCTACCTTAACCTTATAGGTTTTAAAAGCATCAAATACTTAAGCCTCGTCAAATAAGATATAAAGATAAATAAATCTAGATTAATCATTAATGAATGAGATAAAATATTCGTAACCATTCAAGCATGAAGTATTAAGTGGTCTACAAAACTTAATATATATGATTTTTAAAATTTATAAGCTCCTCGTAGAACCTTTAGTAGTCTTGGTAGTTTGCTTTTCTTTTATACAATCTACATAAGTACCAAAATCAATAAAATCAAGAGTGTTTAAAACTTTATCATTCATAAATCTTTTAATTCTTTCAATGGAGATGTGATAAAATTTCCTATTATATAACATAGAGGAATCCTCATCAATTTTGATCATTTTAATACCAAAATCAACATGTATTGATAAATAGTTGAGCTCAAAACTAGGGATTAGATCAATTCTATATAAACCATTAACTAATATTCCACCACCAATAGAAACTTTATTTTTTAAAATACTAAAACTATTTTCATCAAATAATAATCCATAATCAATATTATAGACTCTAGAAATTGAAATCAAACTTCTAGAAAATAATGGAACATAAAAGATATTTTTCAAATCCAATATAAGTCTAGATTTTAAAATTAATCTAAAAGTCCCCATAACTTTAACATCAGAGTGCATCCGGTTTCCTGAATAGATGCCTTCTTTATTTTCCTTCAGCTTTCTTAGACTTGGAAAGCCTTGCATGGTAATAATAATAATAATAACAATAATAATAATAATATAGATTATAGAACGAAAATCAATCTACCATGTATTACTCGAAGCCTTATTGAAAAAAGGTTCATGACATATTACATATTGAGTTTACCTTTCTTTATAAGTCATTTCTTATACTAAGAGAAATTTTTCTTAACATGTCACCATTTCTTGTAGAAGAAATAATGGTTAATTTTGTCATGTTGTTTTTGTTAGCGTTATGGCTACAATGATGAGTTAATTATGTTTTGATGATAACATAAATATTGAATATTGATATTATTAATTAAGTAAGATGTTATATGTCAATAATTACATATTGGTTTGATATAGTTTTGATGAATACATGCACATATTCATGCATATAAGTATGTCATATTGATAAATCATGATATATGCCATGAAGCTTTTAAATGCCATGCTATAATACTTAAGTAATTTAATAAGTTGATGCCATATGCTACATGAAACATGTTTGTGCGCCACATGCATTAATCTTGTATTTGATTGTTAAGCAAAATACAATTCTTGTATGTGTGTGTGTGTGTGTGTGTGTGTGTGTGTGTGTGTGTGTGTGTGTGTGTGTGTGTATAAAGCTTTTAAATGCCATGCTATAATACTTAAGTAATTTAATAAGTTGATGCCATATGCTACATGAAACATGTTTGTTCGCCACATGCATTAATCTTGTATTTGATTGTTAAGCAAAATACAATTCTTGTATGTGTGTGTATATATATATATATATATTATGTTGCACACACTTTTATGATGATTTAGACAGTATTACAACATTCAAAAAATCATCAAACAAGTAAGGAAATGATTCACGAAGGTCAAGAACAAAGAGCTTGTAAATATAACTATTATCAATTTTGCCAATCAAGATTTTGTAATAAGATTTTTCCAAATAACACTCAACTTATTTAGAACACCTTGTAATATCCATATAACATAAACAAACCTAAAAGGACCAAAGAAAACCAAGAAAAGACTAAAACACCAAAATAAGACAAAATTAGACATAGCTAAAATGGTCTGAACACTTTTTAAAATGGTCTAGCTATTTATCAAAATGGCTAGTCTGTTTCTGGAAAATTTCTAAAAACTCTTGAGCTTCTTTAAAATAATCTGACCGATTTTAAAACGGTCTGATTAATTCTCCAACAGGTAGAAAATTGTGTCTAACAGTTAGTTTCATTTTTAAACCTATAAATAGCCCTTTCCTTAGCCAAAATGGGTGTGGAACTCCTAAGAAGAAAAAAAAACCTAAGCATACTCCCTCTAAAAAATAACTTCTAACACCCTTGTTTCACTTGTAATCATCTAAAAACAAGCTTAAGTGTGAATTGACAAAAATCCTCCAAAAAAGCTTAATTGTTATTCCAATCTACCATACTAAAAGAACATATTGTGGAAAGTGTAAGTGAAAATTTAAACACTTGGGAAAGTCTTCTCATAGAGACTAAATTGTGAATGGTTTAATACTTGTTCTTTAACAAGTATTGATGTAAGGTTTTCTAATCTTTAGCCCGTAAAAAATTTCGGGGTAACAATTTGATCCTTAGCTTGGAAGAGGATTGGGTTTGCTTCTTTACCCTGAAAAAGATTTGTTTGATCGTAAACCTGCAAAAGGATTGGATTTGATCTTTTACTTGTAAAAATATCGTGTAAAGTTTAGGTCTCACTTGCTATGAATAATGTTGTGTGATAGTGGAACTCTTGAACAGAAGCCCAAAGAAGAGGAGTAAGAGGTTTGTCAAACCTGTATAAAACTTAATCGCTCTCTCTAAACTCTAACTCTTTAATTTATATTGTTAATTTCTTCCATATTTGCTAAGTGTTTATAATTGTATGTTATTGGATAAAAAGTTTTTAGATTGTATTTTACCTTTCATATCTAATTCACCCCTTTCTTAGGTGTTATTGTTATCTTAATCCTAAGACAATAACTTTATTGGCATATGACAATATTTCTTCATTTTGAAAGTTGTTTTACCCTTCGTGTCATTTTTTTAGCTTGAGAAACCAAATGAGCACTTTCAGGTTTCTCCAGTCTCAATCCCTTTTCTTCTTGAACACATATGGTAAACAATTCATTGATCGACCATTTTTCTTTATGTGTTTTATAAGAAATCTTAAACAGACCATATTCCATAGGGAGAGAGTTTAAAATGAAATGAACCAAGAATGAACAAAAAACCTTAACCTCCAAGGACTTCAATTAAGTAGCCATGTCCTTCATTTTCATAATATGCTCGCGCACACCTTTAGAATAGTAAAATGATATATCTCAAAGCCTTTTCGTTAAGGTGTTGGTAAATGCCTTATGAGAATAAACAAATTGTTCCTCTATGGCTTTCAGGAAATCTTTTTCCTTAGAGCATCGAAGGATGAAACCCTTAGTAGTCTTACTTATGAGAGACTTTATAAGCATTAACTTATGTGATTTGATCGCTTTCACCACTTATAATCAGTCTTTTCCTGAGCATTACTTAATTCAATGGCGATGAATAGTTCATCTACACGTAAGGCTAAATCCAAATCCACACACCTTAATACAAAGTAGATATTTTCCTTCTAATCAATAAAATTATCACCACACAATATAGGAATACTAGATGTATCAATAAAAGCAGTAGTAAAAGTTGTAACAACCAAGAAAATACTTTAATGCTACGAAATATATATTTTATCTAAATTAACCAATGTCAATGTAGTAGTAAATTTCAACCTTCATGTGAGTAGATCATGCATAAAACTTACTAATTCTTTAAATAATAAGACTAATAAATAAAATACCAAGAATAAAACTTATTTACACTCGAGTGCCTAGAACAAAATTCATATTTAATGTCCATTTATTATCTAATTCCAATTAAATCCTAAAAATAACAATCTCTCTGTAGGGTCAAGTCATTACTTTTATAAAATAATTGAAATTAAGCCATGTACCTTATGAGCACATTAATTTAATAAACCTTAATATGATCATCAAAATAACTTAAGATATTGTGGCTACTCATAAGTTAATTACCATCACAATTTCAACATAGCATGCTTAATTATCAACTAAAAATTTGAAGTTGATATTTCTTAATAATCATGTAAACTATATCATGATTTTTCTTTAGTAATTTTCTATAAATAAATATATTAATAGATCTCAATAAAGAATTATGAAAACTCCTAACAGATAGTTCCACAAATTTCATGATTAAGATCATAATTTAAATTGTCCATGATAAGAAATTGACTTTCAAAATTAATAAAAAATTAGATATAAATGGTTAACCAATGAGTACTATTAATCAGAATCAACACAATTCGGGATGCAAGAGTAGGTATAAAATCTCATACAATTTATCAATGGAACAATCAATAGTCTTGTGCCATAAATATTAAAACACTAAGACCTAGAGTCTTCACATATTTATGCTCTATACCATCATCATGATACAATAGACCCTAAGAAACACTATTGACATGAGGAAATTCCCAAATAACTCAAGCCCAGGCAAATAAAAGTTTGAAGCCCATTACTTCTGAGCATACACAATTCAAGACAAGTTTGTAAAAAATCATCAAATGCTTACTCCACTTGATTTTAATTTCTAATTAGCAAATCATGGAAAGTCACCTTTATATCCGACGTCAAAACCATATTATTTATGCAATCCATGGATGTTTTCTTGTAGCAAGTTTTGAATGTCAAACAAATACATGTATGTACAGACCGGGTTACCCATGCAATAGCTTTCATAAATTTAGCAATTTAGTATTAAAATAATTTTTTTTTGTTTATTTAACCTACAAAGTTCAATGGAATCTAAACTTTAGTTATGATTTAATTATTTCATAAAAAAAACCACATGCCATATGTGCCGGATATTTTCCAATAGTCAGAGTTTTCAACCTCGAGAGTTATTGTCTTTTCGGTTAGTGTCTTGACAAAGATTTGAATGCCACCATGAAGCTTGAGGACAGGTGGTGTGGGGATTCTTTTGAATGTTGTAATCAGTAAGGACAGGCATTGTTGATCAGGAGGGATGCCTTCATTGTCTTGAATTTTGACTTTGATGTTGTTGATTGTATCAAAACTCTCAACTTTGAGAGTTATAGTTTTTCTTGTTAAGGTTTTCATGAAGATCTGCATGTTTGCAGGGATTCAAGAAAACAAATAAAGAACTTAGATTTTGAGAGTTGGTGTAAGAACGAATGTGCACTGAAGTGATTTTCGAGGAGGCACTTTGTTTTTAAGAGGAGGTAGTTGCCTTGATGGAATGTAGTTGAATTCTTAAGATTGAAGGAAAGAAGAGTCAGTCGAATGTTTCTTTTTCTTATTAATTTCCACGCGTAAAGAACATTTGAGATAGAGGTGTTCATGTTTCGGTTTGAATTAAAAAAATTAACTAAACCAAATTAGATTGATTTTAGAAAATATAGTCCGGATCAAACCGAAATCAAGTTCAAACCAAATTAGTTTGGTTCGTTTTTTTATAATAAAATCAGTAAATCTAATCTCGTATATGAGCTTTTTTTTTTTAAATCTATAAGATGATCGTTTATACTTTATAGCTTTTTTTAAACTATCAAGTGTTTCAAGTTTTTTTCTTTCTCCATTTATCTGCTAATAAATTTATATGTGTTTTTCCTCTCAAAATCACAAAAATGAAATTATTTGCCTACATGAAATAATAGAGTCAGAAAAATCAATGACATCTAGAAAGTTGATAGTTTTTTATTATTTGTTTGTTTGTGACTCACTGATTTCCACTTCTTGGTATTAGTTAAAAAACAAAAAAAAAAAATAGATGCAAAAAGTAACTTGATGATATTCATTTCTCAAAAGGTATATATCAATATCCACAAGGTTAGCCATAAATCTTGATATCCTTGCGTAAAACAAGCCATGAGAGCTTTGAGTTAGAGGATTCACAATAACAAAAGGTAAATATCCTTGGTAGTTGTGTTTGGTTAAAATGCATAAAATTTAACTCAATAAACACAATATAATTACCTTCAAATAAGATGAAAAAACAGAAAAGAAAAGCTAGGGAGATGGATATGTGGGTTTGTGTCCGGCTAGATAGTGTGAAAAAGAAAAAATGAGATGGATATGAGGCGCATGGGAGATGGAAAGGAAGAATGAGAAAAGTATTTTTTAGGTGGTGGCTTTTTGTGAGGGGGGTTATGTTAGGGTTAGGTTAATTTATACCCCTCTTGATTTTTATAGATATTTGGTTTTTTTGTTGGACCGATTCGGTTTATCAGTTTCAGTTGTAAAACAGAAACCGAACCAAACCGATTAGATTTTATGATTTTGAAAATCAGTTTAATCGGTTTTTCATCCCGATTCAATTTTTTCAGTTAATTTTTCTTTGATTTTTTTGATTTTCTTGATTGATCGAAATTTTTAAATACCTCTAATTTGAGATACGTAATGAACAGTTGAACATTACTAGTTTCTACGCTAATTATATATTAAAAAAAACAATTATATGTAAAGTTTCACACAAACTTCGTGTATACCTGCTTAAACTGATTTGAGTATGAGTTAGATATTTTATAAATAGTTTATTGTTTAGGATAATGGATATTATTCTGCCTGTCTCGAAACCCAGTCAATATTCAACCTGAATTAATTTATATCCATAAAGTTTTAAGTAATCATATTAATTATAATATTAACTACATTGAGAGAGTTTAAGGTTATTTCTATTTCGTTGTCCTTTTCTTTTCCTCTTCTTCGTTTTTTTTTTTGTTTGCATGTTGCTTTCTCTTCTAATGTTTTTGTTTTAATCTGATTTTTAACTCATCTAGAAAAAAATATATTTAAACCAAAAATGAAAATATTTCAATTGAAGGTTAAAAACTATTTCAAAAAAAAAAAAAGAACAAAAAAGAAGAAGGATAAAAGAAAAAAAATACAAAAATGCAATTAAGGATGAGAATGTAGAGAAAAAATGAGAAAATAAATGAAAATTAGAAAGCTATGGACTAGATTGAAAAATGTGCCTATAGTGAGGGACTCCTTTATTACAATCAAAGCTGAAATCATGAAGAAAAATCGAGAAATGAATGAAATTAACTAAATAATTAAAAAATTAAAAGTCAATGATTATATTGGAAAAGACTATTAAGGGACCATTTTAAATGCGATCAAAGAAAATATGAAAGAAATATTGAGAAAAAATATTAAAATTGATTGAAATAAAACAAATTAGAAGGATAATAACTAAATTAAAAACAAAGCGCTAAAATTATGGGATACATTTTTTTATTTATTTCAAATTATTAAAATTTTTAGTAAATTTTTATTTTAATCATTACTGCTTTTTATTTGAAAACCACGTTGTTAATAAACAATTATGTGATCGTTTTAAAGAAGATTATACTTTTTTTATGATGATATTATCGATTTGTTTATGAAAAAATTTATGTATTAACATGATATGTATAATTTTTAAAATAACATTCTTATTAATATTGAATAAAAATAAAATATTTATATTCTTAGTTTTTTTATTGTAATTTGTTTATATATTGTTCTTAGATTTATTGTTATTATACTTTTTCATATTGTTGCAAAATGATGATTAGTTTATGATTTTTTTAATTAATATTTTCTTTTATGATCATAAGAAGTTTTGTCTTAAAAAACAATGTTTTTTATTAAAAAAAAAAGATGTTTTCATGAAAACAAAAAAAGAAATGCTTGAATAAGAAATTATATTTTTTTAATTAAAAATATATACCTTTTCCTTAATCGTTATAATTTTCAAAAAACTTTTTCTAGTGGTTTTTTTGCTTTTTGTTCAATGAATTATGTTTTTAATAAAAATAATATTTTGTTGTAAAAAAATTAAATGGATCAAAAAAATAATTTCAATAAAAAATATAATTTTCCTCTATAATTTTATTTGTTATCTTTTATGCGAATATCCATTTTTATTATCTTATGATTAAATAGAAAATATACTAAAAAATATAGTTATTAAATCGAGTCAGGTCATGAACTAGGTTACAAGCTGGGTAGGTTAATCTGATTTAACTTGAGTCAATTCAAAATATCATTATTTTAGTGATTTTAATTTTTTTTTGTAAAAAATATGTTAAATTGATGTCGTTTTTTTATATTTTTTTTTAAAAATCAAATCAAGATTTGATTGGATAGACGAAGTCATTAGTACACTTGCCAAATTATCATGATCACATCATGTTAATTCTTACTTGATTTATTTTAAAACTTGATCTGGGTTAGAATCTGGATCAACGAGTTACTATAGTAACTTGCTAGATTAAACTAAATTGTTTTTCAAAATATTTTTTACTAAAAAATATGTTAAAATAATATATATTTTTATTTTTTTAAATTAATTTTTATATCAAAATAATATAAAAAATATATTTTTTAAAAATTTAATTTTTTTAAAGCAACTACAAAAATAAATATAGTAACAAATTTCTTTAGATAAAAAAAAGGGCGCAAATTACAACCTCTTTTGAAGCTATAGTATAAAATTATTCTGAAGTTACAAAATTTTTTTTATTTTTTTAGTTTAATGTGGGTGTTCGAGTTAGCTTACATGTATCTCGATTAATTCTACGGGTCCTAAAGTTAACAACCATGTAAGTCTCCAATGATCATCATATAAATAACTACATAGCTTAAATCTAAAATCATAAAAAAAAAAAAACAAATTTCTTAATTTTAAATTCTTACTTCTAAACCATGGTTATAATCTACAAAATCCTTTCTTTACTACGCTAATGAAAGAGAGAGAATATCAGGTAATAAAAAAGTGTTGCATTACAGGCTGTAGTTGTTCACCTTACTTGGAGTCGGAGAGTTGAAAATTGGAACCGGAAAACCGCTTCGTGCTAAATTATTCCCTTCAAATCACCACCATAAGCTCAAAACCAAAGAAATTCAACTCAAAATCCTTCTCTTCTCTCTTTCATTTCTTCTAACCGATAATAATAATAAAAACTTATAAAATGAGCGTGATTGACATATTAACTCGAGTAGACGCGATCTGCAACAAATACGACAAATACGACATTGAAAAGCAAAAGGATCTCAATGTCTCCGGCGACGATGCCTTTGCTCGCCTCTACGCCGCCATTGATTCTGACATTGAAGCCGCTCTCCAGGTTTCTTCGATCTCTTTGTAATCAAATTGATTCCTTTCATGTTTCAAAATTAGTATCAACTCGTTGATTTAGGCTTTAATTAAATCAATTTATAGTTTTGGAGTGTAGTTTCTGTTAATTGGAAGGTTAATTACTGTATTTCTGCTTGCATTCTTGAATTTCGAGTGATTTGATCTATACAGAAAGCCGAGCTTGCTTCCAAGGAGAAAAGTAAGGCCTCTGCTGTTGCTATAAACGCAGAGCTTCGTAGAACTAAGGCTAGATTGCTTGAGGAAGTCCCTAAACTGCAGAGATTAGCTGTAAAGAAGGTTAGTTTTTGAAAACTCTTTCAAGTGATTTTCTCTGACTCGGTATAAAACTCTAGAAATTGATATCACTCACGATTCCTCCGTAGCATACATGAATTTCTCTTTGATCGCATCGTTTTTCTATCATAAATTGGTATTTAGCATCCAAATTATACAATTGACAGCATCAGGGTTGGAGTATTGACAGGTTAAAGGACTTTCTACAGAAGAACTTGCTGCACGAAATGATTTGGTCCTTGCATTGCCAGATAAGATTCAAGCTATACCAGATGGAACTGCAGCTGCGCCCAAACAAACTGGAGGTTGGGGGACTTCAGCTCCCCGTGCTGAAATCAAATTTGATTCAGGTTATTTGTTCACTTGACTTGAAGCTGTGTTGAACTGTGAATAGTACATTTTATTTCTCATGATTCCTAAGATTGTTATGAGTGGGAAGGTTTTGAATCATTTGTAGCTTATTTCAGTACTTAGGTAGTGATGTTTGATACTTTTCCTCCTTGTTGGCTCATGGTTCGTGGATAATTAGTGTATTCTACTTATATATTTCCTTTGGGTAATAGATGGGCAGTTTGATAATGAATACTTTCAAGAAACTGAGACGTCTAGTCAATTCAGGCAGGAGTATGAAATGCGTAAAATGAAGCAGGTAAGTCATATAAAGTAACAGTGTGTTTGTTTTTCATCTTATAATTGAAGGAAGTTGTTGGGCTCATGGTTTCCCTTGTTATTAACTTTGACATTCCCTCAGGATCAAGGGTTGGATATGATTTCAGATGGTTTGGACACGCTGAAGAATATGGCTCATGACATGAATGAGGTATTATTTTCAATAAATGTCTTATTTCTTCTCTCCTTTTGTGTGGCAAATATGTTGTAGCGTGGGATGTGCAAGCAAGGCTATTTGTAACTGATTGTTGGCAGATAAGTAATTATCCATGGCATTTGAATTTGTTTGTGCTACATGATATGTGCAGGAGATTGACAGACAAGTTCCTTTGATGGATGAAATTGACACTAAGGTGAGAAGCATTGCCGTATCCTTCTAAATTTTCAGTGCCACTCTGATGGAAATAGAGTTTACAAGAAGTGCGCCCTGTGCTTCCTTACAGGTGGACAAGGCGGCTGCTGACCTTAAGAATACCAATGTTAGACTTAAAGACACTGTTAACCAGGTGATTGAGCTTCATCTTAACAAAGTTTGATTTTTTATTCTTCTGAGATGCATGCAGATTCAGGCTTATTTTTTAATCTGACACAAGTTTTCATTCTGTTCCAGTTGAGATCTAGTCGGAATTTCTGTATTGATATTGTTTTGTTGATCATAATCCTCGGAATAGCTGCCTACTTGTACAAGTAAGTTCCTACTACTTTCATAAGTAGTTTACATGTCCACATCATTCATATGCAATCAAATGTTCTGCTTAATATCTCCATTATGTTTGGGTGAACTTTCTTTGTTTCTAATTCCTTGTACATTGTAAAATCAAGCTTTTTTGTAGGATTTAGTAGAAAATATGTCTCGTCAATGCAATTCTTAAATTAGGATTAGTTCATGTTTGTTAGATCCTGGCTCAATGAGTATTTTATTCTGCTATGAACTGATGCTGTAGAATCCTTTTATCGGAAGTTCACGTAGTATAGCTAGGATGAACTAGCTTTAACAGAAGTACCATGCTGGGAAATTTCTTGAAATGGGTCAAAGAAGAAGAGTGAAATTTTTACTTTCATTAACAAGTCAATTCAACTCAGCTTCATCCCACAGTTGGAAGCTACACAGATTTTTTCATTTAATTCTGTTGTAGGTGCTCTTTTTGTAATCTATTATCACACTATATCATTTTTTGTCACTTAAAAATATGTCTTTTTTGGTTGAACTTGTATCCTCTTAAGTCCCAATATTTTAAGATGTCTTTGTTACAAGTGTGTTCATAGATTTATGATGCATATTGATACCCCATTGAAAATCACTGTCTCTTTACTCATCCTGAACAGGTGCCATCTTCATCTTCCATGGATGGACTTGTTTCTTGTCTAATCATTTCTAGTGTGTACAGCATCTGTTTTAACACCTTTATTTTAGCTATGTTAATTAGCATGTTAACTCTTACTATTTTTTTATTTATTGAGGTGGCATAAACAACAGGAATCCACTGGTTGAATAAGAACACACAAAGAAATCAAACCCTGCAGTGGCAACTCAAGTTCTCATTTCCATAATAAGAGCTGTCCAAATAGAGAGTATTTTAATAGGCACACCTCAATTTTATGAACTCTAAATAGGAAAGAAAACAAAAACAAAAACAAAATCTTTATTGAAACATAAAAATATAGTTAAAATAATGAAATAAACATCTTAATTTCAATTGAGTTGGTCCTCCATCTGAAGCATTCTAATTTAATATTATTTCCTCCTCTTTTTTTTCTTGAGGTATGAATTTGGTTTATCCTGTCTGCCTTCTTCTACCTATATTATTGTTTATAGTTGTAGAGGCTTAGTATCATCAATTGTTGAATCATCAGTTGATCAAGTATTGGATATTGTAACTAACTGATGAAACAATATACTAAAGACTAGATCAAGGACTCCATAATTTAAGGGTATAACTCCGTCTCAGAGGTTTGTGCCAGAAACAATTTGATGTACAGGTTAAAATTAGGATCACCCATTGAATTCTACCCTCTTAAAGAACACAAAATCTGTTTTTCATGCTTGTATTTCCAAATCTTTTGAGTGCATTTTGTTAATCTTGTCTATCTTCTAGTTGTATAGTTTTAGAGGCTCTAATACCATTAGTTTTTGAGGTACAAGTCTACTAAATGAAAGTATGGATATTTGTGATGAATAATTGATAAAAAGGGTATGGTCAAGAACAAGAGCAATGAAGTTGTGAGAATTTGGAGATAACTGCCTTCTTAAGGAGGTTTAGCCACTTGCCAGAGACAATTTCATTTATGGATCTGTTACAATTACAATCACCTTTCCATTGGATTCTAAACACTTGAAGGGCATATTGTATTTCAAATGCGTAATTTAGTCTTTATTGTATTGCTGTTTATATAAAATCTGTACAGTTGTTGACTGGGGTCATCTGGCATCTTGATGGCTATGTAATACATTTAAAGTGTAAACTGCAGAAAGGAGATGATGGTCCAACATCGAATTATTTTAATATCTTAACATGTTATATGCGTTTATATGATAACTTTAGTGTTGTTGGTTTCTGACCTGGTTATTTAGTTGGGGGTACATATGAGTCATGGGACCTTCAAGTTATTGATTTACCAAGAGAAACTAGGAAAGAATTTGTGCTTGGTTTGAAATTGGTATGATTCTTGATTTACTATATTACCACTGGTCAGCTCATCTTTAGATTGCCCTTAAAAGTCAAATGTCCGGTCAGCTCTTCTGTTGTTTGTCAAGTGGGAAGTTTTTCTGAAAAAAGCATCTTCCTTTGCAGTGTGCTGAAGTGAAGAAAATGAAGACTCTACCCAATCTATTTCCATGGTACGGCAGTGGTGGCTTTTTTCTGGTATAATCTTGTATTTGAGGACTTCAATGGCGCTTGTGTTTTCCTTTGATTTGTTATCGTGCTGGGAGTAACTTCTCACACTTGAAAATGTATGTTTGTCATTCATGTACTTTTATCATATCTTAATATCTTGCAATTTGTTTCTCAGTTTGGGTATTTACGTGCTGAATCTGACCCATAGAAATCATCCCAAAGTTTGTAATAGCAGACTTGTCTCACATTGCCATGCCTAAATCTAGGAGTGTATTTTTGGTTTGTTGTAGAAAGAAGTTGGCGTAGGTGTGACTGGGCAATGTGCCTATATGGAAAATATTTTAGTGTTTTGGGAATTAGTGTTGATTTAAGGATTGACGTTTTGACAGTTGTTTCTTATGGATCTTGCATTTTGTTATTCTCGGATCCCCCACCCCACTTCCTTTTTAGCCTTCATCGATTGGGCTCTATAGGACTGCATTCTCTTCCCACCTAGACTGAGGTAGGACAATCCTAAGATTCAATTTTTCTAGTGTTTGTCCTGGATATATCCATGTCAAATGATGCTCTTAAACTACATGGAGATTTTTCGAGATAACCTCTTCTTTGCTCATGATTTTAGTTAACTGAGACAAAAGTCACCAACGCTGGGATTTGGATCCAGTAGGTTGAACAATTGATTCCCTTAATGCCATCTTTTCGCTAGTTTTGCTTAGATTATTTTACTGGTAGTGAACTAGCAAGTCATGGAGTTGTGGTGCTCCTCTCACCTCTCTGTGGTTGATTCTTCATGCTTTTGATGGATGGTCAAGAGGATTTGTATCATGATATGATTGGTGCAATGAAGATGAAGAGCTGGCCGTATTGAGTGACCATCCTGCATTAAATGCAGCAGTTTGTGGACTGTGAAGTGACTGAAGGTAGGGTGAGTGGATGTCTTCGCAGAAGTTGGGCCGGAGTTAATATTTTATCATTATTACTTCTATACCATACGAATCGTTATGGAGCTTCACTGTTCTGGTCAAGTTTCTTTCTTTTTTTTTTTTTTTCAATTTAGCTCCCTTTATTTCCCTCTATTTTTTTTAAATTTAAATTTTATTTTTTTGTCATTTTCATTCCTTAGATTTGTCTTAACAATCACTTAGATTATTTTTAGATCGACGAAGTTGAATTGAAATAATTTTCAAATAATTTAATTTTAAATTTAGACCAAGTAAAGTGTTGGAATGAGATTTTTTTTTAATTTTATCATTTTTTTTCTCAATTGTCCTTATATTTTTTTTACTGGTTAGTCAAGTCAACTAGGTCACATTAAAACAATTCATATATGGTTTGATTTTAAGCCTAAGTTAGGCAATAAATCAGATAAGAGCTTTCAAGATTGACTTGTTGGATTGTGCTAGAATAAAATAACAAAAGGTTTGATTTTAAGCTTACTGTTTAAATATTTTTTGTTACATTTATTTTTTTTTTTATATGACCTCTAGTGTAGCATGAGCTTGTAATCTAGTAAAACATACTAAAAAATCTAGGGGTATGACTCATCGCTTTTGTTGTTCATATAAATAGTTAAAGATTTTTTTTTTAATTTCTTCTTTCAATATTGAATTTGTATTTAATTTTTTATTGATTTTTTTTCAATTTTATTCTTCAATACTTTATTGATTTTAAACTCATTTTCCTAATTTGTTTTGGTTGGTTTTTATAATTTGTTTTGGTTTGTTTTTTATAAGGTTATAACAGTTTTTACCAAACATTCTAATATTTATTTGTGCTTAATTTTATGAGTGTCTATTTTTGTTATCGTATAACTTAGTAAAAATAATAAAAAAAATAAAGTTATTAAACCAAATGGAGTCCATGACTTAGTCGCGTGTTTGGCAGGTAAGTCGTGAAGCTCGACTTGATCTAATATGTTGCTGCCTCTGTCATAACCCAATTTTTGACTATTTTATTTTAATAATTATTATTATTTTATTTACTGAAAAGGATAAAAAAATGATGATGATGATAAAAAAAATAATAATGATAAAAAAACAAGTAAAATGAGATAAATGAAGAATGAATTAAAATTTGGGTTAAGGGTAACATGATTAGAAGTTTTGGGATTTAATTAAACTTTGAAATTAATCTAATTAAGCTTGGAATTAATTTAATTAATCCAATTAAGGGTTTAATTGGAGAATTGATAAATTTTGAGACTTAATTGAGCTTGGAATTAATTTAATTAATCCAATCAAGGGTTTAATTGGAGAATTGATAAATTTTTAGACTTAATTAAGCTTGAAATTAATTTAATTCATCCAATCAGGGGCTTAATTGGAGAATTGATAAGTTCTGAGACTTAATTAAGCTTGGAATTAATTTAATTAATCCAATCAGGGGCTTAATTGGAGAATTGATAAGTTCTGAGACTTAATTAAGCTTGGAATTAATTTAATTAATCCAATCAGGGGCTTAATTGGAGAATTGATAAGTTTTAGACTTAATTAGACTTTGATTTAATTAAATCAAGGACTTAATTGAAGAAATATTAAAGTTTGGGATCAAAATTACAAAATTAAAATCCAAGGATTAACTTGTAAAAGTCGCCGAAATGCAGGGGCCAATTACAGCTTAAACCAGGGACTTAATTACAAGACTTTTGAAACTGCAGGGGTCGAAATGTAAAATGGTCACTTTTTTTTTTTATCTCCAAACGGTGTCGTTTTGAAAGGGACGTTGTTCATCTTCTTCTCCTTTAAGTCAGTGACCGTTTCTGCAGTAATGGAGGGAGGAACGTTGCAGCAGTAAATCATCGTCCGTTGGCTTCAGTTATGGGCGCCTTAATGGTGGCCGACCGTTAGTCTACCGCCCGTTATCAACCCGCCGATGCCCTATATAAACCGAGCAGCACCGAAGAGGAGGAGGTTGAAGGTAGAGGGAGGGGAGAATGAAAAAACCAAGAGAGGCAGAATAAAAGAAACCCATAAAACAGAGATAAAGAAAACAGTATACATAGTAAAAACAGAGACAAAAGCAAGCAACAAACCCAGAATACCAACATTAACATCACTGTCTTCTTGATCGCCTCCTGCAAATAAAAAAAACCCCAGCATCGCCATCGTCTTCGTTCCTTCATCTCAAGAAACCGGGATAATAGGCTAGATAACCAGAAGCAAAGGAAACACAAATCACAGAGAGAAGAACGCAAGGAAAGGTGAAAAGGGTGCCCTGCCAAGCGTGGTTCAATCACACAGAAGGAGCTTTGTCATCGTCTTCGTCGCCTTTGGCCAACCAAGGTACGCCGCTTCCTCTGCCTTTCGTTCGGTTTCAACTTTGTCATTGTCTTCGTCGCCTTCGGCCAACCAAGGTAGGCCGCTTCCTCTGCCTTTCGTTCGGTTTCAACTTATTAGCAGCATACTGTGCAAGTGAATTTTAATTCACTTGCACAGAACACGCTGCGTGGCTTGTCACACGCAGCGTGTTCTTTAGCTTCGGCCAGTCACCGGCTTGGGCGCTGATCGGGCGGTTGGCCGGGTCTAGCCCACCGGCCAAAAAATTAAAATAAAATAATAATAAAATAATAAAAAAAGCAGAAAAATAAAAAAGGGTAGAAAAAATAAAAAATATGTATACATGAATAAAAATAATGTAAATTTATTGGTTTATTCACTGATGCCAGAGTCAGGAATAAAAATACCGGTTTAAATTTATATTATTTTTATTCGTCGTATTTTATTTTATTTAGCTACAAAAAAATAAAAAATATGTGCATGTGTAAAAATAGATTTATTTTTATTTATTTATTCACTGGAGCTAGAGTAGGGAATAAAAAATATTGATCTAATTTTTTTTCGTAGCTACGAATTTTTACCAACGCCAGAGTTGGAATTATTCGAGCTCGAATATTCACTGGTGCCAGAGTCAGGAATATTATAAACAAATTATCATAGCATAAACTAATAAATATTTAGCAATTTAAGAAAAAATCAACAATGCAGTCTATTTTAGGCAGAACGTTTAAGGGGTGATAATATCTTTCCTTTTACGTAACCAATCCCGAGCCATAGAATCTCTGTTGACCAGTTAGGGTTCCTAGTGACCATAATACTAGGTGGCGACTCCTCAAACAAAACCTTTTCCCCTAAAAAAACAAGATGCCAGAAATCTGTTCTTTTTCCACTATCAAGAAATATTTTGTGGGACCGCCGCGATGTCGGGTGCGACAGCCTCAATATTAAAAAATAAATGGCATCTCGAAAGTGTTTTTAAAGTCAAGCTATGCTTTTTGTTGGTGGTTTGTATTGTCTCTAGATCTATCAAGTTGATTAGGTTACATTGGGATTTTTACAGTTAAATTTTAAACTTGACCAAGATAATGATGAAAGTTGGTAGGTTTCAAAATTGACTTGTTGGGTTAGGTTTAATTATAATATCAAATAATTTTTTACAAGGTTACAATTTTTTTTTATCTGACCTACTACTATAACATAGTATGGCCAATAAATTAGTAAATAACTAATTTATTGGTAGATATATTAATTAACTGCTAATATTATAATATAATTGCGACTTAAAAAATGTATCGACTTAAAAAATATATTATTACCTGCAAAAAGAAAAAAAAACATATTCATTTTATAATAAGAAAATAATTATAAACTATCAACCATATTCATATTTACTAATTTATTGGTAGATATATTAATTAGCTACTAATATTATAATATAATTGCGACTTAAAAAATTTATTATTACATGCAAAAAGAAAAAAAAAACATATTCATTTTATAATAAATAAATAATTATAAACTATCAACCATATTCAGTTAATGTATTCTAAAAATACACTTTTATCTTTTTGTAATTTAACTGATTGCTTCATAATTATGGCAGTTCCAAATAATTAAATATAATTATAATAAAAAAGTTTCAGGCCACCTAAGATAAAGAAGAAAAATAAGTGAAGTGATATCTCCGAATAACCATGGAAACTTAGCAAGCACCCTTGCAACGTTTGGAAAATTCAGGTTCAAATACAACTTATTATAACAAAAGGAAAAAGAGTTCGGGATTTTACTCTGCTCACACTTACGTTATAAATAAAAAAAAATAAAAAAAAGTTGGAAGATCTTGAACAATGTTTGCTGATTCGGATAGACTTACTTCCAGGGTGAGACGAAAGTGTCTCTGCGTCTTTTCCATGTATAAGTGGTGCATGTAGCATAATTGTTACCGGTTTGACATATATGATGTTTTGTCTTTTTTTCCTCTTTTCTACTTGATTTTTATGTTAGTTTTCAAAAAAATCAATTTAGCCCTTGAGGTTTGTTATTTTTAAAATCTTGTCCCTATTCTCTTTATTACAATTTTTTTATATAGAATAATTTATGAAATTAAGGATTTTTTTAAATTTCATCCCCATAGATTTTTTCATTTGTTAGATTTGGTACATATTTTTTTGATTATTATTTGTTTTTATTTAAGATGGTTTTTGAATTTTTTTTTACAATTTCATTATTCTTGAGTTTTTTTTCCTATCCAATCTAATCTTTTTTTTATTGTTGCTATTTTTGTTTTACCTTGAACGATTTTTTAGATTGATTTAACTTTTATTTTATTATGCAACATTTAGTTGGTTAAATATTTAACTTCTTAGTTGAGTTCGTATCTAGAATTTAATGGTTTGCGGGTTAAAGAGATTAACACTAGTTTATAAAGTTGATATGGGCTTCCTTGGTGTTTTTCTTTTTTTTTTAAATTTTTTTTTTCATCCTCCATCATTTTGTAATTTTTTTATTCACTTTTATGGGATTTTTTAATTGTTTTGAAAATAACACGGATTTGCTTCGGTTTTTTTTTTGCGGTCTTTGTTAAATTTAATTTTTTAAAAGGAGTTTTGTTTTTAATTTAAATTAAATTAATTGATTTCATCCTCCAACATTTAATTCTTCTGAGGTTGAGCTTCTAGGTTGAGTCTGGATTAAGAATTTAACGGACTGCGAGTTTGAGAGTTTAATTCGGGTTTACAAGGTTTACTTGGGCTTGCTTATTTTTTTTTAAGTTTTTTTTGGAATTTCATTCTCCAACATTGTTTTTATTCGCTTTCTATTGGATTTATCTTTCTTTTTTAAAATAGCAAAGGTTGTTTCAATTTTTTTCAAGCTTTTTTAAATTTAGATTTTTTAAAAGGAATTTTGTTTTTTAATTAAATTAAATTTATTCATTTCATTAATTAGGCTGGTGTTGAGCTTCTTAATTTAGCACATGTCTACAATTTAATGGGTGATGAGTTAGAGAGATTAACCCGGGTTTATAAGGTTCATCCAGATTTGCTTGTTTTTTTATTTTTTTTAATTTTATTTTTTTCCAAATTCATCCACCAACATTTAGTTTTTTTTTCTCGCTTTTTATGAGATTTTCTTGTGGTTTTAAAAGTAACAAGGATTAAGTCATATTTTTTTTCCGACCGTTGTTGAATCTAACTTTTTTATAAGAAATTTTATTTTTTAATTAAATTAAATTAATTGCATAAGATACTCGTTTAATGGTGTTTTGTTTGCTTTCGAGATCACTACTCTGATAGTTCGTACTATCTCTTACGATATCTAAATTCTAAGATTATTTTAATTTTTTTAAAAATATTAATATCACATGAATATTTCTTTTTATATTGGTAAAAAATTAACCTGTCTTGTGTATCATTTATCCATTACAATCTAAAAAGACTTTCGTCCTTGACATGACCCAACAAGTAATGTTAAGGAAACAACACGTGGAATTGAGTTTAGTATTTACAATAATACCTAGTACTGCTTTTGATACTTATAATACCACTGGCAGTACATGACAAATTAAGGAATACAAGCCTTGCAACTATTTTCGAACTCATTTTATCCCACACACACACGCACGCACGCACGCACATATAAATCAAACACTTGAAAACACTCGTGAAACAATGTTTTAGCTTTCCCAAACCTCACAAAAATCCTAGCTGTATATTCATGCTACCCATTGTAAATGAATCACCATAAGATATACGTACAATACAAATTACCATACCTATCTGAATGTACAAACTGTTACCACTATATATACAAATATAATACTATTCCACGTATAGTATAGTAGCATCAAAGATACTGGCGAAGTAATGGTCTTTGAACCTCCATTGACCGCCCTCTGATCATTTCATTCGAGGGTTAGGTGATTAAGCTCCTGATACTGTACGGGAGGATTCCATTGAACAGGACTGAAACAGCGCCCTACCAAAAAAAAAAACGTATTAATTAGCAGCTGACTACTCCGTTGTAAATAATACTAAAATTCATTGTTAAAATGATTTAGTAATGAAATGAGCAATGATAAATATTCGATGTAAATTTGTTGTTACTAATTTTTTAGCAATAGATTTATCCATTGCTGATTTCACAGTAACGGAAATTCCGATGCTTATAATCAGCAACGGAAAATCCGTTGCTGACTATATTATTTTTATTAAATTAATTTTTATTTATTATATCAAAATAACTTTTAATTTGTTTAATTAATTATTTATGGATATTTTAAAAGTTGTAGAATATATATAACCAACATAAATTAATATTAAAAATAATTGTATCACTAATAAAAAATAGAATAAAAATAATATTCATATTATAAAAATTTAATTAAACTTGCATTAATACAAATAAGTTGAAATACAATAAAAAGAAACAACAAAAGATACAATCATGGTGCTAGTTGCGGAGACGAACCATGATATTGTGGATTGACACAAGATGAATCAAGATATAGTAGTCGAGGTGTAGGTCGATAAATTGGTTGAGATGTGGGACCCATATATGTCATTATCTGGGGAGCCATAGGTGGTGGCATTGATGGGGCCAAAGGTGATGGCATACTTTGACCAATATTTGATGTCTCACCATGGTATCTAAAATTGTTCACAAGATATTCTTTCATGGAATCCATCTGCCGTTTCATTTTAAGAATAAAATCATCTTTTTTCTTTATCTCCTCTTCTTTATTCTTTATCTCCTTTTGCAATGCCTGATACGATGAACTAAGATATGATGACTCCACCGAGTAGGAATGTGATGAAGAGCTTGTACTAACTATAGATTTTGGCATACGAGGTGCACCATATACCCTACCCTTTGTAACTCTTCCTGAAGCCACACACCAAGCTGATCCATCAAATGAAGGATGATTTTCCTGATTAGTTCTATACTTTGAAATCATCTCCATTTTATAATTTTCCTACAAATAAAATACATGCAATAATAAATTCATTTGAATGTTAAATAATACTTAAGTTATATAAATAAATAATCAAATAAAAATACATACAACCACTTTTTTAGACTTTTTGTCGACGAAGCTACCAGACTGCTTAGTACTTTAATGCAAAGCTGAAAAGACATCATCCCATGGAGGTTCTTTTCCACCAGCTTCCTCTTGCTTTCAAGATTAATAAATATTATAAAGGATAAATATAAAAATTTTAATTCATTATCTTAAGCAAAATAAAAATAAAAATCCTTACCATGTTAGCTCAATATGATGCAAATGACACTATTCCTCCAGAATGAGTGCTTATTTTTTCATCTGTTTTGGTTAATCGATTCCTCCTAACAGATTCCGACCTCCTTTGAAATTCAGGGGTGGACCAAATATCTTTGATCATTTGATTCAAGTTAGGGGTGTTCAAAATAACATATTAATCGTGAAAACCGATAAAACCGAAGAAAAATTAACCGAAAAAACTGAACTAAAATGAAAAACCGATTAAATTGATTTAAAAAACCATAAATGTTAACAGGTCTGGTTCGGTTTTGATTTTGAACAAGAAACCGGACCAAAAACCAAAACCAAACCAAACCGAACCGGACCCATTAAACAATTAATAAAAAATTATAGTATAAATACTTAACTTAACCTAATTGGTCTCCCTCCCTGTGCATCTCATTCTCATCTCATAAAAAGCCGCCTCCATCCCACTTCCAAGAGAAATTCCCAATCTTCCTTTCCCAGAAATCGTCTTCATTTGAGCAACGACAACAAGATAAATTGATTGTGCATGCCTAGTGGGTCTGAAAGTCTATTCTAAGTTCTAACATCCAACAGAATAGAACGAGGTTTCTTAGAAGTAATCTGTTGCATAAACTATTTTCATCTTTGTCTCTATCTCTCAGGCTTCAACGTTTGTCTCCATCTTTCTTCTCTCTTGACTTCTGCACAAACCGTCTTCAGTAGAGAAACGACAATAGGGTAAATTTTGTTGCTTTGGATTTCAAGTAATCTGTTGTATACTTCTTTTATTCTGTATGTATTGCTTTAGATTTCAAGTAATTTGTTGCATACTTAATTTATTCTGTATGTATTGCTTTAGTTGGTTACCCAAAAACTCATAATCTATTGATTGTTGCTTTAGTTGCTTCTGTTGCTTAGTCTCGATAACGTGATAAATAATTAAATATCATGGGTTGTTAAGCTTTAGTTGCTTCTGTTGCTTCTTTTATAGCGATATAGTAAGAATCTATTGATCATGCATAATAGAGGATTTTCTAGTTGTTCTGGGCTACACAAGCATATATATAAATCAAGACATTTGAATTGCTAACTGTCACCTTTTAATCAATAAGTTACTTAACATCTACATAGCTGAAAATAATTGCTTGATTGCTGCTGCTGTTGTTTTCTTAATTTCAGATGGATAATAGGAAAGATCCTGTATCAAATGAGTCAAATCCTTTAAGTTCAGAACCAAATTCTTTGCCTATTCCAGTTCCAGTTACTACCTCCATTACAAATAGCAACACTGAAGAAGGTAATCTACCTTCTAGATGTAATAGAAGAAAAACATCCCAAATTTGGGATCACTACAAGATTTCACAATTTTATCGACGGACCAATTCCGTCGGTGTGTGAATAGAAGTTCGTCGGTGGTTTTTTTACCGACGTCATCACCGACAGATTACATCCGTCGGTTTTCCCTATATTGGTGATTCCCCCTTCTGTCGCTATATCGGTCAGAAAAATAAAAAAACCATTTGCCGATGGTTTTACAGATGGAATTTGCGCGCAAAAAAAAAAGATTCCCGCTTGAAATATACCGATGGATTTTTATTCCGTCAGTGATATTGTGATTGACCAACGAAAACTATCCGTCGGTGAGTGTATGAAATACCGACCGAATATATCCGTCTGTAAATTCGTTGGTACTGGTGGCAGCTACTATTAAATGCCGACGGATTAATTTCGTCGATAAGTCTGTCAGTGAGTGTTTAAAATACCGACCGAATTCATCCGTCGGTAAAATCCTTGGTAATACTTTTTTTCTTAATTTCTTTTTAAAAAATTATTTAGGATATATAATATAAAACTATATAAATTAATTGTAATACAAACCAATTATGCAAATAAAATTTATATTAAACATAAAAAAACAAAGTTAAATAATATTCATTACAAACTGAATATGTTTCAAGAAAAATATTAAATGAAGTTTTAAAGGTAAATAATGTTGATTAAAAATTAATATAAAGGTGGAGCCGGAGGAGGAGGAGGAGATCCTGGAGGAGGCTGGTGGTTATATGGCCAAAAAAGATTAGGCGCACATGTTCCACTATTTGCCATGTTCATAATCATTTTGCAAAGCTGTTTATAAGCCGTTTTTTGTTGTTCATAAGCCGCTTCATACTCCGCTTTTTGTTGTGTTTGAGACGTTTTGATTTGCTCAGACTCCGCTCTTTATTCTGCTATTTGTTGTGCATGAGACGCTTTGAGCTGTGCGTACTTCGCTGATAGGTTATCGTATTTCTCGGTGAGCTGAGCCGTGTGTTGCTGCAAGGCCACGAACTCCTTAGATTGGGAGCTCGATATTGATTAGGAGCTCCCAACGATTGAAACACTACGGGTCGACTGCAAGTTGTCGGCCGTAGTGTTGGAGAGCCCGTAAACCCGATTTTTATCGAGTCCACCTGACGAGCGAACCTCCATCCACAAATCCGGATCGAATTCTGGATGGGTCAAAATATCGTCCTCGTATCTCTCCCTCAACCGATTATTATAGGTCTCCTGAAAAAAAAAAGTAATCATCATATTCAATACAATAAACATAATAGCTTACAAAATAAAATGGTTGAATAAACATATCACGAAATGTTGAGCACGGTTATCAACGAACTGTTGCGTCCCCTTCTGGCGGTCTTGACTCCGCACGTGCGTCTCCACAAACAGCTCCATTGGGCTCGGCTCACGTCCAAGAGACGCAGCCTATAATGAAAAAAAGATATATTAACAACAACTAAATTTAACGATATATTTCATTTAAATTAATCTTACCATCTGTTTCGCATGTGCAGCAAACAGAACCGAGCCGCCAATGTGTGTTGTCACCCCGCCATGAATTGGCCGATTCCGGTTGCCAGCACCGGACTGTGAGCGTCGTGTGAACCGCTCAGACATCACGTGCTCAAGATAGTGCGGCCATATATCTTCTGGGATGTATATCGGTTTGAAATCCCTCCAAACCGCAACATCGTTCCAGCCTTGAAAATCCCTATCCCTTGCGGTTTTTTTTTGCCTTTTTTTATGCTTCATACCAAAAATCACGCAACCAAAAATTACATTTTGAAACATAAATTTTTGTCTAAAAGAAATCTTGTATTGTTTTCGATCTTACCTAGTTGCCGTGTTATTTTCGGACACCCTCCTCACAACAGTGTTATGCTCACTGTCCCAGCAAAATTTGTGCTGTGTATAAATAAACTAGTTTAAATAAAAATAATAATTTATTTACAATTATATCAATAATTTATTAGAAATAAGCTGAAAATTATAAATTAACACCAACCTGAAATCTGCCAAACCATGCATTGATTTGAGGCCTCCATTCAGGATGCTTGGATATCTGACTCCATTGAAACAATGGAATCTCCATCGACGATTTAAACGCCGATGATATTACTCGGGCGGCCTCAATGTTTGTGAACCTGAAAATAAATGAAATAAATTAAATAGTGATTACTTCATAAATTATGTTGTAATTTTTTTTTAAAAAATTAAACCTTAACAAACTTACATTGAAAGGTCGTCCTTCCACTGTGCCTCGTACTTGCGGGTAAATTGATTCCGCTGCGAAGGCACCCTGCCTCTACGCTGTGAAGTAGCATTGGAAGAGGCAGCATCGATTGACGGGCGATCGGTGTAGGTGTCTCTTCTTGAGAGGCACCTAAAGAAATATCATCATCGCTGCTAGACGAACTAGCTGTGACCGTACATGAGCGACCAGCTCTGCTTTTCATTCTACGCATCTACACAATTTTATACAAATAATTATATAATTAAATTCAAATGTTAAAAAAAAAATTTCGACAGCACTTCTCCTTTACCGGATACTACCCAAATCCACAAACCTGCATATATTAACAAAAGCCACAACCAATTGACCCATCTATACTAACTATTCCAATATATTCAATTACTAATCCTAAGGTAAATTCAACATTAAGAATTACAATTCAACAAATTATTCAATAATTATGCCAATGCAACAATAAAATATATTCAATAAATTTAAAAAAAACTGTAGACTAACAATTAAAATTAATGCAAAAAAATTAAACATAAATCATGCAATAAATAGAGTAAAATTAACAATTAATCCAAAATATTCAATTACTAATACTAAGGTAAATTCAACATTAACAATTACAATTCAAAAAATTATTCAATAATTATGCAATACAACAAAACAATAAATTAAAAAAAAAACTCTAGAATAATAATCAAAATAAATGGAAAAATTTAAACACAAATCATGCAATAATAGAGTAAAATTAAAAATTATTCCAACATATTCAATTATTAATTCTATGGTAAATTCAACATTAACAATAAATATTCAACAAATTAACTAATAATAATTATGTCAATACAACAATAAAAAATATTCAATAGATTCTAAAAAAAAACTATAGACTTTAGCAATGAATTATGCAAAAAAAAAAAAAAAACTATAGACTTTATCTACATTATAAAAAATACACCAAAACAAATAACATAACAAAAAAATAGCAAAAAAAAACTTTAAAGTAAAATGAAATAGAAGAAACACATACCTTTTAAACTGATGAAGATTTACAAAATTTTTTTGCTAGAGATGGGAGGTGAAAGCTTTGAAGAATAGAGAGGAAAAAAATCGAAATCTTAAGGTGAGAAACGAAGGAGAAGAAAAAATGAACTGAACGGGCGGTCGCTGGAACTTATATGGCAGTTTTACCAACGGATTCCCCGACGGATATAAAATTAATTATTATTTAATTTATTCCGTCGGTGAACTGTCAAAAATCCGTCGGTAAATTTTGAATTTCGCACCAAATTTTTCGATGACCCTCCATATTTTTTGTGGTCCGTCGGTAAATCCGTCGGCAATATGACGCGGTCAGAGGTGCATTTAATGCACAACCCTTTGAAATTCGCGCGGTCCGTCGGTAATTTTGTCGGTAAAATTGAACCGCCGACAACATGCCGACGGATATAAAGTAGTCGTATAGCCTTCGGTGATGTGGTGGCATTTCAAGTAATTATTTTCGAACTCTCTGCGAAACGCCGAAGAACTTAATGCCGTTGGTGTGGCTGTCGGTGATGTGGTGGCATTTCAAGTAATCATTTTCAAACCCTCTGTGAAATGCCGACGGACTTAATGCCGTCGGTGTGGCCGTGATGTGGTGGCATTTCAAGTAATGATTTTCAAACTCTCTGCGAAATGCCGACGGACTTAATTCCGTCGGTGTGGCCGTCGGTGATGTGGTGGCATTTCAAGTAATTATTTCATGTTACCAAATATATCATCCATGATCAATAATTATTTCATGTAATTATTTCGTAATTGTGGCATATCAACTAATTATTTCAAGTAATAAATATTTTGTGTTTCAAAATATATCATCCATAATCTAAATTACATGAAAAAAGGGTTTTACATAGGGCTTCATTTTGGTAGTTAGTCAGAATTTTCTTCTTCTTCATCATCAATTGAATTGTCATCACCTTCATCGCAATCTTCAATATGAATATCATCTTCTTCATCGATATTTGCTTGTCCGCTAGAGCTCAAAACAAAATTCAACTCCTCTGCATCAACATCAACAAGACTATCATCGAATACACGAAAATTTGAATTTTCTTCCAATTCAATCGAAGGAGCAACTCGATATGGTTCAACCACCTCACTAACTTGAAAGACTTCATCTTGCACACTTGTGTCTTCGTTCTCATCCTGAACAACCTCGACATGACCCCGGGGTTTCGTTTTTAAAACGGACAACCAATCCACTCTTGATTGATCCTTTCTAAATGAAGGGGTGTATGTGTAATAAACTTGTTGACATTGCTTTGCAAAAACAAAGACATCGTTTATGTTGCGGAGTCTAGCTTTTAAGTTGATTTCGACCAGACCATAGTGCGGATCAACTCTGATTTCTCTGTCAGTCGTGTCAAACCAATAGCATTTGAATAAAAACACTATATTCTGCTCGTTATGATATTGCAATTCGATGACCTCTTCTAATCTACCATAGTAGTCAACTTCTAACTCACTACTAGTGGATCCCTTAACACAAACACCGTTGTTGTATGTCTTTCTTCCTTGCTTGTATTCTTCAGTATGGAAAACATATCCATTGACAAAATACCAGTTGTAGCACTTACATTTTCCTTCAGGCCCCAGGCTTAGTGAAGACAATGACTTAGGTGCACTCCTTCCCATTTGATAAACCTTGTATGTAATGTACATCAATAAACAGTAAATGAACGAGAATCTCGTAATGACATGCATACGTCTAGTAATTTTGCAAGTTAGAATGAGTTTGTGATAGTGCTTACATGTGTTTTGAACCACGTGGCAAACTGCTCATCTTGTAATTGAAAGATCTGGGATTCGGTCAGCTTTGAGTTATTGGAGAGAAAATATTGTCGATGTTGCCTGCAAGTGATAATGAGTGTATGATATTACAATATATAATTAATAGTATATTACTAATAAATTTTAATTAGTATAAACTTACTGAATAAAAGGTCTTAGCTCATCACAGTTAAAAAAAACATAGTTGTGTGCTTGTTTGAACTCTATTTCTGACAAATATCTTCCTCTTACGACATTTTTAGGTGTGCGTCATCCAGTATTGAAGAATATTGACAAGTTCCCACTGGAAGGCACTTCACCGCCATCATCATGCCGTGGAACGCGATTGATTCTCATTCTCAGATAAGGTTCGAAATAGTACGAGTTAAATGTTGAGATCTCCTCAACAATATAGGCCTCACATATCGAAGCCTCAATATGCACCTTGTTCTTAATCTTTTTCTTGAGATAAAACAAGTACCTGCATTGAAATATTAATCAAGTATTTTCAATTAAGAAGAACATATAAAATACTTTTATATATGAATTATATTGCAAGTGTAATATCTAACCGTTCGAATGGGTACATCCATCTATATTGGACCGGTCCTCCAGCTTTTGCCTCGAACGGTAGATGTATAGGGAGATGCTCCTTTGAGTCAAAAAATGATGGAGGGAATATCATCTCAAGTTTGCATAGTGTCTCGACGATATTCGTTTGAAGCCTCTCAATGTGATCAACATTCAACTTGCTGGAGCATATATCTCTGAAGAAATGACTGATCTCCGTGAGTGCATCCCATATTCCCTTTGGCAACAACTTCCCTTTACCCAATTATGGGTCAAACCAAAACCAGAAAACTTTTGCTTACCTGATTGAAGGCTAAATACAATATCACCGTATTCTGAGACAACATCATGCAATTCTTCACCAGAAAGACGCGGGGATGCAACATCTTTTTCAACTCTGCCAACAAAGAAATATTTTCTGTTCTTTCTGTACCTATGATTAAATGGCAAAAAGCAACGGTGACAGTAAAAAAAAGAAGCTTTACCTCCATTTGCTAGAGTGAATGCCTTGTTGTTTTCCATGTAGTATGGACATGCGAGTTTCCCATGCGTGCTCCAACCAGAAAGCATTTCGTAAGCTGGAAAATCATTGATGGTCTGCATCAAAGCCGCCCTCATAAGGAAATTTTGTTTCCTCGATATATCATAAGTTAGAGCTCCGGAGGACCACAACTGTGCCAACTCATCAATCAACGATCGAAGACAAACATCTATATTCCGCCCCGGGCTTCTTGGACCGGGTATGACAGTAGATAAAAACATGAACTCCGGCCTCATACACATTCCCAGTGGCAAGTTATAAACTGTGAGTATAACCGGCCAACAAGAATAAGGAGCAGCAAATGACCCAAATGGGTTGAATCCGTCTGTACACAACCCAAGACCCACATTCCTTAATTCAGCTGAAAAGTGAGGATGAACACTGTTAAAGCGTTTCCACGCTTCGCCGTCAGAAGGATGAACCATCACTCCATCAATCGCATGGTGTGCTTGGTGCCATATCATGTGCTCAGCAGTCCTTGGTGACATGAATAACCTCTGCAGTCTAGGTGTGATTGGGAAGTATCTAAGTTTTTTATATGCCACTAGAGTCTTTCCCCTGCCAGTTCTAGGTTTGTAACGGGAATGCCCGCATGTCATGTACTCGGTCATATCAGCATTTTTAAGGTAGTATAACATGCAGAAGTTAGGGCACATGTCAATTTTTTGGTATCCTAAACCGAGGGGTTTTATCATGGACTTCGCAGCATAGAAGTTCTCTTTCAGCCTGTTCCCTTCAGGTAAAATGCTTCTTGCCCATTCAATAATCTTGTCATACCCGGCCTCACTCAACCCGTGATCTGACTTGATGGTGAACACACTCTGTCGCGGCGATAATTTCATCGTGGTTCGTGCAGCCATTCCATAATGGTTCGTCAGAATCTTTCAACAAATCAAAAAACCTAGCTGCATCTCCATCAGGTTCTTCTTCTACGATTGGACATTGACTGACATTACCTTCATTCATTCTCATTGCATCCATAACCATATTTTTGTAAGGATTAGTGTTGTCATTTGCCGCTTCATGCACGTTGCTAGCACTAGAAGGAGACCCAACCACCGTTTCTTCCATTCTCCTCTCACTCTCACTAACAAATACTTCTCCATGTGCATACCAACACTGGTAATTCTCATAAACCCTTTGTGTAGAAGATGCATCATTACAACATCTGGATGCAGATACCTTTTATTTTGAAACTTCCTGCATGGACACCTAATACCACCTCCAGTAAAATTTCTAGGAATAGATGTTGTGAAATTAATAAAACCCTAAACCCCGTTACAATAATCCATCCTCCGCAATCCTTGGGGTGAATTTCGATATATCCATGAACGATCATCCATGATTTATATCGAACCTCTAAAAAATTATGATGACATAATGTATTAATTAACTAAGTTAGGTAAATAAACTTGCAAAAATATTACTTTACCTCGAGATTATCCAACAAACCAATCACAACTTCTCATAAATATTAAATATTCATTATCATTTATCAACGTCCATACAAATTAAAATATATAAATTTACAGAAATTACCACTCCGCAATACCATTGACAAAACTTTAAACAGACCCATTAAGTAAGCTATTAATTATTTCAAAACAGCACATGTACTTCGGTAGTTCCATAAAGTTTTAACAATTTACAAACAAATACAATCTTACAAAATCTAAAACAAACCATAACAGGTATAGAATTATACATTTATATACTACAAGTTTGTTTGAGAAATAACAATAAAACATGTACATTTACTAACAAAATACATATACTAAAAAAACGATAAAATTGACATTTAATTAAATGTTAAAATTTAAAAAGAAAGAATTACTTACAAAAATTGATAAAATCCTTCCGTAAATCAGAAAACGGATGCTGTGACCACAAAACTTCAAGAAATATAACTTGTTGTGCTTATATGAGGGAGATTTTTGTTTGGTGGGGAGGGGGGGCTGGTTGTTTACAGATGGGGAGAGTTGGGATTAGGAAGAAAAAGGAGAAATATGGGAGGAGAGGGTCGGTGGAGTGGACATATATTAACTTTTACCGACGGTTTCCCTGACGGAATATCCGTCGGTGAAACCATCGCTGATTCTGATGGAACAATTGACACGTCACCGCATGGATCTGCCATTTCAAATACGTCGGTGATTTCGTCGGTAATATAAATGGCGGTCGCTGTACGGGCTGTCTTTTTGAATCTGTCGGTGATTCCATCTGAAAAAATAACCCGCCAAAACCTCCACGTCAGCGACCCTTTTTACGACGGAAACGTCTCCGTCCATAATTCAGTCGGTAAAAACCGATGGAAAGTTTTCATCGGTAGTTACCGACTGAATTACGGACGGAATATTGTCCGTCGGTAATTTTGACCTCAAAGTACCGACGGAAAATTTCCATCGGTAAATCCGTTGCTATTTAGCGAATTTCTGGTAGTGGATCACTTTAAAAAACTAGATGGTAAGTCTAAAACTCCTAGGGATGCATGTAAGTATTGTGGAAAAGACTATGCATGTCATACTATACTTAATAGGACTAGTAACATGTGGAGTCATCTAGGTGTATGTAAAAAAATTTCTTTTGTCATTGATCGAAAACAAAAAACTTTAGTTTTAGAACCTAAGCCTATAATAGAGGGGGGTGATAATAGAGAGGAAAATTTGGTGACTGTTAAGGTAGTGGGTTACAAAAAACTTATGTTCGTGGATTGTTATCAAACTCTTCATGGCTAGAATAATGACGTTTATCAATTACGTGGATTGACTGGTCATCAATCATTAAAACATTATTCTTATCAATTGGCCTTTCTAACATGATTGCAAATTTGTTAATGATATTAACAAACTTGTACCATTAGGCTTGCTAATCTATTGATCTAACATATATATAATATGATAATTAATTATCGCTAACTTGTTGATCAATCATTGAATTCTTGATTAGTATGCTATATGTTATTATTACTTTTTAATAAGGAGAAATTACAATTCAAAACTGAATCTTGAGCGAAGATAGATAGAAACCTTGCTAATAAAATAGTATGTGAAATTCTAAACTTAGCTTTAATAGATTTAGAGTAAAAGAAGGACAATATCAAAATTACAAAGTGGAAATAACGTGAAAGAAAAAAGAAACAAAAAAAGTTTATAAATAGAAAAATAATAAATTGAGATAAATAAAATAAAATAATAAGTAGGTGAAAGCTATGAATAAATTACAAAAATAAATTGTATATATAGGGTTGACCTAATTATACGGTATGTAAACATAAAATCCTTATCCTATAGAAACTATCTATAGTAGATAAGGATTGTATAATCCTAATCTTGGTATAATTTATACTTCTTTACTTGTACGCATTCTTTTGGCAATAGTATGTGTTTGTATCAATCTGTAATATTTATTAATATAAATCTTGATTGATTGTTGAATTTTGATGTTCTTGGTCGATGATTTACGATTGATCTGAGCTATTTTTACTGATTGATGATTAATTTTATTTTTCTTTACTAGTTTATAAAGTGAACAATCACTATTCTTAATTAAATGACAGTACACATATATTTATTTTTGGTATAAATAGCATCATATCTATGTCTACTTTGAGAATACCAGCAGACGATGAACAAAACAAAAGGTTGTATATCGTTTCTTTTAATTAAAAAGCGAAGCTACATTTATCAAGTGCACAACATCCATTTATAAATGGAAACTGTCCGAGCTACTTGTTAATTTTGAGATTACAACATTATTTGGTGAGATTAACGAAGAAGTCAAGAAACAAATAGTGTCGGCCAGGCTTACGATTAACAATTGTAGCAATTATGAATCATTTAGAAATATCTGTGGTTTACTTAATTTTGTGAACATTTTTGTGTTTTAAATGTCCTTTTCCTTTTGATATTAGGTTTACATATACAAGGTGAGTCCTTTTCTAGGAGGAGCAACACCAAAGGATGCTTGGAAAATCCCTATCCACGCACTACATCGGCAAATGATTGTTCTCTAGCAACATTACCATGAAATTTTTAGACATTAAAAGACCCTGACTGCAATTGAGAATGATCAATACGTTGAAATAAACCAAGTCCTTCCATTTGATACTGGATATGATTCGATAATAACTGTAGGAACAAAAAAAGACAGAATATTTGCTATGGAGATGCTGTTGTTGGTTCTATTGGACGCGTAGTCCCATGCCTTCTTTGTGAAAGACTCAAAGAATGGTACAGGATAAGTGTTGCGTAACATAACAAGGCCAGCTTGAAAGCTTAGGGATTCGGTTGCTTCTTGTTTTTTCTTCGTGGAGTCTCTTCATAACCCTGTTTTTTTGACCACCCTAAAGTCTCTTTCAGCATTTCACTATGTGCAATATTCCCTTCTCATTTCAAATAACATTTTTTTTTATATCAATGCGTATCATTTCAGTGCATAATCCATCAATTCTTTGGAACTTCATAAAATAAATTCTCGATTCAGTTCTAGAGCTGGATGGGTTCAAGAAGATGATAAAAAATTTGAAAACTTGCCGCAAATGAAAAGAAATGGTTGCATATTAAGTTATTGTGTTCATATGCTCCATGCTACTAGTACAAACAGCAAAGACAAAAGATCCTATTCCCTTGTTGGCAACGAGATTTCTGTTTCATCGTGGAATTCAATTACTGATATTACCGAAATCTTGGAAGTTAGCATTTTAGATTCAAAGCTTACGATGACATTATCTTTGAACAGAACACCCAGCTGCGACCCAAGGAGAAGCAGGAGGAGGGATCCGGGATTCTTGTCAAAAGAAGAGAAACAAGAAAATCTAATGGGAGTCAGACATTTTTTTTCTATGAACAAGTGTGACCAATATATTTAACGTTTTACATATTTTCTAATTAATCATTGTCGATTAGGATAAGTGTGTGTAAATGGTTACTTAGTTAGCTATTTAGTAATAGAAAACAATTTTCATTTTTTATTTTTTATTTTCTTTCTGGGATGGAAAATTAAAAAAATGTTTATTTCTAAAGTTTCAGAACATTTTTTCAACTAAGAAAATTTAAAAATACTTTCACTTTATATTGTTTTATATTGGAGAAAAATGACAATAAAAATTGTATTCAAATTAAAATTGCTTTTTCAGGGATATTCTTTATATTTAAAAATAGACATATTTTTTTTCTAGGATATTATCAAAGAAAAAAATTTAACTTAATTAAATTGAATGAAATAGAGCGTAAGATATAACATCCAAAATTACTTGACAGTCTGTTTCTATTCCTTTTATTTTAAGAAGCAATTTGCTAGCACTTTGCAAACATTGATCAGTAATCAAATAAATATAAATGCAAAAAACATTTATGAATAAGTTATTTGGTTATTAAGGGAAAATATTTTGAAGAACTTTTCAAAATATAAAAAACTCTCTAAGACAACCAAACTCATGATAGATTACTTTAATTATTTTATAAGATTATAAGAGAAGTATTTTCAACTACAAATTTTTTGTATCTATACTACTTTAATTGTCAAGACAAACACTTTGTTTTGTCTTTTACCATAGCAACTTGTTAGAACACATGATGATCTTCATTGTTGTCATTCTAACTAGAACATTCAATTGCTAACAGTTAACACAGAAACTCCTCTAAGAGTCATTAGGCTCTTCAACTCTTTAGCGATCAATTCTTATTGAGAATTTTATTCACACTCTATTTGTGTGTCAAAAGTAATTGTTGTGAAATTGTGTATAACTTCTTAGTTAGTTAGGTACTCTTGCTTCGCTGCTTGTGCTTCTCCCCTAAATGCTTCTGATTGTCCTATCTTATATACACATTCAAGTGATAAGGATGAGAACCTTTGATAATCATTATCTTCAAGCTTCATAGTCTATTACATTCTTGACAGACTACTAATGTGTTTCACAAAACACTTTTCTGACAGTTATCTTTGGATAACTTGTATTTATCTTCTTTTGATAAAACTTATCTGAAGTCTCAATATAATTTATCCAAACAAACTAGATAATTATAGAAATAATTATGCTATATCTTATAAGATTAACTTGAATAATTCTTTATCTAATTTGGATAAATTAATAACCTAAACAAATTTATCATCATCAACGCAAATAATCCTTCACTGATCAAAGCCAATCATTTTGAGATTTACAATCTCTTATTTTGGCCAATTTGTGACAAAACATAATAAGGATGAATTAACATACAAGTAGTTTAGATGGTTCAATCATAAACAAATACTTCATTATAGTATACATGTAAGTACAATTAAAACAATGTTATATAGCATGAGAACAATTAATAATATTTATGCAACAAAATCCTAATAGTTCCTAACATATTCAAACAATACTTCATGCAACA
Organism: Populus deltoides; assembly: GCA_015852605.2. Classification (NCBI taxonomy): domain Eukaryota; kingdom Viridiplantae; phylum Streptophyta; class Magnoliopsida; order Malpighiales; family Salicaceae; genus Populus; species Populus deltoides. The sequence goes on along the minus strand of CM027585.2, from coordinate 8,905,990 downwards.
TCTTGCATCCTAATAGTTCATAATATGTCTAAAAACTATTATGCATAAGATATTATTATACAACAACATGCATCAAATGTAAGATATTGTAGGGATTGTGTGAAGCACTGCGTAGTCCATTAACTACAAGCAGTGTGTGTATATATATATATATATATATATATATATATATATATATATATATATATATGTTGCAAAGAATCTGCAGTCAGTTACAGCAAGTAGAGTTTAACTCTACTACAATCTTATCAACCTATAACCTTATCCTAATCCTTATCACTTAGGAATTTAAATTCAAATAGTATATACATGGATACTTGCTTACATGCCCCCTCAAGATGGACGGGGATTGATGAGTCCAATCTTGTCTTTGAGCAGCCAGAACAATGAGCGAGGTAAGGATTTTGTCAGCGCATCAGCTAATTGATCTTGTGAAGACACATGAGACACTCTTAGGGTACCCAATTGTACTCTCTGACGAATGAAGTGAAAATCAATAGCAACATGTTTCATCCTTGAGTGGAACACAAGATTTGAGCTCAGCTGGGTGGCACCAATGTTGTCACAATAGATTACTGGAGCATTATTTACTGGAAAATGTAGCTCTGTCAAGAGAGAGCAAATCCAGCTGATTTCTATTGCCGTGTCAACTACCGCTCGGTATTCTGCTTCAGTGGAAAAGCGAGCGGTTGTGTGTTGCTTTTTGGACGACCAGGAGATGGGATTCCGACCAAGATAAATTATGTAGGCACTGGTGGAAGATAAGTCGTCCTTGTTCCCCCCCAGTCTGCATCAGAGAAGGCATGACCTGAAGGTGGTGAATGACGATGTAGTAGCAAACATTCTTGTACAGTGCCCTACAGATAGTGTAAGACACGTTTCACCATTTGCCAATGAATGTCTGTTGGCTTATGCATGAATTGTGAAAGTTTGTTGACAGCGAAACAGATGTCTGGCCGAGTGAGAGATAGATACTGAAGACTTCCAAGTGTGGCATGATAGGCGGTCGGACCATCCATTGGAACACCCATGTGCAATGTCAAGGTGCAGCCAGGAGGCAGAGGTGTAGAAGTAGGTTTTGCAAGAGCCATATTGTTGTGTTGTAAGAGGTCCATAATATATCCTTTTTGAGAAAGGAGTAAACCACCTGTAGAATGAGTCTGAACCTCAATGCCTAAGAAATGAGTGAGGGAACCCAAGTCTTTTAACGAGAAGCGAGCTGCTAGACTTTTGATGAACTGGTTAACATTGTGAGCATGATTTCCTGTAACTATGATGTCGTCAACATACATCAACATATAAATAAGACATGAGTCGTGCTTGTAGATGAAGAGTGAAGTATCTGCGAGGGAGTTGGAAAAACCAGAGGCAGTCAGAAACCCCTTTAACTCTTCATATCATGCACGAGGCGCGTGCTTTAGCCCATAGATAGCCTTTTAAAGCTTGCAGACAAATTCAGCTTTGTCTGGATCAGAAAAACCTGGAGGTTGGGCCATGTAAACATCTTCAGTAAGGGTGCCTTGAAGGAAGGCGTTGTTGATGTCTAGTTGGCGAAGCTGCCAACCATTGCTGACAGCAATGCTCAGAACAAGGTGAATTGTTGTTGGTTTTACCACAGGGCTAAAAGTCTCGTGGTAGTCAAGGCTAGGACGTTGATTAAATCCTTTCGCCACGAGTTTGGCTTTGTAGCGAGCCACGGTTCCATCAGTGTATCTTTTGAGCCTGAAAATCCATTTACAGCCAACCACATTAGAAGCACAAGCAGGAGGGACTAAAGTCCAAGTTCCATTACTGATCAAAGCACTATATTCCTCAACCATGACAGAGCACCACCTGGGGTCACGAGTGGCTTGGGCAAGGGTGGTTGGTTCTGTGATGTCACAGGTGAGTTGGGTGGTGAATGTGAGTTTTTGGATTGGTTTACAAATGTTGTTTTTAGATCGGGTAGTCATAGAATGACTGGATAGAGTATTAGTTTGTGAGGAGATAGGTAGTGTTTGGGTGGAAGTTTGGGGTTGAGGAATGGCAGTGGACATGGTAGGCAGGGAAGATGTGGTTGATTGGGTTGAATGTATTAGTGTTGGTGGAATGATAATTGGCGGAGGAAATATGGCATTGGTAGTGCAGATATCAGGTGCAGCTGATGAAGAGTGTGTAGAAGGCGTAGGAGGTGTCGTTTGAACTGAGATTGTCGGTGGAATCCATATGTCTATGGCAGTGGATTTCAATGTAGTGTCTGTAGTATGTAAAGAATTATAAGGAAAAATATGCCCATGAAATGTTACATGCCTAGACACCATAATTTTGGAGGAGGTGGGTTTATAGCACAAATATGCACTTTGCGACAAAGAATAACCAAGGAAAGTGCATGGTTTTGACGGGGGTTCTAACTTATGTGCATTGTAAGGATGAAACCAAGGATAACATAAGCAACCAAAAACTCTAAGTTTTTCATAATGTGGTGAGCGTTGAAAAATAACATCATAAGGTGAATGAGTATTTAACGTTGGAGTGGGCATGCGATTAATTAGATAAACTGCGGTGGAAAAGGCATATGACCAAAAAGAAAGTGGTAATGATGCATAAGTTAAAAGCGTGAGACCAGTTTCCACAATATGTCTAAGACGACGCTCAGCAAAACCATTATATTCAGGAGTGTGTGGGGGTGTTGTTAAATGAGAGATGCCATGTGTAGCAAAGAATTCTTTCAACGCAATGTATTCACCCCCATTGTCAGAGTATATAGTCATAATTTTTGTCTTGAAATAATTTTCCACAAGAGCTTTGAAACGGATGAATGTTGGTTTGACCTCAGATTTTTTTCGTAGTGGATAAAACCATATGTATTTAGTGAAGTGATCCACAAAAATAACATAATATTTAAATGCATCGAGAGAATAGAGAGGAGAGGTCCATACATTAGAAAATATTAATTCAAGAGGATTATGAGACACTAAGCTGGAGATAGAAAACGGTAATTTGTGACTTTTATTACATTGACATGCATTGCAAACAAAATCTTTAGAAATTGAATGTGAATTTAAATGATGCTTTGACAAAATGGTATTTAAAACAGAAATGCAGGATGGCCTAATCTAAAATGCCAATTTATTGGAGCGAGTTTGACACTTGGAAAAGCATGAGGAGCAACAACACACGGCCATTCGTACACACCTTCATTGGTTTTGCCCTGTGCGTGAATTTCCCCCGTCAATAGATCCTTCACAAGAAAACACCATGGTAAGAACTCAATTGAGACATTATTATCAACACAGAATTGATATATGGAAATTAAATTGCGTTTAATGTCAAGAACACAAAGGATATTATTTAAATGAAATGAGTGAGTGGAGGGGGAAAGTTGATTGGACCCAGGTGCATAATTTTTAAACCTTTACCATCCCCTATCAAAACATCATCAGTGCCCGTATATGGTAGATGGTGAGCAAGGTTTTGAAGATCAGATGTATTGTGGTGGGATGCCCCACTGTCCATCATCCACGGAGAAAAAACTGGAGGGGTGCAAGTTGCCATGTTGGCTTGTGGTGGTGGCCATGAAGTGGTGGTTGGATTTGGATTGTTGAGAGGAACAAGTCAGAAGGAAGGGCATTTTTTTGCTGTATGACCCTGAATGCCACAGATTTGGCAATAACCAAGGTATGGCCTTGGTGTCGGTCAACTGCTGTTATGTGTGGGTGGAGCAGAATGAAACTGATTTGGACCTATGTGGCATGAGTGCTAGTTGCCATGTGAACGCCAGTTTCACCATAACTTGAGTGATTAGGTAGACTGCGATTCACATTGGGAAAGGGAAAGTGCTAGTTGTGACTAGCTTGTAAGGCTGTTAGTAGGAAAAAGTTAACAGCTTTGGGAGGTACATGTAGAAAGGCTTCAAACATCAAGAGCTTTTCATGAAGCTCACCAAAGCTTATGGCATTCTCCCTGGCTTGCACAACCCTTACCAGTTCTCGGTATTCATCACCTAGTTCGTTAAGAATTTTATCTGTCAGATCTTCATTGTCAATTGGCGCACCTAATACTGTAAGTTCATTAGCTTTGGCTTTGACAGATTGTAGAAAATCTATTATACTGAGAGTGCCTTTGGTTAGCAATTTGAATTGCGATTTCACTTGTTTGATTCATCCTCTAGATGGAGTAGCATATGTGGCAGCAAGAATGATCCATGCTTCACGAGAAGATTTTGCTCTAGCAATAAATGGGATGATTATAGGTGTAATGGATCCAATGATAGCATTGAGGATAAACTGATCTTGACGTATCCAGGTGATGTATTTTGGATTCAATTGTTCGGTTGTGATGTTGCTGTTGCTGGTGGTAAGGTGTTCTGATGGACATGGCTTGGTACCTTCTATGTACCTGTGTAAATCATAGCCAACAAAAAGTGTTTGAAACTGTAGTTTCTATGACAGGTAATTGGAATTGTTTAGTTTGATAGGAGCTTGTGCTGTGACATTGATAGTCACCAGATTTGTGGTTAAGGAATCACTCATTGTGATTGAAAGCAATGACAGAAGAAGAAAAAATTTAATGAGATTGCTCTGATACCATGTAAGATATTGTAGGGTTTGTGTGAAGCACTGCGTAGTCCATTAACTACAAGTAGTGTAATATATATATGTGTTGTAGAGAATCTGCAGTCAGTTACAGAAAGTAGAGTTTAACTCTACTACAATCTTATCAACCTACAACCTTATCCTAATCCTTATCTCTTAGGAATTTAAATTCAAATAGTATATACATGGATACTTGCTTACATCAAATTCAAAGTTCATCAAGTATTCAACATAAAGGTTCCTATCCTATGAAAAATATCCTAGATATTACAAACCAAAATATTCAATATTCATCACTAATTAAAAAATAGTAAATTTTTAGAAATAATAATAATAATTCTGATGGCTAGCTGGTTGCTTGCTTCCTCCTCTTTCCTCTCTTATGCATCCCTTTCATGAATTGAGCTTTCTCAATTTTCAACTCAATATATCTTCCAATAGGCCAGAGGTTTGTTAGAATAATTTTTGCTAACACTCGGTAAAGAGGTAGCATGGTGTTTATAGACAGTCTATGTGCTTTGGCATTACATTTTGGTTATTTAAGGCCAACAAACAAATCACTCATTCGAGTGTTTGAAGGGGCTCTTATTTCTTTTTAGGGAAAGCTAGGATATGTGATTTTAGATAGCTCATTTAACTTTCTAATGATAGTAGAAGGCAACTCAAAGTTTGACTTGTAAAATCTAGTTAAAACTTTTCTTGAGTGAAATAAAATAATTAACTAATTAATCCAGAAATAAAACAAGTTTAATTAAATAAAAGAAATTTAATTAATATGAGAGGGGTGAAATTGGATAAAGGAAAAGGTGAGATGGTATAAATTAATTAAGAAGAAAAAGTAGTGGGGACAAAATGGGATACATGAGACAAATGGGGTCAATGTGAAAATAATAAAAATTTAGACCATAAATACCTTCTTCTTTTTTTTGTCGTGACCGACGATTTTTGCTTCCAAGAGAGGGTGAGAATTGTTTGATTTTTTTTTTTGATAAATCCATCAATGAAAGGTTAAAGTAGAGTGAGTAAAGAAGAAATAAGTAATCAAAAGAGGAGATTGAGTGTTTTGGGGGTGGATTGAACACAAGGAAAGGAAAAGTTGAGGGAACTTTGATTTTCTTGTATTCATCACTTGAATCATCATCCAATCAAGATATGAGACTCACCCAAAGAGATTAATTTGAATGATTTTATGATTTTGTTGAATAATTAAAAATGTTAGTGTTATTATGAAATAAGGCGTGTTATCATGAAATAAGGCTCGTTAATGATTTAATTTAAAGAATGAAAGAGAAGAAGAAAACAAATTCCTCCCTCATCAATTGTTGGTTCTGGCCCAGGCTGAAAATTAAAACAATAAAAAAATTTCTATAATTGTGTAGAGCTGTGTTGATTTGATGTATATAAAAAAAAGAAAGAAATGGATGATTATTTGGACCGACGGGGGTTATAAAATTATATTAAACCAATCATTTGAATGGGGATTATAAAATGAAATAAAGCTAGCTATTTGAATAGGGCTATTATAATATGAAATAAAATTAGTTGTGTGAACGGGGCTATAATATGGATTTGAGCTATTCGTGTTAACTAGGGGGCATAATACGAAATGATTCAGTAAATACACTGAAAGTAACATATGAGTTTGTAAATGAATCAATGATAGTAAACGGAGATCAAGATGGACTAAGAAGTACATTGTTGACTTAAGGTAAATATTTCAAATTTGGAGATTTAACAATAAATGTATGGAGAACGTAGAGTATGTGTCACCATAATTGAAATGAACTATTAGCCATGGTTGTCATAAAAAGAAGAAGTGGATGTTGAATTGGGACTAATGAATACACCCTAATTTAAAGTATTAGTTATAATATGAAAATGAAAAAAAATAAATATCTATAATTGTTAGAATAAATCAATGGATATAATAAGGGTGTCGACATAGAGCTTGAGTTACGAGTATTCATATAAATCAATGAATGTGGTGATATATAGATATACCATATATGGGCTATGATGATTGAAATAGAATTATGAACACATGATTGAAATAAAGTATAAACTCTAGAATCGATTGAATTCTAGGAATTGTGAATAAATGTGAGATTATTAACATGCTCGATTACTACTAACAAGTTCTTATTAGTATAGATAACAATTCAACTAGTATGATGAAATGAGGACTATAAATGGTGGTATATTATATGTGATTCAACGAGAAAAATATAACATTTAATGTAAGGATTGGAATGAAATGTAAGTATAGCATAGATGAAGTATGTTTGTAAGAGGATCACAAGTGTTGCAGTGATCACATGTGTTGCCATTATTTCTAAAGTTGATAAAAATATTATGATAATTGATATGTGTGTGTGTATTGTTATGTTGTGTTTATTTTCTTTTTGATAACATGGATATCCGGACCAGCTTGCGTGTAACTCGACTAATCCCACGAGCTCTGAAGTTAACGATCATGTAAGCCTCTAATGATCATCATATTAGCAACTACATGGCTCGAACTTGAGACCACAGGAAAAACAAACTCTTTAATTCTAAATTCTTACCACTGAACCACCTATTAGATGGTTATGTTTATTTTTCTTAAAGTTGATGGAGGTTGTATCGGTCATGGATACGGAAACTTATAATTTATAATCTACATTAATTATATGTTAATGGTACACCCAATAAATCAATAAATCATTTCAACATCATGACCACTCTTCATATCATTCCAAGTAATTATTGCAGAATAGAAAATCGTATAACAATTCAATGTGTTGTATTTAGATTTATTTTGTATATTTTAAATTAATATACTATGAGATTGTTAAGCCAGAAAAGAGTGATGTTTCTTCTTCTTTATTTCATATGTCAATAATTGTATCATTAGGTATGGTAAATTAAATGATATATAATTAATTATAGATATCTATATATTTTTTGGGAAGTATATTCAAATGGAATAGTTGATGACTATGGTTAATTTGAGGTTCTTACTGAAACTATTTATGATATTAATTGTGTGAATTGTTTTGTTTGGGTTGTAATTGTTATAGGTAATTTAGAGTAATATAAAATTTTGGGTGGAATTCCAGTATAAAGAAATTGGAAAAGTAGAGTACTCCATTACTGAACACATTTTTAGTTGCTCTATCTCTACTTCTCTCCAAGCGGTTTAGTTGGACCAAATTATGTATTTTTTAAGGTTTGAATCTCAAATAGGGATGGAAATTTTTTACAAACTTGATAGATATCTAGTTGAATAGACACAAATGTATTTTTTTTCTTGTTTTTAAAGTTATTATTTCAAGATAGATATTTATAATATTTACTTGTTGGATAACAGATAAGTATGAATATTACTAAATCCGATCCTGACCAAGCGCAAAATAAATAAACACCCCACATATATAAGAATATATATTTTATATTGAATAATATATAAATTTTATATGTAAAATACACAGTGCTTGAATATATACACTTAAATTAATACTCAGAACTGAATAGGTGAGATATCAATATCCAAATTCCTAAACTACTGTTAGCATATATATATTGATTTTAGTTCATGCATGCATAATATCCTTAATAATAATTAATTTAAAAAAAGTCACAAGAAAACAATATCTTATAAATGCATTGGTCCAATTATTGATAATACTCGATCAGAAAGGAATTCGTCTCGATACATTAATATGGATTCAGAGATGCTTTTAGCTACTTGAAAAAAATAGATGGTCTCTTTTCTTTTTTTTTTTTTTTTTTTTGTGTAAAGTTTCAACAAATAGAAGAAACTCTCTCTCTCTCTCTCTTTATTTGTTATACGAAATAGATTTGTGGGCATGTGGTTTAACATTTTTTTATCAATAAAAAAAATACTTTTACGATGCAAATGTATTTTAAAAAAGTTTTTAAAAAATAAGACTTGAAGTATAAACCCGACCAAAAAACAAAAGAAATCTGCAAAAATCAATGAATAAAAAGATCCAAGATAATCTAGGTCTTTTTAAATTCACAAGAAATCATATATATAGAAGGCAAATAAAGAAAAAAAAATAAAGCCTAATTGTTAATGATATAAATGCTGAATGATAAAATTAAAAACAAAACATAAGCTTACAAAAAGAGAAAATAATATACCAAGAAAACATATTAAAAAAGCTCAATTAAATTATATACCAAGATTTAAAACTCGCAACCCATTAAATGATAGACTTAGATTGAATCAAGAAGCTCAATTCTCAACCAATTTAATGTTGATAAGTCAAAGTATATCAAAAATGAACAACAAATAAAACGACACTAGAAAACCCTAGTCATTTTCAAAATCAATGAAAAATCCTAGAGAAAGCAAATAATAAAAATAACGGAGTTCAATCTCTAATTAAATAAATGTTAAAGATGAAACTTAAAAAACATAGCTTAAAGAAAGGAAAAAAAAAAAAGCAAACTCATGCGAATCTTTCAAAACTAGATTACTCTTTAAAATCAAAAACTTGAGAAATTATAGACCCTGACTTAGTCAAGAAACTCAATTCTCAACCAATCTAAATATCAAATGATGGAATCAAAAAACAAATATCAATTTATAAAATCCGTCAAAGAAACAAAAAATAGTAATAAAAAGAACATGTATCAAATTTGACAAGAAAAAATACCTTAAGGAGGATGAGATTTAAGGAAAAAAATTAAAAAATTAATTCAAATAAAAAAATAGTAATAAAAAGAATGAAAACTAAATTTGAAAGATTAAAAAATTAAAGGGGGTGATATTGAAAAAAATATAATTTTTTACATTGTTTTAGCAAATTATTTCAAATATTGAAGGATAGAATCGAAAAAATAATCAATTTAAAGAATTAGGCATAAAAGCCTAATAAAGAATGAGAAATAAAAAGACTCAAGATAATTGAAGTTATTTTTAAGATCAATAAAAAATTATACAGAAATCAAATAAAAAAATGAAATTTAGTTTCTAATTGAATAAATGTTAAAGGATGAAAACAAAATAAATTAGAACAAAGAAAAATAAAAAACAAGCAAACCCGATACGAACCTCCTAAACTTAATTTAACCTCTAAAACTTGTAATTCGTGAAATTCTTAACTTAAGTTCAATTACGAAGCTTAATTATTAATCAATTTAATATCGAATGATGAAATTTTTTTAAAAAATTAATTAAAAAAACTTGTCAAGATAAAAAAATATGGATCAAATTTAATAAAAAAAAATCCAATAAAAATAAAATTAAAAAAGATATATAAAAAATAATTACTACAAAACAAATAGCAATTAAAATAAATCACCCCTCTCATTCATAACAAATGAATAGAAAGAAAGCTACAACTACTTTGTTCATTTACAATCATCAAACACAAAGAAAACAACCAAAATGCTGGAGATTAAAAAAAAAGAAAAAAAGAAGAAAAAACAATATAATCAAACTAGGGAATCGAGTATAAAATGACAACAACTAGGAATATCCTCTCCTGTTAGCAAAGAAACTGTAAAGGTAAAATTGTAAGCAGATGATCCTCTCCTGTTAGCTTAAAATTGAAGAGCGCCAAAACCAAGAAAAAGAAAAAGAAAAAAGATACAAACGAAGCAAAAACAACAACAACAAAAAAAAAAGAAGATGAAGCCAAGGCCAAAAGGCAAAACAGTAGAAGCAGATAAGGATACTGATAACAAAGTAAAAATAGCAGACTAGAAAAAAACCTGACAATCTAGGAAGATTAAAAAATAAAACTAGAAGCTAAGACGAATGGATGGGCAGGTCCTCCAAACAAACCTAAATATAGCTGTCTTACACCAATTCTGAAGAAAAATTAGAGGGATTCCCTACAAATAATGCACAAATAGAGTCTGCAGTGAAAAAAAATATGCAACCTAGAAAATGGGAGGGAAAAGACATGCATGAAACGATAGGCATAAACTGGGAAAGAGAGCGTATCTGGCCCCATGAAAATGGGAGGGAACAATTCTCAGAGAGACAACCAACTTGAAAGTTGAAACACCTAACAACACCTTCCATGCAGAAACAAAATGTCAAATCCCAGCCAACGGCTGCTGCAGCTCTCCCAAGGTAAGAGCAAACACAAACAACAATGATAGTGGAGGGCGCATTTAATGGACAATGATGACAGTTATAAAGACTTATGCACCACTCCAAACCCATGCTAAGAGATGAAAAATCCAGCTAATAAGCCATTGCTGGAAAGAACAGCAACTACATCCATCACAAGCCAAGCCAAACACATACACAACTTGACTGAGACGACTAGTCTGTGGAGAATCCAACCAATCACCCAACTATTGAAATCCATACGAGATTAGAGTTTGTGTCCACATTGCCCAACATAATGATAGCGACACATGAATTAGTTTTTTTTTTAACTAGATTATAATTCCAAACAAAAATGTGTACTCCCTCTATCAAGATTGATTTTCAACAACGATGATATTAGAGTTATTCCGACAAAACCGTAAAAAGTTCTTCACTTAGTTATCAATGATTGTCATACTCATTTCACAAAACCACTAATTTTTTTTATATTCACACTTCAAGCTTTCTTAATGAGTTCTTATCAAAGGTCAACCATGTTTTTTTCAAAATCAAAAGACTAAAAACAAGATCCTTGATTTTTAGAAGTCAGGCTTGCATCCTAAAATGATAGATACAAATCTGATAAAGAGAAAATAAAAGTGTTGTTGGGTTGTGTAATTGTTTTTGGCTTTTGAATGTAAAGGTAACACTCACTGCAAGCATAAAGAGGAAGAAAAGGATGAACCACTCCAGATCCATCCATCATTTTGGTTTCACATGCGGCGGCATGTGGTTCCACATGTCGACAATGGTAGTGGCGCATGAGACCCATGCGCCGCCATTGTTCTGGATGTCTCAGAATATTTTCAGTGTGCTCCCTAAGTTCCTAGCAATCTCTCCAATCTGTTTCCAACCTTCAAAAGGATCATTTTTTAAATTTTTGAATTTTTAGTGTGTGTTTTAAATTATTGTTAAATTTTGAATTTTTGAGTCTTGTAAACATGTAATTGTGGGGTGTGATAAAAAATATAGTAAAAAAAAATGTGTGTGTGTGTTTGCATTTTATTTTATTTTGTGGTAAATGAATGATAAACTAAGGGAAAATGATAAAAGATAAAAAGATTAAAAAAAAAAATTTAACCAAATGTTTTAATTGTATATGACCAAAAATCTTAAAAATTACTTGAGCATTATTTTAATAACTAAAATATTTTGTCATGTTTTAAACGTATTGCATGGGTTTTACAACAAGTTTGTAGAATTGTTAAGGATTTGACCAATATTTCAATAATTTTAAAAACTTTAATTTCTGAAAATTAATGATCAACATTCTAGTACAAATGTTGGATCTACAAGTAGGCTAGTATTTAAGTATTAGGAGTTAACTAGAAAATTCTCAGAATTATGGATATTCATCAATTTTAATTTAAAGTATATTTTACCACAATATATGAGTTGTGAAAAATGCTTTCGTCTTCCATGATAGGTGAACCCTGTCAAGGCACCTATATGGATTTTTCCTATAAGAATTTACGTGAGCATACGAGTTCATAATAAATTTGAAATGCCAGATTTATTCATAAGTGTAAATATTTGTTCCGATCCATAAACAGACTACCGGTTAGAAACTCCTTAACACCTTTAAACCATATCTAGACCATATAATGTAGTTTACCTCAGTTAAGGTGAATTAGGGGTGCTAATATCTTATCTAGCTACAACCAGTCATTTACACTAAAATTTAAGGTAAGATCAGTCCACCCGGACCTCTTAGTGACCCTAAACCAAACAATTAGGTGGCGCCTCCTTGACATCCTGCCACACTGTGCGCGCCATGTGCGACACCTATTAGGAGTAAAAGACAAAATAACAATTCAACTTACCTTAGGTAGGATCCTTTGAGTGATAATATCTTTTCTTTTAATTAGCATAACAAGCCCTTTTCTTGTACCTTTGAAAGACCAATTAGGATTTCTAGTGACCATAATAATAGGTGGTGACTATTTCGCATTTCATCTCCTATTTAGTCCTTTCCCCTTCTCTCTACACAAAAACGTAGAAAAAAAATGAGTGATCATTGCGATGTCAGGTGCGATAGAATGATGACTCCACTAGGAGTTTGATTAGGTTAAGAAATTCTGAGAGTCACAACAAAATAAGTTTAATTGGAGAGCATCCTGGATAGGTATAATAACATACTTGTTTATTATGGTTAAAAAACATGAGTCCTCTTGATTGGAGTTATTCGTTATGTCAGTTATGCACCATCACTAGCAACTAGACAATTCAGATACTTGCAGTGTGTCTTAATAATACCTAATTTGGATAAGTTTTTGGGAAGCTCCAAAGTTGCAACTTTCTTAACCAAGTAGATAGCATTAGACAGGATTGGATGACATAAGCCCCAATAAAATATGAAGTTGTTAAAAAAAACCTCTCGGTTAGTGATAAGTACTTGGAATGGAGTATCTATAGAAAAATCAATGGCTTGTTTATAAGAAATCATAAGGCAAAGACCTCGTAAGAATGGACTGCCTAACAAAGCAAGGCCTACTAGAAGAGAAGGTGCCATGGAAATCAAGTGAAAGAGGTTAGAAGACGAGAAAGAATTGAGGAAGAAAGTTGAGAATCTATGAGCAAAATTTAAAGTTGAAAAGGCAACTAGAGAATTAGTTGAGGAGAAGTTACAAACAAAGCAAACAACAAAGAGAGGGTTGAGAAAGATTTAAAGAAAAAAAAGTCTGAGGATTGGCTAAAATAAAAGCTAAATTAGAAATAATGTTAAGGCATCAGATTTGCATAAATAAAAAACATAGCGAGAAGTTTACAAAGTAAAACGAAAGAGAAAAACATAACACCAAGCTCATAAAGGAAAAAATAAAGGAAGAGAAATTCAAAGAGGAGGTAGTCAGGTTAAAAGTCTGTGTCATAAACTTTAGGCTGAGTTGTCTACCCAAGTAGTTGAGATAGAAAAGAAAAACATTAGGTTAACAAAAGCAAAAAACAAGACTGGAAATGATCAAGAAATAGATAGAAACTCAGAAAAAACAGAAAAAACATTAGGTCCTTTCTTTATACCAAAATAGAACATCTAGATACGAACAATGATTCCCTAGTTCATACTAATCTCACCACTATGAATATCTTAAATGCTTTATAAGCCCAAGTTGTTGAAACTGCTTAAAAAGCTATTGAGTTGTAAAAAAGTGTCTTATTAGGCAGCTAGAAGAACCATACTTGTGTATAGATTATTCCTTAGAGATTGTGTTGAATTCTTAGGAAAGATAGCTATTATGAGTTAGTTCCTGAAATGTAAATATTTTTTTCTAAGAATAATTTTGTAACCTAATGAACATGGAGATGTATTTGGATATTTTGCCATTAATAAAAGGCTTTGACCATTAATGTGAGAAACATCTAATGAATGACTCTAAAGATAAGAAATGTTTTTGCTATGACGAGTAAAAACCTCCCTCATGACATGCAAATGACATCAAACTCTTGCTTATCATGAAAACATTAATAACCCTTATCACCAAATGTAAGGTTAATTCATATCCAATATAATCATTTTTTTATGAATCATTATACATAAATGATTTACATAATAATTGTCATGGTAAATTGCTTGATTTTTAGGTGAAATATAATGATTTACAACATCAGAAAAAAGCAAATGGAGCATGAAGAGAAAACCCGATAGGAGATAAACCATTAAAGAGAGATTAAAAATCTTAAAGGGGAAGTCACTAAAATAACTTTCATGCTCGAGTAAGCACTACAAGCTTTCCTAGTAGAGGAAGGGACGAAACATCTAGCTAAAATCAGGTTCATACTAAGGTACAACCCCTTCTCATATACAACAAGCACCTGAAGTGCAACCTATACCATTTATCTTTATAACACCAAATTTAAGGATAAATGGTCCTTCTCTAGAATCCTAATATAATGCACAATTCCTCTACATGTAGTCATATAACCACCTCAGGCTATCCTCATGATTTATTTAACACATGAAGAGCCACAAAAGGGCTAAGGAAAAGGAAGAATTTGATTCTAAAAAATTATTGTCAATGGAAGAGAGGCTCAAGAAAATAGAGGAGCTAACTTGAACGATCATTTTTTAACAGCCAAAATGTGTTTGACACCTGTCACAACCCATTTCTGGGTTATTCCCCAAATTCTTTCTTCAAAAATAAAAAAATAAGTAAAAATAGCAAGAAGGTTGATGTTTTGGAAAAAGCAAGAAAAATTAAGCTGTAATTTTAGAGCCTAGTTGTTCCCTATTTTATCCAAAACTGGAGAGACAATACAAATTCAAGGTTAAATTAAATGATTATTAGATAAATCTGCTTAAAAATTAAGCTTAAGGACATAATTAGATTTTTAATAGGCCTATTTAATTTAATCATGGGTCAAATTAAAGTTTAATTATGTTTAAGAATTAATTTGAGTCCAATTAAAGGATTTAGTTAGGTACAAGGATGTAATTATACTTTAAATATGTCAAATTAATTTTATTAAGGGCTTAATTGGTAAAAGTTTAAGTTTGGGAGCCTAATTTAGGCTTGGTTGATAAGATTGAAATTTTAGGAGACCAAATTTAATTTTTACTAAGTCAATTGATTGAAATCAGGGGTAAAATTCCTAGAAAATTAAAGTTTTGTGGTCAATTAAGGGCTACATTGAAACAATTCGTAGCCAATGACCATTTTGCAAAAGGTGTCGAACTCTGAAGACCCAATCGGCTTAAAATCAAAGGCCAAAGTAGACAGAAAATCAACTTTTTCCTAGTTTTTTTCTGCCACTATTTCTCCTCTTTCTCTCTCCACCGTGGCCTTTAATCACCACCATGTCACAACTAACTTGTCCACCACTAACAAGCAGCCTCTTGGCCATTTCATGCGAGGAGTGGCGACCACAAAGTTCTTTCTCTCTTTTGCGAATTCTTCTCTTTCTTCCTTTACCAGCTGAAGCTAGTACCTTTACCCTCCACCAGCCTCACATCAACCTCCTAGCCAGACCACTAGCAACACCTCCTCCATACTAGGTGAGCCTGTCTGCAACCCTCCTCTTCTTCTCTCGAGCTCTTCATTTTGTTCTTCTAAATCTTGCATGCAAAATGTGAATTAATTCAAGTCCTGTAACTGTTAGCTTTTGCTAGCAGTTATAAACATGGGCTGGGCTGAGTCCATCTGAAATCCTTTAAATAAAAAAAAAGGAGACTATTGGGTCACCAGTCGACCCAAACCTTCTGGGCCAAGTCGGCCCAATCAGCCCAGCCCTATTGGGATCGACCCAGTTAGTTGGGTCGGGCCCAATCCAATTTAATAATAATATATAATATTATAATTAATATATTATAAAAAATCAAAAACAATTAAAAAAACCTTTAAAACAATTTATGATTTTCTCGCATATTTTTCTACCAATTTTGCATAATATTGGGGTGTATTTTTACACAGTAAGAAATAGATCCAGTATTAAAATACCTAATTTTTTATGAAATGTTTCTTTAAAAAAATTAAAAAAAATCTCAAAACTTTTAAATTAATTTCCCCCTTTAAAAAACATTAAAAAAATATTTTGTTTTCATGCATACGACCAAATACTAAAAGTTCTTCAAGCATATTTATTAAAAACAAAAACAAAATTGCATCTTTTTCATGTTTTAAAATATGACAAAAAAATGGATATTGTAATTAGTTTATGATTATCTGTTAGGATTTAATCAAAATATCAAAAACTCTTCACCTATCATTTTGTTCATTTTATATTAGGGTTTAGATATAGAGTTTAATATTTGGAGGTGTAAAACTATATAATAAAGTACATCTTCAGGTATTAAAGATACAAATTGTAAAAAGAATACGAATGCTAAAATTTAAACTTTAGAACGATTAGAATTGAACCCAATGAGGTAGAGACTCTTTTACAAAAGAAAATCTGACTTAGACATTAGAAGAAGACCAATGGATATGAACTTGACCTAGAAAAACAATCAAACAACAATGCAACTTACCTTAGATAGGATGCACTTGAGTGATGCGTCTTCTCTTTGTACAACCAATCCCTTACTAAGAATCTCACAAACCATTAGGTTTTTTAGTAACCTTAACACTAGGTAGCGACTTTTGAACCTTAATCGTAATTTTATGATTAAACCTAAAACCCTTTCCTTCCCAGAACACCACCTCTCAAGAGGCTTTCATTTTAAAGCACGCCAGTATCATCGTCACCCCCAACAACAATACCAAATATTGTGATCCTCAAAAAGTTTAAGTTGTTGTAGTTTGTCAAATATAGTGGAACTCGATGTTTAATGACCCATCTTAAAGTTTATAGTAAAATAGTTGAGATGAAGGGACAAAGACGATGGTGGGGCTGCTCCTCGTCTCTGTGTTGTTCCTCTGCTTTTCTCTCCCCTCAGTTTTTTTTTCATTCCCAGTCTCCCCTTCTCTCTGTTTCCCCAGTTTTTTAGTCTCCCCTGCCCTTCGTGGCTTTTTGTTCTCCCCAGTTCTGGGTCTCCTCTAACCTTAGTTTTCCCCAGGTTTTTTCAGTCTCTCCGCTTGGCTTTTTTGTGTCCCCCTTTTTTTCTGTCTTCCTCCTCCCGCACTCTCTCATCTTATCTGGCTTAATAGCCAGAGAATGCCAAGCATCCTTGCGATTGAAACGGCTTTGAGCCTTTACTCCAGAAACGGTTCCTAAGGAAGAAGGCGACGAATCACTTCTTAGAACGACGCCGTTTGTGTGACGGGAATAGTCATTTTCAATCTGGTCACTAAAGTTTTGAAATCATGTAACCAAACCCCTGGGTAAATTATAATTGAACCCCTGCATTTCGGCGCCTTTTACAAGCTAGTCTTTGGACTTTAATCTGTTGCACTTTTGCCCCCAATTAACCCCGAACTTTTGTATTTTTTTCAATTAAGTCTCTAATTTCATTAATTAAATTAAATCCAAGTTTAATTAAGTCTCAAAACTTATCAATTCTCCAATTAAACCCTTGATTTGATTAATTAAATTAATTTCAAGCTCAATTAAGTCTTAAAAGCTATCAATTCTTCAATTAAGCCCTTGATTGGATTAATTACATTGATTCCAAAGTTTAATTAAACCCAAAAAGTTTTAATCATGTTGCCTTTAACCCAAATTTTAATTCATTCTTCATTTATTTCATTTTACTTGTTTTTTCATCATTATCATCATTTGTTTTATCCTTTTTAGTAAATAAAATAAAAATAATAATTAAAGTAAAATGGTCAAAAATTAGGTTACGACAGTTGCCCCCTCTTTATAATATTTACTATGCAAAGATATTGGAAAATTTCATTTTCGTTTAGCTTTGTGTAGTAAATTTATAAAGAAAAGTAGATACAGAAAGAACCTTTACTTCTTCTTTTTTTTTTTAGTCTTGAAAACCTTCGAAACAGTAGATTGACACACGACCTTTACAGAGAGATGTAGAAATCAAGAAACAAGTCATTTGGAAGACGACCCTTTTTTTTGTTTTTTTTTTAGAAGTGGTCTCATTGTAATGGGTGACCTAACCAAGTAAAAAAAAAAACAAAGAAATGGTCTCATTGTGATAGGTGAACTACCCAAGTAAAAAAAAGGAAAATGAGGGGTCAAAGGCGCACTAAAAAAGAAGCGAGGGCTCAATGGCGCTCAAAGAGGAAGCGAGGGCTCAAAAGCGCGCTCGAAAAAGGAAGCGAGGGCTCAAAGGCGTGCTCAAAAGGAAAGCGAGGGCTCAAAGGTGCTGAAAGAGAAGTGAGGGCTCAAAGGCGCTCGAAAGGAAGCGAGGGCTTAAAGGTGACCTGATTCTCATGGGCGGCTTGCCCAGGTTGAAAAATTCTTAAAAATGAAAAATTTTCAAAAGCAATTTCAATCTTTGGCCATTTCAAGTTGGCCTTCCACCTGATGGATTCCGCCAGAATTTTCTCTTATGAAATTTGCAACACTCATTGTCCAATATCTCAAAGTTTAGATGATATGCATGCATTTTTACCTGATTTGAAATATAGGCACCCATTTCTTCTTAGTCTTCTTGTTGCTTGATTAATAAGGACTTGCTACCTCTGATTTGGGTCATCTTTGTTGTTTGGCTTTTAGCCCACTTGAGTTGGCCCATGTAAGGCCATTTCCAGATTTGTTTGCACAACTCAAACTTTGTGGTGCCCATCGTGACCTACTTGCTTGCTAAAGATTTTCTGACTCATCAAATAATTTGACAGGATCACTCATTCCTTCTCGTTTCAATGCTAGAAACATTTGGTGTCACTTGCTGAAAGGATCAAGCTGTCTTTTGTAACCCAAAATACCCCCTTGTCTGGTTGAAGGAAATTACCATCTCTTTTTCCAGAATTGTTTCTTCTAAACACAATGTTGCCCCCTTGTATTGCTCATTGCCCCCAAGTGTGCTCTGTTAGCTACTTAGACAAATAATGGTTTTAAGAGACTCTTCTCTCATTTCTCTGCTTTTTAGTTTGGTGAAGGATATGGGTCGAGAATAAAGCTTGAAATCTTGATCTTGCATTTTAAAAACAAAAATTGTTTCGATGTGAGCCTAAAACAATTTGCTTTTGAAATCTTGCAACTCCTTGTTTATTTTCTTTCTTGAAAAAGAGATTATTTACTCGTGTTTGGCAATGAGGTCTTTGGTAAAAATATGTCATGAGATGACCTTTTGTTTTTATAGGTGTTCAAAGTGAAGGGCTCGAGAAAAAGCTCGAAGTTTTGTTTTAGAAAAACAACTTGTCTCTTTTTTAACATTTATTTTTATCAACATGAATAATAATGAGTAGTTTATTCTTGATGTCATGAATCTTGTGAAAAAAAGTATTCTTTGTATTTTGAGAGCATTGTTTATTGTTCTAGGTTGCTTGCTTGATTGATTAGAAAGGACTACTATAGGCACGTAACGTAGGCTGTGGTTTTTAGCTATGAAAGAAAATGATTCATAAGGCTCAAAGAGTGTTTCAGGGTTTCAAAGACTGAGGATCACTATCAACAGTTTGACTCTTGACATCATTCATATTTTCTTTTGCCGCTCTTCTTTGATTTACTGCTTCTTTTTTTTTCTTTGCTAGAGTATACTCATTTTATCTTATATGTCACTTTTTCTAGTGATTTGGGCATGCCCCCTAGCATTTAAGTTTCTTGAGCTCTTATGCCTTTTTGGCTTTCTCACGGCCTTTTCTCTTTTCTCATTGAAATTTTCTCTTGCCCCCTAGTGTGGGGTGTGATCCTAGTCAGGATTTTTTTTCATGAAAAAAAAATTATTCAGGCTCAAAAAGGGATCGCAAGGGATGTACTTATTTCAGAACGTGAAAGGAATAACAAAGATGACCTTTTCTCATTTCAAGCGCAAGCAATTAAGATCAATAAACTTTGACCTCATCGAGTGTGATGGTTTGGTCTTTGCAAAGATGCATTTCATGGGTCATGAGCAACGAGTTCTCTATATACGATTATTCATACATTTAAAAAACACATGATTCAAGAGTCATGGGGGTAAGGGTGTTTATTCATTTCTTCTTTTTTTGGTTTATAATTTAGTCACCTCAATGATGGAGTTGCTTGATTCACTTGTCATTCTACAAGTAGAATGTTAAAAATATGGTTTTTGAATAAACATCAAATTATTTTCGAAATCAAAATGCCAGATCAAATTTTCAAAACTCCAATAAGGAAACTGATTTTGGTAAAAGAGATGAATTGCGTCTATGAGATCACGCGAGGCTTCAAAAGTGTATTCGTGAATTCTTATAAGAAAACTCTCTTAATCAGATGAATAATGGTTGGTCGTGCACACGATTGAATAACAAACTCATTATTTCATTGAAGCTTAGGAAAAGAAGTTCAACAATAAAGATCTTATGCCAATATGAATACTGGCATGATAACACATAAAGGGGCTAAACATTTAGTGATCATTGATTGGAATTTCTAGAATCTTTCAATCATTCATTCTCCTCAACAAGGGCATCTTTTTAACAATCAATTGGAGTCATATGTAAATCATTCTCGACCTAATATCATAATAGCTTTATCTTCAAAATAGTTGATTTCTGGGAGATGGTGCGAAAAAATTAACTATAGGAAGGGTAAGTGCTTTGGTAACCCCCTTCAGTGTCCTTTTTTTTTCAGTGAAACTGTTCTTTTTCAGTCGGATCAACAATTTTACCTAACCCAATGTCTTGTTCAATCCTCTCAGCTGTAACAACCAGGTCAGTAAAATGTTGTGCAGAGCTTTTAACCAAGTATTCAAAGTATGGAGCTTTAAAGGTGTTGGAAAATAAACTGATCATCTTTTTTTCCAACATGGGAGGATTAACTTGCGCAGCTACCTCACTCCATCTTCGGGCGTATTCTCTTATGGAATCCTTGTTGTTCTTCTCCATTGCTTGCAAGCTTAACCAATCAGGGCTCACGTCTATATTGAACTTATATTGCCTCATGAAGGCATTAACTAAATCCTTCTATTTTTTAACCTTGGTATTATCCAATCGTATATACCAAGTGAGGGCAGTGCCACTTAAGCTGTCTTGAAAGAAATGAATCAACAATTTCTCATCATCAACCACCTCAGCCATTTTGTTGCAGTATGCCCTGAGATGAGTTACAGGGCATTGGGTTCCTGTATATTTAATAAATTCTAGCACCCTAAACTTCTTAAGAATGACTACATTAGGTACCAAACACATATTAACAGCTTTCACCAGGTCACACAAATGATTTCCCTCAATTGTCCTTATCCTCTCTTTTAAGGCAGTCCATTTTTCCAAATCCTTTTCTTTCACCATCTTGCCCTTTTGGAAATTCTTTCTCAGTAGAATCAACGATAAATGACATTCTCATGGGATATGCTAGCTAGAAATACATAACTTATTGAAATTCAGATGACACCTTATTTGCCCCCAGATTTTGTGGATCAAAATGAGTTACATGCATATCTTCAGGCTGAGCTATAAGTGTTGCTTTTCCTGATTTATCTCTCAAGGACTGCTCAAGTAGACTAGTAAGCCTTGCGACTTTTTCTTTAAGATTGTCCACCTCTTTTTTATGTTGGGCTTCCAATTGGGCTTTTTCTTCATTTTCCATTTGTCCTTTTTCTTCAACGAGTGTTATAGATGGGTTTCAATGGGGAACCTATATTTCAACCTGGTAAATGTAAATCATGCAATTTATGCAAAAATATTGATTAAAAAAATGCGTATGAAATGCAAACTTGCCCTTCACGGGGTGACAAACTAGTAGGAAGATCGTAATTGTTGAGTGCATCAACGGGTTGGTCATTATCTAGTTTCAAAGGGTCTCTCGCATGCTCAATGATCGTCCATGAAAGGTCGATATAAGGCTTACAAGTAGTGTGCAAATAGAGGCCCTGAGTAATATTAGTTTGGCATGTCAACCACTTCCAAGTAAACAATCAAGCGAGAGTTGGATGGTTTCACGAGTCTTACCCAGGCTAAAGCCATTGGGGTACCGTTACTCCCCCGCTTATCCTAGGTTGTAAAGTGTGTGCTCCCAAAGTGATGCATGACAACATAAACAAGGATGCATGCTAAAGCACTAAATGCAGGAAAAATAAACAAATAAACACAACAAACAAAATAGCAATAATAAGACAAAAGACAAAGCTTAATCCTAAGTTCCTCAGTGGAGTCGTGATTCTGTCGCACCCGACATCGCGGTGGCCCTAAAAATATTCTTCTTGAATTATGGGAAAATAACAGATTTCTGGCATCTGGTTCTTTTAAGGGAAAATGTCTTGTTTAAAGAGTCACCACCTAGTATTATGGTCACTAGGAACCCTAACTGGTCAACAGAGATTCTAAGATACGGGACTGGTTACGTAAAAGGGAAGATATTATCACCCTTTAAACATTTTGCCTGAGGCAGACTGCATTGCTGATTTTGTCTTAAATTGCTAAATATTTATTGGTTTATGCTCTGATG
Source organism: Populus deltoides (assembly GCA_015852605.2). Taxonomy (NCBI): domain Eukaryota; kingdom Viridiplantae; phylum Streptophyta; class Magnoliopsida; order Malpighiales; family Salicaceae; genus Populus; species Populus deltoides. The sequence continues at coordinate 8,883,403 of CM027585.2, read as the reverse complement.
GTTTGCTCGCAATATTCCCGACTATGGCGCCACTGAATATTCAACTACGGATAATTCCAACTCTAGCGTTGATAAATATTACGTAGCTATAAAATAAATTATATCAATATTTTTTAATTCCTAACTCTAACGCTAGTGAATAAACCAATAAAATAAATTTATTTTTACGCATGCACATATTTTTTATTTTTCTAGCTAAATAAAATAAACTATAACGAATAAAAATAATATAAATTTAAACCAGTATTTTATTCTCGACTCTAGCGTTAGTGAATAAACCAATAAATTTATATTATTTTTATTCATGCATACACATATTTTTTCTATTTTTTATTTTTTTTTTATTATTTATGTTTTTGGTTGGGCCCAACTCATTACATGGGGGCAGGCTAGACCAACCAAATTTGACCTGGTCACTAGCCCAAGCTAGTGACCCGGCTGGGCAAAAATCAAAGAAAACACGCGTGAAATGATTTCACGCGTGCATGAACAGATAGAGGAATTAAGGAAAATGAATTAAAATCCAAAGTAAACAGTAACCGGTGAATTAAGAACTCGTTTGTCTACGTGGTGGCGTCCACGTTTCCTGCGGCCAAATTTTACAAGATGTTTGGTGAATTAACAAACACTGATTACTGTACATGGGTCTCAGGAAATACTGCGTTTGAAACGCAAGGAAAAAGGAAGCAGCTAGGAGCTGCTTCCTGCGCGTTACAAGCAAGGAACTGTGCTTCACTGTTGAGTGAACAGTGGATGCATGGCTCCACTGTTCCCTGAACAGTGAATGCATGCCTCCATTGTTCCCTGAACAGTGGAGGCATGCATCCACCGCTTCACCGAAGCTTTTTTTTTAAATCGGTCGCGTTAATTGATTTCACTCACACTGAACATGAACAACAATTTTTTTTTAAAAAAATTAGTTTAAGGTGAATTAAATTTACTTGTACTATAATCTCAATTTTATTCCTGATAATATTTTACCTAATTTTGTAGTTCTTGTCGGATGAATTTTGTACGTAATGGAATTGTAGATAGTTTAATGAAACAATAATTTTTATATATATATAAAATATGATTTATTTCATGATGTAATAGCAATAGTTAAATTCATAATATTTAAATTAAAAACCATTAATATTAATATATATTTTTTAAAATTATTTTATAACCTCAATTTCAAAAGCACTCTTAACCAAACACATTAAACTACTTTTTCTTCAACCTCAATTTCAACCACAGTTTTAACCAAACACCTATTTTTTCAAACCAACCTCAACTAAAAGTACTTTTTATAAAACAACTTTTTTCAAACCACAACCACAACAGCTACCGCAATACCAAACATACTCTAAAATGAAAAGCGGGGAAAGAGAAGCTTACTTACCTGGTAGCTTTGAAGATGAAAACGTGATGGAAGATTCGTAGGCTAAGCTCTTCTCTCTTCCTTTCTCTTTGGTTCTTGCTTTTTTATCCCCTGTCTTTCACAATCTCTCTCTCTCTGTATGTCCTTGTTCTACGCTCTGCGGTTCGGAGGTGGTTCGTCGATGACTGTGAGGACGATAGTCAATGCCGGTTCTCGTCTCTGCGCTTTCGTTCGCTGGGTTGAGTTTGCATCTCCTTTGCTCCTGGTTTTATATTTTCTCACCTTTAGTTCTGAGATGAAGGGACAAAGACGATGGTGGGGCTGCTCCTCGTCTATGTGTCATACCTCTGCTTTTCTCTCCCCTTTATTTTTTTTCGTTCCCAGTCTCCTCTTCTCTCTGTTTCCCCAGTTTTTAGTCTTCTTTACTTTTCGTGGCTTTTTCTTCTCCCCGGTTCTGGGTCTCCTCTTCTCTCTATTTCCCCAGTTTTTAGTCTCCTTTGCTTTTCGTGGCTTTTTCTTCTCCCCGGTTCTGGGTCTCCTCTTCCCTCAGTTTTCCCCAGGTTTTTTCAGTCTCTCCGCCTGGCTTTTTCGTGTCCCCCTTTTTTTTCTGTCTTCCTCCTCCCACGCTCTCTCATCTTATCTGGATTTATAGCCAGAGAATGCCAAGCATCCTTGTGATTGAAACGACTTTGAGCCTTTACTCTAGAAACAGTTCCAGAGGAAGAAGGCGACGAATCACTTCTCAAAACGACGCTGTTTGTGTGACGGGAATAGTCATTTTCAATCTGGTCACTGAAGTTCTGAAATCATGTAATCAAACCCCTGAGTAAATTGTAATTGAACCACTGCATTTTGGTGCCTTTTACAAACTAGTCCTTGGACTTTAATCTGTTGCAGTTTTGCCCCCAATTAACCCGTAACTTTGGTATTTTTTCAATTAAGTCTCTAATTTCATTAATTAAATTAAATCCAAGTTCAATTAAGTCTCAAAACTTATCAATTCTCCAATTAAACACTTGATTTGATTAATTAAATTAATTCCAAGCTCAATTAAGTCTCAAAAGTTATCAATTCTCAAATTAAGCCCTTGATTGGATTAATTAGATTAATTCCAAAGTTTAATTAAACCCAAAACTTCCAATCATGTTGCCTTTAACCCAAATTTTAATTCATTCTTCATTTATTTCATTTTACTTTTTTTTTCATCATTATCATCATTTTTTTTTATCATTTTTAGTAAATAAAATAATAATAATAATTAAAGTAAAATTGTCAAAAATTAGGTTATGACACTAAACATATTAAAGTCAAGAATGGAGTCACTAGAAGAAAGAAAAAAAGGGAAATCCATAATATAGAGGGAAAATACTCTTAGAAGAACAAAAAAAGAAATCAGCATAGTAACACAAGTGGTGTTAGCTTCTAATAGCCTACAAATAATCTAGCAGTTACCATTGTGAATTTCTCCTCCTAATTTCCTAGTAATCATCATACCAAGCCTAATAAAATCAACTATTTTAGAAGAATAGTCTAGCAGTAGTTACCTCCTTTATAGAAATTTTCAATGAAGTGAAGAACCTTTACCATCTCTTCACATACCATTAAGTGAGATGGTCTAGAGGTTAGCCAATATTAGGTAGATTGTTCTCATACCACCAAGGTCATTGCAACCATCCTTTCTAGAATGGCACAAGCCTGAATTAACTTGTATCACCAAGGAGCTATTAGACATAACATTGATAGATGCCTTGCCTTCATAGGCAAACCTTTAATTTTAATTAAAGTCAAGTGGGTAACTTTTGATGACACCCCAAATTTATATATCAACCCCTTAACCAATCATGCCACATGAATAAGTCAATGTAATCGTTGATAGCTTGCAAGAAAACTAGCAAGGGACAATCCTTTAAATAACCACAAGCAGTTTATTTGATATATTGATAAAGGAAAATTATCTCAAACCACTTTTTAAGACATAAGTGGTGAGAGATTTTCATGAATGCCGCAAGTTTTATTCCTAAAATAGAAATGACATTGGCTAATTTTTATTCTTAGAGTATCACAAACTAAAAACATTCAACCTAAAAATGAGTTGGAATGATGTAAAAAAAATAAAAGTTTATACATATTTTTCAACCACAAGTGGTCTACCTAAAATGTTATTAACAAAGATAACTTGCCAAACCAACGCAAACTACAAAGCATTAACCTATATTCATAGGCACATCTTCTATATGAGTGGAAGATATTTTACCCTAGAAGAATTGAAGTAAAGTAAGTTGAAGGGTAAGATAGTTGAAGAGTTCACCAAGAATGATGAGATCAACAAGCCTATGAGCAAGGAAAAATCTACAAAATTATTAAAGTTGATGAAACAAAATGAGTATAACATGGTAGAGTAGGTAAAAATGTCTTTAGCTTAAATCTCCATACTCTCACTTATTCTAAGCTTAGAGTTGCAAAAACAAAAGGCATTTCAAAAATAACTGAATAAGGTATATGTACCTCAAGACATGTCATCAGATTCTATATAGCATTTAGTGGAGAGAATTCAAGCAACTAATTATCTAGTATTCACTAAAAATGAAATGGATCCTAATGGGACAGGGCATAACAAGCCCTTACATATTACCTTGATATGCAAGCATTTTATGTTAGCTAAAGTTCTTATAGAAAATGGGTGAACCCTCAATATATTGCCAATATATTTGTTAAAGCATTTACTAGGATACATCACACTTAAGGCCAAACAATATGATGGACCAGGTATACGATGAGTCACTAAGTCATGATACAAGTGTTGGATATCCAACCATTTTATAATATATTATTAAGATGGCCATGGATTTAGGCCACAAGAGCTGTAATGTTTTTCCTTCACTAAATGTAGAAATTTATGTTGAATGAGAATTTGATAACTGTGAGAGCCATGAAAATAATATATCTTATTAATAAAGTGTCAACTTTATATGTTGAGGCCAAAGAAAATCATAAAGGAAACTTGCACGCCTTTGAAATTATAAAAATTGAATTAGTGCTTGAGAATTTGTTTAGAATAAGACCATAACTTTCTAAGACTATAAGAATGGTTATAAAGTACTTTTTGAAACATAGTTTTCCATTTAAATATGATCCAGATACGTGAATGTCAAAAAGGGTCAACATTATAAAAATAAGATGCGCGGATCAAAGGTTTAGCCTATGCTTCAAACTAGGGAAGCATGATTACAAGAGAGTCGCAAAAAAAAAGTGAGAGAAAAGGTCAACTCATATAAAAGACCAAGACCCAAATGAAGAAAATATAAGAATCTCACTTATCCATGAAGTTTCCCCATATTTGGTTTTGTGAAATGGATAAAAGAATAAATGAAGAAACTAAACCAGATGCTTGATGATTCCTCCATAAATTATCTATAGAAAGCAAGAATGAGGGTTATGTCAGAGACTTCATCAGAGACTCTATAACTAAAGAGGATGGTTCTTAAGAAGTGATGCTTCCCCAACCAACTGTGAACACATTAAAAGAGGTCATGCCAATAAAAAAGCTCATTTGAAGATATGGTCAAGGAGAACAACTCATCAATTAGAAAGCTCATAAAATTCCAACATCCTATCCAAAGCTCTTATTCTTATTTGATTATATTTACCTTTTTCAGTAGTCATGGTGTAAAAGCTAATAAAGGATGATTGTTTATAATGAGCTTTTATAATGTTTTCTTTAATGATATCATATATTTTTTATTCAATTATGTCTTTTTTTTTATCCTTTTACTTGTACTTACTCTTACTCCAATCAAATTCACTCACTCAAAACACTCTTTTCTTTCGGGCGTTTTAAAATTGGATCCTCAATAAAAATACCAAACTCTTACAATGAGAATAATTGGTCTAACTTCATTGAAAATGTAATTTCTATAGACGAAGAAAAATGGGAAGAAGATGATGTTGAGCAATTTATTAGATTAGTATAACAATCAAAATAAATAGTAAAATTTAAGAAGGAAGAGTTGGAATTAATTAACATAGGAACTTATCAGAATAGGGAGTTGAAAGCCAAGATATTAATTTTAATAGAAGAGAAGAGCAAATTGATTGAGCTACTTAAATAATATGCTGACATATTTGCATCAATATAGATGTTAACGTTAATAGATAGGTTTTGGTGTCTTTTTCTATTAGAAAATATCATATTTTGGTTTTATGTGATATGGTTCCCATGCATGTGGTTTATTTGTTATTATGGAGGTCATGGTAATTTAATAGGAAGGTTATACATAATGGGTTTAAAAATATGTATTCTGTTGTAAAAGATGAAAAATCCATCACACTTGTACCATTGTCACTGAAACATGTTCACAAGGACCAATTGAAATTCAAAAGGGAAAGTAAGGTTGACGGGAGTGAAAATACAGATTTGATTATGAGCCATAAAAGGAAAGAAAAAATCAGATTCATCCGAGAGGAAAAAAATTAGTGATTTGGCTAAGAGTGGAGAGAAGAATCAATGAGAGAAGAAAGAAATGAAGATAAAATAGAGTGTTCTTAAGAATGTTTTTTATACTAACAATCATATGTAAAATAGTGTTGTTTCTTTGTTGCAGGATTATGAGGATGAATTACTAATAAATAGTATACCTAGTGGTCATTTTATTTAGGTGCATATGAGGAAGAAAAGATTTTTAGCCCATAGGAGATCTAGCATGCAACCTAGAGGAGATGGTCAATTCCAAGTTCTTGAACGAATCAACGACAATGCATACAAAGTGAGTCTTCAAGGTGAATATGATGTTAGTGTTATTTTTAATATTTCTAATATGTTTTTGTTTGATGTAGATGAAAATTCAAGGTCAAATCCTTTTAAAGAGAGGAAAGATGATGAGAACCGATAAGCACCATAAAATGATCCATTAGAGGTGTTAATTGGGTCAATTACAAAGTTAAAGGCCAAGAAGATCTATAAACGAGGTTTTAGGCTTAATTTTTCCTAATATGAATTTATATACTAACAAGCATAACTTTATATATGACCATTGGATCGGGCTGATATTTTACCAAGAGATTTTAGAGCCCTTATTTTAAATAAAGATATAATTTATCAGCAATCAGAGTTCAAGAAAGCCTTGTGATAAACATCAGAAGCTATTGTGCGAGAATTGCATTATTTTTCTAGTTGGTTTGGGATTATCTTTTGTTTTGATTTATGGATTTGTTTTTATTAGGCAACTTCATTATTTTACAGGGATTACTTATATATGTTGGATCTATAAGCAACAACTTAAGGAAATATTTAGCACATGGTTTCTTTCTTTTACAAGGAATCCTAATTTAACAAGGATTCATAATTAGAAATTGATTTTTTAATGGTTAAGGAAACATAAGTGATAGTCTGAAAGTTCTATTTATGTAAAGATTCTATATTTTTAAGGACATCAATTTGGTAGCTTGTTTGGGGATATGTTTCCATGTTTAGAAGGATATAAAAAGTTAGCATCTTTATTTCCTTGTTGTTCAAGGACTATCAATTCAGCAGCTTAAATAATTTATATATTTTTGGATTTTTGTTTGTTATTTTACGAATTTTAGGTTAGTTTTAATTAGGGTTTAATGTCAGCCCATTAGTCTATTAGGATTTATTTTATTTTATGAACTATAAATACCCTTTTGAAATAGAGAACATGTCAGATTGGATTATTATTGACTTTTCCATTACTTTTGTGTGCTTATGTGAGGATTGCTCATACCTATTAGTTCTTCATTAAATTATCTTGAACTTATCGAAGATCAATTGTCTTTGTGGCATTCTATCTTATACTTCTAATTCAAAATTCCTTATAATCGTTGGGTTGGGGCCTTCATTTCAATAACTTTGGTGCTTGGTTTAGGTAACATTGTGTCGAGTTTTCAGTATTCTTAAATCTAATTTTAGCTTTCTTAGGTTGTGTCTTTCTTGCATATGGGTTTAAGAGTTCTTACCCTCTAAATCTGCATTAAGGATGGTAGACACATGGTTGAACAACGATAACATAGACCTACAATTCATAGATATAGATAATATATGTCTCTGTATTGACTTCTTATTAGAAAAATGATAGTACATATGAGGTGACTAATAGTTGATTATGCTAGGCCAATAACTTACAATTGAAAAGAAATGGCCGAGAATTTGAAACATGTTATTAAATGAGTCATTATACTTCGATGCATATTTCAAGGCTTTTAATGAACTATGTAGAAGTATTGGGAATCAAAATAGAATTTGTTCAATATAATCAAATCAAAATTATCAATTGATCTTGCTTTACATAACAAGTCTTCCTTTAACAACACCAAAAATGAATGATGGACATGTTAAAGTTTAGGATATGTTAATTGAAGTTAAATTAATAATTAAAGATGATTCTAGATCAATCCTTATATGTATAAATATGCCCAAATAATTTTAGAAAAATTGTGTCATTGTTATACACTTATAAAGACTTTATGCTTGGGATTATGATGAAATGTCTGGTTTGGATAAAAGTTTGGTTTAACATCTTTTATGAATCAAGCCTTGACTGAAGCCACACAAGAACCCTTCATAAAGAATGACTCCAAACATGATTGATCAATAGAAAGAAGAAATCAAATGGCTTCTAGAAGCTAGATTCATTAGGCTCATAAGATATATTGAATGGATATTTGACATAGTGCAAGTATTGGAAAACAACAGCAAATTGAGGGTTTGTATAGATTTTAGAAATTTGAATCTTGCAAGTTTAAAAGATAAATATCCAATACTAATGGATGGTTGATATATTGATCAATGCAACATCTAACAATTAAATACTCAGCTTTGTAGATGATCACTCTAGTTATAACCAGATCTTCATTATAAAGAAAGATGATTCTAAGACTACATTCAAATGTACTAGTTTCCTAAAGATATATGAGTTTGTGATAATGTCATTTGAGTTAAAAAATATAATGGTGCAATATATCAATGGACAACGAACTTGAACTTCTACAATATGATAAATCATAATATGAAGGCTTGTATTGATGTTTTTCCATAAAATCAAAATTTAAATCAACCCATCTAGGTTAACTATGTGCTTCCTTTGAGTGAATGAATGCGGATGCATAACCCATTAAGTTGATAATTTTCTAGGGTTCCTAATGTATCAATAAGGCATAGAGATTGATAAAACAAAGCACAAGCAATCTTGAAAACACAATCTCCTTATAATAAAAAGAAATTACAATGTCTTATTAGCAGGATTAATTTTTTAAAGAGGTTCAACACAAATAAAATAGAAAAGAGTAGACCTTTTACTAGATTGTTAAAAGAAAAGAGCTTTGATCACTTTTAGTGAATTGAAAAACAATAAATTGCTTTTAATATATAAAAGATTATATAACTAAACATTTAGTCATAACTTAGATAGCCTTTATGGATGTGCATTTCAATAAGAAATAAAATTTAATAAAATATAAAAAATTGTTTTTTTTTATATTTTTAGTAATTAAGTGGGATTTGAGTTTTGTTTCTCGGAATGAGGGTATTTTTTCATCAGCTTATATAGTAATAATTACTAGAATGATAGATTTAAAAATGACTTAAAATATTAGGATAGATTAAGAGCAATTAGACTTATATAAACGAATTGAAAATACACTTAGGACAGATTGAGCTAATACCTCCCTCATCCCATCATTTTCCCTTTCCTTGTATCACAATTGTTTTCCAAATTAACTGGTAGTGAAAGCCATAAACTTCCATATTAGTTGTAGTAATACCTTACCTTGTACACCAATGGATAGGTTAGGGGGTCAAAAGATTTACTTTCTCTTCTTCTTCTTTTTTCTTTTTTAGTTCGACTAACATTTAGAAGAATTATTTTCCTGAATGTATTAAGTCAATGTGACTTTAACATCTTTTTGATAAAAATATCTAATCCCTGTTAAGACATAAAGATATCAGATCGTGGGACTTGAAAAAAAACACATTACCATATAGAACTAATTTTGTTTTATTATGGGATTGTTTTACAGTGATTATAGATTACCTAAAAGGCTAAAACCCTTGGCCCCAGAAGGGATACAATAAAAATATAATATATAGATGAGGGCACAGTAATCCAAAGCCATTTTTATTTAACAAAACCCGTAGTTCAAGATTTCTTTAATCTCTGTTAAGTTTAATATTTGCAAGACCACAGCAGGCAAGAGATCAGAGAATATAGAAAGAGTGTGGCATTCTCTACGTGTAATAGGGTTGGGCAGATGGGGTATGCATGCAGCGGGTAGATGCGAGAGATGTCGTATCTGGTCGGACACGTAATATATGAACTCGTTCCCTTCCTGATCACCTGGGAATTAGCTAGGCTTAATTTTATGGTACATTTTGCCAACCAACACATGGTGTTTTGTGATCAGTACAGACGCTTGCATCTGTAATAGGAATATATTTTTGTCTGTTTGAGATAATATAATTCCAAGTAGAGAGATCACTTTGGATACCGCAACGGGGAATGAGAAAGGATCAATTGTTTTTAAGTAAACTCCGTCTGCATGGAGCCAAAACAGTACATATAATAATTTGTTTTAAATTATGTATATGATTCTGATCAGTATTATTGATCTTGAAGTATGAAACAATGAGTATGCTCAAAGTCAGCTCAGATTAAGATGTCAAGCTTGTGGGGTTCTACCGACATGAATTTGCACCTTTAATTCATCTATAGCTCCCATTAATGTTGAGTTAAATATCTAATCAATGAAGTTAAATTGCATATCAATCAAAATAAAAAAAATAAGAAATATTTATGTTCATATTCAGTTCAATTTTCTGGCCACATAATATCATGTAAAGATTTCCTTTCTAGTGCTTGGTTTGCGCCCTTTATTCGAAATTATTTATTTTTTAAAAAATTTAAGCTAAAATTAAATTTGAGAAAAAAAAGGATTAAATGAGTATTTTCTGAAATTAATTAGCTATGTACTATTTACAGGTTACACAAAGAATGGAAATGCACGCGACAATATTTTTTACTCAAAATTTACCTTAAATTTTCCACAACATAGACTAAATGATGTATCAATATGTTTTATATTATTTTTTCTTAGAATCCATGTTCAACAAAAAGATCAAAGGTAAGGTGATGATTTAATACTTTTAGGCTCAGCTACGCGTTGAGCCTACGTATATGTCGATTTGGCAGGTCGCAAAATCCAACATCTATAGGCATAGTTACATAGTGAGCCCATGTACATATGGATCTTGTAGGCTGTTAAACCCAACATCCCTAAACTTAGCATCTCGCAGAGCCTAGATAGATGTAAAACTGATGATTTTTCTAAACTCTCAATTAGGTCACAAGACTCTATTTACTGATGGTCTTTCTAAAATCTCAATTAGGTTACAAAACTCTATTTGCTTTTGTTGATGCCCTTAACATAAATAGTTAAAGTCAAAGACATTTATCCCTCTATATCTCTAGATGTTTAAAAGTTTTCAAAAGAACTTGTTACTCTATCCCTCGTTAATGATGTGTAAATGATATTTTATCCCTCTTTAAATGCTATCAGGGCAAAATGATACTTCAATCCCTTCTCTTCATAAAAAGACAAGTTTCATGGATTAAAATCCTAGATGATTCCTTTAAAGAGTTAGGTTCATAATCTTTATTCTCTACTATATATATAGAGCATCTCTCTAAAACATTGCACTCTCTCTCTAAAAAGATACTTAAGCATTGAAGAGTCCCAGAATCCACCAAAAGGGATCTTTTACAAGTACTAGTCACAACCACCTTGGCTTACCATGCATTAGGTAATAGCTACTACCTACCTTGGCTAATGAAAGAAAAACAATTTGTTTTAATCAAAAGATTAATAAATTATCCAACACATAAGTGTTGTTCTGAAGCTACTTGAATTTTAGAACATCATCAATTAGTGTCATCTATAGGAAAAGAAAAAAAATCACCAATTGTTCTTCTTGAACTTGTTTTTGATATCCTTAATCACCATTAAACACAGATGATCAAGACACTCTAGGAATGGGACGTGTCATAAACTTCTGTACAATTGTTGGCACATATGATCCATTAGAGTTTCATCAACTCTTCAGTAAGTAGGAAAGGCTATGCCCCTTAACATAAATAGTTAAGGTCAAAGACATTCATCCCTCTATATCTCTACATGTCTAAAAGTTTTCAAAAGAACTTGTTAATTTATCCCTCATTAATGATGTGTAAATGATATTTTATCCCTCTTTGAATGCTATCAGGGCAAAATGATACTCAAACCCCTTCTCTCCATAAAAAGACAAGTTTCATAGATTATATTTTATCCCTCTTTGAATGCTATCAGGGCAAAATGATACTCAAACCCCTTCTCTCCATAAAAAGACAAGTTTCATAGATTAAAATCCTAGATGATTCCTTTAAAGAGTTAGGTTCATAATCTTTATTCTCTCTCTATATATTCAGAGCATCTCTCTAAAACATTGCACTCTCTCTCTAAAAAGATACTTAAGCATTGAAGAGTCCCAGAATCCACAAAAAAGGACATTTTCCAAGTATTAGTCACAACCACCTTGGCTTCCCATGCATTAGGTACTTGCTACTACCTACCTTGGCTAATGAAAGAAGAACAATTTGTTTGAATCAAAAGATTAACAAATTACCCAACACATAAGTATTGTTCTTAAGCTACTTGAATTTTGGAACATCATCAATTGGCATCATCTGTAGGAAAAGAAAGAAAAAAAAATCACCAATTGTTCTTCTTGAATTGGTTTTTGATATCCCTAATCACCATTAAACGCAGATGATCAAGACACTCTAGCAATGGGACGTGTCATAAACTTCCCTACAATTGTTGGCACATATGATCCATTAGAGTTTCATCAACTCTTCACTAAGTAGGAAAGGCCATGCAATAATTTGTTCACTTTTAAGTCAGAGTATGATTTATTATAATTGCCCGTGGACTTAGTGAGACAAAAAAATTTAAGCTATATATTTTCCAACTTCATGAATGTAGTTGGAGCCTCGAGATTTTGGAAAGCTCTCAACAAGTACGAAAGGAATGTTGGTTCAAACCATAAAACATGTGAAGTTTCTTTGGCAATCATCCAAGAGAAAAGGAAGAGTCTCTCTCATGCTTGACACTCTAATCAAATGAAAATTTATTATATCCAAAAAGAATAAGAACATAAGTTTCTTGTATATGAATGACTTATTCCAAATGGCTTTTCATTTTCTTTGGGTGATGTTTGAGGGTCTCTCATCCACCCCTCAAGGAAGGAATCAACTTAGGCAATAACATAATTTACCTTAAAATGGATTGACATGGTCTTTCTAGTGCAATTGAAAACTCTTTAAGGATGGGATAGATATCATCTTAACAACGAGGATATACGCGATCTCCCAAGGCAACAACTCCACAACTCCAAAATGTTTTGACTTCATCCCCATAATACAATAACATCAATCTCCATATGATCCTGGTGTCATCTTAATAATCCATTAAAAATATAAAGATACCCTCACAACCTAGATTTCTTCTTAGTTCCAAACAAGGGGGCATATCACACTAAGGTTAGGAAAAATTCAAAGCTCGATTCTTGCTAAAATTTAATAAATGTTTTTCTAAGTATGGGCATTACACCCATATATATTTTTAAAAATTTCCTAAGGGTTTTTGGATCTTGTATGGAATTTTTATTATGGGCGTTGGACCCATACAAATTTCGTAGGGAATTCTCTCAATATTTTTCTAAGTATAGATGTTAAGCTGATATAAATTTTCAAAACTTTTCTTAAAGGCCTTGAACCCCACAAGGAAATTTTACTATGGGTGTTAGATCCATATAGATAACACAAGTCAATATAGAAATGAAAAGAATCAGATTTATAAAATAAAACAAAATATATGTTACATAGATAAACCTCATAGGACCAGGCTGTGTATATAAGGAAGGGGGAAAAAAGGGCATGAGGCTCAAATATCTAGCTTGGGCTCCTTAGCCAGATATTATTCATAATGGGCAGTAACATCCTTAACATGGAACACATCTGCAAAGTCAAGCGCCAGGACTAGATGGAAGGCAGCACTAAAGTTCACTTGCATTCCTATTGATTCATTGAAAAAATATAGGTTTGATATGAAAAGAAAGATCTTATCTCTAACCATCTCGAACAAAGTTGTAGACCCTCTAAAAAATTCCTAGAACTCTCCTAGAGGTTCTTCAAAGCCTCTAGATGAGCCTAAGGACTCTAGACTTTTTTCTTAGCAGCACGAAGCTCAACCCTCAAACCATCTTGGGTAGTCTTTGCCTAAAACATCTCTCGTTTTACGATATTCGTTTAATTATAAGTGGCTTAAAACAGTTTATCATTGGAGCCCAACTAAAGAACAATATCTTATATCTATTCCTTTAATGATGAATATGTCACTTTAAGGCTCTTCAATTTAGCCTTCACAACAGTCTTCTCCTACTTTAACAACTCGAATGTAGCTTGATTTACTCTATTTTTAGCAATGGTCTCCCTTACATGGTTTCTCTCAACCATCCAGTGTCTCTTAGAATGAGCACACATCATGAAAGTCTACCAGAAGCAAGTGTTAGGAACAATGGTCATAAAACCAAACTACAAGGATCAATGAGAAAGTTCCTTACATTGAAAGCCATTTTTTTCAGTTAAGGCCAAATAGCAATAATAGCTTTCATAAACATCATTGAAATGTCTGAGGGAATGTTTAAGGGAATGGTGATGATCCTCTCCAATAGTCTTACCACCTTGAGGCCAGTCTTTTCAAGACTTGACCTCTTACCAACAACAATATCTATGAGTTGCCTCTCCTTATCGGTCAAAGTAGGGAAACTAAAAGGAGCTTAACCAAAAATGAGGTCCACAAAAGTATCCTTAAAATCAACTTTCTTGGGAATAGCCCAAGTAAAGGGCCGAACTACTATAACCTCTATAAAGAAAGTTGGAGGTCAAGGTAGAGGAAATGTCACCATAAGAGCCTTTATGGTAAAGGCTAGAACATTAGTATTTACAAGGGTGGAGAACCTTCTTCTTTTAAAACAGACCATAGAGCCTACGATCATTTCAAAGGGGTCATATTTATTTAACCCCCAGACCAAGAAGTATGAATACCCCCAACTTCCATTTCTACAATAGTTCTAGCTCTTGCCATTGAATCCTTAGGGAGAAGGAGTTCATCGATGATGATGGGGTTGCCTTTCATCTTTTCTATAGTTTTGCCTCTACTCAACATAAGAGATAAAGACCCTCTTAGTAAACTCTCATCTGCAAACCTTACAAAAGTTTCTCCTTGTTCTTCAATTGTCAGCCCTGCACACAAACAAAGTGAGTAATGAACTTAGATGTAATAAAAGCAAAAAGGGTAAGGAAGCTACATACTTTGTAACAGAGCCAGGTAGTGCCCTCTGGCCTTCCTATTGACTTTGTACTTGATTGGGGCCAATGCCAATACAACATATATCTTTTCCAATAGTATAAGTAACCTCAAATACGTTACATCCTACTGACTTTTTTGTTATACCTCATTATCAACCACTTCCCCCTCTATTTTTTGAAATGGGCATGTTTTCCATGTAGAGTTCCCTTCATAGCTCATATAGGTCTTTCAGCGAAGGTAAAGAACCAACACATGTCCTTCCCACCATCAATGTCAACAACCAGATGATAACAGGTCCTAAACACACTAATTATAAGCTCGATTTCAACAAATCTAGGAAACTTATCAAATGAAAATAAGATTATCCATCTATTGGGGTGTGGCTAGCCTGGACCCTATTGATAATATCTAAAAACTACCCCAATGCATACATGCAGAAGAGGACTATAATTTCCAAATGACCCTTAGTAGAGCCCAAAATCGATTGGTGGATACACTCAGCCTCAGCAGGCATTTGAGATGTGTACTTTCCTGTATGTTGAATGTTAACGAACTCAATGTCCTCCACACCTTGAGTGTTAGGGGTATCATTCTTAGAGGCTTAAGGCAACCTTTTGCTCCCCTAAGGTTCACTAACAGTCGTGAGAAAAGTATTTCTCCTATAGGAAGAACTATTCTCCCTTACCATAAATGGATGTTAGGGCTCCATCTTATCTAGTTTTAGAGCCCAATCTGATGGATTGTTGTCCCTTGTTGTTTCTTCTAATCCTAGGTTGAAATAGAAAATCATCATTAGAGACAACATCCATTTTTCTAGAGACAGATATGACTCTTTTTTTTCATTTTTCTATTTAAAGTAGAGAACAAAAAAGAAACCTTTGGTGGGAAAAACATAAAATGAGGGCTTGTAAAAAAAATCAAAGGAAAAAAAATAAGTGAGAGAATAACCTTGTAAAATTACAAAGTCCAACTTATAAAACACTAATCAAAGGAAGAATCAAGTGAAAGAAGGAGGAATTGAGAGAGGAAAAAAATTTAATTACTTTGTTTTCCAGTTGACATGAAATTGTTATTTTATCTCGGTTGAGGGGTTGTTACAATATCGATTCAGATTCGATTATAGATGAATTATATTCCACAAAACATCGAAGGATGTAACTTCAATAGTGAATTTATTTTTATTTTCACTTCAATTTTATGTACTTTCAAAAAAAATTTAATATTTTAGGTAGTGTATTTGAATTAAAACTTTACTGTTAACTTCAAAAATTCATGTACATGAGTTAATAATTGATCTTAAAAAAATTTATATATTTATTTAATAGCCCAAGGCTAGAAAAATTTCTTGCTCCACCCTTTTCTATATATATATATATATATATATATATATATATAAAGAATAGTTTACTAATTAACTAGTAAACCAAATTTAACGGAAGCCTGCCCTTGTAATTTCATATTTGTATTCACAGAAGAGATATTATCTACTCGTTTAAAAGGTTTGATCACGATATTAGTGCAAAATTGTTTGACAGTCTATGCGTGACTCATGAGGTGAAAGCCGATCAAATTAATTCAACACAAAAGTAAATTTGAGCTAGCAATTGGCATTATGGCGGCTATAATCATTACCTAACTTGAAGAACAAGAACAAGAACAGAGACAAGTTTCATAAGAAAATCTTGCGCAGAGCAAGAACAAGACAATAAGGAATTATTCATACTTATCATCCTAATTTGCAATGTCAATGTTAGGTAAGAAATATTTGTGGATTGGAAATCAAGTGTAATTCATGAATCTAAATATTTTATTCAAGGGGATGTACATGTTTTTAGCATTAATTGCCTATTCCTTACTCAAAAACAAAAAAAAAAAGTTGGAATTCAAACAATGGCACAGATAGAGTTCATCAAGAGTTTAGATATGAAAAATAAAATCAATTAACTTAAAATATGATTGAAGGACTAACGAGGGATGAATCCAGAATGAAAAGCTTGGGAGGGGCCAAAAGGTTTTATCATTAGAAAAATAGAGATAAAAATTAATTATGTTAACAAATTAAGACAATTGTTTGGATCGTATGAGCACCAATCCCAGTTAGAACAGAGAAGGAGTAGCTGTATGTATTTATATTGTCACAGGAGCTAGCCCACATGCACGCAAACTTGCTGGAATGATTAATTGAAGAAAGATGATGCTGATGATTGTGATGATCAGAGTCTAAGCTTGGGCCCCCACAGTCACACCCTTGCAGAGAGACAGTGTATCACGGACGGTCCTATCTATGCATTGCCTTGGGAAACGCAACTAACTTTCTCTCTTTCTCACCAAACACACACTTCACCGTCACTGACTCTCTACTGCTAGCCACTGCATGCTAAATTTGGGTCTTAAAACTGTTATTATGGTGTAATCATTTCAATACTTGCTCATGCGCTGTAAAGGCAACCAACTTTTTCAATCCTTGTTTTACATCAGATCATCAATATCCTCCGCTCAGTTAAACGATTTTTTTTTTTTTTAATTTAGCACCGCTTGGAAAATAAAAATTGCAAACTAACATGATAATTTAAAAAAAAAAAAAAAACACAGCTTATCTCAAGGTCTCCATACATGACTTTTTAAAATATTACGAGTCAAAAACATAATTTTTAAAATATTAATATAAAAAATTATTGTTACATATCTAAACTCGAATCCTAAATCTAAACTCAAAATAACTTCAAATGCAAACCCTAAATTCTAACCCTAACCCTAATTGTATTTTAGTATATTTTTATATATAGTATTATATTATATCATTTTTTTAATGATGAGTTTGTATTTTATTTTACATGTATTTAATTATATTTTTATAATTATTTTAGCTTTGTCACGTTGAGATTTTAATATTATTCATCTTATTATAAATTTTCAAATTTATTTTGATGTCGTATAGTTTCAAATCAAATTAAATTTTACATGTGTCTCATTAGAATGAAAAGAACAAGGTTGGGTGTAGTTATAATATCAATATTGTTGGAGGCTTTCATGTTTGATAAATTATTAATTTTGATCTTTTTTTAATTTTTCATATTTAAGTTGTTTAAAATTTTAAATCGAGCATTTACATATGAATGAAAACAACAATGTTATAGTGCGTTATTACCGACACCAATTACTTTTCTACATGTTAAATTGTGTTGTTACCATAATCAAACGGAAATTGCAACAATGGGGCTACTATCATCTATGTTATTAGAGTTGAAGATCATGCAATATTTCTAGCTACTTCATAAATGCAAATTGAAGATGCAATACTTCTAATTCATCTGGGTTTTTTTTTTTCCTTTAAAATTATTGGTTAGATGCTGGGAGAGAATCCTGGGGATTGATTAATATAACATGTATATGTATTCTTTATTAAGAAAAAGAGAGGTGATGTAAAATAAGTGACGAAATGTATTGGTTTATAATTTAGGGTTAGTGTTTAGAGTTTGGATTTTAGGGTTAGGATTTAGAGTTTATTTAGATTAAGATTAGGGTTTAGTGTTAGGGGCTTAGATTTAGAATTTGAGTTTGCTAGGTTTAGGGTTTGAGTTTGAGTTTAATGTTTGTTTTTAGAGTTTGAGATTTGATAAGGTTAAGTTTTAGGTATTATTTAAAATTTATATTTGAGATAAGTTCGGGGTTAGGGAATAGATTTGAGTGTTTTTTTTTCAAAATCAGGGATGTTAGTTTAGGATATAGTTTAGATTTGAGGTTATTATTATTATTATTATGTCACAATCACGGCTGGGAGTTTGCCAGAACATTTTTCAAATTTTGTTTCTAAGGAAAAACACCCAAGTAAAACAAGCAATCCTATCAATTACCTTTTACTTTACTTTCATGCACCGCATGCATCACCTCACTTTTACCAGTTAATACTACATGGGACTACTATTTTATTGCCAATCATTCCCTTACTATAATAGTTACCTTTTTTTTTTACTTTCCTGCTGATAATTGGAGTTTGAGCTCAAAAGGCTACAAAAAGACGCAATCCTACACATTCTTATTATACAACGTACTAGCTGATAGCCTCTCTCTCACACATTTTTTTACCGTTTTCTATCGTCTTTGTGGGAGCGATGTGTACTGTGTGTGCGTGAGGGAGAGAGGTGTGGCCCATTATTGAAATATATGGCTGACCGACTTTCAGCAAGAAAAAGAAAAGCGGGGGAGGGGGGGGCAGAGTAAGGCCAAGATAATAAGAGAGAGAGAGAGAGAGAGAGAGAGAGAGAGAGAGAGAGAGAGAGAGCTGTTAGAGAATAAGATAGAGATATTCTCTTTAGTCATCATGTTTTTTGGTGTTTTCTTTTGAAATCAAACAAAGGCAAACCAGATCTCTGTAAGAAGAGTCCGAAGTTAATTTGGACCGTCTTCTTTTTAGTGGGGTGTTTAGATTCAAGCTTGAGTTGTGTTTTTCTTTTCTTTTGGCAGAATTAGCTAAAGAGTGAAGTCAGTATTTGAATAAACTAAACATTTAGCTGGTTGTGTTTGGAGAGACTCTTGCTTTCTTTTGTTTTTGTACGGTTTTTATCCTTTTTCGGAAGCTGTTGCCTTGTTGGGTTTGGTTACTTGGTAGTTCAATTTAAGTGGAAATGATGTCTGGTGATGCCTTTTCACTACCCTCTTTAATAGCAGGGTTTGCTCAAGACCAGAATAATGCAAACCCTAAGCCTAATCCTAATCCGGTGGCCAAAAGGAAGAGAAATTTGCCAGGAACACCAGGTAAGTAGCACGCTTAGCTTCATATTTTGCTTGGTAACTCATCTCTTATTCTTGCATATGTACACAAGTTTCTTTAATTGAACAGTAGTCAAATAAACAGTTTCTATGTCTTCGCAGATCCAGATGCTGAGGTTATTGCTTTATCTCCTAAGACACTCATGGCAACCAACAGGTTCGTATGTGAAATATGTAATAAAGGATTTCAAAGAGACCAAAACTTACAACTTCATCGAAGAGGTCACAATCTTCCATGGAAGCTCAAGCAAAGGACCAACAAAGAGGTACGAAAGAAGGTCTATATTTGCCCAGAAAAGACCTGCGTTCACCACGATTCATCTAGAGCTCTAGGAGACTTAACTGGCATAAAGAAGCACTTTAGCAGAAAACATGGGGAGAAGAAGTGGAAGTGTGAGAAATGTTCAAAGAAATATGCTGTTCAATCAGACTGGAAAGCTCACTCCAAGACTTGCGGGACTAGGGAGTATAAATGTGACTGTGGGACTTTATTTTCCAGGTACTATTAGCTACTATATATACACTTGCACTTAATTTTCTTGATTTTCAGTCAATGATCACGTAGCAGATGAAATAAATGCTATCCCTTTGATTTTGAATTAGATGGTACTTCATTTATGAGTATACTAGGTAATAATAAGTTCTGATAGAACAATTTTGAACTAGGTTTTCTAATATATATATATCAAAACAGGAAAGATAGTTTTATCACACACAGAGCCTTTTGTGATGCCTTAGCTGATGAAAGTGCGAGGATCACTTCAGTTCAAGACACAGATCTAAATTTCAGAAATGACACAGTAAATTTGCCCCATGGATTTTCCAACCGGCCAGGTGTTCCAGATATCGCAGGTATTTCTCAATTTAGTGCAGGTTTCAGACCTGATTTCAGTGGCATGAGTAGTCCAGGAAATTCTCTTGGTGCTGATCAACAAAAGACTGGACTTTCTCTGTGGATAAATCAGGCCAATTCACACATTACTTCCAATTCAAATCTTTACGTGCCTCCGATTTCCACTGGTTTGCCTGAGATGATGCAAATGGTAGCCAATCTCTATAGTTCATCATCCTCGGCCAATCTTAGGAATTTAACCTCTGGACTGCCTCATGAGTTAAAGGAAGAAGGTACTAACAAAGCCAATATGGTGGATACGTCATCTTCTTTGTATTCTGATAGAATTCAAAACAAGCAATTAAAGCTAGCTGCTGTACCCTTGTCTGCGACAGCACTTCTACAAAAGGCAGCCCAAATGGGTTCTACAAGAAGCAATCAACCTTTCTTTGGCAACAGTTATGGATTGATGAGCTCTTCTTCTTCTTCTTCTCCTACAACAAACCCCATCTCTCTCAACCAGAATCCAAACGAGCTATACCATGTCTTTCAAAATGTGAAGCGACCTGCAAGCGAGAGCCTAACAGCAACTTATAGTGTAGCAATGAGTGATGCAGTGATGGGTACATCAAGCAATCTTGATCAACTTGTGATGCAAACAAGTGGAAACCTACAAAATGACCCGACTCAGTTGAAGTTGCAAAGAGGTTCAAATTCTACTGAGAGTGGCTTAACGAGAGATTTTCTTGGTATGAGTAGTGAATCCGGTCGTCTATTTTTGCCACATGACCTAGCTAAGTTCGCTTCAATAAGTTCAGCCATGAGCTTGAACCATTTCACTGCCAATCATTGATGGTCTTGCACTCTACATTGCATGCCTGTTTTAAAATAGCACAAACTTGAGGCTAAAACACCCGATCTAGGGACCGAGTTGGCTCGGTCGTGGAAGGTAAGGCAGCTCGTTAATGGTAGTGATCATAAATGAGACTGGAAGTAGTGGCCCGGTTGATGAAGCATGTCAGAAAATGACTAAACATTGAACAAACTCCAAGTCATGCATGTTCTCCTTTTTTTTCATGTTGGTTTTATTTTCTTCTTGTTGTTTTATTATGTGTCTTAGCTCTTTTATCGTATAGTCGGATCAATATTTTCCTTTCTTTATTGAAATTGAAGGGCACGGAAAACAAAGACAGATCGTTGACTGATCGTCAACGTAATCCGGCTACCTCGTCAACGTTGATGGGTTTTGAAAGCAAAACCAAGTCTTTGTTATAGTGAAAATCGAAAACAATATAAACCGTACGTTGGTGTTCAATTTGCTTAATATATAGTATAATATAGTCTTTAGAGAGATTCGGCTTTACAAGTCTCTCTTTCTTGTCTAAGATCAAGCAGTGTGTAATATTCTAGTGTCTCTCTTGACTAGGGAGAATCTAGCTGGGGTAGGGCAAACGCTACGATTGGCTAGACTCGTGAATTTTTGGGCTGTTAATTACGTCAATGGAAGCTTAAGAGAAAATTTAGGGCCAAGGAAAAGAAGTACGATTTGTCAAAGGCAGTATGATGGGATTGTGAAATTCCCCATTGCTACATGGAGTTAAAGGTTTATTCTCCATGGCAAGTTATTATGCATACTGACAGTTAATCTAGTGTTCGATGCATAACTCATCTCATGTCCGAAAAGTTATTTGAGAGTTGTACTCCTTATCTTTTAAATAAAAATGAAATTCATAAATATTTTTTCCCTATTTATATAAGAATAAACAGTGTAACTCTAATATATCTAATGATTTTTCAAAATCCAAACCCTAAATATATATTCTTATCGTCCTAAGTCTTGAGAAACAGAAGCAAATCTTTATATATGAAGAAAATGAAATGTGATTCTCATCGATGATACTTATTTATTATATAGAGCTAGAAAAATAATGAATTAATTAATAATTATCTCAAGCATATTTGAAATGAAAATAATAATCAACTCTGGTACATGAATGGAAATTAATTACTCTAAAACTTATAATTATGTTTGTTCGATTGTTACATCTTCCTCGGCGAAAAAAGGTGTTCAAGACAGGTTGAAAATATAGTTTCTATACTGATTTAGAGTAAATCTCGGGGCCTTGGGTCCCACGACTCTTTTTTTTATCTTATAAAAAAGTATGGATAATATTATTTAAAAAACGAAACAATGAGTTTAACTAGATTTTAACCCAGTTTTTTTCAGGATTCTCATCATTTTAAGTTAATTTTTTTATTTTTATTAAAATCATTGTACTATAGTAATAGATAGTTAAAGAGATGTTTGAGAATATAATAATAATGATTTTTTAAAATATTTTTTAGTTGAGAAATATATTAAAATAGATTAAATTTAGTATTTAAACATGTGTTTTTTTTTGTTTTTTTCATTTTAGGAACTCTGGCCCCATTCAGATAATACAATAACGACAAGACCGACGAGGCCAGACTGATGGCCTACACATCAATGCATGGGGAGTGGGGAATCTTTGCACAATGGCGAGGCTGGGTTTGGACCGGACCACTAATTACCAAGTGGCAAGCCTCTCTCCTAAACACCATTGGATATATATCTTCTTCTTTTCAACAAATGCTACTTTTCTAATCAAGTTTATGCTATATAATACGAAGATTAGCTCACCCATAATCTAGTTAGAAAACCATTTTCCACGTTCGAAACAATAAAGGTCTTCTTCAGACAGTTTTAAGGGGACCTATTGTGTCTGCATGCCTCCCAAAGTCTACGGTGCTGGGTCACTCTGGGCAGCGGCACATATTTGACTTTTCACGGGTGCTTCATATTTATTTATTTATTTATTTATTTATTGATAAATCCATTAATTAATGCCTTTTATAGTAGACATTTGCAAGCAGATGAAATGGACATCTTATAAAGTTGGAGTCTAGGATAGTCACCTTTTCACCATTACCCATTTATAAACACGAAGGTGTGCATTTTTTAGAGCATTGAGGAAGAGGAACTTTATTGTAATGAGTATTACCTTTTTATTGGTACTTGCCACGACCATCTTTTTGAGACCTGGGCGGGTTGTATCTTTGGAGTTTGAAATCACTGTTCCAAAACGACATCTCTCATTATTTATGGGATGTTGCACATACATCGAACTAGCTAGTTTTGGACACAAGAATATTGGTCTTGCGTTGGATGCTAACGAAGTTTTTTTTTTTTTTTTTCTCTTTTGGTGAAATTTGTTGATGCATAAGGTTAGATTTAGATTTTGATGTAAATTTTTTTATTATTTACTAGAAAATTATATAGGCATTTTTATATGTTTGAGTAAACTTTTAAGCCAATTGAAATTCGGAAAGACCTTGCAATATAGATCATAATAAGTTATACAAATTTTATTATTTACTTTCTTTTGATATGTGAACTTTCTATTTGGCGAGAATCCTTTTCTTATAAGGATATGACAACTTGTTTGGGGAATTTCTTAATTCTACAAGAATCTTTAAGGGGTTGCAACATAATTTCCAAGTGTGACAAGAATTCATTAATGTTCCAAAATCTTTTTCTTAAAAGGATTTCTTATTCATCTTGGCAATACAAGGAAAAAAAAAGGATGATGATATTTAAAGTATTTAAACTCTTTGTAAGCCTAAAATTCAGAAGTCATTGAATAATGTCATTCTGAATTTTCAACTTGTGTGTGAGAGTGATTCATATATTTTATGGTTCTTGAAAGAACCAAACTGACTTATCAAAAACTAATTAGCTTTGTGGCATCATTCGATTTAATTTCAATAGTGTTGGTGCCTTGGGATAGGTTTTCAATGTGTTACACTCCTATCAAACCTCTTTCAACTTTTCAAGATCAGATTTCAATCTTGATTGTAGGTTTCATGACTAATTCATCATGAGGTTTGACAGCATTTCTAGGGATAATTCAATGCGTTATATTGTGATTTGTTGTATGGAGGGGGGAATTCAAAACTTTGTATCTAGATGTCTTCACAAGAAACCTAAGACAAATATGAAAGATCAAACAACTTGTTTACTCACCCTAAAAGGAACCTTTATGAAATTTGATGGTTTATAATAATGGTTTAAACCCATGGCTAGCTACTTTAATTTGCTTAATTGACTCAAATATCTAAAATGAGGGGAGTAGTACTTTTATAGAGGAGTTTGTAATCGACCATTAGCAGTCTTAATGGATGATAAGTTAACCTGGATGCAATTATTATTATCATTATCATTTCTATTATTTTATTAATTATATTGTTCTTAAAAAAACACTAAGAGACCGAAGTAAAATACCATCATATATTGATAAGGGAATTTATTGCAAGCATATTTTCAATATTCTTATTTTATTTTGAAGTATTTCGTATGTGTCACACAAGTTAATTAGGATTTTGGATGCCCTTTTGAACTATTAACCTCATGGAAAATTAATGTGTTTTCAAATACTAAATTACTGGAGGAGGTAGAATCTGGAATTAAAGCTGGGCACTAATTGGTTTTTGGGTTGTAACGGGATTTATACAACTCCATTTCAGGAGTTCGTCATCATTTTGAAAATTTGAGACATAGGTCTACAATTCGTATGGAGAGCATAGAACTCAGTTTTGCTGATTTGAAGTCCAAAAAGCAAGTTGAAAAACAGAGCGGGTCCGAGCCGAATTTCCTCGGGTTATCGGGGGTTATGGCCCATATCTCGAGTTTTGGAGGTCCAAAAACTACAAGATCAATTTCGTTGGAAAGGAAATTTGATTTTCTACAATGTCTCCATAAATATAGAAGTTTTAATTTGCACGTTTTCCACCCTAAATCTAGCACGAATATCAAGATAGGAAAAAGAATCTGAGATAGAGAAGGAAACTAACTTTCTTTCCATTGGAGGAAAAAGCTAGAATATATAAGATCTCTTTAGGAGCACCTAGGGCGACACTAGAGACCGGAAGATACACCATAAAAGATAGAAGGTAGCACTAAGAAAGGAGGAGAACAGAACAAAACAGACGAGCATAGTTTGTAGCAGATTGGAAGACGTTCAGCGACTCTACTGCCAATCTTCACTCTTGAATGATGTTCATTGTATCATGTTTGTTTCCCTTTAATTTGGCTATGGAGTAGACTCTTATTCTGGGATTTTTTTATGTAACCTAGCTATGAATATGTGAACAATTTCTTTGATTGAATTCATCCACTAGGTGTTGAGTGTTTCATTCTATATTTAATGCTTGTGTATGTTTGGCCAATTTTTGCATGATTTGGGATTCAATTTGAGACTAAGAAGTGATAATTGTTTTAGCTATTGTGTGAAATACCTTGAGGAATCTATATGATAGAGATATTTTTGGAACTTTTGTAATCTTTAAAGGTTTTATGGCACTTAATAAATTTTGAGAAGTTTAGAATATTTGTAAAGTTGTATGAAGTTTGCTTGTTGAAATATTTCATTAATGCTCGAGAGAGATTGGTGATTAAATTAGAAAAACTTGATTATCAACAATAAGAATAAATAATTCAATTGAGAAAGTTCACATATAAATAGTTACAGTAAATCAGAAATCCAAAAATCCATTAAAATTGAATTCAATACTACTTAATTAATTGGTTGTTTGCTTTTAATTATTAATTTTTGTTTAGTAAACTATCTCATTTGATTCTTTAAATAGATCACAATTTAACAGATTTTGGTAGTTAGTAGTAATTTTTACAAATTCTCGTGGGACAATACTCTACTAATCACTTTATTACTTGTTAAGATTCGTGCACTTGCGATTTTAATCAACAAGTTTTTGGTGTCATTGCTGGGAATTTTAGATAAAATTATTAATAATATCAATATAAGTTAAATTTGTTCTAATTTGATTAATTTTTGTCTTCAGATTTTTAGGTGCTTGTCTAATGTATGAGAAGCAACAAAAATCTGCTGTTGCCGCCTTATAATCCTTAGATTGAGAGAACTGTAAAGGAATTAAGGAAGAAAAAAATGATAGACTCAGAAAAACTCAAACACCATGGCAAACAATGAAAATCCTGAGCAAGACACACGGGCATTGAAAGATTTTGCACTCCCACAAGTAACAAGAATTCGTTTGGTTATCAGGAAACCAAGGATTGAGGCCAATAATTTTGAGATCAAACCAGTCATACTACAAATGATTTAGACTTCAATTCATTTCTATGAGTTACCGAGTGATGATCCTAATGTCTATATTGCGAGTTTCTTGAAAATTCACAACATGTTTAAGCATAATAGCATTATTGATAATGTCATTCGCCTCATACCATTTCCATTTTCTTTGTGAGACAAAGCGAAGAGTTGGTTAAACTTTATGCTTGCAGACTTAATCACTAGTTAGGAAGATTTAGCTTAGAAATTTCTTGCCAAATTTTTCCCACCAGCTAAGACAGTGAAGATATGCATTGAAATCTCAAATTTCACTCAATTTGAGAGTGAACCATTATATAAGGCATGAGAGAGATATAAGGATTTACTTAGGCGATGCCCTTACCATGGACTGTCAAAATAGATGCAGGTTTGGAATTTCTACAATGGATGGAATGTTTCCACAAGAACATTGATTGATACACCTTCAAATGGTGCTTTTATGAGTAAGTCACAAAATGATGCATATAATTTGTTGGAGGAAATGGCCATGAACAATTATCAGTGGCCGAACAAAAGGAATACACCTAAGAAGACTAATGGGATGCATGAAATTGATGCAATCATAGCATTGACAACCCCAAGTTCATTTGCTCACTCAATAACTAAAAGCAAATCAACTCATAACAAAAGCCATCCATGTGACAGTTTGTGATTTTTGCCATGGAAACCACCCAAATGAAGAATGTCAAGTTAGGAACCCTTTCTCTCAAACAGAACATGCTTATTTTGTGTCAAACTACAATCGGCATAACAACCCTTATAGTGCAACATATTTGTTTATTTTGGATTCCAAGGGGCATCATCATGGACGATTTGACTAAAGGTCCTTCTAAAGCAATGATTTATTTCAATATTTGTTTCTTTTACTCTATTATGCACATCATATATGAATTATTTTTTAGAATAATTATTTTTATTATTTTTCACATTTTAGGCCTTATTTTAATTTAGATTGATGTTAGCCCACTAGTCAACAAGGGTTTAGTTTTTATATGTATAAATAATCTTGTAAGACATTTTCTTTAAGTTATTAAATGCATCATTATTGTCATAACTTGCAATGTGTGTGTGAGAGGAATTCAAAGTTCTTTATTAAACTACTTTGACTTATCAAAGAGTTGACCAAGCTTTGTGTCGCCTTCCATACTACTACTCATTCATGTCTTTTCATAGGTGTTGGGTGGGGGGTTTTTGGTTACTTGTAGTCTTAGTGTCTCGATACAAGTTATCTTTATTTCAAGCTCAAAGCCTGAATTTAGCTTTTTTTAGAAATGATTGATTTAATTGTGGGTTTCTAAATCTTTATATTCATAGTGTTTGTATCAACAGATGGATGGGATGAGAAATGAACTAGCTTTTTTGTTAAGTTTCCTCCAAACAATGCCACTAATAAAGTTATAGAAAACTCTAAATGATTCATTAGGCTTTTCCATGATTGACAATGGATTGAGTTGTTCTTGATGGGTTATACATGTATGATACTTAAGTTAGTTTAGTGAAAGAGTTTAACATGCAAAAACAAGAAAAAAAAAGTGTTTATGTATAATAGATAGTTAGGTGATCTACCCTGTGTCATTAGAAAAGTGAGGTATTTAAACTCTTTATTTTGTGTTGTATTTTAAAAGATTTACCATGAAAAAATAAAGATGAAGTGTACCTTACCATAATAAAATAGTAATGCTAGCATAGCACATCTATAAGGGTAGCTATTCTAGTGATCTTGACTAGCTATAGAAAACAACATCTCTAGTTGATCTTGTTACTGTCCAATAAAAATGAAATGTCATAGAAATATTTGTATGAAAACTTGTATGTGTGTGCGATTAATTTTTTTATACAAAATTATAGAATTTTGTGGAGCTATAAGAGATAGAGGGATGTGAGAGAAAGAGAAATTATGGTGAAGCCCATCTTGGTCATTTGAGCACAACCTAAGCGACCAAACAACCTGACCCCTTTGTTTAAGAAGAAAATAATTTAAACAATTTAGTTAAGATAAAATCAAATGCATCTATTTTTTTAATGGAAAAGGTTTTATTAGTAATAAATAAAATGTATTTTTATAATTAAAAAATAAAATGTTAAAACCTGTAAATTTTAAAAAGTAAAAAGGTATCTTTATAATTGTAATTTATATAGACACGCACACCCTAAAAATATAGCTATTTTTTTTAGAGTTTGTATAAGAATAGAAGTTTCATTTATTTTTAAAATTAAAAATAATTTTTAAATTTAAATAAATATCATTTTTATCACAACTTAACATTGTACTATTTTTTTTTATTTTTAAACTATTATCTTTTAAAAAAATTATTATCTTTATATGAGCTATGATAAAAATAATATTTATATATTTATTAAATTCAAAATTTAAAATGATTTTTAAAAACATCTAATAAACTATCTTTGTTAATTTTTTTAAGCTTAGTCGCATATATATCTCGTTAAAATATACTATTTTTCTAAATAAATCTTGAGTTTAATATACTATTTTTCTAAATAAATCTTGAGTTTTTATTTTTTATTTTTATTGTAACATATACTAAAACGCAGCAGTGTTTTACTGTGGACTACACAGTGCAGTCCACAGTAAAACACTGATGATTTATTTTATTTTTTTTGTTTTTTTTTGTTTTTGTTTTTATTTTTTTACACTGATGCTTTTTTTTTTTGGCTGAGCTGTTTGTTTTGTTTTTAAAGTCTTTCGGGTTTTTTTTTTTACTTTTTTCTTTGTTTTTTTTATTTTAATGAATTGTTTTTGTATAATTTAGTTTGTTAATGTTAATTTTATTTTTATGTAGTTATTACACTTTCATGACACGGATCTCGAGTTTAACGGGTTGACCTGATTTGACAAGTTAACCTGAATTTTTTTTTTGCTTTTTTCATTTTAATTAATTTTTTTCGTTTAGTTTAATTTGTTAATGTTGAATTTCTTTCTATTTAACTATCAACTTTCATGACACGTATCCCAAGTTTAACTGGTTGACCTGGTTTTGATTTGCCATCCGATCTGACACCCAAAGGCGAGTTGCTTTTTTTTCCTGTTTTTATATTTTTTTTCATTTTTTATGCCTTTCGAGTTTTTTTTTTTTTGCTTTTTTCTTTGGTTTTTTTCTTTTAATGAATTTTTTTGTTTAATTTAGTTTGTTAATGTTAATTTTTTTTATTTAGTTATCAGACTTTCATGACACAGATCCCAGGTTTAACGGGTTAACATGGTTTGACGAGTTAACCTGAAATTTTTTTTGCTTTTTTTCATTTTAATTAATTTTTTTCGTTTAGTTTGTTAATGTTAACTTTCTTTCTATTTAATTATCAGACTTTCATGACACGTATCCCGGATTTGACAGGTTAACCCAAATTTTTTTTTATTTTAATTAATTTTTTTCATTTATTATAGTTTGTTAATGTTAAATTTCTTTTTATTTAATTATCAGACTTTTATGACACGTATCCTGAGTTTGACAAGTTAACCTAGTTAATTATGGGTTAACCCGTCAATTTTTTTTTTCTATTTAGTTATCAAACTTTCATGACGCAAATCTCAGGTTTGACGAATTAACCTGATTTGAAGGGTTAACCCAGTTAATTCAGATTTTTTTTTCTTTTTCTTCACAGTGCAGTCCACAGTGAAAAGACTAATGCCTTTTGTTTGTTTTTGTTTTTTTTTATTTTTTAATTAATTTTTTTCGTTTAATTTAGTTTGTTAATGTTAAATTTTTTTCTATTTAGTTATCAAACAT
The DNA here is from genome assembly GCA_015852605.2 of Populus deltoides. Taxonomy (NCBI): domain Eukaryota; kingdom Viridiplantae; phylum Streptophyta; class Magnoliopsida; order Malpighiales; family Salicaceae; genus Populus; species Populus deltoides. Next base: position 8,853,109 of record CM027585.2, on the reverse strand, counting down.
TCATTACACGGATTCCAGGTTTGACGGGTTAACCTGATTTAACGGGTTAGCCCAGTTAATTCTGGGTTAACCCGTCAATTTTTTTTCCTATTTAGTTATCAAACTTTCATGACACGAATCCAAGGTTTGACGGGTTAACCTGGTTTAAAGGGTTAACCCAGTTAATTCAGATTTTTTTCTGTCTTCATTAGTTTTTTTTTTCTTGGTGGTTTTTTTTTCTTTTTAATTAATCTATTTAATTATCCTATTTTTATGACACGTCATTGCAGTCAGACCCACATCAAAGGCTATTGAGTCTGGTATTGCAGCAAGACCCACTTAAACTTGGATCATGCAAGTTTAATGTTATTATTAATATTATAAATATTACCTTTGAGTCAGGCGTTGCAGCTAAACCCGAGACTCTTGGTTATAGTTTTGCAGAAAAACCTAATACTTTTAGATTTTAGTTTTTTGATATTTTTTATGTAAAAAAAATTAACCCATAACATCACGATGCAACTAGCACAATACTAAATTTGGAGGGAAAAAAAACTTGGTAACGCAACTACCCCTATCTCTTTTCCACAAGCCCGGGTCCCTTACCTCTAGCAAACGCTACCTTGGATATCTTCGATTAATCAAGACCCACAGTACACTGTCACCCGTAACAAGCCCATTCATTATAATTAAATGGCTCACGTTCTTATATCAAATCCAACACCAAATTTGAGGACATATATCTGGGCCAAGTCCAAAATGTTACCAGAGCCAATTATGCTTTATCACGTGGCAGAGACTTACTGGGTGGAGCATTGAGACGTGTCGAAAAGAATGCTCAGTAGACACCTTCATAATCCACATGTAAGGAGATGATAGGGTAGAACTACGTGGATTGACATAGCGAATCCCAGCACGGTTTCCTTCTCTTCTGTCGCTGTTCTCTCTTTAAATCTTGAGTTCTTCGGATTCTTCTTCAATTATAACCCCAAAAGCCAAAAACCGAAAATAAAATAGAAATTATTAGAGGGCTAATGATAATTTTGGTGTAATTTAATTGAGACAATAACAAATGAATCTGGTTGTGATGATGAGCATGGATGGTGTGGCATGGAGAGGATTCGGATGTACAATCTTTATACTCCATTTTGTTTTTGTTTGTCACTTCTTACTTCTCCAACCTCTTGTTTCTGCTTCAGGTATGTTTCTCCTTTCTTTTCTTCTTCAGTTCTTGATGCATGCATCTGTCATGTCAGTACTGCTCTGTGAAATTAAACTTTTCTTATGGTTAGTTAAATTATTGAACTTTATAGCTAGTTATTATATTTATGGGTATGCAATTTAATTATGAAAGCATCCATTTTTGTGGTGGGTTTGGTTTGGTTGTGTTGATATTAGTGCTGCATGAATTTGTAGATACGGAAGCTGGAAATGCTGCGGAGTTGTTTGAAAGGGCTTCTCAAAGTATAAAACTTAAGCGTTACAGTGACGCACTTGATGACCTCAATGCTGCAATTGAGGCAGATCCCTCCCTCTCTGAAGCTTATATTCGTCGTGCCTCCATTCTTCGTCAGTTATGCAGGTTCTTCCTTCATTCCATCATTTTATTTCTGTTTTTACTGTTAAATCGTGTGCAATTTGTAACGTAGCCCTTAACACTCTGTTAGGAAGGAAAGTAGGGAGGATGGATTGGTGGAGAGGGATAGGATGTGTTCCCTTGCTAGATGAATTAATACCCGACCACTGGAAGGATGGGAGGGAGGGAGGGATGGATCCCTCCTGTCCTTGTATAATTTACTATCCGTCTCTCTCAGAGGCGTTCAGAATGCGCTTTTAAATTTTTAAAAATTTTTTTGCTTTAATTTTTTTTTAATGATTTTAGATTGTTTTGATGTGTTGATTTTTTTTAAAATATATATATATATATATATATTATTTTGATGTATTTTCAAGCAAAAAAACATATGCCTTATTCTTTCTTTCAATTACCTTTCTTCCCTCGTTCATCTTCCAACCCATTTGAGTAGAACTACTATTATTTGTATTGAATTGATGTTTTGATGTTTTGATTTAGCAATTAAGGATTAAATTATTATGGAATGTTGTTTTTTCTGAATATTGTAAAAGCCTGTAGAACACCTCTCTTTGTCTCCTCCCCTGGCCCTTTGGTTTCTAACTGGAGACTGATAATATCTTGGATTCTCTTCTGCTGATGTAGATACGATGAATCTGAAAAGAGCTACAAAAAGTTTCTGGAGCTAAAACCTGGGCATTTGACTGCGGAAAAGGAACTTTCTCAATTGCATCAAGCTCAGAGTGCATTGGATACTGCTTTGACTCTTTTGGATTCAGGGGATTATGCAAAATCTCTGGAATATGTTGATAAAGTTGTCCTTGTGTTTTCTCCATCATGCTCAGAGGTGACACCCGTACCTTTTCTTTTCTATTTTGAGGCATTGTTCATTATATTTCTCATATGAATTGTGTGCTACATAAATACCGTGTTAACTGGGAGTTGGGAGTATGGCTTTGATATGTTCAGTACTCTTGCAGTGCAATGACTCCACGTGCATTATTTATTGCAGGCCAAACTACTCAGAGTAAAGTTGTTGTTAGCTGTTAAAGACTACTCTGCTGTCATCTCCGAGACTGGGTATATTCTCAAGCAAGATGAAAATAATCTAGAGGCACTACTGCTCCGTGGCCGTGCGTACTACTATTTAGCAGATCATGATGTTGCTACAAAGTTAGTTTCACAGCAATTTTAAGTTTTTTTTTTTGTTAAAATTCTTTGTAATTTGTCTAGAATTCAATTTTATGTTTATGTAATTAAATCTTCTCCAGGCATTACCAAAAGGGTCTCCGTCTTGATCCAGAGCACAGTCAGCTGAAGAAAGCATATTTTGGGCTGAAAAATTTACTCAAGAAAACTAAAAATGTAAATTGGCTAGACTTCTTAAATAATTGTCTTTGTTTTTTTTCATCTTTCTTCCTGCTTTTTAGTTCAATGGTCGGGCTTTGATCTGATTATAGAGATTGACTTTCTTTTGTGTGACTTACAATTTGAAGGTGCTTGTTCTTGAACATGTTGTCTTTAACAGGCAGAAGATAATGCAAGTAAGAGTAAACTACGTGTTGCAGTAGAGGATTACAGAGCAGCACTCGCACTGGACCCTCATCACCTTGCACACAATGTACATCTTCACCTAGGCTTATGTAAGGTCTTGGTTAAGCTTGGCAGGGGCAAGGATGCTTTAACTAGTTGCAATGAAGCGCTCAACATTGATGGGGAGCTTCTTGAAGCTTTAGTTCAGGTTTGCTATTTTGTCCATTCATCATGCCTTTTGTCTTAACTGTTCAGTAATTCTAGCTACATTTTCCTAACCTGGATATTCCTCTTTGTTTTGTTTCTCTTTTTCTCCCATTCCCCCAGAGAGGTGAAGCTAAACTCATAGTAGAGGACTGGGAAGGAGCTGTTGAAGATCTGAAATCAGCAGCTGAAAAATCACCTCAGGTGAGTCAATAATATGTATTTCAATGGGGAATTCACAAATATATGTAATTTACACAGTGAATCCATCTGAGGTTTGTCAGAGTCTGCTTCAAAGCTGCATGTTCAGTGGCAACAAAACAGACCAATATTGCTTACAGGGTCAATATTCAGCAGGTGGTGTCGGGACATCTATCAATGTTTCATCTCAACTAATAAAACTTTTCAAATGTCCGCTGGCATAACATCGATAAAAAGGAAAAGTGCTGTAAAATTAAGCTGCAACTTAAACATGCTTCACTGTTTATATTGGATTGGATCCATCTTGCGAATATCCTGTGACCTGCCCTTCACCCATTCTCTTTCCTACTCTCCTTGCATTAAGTTCACTCTCAAATATGCGTGTACTGTACCTCCGTTGATTGATTGTACTGCTTTTTTGGATTGAATTATTTGATCTCCCTAGGTGTAGTTGCTCAAACAATCTGATAATTGATTTTTGTTTGTTTATTATGTTGAAATGGTTGAGGTTAAGCAAGTTTCCCTTAATGACATTTTTTAATGAGAACCAGAATTCTACTGAAGCAAACTGTATTAACTGGAAGATGATCTAGTTAGTTCTTATGGAGTACCAAAAAGGAGTAAATGTCCCTGGTATTTCCATGGTGTGTGGCTGTTTAGAGATTCACCTCTCATCTCTTTAAATATAATCCAGGATATGAGTATCCGGGAAGCATTGATGAAGGCAGAGAAGGCTTTGAAGATGAGTAAGCGCCGGGATTGGTACAAGATATTAGGAGTTTCAAAGACTGCATCTGTATCTGAAATCAAACGTGCATATAAAAAGCTTGCTCTGCAGTGGCATCCGGATAAGAATGTTGATAATCGAGAAGAAGCAGAGGCCAAGTTCCGAGATATTGCAGCTGCATATGAGGTCTGATTTTTTAATGACTTCCATCATTTTCCTCCGTGGGCTTCAACCTCTTATGTTGCATTTTGTCTGTCTCTATAATACTGGCAACTACAGGAAACATTAAAAATTCCTGCTAAGTTTTTTGTTTCCAAATGGTCCAAAGTCTTCCAATTTAATGAAGCTCAAAGTTTGGTGTTTTTTCTCGATCTGAAACCTGTGTTGCTCTCTGCAGGTTCTTGGAGACGATGATAAGCGTGCAAGATATGATAGAGGAGAAGACATGGAAGACATGGGGATGGGTGGAGGTGGCGGTGGCAACCCATTCGGCGGTGGTGGACAGCAATTTTCATTTCATTTTGAAGGAGGCTTTCCTGGTGGTGGATTTGACGGAGGTTTTCCTGGTGGCTATCAATTCCATTTTTGACATCGGTGAAATGAAGGGATTATTTTCTGCTGTTGCAAATACAGGAGGTTTCGTTTCCTCAGTCCTAACCAATTTGACTAATACTAACAGGTACATCTTAGGCAATTAAATGAGGCTTGTTGCACGAACAATGTATTTCTTGATAAAGTTTTGCTTCCAGAATCTTCCAAGTTCTGGAACTTGTATTGGTTGATTCAAGGAGGTTATTGAGCTCGATTCATTCATGTGCTGCATCCATCATTATATTATTAAGCATAGCTATGATAATTTTCTGGAGCAAGGTTGTTATCGTGGCACGAAAATACAAAACAAAACAAACTCGGATTGTAAAAACAGGTCGTAAAATCGCAAGGAATTTTGAAATAATTATGGAAATTAATTAAATTAACAACTTTAATTATTTTACCTTTACAAGAATCATTCTTTGCTCCAGTTAATTTCATGGCAGACCCTTTGTACTTCTTAGTTTTCTGTCTTGTATTGATTCTAGCTGCAACTGCCCATAATCTTCAATCCAGTGAAGAAGGATACATCTCTCTAGTATTATCCAGTAAAGGAGTTGACTTCAACTCCTTTGCTGAAGATGTACTGATAAACAAGGCAGTATTCACCATAATCCCATTTCAACACCTGATATTAAAAAGTCTATCAAATTGCACTGATTGGCAAAGTATATTTTTAGCTTTCATATTTCTTCTTCAAATGTTGAAACTAGAAACCCGGGTTTTGTCCTTGTTGCTGAGTTTGTTTTCCAAAGCTAAAAGAAATTATTAGAATTAATTTCATTTTCCTGTACGGTAAAAAAAAAACCACCCTATTTGTCTCTTTTACTATGTAAATGCTAATAGGCGGTCTGACACCTGTTATCAATATTGTATTTTTATTTTCTGCGGGTAAACTTGTTCAATCGGTGGTAAAATCGTGATTTTACGCGATTTCATTTGATTTTAACAATTTTACCTGATTTTAATCTAATTTTATCCACTTATGAGTTTTATAAACGATTTAGTACGTAAAATCTATATTGACTCGTAAAATCGTATGATTTTACGAGTTGAATCGTGATTTTAATAACCTTATTCTGGAGCATACTAATATAACAAGATATATATTAATCTACTATACATGAGTTAAATGTAAAAAGATGAAAATTAAACTTTAATTCAACTCAAGTATTTAAAAAAAATATATTAAACAAAGGATAATTATTGAATAATTGAAAGATGAAAAATCCTAAACAAGATGAATGATGTAAAAATTTACTTCAACATAGAATAATTATTGTATGGGGTAAGGGGTTAAGAGCAATGTTAATTTCAATCAAAGCTATAAAAGTTTCATCTTTATAATGCATAATGCGTTTACAACTTTTATTTATATTTTGTAATTTCTTTGAAATAAAATAATAATAATAATGATTCTCATATATTTATTTTAATTATACTAGTTGTTTTTTTATAAAATATAAATCATTGATTATCGTTTAATTTTTTATTAGTTTTTTTCTATATAAACAATTAGATAATATACAAGAAAATCATCTTTTATTTGATTATAAAGTCTTATTTTAATAATGTTATTATCAAAACAAAAGGAGTCAAAATAAATCAAGACAATATGTCAATTAGTAATTGAGGATAATTCTTAACTCTAAATTATAGGGTATCTCTAGCTCATAAAATTACAACTAAAATTTCAAATGAATTTTTTCTTGGTTAGAAAAATCTCTAGGATAAAACTATCTTCAACATTAAATAATTTGTAGGTATTTTTAAAATTCAAATTTGCGCTCAACATAAAAAGCTTTATGGCCTGCTCATAAAATTTATTATTTAGCTTTTGCAATTGATGATCAATGATAACTGTAAATATATCAACTAGATAATGATACTTAGTTGTTACTGATTTTCTTTTATGATAAGATCATCTCACATTAGAAAAACAATCATCAATATTATGAATTTTAATGTCTTATGCTTACAAAATGATGTCACTTCTTTTAAAATAGTTTCCTGACCATCATCTCGTAACTTCTAAATCAAAGTCTTTATCCTAGAAACCAAATGCATAACATTTAAAATGTCTTGAGATTTTTGTTGCAAAAATTGACAAAGCATATTAGTAATTCTCATAACATTCTTTATTACATGTAAGATGATTACAAAATCAAATAACATTAACAATTTAACTGCAAAAGCTACATTACCATGTTAAGAATAAGTTGATTCATTTGAAGCTATCTTCTTAAGAACTAAGTAAGTTGCCTCGTTTATTTTTATGAGACTGCAAATTGATTTGAGATGCAAACTCTATCTACTATTTCCAGGTTGTTGCAAAGCACATGTTTGATTAGCTTATTTACTCGTTTCAATCTCAATAATATCAATTAAATGTTCAATTGTAACTACTTTAGAAGCTTGTAATTCATTATTATATTTGTAAGAAGCACAACATTAAAAATCAAATTATAAAAGAAAGTATGAACATCAAATATTTCTCTAATTGCAATACGAAGAGCCAAATGTAATTGATGGGTTAAATAATGTACATAATATGCATAAGGACAATATTTAATTAATAAAGCTTGCAAATCATTTAACTTTCTGCACATATTACCAGCATCATTACACCTTTGACATCTAATATTTTGAATCAAGATTATGATAAAATAAAATAGAGAAAATCTCTTTCTTAAGAGTTAAAGCAAATTGTATCTTTGATATGTACTATATTAAAAAAAAAAAACATTCCTATATAAATTCACTTCTATCAACAAATCTAATAAAAAAGATAATTTGTTCTCTTTTGAATTCATCTCGAGCTTTGTCAATAATTAAATAAAATTTTGCATCACCAATCTCACAATAAATTAAAGATTAAGCATTCTAGCAAAGACATGCAAAATTTCTTTTTGAATTTGATGTAATGTGTGTTTAGCATTTTGTGGAGCATTACTCAAAATAAAAGGACTTACTTTTTCATTCTATAATGTTAAAAGTTTCACCATTTCAAAAAAATTACATCGGGTTTTTTTATTTATTTTTTCTTTATCATGCGCTCTAAAAGCACATACTTGAATTATGAGCCTACAAAAAATATCTATTAAGGATTTAATATGTAATCGATTATTTATAATTTCTTTAGAAGTTTACCTTCCAACCATTTTCTTAATATGACATGATGTATTTTCCAAATTCTTCAAGTATTTGATAATAAATCTTTGAGTTGATTTTATAATTTTTCCCATATAAATAAAAAAAGCTCATTATTCCCTCTCGTTAACTTCATTCCAACAATTGAATTATTTATCATTAAATGTGTTTGATATTGACTTTCTAGTTAGTTTATTTACAAATAGATAAGAAGAAAAATAAAATGTAATATTTTTTTCCGAATATTTAAGCTAGGAAAAACTTTTGAACTAATAAAACTAAAATTCCTTGTTTTTTTTTACCAATAAGCATATATTCAGAAAATCAAATGTTGATATAGCCCATATTAATATATGCCTTCGAATTTCATTTTTTTGATTAATTAGGTATTCCAATATTTAAGGATGTTTATTTGGATTTCAAATTAAATTAGCAATGTTAATATTTTCTTGTTCAATTATTACAATTTTAGTAAAAGATTGCTCATTAATCAATGCAAGTTCTTTATAAAATAAAGCAGATTGGAGTTGTTCAACATGAATTAAGATGTGAGTTCCTAATATTTTTTTTCTTAAAAAATAAATCAATTCTTATTATTTTTATTATGATTCAATCAAAAATTAAAATATTATAAATTTTTAGTACTCGACAACAATTACTAGATTCATCATATAGGATGAGCGAGAAGAATTTATATTAAAATATTATGGCATAATGAGCAATGTAATTTTTAATTAATTACTTAAATGATTAAGGGGTTAATTTTTTTTTAACACATCTACTGCTCTCATCCTTTTTCAATCTAGTATTAACTATTAAAATAAGCCATAACCAAACCCATCGCCAAGGGACCTATCTAAGCAAATATGTCAAATGGGTTTCATGAAGTGACTCCTTGATTTTATTGTTCATAGCCAAGGATTCACACCATTCATGATTCTAAAAAAAAAAAAAAAAAGTCATGTCATGGTTTCCACACATAAAAGTCAAATTGGGCTAAGGCTAATTTCTATCAGGACATTGACAAGCTAATAGTTATTAAGGTTTTTCACAGTAATTTCTTACTAAATTAGAAGTTTGTTTTGCAAATCATATCAAGATGCATTAATAAAAATCATCTAATAGGTGGTATAGTTGTAATAGTTTGGGAACAAGAGGTTTAATTTTCATATGGTCTCAGGTTCGAGCCCTATGATTGCTAATATGATGACTACTGAAGGCTTACATGATCGTTAACTTCAAGATCTGTGGGATTAGTCGAGGTACACGCAAGCTGATTCGGACACCAACGTTAATAAAAAAAAAGCAGTAGCATTAATGTAATTGAAACTAATACAAAGAACAAAAGCAGTAGCATTAATGTAATTGAAACTAAAAAAAAAAATCTCCAAAAAAGAAAAAAAAAGGACTAAAGAAAGAGCTTTAAGATTGGTTATTAAATTCAATGCAGCAGAAATAGATTGAAGAACCGATAGCTAGAATTGAACCAACCTTTTTTTTTTTTCAGAATAAAAAAAGCAGATGTAAAGAGAAAAGGAAAAAAATCTAAAGAAAGAAAAGTTGTACTTTTATTAACCGATTAAAAAAACATATGAGGCTTTTGTTTCTTAGAGGGTCACAAATATAAAATATATCTACACACCTTGAAAACATTATTTTCCGTAGAAAAAAAGGGGAATTTTCTGACATGAATTGGCAAGTTACAGATGAAATTTTTGGGAACATTCTCTTACGTTAGATCGGCATAGAAATCCAAATGAATTAGCCATGACACAATGGCCAAGAAACTTGATCATGAGCCTAAATGTATTGAGGGCATGTCTAGTTGGATGTAATGGATCTCGTAATGTAATGGTCCATTAGATTCTTGTGTTTGGTTATAAAATATTTAAAATTATAATGTAATAAAATATTATAATTGTAATGATTTATTGCATTACAAAAAATTATGTAGTTAATTGTTGCAAAACATTATCATAAAAACAAAATTATAATTTATATAAACACAAGGACCAAAATATCCAAATAAGGATCTATTTGTGAATGAAAATAAAAATATAAGGATTGAAATAATTTTTAAGAAAATTACAAGAATTAAAAATGGAATTTTATCAAAATTTCCATGACACTACTAATTTTTTTTGCAATTAAACAAAACAAAACAAAGAAAGACATCATTTTATTACATTTGGTTTTTATATTAAACTAGTTTCGTTGCCTGTGTTCTGTTATAGGTACGGTTTTGAAGTGTCAGCTACATCCTTTTAAGCATTTATTTGTAAACAATTGGTGTAATCTTGTAATGTACAAAGCTAACCCAGTCAAAACCTCATAGACTAAAAACAAGTCCTAAAAACGATGTTATCGTAGCCTTTTTTTTTTTTTTTTTCTAAAATGATTCTAAGCGATGTTGTTCTCTTTATTGTAAAAAAAATGGTCAAACCATGAGGAATTCTTTAAAATTATCATTAAATTTAGGTTTGGATTAACCTTGAAATTTCCTTACCTAATTGCTTGCATAGCTCGAGCTTCAAATCAATCATATGGGAGTTGTTATAACATGACCAAGTGAATTTAGCATTCAATCATGTGGGAGTTGTTATAACATGACCAAATGAATTTAGCAGGGCCAAAAACAACCTAAAAGATCGATGAAAATATAGTTGACTTTAAACAAAATTAAAATGATATTTTTTTTTTAATATTAAAACGGAAATATATTGGATTACCTTTGTTCAACTCAGGTTAAACATTAAATTTATGACCTGAGTCATAGGCATGATTACAATGCACTAACTTGATTAGTCAATTGTTTTTTCTTTCCATTTCCCTTTTCATTAATCTCTTCTCCACTGGACTTTCATTTGGTTTAGATTAGATGGAATTTAGGCTTAAATTGAAGATTCATTAGATAATTGGAGATTACATTGAAAGAAAAAGGCTTGGGATCGAGCGAAATGAATTCTACACTCAATTGAAAGGTTATTAAAGAAGCAAGGACCAAAATAAATAAAGTGGGCAAAAATTATCAGGCATGTGGGGAACATGCTAGTCATAATGTGGTGGTGCATACTGCTTCCGAGCCTCTAAATGAGGTCTTTCTTTGTATCTCTAGAAGCATCTCGACGAGGACTTCCATTAGAGGTGGTGTGTGGTGGCTGTTTCTGTTTGACATGGTATCAATAACTAGTTTTCTTTTTCTTTTTTTTCTTTTTTTTTCTCTTCTCCTTGTGAATTCCTTATCTTTTTTTCCTTCCCTAAAGAGTTTTATTTTCCCCTATTTTCCAATTACAATCCCTTGAGTTTTAATGCCTTAGCAAACAAAAAAACTTGAATAATCTTTTGCAGGACCAAGATTAAGGCAAATGACTTTTTGTTTCCACTGAGAAATGTACAATGAGCTAATTGAAACAAACTATCAAAGTCAATCCTAAATAAAAAAAATGAAAGGATCAGATAAAAAAAATATTTCAAGGAAAAAAATAACAAAAAAAAAGTAATATTAGATAACGAATGTTGTTATAGTAGATGCAACAGTAAATTGAACAGGCGCTTTAGTTTTTTTAATTAATAATTAATATTTGATTTATTATATTACATTATATCCAAAATTCACTAACATTAGAGGCTATTAGGTATTTGATTTGCGCTTCACTGTGGGTTAAATAATTTCTTGAAGTAAAAAAAATTAATATACAAACTTTTCTAATGTGTTTTTGGATATAAAGAAATTCTCAATCTTAAACCAAAATGCTTATACACTCATCTAATAAGATAAATCGATATTTGATAAAGATATGACTAATGTACCTCATGGGGATTATAGTCATTAGAGTGATAAATAACCTAAATGGTGTGATTAGGATAATAGGTTTGAGTGATATAAAAGAATTAATGGTATTGTTAGTTAAGATACTATTTGATCATTAATGATATAAAATTTCTTAAATGCTGGTTGGCGACATTTGTAATTTTGGTATTTATTGTTCTAAATAGACATGTAAACTGTTAAATAGTATTTCTCATATTGTAATTACTTTGACTATAAGATCCTCACAAGTTCGAGCTGAATAATAGACTTCTTTTGTTATTACTCATAATGGTAGACCTTGATATTGAATTTAGGAATATTATACACTTATTATGTAATGTAATTCTGGTGTTGTCTTTTGAGATGTAATTAAATCTATTATTAAATATGCATGTATTAACTTAAATTCTCTGGATTATTGTAGTATTTTGTATAATTTTACTCTTTTATATCTTAAAAAGAAATGTATGGAACTTAATTTATTAATCTTTTACAATTTATTTATGTCGACTTTATAAGATGATTGTGTAGAAATTAATATGTCGAATGTAATAAGCAAAAGAATAAAGAATGGACATAGTCTATTTTGATCTTATTGGACATTGAAATGATCCCAAATGTTGGATCTCATGTAAAATTAGGATTTGTACAAGTGAATAATGATTTCGACACTTGAGAATATTAAAATTTAAAGGAAACTTTGTTGAAATTTCAGTAAATACACACACACACAAGATATTCTCTAACTTTACGTTATCTATGACTTTGAATATGTTAATTTGTATCGTAAGTATGAGATCATTACAAAAAGGGTTAAAATATTAAAAGAATAATGATTAAATTTGATATAAAAATCAAATTAAACCAAATAATAGGGATGAAATTGAAGAAAAGAATCAATCAAAGGAAAATAAAACAAAAATAAAACAAATAGCAATTAAGAGATTGAGGATCAAATTAGATATAATAAACAAATAATATGACACGTTCATACTTTAGCAAGGATAAGAGAGATAAAAGTGGAAGGAAAAGAGAAAAGCTCATGGAAGCCCAACAATCATTTTGCCGCACACACATTGTACCATCAAGAAAAGGATGTTAACGTGCTTCAATGCTATCCTAAAAGACTGTGTTTGACCACTAAAAGCTTTTGCACCAGTTGCCCAAAAGGCGTGTACAACGTCGACTCACTAGTATGCACGCGCCAATCACTTTTTTTATTACTATTTTATATTTACTAAAAAATCAGAGTGCCCCCTACTCCACCTGAGTATATAAAAAATTAAAAAAAAATTAAAGAGTAAAAGATGAAAAAGCCCTTGCAAGGTTTTTTTTTTTTTTTAATCTTAATAACAATTTAGAAATTTCAATGTGCATAAAAAATAAAAATCTCCATAGAGCCCTTGGATGCAAGTTCTTTGTTTTTTTTTTCCTTAAATAGTTATTTTACTAAATAATATAAAAAGATTGTATGACTCTAATAATTGAAAATGATAAATAGTGAAAATATCATATCACCCAAATGGCTAGTTATTTAGTTTATTTTGAGAAAAGCAAAATTATCTTTTCAGTGTACACTAAGTGATTTTCTGAGTTTTTTATTATTATTTAATTGTTGCCGGGTCTTAAATTTCAATCGAAGATGGTTTAGGCTGCTTAGATTAACACCATTTCTGGCTATTTTTTTCTAGCTGTATTTTGCTTGTCGACGGCATTAGATTAAAGGCCTCTGGTATTATTTTCTGTCTCTGTTTTCTCCACTGTTCTGAGTTGCATCCACTGTCCAGTTTTTTGGCCCAATTTATAAAGGCTTTTTATTTTATTTGAAATTTGAGCGCTTTTATTTTAGCGGATCCTGTTGCTACCACTTATCAATTCACCTGTAAAAGAAATCTTATTTGCAATTTAGCTTGATATTTGAACATAAGAATCACAAAAATGAGCGGGGAGGAAGAAGAACTCAGTCAATCATGGTACATTACATTAAGAGGAGAGGCAGAGTAACCAAAGAATAATCCAACTCAGTTCAAACCACAACAGAACGATAAAACAAAACTCCTCAACAATGTCCAAAAACAAAAACTCATAGCTTCAATGAAATTGCTGCGATCAGCACAATACCGAAGGATACTGTTGCAATGGATGCACCTGAACTATCAACAGATGCATCTTCCTTGGACCCTGCAGGAGCTTTTGCTGGAACATCTTTCTCGGGCTTTGAAGGTGCAGGAGCTGGTGCTGGTGCTGTACCAAAAAGATCCAACGGCAGAAGGACCTGATCCACCTGATACACAACTAACTGGCCATCGGTGTATATAGTGTTTGCCACGGTTGCAGTATTAACCCCTGTTGTTATGTTCACTTGATTCCCCGATGTTGTCACATTGAGCGGGAACTCGCCATCAGCACTATTTCCGGCTTGAGTGCGCAAGGGATTGCTGACAGTTTGGAAGTTTGACATGGAAAGGAAATTTGGAAGGATGTGAAATTGCACCAATTGGACCTTTTGTTGGTCGCTGAGCGAATTCAGTGTACCTGCTTTGAGGTTAGCAAAGGAATTATCAGCTGGTGCAAAGACTGTTAGGCCTTGGTTTGAATTGTTGAGTTGTGTGTTGATTTGGTCAGCCTCTTGGGTGCTTTTCAACAACCGAATTAAGGTTGTGAACTGACCAGCTTTCGCAAGGATCGCCGTTATGTTGGTTGGACCTGAAGGTGCTGGAGATGGGGTTTGAGCAAAAGTGGTGGAGCTGTAGAGGAAGAACATCAAGAAAGGAACGAATGGGGAGAGGAGTTGCTTTCTCATCGTTGTAGGATGTTTCAAATCTTGAGTGTGTTCAAACTTACTGTTCGCTAATTGTGAAGAGGAAGAGTTTGAGCTGTAGGGAGAGGCGTGGGATGTATATATTGTGGGGGGAGAAATGTTTAGTGGTTGTTATTGTTAGGTGAAAGGCTTACAAATTTGAAGGTGAGAAGAGAACCTCAATGCTGATCTTTATTGGTAAGGTGAAAGGGAAATCCAGAGATATTGCTTGGCAGGACAGGAAATCCAGTAGGGAATACGTAAATTTAAGAGTGCGTGGGTACCAGTGAGAAATGATGCATTGGTTGTTGCTTGTGCTCAGAGACAGCTACAAGAAGGAACCTTCAAGCTCAAGTTTTCAGCATTCAATAATAGCATCACTTAGGGTTCTTAATGATTACGAGGGGCCAGTGCATGGTCGCCTCCACTATGGATATCTCAAAGGCACTTCTTTATGCAGCCTTGAGATTCACAGGGCGTTTGTCCATGAAATTTAAGCGATTCAATGTACTATAGAATGCTAGTCGGAGAAGACATGATTTACAGCATGTGATGGGAGATTTTGGACATAGATTTTTTTTTTATTCTAAATTTATCAGTGCATTGTCTCTTTAAAATTCAATAAGCAAGAACCATAGTTTTACTATGCAAGAGCTAATCCAGAAATACTTTAACAAAACAGAAATAAGTAAATAGTTGGTAGGTGTTAGTTGACGTTATAATCATACTAGATGGATAATAATGGTACTGTGTGTTATTACAGGGATGCAATTGGATTGGCTGGAAGCCAAAAGACAGGTGTTTCAATCAAATTGTCGAGAGAATCACTGCTCCATTTACCTGGCTTGCCAGTTGAAGGCCATTATTAGAAGATCCGAACATGCCTGTTTCAGAACTTTTTAATGATTTACTATCCCTTTTTCTTGCAGTTGCTCTTGACATTATCATTTGGATGAAGATGACAGCTAGTTTTCAGTTGGAAAAATCATATTTGACTCGGTGGGAGGTCAACAAATCAATGTTCAAAATGAAAACTAGAATGATGGTAAACACTTCATTCCGAGCCGAGTTAAATTTTCTTAAAGTAAAAATAATATTCAGATGATGATAACTCGAGTCAACCGGATTAACTTGACTTATACACGACTTGAAATATAAGACCGGGATAACCCCGAATAAAAAAAAGCGAAAAAAAAAACTAACACATGACCTGGGATATGAGATCTGGATAACCCCGTATAAAGAAAAAAAAACCCACAAAGTTCAAGGCCCAATAACCTAATATCAAAGAATAAAATTGAAAAAGAATTCAATTTTACAAAAAGAAACGTTGAAGAAAAAAAACTAATTAAATCTGGGTTAAATTGATTAACCTGCTACCAGTGATATGAGATCGGGATAAAAAAATAAATTAAAAAAAAGTTCTAGAAAAAAAAATCAAAGTTATATTAATAAAAAAACACTAGAAAAAAAAAAACTCAAGTCAGCCCTAGTTAACTTGATTAACTCACACCTGGATAACCCCACAAAAAGGAAACCAGAAAAATCAAAAAGATCAAGGGCCAATAATTTAATGCCAAATGATGGAAGTGAAAAAAGAGAGTCAATTTCAAATAAAAAAATCAAGTCAATTTAGATTAAATCGACTAACCCGCCACCTGGGATATGAGATTGAGATAATTTCACAAAAATAAAAGTTTAACAAATCATGAAGATCAAGGCCCAATAACTCATTTTTAAATGATGAAATTGAAAAAAAAAATCAATTTCTAAAAAAGAACCTAAGAATAGACCGAACTTATCGGACTAATATTTAAAACCAGTGACCCGAGTTATGAAACCAGGATAACTCCGTAGAAGGCAGACATGAAACAAAATCCCCAAATAAAAAATTAAAAAACAAAATATATAGTAATCAAAATAATGATGACCAAATCTGGTATAAAAGTTAAATGATAAAAAAAAATTAAAAGAATAAGGAACAAATTGGATAAAACAAATTAAATGAAATAAAATGCTTAGGGATAAAATTAAAAGACAAATAAACTTCAAAGAGCATTTAAATCAACACAAATAGCAATCAAAAGAATAAGGATAAAAATTAAAATAAATACAAACCTGAGGACACAATTGAAATTTTGATGGACCAATATGAATCCCTAGGTCAGGAGAGAGAAAAGAGGGGGAGAAGAAAAAAATTCAATTGTTGCCAAACTGCCATGAATGTCACTACACGCACCACCTCATTAGCTGTGTTGCCACCGAATGCTTCAGAAGGCATAGCGGTTGGATTTTTTGGCCACCGCACATACCTTCCGAAGGGCACAAGTAGTGTCCACCCACTAGCACATGTATTGCACGTGTTATCAATTTTTTTTATTAATATTTTTATTTTTTTAAAGGATTGATTTGCCTTTTATCCAAATTGATTATAGCAAAAAAAAAAAAAAAACTATGAAGAAAATACCCTTTGATGTAATTTTTATTTTTTTTTTGTTTTTAAGGGAAATGTAGTCATTTTACTATTTTACAGAAAAGCAAAAAAACAAAAAAAATCCCTTGGACCTCATCTTTAAAAGAATTATTTTAAAGATATTTAAATCATTTCATTGTAAATAAAAATATTATAACATCTATTTGCCTTTTATTAATACAATAATGATAAATATATCTCATGGAAAATAATATTTTATCCTAATGATGAGATTTTTTTAGTGGGATAAAGGTAAAACTAGGATTATACTGTATCTACAGTGCAATTCATGGTAAAACTTGATCTGTTTTAGTTTTTTTTATATGTATAATAATTATAATTATAACAGTAACATCTTAAAAAAAAAAAATCAGGCATCCACACATTGTAGTTTGTAGAGTCGACGCTGAATTAGGTTTTTAAACAAGTTTCCGTGATTGTTGGAAATGTGATTATTGTAAAATGAAAAGACTTTAATTAGGTTTTTAAACAAGTTTCCACTATTTTAATAGTAAAACTTGAATATTTACTTCGAAAAACTTGAATATTATATTTTAATAGTCTTTTTCCTTCTCTAGATTATTAGAATAGCATATCTACTAATAACAAATTATGTAATATGAAATATTATATTTTATCACCTTTTTTATTAAGTACAAAGGAATTTTGTTAATATTAGCAAAACAAGATTGGGTTAGCCCGTTTAATATTAAGTCTGAAAAAGTCCATTATTTATTGACATTTTATATGCTTTGGCAGAAGGAATTTTTTATCCCCCATACCATATGCCTCAATGTGCGAATTCCTATCCATAATTGCTAAGAGATGATGTAGGCAAAAGCTCCATAGACTTCTTATTTTGCATGCAGTACTATGATGTTCGATTTCAACATCCTTTAACATCTTTCAGAGTCAACTAGTTATGCAACCCGCATTTCATTGTGCGTTATATTTTTATTTTTTATAAAAAAATTATACATACAGGTTTTTTTCAATATACTTCTATAATTTAAAAAATTTAAATGCAAATCAGAAAGTTTATGTATATATATAATCAAATAATTTGAGATTATATATGCTAATAAATAAATAAAAAGTCATTAACGATACCTAAAATAAAATTTGAAGAATTGAGACACAAATATAGATCAAGATATTTAATCTCACAAGACGGGACATTTACCCAATTATGTGCTAAATTTTGTTTATTAAAATTGTAATATCCCACATCAGCGGGTGAGGAGTTGGTTGCTGGCTTTATTAGTAGTGCTGGTTGCTAACTTGTCATACGCATTTTGAGGCGTCAGGCTCAAAAGTGGGCTCGCGTCACCAGGAACAAAACCGTAAGGGCTGTAAGGCCCAAAGCGGACAATACAAGGCAAGTTGGGCCGGGCCGTTACATTTGGTATCAGAGCCGACTTCAATGGCTATCTGGTTGTACTGACGGGGTCATCGGGCTCTTTAAGGGGGGTGGATTGTAATATCCCACTTCAACGGGTAAGGAGATGATTGTTGGCCTATTAGTAGTGCTACTTGCTAACTTGTCATACGCATTTTGGGGCGTCAGGCTCAGAAGTGGGCTCGTGTTACTAGGAACAAAACCATGAGGACGGTAAGGCTTAAAGCGGACAATATATGGCAAGTTGAGCCGGGCTGTTAGAAAAATATTTTTTTATTCAATCAAACGATAATAGAAATAGACAAATACATTAAATTGATTGAATAAAATAAAAATAAAAGATATTATACAAGGTTATACATATTAGAAATATTATCTGCAAATAAATATTTTTTATTTAAAAAATAAAATCCACCTATACAAAAAATTAGAAAAAAATACAGATGAATTAAAATCTCTTCAAAGATTAAATACACATAAAATAATTAAAAAAAACTCTATCCAAAAAATGTTAAATAAGCAAATAAAAAAATCACAAATGATCGATATTAATTGAAACATAAAATTAAAAATTATTTTAAAAAATAGATGTTGAAAAAAGGTGTCAATAAAAAAAATAAAATTAGAAGAAAAAAATAATAGCTCGAGAGTTGTGGTTTAACTTGTCAAATTTGTGATTCAGATCATGGACTCAATTAGGTTAAATTTATACTTAACTTACACACACACACACACACCAAAAACATGAAAACACGGGAATGAAAACACAAATATGAAAACACAAATAATTTCTGATGTGAAAGTAGAGGCAAGTCCAATAATGACAGGATCATCTAACAAACATATAGCATACTTATAAATGCAAGAATATAAAACAATTTGTATTAAGGTAAATTGTTTGTCTTAGAAAAAGAGAGAGTCACTTATTTACAGGTGAAAATATGCAAATTTAAAATTTTACAAAGTCTTGCAATTATTGGTCTTTTGAAAAGTTGTTTGATGAAGTTGTCTGCCTTGTCTCCCACCGCTGGTAGTGATTTGTTGTATTTTCAAGTGGAGGAAAACTTGTCTTTTTATGCCGATAGAAATCTTTGGACTGAGAGTAAAAAAGGTCAGGAGAAGATAGGCCTAGATGGACCTATCATAAAGGCTTGGGAAGATAGGCCTGATAAAAGGAGAACAAAATAAAAAATGGGCCATAAATATTTTTGGCCTCTAAAAACTCTTTTTTTTTTTAATAACATACATACATGGGCAGAAATGCTAGAGGTTTATATATATATATATATATATATATAAGAAAGAATGCCAAAACAATCATCTTTATTTTCATCTTCTAAGCCAATTATGGATTTTAAAGATGAAGAGGAAAAAAAAAGTCATTGGATTTGTTGTCATTTTGTAAGAGCTGCTTCATGATTTTGAAATGCTCTTTTTTAGATTTTGCTGCAGAAACAAGGGCTGGAGCATGATATTTTTGGGCTAAGAACTTAGATTGAGGGTTTAAGTCCTTAATCTCAGCCTTTTAATTTTCTTTTAACCATTGTAAGACTACAAGTTTGGAAATCTTGGATTATGCTGCAAAGGAGTCTTACCATTTGACTTTGAATCTTCTAATGAGAATAAAGGATCCAT
The DNA here is from genome assembly GCA_015852605.2 of Populus deltoides. Taxonomy (NCBI): domain Eukaryota; kingdom Viridiplantae; phylum Streptophyta; class Magnoliopsida; order Malpighiales; family Salicaceae; genus Populus; species Populus deltoides. Next base: position 8,833,033 of record CM027585.2, on the reverse strand, counting down.
GTTGAGTATTGTAATCAAAGTATCATGAGTAGACCCAAAGAAAAAAAAATGAACAGAAAATAAAAAGTGATGGAAATCTTTTTCACTTTTTGTGACTTTGTAATTTTGTTTGAGAAAGTGTAACCATTTTCAACTATAAGATAGGCTGAAAAAGGTCATATAAAGGATCAAAATAGTCCAGCCATTAGCAAAACCAACTTGGTAATTTTAAAATGTTTATGGAGTTGTTGAAGTAGAATAGCCAAGAATGACTACCCTTAAAGTTTTGTAGAAAAAAAGTATTAAACCATGCATGTTGGTAATCCCAATAGTTGTAGAAGCAGGAATGATTATGTAGTATGGCTTGGAAACTGATTGGAAAAAGGATTTCTTTGTGGAGAGCTTGTTTCCAATCAGAAAGGTGAAGGATTTTTTCAGATAATAAATGTAGAATAGACATGTTTATGATGATTTTGCTGAAGTTTAAAGTATTTAAATTTGGTTGATCCTGTAATTTCAAGAAGTGTTATATAATAAGGCTAGGGTTTTGTAAAATCTCATGGTTTATAATTCTAGCCTGAATGATAAATCTCAAATCTTTTTGTTTTGAGATAAATGCTTTAGTTTTAGAAATTGGTTGAGAAGATTTACCATACTAAGAGGATTTTTGGCTTATAGTTTGTGGAGCCAAAAGTAGTTGTGAAGAATTTAAAAGGGAATTTCCATAAGTTTATACCCGAGAAGAATAATTTGTTTCTTCTTCTTCGATAACCATATCAATCCATGATTTGATTGGTTTTGCAGAAGAAATTAGTGAACAAAGAAGTTTTAAAGGGTTTGGTCATATGGGAGATTCAGGTTTTTGTTGTGGGGCTTTGCTCTTATCTCTAGATCAGACAAAAATCTATTATGATGCAATGTTTTGAACATCTTTTTTAAATCCTCTTTAGTTGATTTGCAATAAATATGTAAAAAAAACTTTTGGTTTAGAAAATCACTTTGAAATTTTGTAATGCACAGGACAATCAAAAGAATTTCTTTTTTTATGGTTGAATAATTCTTTTGACAATCATTCTAATATGCAGATAAAATAGAGAATTTGTGTTGCGATGTCACGGTCGCACAAATTAATTACCCTAGCTTCAAACACAACACACAAGATAGTATAGAGCAAGCAAGGGGTCGATCCCACGAGGAAGATTCAAGTCAGATTTTTATGCTAGATGATATGCAATTTTGGGGGGGGGGTTAGGATGTTATCTAGGCTAAAGCAAAAGAAAACAGAAAACTATCAAACAAAATTTAATAAAATCAGAAAATTATCAAGAGAACAAACCTTGGTTGGAAGCACACATCCACCTACAGAAATCAGAACTGATCATGGAAATGAAACATCAATTTATATTTTGAATATTTATCTCTTCTTAACATTGGTTAGTTAACGGATCCGCCGTATAACTAACCCTAACCATCAAACAACCATAGTGTCCGCACTAGTAATTTAATTCAATGGATCAAAGCCTTAAGAACTAGATAAGTTGATTAATCAAGAAAATATAACTGTCCACAGTCTATGTTTGATTTGATTGAATGTTCTCCCTAAGATTAATAACATAGATCCGCCACAATTATTAAACTCAGTTGCTTCACAAGTTCATATACCACAACTCCGGTTTTGATATCAAACTTAGCAATAGATTGTCTACAATAATAACTTAGAGTCCGCTCTAGCAATTAAAATAAACAATCATAGGAAAAATATGCATAAGAGAACAAACATATTCATCATATAAACTGAAAAGAAAAGGTAAAATAAATCTCACACTTCTTGAAATCAAAAGGTTTTCGTGTCCTTGCAACCAAGAAAAAGTGTTTAGCCTTGCATGTTTGTTGAACAACTAATCAAAGAGAAGGAAGAATGCATAGTTTCGTATTTCTTAGAGGAGGGGGGCATTTTTCTCGTCTTGGCTAGCTACCCCCTTCTCTTCTCTCATTCTTTTTATATCTTAGGAAACCCTAGGTCTCTATTTTACAAAATAGTCCTCCATTAAGTAGATTGTTTACATTTAAGTACTTCAATAACTTTTTTCCTAAAAAAGGAGAAATAGCCTTGCATGAAATCTTCAAGATTTGACTTAGAGGAGCTAAATTGCTGAAATAAAAACTTGGATATCGGTTTATATGCTTCAGAACATAATTTGGACTCGTTTCTTCACAAAACCTGTTTGCTGGCAAAATTCAGATGTCATCTTTGAAAAATCATATCTGCCTCATATGACATCTATTTTGGTTGAAATTTGGATATTTTATATAAATTTGAGTCATGAATCCAAAACAATTGATTTTGCATCAATTGGACTTCTGTAGCTCCAGATATTCAAGTTGGAATAGCCGAAGATCAACACTGGCAGATTGCAAGATTTGACTTTGAAGGCTGCGATTTCCATGCTCTTCCTTATTTTATTTTCTTGCCTTAGATGTCCAGAAAGGTATGGATGTTAGTTTTTTAATGCCACTAGAATCACTTCATTTCAACCTTTAGAGCTCACGCTCTGCACAAAACATCGACTGAAGGTCAAATCTGTCAATTATCTCTAATTTACTCCTTTTTGCATCTTTCATCCAAAAGTGCCTTCAAAACATAAAACAAAGAATATCAAGGTATTTTATATATAAGACATAGGCAAAACACTAGTTAAATATGGGTGAAACTATTGAATAATATGGTTGCATCAATTTGTTCCTTGGATTTTTTAACATGCTTAAGAATACCACCATAACCTAACTTTAAAGCATTTGTTTCAATTATTTTGGGAGCTAGGGGATTGACTATATGTAAGCAAAGGATTTCTTGTACCTGTTAATTTTTTTTTAACAATTCTAGAATGTTCATCAAACCATGTTATACAGTTTTTTCTTTACCTATCATGCAATGGTTTTGCTAAATAGCTAATGTTTGGATAGAAGTCTAAGATATAGTTAAGACTCCCTAAAAATCTTTGCAATTGGTTTTGTCAAGGATTTTATTAAGAAATTTACTAGTAAAGGTGAGGAATCTCTCTATAGGTATGACTGTACCTTGGAAAATATAATGACTAAGAAAACAAATATGCGTTAGGAAAAGATAAATCTTAGATTTTAAAACAACAAATCCATTTTTCTTTACAAGATAAAAGAACATTTATAAATGTTTAAAATGTTGTTCTAAGAAGTTGGAAAAAAACATGAATATCATCAATGTAAACTATGCAAAATTTTGAAAATGAATTAAAAATATCATTCATGATTTGCTGAAATTTCAAGGGAACATTTTTCAATCCAAATGGTAGAGTGTAATTTTTGCAATAAATATTTCTTATTTAGAATTGGATACCTAATCCATTTCAAAGTTTTATTTAAAGGTTTGTAGTTTATGACGAGACGTGGTATGCGTTTTTCTATTTCAAAATTTTTATTGGCATAAAAAGCTGCATATAATCAAGGTGATCTAGATTTTTGTATAGGATCTTTAGACTATAAATCTTGGATTTCGAGCTTGTAATGATGTTCTAATTCATCATTCATTTGAATAGGTTAGGCTTTGTAGGTATTTGTTTTTCATTAAAACTATCATCACATGGGTGATAAAACATATGTTTTCTTTTCCAAAAAGCATTTAATAAATCAGAATAAGTTTATGGTTCAATTTTGATTTGGAAATCTAATTTTTTTTTTTGTAAAACAGGGTTTTGTAATTGTTGTTCCTTTTTTTTGGGAAATTATGGGATGCTTAAAACGATGGTTGTGAAGTTTGTGCATTATTGTTACCACTCTTCAACTGAAATTTGGGTGATTTCTCCAACCAGGGTTGTATGTTTGCGAATATGGGTTATGAATGGGCCTCTGAAAACTGTTTAAAACATGGGCTTGTTCATGGAGGCATTCCTTGAAAGAAGGCAAAGTTGGACAATCATTGGTTGTATGTTCATTCATTTCACAGATTTGACACACAATGTCTTGAACAGATTTTAATTGACCATTCTTTTTAAATTCAAGTGCCTCGACTTTTCTAGTTAAAGATGCAAATTTAGCTTGGAGGTCATAATCTTCCCTAAGGTTGTACATACCTCCACTAGATGTATGAGGTTGAGTTTTACCTGGTGCCTCATAAGTGCCTGTAGTGTCCCAATTTTGAGCATTTTCAGCTAGCAATTCTAGGTACTCCATTGCTTCATTAGGGTCTTTATTTTCAAAAGTTATGTTGCACATCAATTCCACTATTTGCCTATCTTGAGGTGTTAACCCTTCATAAAAATGTGAAACCAATCTCCATGTTTCAAAACCATGATGAGGGCAAGTATTAAGCAAATCTCGATACCTATCCCAACATTGATAAAATGTTTCTCCTGGTTTTTGCGTGAAAGTGGTAATTTGTCTTTTGAAAGAGTTTGTTCTGTGAGATGGAAAAAACTTCTTTAAAAATTGTTGTTGTATTTCATCCCAAGCACGAATGGATCCTGACCTAAGATTCTGTAGCCATGTTTTAGCTTTATCTTTTAATGAAAAAGGAAAAAGCTTTAATATGATGGTGTTCATGCTACAATTTAAGTCATTATAAGTGTTACAGACTTCTTCAAATTCTCTTAAATGCAAGTATGAATTTTCTAGATCTAAGCCATGGAAAGAAGGTAAAAGTTGAATAATGCCTGGCTTAAAATTAAAGTGAGATGCATTAGGAGGAAAAACTATACATGAGGGTGCACTTGTTCTTGTTGGATTCATGTGCTCTCTCAGTGTTCTAACTCGATTATTCTCATTATGAAGTGATTGGTTATCTTCTTCAGCCATATTTTCTGAAAATAATGAGGATACCCTACAAAGTCTACCACTTAATGTACGTGACCAAACTCTTATGCACGTGTAGAAAGAGAATAAAAGGAAGAAGAAAACAAGAGAAAAAGAAACAAAACAAAAGAAACAAAAGTTAGATACAAGAAAAGTGAAAAATAAAAAATAAAATAAATATTATAATTTATACAAGAATTTACCTCCCCGGCAACGGCGCCAAAAACTTGACACGATCAAAGAGTTGATGTCTTATCCCAAGTGCAGGAGTGTCACAGTAATAAATAACCCGGCAAGACGGGTCGAACTACGGGAGGTGAACTATAATTAATAATAATAATAATAATGATGATGATGATGATGATGATGATGATGATGATGATGATGATGAAAACAACAATGAAGATGATGGTGATGGTGATGATGAGTTAAAGAGGACTTTGAGATGTAAGATAAATGTGAAGATTAAACAATGATAAAAACAAATGTCAAGGTTAGAGGATCCACTAATAGTATTAGAGATAAATAAAGTATAAACTCTTTATAAATTTCAACATAATCATATTAATCATCTTATTTATGTAACACCATACTTATAAATTTTATCAGGTATTCATGATGCTAACTTATGTTGACAACAAATCAAGTTCCTCTCATAATAACGATGTCGGCCGAAGACTATGAAGGATCAAGTATTTGATGTACTAAGTGTTATACAACACAAATCTAGATTAACTATTTAACAAGCAAAGTATCAAGAATTAATAAGATAAAAATTATAAGACATGTTAATAGCAAACTTTCTTGGATATAAACATTAAAGTCCATGTTGAGTTTATATTATACTTATCCTAACACCATTAGTGAAACCTTGTCACCTTGACATAATTAACTTAGCTAGACATTATGAAGAAGAAAAACATAAATAAACAATATAAGAACATAAACATGATATAAGTTAACTAAGTATAGTAAAGGAAATGAAAAGCATGAATAAGAGATTAATAAAAATAAAACTTAAGCATTACAACAATAAAGAGAGAGCAAGAACATGATCTTGATCTTAGAACCAAGATTGCTAAATGAATGGCAAATGCCTCCTTTTATAGGCTAAAATTCAAAACTATTCATTTGGTAATTGATTATTGATGTAGTGGCCAACTATTGATTTAGTGGACTTAGTGGACAGCAGCACTCAAGCACTTTGGCTGGATGAAATGACATTGATCCATTCAGCATTTGGCAAAGTGTTCTTCATGAAAGTTGTTGGCAATTATCTTATCTTTCCACCCATAAAATATCAGAGCATTTAGATCACTAGAGCTTGAGATATGGCTAAAATATTGAGTAGTGTTGTTGGTGGACGTGGTGGATAGACCTTAAGCTATTGTCTGCACGAAATTTCATTGTTACCATCTGAATTTGAGAAAATATTCTTCATGAACGTTGTTGGAAATTGTCTTTTACTTCCACCCACCAAATTTCACGTCATTTGGCCTTCTAGAACTCCAGATATGGGTAACATTCTAAGCAGTGTTTGGGCTGGATTACAGGACAGATTTTGACTTCTCTTTTGTGGCCAAACTTTGAATTTGAAAACGGCAGATTTGGGTCTTACACTATTCATGAACATTGTAGGCCTATTTCTTAGCTTTCCATCCATATAAATTAAGCTGAAATCCAAGATCTACAGCTCTAAATATGACCCAATAACTGAACAGTGTTCCAAATTTCATTGCGTAAGTAAGGATGCCAGTCATCATAGTCTGAACTTGAAATCTTTTGTAGGCTCATCTCGTCGATTGGAATTTCGATCCTGGTCATTCATAGTTCATAGATAGTCAGCACTTTTAGTCATAGGCTAGCGCCTATTCCTGATAGCCGCAGCTTTGCCCCTTCCCTATTCCATTAAAGAATGAATGGGAATTGATCTGACAACGGCTGGGCAAAATCCATCTCTTTCCATCTCTATTTTCGCTAAACATTGAATCGGCATCTCCTTTCTAAGCTTAGCCGTTTCTTTGTCCTTTCACTTTCAATAGTTAATCACATCAATCAATCCTTTGGATTGTGAGATATGCCTGCATTTAAAATGAACATTTACCATAATTAAAGCTATCTTATATTATCAGATCTGTTATTATAAAACATGCTCTAGTTAAGGAGTTATTGATACTTCAAGTGCAAAATGATGATATAAAACCTTGATAAAAATGCACTTTTAACTATTAATCACCGCCCTATCACTGTACATGGGGAGTAGGGCCTTCCTGCCCTGCCACGGCGCCATACGAGGTGGCCAATGGGTATGGTTTGCAGGGACAGCTTCACTGGTTTCTCATTATGAGGGGGCGTACGTTTTGACAGAGCACGCAGGGAGGGAGAGAGGCCGGCAGAATTAAATAAGAAAAAACAAAAGTTTCTTTCTTCCCCTGCTGCACGTCTAGGGGAAGAAGAAGGAGGAACAATGTCACTCAAAATGACATTGTTTTGTTCTTTTTTTAAAAACATGAAACGGCATCGTTTTATACAAAATGCGCCGTTTCATTTAAATAAAATATGGCCCCAACCCGTCAACTTCCAAATTAGTCCTCAATTTATCCTTTGTTCATTTAAGTCCTCAAATGCAATTTTTATTTTAATAATCAATTCAATTGCATCCTTGCCAACTTCAATTGACGACCCTATAGTTGGTCGCCTTTTTCACTTTAGTCCTTGGTTTTGAATTTGTGCATTTTGACCCTTAATTGATTAATAAACTTCAAATTCCTTTAATTTGGACCTTGATTCGGTCAATTTCAGTCCCTCTATTTACGCGTCTTTTGGAGTTTGGTCATTGGTTTTGGATTTATGCAATGAAGTCCCTAATTAGCCACCAAACTTCAATATTCATGCAATTAAACCCCTGATTTGACCAAATCAACTCTTTAAAATTATAATTTGACCCCTAAACTTTAATTTCTTCCAAATAAAGCCCAAATTTACTTAAAAATCAATTTTTCTTGCCATCAAACCCTCTATAAATTCAATTAAACCTTCAATAAAATCAAATTGAGTCTATAAACATCTAATTTTGGACTTTTCTCCTCAAATTGAATTTTCTTTTCCTACAGGGCTCTAATCATTCAAGTATATATTGTCAAAATTTCAATCTTTGTATTTTTTAACCTCCTTAATCAATTTTTTTGACCATTTCCTGAGCGCTCCAGCCTCCAACTGTTATTATTATTTTTCCAATTTCTTCCGACCATATATTTATCTATTTATTTTTATTATTTTTTATTTATTTATTATTTTTTATTTATTATTTATTATTATTATTATTATTATTTTGTATGGGGACCCAAAAATGGGTTATAACAAATGCCCCCTCTTTTTAATACTTATGGAGTAGGGGTTTTGTGTAGAAAGTTTTCTAAAGATAAACAAAACTGAACTTCCGAAACTGATCGTGTTGAAGCTTGATTGATCTGAAACTCTGTCTTTACAGCAATCCCTTTCAACCCGAAACTAACGATCAAAACTATGTTTAACTTAGTCATCTTGAGATCCTAGTCTGGCGATCCTTTGAATTCTAACTTCGGTTAGATTAACCTGGAATTCCACCCGAGATCCCTTCTAGCGACCTCTTTTAACCAAAAAATCTATATTTATAGCTTGGCCAACCTGAAATCTCATCTGGCGATTCCCTTTAGCCAAAGCTGATATCGGTGTTGCGGTTGGGTTAACCTGAGATCCCTTCTGGCGACCTCCTTTAACCAAAACAAAAAAAATCCATGTTTATAGCTTGGTCAACCTGGAATCCCATCTGGCGATTCCTTTTAACCAAAGCTGATATCGGTGTTGCGGTTGGGTTAACCTGAGATCCCTTCTGGCGATCTCCTTTAACTAAAACTAAAAAATCTATGTTTGTAGCTCGGTCAACCTGGAATCCCATATGGCAATTCTCTTTAACCAAAGCTGAAATCGATGTTGTGGTTGGGTTAACCTGAGATCCCTTCTAACGACCTCCTTTAACCAAAACCAAAAAATCTATGTTTGTAGCTCGGTCAACCTGGAATCCCATCTAGCGATTCCCTTTAACCAAAGCTAAAATCAGTTTTTGTTCTTCCTGATAGCAGGGTTTGAACCTTTCTTTCTCTTTTGAAAATTTCCTAATAGGTTCTTCTCACTTTATTATTATTCCAGAATCAAAATCGTGATTCTTTGCTATCATCAATGATTCTTTCTTCATCCATAATCATTCATGCAATGATTTATGGTTAGATATCATGCATGTATTCTTACCTGGTTTTGAAACATAGGTCCCATCATTTTCTTCTTTTTTCATGAAACTCTCTCTTGACATGAGTTTGTTTATGTGTTTGAAGTCGTATGCTGGATTCGTTTCTCGTGCTGCCTCTTTTTACCTATCATATCTTTGAGAAGAAGTCTTCGACTTTTTATAGGTAGCTTTTTCAAAAATGTACGATTTGTCATTGATTTCTTTTGTCATGCTCTTGTCAAATACTTTAACTTATCTTTTTCAAATCTACGGGCTTTCGTCCTGTAAAATTTTTCATGAAATATCTCTTATTGCCCCCAGTGTGAGGGTGTGATCCTAGTCCGGGCTTTTATAAAGAAGAAATTCATTACGACTCAGAAGGGGACCACCAACGATAAACTCTTTAGAGAGAGAAGGGATAACAAAAACAAATTTTTCTCATTTAAAAAATGCATATTTTTAGGATTGATAAACTCTATTCTTATCTTTAATTTTTTTTTTCAAGATTCTTCTTTCTAGAAAACAAATTGAGTGTTGTGAGATCAATGCAATGAAAAAAAAGGCTCTTTACAAAGAGAAATCGATGGCCAAACTTCACTTTATTGATTTGGGAGAAGACATTAAGCATAATATCTCTTTATAGAGTCAGAATTCACAGGTCTAGCTAGGTCTCCTCCATCCATTCTAGCCAACTTTAGAGCTCCTCTTGAGAAGGCCTTCTTTACTACGTAAGGACCCTCGTAATTTGGTGCCCATTTGATTTGATCTTCTCCTGGTAAAGACAATATTTTCTTCAACACTAGATCCCCTTCTTGAAACAAACGCGGTCTAACCTTCTTATCGTATGCCTTGGCCATTCGTTTCTGGTAAAGTTGATGATGACATATTGCAACTATCCTCTTTTCACTAATCAGGTTTAGTTGTTCATATCTCACTTTGGCCCACTCAGCCTCTTCTAGTTCGGAATCCATTAATACTCTTAACGATGGGATTTCCACTTCCAAAGGCATCACTACCTCCATACCGTACACTAGAGAATATGGGGTAGTCCTTATTGAGGTCCTAAATGTGGTGCGGTATGCATGGAGAGCAAATGGTAACATCTCATATCAATCTCTATACATGATTACCATTTTCTAAATAATCTTTTTAATGGTCTTGTTGGCGGCTTCTACTGCGCTAGTCATTTTTGGCTGGTATGGCAAGGAATTCGAATGCTTGATCTTTCATTTAGTACATAACTCCACTATTATTTTGCTGTTGAAATTCTGTGCATTATTGATCACTATTTTTCCGGATGACTATATCGACAAATCAAGTCCTTTTTTACAAACCTCTTCACTACCTTCTGTGTTACGTGGGCATATGAATTAGCTTCCACCTATTTTGTGAAGTAGTCAATAGCCACGAGGATGAATTTATGCCCATTGCTAGCTTTGGGGTTAACAAGACCGATTACATCAATTCCCTACATTGCAAATGGCTAGGAAGATGTTAGATTAAATAGAGGAGCTAGAGGCGTATTGACCTTGTCACTGTAAACTTGACACTTGTGACATTTCCTGACATAGTCGATGCAATCTTTCTCCAATGATGACCAATCTTCTTAGGGTTTTATTATCCATTTTAGAGGCTCCCGCCGGATATTCGTGATTTTGCATAAAATTCTTGATATCGTAGTACTAAGGCTCTCTCTGTTTATCTCTCCTTCAACTAAGCAACAATGAGCTGGTTCGTTTCTAATGTCAATGTGTACAGGTTGTACCTTATACTCGAGATCAATTGTAGTCATAGCAGCTAGCGTAGTCAAAGCATCTGTAAAATGGTTCCCTTCTCTTTCTAGATGGATGAATTTAATCTCTTCAAATTCTTTTGCTAGTATGGATAGGTATTCCTAGTACGACCTTAATTTTTCTTCCTTGGTTTGCCATTCCCCTTTAACCTGACAGATAATCAACATTGAGTCCTCATATACATCTATCTCTTTTATCTTTAACTCTAATGCAGCTTCTAAACCGAGGATACAAGCTTCATACTTAGCAGTATTGTTGGTGCACTCGAAATGCAGTTTAACTGAAACCGAATACTGTTTCTTATTAAGAGATATTATTATCGCACCGGCCCTGTTACCATATACATTCACTGCCCTATCAAAAAACATGGTCCACCAATCTGTCTTCTCTTCTTCTTTCTCTATTGACAATATATCTTCATCAGGGAAATCAAAATCCAAAGGTTCATAATCTTCAACAACGTTATCAGCCAGGTGGTCAGCAATTGCACTTCCTTTTACGGCTTTCCTTGTCATATACACTATGTCATATTCTGCTAATAAAACCTGCCACCTTGCAATTCGACTTGAGAGATAGGGTTTGTTACAAATATACCTTAGAGGATCCATTTTTGAAATCAACCAAATGGTATAGTATAACATATAATGTCGTAATCTCTTTACCGCCCACACCAGTGCACACCAGAGCCTTTCTATCGAGGTGTATCTAGACTCATATTCGGTGAGTTTCTTACTTAGGTAATAAATAACCCTTTCCTTCCTTCTAGTTTCATCATGCTGACCCAATACACATTCCATGACTGCTTTGGTTACTGTTAGATATAATACCAGAGGTTTTCCTGATACCGAAGGAACCAATAAAGATGGATTTTGTAGATAATGTTTGATTTTATTGAATGCCTCCTCACACTCTTCATTCCAGGTTCCAGGATTCTTTTTCCTTAATAATCGGAAGATAGGTGCACTTGTTGTTGTTAACTGAGCTATAAACCGAGCAATATAGTTTAACCTTCCTAAGAATCCTCTTACTTCTTTCTCTGTTTTAGGGGATGACATAGATTGAACAACCCTTATTTTATCCGGATTCACTTCTATACCTCTGTCACTTACCACAAATCCTAACAACTTACCTGATTTAACTCTGAAAAAACATTTTGCAGGATTGAGCCTTAATTCATACTTCCTCAACCTCTCAAATAATGTCCTTAAAACCTCAACATGATCTTCTCCCCTTTTGGACTTAGCAATCATATCATCTACATACACCTCAATTTTCTTGTGCATCATGTCATGGAACAGAGTCACCATTGCTCTTTGATAGGTTACTCCTGCATTCTTCAAACCAAATGGCATGACCTTGTAGCAATATGTCCCCCAAGGTGTGACAAAAGTTGTTTTCGCCTTATCTTTTGGAGCCATTTTTATCTGGTTGTATCCGGAAAAACCATCTATAAAGGAATATATGGAACTTCATGTAACGTTGTCGACTAAAACATCTATGTGTGGTAGAGGAAAATCATCCTTAGGGCTAGCTTTATTCAAATTCCAGAAGTCCACACAAACTCTAATCTTTTCCTACGACAACAATGTTAGATACCCATTGTGGTATCTAACTACTTCTAGAAAGCTAGCATTCCATTACTTCTCGAGTTCTGCCTTGACCTTGATCCAGATATCTAGGTGGGCCCTCCTCAGCTTCTACTTGACTTGTTTACAACCTTCTTCCAATGGTATCTTGTGTACTACAATATTTGTATCCAAGCCAGGCATATCTTCCTAAGACCAAGCGAAAACATCTGAATATTCTTGTAGTAGGGCGATCATTTTCGTCCTTTGTTCAAAAGTAATTAAGTTACCTATTTTCAACTCTTTCCTGAGCTGATAACCGCCTATATTTATGGTTTTGAGTTCCTCTGTGGCGGGTTTCCAAGTCTGTTCACGTTGTTCCACTAGCTTGGTGAATTCACTGATATTGCTTTCATCCCACTCTTCTTCTTCCATAGCTATCACATGTTCGTTCAAGTTTGACCATTTATTCTTGATGCTAAATGTATGTGATGTCGTAGGAGATCCGTTTTCAGGATTCCTGAAAGCGGGAAGTGTTTGGTGTAAATGCATAAAAAAGACAATTTTGAAAAGTGCATGATCTCATCATTTATTTAAAGAAAAGGTGGGCTCAATGACAAACATAAAATCTAGCTGACATCATGAGCCTTGATTGTCAACTAGAGAAAATAAAAAGCAAACAAAAGCAATGACAAAAGCATGTTAAGGCAAACAAAGTTGGTTTACATTTTGAAAACTACTGGAGCTTCTTGGGTCACCTAGTTCTGAAACTTTTCACTCTGAGCTCACAAAGGTCTTGGTGGAGACTTCTTCTAGTGTGTGGATAGTTAGTTGTGGCAGTGCTTCATCTTCCTTCCCCACCTGTGTTTTCTTGTCACTTCCTTCGACCTTACCCTTTTCCATGGTGTTCACATGCATTATTGACAATTCCTGACCAAGGTTTTCCAAACCTTTATAAGGTTACATTACGTATGTAGCCTCTAGGAACAAAACCCTAAGGGGAGGGATTTCCAGCTCTTCCCATTCAGGCTCCCTTCCCTCAATCCTGACCCTTCTTTTTTCCTTTCTCCTACCAGTAGCCCATTGATAATCCTTCTTTTTAGTCATATACCCGAGCCCAAATCTCTGATCAACATGTTTCATCTTTATGAGACTAGACCTTAATGGAATTCTAGTGATGAGGTTATACGGAGATGGAATTTCACGGTCTAAGATGCATTTAGTCGCCATCATTATTGCTTCTGAGATCTTTGGCCTTCTTAATATTATGTTCTCGGGAACCCAATCAGTGTTCACAATCTCAAAAGCATAGACATTCCTGTCCTTGCAGTCTACAGCCTTAATGAAAGGTATAACTACGTTCTTTATCATAGATACTGTTTCTTCAGCTTTGACAGTTACTAACATCCCATTCATGATATACTTCAAGCATTGGTGTAATGATGAAGTTACCATCCTGGCTATATGAATCCAAGGCCTTTCCAACAACATGTTATATGAAAGGTGGATATCCATAACTTGCAGCGTTACAAGGAGCATTTATGGTCCCACATATAGTTCCACCTCTAAAGTCCCAATTATCTATCTGGGTGAGCCGTCATATGTTATTGCCATCATGGTACTTGGCTTTATATGAGATTCATCGACTGACATTTCTTTCAGCATGTGTTTTGGCAGCACGTTAAAAGCCGAGCCATTATAAATGAGCACCTTTCCTATGAGGCAGTCTTTGCACCTAACAGTAATGTATAAGGGCTTGTTATGTCCAGTTCCTTCAGCACCTAGCTTATCTGTTATGAAGTAAAAATAATCAATCGCATGAATTCTCCTAACTAAATGCTCCATGGTTTTCTGCTCAATATTTTGAGGCACATAAGCCTTATTCAATACCTTTTGCAAGGTATTTCGATGCGGCTAGGAGCTAAGTATCAAAGCTATAAGGGAGATTCTAGCAGGGGTCTTTTTTAGTTGATCTACTATACAGTATTCACTGTGCTTTATCAACTTTAAAAATTCATTTGACTCTTCTTCAGACACTAGCTTATTAACCTCTAATTCTTGGTCGACATCTACCACCTCTTTGCCTTTTGCTTTCCTCAACTCTTCAGGTGTGAAGCATCGGCCACTTCGAGTCATCCCATTAATCTTGGTTTGGAATGAAGGAATAATGACTTGGATGTTAGAGGTATAGCCATAATTGTAAGGCATGGCATTATGATTTCCTTTTGTGTAGGAAGGTTTAGCCAAGATCAATTTTGGTGGCCCATTAATTATTTGTTGGATCCTACATACCCCTGACAACTTATATTGGCCTTCCGCTATACTCACCTCATGACTGCCTCTCATGGGTTCAATCCTTAACTCCCCCATTATCAGTATTTTCACAATCTTTTCTCGAAACTCGATGCAATCCTCAATATAATGTCCCTTTCTTCCATGAAACTCACAATAATCATATCCCTTCAAATGGCATTCAACATTTATCTCTAGAAATCTTAATTGTACCAACATGCCGTACAACTTCTTCATGGATACCTTTAACGCCTTACTTTGATTCCTGACTTCTATTATGCACACTCCACTATTACTTGCGACATGACTAGGCAATGGATTTGAATTGATTTTGGGTGTGTCTTCAAATGACACCCATCCTATCTTGATGAGCTCCAACAACCTCCTCTTGAAAGCGTAGCACGTTTCAAGACCATGCCTGGGATTACCAGTATGGTACTCGCAAGTCAACTCGGGCTTGAACTAGATGGGGAATGGTGGTTGAAGTGGTAATACGGGGATAAGAGTTACGTGTCAAATGCTTAGTAGTTTGGCATATAAGTCTTTCAAAGGCATGGGTAAAGGCAGCAATTGTTCTGTAATGTATTTTGTATTTTATCTTTGGTGGTTTTTTTGGTTGTTTGACTGGTTATTTGTTCGATTAGGAGAAAAAGGTTTACTAAAGTTCATATGGGAAAATTGAGAGGTAGGTATTTGTGGGTTATGGGAATCCACTTTATTGCCCTTGTACCCACTTTCCAAGTTGTTAACATCACCTTCCCTTTTCCTTCTAATAAAACCCTTCTTCTCCAACGGCTCAGCTATACATCCAGCTTTAATCCCTTGCTCTATTCTTTCAACTATGCGTACCGCATCGTAGAAATGCTAAGATGAGCTACCCATTAGATGCTCATAATAAGGTGCCTTGAAGGTATTGGCAAACAAGGTCACCATCTCTGTTTCTATTAAAGGGGGTTGGACATGTGTTGCCTTATCCCTCCACCTTTGTGCATAAGCCCTTACTGACTCTTGGCTCCTTTTCTCCATTGACATTAGACTTGTTCAATCTAGAGCGATTTCCAAGTTAAACTTGTACTGCTTAAGGAAAGCCTCCACCAAATCTCTCTAGCTCTTGATCCTGACACTATCTAACCTAATGTACCAGCTCAAAGCAGATCCTGCAAGGCTATCTTAAAAGAAATAGATTAGCAATTTATCATCAGTGATTACTTCAGTCATTTTGTTGCAATAGGATCGAAGGTGAGTGTTTAGGCATTCCAAACTGGTGTACTTAATAAAATCTGGTATCCTAAAATCCTTTGGCACCACAATGATTGGTACCAAACATACTTCGGCTACTCACATGGGGTCAAACCAGTATTACCCTTAAGTGTCCTTAATCTTTCTTCCAAAGCAAATAGCATGTTATGGTCCATCAAACTAGTAGACCTATTATCCAGGGTTCCCTCCACCATTAATTCCACAATGATTGGAGCATGAAATGGCTGGATAGGGGTGATGGGCACAAAGTGTTGTTCATTGGCTGAATTTGCCCCTGGTTTTGAGATGCTTGAGGGATATGAGCTGTTGGCGCTCCTGCAGGGGGTTGTGCAGATGCTCCTTCCCCATTCTTAGCTCTTAGAAGTAGCTCGAGTAGGTCGGTCAGCCGAGCAACTTCATTTTTTACGGATTCTAATTCGGTCTGATAAAGTGACTTTAAGTGAGCTCTCTCTTCGTTCTCCATCCTTGATCTGGATCGGATGTGGTAGACTTTAGATGTGGGACCTATGTTTCACAATCTGGAATGCATATGAAAAATTATAAACAAATACATGATGAAAATATGATGCACATGCGATGTGTATTTTAGAGCTGATACATGACTTTTATAATCCTTTAGGCAAGATTTATGAGTCAAACTGATTGCTGTAAATGAGGGTTTGCCAAGTTCTTATCATGGTAGCTTACCAAAACACATTAGAAAGAAAGATAGGTCATGGCCTTCTTATAAATAACAGTCGCTCATACAAAGCTAAAATAGAAAGGGGCCTTATACATTGCTACCCTTAAAAGGCATTTCCCTTATTAGCTAAGTCCCCAATAAAGGAGTTGATGACCCCCATGTACTCTCGATACTTTACAGCATCATTTCCAACTTGGGTGGCTTGTTGTTGCAACCTTTTCGCACAACGGGTTGCTTGCTCAACCTGCTTTGTCATATGTCTTATCTTATCATAGAATACAGTGTTATTTACGATTATCACTTCGTTGCTGGTTCTTAAGGCTTCATTATTTCTTTCCAATATTCGAACCATAGCCTCCAACCGTGCCAACTTATCCCTTGCCCTTTGTAGTTCTTCCCTCTCAATATCCAGCTCAGTTATTTTGGAGTTAATTTGAACTGTAAAGTTGTCCATGTAGTCTTGACATTCTTGACACTCTTGCTTAATCTTATTCCACTCTTCTTCCATCTCGAAGTAATGGCTTCTCAACTCCCTTAGCTCTTCGTATTTCGAGCTTGGATTGTAAAGCCATTATCCTTCCCTTTGAAGACTCAGCTCTCTTCTGGTAATCTCTCATATCAGACGTAGTGGATTTCCTTGCATTTCTCTCTTCCTCAAACTGCACCATATATTGAGCCCTGATCCTTCTTTCCTCTTCTATGTCTATCTGGGCTAAGCGATTATTCTTTTTTTCAACTTCCTCCTCCTTTGTAAGAATGGTCATTTCTTTCTTCAAGGAATCCATCATCTCTTTATCAGCATTCATTATGCCCTTTGCTGATCTCTTAACCTTGGCCAACTCTTTTTCTGTGAGCCCATTCTTGTTAACCAGGTCATCATATTTAGTTATTCGATTCCTTAATTAAGCCTGGACCCCTTTTGCTATTTCTTCAGCTAACTCGACCTTGTTCTGCCATTCTTTAAAAGATGTTAGTTGCTTATCCTTTTTTTTTCCAACTGTTGGTTTAAGTAATTCCTCATCGTATTTTCTTCCTCTAATTGCTTTTTTAGTAGTTGTTGCTGCCCTTTGCTTTTACTGAGATCAATTCTACGTCGTTCTAGCTGCTTTCTTAACTCTTCCTCATTATCCGTTCTTTTTCTTTTTGGTTGCTCTATTGCTGATTCTGGATGTTTAGGTGTTGAGAATCATATCACTTTAAAAAGCTCTTTATTTCTCCAAATTGTATAATTTTGGCTGAATGACAATTCGAAACTGCTTCCTTCTTCCCTTTTTACTAGTAGTGGTCTTTCCCAATCTTATAGGATAAGTTCCATCTATTCAAGGAATGGTTAGTGCTTGAATAAACCTATGAAATCAGCTAAACCCAGAGTTCTTGGTGCGTACTGCATACCACCCAACTGCCTTGTTACAAGTGCAGGTGCATAACTAATGTATCCAGTTACACCGATCAGGGGAACCCATATCTTTCTTCCACAGCTCATTGTACAAATGACATTGTTCATCCATGGTGCTTTCCATTTGAAGTTGCTTCGTGGCAATGCTGTATATTTATCTCTCCATGCTTTCTCATCCTAGTTTTTCCAAAGTCTCCTCCATGGTAACTTTTAATGGTCATAGGTCAAACCACTAGAAGTTGTTAAAGATGTCTCTTAGTGTTTTGATATGACTGATAATCCATAAATACAACATAGGGATGCAACATTAAATGGCTCCTTTTTCCATGCATTCTGTAGTGGTTGAGTGATAACAGGGTTTCTCCCAAAATGGTTGAAAAAGGATTGATTCGGTCATGCTCGTATTCCATGAAGACATTCGCGGCTTCCAAACTGATGACCCTAATTTCGGATGGAAACAATACTAGTCCAAAGATGGCGAATGCCACTAACCTGTACCGTTCATCTCCCAACTCGCCTTCCTCGATATTTTTCTTCATTCTGGCTTCAATGACTTTCCATTTGAAACCCCCATCAGCTACTCTGCATTGGCTGATCTTTCCCAGGCCTACTAAATTGACTACCTCTGAAGCTGTGTCTTCAAATTTTTGTTTGAGGTAAATTTTATGGCTGTTATTTGGAAAATCCAGGATCCTCTCATATTCCTCCAAGGTAGGTGTCATATCAATGTTTCCAAAGGTAAAACATCGATAATTAGGATCCTATAAGTTCAATAGGGCTTTGATTGCTGCTGCTTGTATGGGTAACCTCATTAGTTGTGCGATTCTCCCATATCTCCTTTCGAAAAGAGTCTCATCAACATATCCCATAATAGACAGCGACTTCCCCAAGTCATTTACCATGTGATTTATCTTGGTAATGCAAGGCAACCCACTAGCATCGATTCTTGGACATTTTCCTTTAGCTACCTGAGTCGACTCAGATTCTTGCCCAAACTCTTGGAAAGATAGGTACTTGGTCATGGTTTCAGCTCAAAAACCTGGATTGATGAATTTAACATTATTAATCTTGATGCAAATGAAAGTAAGATACATATCCTAAGGACAAGCTCTATTTAGTACGTGAGAACAGGTAGGTTTTCTATCTAGTCTTGAAGGGGTCTTATAAATGCCCAGTTACGGTCTTCGTAAAGACAATATGGGGGTGTTGCAAAAAACAGTTAAAGCACGTATGTCCACCATTACCAAGCAGGCACTCAGATATGAGTTGGGTGTTTCACGCATCTAAACCCTGACCAATAGTCATAGGGTAGATTGCTAATCCCCCACCTAACTTAAGGCTTGTGTTCCCAAAAATTAAAGTATGTGATGCATGAAACAATTCTATACAATGCATGAACAAATATGTACATAATTTAAAGAATGTAAGAAAATAAATAAAGGAAATTCATATTAATAGTAAACACGCAAACCAAATAATAAAACATAATTATCAGACAAAAACAAAGTTTAGTCCACAAGGTCCCCAGTGGAGTCGTCATTTTGTCGCACGTGTGCGGCGTCACGACGAATATTTCACTTCATCTAAATGTATCTATCCGGCAAATATAAGGAGACAAGAAATTCTTGTCTTTTATCGGTGGAAAATGGAATGGGAGTCGTCACCTAATATTTTGGTCATTAGGAACCCTAACTGGTCTCAGAGATCGGGTACAGGGACTGATTGCGTAAAGGGAAGGTATGAGCACCCCAAATACGCCTTACCTAAGGTAAGCTGCATTGTTTGATTGTCTGATAAAAAACTAAGTTGTTATTTATATTTCTAATTATTGATCCGTCTATGGTTCAAGAAAAGTCCTCCTCAGTAAGGAGGTCATTTTCTTATCGAGTAAAAAACTAGCCGTTCTAACGTCTATATAAAAAAAAATACATTTTTAATATCAAAAATACGTTTTACGTATAAATTCATAATCCTAGATACTAAAAGAAAACAAAAATATTTTTTGAAATTTTTGAAATATTGGCGTAGTTCTCATGGCTCTAACAAACTTGTTATTAAAGCCAAAGTGCATGCTAAAACCTATTTTTGAAATTTTTTGTGTTTTATGTATATATATATATAAAAAAACAATATGATATATTTTTTCTTTGTATGAAAATACGATGTGATGATTTTTTTTATCTTTGAGAGACTTGGTCGTATGCATAAAAAACAAAAAAAAAATTTGTTTATAATTTTTTTGCAATGTTTTGATGAAAACCAAATATTTTAATACCGGATTTGTATTTTTATGGTATAAAAATACAAACCAATATTAAGCAAATTTGATAAAAAAAAATATGCTGGAAAATCACAAATTTTTAAAAGGATTTTTCAGAATATATATATATATATATATATATATATATATATATAAGTTATAATTATATGGGCTAGGCCGCCCGCTAACTAACTAGGACTCAAATAAAAGGGTTGGGCTGATCTCGGCCCAACAATCCTCTTTGTTTCTTTTGGTCTAGGCCGGACCCGGCCTAGATATCGTAGTGAGTCGAGAACCAACCCGACCCGGTAAAATCACGGAATTTCCCCCCATGCGGAAGGGGGCAATTATTTCCCCCCTCCCATCCTTTTGCATTCCCATCCTTTTGCATGCAGAACGAAGGGGCAATTATTCCCCCCCTCCCATCCTTTTGCATGCAGAACAATATTTGTTCTGCATGCAGGAGGAGCTTAAGCCGAAAACGAAGTAAAAGTGGAGGGGCAAGAAGAGTTACCTGGTGCAGAGGAGGCGGTGCCTTGCTGGTCTGGCTGAGGACGTGACTCACGAATAGAAGCTCTAAGTGGCAGTGCTGCTATTTCAAACGGTGGAGATAGAGGTTACTGATATACCCTTCTCCTCTGTTTTCTCTCCTCTTCTTCTGCTATGTTTCCCTTTTTTTT
The DNA here is from genome assembly GCA_015852605.2 of Populus deltoides. Taxonomy (NCBI): domain Eukaryota; kingdom Viridiplantae; phylum Streptophyta; class Magnoliopsida; order Malpighiales; family Salicaceae; genus Populus; species Populus deltoides. The sequence continues at coordinate 8,812,038 of CM027585.2, read as the reverse complement.
TTTTCTTGTTCTTCACTGTCTGTTTTTCACCTCTCGTTCCTCTTTCTGTTTCAGTCTCGTCCCTCTCACTTAGCTCTCACAGTCCCTCTCCCCTGTTTCAAACTTCCTCGTCTTCTTTCCTTCCTCTCTCTATCATCTCCTTTTTTTTCTTTTCCTCTCGTTTCTCCTTTTTCTCTTCCTTTTCTGTTGGCGTTGAGTGCGATATTTTATCATATCATTTAAATAAAATATGGTGCCAACCCATCAACTTCCAAATTAGTCCTCAATTTATCCTTTGTTCATTTAAGTCCTCAAATGCAATTTTTATTTTAAAAATCAATTCAATTGCATCCTTGCCAACTTTAATTGCCGGCCCTATAATTGGTTGCATTTTTCACTTTAGTTCTTGGTTTTGAATTTGTGCATTTTGACCCTTAATTGATTAATAAACTTCAAATTCCTTTAATTTGGTCCCTGATTCAGTTAATTTCAGTCCCTCTATTTACACGCCTTTTCCAGTTTGATCCTTGGTTTTGGATTTATGCAATGAAGTCCCTAATTGGCCACTAAACTTCAACATTCATGCAATTAAGCCCTTAATTTGATCAAATCAACTCTTTAAAATTATAATTTGACCCCTGAACTTTAATTTCTTCCAATTAAAGCTCAAATTTACTTAAAAATCAATTTTCTTGCCATTAAACCCTCTGTTAATTCAATTAAACCTTCAATTAAATCCAATTGAGTCTATAAACATCTAATTTTGGACTTTTCTCCTCAAATTGAATTTTCATTTCCAACAGGGCTCTCATCATTCAAGTATATATTGTCAAAATTTCAATATTTATATTTTTGAACCTCCTTAATCAATTTTTCTGACCATTTCCTGAGCGCTCCAGCCTCTTACTTTTATTATTATTTTTTCAATTTCTTCCTACCATATATTTATATATTTATTATTTTGTTTTTGTGTGGGGATTCAAAAAAAGGTTACAACACTCCTAATATTTTTTTTATTATTTTATTGTTTTATTTTTGAAATTTAACTGTTTTACAATTATATTATTGCTTTCTTTATGAATAATTATATATTGGCATGATATCTACAAATTTTTTGAATAATTGGCTCATTAATATTGAGTTAGAATAAAATAATGTTTTCCCTTAACTTTTTTATTATTATATATATATATATATTAAAATTTATTGTTTTGATTTTTTTTTCATGTTCTTGCATAAGATGATTAATTTATAATTTTTTATTTTTTTTATTGAAATTGCTTTCATGATTATAATAAGTTTTTGCTTAAAATGCTCCTCATTAATTGGTTTTTTGTTGTCAAAATTAAAAAAATGCATGAGAAAATACAATTTTTTTTCTTATTTATAGTTCTTTTTATTTAATGAATCAACCATGCTACTATTACAAAAAAAAATTTATATCAAAATTAAAAAAAAATTACATTAAAAATTACAGTTATTCTAAACTTGATCTAATAATCATTTGTTATTTTTCCTGTAAGTGTTATGACTAATAGTTGAACCTATTTTATTTTTAAACCTGATCTAATTTAACATCAACATATTATAATGTTAATATCATAAAGTTTTGTGAGTTTCATAATAATTATTTTTTAAAATAATTTATATTTGAAAATATATTAAAATAATAAATTTTTTATTTTTTAAAAATTAATTTTAAAATTAGTATATCAAAACAATAAGAAACATAAAAAAATTAATTTTAAATAAAAAAATTTAAATTTTAAAAAAATAAGATTTCGACCACGTTTCCAAACACTATAAGATTTTATATAATACCGTATGGAAACTTTTTAAATATTATCTTAATATCAACATTATCTTTTCCTCTAACATGCTGTATTTTAAAAGAAATGTTGAGAAGTCTAATAAAAGTTATTTTTTAAAATATATTTTTATTTAAAATATATTAAAATAATTTTATTTTTTATTTTTAAAATTTATTTTTAATATCATGATATTAAAATAAAAAAATAAAAAATAATAATAAGCTAAATTTTCTTTTAAAACACGATTGTACCAAACATGCCAGAACTTCAAAACCCAGCACACGTTTTCTCTATCATCTCCACCGTCTATTCAACTGACTTTCAAAACTTAGAAGTCAAACACAACGGCCTTTAAAAAATAACAAACGTAAAACAAGCAGTATCCACAACGTTTTCTCATAATCCCCAAAACAGAGGATACAACCCCGCCCCCCTTCTGATCTCCAAGAAGACCCATAAATAGCATAAAAAAGTAAAAAAAACACAGTTTGCTCGTCAATAATAATAAAAACTACAAGAAATTTGTTTTAATTCCTTGATTTTTTTGGAGAAAGAAAAGAGTGACCAAACCCTAGTGTCATGATCAGATGCTTTAAGGTTTACAGTAATCGAAGGCAAGACCAGCATGATCAACTCCAGCAACGGCATGATTTCAACGTCATCGACGTCGGCGAACACGCAATCACCGGGATTAAAGACTTATTTTAAAACCCCAGAAGGACGTTATAAGCTTCACTATGAAAAGACACATCCTTCTGGTCTCCTTCACTACGCCCATGGCAAAACTGTTACTCAGGTTTTCTCTTTTCTATCTACTCCATTTCATTTTTGAGTTCTTATATCAATACCCATTTTGTTAATCCGATTCCTTCGACTTTTTTTTGGGGTTAATTTTTGTCTCAAAGCGTTTTGGGATTTGCCCATTTCGTTAAAAGCCGAATAGTTTAAGAATATTTGTTTTTTGGTTTTTGGCTCACTAATTTAATAATTTTTTGTCATTACATTTGTTGAATGGTTTTTCTTATCTTGTTTTATCATTAATAATTCATTAATTTCAAGGGTTTTTATCAACACCGTAATATGCTTGTTAGAATCAACATGTACATGTTTATCTGCTAAATTTGATATTCTATCGTCAGTGTTAGAGGCATCTTTTAGTTAATTTGATAATGCCTAGCTGTATATTTTATTGATGTCTCAATTTCAGTTTTTGAAAACAAATTTGATTAACAGGGAACCCTAGCTATTATCAAGGACAAGCCTGCCCCATCAACACCGATGGCCCCACCTTCAGGTTTCAGTACAGGCAGTGGTGTACGATCAGCTGCTGCTAGGTTGTTGGGTGCTAGTAATGGAAGCCGTGCGCTTAGCTTTGTTGGAGGGAATGGTGGGAGTAAAAGTATTAGTAGTAGTAGTAGTAGTGGTAGTAGTAGTAGTAGGATTGGATCATTGGGGACATCATGCTCAAGTAATTCCATGATCAATTCAAATTTTGATGGGAAAGGGACTTACTTGATCTTCAATGTAGGGGATGCCATCTTTATAACTGATTTAAATTCTCAAGATAAGGTAACTTTATATTTTTTGTTGGTCTTTTTTAATGGAAACAATGGGGAGGCATTTAAAAGATTCTTTGTTTGAATATAGGAGGACCCAATAAAATCGATCCATTTTAGTAATTCAAATCCTGTGTGCCATGCCTTTGATCAAGATGCTAAGGATGGACATGATTTGCTTATTGGCTTCAGTTCTGGGGATGGTAAAATCTTAACTCGAGGTTGGATTGCACTTCTTTTTCTTTATTGAAAACTTAAGCTTTCTGATTTTAGTGGCTATATTTTTCTTATTGCAGTCTACTCAGTGTCACTGAGACAGCAATTACAGGATGTTGGAAAAAAGCTAGTTGGGGCCCATCATTATAACAAAGATGGTTCTGTTAATAATAGGCAAGAATATCTATAGTGCCTTCATAGTTCGACCATTTCTTTATCATGCATGCTTGTACTTCCAGGCTGTCTTATTTAACTGATGATCTTCTTGTTAAAATATCACATGCATGCATAACTTCAACGAGCTGTGAGAATCAGTGTGACTTGATCATAATGCAAGTTACAAAGTAAGGTTGCTTAAGGAACAGTTTTATAATTTTCATTTCATAATTTACTTTTGAATATTTATGACTCATGAATCATCAAAATATCAAAGATAGGTTGCACACAAAGGAAAATGGTTTGGGCAAAGATACTCTCTTTTGTTTTCATTATGAGGTATAGGCATGATTATTCTCAACATCCTAGATATATTTTGGATCAAGGTCATACTGGTGTGGGATGATTTGATTGCAAAGTAAGAAAATGAAGTGAGGTTTTTTAATTAGCCATGTTTATCAGTTCTTTCATCTTTCAAGAGTGATTATGATTACTTAGGAAATTGGGAAAGCTTCCAGTGGATGGATTCTGAGCTGTTATCAGAATGCACCACTGAGTGACATAGCACATATTTGAATTTGTAGTCTACAAGTCTTTTTCAATGGTTTATGGATTGGAAAATTTGAGATTCAAGGGTTTAGGTTCAAGGATAACAGTTTATATGGTTTGTATATGGAGTTGGGGATGAATGGGAAGGGCAGCTAGCATCACATTGGTGGGATTTCTAGAAATCATCCCTGTAAATCTTCAAAGCACAAGATACCCTTGCATTGTAGAGTCGAACTAAAATGCATAAAAAAGTTATTCTTTTTGTTGCCTGCATGACTGGGTGCTGCCAATGCTATTCCCTGTGAAATCAATTATAAATGGACCTTGAAATGTCCAAGTACTTGTATTGTGTGGGTAACCTTTTCCTAACAGTGCAGAACTTTCTTTAGGCTACAAATAGAAAAGCTTTCGAGCAATCCACACCATATAAACTCAAAATGGTTTGTTGATCTTGCTTGATATCTTCTAGAAACTCTGAAATCTTGGTTCCCCTTTTAGGAATTAAAAGAACAAAAATCCCCCGAGTGGAGATGTTGGATAAAAAAATCATTTAGTTAACATATGTATAAATATGTATATATACACATTGCACTTATGATAATTGAGTATTATGTACAAAACCAATTTAATTAATGCTGCTTATTATCAACAGTCGTTGTATGAGTATTGCATGGGTTCCTGGAGGAGATGGTGCTTTTGTTGTTGCACATGCTGATGGTAATTTGTATGTCTATGAAAAGGTAAGCCTCCAACATGAAAAGGATTACATTGTCCTGTCTTCCCAAAATTTCTTAGTTCAAGATGTATCAAGAGATCTTAATATCTATTCTATTACTTTTCTTTTCCTCTAGAGCAAGGATGGTGCTGGTGATTCTTCATTCCCTGTTATCAAAGATCAAACTCAATTCTCTGTTTCACATGCCCGCTACAGTAAGGTAGAAGAGTTTGTCTTGTTGGAATTAAAGTACTATGTAATAGTCTTACTTGATTGATGCTTCATAAACTAAGTTTCTAATGGTGCAAGCAATTTTTAACTAGGAATTATTTTTAAAATCAGCAGCAATTATTCTCTGTTGTAAGTTACATGTATGGTAATTGACACCATGTATCTATTACTTCACCCTTTATTAGGTAGCTCCTCAATAAATACCATAGCCAAGTATTGTTCAAATGTCCATGAGACATGACACCATTTTGCATTTTGTTCCCAAGGTAAGTTTGATGTAATACATAGAAGTGTAGAGATGTGCAACTGACACCATGATTGAGATTTTAAATCCTTCTGCAACATTATGTTTTGCTTGTTTAGGTTCATTCTTTTAGTCAATAATTACTCTCTTCCATTATCGTTGGAGATTTTATCTGGCAACTCAGTTTTCACTCTTGTATTGTTCTAACTGTTGTGTGGAAAGCAGTGGCTTCACTGGACACTGATCATCTCACTCTACACCTATAATCAATATAGTGAATGCTGTTGTTTTCTTCGTGTACATGGAGGGTCATGTGCTTGACTGCTGGGACAATTCTTCACAGTCAAGCCTGCTGCTTAACAATTAGGGTTGATTGGTTAACTTTCATCATATGTATCTTGGAATACATGTATTTGTGCATGTTTGTGTGTAATTTGCATGTGCTCATGTTTTTGTGGGTATTATCAACTTATGACTGCCATTGTTGCTTTGTTCAGGTGTTAAACAAATTGGATTCATGGATGCAGTTGTAGTATAAAGTAATATAAAGAGTAAACTATACTTATGCCCATATAGATTCATCAATGTTCTCTGTCTGTATAGTTAAAAATTTCTCAATATCACCCCTCTGGTTTTCATGAAGTTCCCTGTGGTAAACCCTCCTTTCAAGTTATATTCGACTTTTTAAAGGTTTCATTTAAGTATTTTTGTGAGAAAGTATCACACATATTGGGATTTGAGAGGAAAGGATGAGAGACAAGTGAAATAAGAAAGAAAAGATTGTAAAATTGAGCCTTCCATTAAATTCAGATAGCTATTTAATGGTCAGGGTTAATATTGAAACTTTTTGGATACTATAAGGGTAACATTGGAGTTTTAAAGTTAAGTTTACTGTTGTATAAAGTATAGTTGAAATACTATGAATTAAATAATTCAAGATTTTAGGTTTGTTAATTGCTTATGGAACATGCCTATTTGGTTACTCTAAATGTAAGAAGCGTGCAGGATAGGTTCCTAACATCTCGGGACTTAACCCAACTGATGTTTACATGGTTGCAGCAATTATATTGTGCCAATGGAGAGATCAGTGAAGCAGGGCTCTGTCGCTCAACCTCATTTGTAGTTTTTCCAATTTCCCATGCCCACTTGTGTTTATCTTGGTTTATTTATTTGGATGGTATACATATGCGGTTAACTGCTTTTGTTAGATTTGCATGTCCATTCCTCATTTCCTATCTTCAAATCTCCCATCCAAAGGCTTTCATCCTGCTCTAGTGATAGAATAGTTTTCTCCTTCTTATATCTTGATTTATATACTTATCCAACTAAATATGCAGTTCTTTCCATGACTCCTACAAACTGCATGCAGAGTAACCCAATTGCCAGATGGCATATTTGCCAAGGTTCAATCAATGGCATTGCTTTCTCAAATGAAGGGGCCTATTTAGCAACTGTTGGAAGAGATGGTATAGCACTGTACATATCGTTGCATCAAGTATTTTTCTTGTTTTTTTCTGCGTTGGTAGGTAGTGTAATTGATCTTAGTGTTTTGCTAGTGCAGGTTACTTGCGAGTCTTTGACTATTCAAAAGAACAACTTATATGTGGTGGGAAAAGTTATTATGGTGCTCTACTATGTTGTGCTTGGAGGTGACTGGCTTTACCAGTTTTCAAGTCATAATTTATTGCTATCTTTTGAAAATTTTCTTCCAATATTTTGAACTAGCTGTACACACGGGAAAAGGGCCATTACTCTGAGTTGATATAGCCTAAGACCCTTTTACATTCAACCTTCAATTCTTTCTTTTCTGTTGGTCTTTTGCATTTGAAATATTTATATCATCTTCAAGAAAACTGATGATGAAAAGTGTCACCCTCTCAGCATGGATGCAAAATATATTTTGACTGGAGGAGAAGATGACCTAGTTCAAGTTTGGAGTATGGAAGATCGGAAGGTTGTTGCGTGGGGTGAAGGACACAATTCATGGGTAAGATTCTCTAATCATCATGGTTGATTGTCAATTACATGATTCTGGTCATCTTATACAGTTCTTATCTGATGGTGCTGGCAGGTAAGTGGAGTGGCTTTTGATTCATATTGGTCATCACCAAACTCAGATGGCACAGGGGAGAATGTTGTGTACCGGTTTGGTTCTGTTGGTCAGGTATGGTACACATTTTTGTTGCAATTCATGATTGACTTGTTCCACAGCTAGCTGTAAGCATTTTTAAGTTCCAGGGCAGATGGAGCTCATAGGAATTGAATATGATATCCAAAAAACTAATATCTGGGTGCTGAGCATGATATATCACTTTGGTTTAAGTTAATATTCTAGTGGAGGTGCCCAAGATTTTTCAATCCTGGGAGGGTGCTTTCAAACAGTCATGGTTCTAAATAAGCCATATGATGAATATTTTGTATTTTAGCTCTAGGAAAACTGCAGAAATAGGGGGAGCATTCATATTGATGGAAAAAACATATCGACTGCTATAAATAAAAACACAAACTATGTCAAAACATTAATTCGATGAACATACCTTGCTTATTGTCTTTTAATAACTACTATTGCTTTTATTAATTTTTAATTACTACCTTTAGGCATTCTACCTCAATACAAATTCTAGTAGATGTGTAAATCCTACATAAACTCTGTGCCATCATGTATGTTAATCTCATTTCCATATAACATTTTACTCAAAGGGGGAGACAGAAACTCGATTCTAAGTTTAGTCAAATTGCTGTTGAGTCCTGAGAGGCACATTATTATTATTATTATTTATTTTTTGTACAAGAGGCTCATATTTGGTAGTGGTGATTCTGGGTGGTGGTTAGTCCCTTCCTTTCACGACAAGAAGAGGAACACAACTTACTCACCAAGAATATTAATGATTCATATAAATCACTTATTGGTAGAAGCCCCACATGGTGCAATCTGGCATATCTTAACCAAACCCTTTGCATGATGGGCAAGTTCGGTTCAAGTCTTCATTGATCAATGAATCTATAAGCCTATTAATGAAGCAAATTCAATGAAGCAACAACTGGGGAGTTCACATTCTCATCATCTTTAGTAAAACCAAGTCCACCGCGCTTTTGTATATTTGCAATGTATTAGACCTCTGTCTTAGTGTTTATTTTTCAAACACCAGTATTAGAAGCTGGTTGAGGTACTTTTGCTAGAGTGAAAACCAATGCCTGCAGCAGTTAAGAACATGTGGTATGATTAAAACTGAGATTTTGGTGAGTGACTTGATGAGATTGAGGTGTGATATGTATGGTCTTCTATGACTTTCCTTTTCTAGTTTTCCCCAGTTTTTCGACTCCTTTAAAGGCTTCATAAGTAACCATGTTGCAACTTGTTTGTTCTGTCAACAGGACACACAGTTACTTTTATGGGATCTGGAAATGGATGAGATTGTAGTGCCATTACGTAGGTGCCCTGGTGGATCTCCTACTTTCAGCACTGGAAGTCAGTCTTCCCACTGGGACAGTGTTATCCCAGTTGGAACTCTGCAACCTGCTCCTAGCATGCGTGATGTTCCAAAGCTTTCTCCTGTAGTGGCTCACCGTGTTCACACGGAACCTCTTTCTGGTTTAGTATTTACGCAGGAATGTGTTCTTACTGTTTGTAGAGAGGGCCATGTAAAAATCTGGATGAGACCTGGAGCCTCAGATAGCCAGTCAGGCAACTCGGAAACCATCCCAAGTACCAGTTTGAAGGAGAAGCCACTATTGTCAAGCAAGCTTGGCAGTTCTACATATAAGCAATGACCAAAATGTCATGAGATTCCAAGGCAAAATGGATCTCTTTTTCATTGATTTGATTTGAAATTGCTGGTGTGGCTGCCCATCCCATTTCCACAGTTGATTTTCTCAGAGTTAGAGCTGGATGAATGTTCTGATTGCTGGGGGATTCATCAACTGGGTCCATTTGTGCATTGAGAGATAAAATGCCATTTATGGCACTAAGAGCTAAGAGCCTATGTAAGTACAAAACAGTTGTTGCTAGGATATATCTTATATAATATTTAATTTCTGACAGAAACAATTGGAAGTTACTCTTTGAGATTTACATTTCAGAGGTGCATAGGAGTTCATTGATTCTGCTGGTAATGAAATTTCACAATAGCTATATAATTTTTGCTGGATATCATGAAGCTCACTCACATGTGATAAGCTTTTCATGTTATGGCTATGAGGTATTTATTTCTCTTGGATGTATCCTTGATATGGAAGAAAAAATATTCTTTTGGTTAGTACTAGATATGGGTTTTGACACTGAAGTTATGCTGAGGAACACTGAATTATGGGAGACTAGTGCTGTATTTGTATTCATTTTGTTTTATTCTGGCAAACAAGGTGAACTACACTATACCGTGTTAGCAAGATTTTTCCTTGTGATTTTTGCATGATCTTGTTCCCTGTATTTCCCTCGTCCGTTTTGCTACCAATCCACCTGGGAGGTTTCCCTGTTCGAATCTCCCTATGGATGACTTGGCCTGCCAGGACCCCATATGGCCCCTAAAATTCTGTGGTGGTCAAATTGGTACCAAACACAAACTACTAACACTAACCACTAATTGCTATTGTTGATGCGTGCCGTTAATGAATTGAAGAGGAAAAAGAGAAGAAAGAAAGAAAAAGAAAGGCCGAAGATAGGAGAGGAGAAAGACATGCATCTTGCAAAACGTTGTTTTTCAATTAATTATCAAAAGTGTTAATCTCATAAAAATAAAGTTAAATAGTTTAAAACAAATAATAAAATGAAGTCTAAAATAGAATAAAATAATTTCCAATAACAAAATGAATGAAAGTTCTATAAAATAGACTCGTATGTGTTCTTAGATGTGTTAATCTTTTCATCAAATAGTGAAGAGTTGAGTTATTCTTTTTTCTTCTTTGACTATACACATGTAACTTGTGACGTGGATTTGGAAAGAACTCGATCATCAAGTATATCTCCTGACAACTCTAGTAGTTTATCATGGATTAGAATTAATTTGTTGCAATATATCTCAAGTGATTTAAGCGTAAGCGTAGTTTAAATTAGGTTGCCCAACTTGATGAACTAAGAATTGTCGTGTCTTGTCATTCTTTGTAAAACATAACTTATTTATCCAAAATAGTATCGATATGTCTCTTTTATGTTGATAAAAAGGATAATGAGATAAAGTTTTTAATTAAGGTTGTTAATTCTGTCCGGGTTAACTTTTATTTTTCTTATCGGAACAATAAATTTTAATTTCGGAGTATCTAAAATATAAATTGCACTTGGACGGCAAAAAAACAACTTTATATTATTTTATAACATGTATATTTTCTTTCCTTTCCCTTTCTCCTCTCAATTTCCTTTCTAGAGGCCATTAAAGAGGCAAGGCTGTTAATTACTATCTTCGCAAGATATGGTGTTTATTGACCTCGGTGCTTTGATGAACTTTTCGAGATTATCGGATTCATTGATGAGATGAGATCGGACACTAGTTTCCCAGTTTTTATATCAAACAATTGAAAATAGATGATCCTCTTGCCTCTCCCTCGCCTACTCTAGAAAAAGAGACGTAGGAGGTAAGGACAAGCAAGATGGTGCAGCGACTGACAAATTAGGGTAGGAGGGGAAATTTAGGGACGGTTCAATTTTTAAGAAAGCTTTGAGAATTTTACAACTTACATATATTTCCTCCTTGTTCACATTCAAATTAAAAAATCATGGTTATGTGATCTTTTGTGCAAAGAAATTTTATTGGCTTAATGTACCTTGTTCGCACTCGAGTTTTTGAAATTTTGTGACCTTTAGTAGAATACAGTCAAGCATTCTTTTAGTTCAGTTACTCTTTGTCTCTGCTAGAGTGAAACATCATTTAATGTTACCTTAATGCATTAATGATCAACAATTATATGTGAAGCCACCATTGTAATTTCCATTAAAGATTTGATTTTCTCTGTCTCTTACTCTGCTCATAAAAATTGTACTTCTTTCTTGCTCAGCTTGTTGGACAAACAACTAATCTTTCTTTCAAGGGAAGCCTTTGCTGGATGGCTCCTAAGGTATGTTCTTGCATATCAATACTTTATGGAATTTATTTTGTATCTTTTATCTTAATGGTTTTTCCTTCTCTGTAGCTCATGCAAGCTGTAATGCAAAAGGGTGCTAGCTTTATAAATTTTGTAAACCCCAAACAATATGGACATAATGCAACCGAAACATCTTGATTAAAATTTGACCAAGAAATCCAAAATAACTTGAGATGTTGAGCAAGATAAAATTTGTTCTATTTTATTTTGTTTTTTGAAAAGTTATGAGATATACCAGTCATTCTGGCCGAAATAAAACAAAATTGACATCCTAGTCTTAATAGAGTCATTGTGAATGAGATTGGATGAGGGGGTATTAAAAGGATTATCTATGACGTGTTGTTTTCTATTATATTTAACTAGATCTTATATATTAAAAGTAAAGCTAATACCAAATTTAGATAGTATGTCAATGACATAAGCATTTGATCCAGTCCTCGGTAACATTTTGTATGGTTCAACACCATACACTTGTAATTTTTTATTGGTTTTAGGATGATACCATTTACTACAAGATTTCACAGTTTTACCGACGGACATATTCTGTCGGTGTGATTAGCTATTCGTCGGTGATTTATTTACCGACATCTTCACCGACGAATTATGTCCGTCGGCTTTCCTTTCGTCGATGATTCCCAATTCCGTCGCTATATCAATCGGAAAAACAAAAAAAACCATTTGCCGATGGTTTTACAAACGGAATTTGCGCACCAAAAAAAAGTTTCCTGCTTGAAATATACCGACGGATTTTGTTCCGTCGGTGATATCGTGCTTTACCGATGGTATGTATCCATCAGTAAATGTGTCAGTGAGTGTTTGCGATACCGACCGAATATATCTGTATGTAAATTCATAGGTAAGTGTGGCAGCTACTGTCAAATGCCGACGGATTAAGTCCGTCGATAAAGCTGTCGGTGAATGTTACTGTCAAATACCGACGGATTCATTCCGTCAGTAAAACCCTTTGTAATAGTTTTTTCTAAATTTGTTTTTAAAAAATTATTTAGAATATATAATATAAAATTATATAAATTAATGGCAATAAAAACAAATTATGCAAATAAAATTTATATTAAACATAAAAAATAAAAAATAAAAAATCAAAGTTAAATAATATTCATTACAAAATGAATGTGTTTCAAAAAAACTATTAAATGAAATTTTAAAGGTAAATAATGTTTATTACAAATTAATATAAAGGTGGAGCTAGAGGAGGAGGAGGAGATCCTGGAGGAGGCTGGTGGTTATACGGCCAAAAAGGATTAGGCACACATGTTCCACTATGTGTTGCCATGTTCATGACCATTTCGCGAAATTGTTCATAAGCCGCTTTTTGTTGTTCATACTCCACTTTTTGTTGTGCTTGAGACGCTTTGATTTGCTCAAACTCCGCTCTTTGTTGTGCATGAGACGCTTTGAGTTGTACGTACTCCACTGATAGATGGTCGTATTTGTCGGTGAGCTGAGCCGTGTGTTGCTGCAAGGCCACGAACTCCTTAGATTGGGAGCTCGATATTGATTTGGAGCTCCCAACGGTTGAAACACTACTAGTTGACCGCAAGTTGTCGGCCGTAGTGTTGGAGAGCTCGTAAACCCGATTTTTATCGGGTCCACCTGACGATCCAACCTCCATCCACAAATCCGAATCGAATTCTGGATGGGTCAAATATCATCCCCGTATCTCTCCCTCAACCGATTATTATAGGTCTCCTGAAAATAAAAAAAGTAATCATCATATTCAATTCAATAAACATAATAACTTACAAAATAAAATGGTTGAACAAACATACCACGAGATGTTGAGCACGGTTATCAACGAACTGTTGCATCCCTTTTTGGCGGTCTTGACTCCGCACGTGCGTCTCCACAAACAGCTCCATTGGGCTCGGCTCACGTCCAAGAGACGCAGCCTATAATGAAAAAAGATATATTAACAACAACTTAATTTAACAATATATTTCATTGAAATTAATTTTACCATCCGTTTCGCATGTGCAGCAAACAGAACAGAGCCGCCAGTGTGCGTTGTCACCGAGCCATGAATTGGCCAATTTCGGTTGCCAGCACCGGACTGTGAGCGTCATGTGAACCGCTCAGACATCACGTGCTTAAGATAGTGCGGCCATATATCTTCCGGGATATATATCGGTTTGAAATCCCTCCAGACCGCAACATTGTTCCAGCCTTGGAAACCCCTATCCCTCGCAGCTTTTTTTGCCCTTTTTTGTGCTTCATACCAAAAATCACGCAACCAAAAATTATATTTTGAAATATAAATTTTTGTCTAAAAAAATCTTGTATTGTTTTCGATCTTACCTAGTTGCCGTGTGATTTTCCCACACCCTCCTCACAACAAGTGTTATGCTCATCGTCCGCCAGAATTTGTGTTGTGTATAAATAAACAAGTTTAAATAAAAATAATAATTTATTTATAATTATATTAATAATTTATTAGAAATAAGCTGAAAATTATAAATTAACACCAACCTGAAATTTGTCAAACCATGCATTGATTTGAGGCATCCACTCAGGATGCTTGGATATCTGACTTCATTGAAACAATGGAATCTCCATCGACGATTTAAACGCCGATGATATTACTCGGGCGTTCTCAATGTTTGTGAACATGAACATAAATTAAATAGTGATTACTTCATAAATTATGTTGTAATTTTTGTTAAAAAAAATTAAAACCTTAACAAACTTACATTGAAAGATCGTTCTTCCACTGTGCCTCGTACTTGCAGGTAAATTGATTCAGTTGCGAAGGCACCCTGCCTCTGCGGTGTGAAGTAGCGTTGAAAGAGGCAGCATCAGTTGACGGCACAAGTGGTGTAGGTGTCTTTTCTAGAGAGGCACCTAAGGACATATCATCATCTCTGCTAGACGAACTAGCTGTGGCTGTATGTGAGCGACCAGCTCTGGTTTTCATTATACGCATCTACACAATTTTATACAAATAATTATATAATTAAATTAAAATGTTAAAAAAAATTTGACAGCACCTCCCCTATACTGGATACTACCAAATCCACAAACCTGCACATATTAACAAAAGCCACAACCAATTGACCCAATCTATACTAATTATTCCAACATATTCAATTACTAATCCTAAGGTAAATTCAACATTAAGAATTACAATTCAACAAATTATTCAATAATTATGCCAATACAACAATAAAATATATTCAATAAATAAAAAAAAACTGTAGACTAACAATTAAAATTAATGGAAAAATTAAACATAAATCATGCAATAATAGAGTAAAATTAACAATTATTCCAAAATATTCAATTACTAATACTAAGGTAAATTCAACATTAACAATTACAATTCAAAAAATTATTCAAAAATTATGCCAATACAACAAAACAATAAATTAAAAAAAAAACTCTAGAATAAAAATCAAAATAAATGAAAAAAATTAAACACAAATCATGCAATAATAGAGTAAAATTAATAATTATTCCAACATATTCAATTACTAATTCTATGGTAAATTCAACATTAACAATAAATAGTCAACAAATTAACTAATAATAATTATGTCAATACAACAATAAAAAATATTCAAAAAATTCAAAAAAAAAACTATAAACTTTAGCAATGAATTATGCAAAAAAAAACTACAGACTTTATCTACATTACAAAAAATACACCAAAACAAAAAACATAACAAAAAAAAAAACCCTTAAAGTGAAATGAAATAGAAGAAACACATATCTTTTAAACTAATAGAGATTCACGAGAAAAGTTGCTAGAGATTGCTGGTGAAACCTTTGAAGAATGGAGAGGAAAAGAATCGGTGAAAAACTAAGGAGAAGAAAAAATGAACTGAAGAGGCGATCGGGGGACTTATATGGCAGTTTTACCGACGGATTCACTGATGGATATAAAATTAATTATTATTTTAATTTATTCCGTCGATGAAGTGTCAAAAATCCGTCGGTAAATTTTGAATTTCACACCAAAATTTTTAATGACCCTCCATTTTTTTCGTGGTTTGTCGGCACTATGACGCGGTCAGATATGCATTTAATGCACAACCCTTTGGAATTCGCGTGGTCCGTCGGTAATTTTATCGGTAAACTTGACCCGCCGACAACTTACCGACGAACTTATAGCTGTCGGCATGGACGTCGGTGATTGTGGCATTTCAAGTAATTATTTTCGAACTCTCTGTGAAATGCCAACGGATATAAATCCGTCGGCATGGACGTCGGTGATTGTGGCATTTCAAGTAATTATTTTCGAACTCTCTGTGAAATGCCAACGGATATAAATCCGTCGGCATGGACGTCGGTGATTGTGGCATTTCAAGTAATTATTTTCGAACTCTCTGTGAAATGTCGACGGATTTATAAACGTCGGTAGGGACGTCGGTGATTGTGACATTTCAAGTAATTATTTTTGAACTCTCTGTGAAATGCCGATGGATTTATATCTGTCGGTAGGGAGGTTGGTGATTGTGGCATTTCAAGTAATTATTTTATGTTACAAAATATATCATCTATATCTATTATTATTTCAAGTAATTATTTTGTGTTACAAAATATATCATCTATGATCTATTATTATTTCAAGTAATTATTTCGTGATTGTGGCATTTCAAGTAATTATTTCAAGCAATAAATATTTCGTGTTACAAAATATATCATCCATAATCTAAATTACATGAAAAAAAGGGTTTTACATAGGGCTTCATTTTGGTAGTTAGTCAGAATTTTCTTCTTCTTCGTCATCAATTGAATTGTCATCACCTTCATCGCAATCTTCATTATGGATATCATCTTCTTCATCGACATTTGCTTATCCGCTAGAGCTCAAAACAAAATTCAACTCCTCTGCGTCAACATCAACAAGAATATCATCGAAAACATGAAAATTTGAATTTTGTTCCAATTCAATCGAAGGCGCAACTCGATATGGTTCAACCAACTCACTAACTTGAAAGACTTCATCTCGCACACTTGTGTCTTCGTTCTCATCCTAAACAACCTCGACACGACCCCGGGGTTTCGTTTTTAAAATGGACAACCAATCCATTCTTGATCGATCCTTTCTAAATGAAGGGGTGTATGTGTAATAAACTTGTTGATATTGCTTTGCGAAAACAAAGACATCGTTTATGTTGCGGAGTCTAGCTTTTGAGTTGATTTTGATCAGACCATAGTGCGAATGAACTCTGATTCCTCTGTCAGTCGTGTCATACCAATAACATTTGAATAAAAACACTCTATTCTGCTCGTTATGATATTCCAGTTCGACAACCTCTTCTAATCTACCATAATAGTCAACTTCTAACTCACTACTAGTGGATCCCTTAACACAAACACCGCTATTGTATGTCTTTCTTCCTTGCCCGTATTCTTCAGTATGAAAAACATATCCATTGACAAAATACCCGTTGTAGTACTTACATTTTCTTTCAGGCCCCAGGCTTAGTGAAGACAATGACTTAGACGCACTCCTTCCCATTTGATAAACCTTGTATATAATGTACATCAATAAACAGTAAATGAACGAGAATCTCATAATGACATGCATACATACAGTAATTTTGCAAGTTAGAATGAGTTTATGATAGTGCTTACATGTGTTCTGAACCACGTGGCAAACTGTTCATCTTGTAATTGAAAGATCTGGGATTCGGTCAGCCGTGAGTTATTGGAGAGCAAATATTGTCGATGTTGCCTACAAGTGATGATGAGTGTATGATATTACAATATATAATTAACAGTATATTACTAACAAATTTTAATTAGTATAAACTTACTGAATAAAAGGTCTTAGCTCATCACAGTTAAATAGAACATAGTTGTGTGCTTGTTTGAACTCTATTTCTGACTACGGCATTTTTAGGTGTGGGTCGTCCAGTATTGGAGAATATTGACAAGTTCCCACTAGAAGACACTTCACCGCCATCATCATACCGTGGAACGCGATTGATTCTCATTCTCAGATGAGGTTCGAAATAGTACAAGATAAATGTTGAGATCTCCTCAACAATATAGGCCTCACATATCGAAGCCTCAACATGCGCCTTGTTCTTAACCTTTTTCTTGAGATTAAACAAGTACCTGCATTGAAATATTAATCAAGTATTTTCAATTAAGAAAAACATATAAAATACTTTTATATATGAATTACATTGCAACTGTAATATCTAACCATTCGAATGGATACATCCATCTATATTGGACCGGTCCTCCAGCTTTTGCCTCGAACGGTAGATGTACAGGGAGATGCTCTATTGAGTCAAAAAATGGAGGGAATATCATCTCAAAATCTGCAAACTTTGATTAACCAAAAAAACATTTGAAACTCTCTTTCAATGAGGGAAATTTTGCAAACTTTGATTAATTAGATAAACATCTAAAACTCTCTTCTGAGGATATATAGAGGGATAAAGGGCATATTCGTAGTGATCTTTTCAGTATCGGTTTCCATGTATGGGGGTTTCCTTTCAAAGCAAATGGTTTGTCTTATCAAATCAGTTAACTAAGCCACCTCATTTTTCAGGAATTTATCTTACTTTTATCTAGGCTAAACTCTCTTATTTTCCTCTTATAGGTAGGGGTTGTTGTTGATGGGCTAGCTTATATTTCTTATTTAAATGAAAGACATGCAATGTTGCAAAGCTAATAAATATGATATGCATAATAAAAAAAGGGAAATTAAATACAGGTTCGCCCTTTCAAGGGGTGGCAATAGTCGTCACCTGGTGTTTTATTACATCAACAAAGAATTCATATTCATCTCAATCAATTTCTAATAATCAAACTCTTGCAGGATCTATGTGACGACTATTTTCCACCCAAAAAGTCCTAGCATTCAGGATGCTACATGTCAGGCTTTCTTTAATGCAATTTAAGGCTAACACATGCATCCTTAGGATATAGTCTAATCTTTAAGTGAACATTGGTTGGTTTTTTACATTGTCTCAAAAAGGGTCTTAAATTTGTGCAGTGACAATCTTTGTAAAGATAGTATGAGGGGCATTGCAAGGAATGGTTAAGGTACGCATGCCCACCATTACCAAGCAGGCACTCGGATATGAGTTAGGTGTTTTACTCATTTGAACCCTGACCAATAGTTATAGGACACATCATTAATCCCTCACCTAACTTAGAAGCTTGTGTATGCTTTCAAAAATTAAAGAAAATGATGCATGAAGGAATTAATTTACAAAATATACCAATGCATGAACAATATGTACAAAAATTAAATCATATAAAAAATATTTATAAATGGCAGATTGAAAATAAATACAGACCAAATAATTTAAAACACAACAATCAGATAAAAAAACAAAGCTTAGTCCACGGGTGTCCCAAGTGGAGTTGTCATTCAGTTATATGTGTGCGAGATCATAACGATTGTCCTCTCGAGTCGGGATTGAATTCCTTTTTTTATTAGTTAAAAATGGGATTGAGTCACCACCTAGTATTTTAGTCACTAGAAACCCTAACTGGTCTTAGAGTTTGAATAAGAGGATTGATTATGTATAAGAAGGACATATCACCCCTAGTACACCTTACCTAAGGTAAACTGTATTATTTGTTTGTCTAATATAAATTAAGGTATTGTTGTGTTGTCTAGTTGTTGGTGTGTCTGAGGTTTACTAAAAGTTATCTTCAGTAAAGAAGTCCTTATCTTATCAGGTTAAAGCCTACCCATTCTAGAATCAAAACATATTTTTTTACTTTTTTCTTTTAATATCGAGAATACATCTTACGTATAAGTTTGCAATCTTTGATATTGGGATAAATCAAAATACTTTTTTTGGTATTTTTAAAATGTAGACCAAGTTCTCATGATTTTAATAAATTGATTACTAAATCCAAAAATACATGTAAAAATAAAATAAAAACTATTTTTGTGATTTTTTTAATATGCTAAAATATGCAAATATAATTTATTTTTGAGAGACTTGACCATAAACAATTTAAAGTAAAGTTGTATTTTTGTAAAGAATTTTTTTTTATTTTTTTTTGTTGTGGAAGGGAATTGATTTATCTAATACCAAAAAAAGCACTTCGCGTGTAGGTCATAATTACAAATATTAAATATGAGGAGATAAAAAAATAATTTTCTTATGGAAGGGAATCTAATTTTGTTGTCCATTACCAGACATTAGTTCTATTACCGAAAACTAATTTCTTTTGTCGTAAGTTACAATTCTAACACAGAATATCATTTCATCATCAAAACTATTGTAATAAATTAAGGGAAAAAAAGGTTGAGGTGTACAACACCTACTTGCTTCAGAAGCTCTAGTGGTATCTTCTTGTGGCTGCACAACTCCTGTGGCTTCTCATGTATCAACATATATACCATATTAATTTTCATTCCATGTACATTCTCCATATTAATATTTTTAATTAATTTCATCTTAACCTTCATTTCTCATTCAATCCTCATTGAATTTTTATTTTTTCTTAAATCCATTTTCTTAGTTATCTCAACAAAAGAAACTCTCATAACTCGTATACACACATATCTTCTCAAACTATATTCTTATAACCATTTCCGATTTAAATCTCAAATCAAGGACAATTATAGTTAAACAAGCAACGAGGCACATAAACTTCTTCCAATTAGGCATACAGAATTCATTTATTCCTTAACATATTCTTTCAAACACACAAAAAGTTCTAACAAAGCTTAATAACAATGTTATCAACATCTATAGTTTTGCATTTGTATGATCATAGTCATTCATGTATTATATCACACAAATATTATCTCATTTGCATAAACTTTTTGATGTATCCTTTCTTTGCATAAGAAGTCAAACACATTCGTAAAAATATTCATCTTTAGGTTCAATAATTCTCCCTAAATTTCCTAAATTTCAACAATATAAATGTTTAAGTCAATCTATGTAACGTAACGAAACTCCTTTAAAATAATTTCCTTTATAATATATACATTAATCTACTATAATATCACTTAACTACATACAATTCTACTTCATGCAATGTAACCCCTTATTGGCCGGTCATTGGGCCTTTAAGGACCCCATGGTTTTCTTCATCACTTTTACCTAAATTAATACCTAACATAACATAATATAACCCAATTGATCAATTCATAGTCAATTTATATTTTCCATAAAATTTGACTCTAAACCCTTAGCATCATTTTGATGATTCCAACCTTATTTGTTATCAATTTCAAATGAAATTGCTATATTAGGTTTAGAACTCCCTATCAAATAATAATCGAGTCTTTGAACCCCAACTAGTCAAAATCTTCTATGTTTTTTCCTTTTTTTATTCACCTTCTCTCTCTAACTCAATCTTTTCTCTCTTTGATCTTTCTTAATTCCAAGAGTGAATGTGTTTTTATCTCTTAAAACACTCTCTTTTCATTCATAATTTCACTCTCTACCATTTAGAGGTGTAAGAATATAAGAAAATAAAAAAAAATTAGTCTCTTCTCCCATAGCAGTACCCCATCAGTTTTACAAAGATGTAAATTAAAATGATTTGACTGTTTTGAGAAGTGGTCTAACCGGTTCAGCAAATCGGTCTAGCTCTTTCTCAAAATAGCTAGACTATTTTTACTACTGGAAAATTTGATATTTTCAGCTAAAAACTTCTTCTTCTTCTATCTTAATACTTTTTTTCCCAATCTATTCTTTTTATCATTTTTTTCATACTATTACACTATAATTCCAATGATTTTATTATTTATTTATTGTTATTTTATTTATCCCAGGGTTTACAAAGAATGTTGATAACTTGGTAAGTCAAAATACAAGGAGAATGAATGTGGTAGAATTATTGACCATGTTTAACAATATCACAAATACATCAATTATGGGTCATGGAATCGAATGTTCTCTAATATGAAGGGCATAATCTTATAGCAATATGTAACATCCTCACTTTAGGGATGCTAAAATTATTTTATGATCTTTATATATATATATAAAGATCATAAAATAATTTTAGCATCCCTAAAGATTATGCCATATATATATTGCTACATATTGCTAGCAAGATGAGGATGTTACATATTGCTATAAGATTATGCCATATATATATATAAAGATCATAAAATAATTTTAGCATCCCTAAAGATGAGGATGTTACATATTGCTATAAGATTATGCCCTTCATATTAGAGAACATTTGAGTCCCATACTAAAGAATGATCAACAAGGTCTTTAAGACTAGTTGGAAAGGAGCATAGAGATATAATAAGATGACATGTTGGTAAAGAGTATCGTTTTTTAGTAACATCTTCAAGACTTATAAGAAGTTTTCTCTATTCTTCACCAGCATCGAATGAAGCTTAATCCATTCAAGTGAAGTTCTGAGAATGGACGCTCTTAGAATTTATGGTCAGCAACAAAGGAATAAAGCCTAATATTAAAATGAATTGATAAAAATGGATTCAAATGAGTTTTTTGTTAAAAAAATTAAGCCCCTGCTTTTCAACAACCTCTTATTACTGGATTCTATAGAAAAATAGATAATAGGTTATTTGTTTATTTCTTAAAAAATAGTGGTACACCTCTTTAAGAAATAAAAAAAAATATTTTTAACCTAGACACGTAGGCCGGGTTGGAAGTCCTAAGTGCCTGGGCTCCTTTTTGTTTTTTAGTTTTGTTATTTTATATTTAGGTAAAAAAATATTGATAAAAAATATCATTGAATCAAGTTGGGTCCATAAACCAAGATGCATGTTTGATAGGTTAATTCGTAGCATCTAGCATATTATTTATATTTTTTTTATTTAATGCATTTTTTATCCTTTAATTTTTTTTTAAAAAATATAATTTTACTATTTGTTATCGATGATCTATTTTTTTTATTTAACTCAAAACTAAAAAAATAAAATTTCACCATTTATTATTAACGATCTAGTTAGCTATCTTGATCCCACACGCCTATCATGGTTTTTTTTTAATATTTTATATGAAAACAATTCTCATACCTTCCATTCTTATATAATTAAATGAAATATAATCTCTGAGATATTTTTTTTTTATTATTGAATTTGGTAGCGTGTGTGACTTGTGTCGCGAACTTGCTTAATTAACTTAAGTTCACTTAAGTTTTATTTTTAATTGATTGTTGTTTTATATCAATTTTATTGTTTAAGATTAAATTAATCGATGATGAACTTTTCAATTTATTTTTTTAAGATTATTCTTGCAAGTTTTAAAGGTTAACCTGTGTTAATATACATGAACCTAATATATTTTTATTTTAATATTAGATAAACATATCATCAAATTCAAGATTAAAATATATATTTTTAGAAGACTTGTTAGCAATAATTAGATATTTTCTATTATAAATTTGTTTTTACTCTGATCTACTATACGCCTATACGAGATAATGAGCTAGTTGTTGCAATTCACATGGATCACCTTAATTCATAGTCTTATCTTCTTTAAGTTTTTGTTAATGTGACCATATGATGGAAATAGACCTCATATCGGTCTCATAGTCAGCGTCTTGTATGGGAAAGCGTCAATTTGTTTTAAAAAATATATTTATCTTAAAAATATTAAATTTATTTATTTTTAGTATTTTTTAATTAATTCTAATTTATTAATTTATTATATATTAATAAAAAATTAAAAAATAATTTAGACTGCGCTACCAAACTTAAATTATTTGATGTAAAAAGATAAACAATTGGTCCATATAAACAATAATACATATCCTTCAACTTTAAGTGATGTAACTTAATTATTTAAGTTTTAAGTTTGTTTTCTAAATATTATCAGTTTGAGTTTTATAAATTTCAGGATTATTAAAAGCTTATATGATGATTAATTAAAAGTTTTTTAAATTAGTTAAGGTGAGTGTAAAAATGGTATGAATATCAAAATTAATAATAATAATAATAATAAAAAGGCATCTCCTCCTATTGCATCCGTACACGCATACGAACCTTCTTTAAGCAGAAGGTTCGTCGTCCTCTCGCACGTTGCATAATTATGTCATGACTCCTCTCCTACTGTACTATCAACACTGATTGTTAGATCAACTCCATTTTTATATCACTGTCCCCAGAGTTCAACTCTCTGCCCATCTCTAGTTTACTCAATTTCATTCCTCTCTCAAACAAAACCTAATCCCTGACCCTGTTTCGTTTCCTCATATCTTTTGCTATCTTGCGTGTTTTGTTTTGATAAATTTGTCATTGTATAGCGAAAGTGTGAGATATAAAAGGATTTAATATTGTAACATGTAGTGTTCTCAAAAGGAATGGTTTTTTTTTTTCAATCAAGTAAAGATGGTATTTGAGGCAAAGCCAAGAGTTCATAAACGGGTCTGGTTAATGTTTCAAAAATCAATGGGTGTCCTTGTGGGTGGGAATCATACCTCCTCCAGGTTTTGTACTCGTTAAGTCTCTAGCTTTTTATCAGTTGGCTTATATCTCTCTGTCAAGTCTCTGAAATCCTGTAATTTGATTAAAAATTTAATCTCTGATGCCAATTTCGTGGTTAAGAGTGGAACACAACATGAATTCGAAGGCCTTGAGATACCAGATCCTTAGTGGAACAATAGCCCGGCGTGTGCTTCTACGCGCATCTATGCTTGTCACGGCAATGTCCATCATTCCTTTGTTACTGTTCTTATATGGGTCTGATCCTGGATTATTGTTTGATTCTGTGAGGTATAATGAATGTGATGTACCCTTTATGTTTATGGGTTCACATTTGTTAAAGAATCGATTTTTGAAGCCAATCTGGGGCTCAATTGATGGTGAGGAAGGTGTGAATGTGACTTCTAATGTTGTTAGAGAGCTTCTGGGCATGCAGATCATAGATCCTAGTGCAAAAGTTCTCTGTGTCGGTGAAGGATCTGCTCCTGCAGTTTTTGCATTACGAGAATTAGGATTTCTCAATGCTTGTGGGGTTCACAGACACCCCTTTTTCTCTCTTAAGCATAAGAGGATGGCTTATGAGCTTGAATATGCAGACGATTCCTTTGATTTTGTGTTGTCTGGGGACCTAGAAAAGATTTCCGTCCCAGCCATTGTTGTGCTCGAGAACGAGCGTGTGCTTAAGCCTGGTGGAATTGGGGCTATGCTTGTTAGTGTTAACAGTTTTAACACCAATAACCTGATTAGGTCTTCCTTGCCTGTGTCATCATTATTAAAGAATTCCAACATTGTCCATGTTGGTTATGTCAACGAGTATACACTGGTTGTTTTCAAGAAAAGAATTTACAGTGTCGGCTACTTCCAGCAATACCAGCTGATTGCCCATCTATCATGAATAATAGACCTCATTTGGAGAATTTAGAACCTCTCACAGAGAATAAGCAAGTGGAACATGAGAAAAACATAGCTTATTTGCCCAAGTTTGTTGATATGCCCTCTAGGAAGCGATTAGTGTATGTTGAGATTGGGGAAGGTGAGCATCTGAATTCTAGTGTTTCAAGTTGGTTCCTGCCGTCTTGTCCTGTGGATCGCAACACTTTCAATGTTTATTTTGTCAACCATAACGCTTCGGTCCTGCTTTCTGGTGTTAAAAAACCTGGTGTTGCCTTCATTTATTATCCTGGCCTTGCTGGAGTTGAGGCTACTCATAATCCTGATGTGGAAGAGTTTAATCAATCTGTGGAAGATGAAGGATTTGATTTTCTTGATTGGTTTAAGCAAACAGTGCAGCATGCTGACTTTGTGGTGCTAAAAATGAAAGCAGGGAAGGTGGTGTTAAATAATATTTATGTAGTCTTATTTATTAAGGGTAGAATAGTACTTTCAGTTTGACCTATATATACTTTATTTGTATTTAGGTTAAGACTATGCATTTATAATATACAGATTATTCAGAATTCTAGCCTTTCTCTATTTGATCTCAATTAATTTAATATGGTATCAGAGCTGGTTTTATGAAACGAGGCTTAATCCCAAGTACAAGTTCGCGGATCCAACTCTGCGGTGAGTTGGCTGGGGGTTTGCAGGGGGCGGCGTGCCCCTGTCGGGGTCTGCCCCAAAAATTTTTTGGAGTGAGATTTTGTCTTCCGCTTCTGCAAAATTTGGTATTTTGTCAGTTTCTGCAATTATTTTGGTATTTCGTCTACCCTTCAGCTTTTGCAATTTGGTATTTATGTTCAGTTTCTGCAAATTGGTTCTGTTTTGGAGTAATCGTATAATTTTGAGAAGATATTTGTTTAGTTTTTGCAATCTCTGTTCAGTTTCTGTAATTTGGTATTTTGTTTTCCGCTGCTTTTGCATTCTAGTTCTCTGTGATTGTTAATTATGGCTACTGAAAGAGATGATTCGCATCAGTCTGTGAGTGTGAGGTTGGATGGGAAGAACTATTCGTATTGGAGTTATGTAATGCGAAATTTTTTTAAGGGTAAGAAGATGTGAGGGTATGTTAGTGAAACTTATATAATACCTAAGAATATTGAGGAGGGGGATGCTGTTTTGATAGATACATGGGAAGCAAATAATGCAAAGATCATTACTTGGATCAACAATTCTGTTGAGCATTCGATAGGTACGCAGTTGGAGAAGTATGAGACAACAAAAGAGGTTTGGGATCATCTGCAAAGGTTATTCACGCAATCAAATTTTGCAAAACAGTATCAATTAGAGAATGACATACGAGCTCTTCATCAGAAGAATATGAGTATTCAAGAGTTTTATTCTGCTATGACAGATCTTTGGGATCAATTGGCTCTTACAGAATCAGCAGAATTAAAGGCATGTGGTGCCTATATTGAACGTAGAGAGCAGCAACGATTGGTATAGTTTTTAACAGCACTTCGCAGTGACTTCGAAGGACTTAGAGGTTCAATTCTGCATCGTACTCCACTGCCTTCTGTTGACTCTGTTGTCAGTGAGTTATTGGCTGAAGAAATACATCTTCAGTCTTATTCTAAAAAGGGAATTCTTTCTACTTCAAATCCTTCTGTACTAGTAGTACCTTCTAAGCCATTCTCTAATCATCAGAACAAGCCTTACACAAGGGTTGGCTTTGATCAGTGCAGTTTCTGTAAGCAGAAAGGTCATTGGAAGGCTTAGTGTCCTAAGTTGAGACAGTAGAATCAAGCTTGGAAGTCTGGCAGTCAGTCACAATCTAATGCTCATCGACCACCTCAGGGTTATAAACCACCACACCACAATACTACAGCAGTAGCTTCCTCAGGCTCTATTACCGATCCTAATACTTTGGCTGAGCAATTTCAGAAGTTTCTCTCCTTACAGCCACAAGCAATGCCCGTTTCTTCCATAGGTCAGTTGTCTCATAGTTCCTCAGGTATGTCACACTCTAAATGGGTCTTGGATTCTGGTGCTTCCCATCATATGTCTCAAGATTCCTCATCTTTTACCTCAGTGTCCCCTTTTCCTCCATTCTTGTTATGACTGCTGATGGCACTCCTATGCCCTTAGCAGGTGTTGGTTCTGTTGTCACACCTCACTTGTCTCTCCCTAATGTTTATCTTATTCCAAAACTCAAATTGAATCTTTGCGTCTGTTGGTCAAATATGTGATTCTGGTGATTATTTAGTCATGTTTTCTGGTTCTTTTTGTTGTGTACAGGATCTGCAGTCTCAGAAGCTGATTGGGACAGGCCGTAGGGAGAATGGACTATATATTTTGGATGAGTTAAAAGTATCAGTTGCTGCTGCTGCCGCTGCTGCTACTATTGCTGATTTGTCTTCCTTTCATTTGAGTCTTCCATCTTCTAGTTTTTATTTATGGCATTCCCGTCTAGGTCATGTTTCATCATCTTGTTTGAGATTTTTGGCATCCACAAGAGCTTTAGGAAATTTGAAAACTTGTGACATTTCTAATTGTAGTGGATGTAAACTGGCAAAATTTTCTGCTTTACCTTTTAATCGAAGTATTTATGTTTCATCTTCACCATTTGATTTGATTCATTCTAATGTATGGGGACCTTCTCCTGTTTCCACAAAAGGAGGGTCTCGATATTATGTCTCTTTTATTGATGATCATACTCGTTATTGTTGGGTTTATTTAATGAAACATCGTTCTGAATTCTTTGAGATATATGCAGCTTTTCGAGCTCTTATCAAAACTTAACATTCTGCTGTGATCAAATGCTTTAGGTGTGATTTGGGTGGGGAATATACCTCTAATAAATTTTGTCAAATGTTTGCCTTAGATGGAACCATCCACCAAACTTCATGTACAGATACTCTTGAACAAAATGGTGTAGCTGAAAGAAAACATAAGCACATTGTCGAAACTTCTCGTTCTCTCTTGTTGTCTGCTTTTGTTCCTAGTGAGTTTTGGGGAGAAGTTGTTCTTACTGTTGTAAGTTTGATTAATACAATTTCATCTTCTCATAGTTCGGGTCTATCTCCTTTTGAAAAGTTATATGGGTATGTCCCTGATTATTCCTCATTTAGAGTCTTTGGTTGTACTTGTTTCATTCTTCATCCTCATGTAGAGTGCAGTAAGCTATCCCTTCGATCCGCTATTTGTGTCTTTCTGGGTTATGGTGAAGGTAAAAAGGGGTATCGTTGTTTTGATCCAATAACTCAGAAACTTTATATGTCTCGTCATGTTGTCTTCCTTGAGCATATACCTTTCTTTTCTATTCCATCCACTACTTATAGCCTGACAAAATCTGATCTTATTCATATAAATCCTTTTTCTGAGAATTCTGGTAATGATATCTCTCCCTATGTTCGATCAATTTGTACTCATAACTCTGCAGGTACTGGTACTTTACTCTCTGGCACACCTGAAGCTCCATTCTCATCTACAGCCCCTCAAGCTTCATCTGAGATTATGGATCCACCTCCACGTCAGTCCATCCGCATTCGTAAGTCCACAAAACTACCATATTTCGCTTATTCTTGTTATTCTTCATCATTTACTTCCCTTTTAGCTTCTATTCATTGTCTCTTTGAGCCTTCTTCCTATAAAGAGGCAATTATTGATCCGTTTTGGCAGCAAGCTATGGATGAGGAACTTTCTGCTTTGTATAAGACAGATACTTGGGATCTGGTTCCTCTACCTCCTGGTAAGAGTGTTGTTGGTTGTCGTTGGGTGTATAAGATCAAGACTAATTCTGATGGGTTTATTGAGCTATACAAAGCTAGGCTAGTTGCAAAAGGATACTCTCAACAGTATGGCATGGACTATGAGGAGACATTTGCCCCGGTTGCAAAAATGACTACTATTCGTACTCTTATTGTCGTAGCTTCGATTCGTCAGTGGCATATTTCTCAGCTTGATGTTAAAAATGCATTCTTGAATGGAGATCTTCAAGAAGAAGTTTATATGGCACCCCCTCCTGGTATTTCACATGACTCTAGATATGTTTGTAAGCTTAAGAAAGCATTATATGGTCTCAAACAAGCACCTCGTGCTTGGTTTGAGAAATTCTCTATTGTGATCTCGTCTCTTAGCTTTGTTTCTAGCAGTCATGATTATGCTCTTTATATTAAGTGCACTGATGCAGGTCGTATCATTTTGTCTTTAGATGTTGATGACATGATTATTACTGGTGATGATATTGATGGTATTTCAGTTTTGAAGACAGAGTTGGCTAGACGATTTGAAATGAAGGATTTGGGTTATCTTCGATATTTTCTGGGTATTGAGGTAGCATACTCACCTAGAGGTTACCTTCTTTCTCAGTCGAAATATGTTGCAGATATTCTCGAACGGGCTAGACTTACTGATAACAAGACTGTAGATACTCTTATTGAGGTTAACGCAAGGTACTCTTCTTCTGATGGTTTACCTTTGATAGATCTTACTTTATACCGCACTATTGTTGGGAGTTTGGTATATCTCACCATCACTCGTCCAGATACTGCATATGTTGTTCATGTTGTTAGTCAGTTTGTTGCTTCTCCTACTACTGTTCACTGGGCAGTTGTTCTTTGTATTTTGTGATATCTTCGGGGTACAGTTTTTCAGAGTCTTTTACTTTCATCCACCTCTTCTTTGGAGTTGCGTGCATACTCTGATGCTGATCATGGTAGTGATCCCACAGATCGCAAGTCTGTTACCGGGTTCTATATCTTTTTAGGTGATTCTCTTATTTCTTGGAAGAGCAAGAAACAATTTATTGTTTCTCAATCATCCACCGAAGCAGAATATCGTGCCATGGCATACTACCAAAGAGATTTTTTGGTTACGTTGGTTACTTTCTGATATGGGAATTTCATTTTCTCATCCTACTCCTATGTATTGTGACAACCAGAGTTCTATTCAGATTGCTCATAACTCGGTTTTTCATGAGCGCACTAAGCACATTGAGATCGATTGTCATCTTACTCGCCATCATCTCAAACATGGCACCATTGCTTTGCCTTTTGTTCCTTCTTCCTTGCAGATTGCAGATTTCTTTACCAAGGCGCATTCCATCTCTCGTTTTCATTTTCTAGTTGGCAAACTCTCGATGCTTGTAGCTGCCGCATCGTGAGTTTGAGAGGCAATGTTAAATAATATTTATGTAGTCTTATTTATTAAAGGTAGAATAATACTTTCAGTTTGACCTATATATACTTTATTTGTATTTAAGTTAAGACTATGCATTCATAATATACAGATTATTCAGAATTCTAGCTCTTTTTCTCTATTTGATCTCAATTAATTTAACAGGTGGAACTGAGATTTCTGTCTGGTCTGTTCCAAAGCGGAGCTGTATGCTTTATTGATGAGCTGTTCCTCAGTTGCTCAGATCAAGTTGGTGGAAATTGCATGGACCTCTTCAAGAGCCTTAGAAGCAGCGGTCTGTTTGTCCATCAGTGGTGGGGAGACTAACCACCAATTGATATTTGTTCAACCGTGTACGGTGGAGCCTTGTTTGTACTGTGTGTTAGCTTTGCTTTTCTACGGTCATCGGTGTTATTTCAACTCAAATTACTTGTTACGATTCCGTGGAGGCACCCAGCGTTGCTTTATGCTTGGGCGCTTAAGCTAAATAATAAACCATTGTCTTTCATGTTGTTGAATAAATTGTCGAGTGCTTTTAAGATGCAATTCGTGAAGTCTTGTGGTGGCGTTTCTCAGAATATGATGCTCCGAAAAGCTATTAATTAATTATCACCCGCATCTTCAGCGACAGATCACCCGCATCTTCAAAGCCTTGGCTTCGCCTCTTGTCTTGCCGAGAATTATACACCAGTATTTAATATTTTGCTGTTTTCAGGAATAACTTTTCTACCGTTTTTATAAAACGAAACACAAAAAGTTGTGCAATAGCGGTTGTAAGGTGCTGACAACAAATTCATAAGTTCATCATATCCTATTATACCTTAGAAAGATGTAATAGATTTAATATCAAATTAAATAATTAATAAACAAATCCATATAAAAATTAATCTTACAAAAATTAATTTGGGTTAAATTAAAGAATTTAATTAAGTACAATAACTTAATTATACTTTAAATAAATCAAATTAATTTTGTTAAGAATTTAATTAGTAAAAAATTAAGTTTAGAAACTTAATTAGATGACCAAACTTAATTTTTGCAAAGTCAATTGATTGAAATTAGTGACAAAATTACAACAAAAAAAATTAGGGTCAATTAGAGATCATATTAAAGAAATTCCCAATAAAAAATATTTTTTAAAAAAAACAATGAACTCTAAGGACTCGATTTGGTTGAAGAAGGGTGGAATTGAAGAAAAATTGAAGTTTAATGGTCAACTGAGAATCAATTTGCATAAATTTGACCAAGGATCAAAATGAAAAAAAGGCTAAAATTTGAGACTAATATTGAAGTTTGGCAGAGGTAAAATTGCATGAAATTAAAAATTCCAGATCAATTAGGAATGCAATTAAAAGAAATCAAAAGCTGAAGGACTAAATTGAACTTTTGCCAAATCCCTAAATTAAAACCCTAAAGCTAAAACGACGCCGTTTTGAAAATAAAAAAAATAACAGACGACAAGTCGTCTAGTTATTGTTCATCATCTTCCACTTTTCACCTAAAAAAAGCTACTTAGAAGGCTACTTTTTAGGGGTATTTAATGTTTCATTTCCCCATTAAACCGAGCAAACCATACACCACTAAGATGACTTAACATTGTACTACACCCTATAGTAGGTCTTGTCGACCATCTCTACAGCCGCCATTGCGCCGCCCCAAAGTGGTCAACTCGACCTGTCTTTAACAAACAATTTTCATAGTCTATGATTGCTCTTTTGAGCCAACAATTAAGATCCTTTTCATTTGAATTAAGGGCCAAGATATGTCCTTAACAAAGACAAAATATCCATTTTTCACCATTTATAAATAAGGGTAGATTTCAGGCATTGAGCATCAAGAAATCAGTGTTCAAAGTTGGCAAAAAATCAGTCTTCTCCTCATTATCTTTTCTGCCATTACATTCTTCTTCTCCTTTGTTGTGCCCTCAGTCACGACAACCTCGTCGCCAACTCCTCCATCAACAACTCCACCATGAGCCACCAGCATGACTATCAGCCTATCACCCCCACGTCACGAATAGTCACTGCCAACTTCTTCCTCTTCGCCATGATCTTATCCTCTAACAACTAACATCATACGCCATCTCCTTCACCAACACCACCATTAGCCTCACGTTGACCTCCATAGCACGACTAGCCAGCCACTCCCTCATGCCCAGGTAACCTTTTTACCTTCCTTCTCCCTGTTACATAGTCGGCCACTACATGCATTATGAGAATTCGTTCCATGCAGGAGGCAAAAATAATTAACATGGTCACTGGGCAGGGCCAGTGACCATGTGGGCCTTGGACTAGACCCTTTTCAACCCAGCTCAGATGATTGTGTCAGGTCTAGTCCAAATATAAAAAAAGGTTGGGCCTTCTATCAACCCAACCTAAGCAAATCGGGCTTGGGCTCTAGGCCCAGCCTAACATTAAAAAAAGAGGAGAGAGGTCGTTAGTTGACTCAACCCGACCTAACCAGGTCTGGCCCAGATGGTTAGGCTGGGTCCAGCCCACTTAATAAATAAAATAATATAATAATATTAAAAAAAATTAAATTTTTCAAAAGGCATTTTAAAAATATTTATGGGTCTCTCACATGCTTTTCCCAAAAATTTTACATAATATCAAATTGTAAACTTACATTGTAAGATACAGATAAGGTATTAAAAATACTCAATTTTCTCCGAAACTTCAAAAAATATATGAAAATTGAAAAGTAAACTTTCATTTTATATATATATATATGTGTGTGTGTGTGTGCGCGCGCGCGCGCGCATACAACCAAATTTTAAAAGTATTTCATGCATATTTTCTAAAAAGAAAATCATTTTTATCATATTTTAAAAAAATATAAAAAAAATATCATAAACAGTTTATGATTATCCATTAGGGTTTGTTTGATCAAAATATAAAAAATGCTTCAATAATTATTTTGTTTAATTAATATTAGGAATGTTAAGACTTAACTATATCTAAGAAATAAATAAGTTTGGGCCTTAGAACAATTATAATTTAACCTAATAAGATAAAAACTTCCTCACAAAGAGAAATCTGCCTTGTACCTTAAACAAGATCAACGAACAAAAACACAACTTAAAATAACAATCAAACAACAATATAATTTATTTTATGTAGGGAGCTAAGAATGATATATCTTTTCCTTGCACAATTAGTCATTACTCAAACTCACCGACCATTAGATTTTTCGGTGATCATAATACTAAATGGTACCTTTTGAACTTATAACCATAATTTTATAATTAAATCAAAATACTTTTTACTACCATACTCAGAAGGCAGAACCACCATTCAAACGAAAATTTCATGCATTTATATTGACTATTAGTTCCATACTTCATCTATAAATAATCAACCCGTAATCAATAATTTTAATGTAAGCTGTTCTTCTCCTGCAGGGGATATTTGATGGACTATCTATCTTTCATATTGCACATTTATGTAATAGTCAAATCCAACTTATTCAATATTTGACTTAACTAGGGTTCTCTAAAGGCAATAAAACATGGCACGTCAATCTAGAATGACGGTATGAACTCTTATCAAAATTATACTTTCCTATCACAGCACTACGGTGTAGAGTGCTAAAACTCGCCCACTCTTAGCTAGTATGGTCACAGGCAAAACTAAGCAAGGAGCTAAGACAACCTTGTAACATCATAGGATTTACAAGGAATCCCACACCTTTCCCGAAAATTAAGTATTGCGGTCAGAAGATAACCTGCAACTTGCGTCGATCGCATGTTTTTTGTGGTTGACCGTCATCAAATGACCATAATGACCTCATCTCAGCAATCCGCTTGGAAAATACTTCCTGTGAACACAACCGAGCACATACTCGGTCAAAAAGCTTCTTTTTATCCAACCCATTCCGAAAGTAGAGCTCCGTGAAGACAGTCTAAAACAACAGTGTTGAGAAACCAAACATATACTATGTCCATGTTTCTTTTCAGAAAATCACTTTTTAAACTTTTCTGTGTTTATTTGCCATTAAAAAAATTAATCAACGGAAAACACTTTCCAATCAACGAAAACACTTTTCAGTCAACGAAAAATACTTTCCAATCAAAGAAAAATTTGGTTTGGTTTCCAGGAAAGTATTTTCCCTTTTGGCTGTGTCTGTTTTCCGGAAAGTGATTTCCGGGAAACCACTTTCCAAACTTTCTTGTGTTTGTTTGTCATTAGAAAAGTTGGTCAACGGAAAACACTTTCCAGTCAAAGAAAAATTTGGCTTGGTTTTCAGAAAAGTGTTTTCCTGAAAAATTTGGACGGAAAACACTTTCCAGAAGTTGTGAAAAATTTAAAAATATCTTTATTTGCTGATTATATCAAATTTGATCCTCAAACTTTTGATTGTTATATATAATTTGTTTTGAATATTAATTTTTCAATTCCATCTCTTAAAATTTAATTTTTATATTAATTTTAGTCTTTATTTTTATAATTGCTATTTGTTTTTTCCTTATCATTTTTTATTGAAATTTTTTATCTATCAAATTTATTCCTCATTCTTTTGATTGCTGCTTATTTTATTTGAAATAATTTATGAAATGTTAATTATTATTATTTTAATTTCTTCACCTTATATTTTTTTTAATTTTTTAGATTTGAACTTTATTATTTTGATTATTATTTATTTTATTTGAGATAATTTATGAAATTATATTTTTTTCAATTTCATTCTCATTCAACTTTTTAATTTGTAAGATTTGTTCCTCATTATTTTAATAAACTTGAAAAAAATAAAACATTAATAAGTTATTATCCAGCTCATTTTCCATGACATAACCAAACACTCGAAAATGTTTTCCAACTTATTTTTCATTACACTACCAAACATCAAAAAATACTTTCCTAAAATTCACTTTCCCAGAATTCACTTTTCCCGGAATTTACTTTCCAAAAACAAACTACTTTCCAGCAAACAAACTGCCTATATTTCTTAAAAATTCTGAGAAGCTGCCACTAAGGACTTCCGAATGCAGGCTGGAGGCACTGGCTTGCATATTTGGCACAATGCCGGTATTATAACCATCCCACATTGCATATTTTCCTGTTTGATTATTGGAGAAGCAGGAAATCTGAAAGGAAAATAAGATGCTGGAGCCAAAAGAAATAACAGAATCGGAGAAAGATCAACAAACTACTATACATGTACATGTGGCAGCAGCAACTCTTTAGTCATTCATCAGGAGCGTTGTTGACCTTTATTTCCAGAAGCCTGTCAACTGGTTGCCTGCAAATGGGGCACCTATTTGTTTGGAACCTCAAAACCTTTGCACAGCCACTGCACATACACTGCAAGGTGGGAGACAAGAATGGTGAAAAAAAAGAAAAAAAAAAGACAGAAAGAAAGACTCAGCCATTGTGTCACCAACAAGATATCTACTACATTTCTGAATCCAGATTACTTAGATAACCACTGAAATGGGAATTCATGTAGAAGAATTTTGGCCTATCAGATGAAATTCACCTTGGAGATATTCTAAATGCACTAGCAATAATACACACATTCCAGACAGTTCAGTCTTGAACCATCACATGGAACTCGCATGACTTTTAATGCAGCATTTTTTGCAAATGCCTGCCATTGGATATAGACACAAACAGCAGGAAAAGGGTCCCGTTCATGCCTGTGGCTATATAATGTTTAAGGAAACAGTTTTCTGTAGCTTTCACAACTTAAAAGAACAAAATTCCAAAACGATAAATAGTCCTTGGTTGAAAAGCAATTCCCTAAAATATGAACTGTGGGTGAAAAGCATCACTTCTTTGTATTTCCCCTTCGCGTGCGCGCGCGCGCGCACACACAGAGGGAGGGAGAGGCTTACCATGTGTCGGCAAGGAAGAATAGTAGTGTCCCGTGGTTCTGACAGGCAAATGACACATTCTTTACCTGGGTCATTTGCATCAACATCACCCTCAACTGAATTTCCAATCCCATATATCTCTTGAAGCTCATATCTCTTCCCATTAACCCAGAGGATCTGCTTCCTTACCCTCACTTGGTACTGTCCTTTCTCCTTCTCAAATATTGCTTGCGTTACCTGAGAGTTCATAGCTCCAGACATTTGGTTTCCTTCTGTTCCATTATGATTTGCAGGGGATGCCTCTGCCTTTACTGCTAGAGGATAGGCATCCATCTCACCCTCTTTTAACAACTCTTTCCCCTCAAACAAGGTGAAATCAATCCCTGTTCCAGAAGGCTGTCTGAACTTCTGGCCCAGACCTTGTAGGAAATTTACTGTCACTGGTGGAAGGTCTGCCTTCGTTGGTGTCAGGACACAATCCTCACCTTCTTTCGCAAAGAAAATAATAGTGATGCTGTATGCAGATCAAAGGAATGCGATTTTTGTAAGAAATTAATACCAGATGTTTAATAACAAGTGCCAAAGAGGAAAAAAACATTCAGACATTCCTGTTAAAATGAATACAAGCCAAAATTCACAGCTTATTTGGATCAGCATTTATCCCCATGTCTTTCAAAAGAAAGCTCCAAGAAAGCACCCATGATAAATAAATAAGATCACATGACGATGCCAACTAGTAATAAGGAAATGATTCTGAGCAAAGAGATAATTATTTACCATTTCTCTTTGTTTATGAGTTGCTAAGCTAGATGCTACACGATTATTATGAGAATGTTACCCAAACTTTTTCACAGAACATTCTCCTTTTATAGCACACAATCCAGCTAAAAGAGTGACATATATGGAAAATGGTACTTGGTAACTCGACTTCAATTAAACTATTGAAACTCTTACAAACAACATCCAATCAATAAATATTACATTTTTTGGTACTGAGCTTGATATGCCACAATGAACATTGAAGGGATGTAACTTTGCTTTTCTTTGTGTGGATGCCACTCAAAGTAAATGGTCCATCATCCAATAACATCATATCATCAAAGAGGTGTAAAAAAAAAGTGTTTACAAGTTTTCCAACCCTTGAACATTATTGCACAAAATGGATGCTCTCAAAATTCAAAACCCAAATTTCATGGATGCAAATCTATTTTAACACTGCACCAAGACTGCACCTATTTAGGTGGTTTAGAAGAGTAAAAACCAAATCTATTCATCGGCCATGATTAAATCCCATTTAGCACAAGATATCTGTTGCAATGGTTCACTACAGTCATTCGGTAGGAACCCCAAATTCATCATCTCACCAATTTTCTAACCAATCCCAATTTAAGACAAGATAATGTCCTAAGCAGGCCCAGGGACCTTGATTAAGAAAATCCTCTGAATTACCCATGAATCCATAACTTGCCCAAAAACAATTAAATTCCAGCAAAAGCAACCTCTACTGCTCTAAACGGTAAGTTTCAATTTCAGTTTGTTAAACCATTTCCTTCAAGCAGTCAAATCACCGTACAAATCTCCAGCTATGCTGAAAACAAAATCCTTACTTGCATGTAATGCAATCCATAATAAGTTCATTCCTAACGTCTAGCTAGCACTTAATTGCTACCTTTACATCCATGGAATAACTATAACAACTGAACATTTATTAGAGGGAAGTCACTCCAAGAACAATCCTCAACAATGATGGAAAGTAGAAAGTTAAACCAAAGAATCAACGACCAATACTTTATTTTAACTTCACCATCCTCTGATAGAAATTACCGAAGCCAAATCAAGTACTCAATCAAAATCCTCTCAAGTCAAAGTCTTGCAAGAGTCAAATTACTTTTTAAAAGATGTTCCTTCCACAAATAAAACCAGTAATCCTATCAAACAAAGACCAACAAAACCTCTTGAAAAAGCTTTCTTCACATTCAATAACAAAAGCACTACATCAAAACAAAACAAAAACAATTTAAAATATAAAGCTTTACCCTTTACCTTCCAGCAACAGTAGCATCAAATGTGAAAGTAACAAGATAGCTCCCTGGATTCTCCTCGTCCGGTTCAAGCCTCAAACTCTCCTTCTTCAAATTAACATCGTTCCTTATAGTGACCGCCTTCTGGTGCTCTACATAAGGAGCCGGTTGGGGCATCACTGGGTACCTCCCTCCTACCCAATGAGCCACCGGTTGGTCCACCCGGTTGCGGTTATCGTACGGAGCTGGCGACTGCACGGGCATCGCGGGTGGATAGTACCCAGGGTACTGATAATATGGTGGGGGGTTAGGGTTAGGGTATTGCGAAGGGTAAGGCGTTGCCGCCGTGAAAACGTAACGGCTGGGCGTGATTTCCGGCTGCGGGGGTGCTGGTGGGGGCGGTGGAGGGTGGCTCCGCCGGCTTCCGTGTCTCCTTCGGCCGTTAACGTTGTTGCTGCTGATGTTTCCCATGATGGGGTTTTGAGCTTGACCGTTTCTGTTAAGCTTTTATCTTTTAATTTTTTTTTGGGTCAGTTAGTCAAAAAAAAAAAAGAAGAAAAAACGGGTAAGAGAAATATCCGGTAATTTTGTATAGCTGTAACTGACAAAAGCGGATCTGGAACCTTGAACGGTTCAGTTTTTCTTTTTGTCTTGTTCCTTTCTTTCTTTTCTTGTCTGATGGTAACAGAAGGGAAGGTCCTTTGTGAAGAGCGGAGGAAGGAAATGGGGGAGAGAAAAGCTAGGAGATATTTATTTGGGCTTTGTTGCGTGTTTATACTAGACCAAGGAGGAGGAGGAGGAGTAGAGGGGATGATTTTGCAAGAGGTGAGAGATGGAGGCAAGATCTGTGGGTGGGTGGGTGGGTGGGAAACGGGTGGTGTAATGCGATCGCGTAAAGCTCCACCATTTCTTTATGATTGACGGAGGGAGGGCTAGAGATTATGCTAAAGTTATTAATTTACTGCTTAGTGGATTATTTTTCCACTTCTTTTGTTCGATTTTGTTATTATTTCTTAAATAAAAAATAATTTTTTAACGGTTCTCCTGTTTTTCCAGGACAGCTTCCATCAGTGCTCGGCCGGCCGAGATAAAACGGGCCCTTTTTCGTACTCAAGGTATTATCTCAATTCCTGCAAGAACATTCACGAAAATGTGGAGAATTAAAAAGAAAAAGGCAATACTTGAATTTTTGTTTGCACATGCATGTGCTCATGATTGCATTCCTAATATTGAGTGCGTGGGTGGGCCACTTCAAATAATGTACCGGGCAATGGGCATGACTTAGGTCTAGCACGGCAGTTTCTGTTCCGTTCCGCCGAGACCCTGTCCGGGTTGCTGAGCTAACACCTGTAATTGATATAAAATTGTCAATTTTATTTTGTTTTATCTGAAATGATTGAAAGATTTTATATCAATTTAAAAAATAAAATAAAATAAAATAAATTTTATCTCATTTTAAATCTTGGTCCGTTCTGGATTTTTCAGCTAAATTTCACCCGGAATGTTCCGATTTCATTCCACATGTTCCGTTCTGCTCTTAAAAAGCTATTGAATCAAATTGAACCTTGTTCAATTTAATTAATTAAATCACCCAATTATAAAAAGCTCTTTTTCATAACTATTTTTAATAAAAATGATATTAATAATAATATTAAAAATTATTATTACTATTTTCATTAACAATTATATTAATTTTTAAAAATTAGATTTATCACTAATATATATGGTTTATATTCATGTTGTTTTTTTCATGTTTATACTTTGTAAGAATTTGAGCAAAACAAGGGATGCTTTAGATTCCATTAGCCTTAATAACATTGACCTAACTTTATATTTAAAATATTTGTGTTAAAACATTTTACTTTCATAACATTTTGATATTTTGTTTAAGTTGAATTACTTTAAGTTAAAGATCTATTTAATCTTGTTTATTTAGAAATGTTTTAAATTTTGAAATTATATTTGTTTGGCATTGTGTTTGTATTGCATAATTTATAATTAATTTATCTTGAATTTGAATTATATTTGTTGAATATATATATATATATATATATATATATATATATATATATATAAACAAGATACAACCTCAAAGCGACACTTTAAACACTCAAACCGAAACATTCCATTTCAATTAAAAAACGAAACACCTATCGAAACGGAATTTACAACCTTGCTTGAGACTGCTTTCGGGCTTCGGACCTTTCATATAAGCGGGGCAAACAAACCTTTAAACATTTGTGAGCATGTATTTAAAATTAAAATTAAAATTAAAAAAAAATCTATTGTATATGTTGACAAAACTAAAAGGATAAAAAAAAAACATTTAATGGGATTATTCATAACATTCAGGTAGAGTAAGTTTTGAGAATTTTTTATAGGGTGACATAAGCATGAAGTTGAGTGTAAAAAAAGGTTAATCTTTAATTAATGTAATTCAAATAAGAAATAAAAGCTACTAAACATATACAAGAGCTTGAGCACATAATTTTATGTCAATGATTATAGCTTTCAATTCAATTGTTGAATCCAGTTAAAATTTTATTAAAAAATATTGAAGGTTTTATTTTCTACAGGATTAAAATTCTATAGTAATCAGACATCGGAAAGGCTTTTAGATAAAGCCAATAAGTTTTTATATAATACCTTGATACCTGGCAACATCAAATAATACCTTATACTCAAAGAAAAAACAAGGAAAACTTTTTTTTTTTCCACGGACATACATTCCTATGTTTAGTAACCATTTATATTATTTCAGGATTTATTTCAATTAATTTAATATATTCAAATTCTATCATTAAACAATTATTCTTTTCTTAAGATACATGCATATCAATTTTATAATTCTCATATCTCATAACATAGCAATCATTCTCAAAGGTTAGGCCTCAAGCCACACAGTCAAACCATCATTACGCATATCACATATATGCTCATGTCTATAACCATACTCAGGAATTACACATCATTATACTTTGAAAACTAATTTACCCAGTTAAAAATCTGACATATTCATATTTTACATACATTCATATAATTACAACATACCAAAATACATCTCTAACTATTACTACTATCATATATAATATCTTGTCGTAGTATTTGGAATATAATAGACTCGAGCATTAATTGACAAGAATATATTGAAACCTATGCAAAAATATAACATTCATATAAAATCTTTATAGTAAAACTCATAAGATAGTGATTTATAAATTTTACAAATAATATTGAAGGATTACATTCATTTCATGATATACACACATGAAGTATCAAAACTTATACTAGCCTTAGATTTCTAGATCAAGTCAAACAGTCTTTCTTTTTATCTTTCTTTATCACCTTATTCCAGGTCTTCAATCATTCCTTACTCTTATACAAGTCTTCTATCTTTTCCCATAATACAATATGACTACCATTTACTTATCCCTGTATAAGGACTATATATACAGAAGGTCACAAAAGAGGTTTATTTCCTTAAAACTCATCTGGAGATTTCTTTCTCATATTATCTGGTCTTATAACATATTTCCTCTTTATGACACTAAGTGAAGGTGAGTCCCCCGTGGAGCTCCCACCACCCAAGTTTCCAAGAACGTAGGTGCCATATAGTGTATCTTAATACTATTCCTAAACAACATTGGCCACAAGTTCAGCATTCAACCGTACATATTGATCATATAGCATACATTTTACACCGTTTTGGTCCATACCAAAACTACGCTAACCATTCCTTCTTTAACCACGTTGTATATATGCAAGACTAATCGTATCTTTATATATTTATTCCTTTTTTAAGGTTACTAAATACTCTACGCATGTACTCTTATTTGATCCTAAAATCCATCCTCTAGCTAAATTGGTCGCCAACACATCATTTTTCCTTCCCACATATAAGGTTGGTTACCTTAATAGCCGATTACCCTATATTCTTTGGGATGTCATATCCACCATTGTCTTCATATGCTTAGAATATCTTAATAATTCTAAATCCTTCCAATATTCCACTTTTTTTCAATTCTTCTGAACGTGCATACTAGGTGTTGTAATTATAGCTTAAAAATTCTTACATATGAGCTTTCATAATAGCTATCTTTTTTACTACTTTTGGATTGTCCATGACAACCCCCTTCTTACTACAATTTAGGCTCTCCCAACAACCTATAAACAAAACACAGTTTGTCCATCGCGACAACTTATATTGACATCGTATATGTACTATCCTATAATATTCTTTCGTATTATAGGTTGGTAACCAACATAGCCACTATTATAAGCCTAGGTTGTGGCCTAGGGGCCTAAAAGGCCTCAAGACCATTAGTGAGGCCAAAACAGCCCATAACCCAAGTATTTAAGGGAACTCTTTTTCTGAAATAATAAAAGAATATTAAAAGTTATCTGGTATAGTAAAAGAGAAACAATGTTTAAACAAGTAGTATGACTTTTGGAGTTTTCTTTAGGCAATTCCTTAAGCTTGGGTGTGGAGCTTTTTTGGTTTGGAATTGTTTATAAGACTAGTAACAAGATAAGATCATTCCTAACTCTTCAATTTTTAGATTATAAACAATAATTTTGGCATGACAGGGCTCGATGAATGAATTCGGGTTTTGAATGATTTTGATGTTTTTGATGGAATCAATTATGGGAAAACTTGTTAGAATATTTTATAATATGTATCTAGATTATTTGGGGTTGGAATAGAACTATTTTGATGTTGATGAATGTGTTGTTGAGATTGGGCAGAATCGGAACAGACTTGTAAACCCCGGGAAAGTAAATAAATAAATAAAAGTGAAGAAATTCATGCATATAGTTAAGTAAAAACAGGAATTCAAAAAAATTTTAATATAAATTTCCGGGTGAAATAATTTGAGACACTATAATAAACCCGGTACTGTTGAGGATTGGATTTAATTGAAGAGAATAATACACTTAAAGGAAAAGAGGGCCTAAATGCAAATAAGGAAAAATATAGAGTATAAGTACTCTCTCACCACCAAAAATCTGCAGGAACCATAAGGAGAAAAAATAGAGAGTTTTATACCCATTCTTGCGAAATCAAAAGAGAAATACTAAAATTTCAAGAACCCATCCAAGATTAAGGATTTATAGATGGGATAAACATTTGAGAGCAAGGGATTACCAAGAAATCGAACAAGAAGAAAAGAAAGGAGGGAGTTAAAAATCTTCAACTGGTTAAAGATCAAAATCTTAATTTGTACCCGGTAAAGTGTTCTAAACATGATCTTAAAAATTCATTTTTAATTCGATAATGAATTGATGCCTTGATATCGAATCATAGGTTAGGGTTCTTAGACATGAATTGGGGAAAAAATACTTATTGTTAAGATTAAGTTAATTCATCTATATGGTATGTAGTTTATGAAAGTATTGTGTGAAGGGGAGGGGGAGATGAATCTGGACAGATTTCTCTCCTGACTTTCGGTGAGATTTCAGGTAGGAGGATGAGAGAATTAGGATTCCTTCATAGAAATTATAGATTTGAATGTTATCTAACCAAGAAAACTAGTCTTGCTCAATTTGGAGATGTAGAACTCCAGTTATGGGTTACCAACCGAGACTAGGTTGTGACTGATTATGTAGGGCAGTAAAACTGATTAGTTGATGAGCAATTTTGACTATCTTGGAGGCAGAACTGGGTTCTCCTTCCTTTAAAGAACTAGTAGTCTCGTATTTTAACTTTCTAACGAGATCAATCTCACTTAACAATGGAGTTTTAGAACTTTAGATATAGTTAAAAATCTAAT
The DNA here is from genome assembly GCA_015852605.2 of Populus deltoides. NCBI lineage: Eukaryota > Viridiplantae > Streptophyta > Magnoliopsida > Malpighiales > Salicaceae > Populus > Populus deltoides. The sequence goes on along the minus strand of CM027585.2, from coordinate 8,768,490 downwards.
GAGTGTTCAGACAATAACAGTTCAATGTGTAGACAATAATAGTTCAAAGTTAGACAATAACGGTTGGACAATAACAGTTCAAATGTGTAGACAGTAACAGTTCAAATGTATAGACAGTAACAGTTTAAAGTTAGACAATATCGATTTGACAGTAATAGTTCAATGTGTAGATAGTAACAGTTCAAAGTTGGACAGTAACAGTTCAATGTGTAGACAATAACAGTCAAAGTTGGACAGTAACGGTTGGACAGTAACAGTTCAATGTGTAGACAGTAACAGTTCAATGTTAGATAGTAACAATAGACTTTCACGTGAATACTATATATAAGAATATAAAAAAATTAAGTCATACGAACATTTGCACATTAAGATACTAACTCTGAAAATATACTTGATATATGTATGTATGTTATTATGAGGAAATGAACAATGCATAGAAAGTAACATATGAGTAATGGATGAATATGGATTCTCTATAATATCAACTTGAAGGAATCATAACAAAAAACTTTCTTGTGATTCAGGAGGAGCAACATGGATTGGATCTTCTGTTAAGGGAGGTCGCGAGACAGGCGAAGTAGGTGCGTGATTTTCCCTCCTAATTGCACTTATACAATTTAAAATTCTTCTGGTGAATGTAATTATAATAAATATCGTGTTCAAAGTAAATAAAGCCTAGTGTATTTACAAGATTAGCTTCGGCTAATGGCATCCGTGATAGGATCGTCGGGAGTTGAATTACAAGATTAGCTTCGGCTAAATTACAAGATTAGCTTCGGCTAATGACATCCGTGACAGGATTGCAGGGAGATGAATCACAAGATTAGACTTTGCAAGGTCACCCAGTTCACGCAAGTAAATAAGAGTTTCCAAATTAAGAATATGCAAATGAGTGTTAATTGGGTTTAAAAGACTTATAAGCAATATATATAAGTTCTTTGTTAGAATTCTTATGGATCCAATAGAAAATTAATACTTCATTTGTATAAATTACATGAGCGCGCGCGCGCACACACACACACACACATATATATATATCAACATAATGATATGTTTATTTATATATTAGGTCCATCAAATATCCAGGGAGATCATTAGTTTAGGACTTTACTTTGTCAAGTTTATGTAAATATTTAACTTAAATAAAAGGGAATTAACGCGTTTATGTAGTATACTTTTGTGTAAACCTTGATGTATTTTTATAAAAGTTCAGCTTAGAATGTAGTATTTTAGTTATCTTGTAATTAACCCTTTTGAAATATTTAAGAACACTTATTATGTTGTAAATGCTTTCTTTACATGTTAGTATTCCTTTTCTTTTCAATTTTATGATATGATATATAGACTATGTTCATATTGAACTTACTTGTAGGATATATATATTGTGTGGAATTATGATGTTTGATGAAAGGTCCAGAATTATGGGACCTTGTGATGATGGGTTGATTAAGTAAATTGATATTAGTCGATAATTTGGGATGTCCTAAATACAAATGAAACTCTACCGAATTTTTGATAAAAAAAAATTACCCTGAAATAAAAAGGATATGTTAGGATTTTTTAACATTGAGCAAGTCGTACAGTCAGACTGTTACAAGACTATAGGTCAGGATTTTCTGGGATTCCCAATCAAATGATTGACTGATATAAGTGAACTGGCCAACTGGTTATTAGATAGAAGATGCATTCAACCGTTTGGGTTGTGGTTGGTCAACCAGTTGGAGAAACAATAGTGAGGTAGGTATATTCTATTTTAGATGGTTAATCAGAAGCAAAGATGGTTGATTGATTGGGTTGGGTTGTGGTAGTTGACCTGTTAAGGAGATGGTCAACCGATTGGTCTGTATTGTAACGGTCGATCAGTTGGCTTAGTCTGGTCAACCAGTTCAAAGGGTTGTAGCGTTTTCGTTTATGTTTTAGTGTGTCTAATGTTTAGATTTCTTCTTCAATCTGTTTTTTTTTTTTTTGAGTATCTTCTATTTATTCATTTAGGTTCTGCTGATATTGCTATGGTCAAACCCCAATGATTCATTTGTCTCAATTTCGAGTTTTTGTTCGTTTTGCTTATGTTTTCCGAGTAAGCGGGATAATTTCTATTATGCATTATATTTATGGTATGAAATGATGAGTATTATTGTTATTGTTGATTATATAAGCCTGATTAGTTGTTGTTGTTATTATTATTATGTTTTCTTCTTAAATATTTATCATGTGCTTGTTTGATTCAAATATGGTCTATATATCTTTTATATTTGTTCAAATGTGACCATGTTTGCATTGTGAATGTTAATTATAAACCATGAACCTTATATTCATGTTATTTATTCATTTGAGCTCATGATTCTTATTACCCCATTTAGATGTCAGAAACTTCAAATTAACAAAGGGTAGTTAGTTACTCCATGCTAACGGAGAGTAGTTACCTATGTGCATATGATATTCTGATTCCTAACTAGCAAGTAGGATGTCAATATTGTGTGAATTGATCCCCTTACAATTATACATGTTTCCTAGATAACGAGTAAGATGTCAATAATAATGATATGTTATTCTAACATGCATACCGCTCTTTGTTCATCATTTGTTTGTGACCATTGGAATATATCTGTTTGTTATATAACTTGATTTGTACACCTATAATCACGTATCTCATAATGTGATATGGTGACATAAGATTAAAAAATAAACCATTATCAATGAAGATCCTATGAACGGGACAATCATTTACCTTACTATCCACCATATTATTGACACATTAATCATATTGGTAAAAAGCATGCCATTCTTTTAGTTCCTCGCCATTTATTCCAATAGATAGTTACTAGCAAAACACTTGCTATATTTTCCTTTAGATATCTTGAAAATGCTTGTTATAATTGTTTGTTCTTTGTTAAAGCCTAAAGCATTGACAAAGTTGTGAAAATTTGAAGTTTATAACAAAAACAAAGCAATAAGGGTATTAATATCTTTTTTTCTTTTTCCTATAAAGTATGGTATGACTAAGAGCAACCTAGTAGAATTACATGTCAAACTCTTCTTCCACGACTGAACTGGGTCATGAACAATTATAACATTCACTTAACCATTACAATGTTTATGTTAGCATGATAAGGGATTACCTTACTATTATTGAGGTTGTCATAAAATAAAAACCGTAGGTGATAACAATCCTTTATCAAGTGCCCCATATATCTATGGTACTAATTGTACTTGAAATTTATCTTATCCTCTTAAGGCGGTAGCATCCTCACTCATAAGACTTTAATAACTTGGTTAACCACTCCATCGATCCAATAGAGTGTAGACTTTAGCTATGATGAAAAAAAATATGATGGTGGATTCATTTCCCAAAGTGTTGGCTTTTTAATCACCCATTTATTCTTCTACTATGTCGCTCATCTAGTTGGATGACATTCACTAAATAACCTCTCTTGGCATCACTAGAAACAAAGGTACAAACATTCCTTTTAAAAATTATAATGGTGTTATTGGTTTTATAAGTGCGGTATAAAAATCCATTATACCTAAATTTTAAAATGTGTCTTGCATTCTCTATATATGCCTTGGATACATATCATAACAAATTTCTTATCATTAAAACCTTTATTGACGTTTAGGTATAGTCTCAAAACTATTCAATACATTATAGCAACTCTTTTCTAGAGGCTTAGAATTCTTATTGTTACACCCGATATCATGACGAATGTTTTTTTTTCTAAGCTTCTGTACGAAGAGAGGGGGGAAGGTTTGAAGAGGGAATAAGATGTAAAAGAGTCACCACGTAGTATTATAGCATTAGAAACCCTAACTAATCTTTTATAATTTTGAGCAAATGGCTAGTTATGCTAAAGAAAAGATATTATCACCTATGATTAAAAATGGATATTATATAAGGGATTAGACTGAAAGGTAGTTGATTGAGATAAAACCTATCATTTCTAAAGTCTAGGTCATTTACCACTCCCAATTACCACTATAATGATGATCGGTGAAGGTTCATTCAATCTAACAACAATTAGTGAATTGACATCTCTAAGACACTAGTTACTTTAGATCAAAACATGTAACCAAATACGTTCTTTTCATGTAATATCATTGAATAACAAAATCGGTCTATATAGGGCTTAATCCAAAACCTAGGAAGTGTGGCGCTAAACATATATTTATCCACTCAAAGTCCATGTACAATGACATATAAAGTTCATTTATCCTATAATAGAATATTACTCGTTTTTTGTTGAATGATATTTTATACTCCAGACTCGAATGCCTAAGTAGTGATTATTACCAATTCATTTACTTGGAACACAAGATCTAGATGTATTGAATGTCCTTTACTAAACTCAAAGTTAAGGATATCAACCTATGAGAATTCATTTATCTTGAGATGTGTTATTGATTTAACAATCACACTTCATTATTCATTTTTTTATAGTATTACCCCTAATCAATAGCCATGTATACTGATTAAAGAATATTCTTCTATGCATAATCAATGTTAGTGGATAACTAATTTAGAAGCCAAGATTCTGTACTATTATCACATGATCATTAATTTGCATGAGAATGCAACTCACTTAGGAAAGACTAACTTAATACTGTTGATTGACACTAAAGTGTAACGACTAATGATGATAAATTAACACTTAGAAGCCATTTATCGATATTGACAGAATTGGATATACTTACTTAATTCTCTCAATTGGTTCAAAAAATGAAATGACCGATGAAGGTTTATTTACACCAAAAAACCATTGATGGACACTTGACTTAAAGGTTCTATGCATTTTAAAGAAGATTTTTGGTCTTTCAAAACCGTGATACAAGAGAAAGGTGTTATTCCCCCATCAACATTCAAGATGACAACTTGCTATAAGTTTATTTACATTGAACATTGAAGGTAAATATCAAACAAAAAATGAAAAAGAATTTTTTTAAAAAAAAGTTAAAAAGCATGATTTAAAAAGGAAATGTTAGTGACAAGTTTAGAATGTAGAAACTTTTTTTGAAAGTTAAGCAAGCATGATTTAAAAAAGAAAGTGTTTGTGGAAAGCTTGGAATGTTGATCTTTTAAATTCCTTTTTTATATGGGTCAAACCCTTAATAGGCATTGTAAACAAGCTATAAAGCCAATATGAATACATATATGAATGAGTCTTGATTTTTCATTAGAAAACAAAAGGGAATGCCAAAACACATACTATTTGAAAAGATTCACATCCATATAAAAGAAAATATCAAATTACAGTTGACAATGATTGTGTTAAAATGGTTAAGAATATAACAAAACCAAGATGCAAGATTATAAAGTTTCAACCACAATATAAAAAAAGTAGTAAAAAATGAACAAACTAAAAATAAACTTAAGGAATAGATAGGTCTTTTAAAAGACTTGTTTTAACTGGGTTTTAGAATCAACCGACTTAAAGAGAAGCTAACCTAAAAGCTATATTGCAACTTCTAAATAGATACAAAACATAATAGTTACAAACACACATAAGAATCCATTTATAATGCATTATAAGTCCAAACAATATGAATGGGGTAATAGTATGGATATTGCAAGAAAACAATATAGAGAGGGGAAATGACAAATGATAACATGCTCAAACTAGATATTTAGCAATTCCAACTGTAAGAGGTTTAAGATATTTAAAGTTCAATGCTTTAATTGGTAGAAAGTCCTAACATTTCTAGTATAACTTATAAGTGTGAACATTGACACATATACATCTAAAACTAGATGTTCTGGTTGAGGTTTAAACTTAACTAACTTAAAGAGACGTACCCTAAAAGATAGAATGCGATTTTTTAAAACCTTATACAAACACTACAAACACAAACACAATATTAGAGAACATTCATAAACTTATTAATGGTGGTGAACAATATAGAATAAACAACATGAAGGATGTTATAACATAGCAATAAAAAAAGAGATACAACCCAATGATGGTGAATTTAAACAAAGTATTTCATGAATCTCACATAGTAAAGAAGAAATTAGTTAGACTAAGCTTTGATTGTTTGCCTTTTTTTTTGTTGGTCTATTTAATTTAATTTTTGCATATTTATTTTTACTGCTTTAGCATGCATGTTTATATACTACTCATGCATAAGTACATCGGGTATGAATTAATGCCTTCATGCATTTTTATTTTTTTAATAAACTCAATTCTAGGTTAAGTGGGGAATAGCGATCTGTCTCATGACTTTCAGTCGGAGTTCAAATTCGTGAGAAATCTAACTATAAGTCGAGCATTTAGTTAATAATGACGGTTACACTGTGCCCCAACCATTCCTTATAAACCTCTACACTGCCTTCATGAAAGGTGGTCATTGGGCATATCATAGACTCTTTTAAGACCAGGTAGTGAGCTTACCTCTCATGTAATAACCTAGAACCTACCTATAGGGTATGAACTCTTTAATAATTCATTTTGCAATAGTTAAACTTGATTAAAATCCTAAACTTTGCAAAGTTGTTTTTTAGCTATGACTAAGACTTCCATGACTTTTTCTGAGTATGGGGAAAGATCTGAGATGATGCATCTAGTTGAAGGGGATTTTGCCTAAGGACCAAGGTTGGGGAATTACTGTACATGACCAAAATACTCCATGGACAATATAAAGAAGCTTGTGGCAATCTTGGGATATGTGGATGAGACTTTGTTTGAGAGAAAGTATAGGAGAATTGCCCATCTAATAAGGATCTCAGTTTAGATTTCTACAGGCAAGGCCTTAATGCATTTCTGGAATTTAGGTTATAGATGTGTCACCTTTAGAGATATTGACATGACCCCTACCATCAAAAAGTATGCCCAGATTCTGAACTTCCCAAATGACCCTCACATAGTATATTTCAGACAAAGAATCAAGAATACAGATACCAAGGTCGTAAAATTATTGCATCTAGACCAAATTGATCAGTACAAGATGTTTAATGGAGAATTTAAGTGGAAGTTAATAGAGAATAAAATGAAGGCAAATAAAGATAAGGGAAAACTAGGAGAAGAGAAATACTAAGTAGTTGCTTTCACCATCTTCGAGTTAGTTTCATTTCCTTTAAAAGTTGTTAGGATCATCAGTATTGAAGCTGCCAACACCTTAGTTGAATATGAATGACAAAGAATAACGCCACCACAACTTTCTTGGTTGAAACTCTTTTATCCCTAAACCATTGTAAATTGCATGGAAAGGGAGCAATGTGGTGTTGTGTTCTATATTATATATAGATAGCCAGTCATTTAGAGACACCATGAAAAGTTTTCAATAATTTCTGATGGTTCAACATGAGACCCCTCATAATGATTTTGAGTGAGGAATGGAACAACTTAAATTAGAAGTCATGGGTAAAAAATTACCAAGCACTTTATCGGAGTAATTTCAGGTGGAATGCCCTTTGAGTAAGCAATTCATCTTATCTTATGAGTTGTGGTAATAAAGCATGGGTCCCACTGATTGGTTTGACTGGTTACATCAATTACTCACCCTTGTTGGTAACTAGAAAATTTAGAGGCATTCAGTACATGTCGAGGACCTAGGGATTAGCAAAGTATAACAATTTGTTCAAAGATGCCAATCACACTATGAGATGTGATTGGGGGCAGCTTGTTTTATTCTACAGAGAGGAACAACAAAAAGAATCATTAACCAACCCTAATTACTTAGTATGGAGGAATGATGAATTATCTAAGGTGCTCAGAAACATTAGAATGCAAAGCCAAATATCAGCCAGGAAGATCCTCCACCACAGAACCTAGGAGAAAAAGGGCAAATAACGAAGAAGATTTGCAAGATGAGTTAGATAAGCTGAGGATTGAGTTGAGCAATAGTAAGAGTCAACAAAAATTCTTAGAAAACCAACATTTAAAAGAGAAAAAAGATGGAGGCCTTTATAAACCAATAGTTGAGAGAAAAGGTTGAGTGGATAGCTTAATTAATACAGGATTCAGAGTAAGGAAAGAACCACCAAAAGATGGATAAGTAGTGTAAGGAAATTGTGCATGGAATCCAGAAATAGTAAAAAGAAAGAATAATCAAGTATGATGACTTGGTGAACAAACACATGATGCTGGAAAAAGAGTTGGTGACTTTGAAAAAGACCTGTCAAGGTAGGAGATGTGCTGACAAGGAATCAATAGCTTCTTTAAAAAAAAAGAGAAGAATCACTACAGAATGAGACTGGAAGGTGAAAAAGAGAAAAGTAAATTAACTAATCTCATTATTGAAAGAAAAAAAAAACTTAAGAGCTTAATACAAGGCCCGAGATGATGATGAAAGAGAAGCAAGAAGAGCAGTTGAGTCAAATATAAGGGAATACTAGAATAGAGTAAATACTTTGGAAGACCAAGTCTCTACAATCCAGTATGAGCAAGTTGATCTGTTTAAAGCAAAGGCTATTCAAGATAGCCTAAAATAGAGAAAAAAGTAAAAAAAATTCTTGGACATTTAAATTACGTAGGTCGGTTCATATCTCAGCTAACAATAATATGCAAGGCAGTTTTCCATTTACTGTAAATAAAATATCCGAGGATATGGAAGAATGATAGCCAGGAAACCTTTGCTGCAAGAAACTGCCAAGCTCCGCCCACGAATGTCTACCACAGTTAAAATTTTGACCAACGACAATGATATCAAAGATATTCAAATTTGACAACCAGGGCTTCTTTCTGATCTGATGGATATTAGACTGCGACAGAAGCACTTATACCAGAGGACACAGACCAAAATTTCCAGTATTTTTATTTGGTAATTCTTGTTCTATAAACCCCGGAAAAAAAGGAAAAGAAAATTTTCATTTCTAACCAATGGAGTCTAGATAATAACTGCTGCGCATATATAAATATATTGATTGGATCATGCGGGTGTTGTGTGGTCAAACGAAAGGTTTTTGTGATTCCACAGGAACAATCCCTTCAACACGATGTTTAATTTACTGAAAGATGCTGTAGAGTAGTCGTTGGTTTAAATGAATTTTAACTTGTTATTGTGTGAAATACATGTGTATTGCGGTTTAGTGTAGATTGGTTGATTGATCCATCGTAAAATAAAAGAAAGGAGCATGAAATGGGCATGAATCAGCAGGAAACTATGAACGCTAAGAGCTTCCTTAAACCGCTTTATCTCGTGTGCTGCAGTATAAATGTAAAAATAGCACGGCAGTATTTTGTTGAATTCTATCAAATCGAACAGCTTTCCTCATGCGAAGATGTTTCTTTTGTTGTCTCTTCATGCTTTGGAGGAGGGACAAAATAGAGAGGGTCTGGTCAGAGCATCAAGATCTCCTTGAAAAACAAATACTGCTAGATAGCAGACAAGAGCAAGCTTCATGGTAGGTGAAACCCACCAACGTGTCATGAACTGCTAATTAATGAAAGCTTTTAAATTAATGATTGAATTGTGGATGACCATTATTTGAATTTGTTGAACAGAGGGAAATTTATCTTACTGTGCACGATTAGGTTGGTGTCAAAATCAAGCTGGTAACCTGGCAGTATGAAAGTGAAAACTATTAAGTATAGGCTTGACTCTTTTCCATCATGAACATAAATTCTTGTTTCTGTCCGTCAAAATGGATGCAAACCATACCCGAAAGTCTACAGCTTCCTAGTTTCCCCCAATGCATGGCACAGTCAAGCTTTCTAAACATGACATCCTAACGAGGCTTCAATCATACCGCTGAGACAGAAAAACTGCGTTATGGGATGGTAAAAAATCCTTACGACATATGGTAGACCGTATATATACATATCTTACCAGACATGAACTCCTACGTACAATTAATGTAACAATGTTCCTTCTCTGATAAATAACTCACAGCATGCATGACTCCTTGCACGCCATCCACCAAGGCCACCGACGTTCTGATGAGCTATGCAAATGGCATGCAGGTAGCCAGGCACACAGGGATCTCACACAGGCACATATTTTAGTCTGAATTGATACATGAAGCTTTTTGGAGATCAAACGGAGCTCAATTAGTTTCTGTTAGTCAAGAAAAACAGTGCATTTGTATTAATATATCTAAAGCATTATATGCTGCAACTTCAAAAGTTCAAACCAGAAAAAATATGTTAAATTTCATAAATATTGTTCACCACCTTGAAATAATGAGGCATGAAAGTGCCTGCTGTTTGGAAGCACCATAACACAAGGAGCAAGAGCATTGCAACAGGAAAGCATGGATAAATAGATCCCTTCTTGCCAAAATGGGACAATCAAGTTGGTTTCTAAGGGATTGTCCACACCATACCTCCCTTTCTTCATTGTTTAAAACCAACTAGCTTTTGAGAAGGATTTTTGGCATACAGAAAACAAACTACAGAGAAACACTTTACCTGAAAGGCTCTTTCTTTCTATATTTTGTCTGTAAATATGGTGAAGGCTACAGAGATATGCGTGTGAGCCTAAAAGTGTATCATAGAAGATTTAAGGAGATAGAAAGAGAAATACACGAGGTTGAGAGAGATAAACGAGGTTGGCAATTGGCAATTGGCAATTTTTCCTTTCTCTCTTTTTTTTAGGATCATAAAGCAAAGGCTCTTTTCCTTTTCTGAAACTGAAATGCGTGGGAGTGCTTGGGGGCGCTAGAGAAAGATGGTTCTTAAAATGGGACTTATCCTCTGGATTGGAGCAGAATGGTCTTCGAATAATTCAATGTCAAGTTGATAGAAAAGCTGCCATGTTCAATCAGTTCTGGAAAATGCTTTACTGGAATGAAAGGTCCCTTGAGTGGGGGCGGTGGCACCACCTTCGTGTTTGAACAGGCCTTGTGATCTAAATGGCTCAGATTCTTCTCTTTCTTCCATCTGCAGCCAGGTGCTCCACATCAGCATCCTCATCTCTTTTCCAAAAATCTAGCTTTTACTACTGTCTGTAATCTCTCACAAAGCTATTCCATTTGTCCATTATAATCATAAGGGTTCAGTTTCTTCTTTTCCTTTTTAACTCTTGCAGGTTTCACAAATGCTTGACCATACTCTAAGCAGATGGAGTCAAACTCCAGTTCTGAATATCTGGTATCAACAACTTTTAGCTCAAGCTTATGAGATCATCACTCCTCAGCATAATCATAGAAATTTTCTGCAAAAAAGATGGATCCCCACAGTGTGCTTCAGGACAATAAAGGGAATTCGATCCTCTCCAATAAACTTTAGCCCACGAAAACATCCAATGAGCACTTAGATCCAGCCATGACAATGACAAATTGCATTCAGAAAACTACTGATAGTATGCAATATTATCTGACTAGTTGCACATATAATAATAGTGCATTTATTAATCAATCTCTTTTCAGATACACGTGTTAATCAATTCTTATCAATGCATTCGTTAAGAATGCCCTGGAGAAAACATTGAGACTGAATAAGACAAAATTAAGAGATAGAGAAAGAGAAGCTGTGTCTGAAAGCTAATATGGTGCGGACTTGACAATATTTTATCTCTTGCTGTCAAGATTACCACAATCCACTGTCGAATTCCTTTTGCATCAGCTTGTTAAACGTTTCAGAGCTTACACAGCCTGTTCCTGGTCATATTGATAGATACGTGGTCTGGTTGCATAAGCACGTTTGCGTGGATAATTAATCAACAAATAGTGATGGTTTAAATTCAAGAATTCTCATCGCTAGCAATTTGCAATGTTCTTTATCACTGAAACAGGAAGGACCATCAATCTAAATCTAGATTCCCAAGCATATATATGAGCATGGGGACCACCAAAGGATTATTAGACGTAGGGTGGTTGATTGGAACATTGACTAAGACTGCATTGGCAAACTTTTCGTTTTTGTGGTTCATGTAATTTTTGGGCTTGGAATTTGCGTTTCAGCTGATTCATATGAATTTGTCCTAGTCTATACATCAAGGCATTGTTGTCCAGTGTTCAGATGGGCAAATTTGTTGTTTTTAACTTCCTTGGAGATCAAAATATGTAGAATGGTATACAAATGGAATTCCCCATCACATCTATAAATGAACATAAAGATAACAAAGAGAAAATGGGAAGAGGGGTATTGAAACAACGTGATGTACAAAAATGCTCAAGACAAGTATACAGTAGCCGTATAGCAGCACTCAGTGCTGAAGGTGTGGTAAGGGTACCTCTTTCGTCATATGAATTTCAATCGACATCTAAGGATCCTGTCTGAAGACTACAAGAGCAATCCATCCTTCACAATTTGCTCTAGAAAGGTTGCCACATCCGACATAGTAGGTCGCTCGTTAGGATTTTCCCTCACAGCCAATTCTGCTATATCGGCAACTTTAAGTAGGGACTCGACATTTCTTGGAAAAGTCACATATCTATCAATTATGGCAGCTGCTTTGCCCTGTTTAATTAATGGCACAGCCCACTCAACAATATTTGGTGGAGTGTATTCTCTATCATAGGTTTTTCTTCCGCTAAGAATCTCTAGCAGTACAATTCCAAAGTTGTATACATCACTTTTCATATCTCCACAAAGATCCTTCTCATTTGCTGAAAGAAGCCCAAAATCTGCGATTCGTGCTCCCCAGTCAGAATCCAAAAGGATGTTTGAAGTCTGGACATTATGATGGACAATTGGCGGTTCTGCTTCCTTGTGAAGGTACTCAAGTCCCTTGGCCGCCTGCATTGAAATCTTCAACCTAAGGCTCCAATTCAGAGGAGAAAGCCCACCATGGAGGTGATCATGAAGCGTGCCATGGGGCATATACTCGTAGACAAGCAGCCTTTCCCCCATTTCTGAGCAGTAACCTAACAAGTTCACAATATTGCAATGCCGAACGTTGCAGAGGACCTCCAATTCCATGTCAAAATTCCTGCTATTAGAGTGAATTATCGTGGCAGCATTTGCCCTTTTGACTGCAACCTGTCTCCCATCAGCTAGAACTGCTTTATAAACAAAACCATAGCTTCCGCGACCAAGCTCGTTGAACTCTCTGAATCCATTGGTGACATCTTTAAGCTCTGATAGTCGGAAAACTTGAGCCTTCCCAGGACAAGGAGTGATGGATTGAGGAAGGTGAGAATCAGAAGCAACGTCAGCTTCCAGCTCTGGTTTGCAGATACAAGAATGAAACTGATTCTTTGCTCTTTCTTCGTTTCGGCTGGCGAATAAACATGGAAGAACACACCAACTAACTAATATCAACAAGAAACCCAAAGCAGAAGAACCAATTATGACTGCTAATCTGCGCAAGTTGTGCCATTGCTTCTCATTAGATGATTTCAACCCACAAACATCCCAACAAGAATTGTTCTGGCAAAGAGAGCAAGCTGTGCATACTCTATCGGCATTCTCAGTACAAGGACTAGATAAGAAAAAACCTTCAGAACAATTTGACCCACATGGAGAACAAATCTTTAAGTCCTTTCTAACACACAAGCTTGTCAAGTCCGGTTCATTTAGAATGCTTGCATTGAAAACAAACTCCCCTTCACCGCAAGAACGAGGACTACATAGCCCTGGGCTGCACAACTCCAAAGGAGGACTGTAATCTGGTGGCAAAGTCCCGTTAGCAAACCAGCAATCAATAACCAAATCATCTTCCCTTATCCCACATGTCGTGAAATCAGACGAAGCAATCGCCATAAACCCAGAACCACCCTTTGGAATTAAAGATGAATTGAAACTTCCCCAACACTCGACTGCATGATTATCCTCCCTAATCCCACAGAAGTGGTTAGTTCCAGCAGTTAGCGACACAAAACGGGTCCCAACGGGAGGGGTTGAATATGAATTAGTACTATTGCCCCAACATTTGACATCATTAGACCCCTCCAAAATCCCACAAACGGAATCCCTCCCTGAAGCTAAAACCATGTAATTCTCGGAGAAATTCGAAACGCCGAACCTATCTTTGTTCGGTCCCCAACAAACAACCCCTCTTCCTCTAACCCCACCACAACTAAACTCTTCACCAGAAACAACCTTATCAAACACAAGATTACTAATAGATTGGTCATAAAAGACACCAGTGCCCTGTACAGAAGTTAAACTGTTATTAGCACCGTTGATAACATTCCAACAATCAATCGTGCCGGAATCATGATCAGAGTAATAAGATCCTCTAATAGCGCACACATGATTCTTTCCTGCTGCAATATGAGAATAAGCTGTGTTCCTATAAACTGAAGGAACAAGATCTGGACCTGAATAAACTGAGCTCCAACAGAATACTTGTGAGTTATTAGCTAAGATTCCGCAAAGAAATCCTTCGCCGCCTGATAGAGCTGCTATGGGACCAATATTACTAAAATAAGCAGATGTAGAAGCTGAGGATGATGATGGTGGCAATGTGTTATTCTTTATCCAACAAATAACATCTTGCTTGCCACTAGCGTCGATGGCGCAGAAGAAGGCATGGTCGCCAAATGCGGCGGAGATGGGGCCCATGGATCCAAACCCAGATGCAGAAATACAAGAGAGGAGGAGAAAGAGGCCAATGAAAGCAAGATTGTAACTGCATAGTTTAAAGGAAGTAAAGCAGAGGATTTGGAGTACCAGGAATTTCATGGACTGAAGTGATTGGAGGTTGCTTGCTAATTGAGATTTTAGCTGCGGCTGCTGGAGTTAGAGCTATAATTTTGATGATGATATTGTAATGTTATAGATAATTAGAAGGGACGAGGAAAGAAACGCGGGTGTCGTCGCCATTTTTACAGTTTTGTTAGTTGGTAGACCAGACCGTTATTACTTGAAAAACGTACTACGTTAGTCTTACCGCCAATTACATGTATCATATAATTGAGAATTACATTAAATTTCCTTGAAATTCTCAAATTTTTACGTAGCCAGCTAACGTTTTACAAAGAATTCACTGATTATTTTATTTTTTCTTACAAAAGAGAGCTCGAATTCAAAGTCTTTTTAAGCAAAAAAAAAGGTACATAAATACTAGTTAAGCTACAAACTCATATGCTGTCAACTCATTCAAGTTTAATGAAATCCAAACTAGTCGTTGGTGTGGTCAATTTTAACAATTGAGCACCTGCCTTACTCTCTAGATCATTGACTCACGTTGTACCTGGAGATCAGAAAAAAATCTTATTGAACACTAAAAAAAAAAGATTTAGACACCGCTAACGTGTTCTCTTAAAAAAGATTTTAACTAACAATTCATTTTGGACAATATTTTTAAAAAAAATTGAGGTAGTACACACGATGCAATATTTTCATCTAATATTAAAATAATAATATATTAGATTAACAACATCAATTTAAATTGACTAACAAAATTTGCAAAAATAATCTTAGAAAAAACATATTTGAAAGCTTCATATTCAATTAATTCAATGTTGAAGAACAAAATTTGTAGAAATCAATAGTTAATAAAAAAAACAAATGAACTCAAGTCAATCAACTAAATTTATGATGCAAAGTTATGCAAGTAATCAGATTCCATAATTTTTTTTATCCTAAATATTGTTTTTTCATTTAATTATACAATAATAAAGCATATCAATAAAACTTTATATGAAATATTTTTTTTCAAATTAAAAAAAAAAATCAAAACAAGCGTGTGCGACTAAGATAGGAAAAGTAGATCATTGATAATAAAAAGTGATTGTTTTTTTTTTTTAATGAGGGGGAAATGCATTAAACAACAAAAAAGAAAAAAAATAGCATCCCGAATGATGTGGTTTAACCCGTCAAACTTGTGATCCGGGTCATGTGCTCAATTTGATTTAACAAATTTTTTTCTTAAATTTATATTTTATCCGCATATAAAATAAAATAAAAACAAAAAAAGATCAAAAGAAGCTCAAGAGTGTGGGCTTGTAGCTTAGCGTACGTAGGCCTTTGAAAGAAAGAGCCTAAGTGCATGGGCTAGCTTAGCGTACCTAGGTCTTTGAAAGAAAGAGCCCAAGTGCATGGGCCTTCAAACTAAAGCCGGCACACATCGGCTTTTGAATATATATTTTTTTAAAAAGTGGACAACATGTCATTCACCCTTTTTTTTTTTTAATAGATAGATAATGTATTGTCTGCTGCCCAAACTCTGGGCACCAATGTGGTGGTTGAGAAATTAGGGCATAGATATTTTTACCCTAAAAATCCAATTTTTATGTCATTTCAACCCAATAAAGGTCCACGAACCCAAAATCAAACTTTGTTAGATTTGTTTATTCTCAACTTAGATTTATTTATTTTTATGCAATATTGAGCTTTGAAAAACTACTATCAAACTTCTCTTATTGTATGAAACATGTAGACATCAATAACAACTATTTTGGTGGTTAGAAATGGCGAGAATGATAAAATTTTTTCACTACTCTAAAATTCAGCGATGCTTTCTTTCTCTTTCCACAAATCAAGGATTGAAAAATAATAAAAATAAAATTTTGTACCGAGTTTGATATTTCAAAAAAGTAAGCAACCAAAAAGGTATAATGTTGAAAAATGGATCACTAAATGGAACTTTTTGCGCCAACTTTGAACCCATCATCCAATTCAACACTTTTTTACATTAATCTTCTTTCTTTTAATTTTTCCCCGGTCAACAAAAAGGAAGCAATGGGCCATTAATTTTGTAATTTAAGGACTTAATCGTTGAAAAAATAAATTTGAGGACTAAAATGAAAATAAATACAAACAATCATTTCACGTGATTGCCTTGTCAGCTGTCTGGACTCTTCCTCTCGATGGCATTTCAAGGGGCTAAGGGTCAGTTATCCTACTCTTTCTTTCTATATAAGAATTGAGAGTAACCTCGACTTTTTTTCATAGTCTATTCAACCCCAAGTGGGTCTGCGGAATCCTAATATTATATGATCGAATAATGCGAACATGCGACGTCAAGATCTTGTGGGGGGGGAAGTAAGGAAATCAAGGTCACCAGATGCATTTCTTTTGTCAGGATGATGGCCTGGGGCCCATTAGTTTGGAGGCACTAATTTTGCACGTGGTCTGTCTTGGAGGAACTATAACACATTCGCAAGATTTTGTTTCTTTGAATACATGGAAATGTCCTTTTCATTCTCATTTTCGTTTCAGAAATGATGTCCTACGCATATTGTTTTTTAACATAATTTTTTTTTTATTAATGGATTACTAACATGTTTTTGTCGCAAGAAGGGAACTGAAAAGTAATATTTCGAGGGGGAATTCAAGTAAGGGAATCAATAAGTCAAACGGTGCGTTTTGGGTGTCGCCGTTATAACCAATGCTATGCGTTTCAATTTCAATGTTGAAGCCACTGTGTAGGAGAAAACTCTAGAAAATTAAGAATGGAAAAGCTATTATATGTATTGCATTTTGTTTCAACAGAATGCATACAAATTGAATGATATAACACATTTCCATATTTTTCAGAGACTCTCTCTCTCTCACTCCTCTGTCTCTCTGTTATTCTTCCCCTCCTTCTCAAATCTTGTGTATCACTCTCGTTCTCCTTTTATTATCATCATCTTCCTCTTTGTTTCATTCATTGTCGATTATATTGATGTCGGGTCATTCATTGCCCAACCCATTGCTCTAAGTGGTATCAGAGCAGCATCTTTAGACTCGAAAATGCCACTTAAGACGAGGTCCTAACAGGCCAGGAAGGTGGATGAAGCCACTTATCTGGAGCATATCCAAGCATATTATCAAATTCAATAACAACTTAATGATATCAGAGTTAATACCAATGTACGCTTCAGGGAGCTTAAGGAGGTTATTGATGCCTTTGCTTTTCGTGTTGACTCAGTTTTGTAAAACACTCAGCTTTCCATCGGTTAGTCCAATCTACCCAAGGCGCTTCAGCACCCAGCTACGCCTTAGTACCCTGCTGCAAAGGACTTCTCTGCCAAGTTCAATAGGGCCAATGAAGGTACACCTCCTTATTACCCATTACATTGACCAAAACGAGAGTTTCTTGTTTTTTAAGGAGAGGATGTCATTAAATGGATTTATAAATGTAACCAGTATTTTGATGTTGAGAAGATTACTGAGCATGATAAACTTAAATTGGCCTCTTATTATCTAGATGGAATGGCTTTGTGTTGGCACCAAAATTTCATGAGAAGTCTGGAAGGGTAGGTAGTATCATGGCATGAGTATGTAGAGGCTTTATGCTGCAGGTTTTGGGGGGGGGGGAGAAATCTATTAGAAGAACTCATTGAATTAAAGCAGAAAAACGACTTAGAGACTTACATAAAAGATTTTAATATCCTTTGGAATAGATCCGAGATTTCTGAGAAAAATACCTTGGTGTTTTTTATTGGAGGACTGGAAGTAGAAGTTAAGAATCTGATTGAGATGTTTTTTATTGGGGGGGGAGAAATCTATTAGAAGAACTCATTGAATTAAAGCAAAAAAACAACTTAGAGGCCTACATAAAAGACTTTGATATCCTTTGGAATAGATCCGAGATTTCTGAGAAAAATACCTTGGTGTTTTTTATTGGTGGACTGGAAGTAGAAGTTAAGAATATGATTAAGATGTTCGAACCAAAATCCTTAAAACAAGCCTACACCTTTGCCAGGTTGCATGATAACACCTTTACCCACTAGCGTTATAGCTCCAACCACAACAAACAAACCTACCAGCCAACTACATATGCTTACTAAAACAAGACCTACACCCAGCCCAACTATAATAAAAGCCTATCAGGATCTCCCAATAACAATTCTAAATCATTCCATACGGGTATTCTGCTAACTCCCCCACCCTATAACCCCAACAATGCTAGAAAACCACTAGGCCTATCAGGAACAAGGACTTGGATGAGAGGAGAGCTAAGGGCTTTTGTTTTTTGCGTGATGAAAAATTTATACCTGGACACAAGTGTCAGAACAAAAAGCTTTACTCATTGTGTGTTGTTGAAGAGGATGGGGAGAGTAGTGAGGGAGAAGGGGTGACTGAAGTAGAATATGACACTCATAACCCACACGTATCTCTTAATACCTTAGAAGGGGTGGTTGGCCTAAATACTCTTAGAGTCATTGGCAGAGTAGGAAAACAACTCTTGTTTATTCTGGTGAATTATGGGAGCACAAATAATTTCATCAGCAACCAAGTGGTAGAAATGTTGCATTGTAAACTCACCAGTATTAAAGCCTTAACTGTACAAGTTGTGTGATAGGGGAACCATGACTTGCACTTCAATGTGCAACAACTTCCAATGGTTAATGCAGGGAGTTGCATTCGTGACTTATGTTTTCACCTTGGACCTCAAAAACTGTGACATGATCCTGGGAATTCAGTGGCTAGCTAAATTGAAAACCATTGTCTGCAATTATGATGAGATGTGGATGGCATTTATGTGGCAAGGCCAATAAGTCTTTATCAAGGGGGATGATCTTTTGTTAGTGGAGACTGTTAGGTTTAAGCAACTCAATGGCTTGTTGTGCAACACTAGATTAGTATCTAAAATTAATCTATGCAGCCTGTGCCTTATTGAGAATCAAGATAATGAGGGGCAACCAACGTCCAGTAAGCTACAATCATGTGTTATTAAGAATACTGGCCTGGAAGTTCTATAAGCAGAATACCAAGAGGTTTTTGAAGAGTCTAAGCACTTATCACCACCACACAACCATGATCACAATATACCTCTGAATGAGGGATCTAATCCAATAAACCTCAGGTCCTATAGACACTCGAGTATATAAAAGGATGTGTGGTAGAAATGATGATTAAAGAAATGTTGGAGTCGGGAACCATCCAACACAGTCATAGCCCTTTTCAAATTTATTTATTTATAAATAATTTTAATCAATTTAGCTATTGTTTGGGTCTGCCATGGCCGCCAGACCCAACAGACTTGGGTTTGGCATAGTTGCCAGACCCAAGTCGCTGGGGTCTGACATGGTTGTCACACCCAATATGTTTAGGTTTAGCATGATTGCCAAATTCAAGGGATTTAAAATATTCTCTATATTTTTATTATTTTTTTATGTTTTTTTAAAAATAATATTGACTTGTTGCAGAGCGCGAGCCAATATACTAATTATGAGAAAAAAATAAAAATAATTAAGGAAAATGTTTAATTTCTTAAAAATGCTCGTGCATTAGGTTCAAACAAAAAAATTCAACCGAATAAAAGAACTAAACCGATCATTTTAGTTTAGTTTTATATTTGTCAAAACCAAATAAGTCCAATTTGAAATAATTGGCTTTTTATATGGGATGTTTTTTACATGCTTTAATTTAATAGGCTTTTAGTTTAAAATAGATTTTTTTATTTGTTTTTTTTTTAAATTTAAAATTAAAACCAAAATGAACTGATTTTTTAAAAAAATTATCTAACTAAAATAATCCAAAATTTTTGAAAAACTATTAGTTTTAGTTAACTTCACAAGTGGGACTAATGAGACCGTAGAAATCATAATTATAAAATTTAAAATGACTTGACATGTGATTCCTAGGCCCGACTGACTAAAGGTTTAGACATATTTATGTTGAAGAAAAAAATAGGGGAAGGAATTTACCTGGCCTGACCCAATTAAAAATCTAGATTACCTCGTAACTTGTTCAAAATCCCTTTGATTAAATTTTTTTTGGTCAAAACGATATAGTTTTGATCCTTTTTTAAAGTTATCTCAGGTTAATATTGAAGATACTAAATAATAAAACTAAAAAAAATATTAATAAAAAAAATAAAAAACTTAATTAATTAGGTTAACTTTTCAAACTCATGACAGGAGTTATGAAATCTAACCAGAAAGAAAACAAACCATAATAAATTATAAAGTTTAATCTTCAATAAATCAAATAATAAAAAATATAATAAAAATATATTATTAACGAAATGAAACATACATAAAATAATTGGAACATCTCAAGTAGAATTGAAAAAAATATCCAAAATAAATTGAATACGATAAATTTATTTGACTATTTTTTTACAGTGTTTTAGAGTATAGTTGTGATTATTTTTTTAAATTTTTTTTATTTCAAAATATATCAAAATAATATTTTTTTATTTTTCAAAAATTATTTTTGATATCACCGTATCAAATAATTTAAAAACATAAAAATATTAATTTAAAATAAAAATATAAAAATATTTAATTTTTTAAAATTATTTTTAAAACTAAAAAAACAAACGCTGTATACAAGATCGAGGAATCATTTAACACGGAACGAAACGGAATTTACAATTTTAACCAAGCAAACACCACTGCTCCCGGTGGGCTCGCCACTCGAGGATGGTGAAGTTTCCCAAAATAGATAAATGAACTTTTGGATTGGATAAAATTTGTTTTGTCGATACTTTAAAGAGTAGCAAATTCCTTTTCCTCTTTGATCACCTCTGCCCAGATATAGATCATTACGTCCCTCAAAGAAAAGGAGCAATCACTCTCTTTCTTTTCTTCTAAATAACTCACCTTTTCCAATCAAGGTTTTTTTATTCCAATTATTTAAACCAGAAAAGAAATGTCAGAATCATCTATAATTGCTCGCGGGCGGTTGGCCGTGCTCACAGCTCATTTACTCGGAGCGCCCCTCGAATCGTCGGAGGACTCGGACATCCAGCGGTGGTGCGTGTCTGCTCAAGTCCCTCCTCCTGGCGATCTCAAGGGCGTGTTAACTGTGATCGATGAGAGGACCGGTAAGAAATACCAAATTCAGGTCTCTCAAGACGGGACCGTCAAAGCCTCTGATTTCAAGAAGGTATGAATTTTTTTTTATTATATCATAATTTAATTCAATTTCGAATCATTAGGCATTAATTTTGATTGATTGATTGGTATACATGATAATGATGATGATGATGATGATGATGAGGATGCAGATCTCAACAGGAGAGAGTGACAAGGGGCTGAAATTGTATGATCCAGGATATCTGAATACAGCACCTGTTATTTCAAAGATTTCATATATAGATGGTGATGAGGGTATCCTTAGATACAGAGGGTACCCTATTGAGGAATTGGCTGAGAGCAGTACCTTTTTGGAAGTAGCCTATCTCATTTGTCAGTAACATCCTTTAGTTACAAAACTAACTTGCTGTTTCATAAACAATACGGTGATTAAGGTTTTAAACAATGTTTGTTTTCCTTTTCAGTGTATGGGAATTTACCGTCTCAAAGTCAGTTAGCAGACTGGGAATTTGCCATTTCACAACATTCAGCTGTACCTCAGGGTGTTTTGGTGAGACTCTCTCCCTCCTTCTCCCTATCTCCCCCTTCATGTGTTTTTGTGTTTGAGCAATTGTTACAACGTAGACTTTGGTTGCAGAATATTAAATGCTTTTTAATCTGGGGTTACCTCAATTTGCCCGTTGCAAATATACCTAGTTTATCAATCAACCCCCCAAACTAACTTTTCTATCAGTCACGCCCCTATGTTTGAACTTTACCGCAATCACCAATCGAAAACGGTTTCTTACATGTTTTGACGGGAAATTGTAGTTAAAATTCTAGGGCATCAGTTTGGGACTTCAAAAGGTGGCCAACAACACTTGTTTCTCTCCAAAGGTCTTGCAGTAAACCTAAACATCAAACCATACTATCTATAAAAAGATCCATCAAACTGTTTGAGATTTAGTTACTGATTTTTTTGAGATTTTTTTTCGAGAGAAAAAAACTGTTCTTGTCTTCCTTTTGAAACTTCAAACTAATGCCTTAGAATTTTAGCTGGTAATGTTCCTAGAAAACATAAGGTTTAACTGTTTTGTCGGGTGATTGAGGTAAAGTTGAAACACAGGGAGGGTGATTGATTAAGAAAATATAGTATTGGGAGTTGATTGATAAACTTGGTATAGTTGTGGGAGGCAAAATGAAGTTAACCCTTTAATCTGAGCAATTTTTTTTATCATTATTAACTGAATTTTGGTTAAGCGCAGTGGAACTCAATTGCAAAATAAATCTCTACAAAATATAATAATATAATCTAGTGATTCTTCTTCTATTATCAAAGCATGCACTTGTCAACTGTGGGTGCTCAGATGACATTTTATGCTTTTACCTGCTAGCATACATGATTTTAGTTGGTAAAGGGAAATGTGACTAAGTTGGGTTTCTGAATTCATTCACTTGGGAATTTGAAAGTGAACTTTATGGCATGCTTTTGATGGAAGCAACATGCTTCTCTTATTTCCTTGTTCGAAACTGTTAAAAATCATATTGCTTAAACTAGGAATTGAGAATTGTCAAGATAAGATTGTAAGTTGTATATAGTGAAAAACCCAATATCACTTGTCAAAAAGACATATTCAGTTCCTTTTTTCACTGAGAGAGAGTCTTAAACATTGTGTGCTGACACTTTAGAAATTAGAATATGTGGTCTATTGGCTCAAAGCATACTGAACTTTTCAAATTACTGCAAAAACTGAAGCTACATAGTAATGCATTTGACTTGTGATGCAAAATGGTGACCATGACATTTTGCTTATTCTATACTTTGTTTTCCGACTATTTCATAATGCCTTTTCGCATTATCTGGGTTTCAAAACATGCTTGTGGCCATGGTAATTGATAATGGCAGGTTTGAGGGAAAAAGTTTGTGTAATTGGGTATTGTTAATGCTAATTTTGAGTTTTAGCTGACAATGCTTTTATTATTCATTTAGGTTTCATGTAGAAATGCTTAGGGGTAGTTAAGGAAAGTGTCTGCATTTTGTATTTGATTTAGTGATGTGCTAGATGATTAGAGCTTGCATCCACCAAAATGGTAAGTACAGTGATGAGGAAAATGAAAGAAAATTGTCATCTCACCCGAGAAGAAGAGACAAAAAAATGTGAAGACATCTATGTGGTATAAGGCTGGGGTTTTAAAATGCATATCATTTTTCATGCAAAAGGATTTTGGTGTTGACTGTGATAGGTCTTCTTTAAGGAAAATGCCATGTCACTTTAACCTTAACAGTCTATATACAAGCCCTTTCTGTTGTGGTTTATTATTTATTTATTCTAAAAAGGAATTCGATTAAAATCAAATAAAGTCAATCCAAATCATATATTGGGATATAGGGAGAAAGCTACTGCCATTGCTTTAATTAATATATAAAAAACTAATTTAACCAATTGATCAAATTAATATGATAACATCATGCAAATATAAGTAAACTAATTAAAGTTGATAAGATTTAATTAAAATTAGAATTAAATATTCATTTTTTACCACCTTGATCATAAGTTACAATTACTTGGCTTGAAATTCATCTATAGCTGTTTGCTATAACAATTTTATGAAGAAGTCCTGTTACAAGTTAATCGAGGCTTTATTTCTTAAAAGTTTTAGAATTTGTTTTGCAGGATATTATACAGGCAATGCCTCATGATGCACATCCAATGGGGGTGCTAGTCAGTGCAATGAGTTCTCTTTCCATCTTTCATCCTGATGCTAACCCAGCTCTTAGAGTAAGTTCATAGATTAGCTTAGCTTCAACACTTTGAGCTTTATATTTATGCATACTGTTTGTGTAACATATGCTGCTCTTGTTTGTTCCATATCTCTTTTTTTCTCCAAGAAGATAAAAAGAGTACTTGAACTTATTAACAGTGGTAATAGTTTTTCTGGCTTGAAATTGTTGCCTGGCTGCTTGAAGCCAATCAAGTTGCATGATGAGCTTGGTTGTTACGATCTGGAATGAAATTTAGTTTTCTCTATCCATTGCTTGTTTTTTTTCTTTTTCTTTCCATTATTTTTTAGTTCTTTCGAGTGGATGTGTGGGCATCATATTCTTTTATCATTCTTAAATGTCCATGCCAATGTGTGTGCTTGTTGCTATCGAACTTATTAGGTTCTCATGCATTTTTTATGTAAATTTATTTGATGCAGGGGCAAGATCTTTACAAGTCAAAACAAGTGAGAGACAAACAGATTGCCCGCATTCTTGGAAAGGTTCACTCAATTCAATTTCCTTACTTCTCTTGGACCTAAGAACATGTCGTTTATGAACTACCCATGCTGTCAGACTCTGATTTGCATCTTTTATATACATGTTTTTCAGCTTAAATTTGTTTTCAGCATTTAAGCAAATATGGTTTCGCAGCCTTGGTCATAATCTGTCGACTGATGGATGTAAACTGGGATATTATGCAGGCACCAACCATTGCAGCAGCAGCTTATTTGAGGTTGGCTGGTAGACCTCCAGTTCTGCCTTCTAGCAACCTTTCTTATTCAGAGAACTTCCTATACATGCTAGACTCATTGTACGTCATCTGCTCATCTTTTGTTCTTATTACTAACGGGATAATTATAAATAATTCTGTGATAATTTGTTCTCATTGATGGTATTTCTGCATGTTTTAACATTATACACTATACTCTTGTCATTTTTATTTTATTTTCATTTTCTTTTGAAAGTGCATTGCTAAATGTGTTTTTATTTCTTTGTAGTCGTGGTAGGCTCAATAAAGCTACAGAATGAGATGCAAATACTGCCTCATTTTTGTATCAAAATTTATTTTGATGTTTGAGTTGTGGATTTTTCTAAGTCATTTTACATAATTAAGATTTCCTTTTCTGGATTTGCAGGGGCAATAGATCATATAAACCAAATCCTCGACTGGCTCGAGTTCTAGACATACTTTTCATACTGCACGCAGAACATGAAATGAATTGCTCCACTTCAGCTGCTCGACATCTTGCATCCAGGTAACTATCTTACACAAATAAAGCAGCCCTCTGTAATGTCTCACTTTCATTTTCTGAATTTGCAGTGGCATAAATGTGTACACTGCTGCTTTTGCTGGGGTTATAAGCTTGTAGTAAAGCAGACCTTGTCTTTTCTCATTTTCCTTGTCTGAATTTGCAGTGGTGTCGATGTATACACTGCTCTTGCTGGGGCTGTTGGAGCATTGTATGGTCCTCTTCATGGTGGAGCAAATGAGGTAACCATAATGGCATGCTTTTTCGTAGTTATTTTATCCATACTTAAAACTGACCTTCCTGACATTTTCTAGCAATTTGTTTTATTCTGATGCTAAAAACCTTATTCTGCTTCATTGATTGTTCTACCACTAAAAGCCTGTTTGTGCTTCATTGATTGTTATAGGCTGTGCTTAAGATGCTGAGTGAGATTGGAACCATTGAAAACATTCCAGATTTCATCGAGGGTGTGAAGAACAGGTGATTATTTATTTCAATCAAGTGGATGTATGTCTGCCACAAACTTCATGATTACTCTGCTTGCAAATGCTTTTATTCCTTTAGAAAGTTTTGATTTATATTATTGGGCATCTCCATTCTCCAGGAAGCGAAAGATGTCAGGTTTTGGGCATCGTGTGTATAAAAACTATGATCCCAGAGCAAAAGTCATTAAGAAATTGGCAGAGGAAGTGTTTTCCATTGTTGGTCGGGATCCTCTTATCGAGGTAATTTTCCACTCCATTATTTGGGGGGGAGAGAGGGGGGGGTGTTGGGTTTAATGCCACTGTTGTTAAGCTGCTTTTAACTGTCATAGACCTTATGTTTGCGAGTCATGCCTTCTAAATCACCAAACTGGGAGCTAAAAAAAATGCCAAGAATTGTCATAGAACATTATGGGAGGAAAACCCAAATAACATGATTTTGAAGCTATCTTGTGTGATACCCTATCCTCGGCTCAAGAGATCAACTTTTTTGGTGTTGTGCCATATTAGGGCAAATATTAAAAAGTAGTTTATTATTTTGGACGAGCCATGTTGAGTTGAGAGAAATTGTCACCTCTATTATTTAAAGCTACTTCTCAGTGTGAATTCTATTATTAATAGGAATATTATTTTAAAAAATTTAGGTTAAAACTTAAAAGAGCATTTAGTCATATTCTTGAAATAATGAAGGCTAAATTGATGGTTTATGTTTTCATGGGTAATATAGTAAGGACAAAAGAAATTGATCCTTTTTGGAAAAAGAATTTAAAATATGGACTGATTGGTGGTCTAAAATGATGATAGAATTTATTCCTACTCTTCTTGTTAAAATTGAACTTTTTAATACTTTTCCCAAGCATAGTAAAGAGATTATGGAGGGCGCTCCCTTATGCATCAATTGTTATGCATCAATTGTGGCTTAATAACCATATGTTTGGAATTTTATTGACATCTGTTTGTATTTCCTTTTTCAATGATATGAAAAATTTAGTTATACAATAGACGGTAAGAATGTGTTGCGCCTCCAATTTCTTTATGCATTTGTTTTTATGGTGTTTGCAGGTAGCGGTTGCCTTGGAAAAAGCTGCTTTAGCTGATGAATATTTTGTTAAGAGGAAGCTGTATCCAAATGTTGATTTCTACTCTGGGTTAATATATAGGTACAGATAGATATCATCAATTTTGCACCTCATAGTGCAGTTTATGCTAAAGATAAAGAAAATGACTCCTGGAGGCATTGAAAAGAATTTCTTTTTCCTCAAGCTTAAAATGTCTGTGACTGGAATTCTTGTTAACAGGGCAATGGGATTCCCAACGGAGTTTTTCCCTGTCTTGTTTGCAATTCCTCGAATGGCTGGTTATTTAGCTCACTGGAGAGAATCACTGGATGATCCTGATACAAAGATAATGAGACCACAACAGGTTACTTCCTAACACTTTCTTGAATTTGTTTTCCTCGTTAACATGAAGCTTTTCTTATACCCTAAAGTATGGGCGATCAAGTTGGTTTTTCTAGTGCAAGAAACTATTCTATAAACTATCTTGACCAGCCGGGCTAATAAACCATCATTGGAACTGTAAATCATCTTGACTTCAATTCCTTGAGGTATCAAATTTCTCTTTTGGAAAAATGTAGAAAGAGAATTCCTTGATTGGCTTGGAGTAGTATTTTCTTGCTGGAGCGGCCATAAAGAAACTAATGTATACAACTTTTTTTCAAGCCTATCTGTTTGTCAAGGCAAGACTACCTTCAATAATTTTGAAGTAAAATTTTTCTTTCTTAATTATTGTTATGCGCTTCTAGTCAGTTTATTGGCCTTTACATGATTAGTTTTCAGTTAGCCATATAATCATCATAATTACACATCCACATGACAATTTAATATTTGATAAAAAAATACTGGATTCCAAGATATGCAAGGCTTCAATCCATAGCTGAACCAAATACCGTGTGAGCTTCTAACCTGGATTCCTTTTCTGTTTATTAACTCTTTGTATGCACTGTTTCTGGAAAGAAGGTTTATATCCCACTTTGTATGCAAGGCTTCATCCATTTTTCTTTTTAGCACTTACGTATGTTTCTGGTTATTAATTGGGAATGTGTGATATCAGTCATCTGTTTGGTGGTTCAGGTTTACACTGGCGAATGGTTGCGACATTATATGCCACTCAAAGAACGGATGGTACAAACCGATGCGGATAGGCTTGGCCAAGTTTCCATTTCAAATGCCTCTAGGCGACGACTTGCTGGCTCTGGGGTTTAGCTTACGACTGGATTTATATAATTCAAGGAAAAGAAATGGAAACCAATGACGACAATTTCTTGAATGAATAAATGCTCCTCTGTTCAAGGTTTCTTCTACGTAAAAGCATGATATGAATTATTGTTTAGGTGTCTATCAGGTCATAAACTGACAATGCTGCACTCTCTCTGTTTGTATTCACAGACTACTTTACATAATTAATATTTGCAATTGCAAGATATCTGTTGAATATTTCACTTGATGCAGTGGCCTTGTCTATGCATCCTTTTTCTGTTCTCTCGGTGTCAATTTCACTCGACAGCATGGTTCTTAATATAAAACTAGTGTATTGTCCGCACAGATTCTTATTTATACTTTTGTTTTTAATTAGAATAAGATAAATTTAGGGCCAATGCAGCAGATACCTGATTAATCTTCGGAGAACAAGATTAATAGTAAATAACATTAAAGAACAAGTATTACAAATATTTAATAGATCAAATTTAAAAGTTAGAATAGGATAAATTGTTCCCACATTGTATGAAGTGGATTCATCACTATTTAACTACCATTGATGCCAGAAGCATGAGAGGTTCCCTCCAAACAAATCAATTAATCCTTTATGTATTATTATTTATTTTTTTATGAGTAAACTCATTTTGAAAAAATGAATATGAAAATGGACTAAAATAAATTGTAATAACATACATAAATATTATACTTGATTAATTATTTTTTTTATGAAGAAATAGAAGTGCAGGGAATTTTAAAAACTAAATACAACAAAAAAAGAAAAATAAATGATAAGAAAAGCAAGTAATGCATAAGCCACAGACTAAACAGTAATGAAGGCGAAAACCGAAGAGAGCAATGAAGAACATGACGGAGATACATAAGCCTCCCTGTCCACCCTTTTTGGAGCCTTATTATTATTATTATTATTATTATTATTATTATTATTATTTCTGCTCTCTGGGGATTCAATTGAACACCATCTCTGCATTGCCATGTTGAAGTTTCGTTGCAGCTGTACTCTGGCTTGCCGGAAGCCCGTATTACTCAATGCCTAGATATGTAGACAGCATGCATGGTGTAATTTTGCTGATTAGTATTCTTTTTTTCCATCTATTTAATATAGATTGGATTTAGTTATATATCCTTGCTAGCAAAAGGGATAGGTAGGAACTCAAAACAATTTAAAAGAAGAGGATATTGATGTTGATTGAGATACATCATCTCAGTGTATTTAAATGGATTTTGATCTTGCTAATTGAAAAATGGAACCATGGAGGATGAGGGAAAGTGACAAAATGATCAGTAGTGTGGATCTGAAACTACATTCAGCATTGTTTCGTTTCATTTCTGGATATTTCTTAAGAATGTTGTCTTATTTGATGATGTTGTTCTTTACTGTTAAAGATTTTGTTGTTTCCTTTTCATCCAGCAATATTTTGTTTCACTTTTGGAGATTTCTTAATAATTAGTGACACCTAATTTTCTGTTTGGTTTTCAACATGGATTCTCATGTCATTTTTCACACAGCGAGACTGATTTTCTCCATTCAAATCTTATAAACATCTCTCTTAGGATTGATTCATGTGAAAAAGATTTCTCTCACAACCCTCATAATTTAAACTCCATAAATCAAACTCTTCAAAAATGTCACCGACATAAGTTATGAAAGACATAATACTTTTTAACACAAAACATTTGAGCATGTGATTGAGTAAAATGGGAGCGAGAGATGAAAGAAAATGTACATTTTGGAGACCCTATATTTGAACTTCTTTTAAGGTTGTGTTTTGTTCTGGATTAAAAAAAAAATCAGGTTAAATTTTATGGAGTTAATATTTAACTCCGTTAAACTTCTTTGGAAGGGTTTTTTTTTTTTTTTTAAAAAAAATGATGTGCTTTAAGCCAGATAGACTCCACCTCATTTGTATATGCCAACTACTTATGTTTTATTTAGTTAATAAGGAGAGAAAGAATCTCATGTCGCTCTCATTCTTCTTTCTTATTTGCAAAACCATCTTTTTAAATCATGATATATACAAAAATGTAAAATCGTGTCTTGTTCCAATCATCATTGTAAAACTCGGCCTAACCTTACAAGTTAATACGGGATTCAAGAAACCCATGACCTTAACTAAGTTTTACATGTTAATAAACCAGAGTTGCAATTGACATGGCCATGCCTGGGTGACCGGTCAGGTTATATGGAACTTGAATGACCTGACAAAACTCGAGTGAAATCCAACTTTTTTTTGCTTATTTTGAATTAGGGATAAATCCCTAATTCACAAAACAGAGCAACCACACTTATTTGGAGGAGATAATTGCCAAAGAAGAGAAAAAATTTCCAATTCTCAAATCTCTAATTCCCATCTTCCCCTCTTCTTCATGATCTACACGCAAAAGGCTACATGATGCGAATCTTGTGATTACGTGGTCACGCAACCTATAACAAGATTGACAACGAATCCCGGGAAGCCGAAACAGATCTGATAGGAGTGTGACATAATGAAAATATGTCACAAGGCACTAGCACTATTGGAATAAGAACTCCTACCTTAAGAATACAAATTCGCAAACGAGAAGTATAAGAAAGACGTCACAAAGCCTATTATTAATCTTTGATAAGTCAATTTAGTTCGTTAGAGAACCAAAGAATGCAAGAATATCTCTCACGCAAGCTGAATAAATTCGGTAGCAAAAGTATTATCAAGTCAATATTTTGTCCTTACAAAGAGTATTTATACTATTGAAAATAAAACCCTAACATTAAAGGGTCAATCATGTACCCAATCTAACTAGCTCATACTAATTAAAATAAGATTTAAAAAAGTAAAGAAAAAAAATAAGAAAAATAGTCTTAAATGCTTTGTCACCATTTGTTGCATATGATAGTGAAAAATACTCAAGATAAATAATTGTTGAAGAATTTTTGCTGAACAAAAATCTGATATCTTGTAAAATAAGAATTAGTTTCTGACCATTTAATTTTTCTTATTTGATCTGAAATCCTTGTAAAATAAGTAATCCAAAGGCTACCATATAAGTTTCTAATAGCATTAAAGACTCTTTGTAGTGAATGAAATCCATAACTTTTAAGGAAACAATGTTTTTTGGTTTTCACACGTTGTTGTTAGATTTTATGCTCAACTTTAAATACGTCATTTTTCTTGTCCGAATGAATTAGAAGTCCTCTCATATATCGTTGGAAATGTACAGATGTATAGTTTCCAAATCAATTAGAATAGTATCTAAAATCCTCTTGTAACTTCAAATATGAGCTACAAATTAGATAAAGGTTCAATCAAGCAAATTTAAACCTTTTTTACACAAGTTTCTTGACCTAATCCATTAAAATCTTTTTGAATTTATTTTGTTTTAGACCTTAAAATAAACTTAATAAACACTTCTAATAAATTATTTGGTGTCATAGCTAGGATCACATCACTACATTAAAGCTTGTTCGGCAAGTATTCACCATGTTTTTTTATGTTTTTGATATTTCTCTTCTTTGATTGCTTCTTTATCGGGTTTATACAAATGAAAAAAGTCCCGTAAGACTTGTGCCTTAGCATTGTAGTTATTTCCATTCTTTACAAGCCACTCCTCAGACATGCCCATAACCTCATCATCCGTTCTCAGCTGGATTTGGTGTTGTGAGTTTGTCCATAAGACTTGTACCTCCATGATAAAGTTTTTTTTGTTCCCTTTTGAGAGAAGAAATGAGAGGAAGATAAAATGTGAAAATAGAGACCTAGGGATGGTGGGTCTATAAAGAAAAAAAAATCCTGAGTTTGGTGAATGATTAATTTTAAGAAAAATAATGAGACAGAATCTTGTGAAGAATAAATTTATTTGTGTTTTTGAGTTAACTTGGGAAAAATAATGAGACAGAATCTTGTGAAGAATAAATTTATTTGTGTTTTTGAGTTAACTTGGTTAACTCATTTCATTTATAATCCAGTCATTTAACCAAATCAACCCAGATTTGATCTTATAACTATGTTTTCAATTATAAGAAAAATAATTATGAAAAAAAACATGATTTAAATAATATAAATCAAAATTTAAATAAATAAGAATCAGGGTTAACATGTAGACTTGGAAAAGAAAGGGGAAAGTTATTCAAAGGATGGATGAATTGCAACCATAACATGTGTCGCACGTGTGTGGCGTAGCGGCGAATATTCCACTTCATCTAAAGTATCTATTTGGCAAATATAGGGAGACAAGAAATTCTTGTCTTTTATCAATGGAAAATAGAATGGGAGTCGCTACCTAATATTTTGGTTACTAGGAACCCTAACTAGTCTTAGAGATTGAATATGAGGACTGATTGCGTACAAGGAAGGAGTTAGCACCCCAAATGCGTCTTACCTAAGGTAAGCTGCATTGTTTGATTGTCTGATAAAAAGCTAAGGTATTATTGTATTTCTAATTGTTGGTTTATCTATGATTCAAGAAAAGTCCTCATCAGTAAGGATGTCTTTATCTTATCGGGTAAAAACCTAGTCGTTCTAACGTCTATATAACAAAATTATATTTTTAATATCAGGAATACGTTTTACATATAAATTCGTAATCCCAGATACTACAAGAAGACAAAAATATTTTTTTAGAATTTTTGAAATATTGGCTTAGTTCTCATGGCTCTAACAAACTTATTATTAAAGTCAAAGTGCATGCTAAAACCTTTTTTGAATTTTTTTTGTGTTTTATGTATAAAAAACAATATGATTTTTTTTGTTGTATGAAAATATGATGTGATGATTTTTCTTATCTTTGAGAGACTTGGCCGTATGCATGAAAAACAAAATATTTTTTTTGTTTTATAAATTTTTTTGCAATGTTTTGATGAAAACCAGATATTTTAATACTGGATTTGTATATTTACGGTATAAAAATACAAACCAGTATTAAGCAATTTTGATGAAAAAATATGCAGGAAAATCAACAAATTTTTTTAAGGATTTTTTAGAATTTTTAATTAATATATATATATATATTATAATTATGTGGGCTGGGCCAACCCAGTTAGTTGGGCCGGACTCAGCCCAACAGTCCTCTCTGCTTCTTTTGGTCTGGGCCGGACCCGACCCAGATATCAGGGCTGGGCCATAACCGGCCCGAGCTAGAAAAAAAAAATCAGGGGGGGATTATTTTCCCCCTCCCATCCTCCTGCATGCAGAACGATATTCGTTCTGCATGCAGGAGGAGCTTAAGACGAAAACGAAGTAAAAGGGGAGGGGAAAGAAGAGTTACCTGGCACGGAGGAGGCGATGCTTTGCTATTCTAGCTGCTTCGCTAGCGGTGCTGTTGTGGAGGTCGGTGGCGGTGTCATGGCTCACGGACAGCAGCTCCAAGCGGCGAGACGCAGCTGTCCACTCCCTTTTTTTCAGGTGTTTTGTCTTGTTTTCTCCTCTTTCGTTGTCAAGCAGCTTCCCTCTATGTGCTTCTTGTTCTACCTGTTTATTTCTCTCTTAAACTACCTCCTTTGTTTTAAACCGGTCCTCTCTCTCTCTCTCTCTCTCTCTCTCTCTCTCTCTCTCTCTCTCTCTCTCTCTCTCTCTCTCTCTCTCTCTCTCTCTCTCTCTCTCTCTCTCGTCTGCTTCCTTTTTCTTTCCTCTCCTTTCTCCTTTTCCACCCCTCTACCTTGTGCTGGTGTTGAGAGCAATATTTATAGATTTATAGGGCAAAGGGGAACGAGGGCGTCCCTATCGCTGCGCATGGGTAGCGGGACCGTCTTGCCCTGCGACGCCGGACGAGGTGACCAACTAGCGCCACTTGCATGGCACGACCTTTGGGTATCTCATTATGAGGGGGCATCGGGCTTTGGATTTTTGGCAGAGCACGCGGGGAGAGAGAGGCAAGAAGAAGTAAAGAAGAAAAAACAAAAAATTATCTTCCCCCCGCCGCACGCCCGGGGAAGAAGGAGGAGGAACAGTGTCGCTCATAACAACACTGTTTTGCTTCTTTTTTTTATTTTTTTTATTTTTATTTTACTTTTATTTTTTGTGTGGGGATCCAAAAATGGGTTACAACAACATGTAATTTAATGATTGTCATTGAGAGCAATTCTTTGAAACTGTACTTGAATTTGCAGGGTTTTTTTTTCTTTAGCAGATTAGTTTTCATCCCATGATAGAATTTTATGTCTTTTTGAGAATGAGGAAGTGTTGATATTGTTTTTTAAAATAATTTTTATTTAAAAATATATTAAAATATATTTTTATTTTTTAAAATTTATTTTTAACATTAACATATTAAAAAAATCTAAAATCATTAAAAATTTAATCTAAAACATTTTTTTTTCAATTTATCACAAAACAAAAACTAAAAAAAAAAAAAAACTAGATTTAACCTCAGCTCTAAACAGACATTTTATCACAAAACAAAATTACTACTGCGGATGGAGGCAAGCTGGTAACCCGTTCAATCGGTACGATTTTTGATATACCATTCAATTTGTGCATTTGCAGAATATACATTTAATTTACATAATATAATATTGATTGTTAAAGGGGGGAAATTTTTTAATTTTTTTCGCTCTCCGTCCATCCCCACCACTCATTTTCCTTTTCTTTTAATTTTATACATTAATAGGTCACACTAATACATTTCTTTTACTAATTCTTAGTTTTATCTAAATATAAATCTTGATTTAAAAATTTATTAGATTCCGCCATTATTATATATAAGTTTCACATATTTATTAAACATCCGTTAAATCATTTTTTATACTATTAACACTTCATTCTTTAAGACTTAACCCCTTAATATTTAATATTCAATTTAACCCCAAACTCCTTTTTAATTTTAAAAAAAAACTTAAATGATACAAATATAATTTTTTACGCTAATCACCCATATTGAAATTAACAAATAAGGGGAAAAAAATTTATATATGTGAATCTTATATTTAAATTCCAATAAATTTTACTTGTTCTCATAACCCAATTTTTATTTTTTTCAAAAATCTTCAAAATATTTTAAAATTAAAATTAAAAAAACTTTGGTCAACCAGGTTGTCCAAATACAACTAATAACAAGATTTTTCAAAAGAAAAGGAGGGGGAAAATAATAATAAATACAATTTGGGATGAATTAGACAAATAATTGCAATTTAAAAGGTCAAGGATTAGTCTAGAACAGGCTAACAATAATAAAAAAATAACTTGGGGAAGATAGGGGTTTAATTGAAAAGATAATTGACGAAAAGTCTTGAAATTGGATGAATTTGCATGAATTGGATAACCAATGACCAAAAATGAAAAAAAAAAGAAGCAAAATATATGTACTGAAAATCTGAAGATAAAAGTCCAATTTGGGTCAAATTGTAAATTTGCAAAACCAAGAGCTAGAAATAATTGAACTAATTAGGGTTTTAAATCTTGGATTTTCTTTCAATTTAATCCCTAACTAGAATTAATTGATTTTACTAGTTTGGCCATTTTCCAATTTAATCCTTTCCAAAATTATGCAATTTTAATCAATTTTGCCCCAAATCACATTTTCATTTTTAATCATGCCCCTAATTGAACTAATTAGACCCTAGATTGAAAAGGTTGTTACAAATTAGTCCTTAGTTCCTACAATTATGCAATTTTAACCAATTTGACTCCCAAATTCATTTTTTGATCTTCAATTAATCCTTTAATTGAGTTTTAATTTGGAAATTTATTTTAAATTCATCCTTGATTGTTTTTTTTTATCAAATATAAGAAATTGTATAGATTAAAAGTACAACATAATTGAAAATCAAAAAATCAAAATATACAAATATGTACAAACATGCATATTCAAAGAACAGGCTTTCTAGAACAAGCAAACAACCAAATCAGCACCAACAACACGCAGTTCTTTAGTTTTTCTAATCTTATTCAAATTAAATACTTTTTCTTTAATTTTTATTCAATTGAGCTCAAACCATTTCTAAATTTTAAATTTTAGTTAAATAGAGAGGTAACCTACCTCGTGATTATCTTTTAAATTCGGGCAGTTGAAAAGGTACCTACGTCGTGGCATTTTGAGATGTGACATACATGAAATCTCATGCATCGAGTAGCAATAAAAACCATAAAAATCCTGTGTGAATAATAAGATAAAAATTTATACATTATATTGAAAAATAAAATTGCAACTTCACGTAATAATGTTTTTTAAAAAGGAGAAACTAGGTGGGGGTTGGGCCATGGGAACCCCTCACCTGCCTTTTTATATCTTTTCTTCAGTCAAATCATATTGAATTTTATTCATATAAATAAAAAAAATTAATTTAATCGATGATTCAACACACCAAATACTCAATAAGTCAAATGAAAATTAGTTTAATACCAGTACCTAAAATTACTTTGAGTTTATTAGAACCTAATCTTTGTATTCTTATGAAACAAATAATTTAGTGAGTTCAATTTAAAAATTAATTTAATCATTTGACCAAATTTGACTGTCAAAGTTATAAACAAAAAT
The DNA here is from genome assembly GCA_015852605.2 of Populus deltoides. Taxonomy (NCBI): domain Eukaryota; kingdom Viridiplantae; phylum Streptophyta; class Magnoliopsida; order Malpighiales; family Salicaceae; genus Populus; species Populus deltoides. The sequence continues at coordinate 8,731,774 of CM027585.2, read as the reverse complement.
CAATGAAAAACTTGGTGCAACTCAGCACTTCAATGAAAAAAAAGAGAGAGTTAGTAACCGATATGAAAATATAAGAATTAGTTAATTATTTTTTAAAATTAAAAAGAGTAATTTATTTATTTCTTAATAAGTAGAAAAGTTGTAATCAACTCAATTTCTTTTCTTTGTTTTTATTGAAAAGAATAATTTTCTTTTCCGGTAGGTTAACCCAAAGCATTTTTTTAATGTTTTTCTTACCAAGCATGTAGATCCAAAACATGTTGTTCAATTAACAAGACTGCATTCTGGTGCCTCTCTTTTGGCGTCGGATTATTAAAGAACCTCTCCCAACCACGCAGCTCCACAACCAATGCTTTTGAGAAAGTAAGTGGAAACTTGGTTTCCACGTGGCTTCATTTTTTTTGTCGCGTGCATCACGTATCTTTCTTACATGTTTCTCACAAGTAGTTAAGAGTGACTCCCTTTACTGGTGACCTAACTCTTTTTGTTCCATCGCTGATGCTTATATAAAGTGGCAGCTCCTCCATATCTAACGCAGCTCAGATCTCAAACCTATTCCCTCAGCTCAAGTCCTAAGCAGTCTCGAGCAACTCCTCTTGCTAAAGCAACGACAACTTGCATATCACCATTAATTTCCAACAGGGTAAGATTTGAAGGAAGGATTTGTCTTCGGCAATGGAAAAGAAGATCAGAGATTTGAGTTCTTGGATGGAGGTTGCGCCAGCACTCTTCATTTCTTGGCGCAAGACTTCCAATTCTCCTGCGCTGGAGACTATTACCGAAGAGGAGGCTGAGGGTAGGGAAGATGACAAATAATTTAATACTCAGTGTTCTTCGATTGTTTCGGTCCCTCTGTTTTCTCTGTATATTGGTTGAATCCGATAGATCATGCAATATAACTTAATTTTGTTGTTCAAACTGGCAAGAATTGTCCGTACTTGTAGCATGCTCTTTCCTTCTCCAATATTCCGCCGGTCCTTGTTTGTGCGTTCACCATAGCATCTAAATGCAATTTCCAACTCAATATCTAAAAGTGTTAATTAATTCTGTCTTCGAAAAATTTATTAAGTTAATAGCCAAGATAGTGGCTTAGCTCTAATTATACTTCAAGTTTAAGGTATAATTCTTTCATCAAGTCTTGGACAAATAATTCCTAGTTCATTTTATAATTGCAGGCATTGAAAAACGATGAACTATTTCGCTGAGCCAGTCTTTTTTTCTTTTTATTATTGGATTGTTTATACTATTGAACCCGTTGGTTCAATTGCAACGACAGCAATTATTGACCCCAAATGAACCGGTCTTCCAGAGGTGAAAAGTCATTCTCTCGAACAAATAATGACTAAATAAGAAAAAAAAACACATGGGAGCTAGCCACAAGGATTCAAACTTGGACCTCTACACTTGTGGACGCATGCACAAGCAATCGGGACTTGTGTGCATCAATAATACATATATAGACACACAGAGGAAAATAAACTATTCCTTAACAATAAAAAATAACCAAAAAAATCCAAAACATGAACTCAAAATGATTCAGGAAGAAGATGAAATCTTTTCACTAAAAATCAACCAATTCTTCATCCTCAATTAGCTCTTTCCATTTGAAGCTCAATTATTGCTTCAGCTATCAATATCAATGACCAAAACAAAAGAAGATTCCTCGAAGCTACCAAAAACACAAGTCTTGATCAAGCCAAATGATCAAATTGCTTCTGACTTGTTCAAATCCGAAGAGGAGGTTCTTAATTAATCAAATGCCTCTCTTCAAATTGTCTTTCCAAATAAAGAGGTGATGGTTTCAAAAACCCCTCAAAATAATTAAAAAAAAAAACATAATATTTCTCAATACAAAATTTTCAAAAAAAAATTGATCTTATTTAAATTATATAAATAGATAACTTATTTGTTTAATCTCAAAAAAAAAGAAGGAAATATAAAATTCTTCTCAAGGATTACGTACACCCTTATTCCTTCCTTAGTCCTTAAGGAAAATTTGTCCATCACTCAATGCAAATAGTTGTAAATGCAAGTAGCCTTGTAAAGTTCAAGCAATACCACCTTGAAATGTTGCGCTCCTATTCAAGGTCTGTGAAGCAGGAAACTCATTATCGTATTTGGAGATTTATATGGTTATTAAATTTAGAATTTGTAAAATTAATTAAGATATTTGTAAACTAATTTGTATATTTATATTAAAAAAAATCACTAAAAATTTATATAATTATTAAATTTAGAATTTATGAGTTTAATTAAGATACGTCTAAATTAACCTAAATATTCAAATTAAAAAATAAAAAAGAAAAAGTAGGAAACACGCTTGTTTTTTTCTCTCTGACACGATAATAATCTGAAGCTAGAGAGAGGCAGCATGCACAAAATGAAAAACAGCAAAGGAAAGTAGAAGCTATCATGTAATTTTCTCGACTTTTTCTGATGTCTCTGAACAGTCCTCCCTAACCCTATTATATATATGTAATCTAGGCTTCAATAATTAATTTCAATTAATTTTATAAATAAATACTAATTTATTTCAAAAATTTAAACAGCCCAATTTTTTTAATGCTTTTTTACATTTAATACTTTTCATTAAAAAATCTAATCAAAATGTTCAGGTATTAAACAAGATAAACACTTGTCATTTTTTAGGCCAAAATGTTATTTTAAAGCTAACCAAACTCCAAGCTTAAACCAAGCTTGAGCACAAGCATGTGGTTTAAGTTCAAATTAATCTTATATAGCCTGAGTTTTTTTTACTATAAAACTTTGGTCTTCTGCGAGCCTAATTTTCACTTTACAGTGTATCAATACGTTAATTTAATATATTTTATAGTTAATCAATTAATTACACATGATTTTATTATATTTATGTAAATATATATTTATTATTAATAAAAATTTAATTTATCTTTAAAATTACTCTGTCAACTTGAGATACAAAGTTTTTTTGGATTTGAAAATTGATCAACAAGAATCTTTTGAGACTTATTCATTTAAATTTGATTTTTCACATGTTAATGTATCAATGTTTAAGTATATGGGTTGAACAAACCATCTAGAAGGTGATTCAGTGATAAGAGCTTGGGACTAAAGGATTTGATCTCTTTGTGGTCTCAGGTTCGAGCCCTATGGTTGCTCATATAATGGTCACTGGAGGTTTATATAATCGTTAACTTTGGAGCCCGTGGGATTAGTTGAGGCGCGCGCAAGCTGGCCCAGACACCGGGTTTTCTGGTTTGCCTCTGTTTTTTTATTTGGCTTGGTTTTTCTCGATTTGGTTTGGTTTGGTTTTTCTAGTTTGACTAGGTTTTTTTGTTTTTAGTTTTAGGCCTATAAAACTAAAACCGAACCGAATCAGTTGGTTTTTAAAAAATTCTAATTAATTTAATTGGTTTTATGATTTTTATCACATATAAAAAATACAAAAATATCTTATGATTTTTTTAGTTAAAAGTCAAAAGGTTATAAATAAATTTAAGTAAAGTGATATAGGTTTAACCCACGGGGCATCTCAGGTTTTGGGATTTGAGGTTATTTTTTACTAATCTATTTTGATTTTGAATTTAATTTATTATAAAATAATTATTTAACTCATAAAAAAATATTTTATTAACTTATTGTTATATCCGACCCATAATCTAATTTATTTTCTTAAAAACAGTTTCTTTAATCCTAAACACTTTTTTCAGTTCAAAAACATAAGATTTATATTCAAAATTTTTAGGTTAATTCTGACTTCATGGAGAGTAATCAAAGCTAATAATAAATACTAGGAATTAATTTTGATAATTACTATAATTAATTACTCATAGCCCCGGATGGACCGACTGCATCTCCTCCTTGCCATCCTCCATGTACCGGTAATGAAGCTCACTGCTGCTCATGGGAGGAGGTCGAGTAACTTAAAGTCTCATTTTCTCTCTTGTTCTCTCTCTCGATTTCTCTTCTTTCTCGTTGATTGCTGTTACTGTTCGTTGTTATGGAGAAGAGGGACGAGCTGAGTTCTCAGTGAGAAGCGTGGGTTGCCGGTGAAAGGGTTTTGCAAAAGAGATCGACAATGGAAGGAGTTAAACCAATGGTGACTGAGCGCTTTTGTTGGTGGTGTCGTCGTCGTTGATGTGTCACTGACGTCGCATTATCTCAGTATGCAGCCGGAAGGAAAGAAGACTCGTGTGTTTTAATCATTGTTGTTCTGGAATAATAATGTTAAAGATGTTGAAAAGATAGTATCACTTAAAAATTCAATTCCATAGTGATTTTCACTCAATTCCATGCAATGCTCCAATTTCACCAATAATCTTTATTTTATAATGAATTATATATAAAAGTAAAAGAGTTAGTGAATAAATCTCGTACTGAATAAATAAACTCTATAAGAGTGATATCCAAACGCAATTATCAAATTTTATATGTAATCAGAGCCTCAGAGAGGTAAATGACCTGACGAATATCCTTAGAGTTCAATCCACCTGACAAATATTAGTAAAGTTGGGTGAGAAGTGAGGGAGAGTTTTAATCAACATATATATTCCACGTTGAATAAATAAACTGTAGAAGAGTAATATATATATAAAACTAAGAATATGACACTCATTATAAAGTTTAAGTTTTTTGAATGGAATTTAAACTCAACTATTAATTTAATGGAATCATGATTTATATTCTAGGTCCTAAGAAATGGATTTTATTTTTGTGGTTTGATCGAATATCCATTAGGGTTATAATATATCTTTGATGTATTTCTTATTTAAAAAGATCTAGTTTATTTTTGCGTTTCGAAAGTGTTTTTAAAAGAATATGAAATTTTTTTTATTTGCTTCAAATTAATTTTTTTGGGTGTTTTTAGATCATTTTGATGCGTTGATATCAAAAATTATTTTTAAAAATAAAAAAATATTATCTTAATACATTTCTCAGTAAAAAATACTTTAAAAAACAAACCGCAACTACACTTATAAGCAACTCAAAAACTATCTATTATGTATTTCGAGCTTATTAGATAAATTATGTACTAAAATTGAGAGTTTTCTAAATTGTAAGGATGCTAATTATAATGGATTTCTTCCTTTAAGCTCATAAATGGATTTCTAATTACGCCAAGGAGTGTATGTAGGTCTTGACTTGCTTTTCTAAATTATTTTTTTTTAATATCAAATTAATATTTTAATGTGTTTTTTAGTGGATTTAATATGTAGATGTTAAAAATAAAAATAATTTTTTTAAAAGTATTATTTTAATATATTTTTAATTAAAAAATATTTTAAAAAACATTATGCATCGCATTACTAAACACACATCTAATATTATATTTGATGTGGTTATTGGATTTCTTAAGCCAAGGAGTGTATGTAGTAGGTCTTGAGTTGCTTTTTTAAATTATTTTTTTAATAGTAAATTAATATTTTAATGTGTTTTTTTAATGGATTTAATATATAGATGTTTAAAATAAAAATAATTTTTTTAAAAAATATCATTTTAATATATTTTTAATTAAAAAATATTTTAAAAATACCATATACCACATTACTAAACACAAATCTAATATTATATTTGATGTGATTATTTTTTGTGATACGTGGAACCTTTCATAAGTAATTGACAGATTTTAAAAATTATTTATATTTCAAACAGTAAAAAAAATACATAGCAAGTAGAAGCTTAAAAATTATGCTTTTGAGGTGTTTTCTTGAACGTGGAGGCACTAAATCCACGGGGCTGCGAAGATCATTTAATGTTATATCACAAATGAGCATATAAAGAAAACAAAAATCAAATACCCATACACCTTCAAAAAGCGTGGATGATTATTTAATTAATTAATTAACTAAGGACTGTATTTTTGCATTGAGTAAAGATTTTGCAATAGACTCAATGTTTGTAAGAATATAACTATAGTTTATTGAGAAACTTAAACAAATTTATGGACAGAGTCATTAAGGTTGGAGTAAAATTGCTAGTTTTGTATGGAATTGAACATGCATTGAACATTGTAGACAAAACTCGACTTTTTTTTTATTTACATGAGTGTCCGGGCTAACTTGCGCACACCACGACTAATCCCATGACTCACTGAACATCTTGCAAGCTCAAAAAACAGATAAGACATCATGAGAATGACATGCGTTCATATAAAGAATCAAACTCAGGACAGGAGCAAAGCAAGCCTTGTAGTTGACCACTGAGTTGACCCTCAAATGCACAAAACTCGACTTTGATTGCCTAAGAATGTGTAAAATGTGCTGAAAATAGCGTCTTCCAAAATTCTTGCATAATTTCATGAATGTTTTGGGAAAATGATAGAAGATAAAAAATTATTTGGAAATGGAATACTTTAACCACAATCACAATTGATTGTTTTAAAATTTATTTTTCATTCAAATTAATTAACATATATAAAAATCAATTGAAAATTTTAAAAGGATATAATAATAAAGAAATGAGATGTAATATAAAAATAAAAAAATAGTGAAGAAAAAAAATAGGTCATCGAGGAGTTCGTTATGGATATATTTGATATCATTAGAAAGGTTTGGATGAGATGATTTTAATCACATATTAAAAAATCATAAAATAATAATAATTAATTAGGGGTTTTGTTTGGGGTTAATTATGATATTCTTTTGATTGTCTTTCAATTTATAATTAGAATTATTTCGTTAAGATCTTTTTAATTATATTGAGTATGATGAAAACGAAGCTCTAGTGTATCTTATAATCTATTTTTTTTTCTTTCTCTATTTCTCCCTTCCTTCAAATCACCTTAACTCCTCCATGATGTTGGATGTTGACTCTCATCTTTTAATTATTAAATATTCATAAAATTTTGAATTAATTTTTATTGTGATTAATTAATTTATAAATGACATGTATTTTGAAATACGACTAAATACTCGTTATTGTATATAAATGAAATTCAAATTCATGATTGTGTTTAAACTATATATATTTGTCAAATATTTTTCTGAACTATATCATTCCTCCAATTTATTTATTTTTTTATCAAAATGTGTTATAGTTTTTAAAATAAAATTATAAAGAAATATGGGAATGTAGTTCAACACTAGTGGACAACCGACCAAATATATAGTAATAAGTGGTTAAAAGACAAACAAGATCTCGTGTTAAAGGACAGAGTTTTCCATGATTATCACATTGTGAAACGTGGCAAAATATCATCCAGGAATGTTTCCCGTACTAATTTCTTTTTTCCTGAAAATGTCCTTTTCAGCTGGGGGAGTGACGGATTAGTGATAAGCACAGAAATTTGATTCTTAAGCAATGATTGATGGCCGCAATGTGGGGTCAATATAACGTGGCATGAATTGAGTGGATGGGGCAATCAACGTGGCTGGAGTGAGTTGGACGGACGGTGGAGGTGAAATGGATTATGGTATATGGTCGGTTTGGTGACAACGTCATGATTCATAATAAGCATGTGATTTTCACCGGTGGCTGGACGGCAACAACTCCGGTTGTTTGGAGAAAGGAAACAAGGCGAGGGCAGGCAACTCCGTTCTTGCTTTGGAGAAATCAATCAAGTCTCTTGAATGTTGATGACTGATCATCAGATTTTAATTGTATTAATTTAAGGGACATTTTTTAATAATTTTCCAGGAGATTAACAGTCGACCGCTCTTGTCGTATTCAACTCGAACAGAGCGTTTCGAGGCATGAAATGAAAGAGAGGATTTCATTATTGGCCGGATCAACTTGAATGTGTTAAGGTCGCGATTCATTATTTTAGCCATTAAATTGATGGTGAGCCCATTAATAATACAGTAATATATTATATTATTCACCCCCCCGGTGAGATCATTTTCTTTTAAATTAAAGAATTATGTAGCGCTGATAATGTACTTTTTTAGTAGGAAAAAAATTTAAAATTAATTTAATATAATTCGATCGAATAACTTGAATTACTAATAAAAATATAATTTGATTCAAAACAAATATTTCATATTATTATTTTTATAAATATTAAAACGACAACTTATTATATTAATTTGGTTAACTTACCAATTCACATGTTAGGTGATGAGACCATAATGATCCCATAAAAAATAAATCAAAATAAATTATGAAGTTTAATTTTTAATAAATTCAATATTTAAGGATGAAATTGAAAAAAAATCAATTAAAAAAAGATAAAAAAATAACCCGAGTGAACCAAGATTAACTTGCCAAGCTAGCGATCCAGGTCATATGACTGAGATAATCCAATATAAAGCAAATTAAAACAAAATAATGAAACTTAATTCTCAATAAATCTAATGTTGAATAATTTAACTAAAATTAAAAAATTGATTAAAAAGAAAAACAAAAAATGACTCAAGTTAATTCATGTTAACCTACCAAACTCATGACTTGAGTCATGAGATGGAGATAACTTGATAGAAAGTAAACTGAAATAAATAACGAAACTTAATTTTCAATTAATAATTTAATGTTGAGAGATAAAATTGAGAAAAAAATTATTACAAAAATGAGAAGAATTAAAAAACTTGAGTCAATCAGTCAAACCTGTGATTCGGATTATAAGACTAGAATAACATAAAAAAAATAAATTATAAATTCTAGTCCCTACAAATCTAATGTTTAAAATAGAATTGAAATTAAAGGAAAAAAGCAAACACAGATTGGGGAAAAAAACTAAAAGAAAAAAACATTATTGAAATAAATAGTATTATATGAGAAGAAGTACAATAATAATTTAAATATTATTAAAATTTAAATTTTAATTTAAAAGTTTTTTTTTTTTATATATACATATTTCATTTTTATCATTGTGGTAGAGTCAACATGATAAATTGGGTTTTCACCATGTCAATATGCAAACATTAAAGGAATTTGAAATAAAATGTAGTTTAAATTTGAAGTCGCTAGGTCTCCGATCCGGTTTCACCAACTAATTAGTTTCGATGGAATCGATAACATTGTTCTTGCCTTTCTGATTGAGAAAGAAAAGAAAATTACACCGTAAAAGTTGGGTCATTTATTTCATGGTCAAAAGTGATTATCTCTTGGAAATTCAATCCGACAGGTTATGTAGTAAAAACCCATGTGAAGCTCGAAGAATTGAGTGAAGGCTGGAACCATCTTTACAGCAGGCCGGAAAAAGCACACCCATGAAGTCCAACGTGGGGTCACGGAAAGTTTAAGAAATCATAGATTGTGAGGTGGGGCGGCGAAGCTAAGTTAATTTAACACTCACTCCTCTCCAACACATCGCATGCATAAATAGCACAGCATTTCTCCACACTTCCACCACAAAACATTTTGTTAGTGAATTATAATACCAACCATACCGCTTTAGCTTTGTCTCTCACCGAACTCGTCAACAGCTATGGGCAAGGACATTGAAGTTGGAGGCGAATTCAGTGCCAAGGACTATCATGACCCTCCGCCAGCGCCATTGATCGATGCTGAGGAAATAACCCAGTGGTCTTTTTATCGGGCTATTATTGCTGAGTTCGTTGCCACGCTCTTGTTTCTGTACATCACTGTTTTGACCGTGATAGGTTACAAGAGCCAGACTGACGTTAATAAAAACGGTGATGAATGTGGTGGGGTTGGCATTCTTGGCATCGCTTGGGCCTTTGGTGGCATGATTTTTATTCTTGTTTACTGCACTGCTGGTATCTCAGGTCAGTGATGGAAATAATATAATCACGTATAGCTGAATTGTTTTTCTATCATCTCTTGAAATGGGACCGATGGATTTGCTAAAAATTATGCAGGTGGACATATTAACCCGGCTGTGACTTTCGGTTTGTTCTTGGCTAGGAAGGTCTCCTTGGTGCGTGCCATTCTATACATGGTGGCTCAGTGCCTGGGGGCCATATGTGGATGTGGACTTGTGAAAGCATTCCAAAAGTCTTATTACACAAACTATGGTGGTGGAGCCAATGGACTTGCTAACGGATACAGCAAGGGAACTGGGTTAGGTGCTGAGATCATTGGCACTTTTGTTCTTGTCTACACTGTTTTCTCTGCTACCGACCCCAAGAGGAATGCAAGGGATTCTCATGTTCCTGTTCGTGCTCCATGCCCCTCTGTCTATAAAATCAAAATTAGAAATTCTCATAGTAATAAATCCAGGTTATCAACTGGTTTTCACTAATTTCCTTTCCAACTATAGGTACTCGCACCACTTCCCATTGGATTTGCTGTTTTCATGGTTCACTTGGCCACTATTCCAATCACCGGTACTGGTATCAACCCTGCTAGGAGCTTCGGAGCTGCAGTGATCTTCAACAAGGAAAAGGCATGGGATGACCATGTGCGTGGCTAATTCCCAGTAAAATATATATATTTCCTAATTAGTTTCATATTTGGTGTGCTCATGTAAATTTTATGTTGTTGCTTCAGTGGATTTTCTGGGTTGGACCTTTCATTGGTGCTGCAATTGCTGCCTTATATCACCAGTTCATCTTGAGAGCAGCTGCTGTTAAATCCCTTGGATCCTTCCGGAGCTCTCCCAACATATAATATTTCCATTCAGTTATGGAACGTCCGCCAAAGATTAAACTAGTCCAAAAGAGTCTGGGACTGGCCAATATGTACATTATTCAGTCCAGGTCTCAGATATCAATGTTATGTCATGGTCGTGTGCTTGGGCACTTGTTTTATTTATGCTCAAATATTTTCACCTTCTCTGTCCTTGAGTTTTTCTTTTTGGTCAATATATAGTGTTGATGAATCAATCAGCAAGTGCTCTGTGTTAGTCTTTAATAATTTCGATCCCTCTGATCTCTTTTCTTGATATCTCACTGTTATGTCAGGGAAGGAAATTCACGACTCATTATGGCATATATACCTGTCGTAATTATATACAAATAAATCATTTGAAATAATAAAAAACAAAGTGAGAAGTTCAACTTTTTCTCATTTTCGTGCAGCTTATGAACTCTATGCGCTATATCTCTGTTGCATCACTCACTGTTTTACTACTGGGCTCACTGGTTGCATCACTCACACATGACTACGGACTGCAGTGTATGCCAACAGTAATTGGGGTTTTATAAAATAATTAAAATTGGATGGATATAAAATTACGGCATTTACTATAGATCTACACTCTATAACAATATCTGTGGATCCAGATACAATGGCATTGTAGATTCAATGTGAATCGCACTAGTGTCTGCTATGGAGGTGGAAATTATAAACTTACCCTCTATTTGTCGAGAGCTATAAGAATGCTTAGTCATTTAAGTGTAATTTAGATTCTTCAATAATTGCTTGCCATTTGGACTTTATCGTCTCTCTCTTTTTTTCCTCTCTCTCTTATATAACTTAAGCTTTTCCTCTATCTATGCATCAAGAAAAGCAAATCATATTACCTCTCTCTCTTTCGAGCTCGTTGTCACGAATAAAAGGATAAATTCCCTTTTTTTTTTTTGAAGGGACAACTGCCCATAGCAAAAATGATAATCAAGGAAGGTAATTGTCGATGTACATTGATGGATAAATATTTTTTTTGGTATCATGAAAAATAAATTTTGATCTCAAATTCTTATTTAAATTTTACAGATGAACATATATCCAAATCAAAGAGGATATTTCTTTATTTAAGAAAGATAAAGGCAAAGAAATATGAATTTATTATATTCAAAGAAAAGAAGAGAATGACAACGGGAATCTCTTGTCAAAACTGGTAAGCTTTAATTCCGATGAACTCAATTTGGATATATGGATTGAAATTTTGAAAAAAACCAAGAATAGAGAAAAGGCTAGAGGCCACCCCAATTGACCTAGAGAATGATTGGAGAACTTCTTTAGAGATTATCTGCTAATTACAGAGTTGGCTCTTGAAAAAAAATGAGGCCATTCATCTAACTGGATGAGCAATATGGTATTGTTTGGTTAAAGGGGTCTTATATAGACAATTTGCCATAGCTCATTTTTTAAAGTGTTTGTCTCATGGAAAAGGCACTTTTTGCGAGAAATCCATGAGGGAATCTATGGTTTATACATCGGTTCTAGAGCTCTTACTACTCAGGTCACCAAGATAGGTTCTAGTGGCCAGCTGTCTTAAGCGATGCTATTAACTTGGTGAAAAGATGTGATCAATGTTAGAAACTTACATCGGTCTCTAGACAACCCTCTATAAAGTTGACAACCATATCTTCCTTATGGCCCTTTGCCTAGTAGGGGATGGATTTATTGGGTCCTTTCATAAATACCATAAGGAACAAATAGTTTATTTTAATAGTTGTGGACTACTTCACCAAATAGATGGAAGCAGAAGTTTTGGTAGATATCACCACTAACAAGGTCATCTTCTTCTTTTGGAAAAACGTCATTTGCAGATTTGAAATTCTAAAAATCTTGATCACTAATAATAAGACACAATTTAATTGTTGTAAGATGAAAGAGTAATGTCAAAGGCTTCATATTGACCATTGACTTTCCTCAGTGTCTCACCCCTAGACAAATGACCAGGTTGAACTTACTAACAAGGTCCTACTCAATGGACTTAAGAAAAAGATAACAGAAGCCAAGTTAGAGTGGGCCTACTCAACGAGATTCTATGGGCCTATATGACTACTTACAAGACATCTACTAGAGAAAATCTATTTCTCCTCACCTATGGAATTAAGGCTCAAATACCAGCTGAGGTTGGGTACGCAAGTCATTGAGTCGACTATTATACCTTAGAAGGCAATGAACAAAGCTTTAAGGCCAATCTAGATTTCTTGGAAGAATCTCAATTGACCATGGAAATAAAAAATGAGGTTTATTGACATACCATAATGCTAGAGTCAAGAATAAAAGATTCAAGTTTGGGAATTTGGTGCTGAGAAAGTTAAAAGTTATGAGCAATATAGCGAGCAAAGGCAAGTTGGGCCTAAAATGGGATGGTTCATTCAAAGTCGCAAGGGTAGCAAAGGCAAACACTTACCAGTTAAAAGATATGGAAGGGAAGAGTCTCCCTCACGCTTGACACTCTAATAATTCAAAAACATACCATGGTTAACGAGAATAAGAATGTAAATTTATAATATATGTATATTAAAAATTACATAATATGTTTTCATTCTCTCCAGGTGACTTCTAAAGGCCTCTCAAGAATTCACCAAGGATTAATCTCGGATCCCTTATTCTCCAGTGCAATCTTGGACTGGCATATTCTCTAGGTGATGACTAAGGGTCTCTCACTAATTCACTAGGTTTGATCTCCTATTCTCTAGTACATTCTTGGACTGACACATTCTCTAGTTGATACCTAAGGGCTTATCACCAATTCACTAGAGGTTGATCTTAGATTCCTCATTCTATAGTGCAGTCTTATATTAGCTTATTCTCTAGGTAATGCCTAAAAGCCTCACATTCTCCAAGTGTTGTCTAAAAGTCTTTCATAAATTTTTTAGGGGTTGAATTCGGATCTCCCATTCTCCAGTGCGGTCTCAAACTAACACATTCTTCAGGTGATGCCTAAGGCCTTTCACTAATTCATAAAGGTTAATCTCAAATCCGTCATTCTCTAGTGCAATCCTAAATTGACATATTCTCTTAGCAATGCTTAAGGTCCTATCACAAGTTTACTAAAAATACTCCCATGGATGGCTAGATTAAAGAAACAAGAATTCTTGAATTACAACCATAAAATAATTAGGTATACCTGCAACCTAAATTTCCTCTCAATTCCGAGTAGGGTCCAAGTTCCACATACTAATGATAGTTAAAGTTAAAATCTCGTTAAAATTTGAAATTGTTTCTAAATATAGGCGTTGGACCCATCTAAACTATATAAGTCCAGCTCGTCAAATGCATGAGGACAGAGAACCCAGTATAGAAATTTTACTATGTATGGGCGTTGGACCCATCCAAACTAAACAAGTTTAACAAAAAAATATATTTCACAAAGAAAATATCAAATTTAACAAAATATAGATATTCATTACATGATGAAAAAACCCCACAAGATCAGGTTTGTGCACACAAGTTAAAGGGGTGGGCCTAAAGCTTAAACATTAAGATTAGACTCCTAAGTGATAACGTATTATTTGGTGGGAAAGGCTTCCGTCCATACTAAACATCCTTAAGCTTGACAGAATACTAGGCTCAGATGACATGAGTCTAGCTTACTTTCAGGCTTTAACACCCTTAGACATAGCTACAAGTCAAGCCCAAGTGAACATAAATCTAGTGAGCTGCTACATCTAGTGTCCTTAAGCTTGGCTACGTGCCAAATCCAATTGGACATGGGTCATATGATCTTATTGACCCAATAAACTTGGGCTTAGGTGCGTGACAAGTCTAATTGGTCATGGATCTAACGTGCTGCCAGACCCAACACCTTTAGGCTCGGCTACTTGTAGATTTTTCTTTTAAGGTTTCCCTGGCAATGAAGGTTTGTTACTCGGATTTTGTTACCTGGATAAAGTTGACAAATTGTGTGACCCCTTGAAGGTTTTCTGAATGTCAAAGGGTATGGTTTGTGTATGTTTTTTGTTGCTCCCTTGGGCATCCGATTCAAGCTTAAGTGGTGCACAATTCTACCCATGCTCATTAAAGTTTAACAAAGTTTAAGCTTGGATTGAAGTTTCTATTGCATTTGCTCTTGACACAAAAACGTATAATATGCATTGTTATGTGTTTGCAATATGGTCTTTAAAGGAGAAAAGTTTGGTTGATATCCTATTGGGCAAGGCCTAATAAATTGGTTAGTATACTTTTATGTCACCTGCTCCATTAGGTGGTCCAATTGTTCATTTTCCTTTTATTCTTGGATACTCGCCACGTGCCAAACATATCATTATAGAAACTATTGCCATTGGATCCTTCCATCATGCATGTCATTGGTTGAAGGAGCAATGAAGAAATAGAAATATTGAAATGAGATCGTATTAAGTGGCTATTAATGTTTAAAATTTTCATTGGAGGTTACTTGCTCTTCTGCTTGATGCTGTTTAGAATTTGAGGCTAGTGTTCTGCAAAGCAAATACCTGCATCTTGATGAATTGCCTATTGAAAATATTATCTGCGTGGATGAAGTTAATGGTTTACATCGAGGGATATAAAATTGTCGGCCTTGATTTTGAAATGAAACCCAATTATATAGAAGGCAGCAAACCAAACAAGGTAGTCACAGATTTGCACTTTGAAAAAAAAGAAGAGATTTTCAGAATTTGTATATGAGGTTTGCGTGTTACTATGTAAAATTTATTTTATAATGAAAACGAGTATTTTTATGTATCAGGTTTCTAGCATGCAAATTTCTAGACCTACTGACGGGCTTGTTAGTGTGATAAATTCCTAGAGATCATCGACTCATATTAGGTTCTAAGACTTTATTTATTTATTTTTATAAGTTTTAATATAAAATATTAATATTATAGATATTCATCTTTTTATAACCCTAAATTTATAAAAAAATATATCTCAATAGCCTACCATATCTTTATCTTATTAATATTGTATAAAGAACATTTGTTTCTTATTAATATTTTGTAAGGGATATTAATCCCTCATTGATTCTATCAGGAGAAACTAACTCTTTAACCCCTTAAATCCAGCAAAACAACAAGGCTTAGAGGTTATAAATACCTCCTGAACTATCTAAGTAAAGGGTTAAGAATTTTTATTCTCTAGACAATAATACTTATAAGTTCGAGAGCATTTATCATATCAAAACAAAAAAAATTTTATTCTTGGAATTTAAGGTTCATTCTCTTATTTGTTGCCATCCATTTCTTAAAAGTTACTAACTTTATCATATCAAAACCCTTTCCTTGCATAACAATTTCTTTCAGGAGGCGAAAAGCGCGCATCATTCGACATCGCCCCACGATAAAATGATGACTCCACTAGTGAATGCCTTGTCTAATTAAACTACACTTTGTTTGTTTGATTGTTTGTTTGTTTTGGTCTATTTGATTTTAGCACGCATTTTCACTGCTTTAGCATTTTTACTTCTTGTTCATGCATAAGTACATCGAGTATGGATTAATGCCCTTATGCATTTTAATTTCACAAATAAATCCAATTCTTTAGGTGGAGAGTTGCAGTTTGTCTCATGACTTTCAGTTGAGGTTCATATTCGTGAAATATCCAACTACGAGTTGAGTGTTTATACAGTATTGGCAGTCACACCGTACCCCAACCATTTCTTGTAAACCCCTATATTGCCTTCACGCAAAGTGGTCACTAGTCAGTTTATAAACCTTTTTGAGACCAGGTAGAAAGCTTACTCATCATATAATAACCTAGAACCTACCATTAAGGTGCGAACTTTCTAATAATTCATTTTGCATCAAGACAGATCTTATCAATAATCCTGAACTCTGCAGGACTTTTCGAAATTGAAACCACGACTTTTCTAAAAAAGAGCCCGAGATGATCAAACTATGGGTTTTTTTTTCCCTTCCATACCTGATGTGCATGTACACATATTTACATCCACACTTATACATCAATTCATTATAAATGACATACATACACACACCAGGTTAAAAATAGGTCCCTAAAGAGTCTACAACACTTAACTTCGAGTAAGAAACATGGAAGATGAAGAGCGTGCTCACTGTGATGGTTATTTTTAAAAAGAGTTAGAGTCTCTAAAAGTTAGCGTGACTTGCCTTACTAGCTTACTCGAGCAAGAACTTAGAAATGCCTCTGGTGAAGGTATTCCCAACCAACTTGTCATATTTGTTTAAACCCCAACAACAACTCAGGTATTCCCAACCAACTTGTCATATTTGTTTAAACCCCAACAACAACTCAACTTGAAGAAAGAAATGGATAAACATGGTTAAGAGCCCCAACACAATCCAACATTTGTACAATCGATAGCACTGACGCCATCACCTGCAGTTATAGATGCATTCGCCAACAAGTCCCACAAGACAAAGTCATTTGATAACATTGATCAAGATAAGATGACACCCTGCTAGAATTAAGGCTATTGAAGGGGTAGACTTGTATGACCCAGTACAAGCCGTAAAAATGTGTCTGATCCCGAATGTGGTTGTATCAAAGAAGTTTTGTGTTTCTAAATTTATCAAATACATAGGAACACAGTGCCCCATCACTCATCTCAAGTCCTATTACAATAAAATGGTATAAATAGTACATGATGAAAAACTACTGATGCATTTTTTCCAAGATAGTTTAAGAGGGGTGACATTGAACTGGTACATGAGATTAGACACCATAAAGATCCGCAGATGGAAAGACCTGGTAGATGTTTTTGTCAAGCAGTACAAGTACAACATGGAAATTGCTCCCAATAGAACCAGCTTGTCTAATCTAGAAAAAAAAGGCAAAGAAAGCATAAGGGAATATGCCTAGAGATGGAGAGATCTAGCTGCATAAGTACATCCAGCATTTTTAGACAAAGAAATGATCACTATATTTGCCAACATGCTCAAGACGTTATACTATGAGCATGTGATGGGTAGTTCAGCCTAGTAATTCACCAATGTTTTGGCAGTAGCTGGGCTCATCGAACAAGGAGTCAGGAGTGGTAGAATTTATGTGCCCACTGAGAAAAGATGCTTCGAAGGGAAAATGAAGGAGGTCGACTATGTTGAAAGTGGCTACAAGGGTAAGGAAAAACCAATTCCATAATTGCCACACTCCACCCCAAATTGCCAACATCAACTCCTCATTTCCTACCTGAAAACCTGAGCCTCAAAACCTCTAAGCCAAAAGCCAAGCTAAAACTTTCCCGAAAAAGAATTATTAAAGGGTCCTCCAGGAATAACTACCTCCATTATCATTACCTCTAAATGAGATGTATTAGAAGCTACTAAGCATCGAGCATTAGTAAAATGCACTAAAGGCAAAATGTTGGGGAAATTTAAAAGCACCAATAGTAAGAGCAATGTGCGAAGAAGGCAACATGAATTATTGAGGTACTCAAATTTAAAGGGTTATCCATAAAGGACAAAATTCCACTGAAGTTTTCTATCCACAAGAGCTTTCATGAGGAAGCTAGCCAAATGGGAAGTGTACTAGAATAAAAAGATGGAGCCTGCCCCTATTATTGCCTTTTGCTTGATCATGTCTTTTCTAACCTATTTTAGTCTTGGCTTATAATGCCACAAGACCTTCTTTGTCAAATGAGCCCTTCCTTTTAATAGGATCATGTGTTTTCTTATGTTCATGATGTGCCTTCATTTTTATTGTTGTTTCATGCAAATAACACACCTACACAAAAACACCCTTTACTTACAAGAATTCTTTGGTATGTTTCCTTTTTTCTTCGAAAACTATGCATAATCTCATATTTTCACAAGGATTTTTAGGAAATCAAAGTCTCAATACAAAAATCAAAAGCCAAATTGGTGTTTGTTCTAATAAACAAGTTCAAGAAATTCAAGCGATCACCTAGAAAAAGAAAAAAACTTGAAGAATAACCCAAAAACCATAAGATGACTTCAAAGCAAAGTTTTAACTAAATGAATAATAAGAAACCATTTTGCATATTGACATGAAAGAAAGCAAAACTTATTGATTTTGAATGCATGCGTTTGAAATGAGAAAAGATCATCTTTGATAGTCCTTTCACAATACTAAAAAATCCCTTAAAATCCCTTTTTGAGCCTAATGTGTTTTTCTTGAAAAATAACCTTAGTTAGGATCACATCCCATACTGAGGGGCAAGTGCAAGAAATATGCAGAAAGATCCTTAATAATTAAAGGTGCCCAAACAAAGCTGGGGGATATGAAAAAATCCAAACTGTTTGAGCATTCCACAAAAATAACTAATATGATGATGCTCAAAATCAAATAAAAAAAGAAAGAAAAAAGGCCCAAGCCCAACACCAGGGGGCAAAATGGACCATTTTGCAAAACAATTCAAATGACAAAAGGTCTAGAAACAAGCACCAGTGATACTTAGTCTTGAAATCCTTTAAACACCTTTTGAGCCTATAAATATCCTTTTTCTTTGTAATCAATAGCCAAAGCTTATGTTACATGCCTAATCAAGCCCTTTCTGATCAAAGACAAGCAATCCGAATCAATAGGCATTGCTTTCTCATGTGAAACAAGCTTCATTATTCATACAAACAAAATAAATGCTTCGAAGATTGTTTCTCTAAAACCCTCAAATTAAAGTTTGAACTTTTTTGATCAACAAAACGCCACTTCATATTTCCTCCAAAAACAAAAAAAAAAGTTTCAACCCTTATGAAAACATATCCATGGAAATCGCTTAAATTCTTTTCAGAACAAGTTTGTTTGAAATTGACATCAAAATGGTTTCTATGTTTGGAATGGCTTTGAAGTTCCTATAAATATCCTTTTTCTTTGTAATCAATAGCCAAAACCTATGTTACATGCCTAATCAAGCCCTTTCTGATCAAAGACAAGCAATCCGAATCAATAAGCATTGCTTTCTCATGTGAAACAAGCTTCATTATTCATACAAACAAAATAAATGCTTCAAAGATTGTTTCTCTAAAACCCTCAAATTAAAGTTTGAACCTTTTTTGATCAACAAAACGCCACTTCATATTTCCACCAAAAAGAAAAAAAAAAGTTTCAACCCTTATGAAAACATATCCATGGAAATCGCTTAAATTCTTTTCAGAACAAGTTTGTTTAAAATTGACATCAAAATGGTTTCTATGTTTGGAATGGCTTTGAAGTTCCATTACTTTCCAAGAAAGTGATCCTTGAAAATAACCAACCTCATCCCACATGACTTCATCCCTAGAAAAAGCCCAAAACACTTAAGGACATGATCAGGTTGGAGCAATCCAATAAACATAATTAGACTGATTTTAAAATTCCCTTTCTAGAAAAACAAAGGATGTTGAACAAAACTGAAGATAAAGGTCTTTAAGCAGGAAGGTGTGAAGATATAATTTAAATATATGTTATATCTAGAGGTCAAGAGAACAAGTAATGGCTCAAGTAAGCAGAAACAGAACTGAAATTAATTAATAGAGACCCAACTCTAGAAAAGGAAAGTCCGTGAAGAAAAGGGAACCTGTATTTCTCAAGTAAGTATACATGCATAAAAATATATTGCACTTGAGTCCTCATTGAGAAACTAATGAAAATTATCCTTGATAGGTTAGTAGTTTACCAACCCTATCATTTTTAGTGCGCCTTTAAGCCCTCAACCATCTCAGATAAGGCGTTTTCTAGCCTTATTTCTCACCCTTTTAAGAGCACCTTCAAGCTCTCAACCTAGATAATGCGCTTTTTAGCCCTATTATTTTCTTTTGTACTATGCTTTCTAGCCCTCACATATCAGATAATGCGTTTTCTAGCCGCATCTCATCTTTCTCTTCCGGGTGCATGTTCTAGCCATTGTCTCATAGATAATGCATTTTATAACCCCATCTTTTTCCTTTCGAGTATGTCTTTGAGCCCTCATCTTCTAGGTAGTGCGTTTTCTAACCCTACCCCCTTTTGAGTACGCCTTTGAGCCATCATCTCTTAGATAAGCGCATTCTAACCCTATCTTTTTCTTTTTTACTATGCTTTCGATCCCTCATCTCCAAGGTAGCGTGTTTTATAACTTTACCTCCTTTCAAGTGCGTCTTTGAGCCATAATCTTTTAGATAATGCACTTTCTAGCCTTATCTTCATCCTTTCGAGTGCGCCTTTGAGCCCTTATCTCTCGAGTAGTGTATTTTCTAACCTTTCCTCTATTCGAGCATGACTTTGAGCCCTTACTTCTTAGATAGTGTGGTTTTTAGCCCTATCTCATCTTTCCCTTCTAAGTGTGCTTTATAGCCCTCGCTTCTTAGATAGTGCACTTTCTAGCCTTATCTCATCCATTCTTGGTGAGCCTTTGAGTCCTCATCTCTCAGATAGTACGTCTTTAGGCCCTATCTTCTTCTTTTTAACACCCCTTTGAGTCCTCATCTCTCTGATAGTGCACCTTTTAGCCTTATCTCTTTTCCTATGAATGCTCCTTTAAGGTCTCATCTTCTTGATAATACGTATTTGAGCCTTATCTTATCATCCCTTCAAGACATCTCTGGCCAAATACTTTCATCAGGTAAGTTACAATGAGACCACTCTGAAAAATCTTTGTATTTTTCATTTGGGTAGGTTGCTCATTACAATGAGACCACTCTGAAAAATCTTTGTGTTTCTCACCTGGGCAGGTCACCCATTACAATGAGACCACTTTGAAATTTTTTTGCATATTTCATGTAGGGCGGTCGCCCATTATAATGAGATCATTTTTAAAAACTCTTTGTATTTTTTACCTGGACAGGTCCCCATTACAATGAAACCATTTTTTTGAAAAATCTTTGCATTTTCCACCTAGGTCAGCCGCCCATTACAATAAGACTATTTCTGAAATTTTTTGAAAAATTTTCCCCAGGTAGGTTACCCATTACAATAAGACCACTTTGAAAATTTTTTTTCACCTAAGTCGGTCGCCCATTATAATGAGACTACTTTGAAAAATCTTTGTATTTTTTACCTGGACAAGTCGCCGATTACAATAAGACCACTCGATAAACAATCTTTGCATTTTTCACCTAGGCAAGTCGCCCATTACAATGAGACCATTTTGCAAAATATTTGTGTTTTTCACCTGGGCAGGTTGTCAATTACAATAAGACCACTTTGAAAAATTTTGGCATTTTTCACCTGGGTCAATCGCCCATTATAATGAGACCACCTTGGAAAATCTTTGTATTTTTTCACTTGAACAGGTCGCCCATTACAAAAAGACTACTTTAAAAAATCTTTGTATTTTTCACTACTTGAAAAATCTGTATTTTTCTACCTAGATAGCTCACCCATTACAATGAGACCACTTTGGAAAAACCTTTGTATTTTTCATATGGGTAGGTCACCCATGATGATTTGACCATTTCAAAACCTCTGAATTCTACCAATAAGCAAGTTACCTAATACAACCATACCACTTTAAAAAGTCTTTCACAAAGACCATCTTTTTTCTTTACAAACTCTATCTCCTTTTTCTTCGAATGCGCTTTCTAGCCCTTACTTCAAACATTTATACAAGGATTGACCATTTCTTGATCTAGTGAATCTGTTATCTCTCATTCCTTTTTCTTTCTTAAAAAGCTTACTATCTAAAGTCTCTTATAAGAATTTTGTCGTCAATATTGTAAAAAAAGAGGCAACTGTCATAACTTATTTCTAGGTTATTCCCTAAATTCATCTTTTTTCTTTCCAAAATAAAAAAAAATCAAAAAATAATAACAATAACAATAACAATAACAATAACAATAACAATAATAATAATAGCAAGAAGACTGGTATTTTAGCAAAAGTAAGCTGAGAGGATTTCACATGTAGAAAAAATCAACCTGCAATTTTAGATGGAATCAGCAGTATAATTGTACTCAATTTTACCCAAAATTGGAGAGATAATGCAAATTTAAGATCAAGTTATGTGATTATTGAACGAATCTACATAAAACTTAAGCCTAAAAACATAATTAAATTTTTAATAGGCCAATTTGATTTAATCATGGGTCAAATTAAAGTTTAATTATGTTTAAGAATTAACGTAGGTCCAATTAAACGATTTAATGGTGTAAAGATTTAATTATACTTTAAATGGGTCAAATTAATTTTATTAGGGGCTTCATTGGTGAAAAATTAAGTTTGGGAGCCCAATTTTGGTTTAATTGAGAAAATTAGAATTTTAAGAGACCAAATTTAATATTTACCAAGATAATTGATTAAAATCAGGGGTATAATTGCAAGGAAATCAAAGTTTTAGGGTCAATTAAGGGTTAAATTGAAGAAATTTGCAGCCAATGACCATTTTACAAAAGGTGCTGAACTCTAGGGACTCACTTGATTGAAATTAGCGATGAAAATTAAAGAAAATTAAAAGTTTAATGGTCAACTAAGGGTCAAATAGTATA
The DNA here is from genome assembly GCA_015852605.2 of Populus deltoides. Classification (NCBI taxonomy): domain Eukaryota; kingdom Viridiplantae; phylum Streptophyta; class Magnoliopsida; order Malpighiales; family Salicaceae; genus Populus; species Populus deltoides. The sequence goes on along the minus strand of CM027585.2, from coordinate 8,708,945 downwards.
AATCCAAGACCAAGAACCAAAATGAAAAAGGACGTTAAAATCCAGCACTGACATTGAAGTTCAATAGGGGTAAAATTGTATAAAATTGGAAGTTTCGGGTCAATTAGAGGTACAATTAAAAGAAATTAAAAAGTGGAGGACTAAATTAAAACCCTAAATCCCTAAAACGGAGCTGTTTTGAAAATAGTAAAAAAGATAGAAAAGAAAGGGGGGGCAGACAACGTGTCGTCTAATGACTGTTTGTCTTCTTTTTCTTCATTTTGATAGAAAAAGCTGCTTGAGTGACCTCCTTCCTAAGGCATTTAATGCTTCATCTGTTCACCAAATTTAACAAAACTTGCATGCAAACGATGGTCTGACATCTGACTACACCCTAATGTGGGCCTTTTTGGTCAATTGATGCCACAACAGCTGTGACACCACCCTAAAATGGTCAACCTAACCAGCTTTCAACTGTCGAAATTTGACAATCCATGATAGCCACTTTGAATCAACGGTTATGATCCTTCCAGGTCGAATCAAGGGTCAAGATTCAACACCATTAAAGACAAAATATCTTTCGTCCACCCCTTTAAATAGGGTGGGATTTCATGGCTTGAGGGAGGAGAAAATCGGGAGCAAAAATTGAAAAAAAAAGGGTCTCCCCTTAGTTTTCTACCATTATCGTCTTCCCCCTTTTTCCCCTGCTGTGTTACCAGATGCCACCACCTTAACACCGCTGTAAACAGATGCTACCAACCTCCTCCACTAACCCATCCTTTAACCGACAACAAGGGTAGCCATCGTGAACTTCTTCCCTCCCCGCCACAAGTTTTCTCTCAAAAGCTAACGCCAGCATTAGTCGATGGCATCTCTATCCACAACTCCACCATTAGTCGACAACAAAACCAGTCAGCCACTCCTTACACGCTAGGTAATTCCCTTTTCTCTACTTCACCAAGTTCGACTCCTGCATGCAGAACAATAATTCATTTTTCATGTAGGGAACAAATTATAATTAACATGGTTGATGTGTCAAGCCAGCAACCATGTGGGCCTGGGATGGACCTATTACAGCCCAACCCAAACAACTGGGTTATGTCCAGCCCACCTAAAAAAACATAAAGATGAAAAACAGTATGTTGGGCCACTAATCAGCGCAACTCGATTGGGCCGGGTTGAACCTGTTTTGGCCTAGCCAAGATGGCTGGGTTAGGTCTAGCCCAATTTATATTTAATAATAATAATAATAATAATAATAATAATATAATTAAATAAACAAAAAATTCCAAAAAAATGCAAGGGTTATTTCAAAATATTTTTCGTTTCTCGCTTGTTTTTCTAATAATTTTGCATAATATCGAATTGTATATTTACATTGTAAAATACGGATCTAGTATTAAAATACCCAGTTTTTTTTTGAAACATTTCAAATTTTTTTTTGAAAATTAAAAAAAATCTCAAAAATTTTAAATCAATTTCCCTTCTCAAAAAACAAAAAAAAAATATTTTATTTTCGTACATATGGCTAAATACTAATAGTTTTCTAAGCATACTATTTATAAAAAACAAAAAAAAAATGCATCTTTCTTATGTTTTTAAATGAAAAAAAATGGATATTGTAACTAGTTTATGATTATCTGTTAGGATTTGGCCAAAATATCAAAAACCCTTCACCAATCATTTTGTTCATTTTATATTAGGGTTTAGTTATGGACTTTAATATTGTGGGTGTAAAACTATACAATAAAGTATACCCTCAAGTATTAAAGATAAAAAGAAGTAAATGTGATACTAGAATTTAGATCTTAGAAGGATTTAACCTGATAAGGTAGAGACTTCTTCACAAAGAAAAATCTAGCTCGAACCTTAGACAAGACCAATAGAGATAGAAACACGACTTAGAATAACAATCAAACAACAATGCAGCTTACCTCATGTAGGGTGCATTAGGAGTGATGCGTCTTCCCCTTGCATAACTAGTCCCTTACTCGGACTCTCGCACACTATAGGTTTTCTAGTAACCATAATATTAGGTGGTGATTCCTGAACCTTAATCATAATTTTATGATTAAACCCATAATCCTTTCATTTCCCAACAATACCTCTCAGGAGGTGAAAAGCGTACCATTCGACTTCGCCCCGCGACAGTCATATATTATCACAACTAACAATAATAATAATAAAAAACTTAATTAACATTCTAACACAAAAACCCCATGAACCTCAATTTCAAGAATAGGGGGTTTTTCAATTCTTCATATGTTTGACCCAATTCAAACCATTTCCATGCATTCCTATAACCCAACAACAATAATAAATAATTGAATTAACATTATAATTCAAAAAACCCACATGAACCCTAATTTCAAGAATTTAAAATATACATGGAATTGACAAAATGATTAAAAATAAAAAAAATTAAGTGTCAGAGAGAGAGGGATGTCACCAATTCTAGAAAGAGGGAACACTTACCACCAATGACTCTAGAGAGAGGGGAGAGAGATAGGAGGAGGAGATTTAGGGGAAATATGAGAAGTTATTAAGAATTTAGCTTATATAAGAATAAAAGAGAAAATAATTTAAGACTATAAAATTGTAAAAGTTACTTACTGAACAAAATATCTCAATCGTAATTAACATATAATTATATGTTTATCTGAATTGGATGTTCATAAAATATTTTCTCGAAATTGTATTCTTTAACAATGGTAATCTAAGATGAAAAAATATTGATAAATTCTCACTCAAAGGCACCTTACCAGCATCATCATGTCTTGGAATGCAATTGATTCTTGTTCTCATTTGAGGCTCAAAATAATACAAGATAAATATTGAAATCTCTTTACTAATATAAGTCTCGTATTTTAAAGTCTCAACATGCATCTTTGTTTTATCCTTTTTCTTAAAGTTGTACAAGTACCTACATAAAAGTAAATATAGATTAAATGATCAAATATTTAAAAACACATAATAGACACTTAAGAAACAAGTAATCCCTAACCTTTTGAATGAATATATTCATATGTACTGCACTTAACCTCCAACATTTGTTTCATCTGATAAATGTATGGATAAATGCTTCATTAAGTTAGAGATAGAAGGAGGGAAAAACATTTCAAGATTGTAGATTGTCTCAGTATTGTTCATTTCAAGTTGTTTGGAGTGTTGGGAATGCAACTTGTTCGAGCAAACATTTCTTAAAATGTGGTTAATCTTTATGAGTACATCTGATATCCCTTTTGATAATAATTCCCTATAAGCAATTGGAATGAGGGTTTGTATAAGCACGTGGTAGTCATGACTCTTCATTCCTCATAATATGTATTTCTTCAAATTCACTAATCTAGATATGTTCGAAGTATATCCATCAGGAAATCGCCGACTCTTAAGCTTTTCATAGATACAAAATTGTGCTTTTTTTTTTCTAAGGCAAAAGTGGCTTTGGGATTTGCAACACACACCCTATCATTAAGCAATGCAACCCCATATTCCGACGTTCACAAAACAAAGTTATATTCGTTTTAGCTTTTATATTGTCCTTTGTTTTCCCTTTAACGCCCGTAACCATGTTAAAAATATTTTCAAACACGTTCTTCTCTATATACATGACATTCAAATTATAGTGGATGACATTAATCTTCCAATAAGGTAGATTCTAAAAAAATACTCCACTTTACCTAATTATAGGTCACACTAAAACCAAAAAAATTATGCTTATTGGATTGAAAACCAAAACAAATGTCCTCATACTGCAAGGCTACATCATATAATACTTTACCCGACAGTATTGGCGGTGTAACATCCCTTTTAACTTTACTTTTCAATAAATCTTTTATATTGTTTCTATATCGATGATGACTTTGTAAGAACCTCTAATAAAGATAAAAATAAAATACTTTACCATCATTTGTTAAGGTGAAGACCTTATTATTTTCTATACAATATAGACAAGCAAATATTTTAGTGTACTTCATCCAAAAACCATCATATACGTAGGAAAATCATTTATAGTCTACATCAAAGTTGTTTTCATTTTAAAATTTATTTTCTTGAGACATCATAAGTCAAAACCCAAAATGACCATAACTGATTCAACTCATCAATCAATGGTTGAAGATAAACATCTATATTCTCACTGGACTATAAGGATTAAGTATGACTGTAGATAAGAACATGAATTTTGGTCTCATACACATTTTTAAAATCAAGTTGTAAGCTATTAGGATGACCAACCAACAAGAATAGGGTGCAACAAAGGACCTAAATGGATTAAAACCATCAGTACACAAATTAAGATATACATTTTGTGGTTCCATTAAAAACTAAGGATGCACCCTATTAAACTGTTTCCTAACTTAACTACCGAAAGGGTGTACCATGACTCCATCCACCGCATCATGTGAATGATGCCATGTCATATGCTCAATTGTCTTTATAGATATAAATAACCTTTGTAGCCTAAAAGTGGGTGGGAAGTATCTTAGTCTTTTGTATGCAACTAGTGCTCTTCCTCTACTAGTATTGGGTTTATATCGAGCATGTCCATAGGTTTTATACTTGATTAAATTGGCATCTTCATCATAGTATAACATACAAAAGTTTGGGCACATATAAATTACTTTATATCGTAAGCCAAAGGGTTTCATCATCAGTTTTATAGTATAAAAATTTTCTTTCAGTCTATTCCTTTTAAGTAAAATGTTTTTTTGCATATTCGATGATGCTATCATAATTAGCCTAACTCAACTCATAATCTGACTTGATGGTAAATACTCATACAATGGTAGATAATTTATGTAATTTATGCACCCATCCTATAATGGTTTATAAAAATATTTTAAAATTAAAAAAAAAACTAGTTGTATTTATATTTGGCTCTTCATTGAAACATAAACCTTTACTTGAATAGCCATGATTCATTCTCATTCCATCCATTACCATACTCTAATAATAATTGCTATTATCATTTATAACTTTATATATATTGCTAGAACTAGATGCGAAGCCAATAATCCTGCATCATCACAACATCTAATTAGTGGAACTTTTTTATTTTTACACATCACACATGAACATTTAATTTCATTTCCACTAATATTCTTTAAATTTAAAAATATAAAATTAATAAAATCATCAACCCCTTTACAATAACCTTCCTTATACAACCCTTGTAGTGAGTTTCGACACATCCAAGAATAACCATTCATTGTTTAGGAAACCTATATAAAATATTAATAACAACATTTATTAATAATGTAACCATCAATTCAAAATTTAACTTTGGTGATTAAAAATGAATTCACAATCTAATAATTAATAATTAGTTTTACAAAAATTCAATGTTGCATCAAAATATGAACTAAATAAATCAAATTAACAAGTTATCGGTAACCAACTAACTATCTATCGAATATTCAATTCAAACTTATTCAATCTCAAATAATATTACAATTTAATTGTTATCAATTCCATAAAAAAATTCTCAAAATTTTCAACATTTATTAAAAATGAATATTAATAACAACATTTATTAATAATGTAACCATCAATTCAAAATTCAACTTTGGTGATTAAAAATGAATTCACAATCTAATAATTAATAATTAGTTTTACAAAAATTCAATGTTGCATCAAAATATGAACTAAATAAATCAAATTAACAAGAAGTTATCGGTAACCAACTAACTATCTATCGAATATTCAATTCAAACTTATTCAATCTAAAATAATATTACAATTTAATTGTTATCAATTCCATAAAAAAATTCTCAAAATTCTCAACTTAACAATAAAATTGACAAAATACAATTGGTACTCATTAAATAACCCATCAATTCTTCTATTATAACAACCTAAGTTATAAAATCAAAATAAATTTCATTAAATTACAAACACATTTAATTTTTTTCAAATCCTAAACAAACCCTACCATACAAATCATAGTTCAATACAACAAAGTTATTTATGAAAAAGCTGTAAAACACTTAAATATACAAGCAAACTATAATACAACACAAAAATATCAATAAATTCACTTTAAATATAAATGGGTAGGTTCGCTTACTTGGTATAGGGAATATTTAGAAAAAAATCAAATCATGACAATGATGCTGACACTATTATGTGTTGGGGTGGCTAAAATTATGAGGATTTGACCTAGTTTTGCGCGGGGGGGGGGGATGCTATTTTTATATGCAGTTAAAGAAAAAGTGGAGGAAGAAAAAGCGGGAATAGGGATGATATTAGCTATAATACTTTTAGATTTGCTAACAAAATCACCAACGAGAATTGGTAATGAAATATTCTCTCAGTAAATCCATCAACAAATAATGACATGTCATGTTATCGATGAAATCACCGATAAAATATTTCTTGGTTTTTTATTTTTTTTTAGAAATTCCATTAGTAATTACCAACGAATATTTTCTGTTGTTTTTTTCATTGAACATTACCGATATGATATTTTTTGTTGGTAATTCTGTTGCTCTTTATCAATCTTCTAGTGGTGTTGAATTCAATGAATTTGTCTTGGTTCCTTGCTTCTTCTTCTACACTTAGATGGGTAATAAGAGCTTTAATTATGCCTCAAACATTTGAAAAAGTCTTTCTAAGATTCGCAATTTGTTAATGATGTCTGCAACTTGCATTTGCTCCTTTACTTGGATGACTTTGTTACGCTTCTTATGAGCAAGCATTTGAAGTTCATTGGATTGATCAACCAGATCTTTTCTTCATTCATTTTGAACTTGAAAAATCATCCACAAGCATACTTCATGGAACCAACTTCTTCAGTATCATATTTTTGAAAGAACACCTTCCAAATCTTCCTGAAAAAAAGTAAAACCCTAATAAAGATCATCAAAAAGATAATTTAGTAAATAATTACAACAATTATTATTATCCTTCTCCCACTTCTTAACTTTTATCCCATGTTAAGCTTACTCTTCTTCATTCTTTTTGTTAGGGTTTTTCTAGTTAAGACATAGCTGTCATTCAATAGAGGAAGATAAATTAAGGTCTTTTACCTCCATCTTTTGAACTTTTTCTCCATGGAAGCGAAATGGCTTATTAATTAAGGTCACCCACTCCAACAGAGCTTTGCCCACTGATAACATCAGTGTTCTTCACAGTGTTATCGTCTTAAATTGCTGGAGATTAGAAGGATATTACCTGATGATATGGATAGAAAACAGTAAGAAATAGGTTAAACAAAATTATTTAGGTGATTGACTTGAGATATAGCCAGGTTGCTTTCAGATGATACATATCTTATTTTCGATCCATCTAGCTAATGGACGCAACCCTCAGCTGGCGAATTGTTGAGTCTGATCTCTGAGGATGTTTTGTTTTCGTCCCAATCCTTTCAAAAAATGCATTTTCGTGTGCATATCAATGGAATCAACGTCCAGCACAATTGCTCGTCACATCGCTCAACTGGCTATTTCGTGAAGGGAGGAATGTGCGTGTATACAGGGAAGATGGCATCTTGTCTTTTGCTTCAACTGATGTAATCAACAAAGTTATATAATTTTTAATAAAAGTATAAAGTATGCCTGCGCTTTGACATTTCACAAATTATGTAAAGACAAAAAATACATGTGACTTTCATCGTCTGCTTATAATTTCACGTCTAGTCTCGTCACGCTTCATCATCAAAATAAACGAGCAAAGGGTAGCGATGGATATCCATTTTCTTTTTATATTTATATTTTATTTATCATGTATTAGATAAAAAATTTACATATCCATTATCTTACTATTATTTATGATGCACTAAAAGATAAAATAATTAATATATATGTAAATATGAGATATGTATATATCATATTATATTCAAAAAATCTAAATGCATTATAAATATATTTATATAATATAGATATATATTTCAAGAAGTTAGGTTTGAGCAGGTACCTATTAAATAATATAATTATCTTATTAAAAACTCATGTTTTTAATTCAAATCACGAAGGTATCAATAAGTCCAGATTAAATTATTATTCCTGGATCAAATGTACCACGCAACTCACTTTATCACAACAAAAAAAAAAAAAGGTAGAGTAGTTCATTTGGGTCTAAAGCTTTTTCTTTCTTTTCTATTTCTCATTACGAATCCTAACTCTTTCACAACCAAGGACAAAGCTGTAAAATTTACTTTGAAGGAGTCAGTAAATATATCAAGAACAAACAATTAATCACGCATATCTGAATGAGATTTAAATGTTATATATTATTAAATAAGTTGTAATTTTTTTATTTTAAAATAATTATGCATAAAAATTTCATCTTTTTTTTTTAAATCATAACTAAATATTTTCAATGAACTTGTTTTTTTAAAACAAAAAATTGAGAGAGCCGTGACCCATTCTGCACCCTAGTCCCACCAATGTTTGCAACATAATTAAAAAAAAATTCAATTTGACTAATATCATTTGTTTTTGTATTTTAAAATTAATTTTAAATTTTTTTTCTTGATGTGAAATATAATTTTTAAAAAATAAAAAATATATTATTTTAATATATTTCTAAATAAAAATAATTATATTTTTAAAAACACTATTTACAATGCATGTATATACCTGAGTTTCGAAGAAAACTTGCAATGTTATTAGTAAAAGACGTGATTAAAAAGAATATTTTTGCTTTGGATCTGTGAGCCGTGAGAGGGAAAGTCCCACCTAACTCGTTGCATCCACTGCACATTTGTAAAATATTACATCTTTGTACAAATACAATAATGAAGAACACGATTAACAAGAAAACCATTATTAGGCTATGTCACTTAATTTAACGTTGCATGAGTGTCGTTGTCAACGTTAAGTGTTTTAGGTTGACCACACAAAATAATAAGAAATAAATAAAGAAAGAGGATTCTGCCATTGCGGTGAGGCTCGGGCTGTTTGCCTAAGCGAAGGTGCGGCTGAGGAGGATTACAAGGAGCCTTCTTTAATTTAATGTGGCAATTAATTAATATATGCATCATTTAGTGATTGTTTTAATGGACAAACTATGAATATAGAAATAACGGTCACTCTCATATAAATCGTCTTTTTTATTGATAGTTTCTTTATCATTATCAGGTGTCAAGGATAGAATATATTATAAATCAATATTTTTTCGACATCATAATATCACATTTCAACTATATAAATGAATAAAATTATTAAGGCTCCTATTCAATATATTCAATATATTTGTTTGGATGTTAGGTGTGGATTTCAGGCTCTAATTATTAAGGCTCCTTCCTCGAAAAGATGATAAGAAAATTATTAATTTCATAGGTTTTTTTTATTATTATTATTTAGAAGCCTATTTTGGGATTTGACTACAAGTTTTTTGGGAACTTGGTAAAATAGCACAAGTAAAAAAAATATTTAAGGATCTAGCACACTTAATCGAGTTGCAGATATTATCAATAACTTGCAAATTGCATTTATTATTTATAACTTAAATTTTTTAAATGCTAACTGCGACACGATTCTCATATAAAATTTGCAACACACAAGTTGCAAATGTTATCCATGACTTCATTAAGAGACACATGCAAGGACAATTTCTTCAACCATTAACTCTCTAAAAAAAACTACAATTCAAATAACTAGTTTTCCAGCCTCAAAACATAATTAACATAAGCAAACCATAATATCTTCAATTATAATTAACAATATTAGACCGACGATTAACATAACATAATATTTTATTAAAATTAAACTAACTATGCATCTATTCATAATTCTCATAACATATAATAACATATAACGATATCTAATAATCATCATAGCTCATGGAAGGGCCTAAAGCGCTCGTTGACGAGACTGGAGTACCACCCAACGTGTTCAACTTGAAGGCAGGTTTGTAACATTTGTGTATGGGTGAGGAGGAACAATATCACCCTAGCTCATGGATGAACTAGGACCAATCATGGACGAGGCTGGAACATTCGTGGACAGACCATTATCACCAACACTTCTACAATAAGCAATCTCATCTTTCACCAATGTCACTTCAAAACGCTCAACCTCTCTAACCTCTTGAAGTCCACCATGACATAAACTAAGTGTGGTGTTGGCCATAATATGTCTCATCTCATCAACGCTTCACAAATATTCATTGTTGTTTTCCAGGCCTCCTATACCAATTAATGAATCTATATAATAACATTAAAAATATTTTAAAAAATATTGTATGTAAAGCAATATTGCATATCAATCGATTTTGTCTCGTATATTGGAGAGCTTAATTCATCAGATTACATGGATGCCTTAGGAAACGCAACAAGGTAGGTGTAATAAAATGACATGTAATGGTCAGATACCATCTTATATAGAAATCTACATTAATCATTGAATGTTGCTCCTCAAAAACACAATCTCTCCTAGCATCCCAAAGATCTAGGTAAGATGCATAAATCATCAGTCAATTCCCCTTACGCTTACCCTAACAACTAATACTGTACAGATCATCACCGATATCAATATAATCTGGTATATACTGAGATAGTCCAGACAGTCGCATTCCCCTATTTGGGCAATGCATCTCAACAATGTCGAAGCAATGCAACAAGACATATCCTAAACAAAGATCAGATCCCTCATGGCATATAGACAAAGCTGAAAGTATCAAGTCTTTTATATATGACATCCATATGACCTATTAGAATATTTGAAAGACTTATATTAGATAGCAAATTGAAACTAAATAATTAACATTTAAATAACAAAAAATACAATACATTTGTAACTCATACCTTATATGGTTATTGTGTGTCCACCTCATTCCAATAGAACTTATGGACATGAGTAGGATTTACTGTGAAATGCCTAGCCCCACACTATCTTACATGACAAGTCATAAAGTTAGTATATTTTTTGCATTCAATTTATATAAATAACATGTTGACTAGAATCAATTTTATTTGATTATTACCTAGAACCAATGGATAGTGGCCTCTGAATGACAATGTCAAACATATTATTACCCCAACTCTCTAGACATCCAATATGAATATGCTTCCATAACCAGAGCTATATTAATCAACATTAACAGTTTTAAGTTAGTATTTAAAATGCCATTAATTTTAATAATCAAAGAATTTAAAAGAATTATACTTAGAGAAATAATAAACACTCCATGATTTATCTTCTCATTTGTAGACATATTTTACATAGTTACTAATAAAGATATGCAAGCATAGCCCCCCCCAACTATAATTACAAATGGCTCATGAATCCTTGAGTAGTGTCAGAAAGAATAATGGTATTACATTATCAGCAGTACTTGTGAAAATAAGACGTCCAAACATATGTAATATGAATGCCCAAGCATACATAACTAATTGGTCCTCTATCGCATCTGCTATGAGAGTCTTAAAATTTAAATTCAACCATGTCAATTTGATGCAATCGTCCTCATAAGCATTAGTTGGAGGCACTCGTCTTAATAGATGATCACGTAAAACATCTCTGTCAACCGACCCTCTACATCCTATCACAGGGGCTCCATCTATTGGAAGACTGGTTAACATGGCAACATCCTGCAATGTGGGTGTCATCTCACAATTACATAAAATGTAAGGTATGTGTGTCTTGCACCCCCATCGTTCAACCAAAGCTACAATCAATACGTGATCAAGATATATGCTACACAGTTGACTAATCTAGAAAAAGATAGTCTCAATAACCTATAGGCAGACACACTCGTGCAACTTCATCAATGTATGTTAACGAGGTGTTACATTATCACCATCCTAAAAATTAAACAATTTAGTTTTTTAAACAATTAAAGTAGTTAAATTTTATTTATGTAAATTACTTAATTAAAATAGTTATTAATCTAGAGATTTGACCTCTCTGCTTTACATATCATTGAAACGATGTTGGTTCTACATATATAGAATCGACTTATGATCAGGATATACCGTAACAACTAGATGGTCATGTCTATCAATACTCTTAGAAGCAATAGAAACTCCTCTAGTCCGAACCATGCCTCCATCAAGGTCTTGTATAAATAAATTATTAGTCTTTGCAATTCAATTAAACATTTATATAGTTGAACTAAAAATAATAAGTGAAGTTTACATAATTTGGAACAAATATAAACAATTAACATACGTTGTTTAGTTTCATTAGTTTTTTTGTTATGACCTTTTTGACCGCATATGCCATATTTATTCAATGAGTGCCCCTCTCTAGCATCTATCTTATTTCTGTAAATGAATGGTTTTCCTTCAAACCTTATTCATTTGTCATCTAGTTGGACATATATATATATAGAGGCTAAAACAACATATAAAGTAAGGGTTGAAAACGAGGACTATATATTATTTTTGTACAACAAGTTTGAGTAGAAATCATAAAAAATTACATATTAGTTCACATTTTATAAAGTGCAACAAGCAATTAGATGTGAACGTGGTCGATGATACAATTGTTATTTTCCTCAAATGAAAAGTTGCTTTATTGATATTAATCATTTCCCACACTTCTCTAGTAACACCAACTGTTGGAGGTGTCTTAGAATGAAATAACATCATTCCAATATCAAATAGACATACCAAAATGTTAATCATTTCCCGCACTTCTCTATAACATTTATTACCCCTAAAAAAGATTACTTGCATTATAGCCGATACAAATAAGTTATAAATATTTTTAAAATATTATTAAAAACCTCAAACAAATTTGTGGTCGTATTGTCATACCGATGACCATTGTAATCATATGATAGTGCCTTTTTTTTTAGATTTAAAACTTCAAGCCATGCTATGATTGGGTATATTAGAATTGTTGAGAAAACTTGAAAAAAAATTCATGAGTTTCCTTAATGGGGGTTCAACTAAAATAGGTTTATTGATGGGGAAAGATTTGATTTAATTCATGTATGTGAGTTTCTAAATTGATGTTTAAGTATATGTAGTTGAGTGCAATCATAAAGAAAACAAAAAAGGAACCCTAGGGTGATGATGGGATAGGTTCGACCAAGTTTGAATTGTAAGGGGGTTTAAACCAAATAGGAACGGTGGAAGGTTGAATTGTTCTGTGATGAATTTGCATGTTAAAGTTTATATTAATGTATTAATGTTGGTAAATTAGAGAGAAATTGGAAGGAAATCCAAGGATTGGAAAACTTGACAAGATTCGATCACAACGGGATAAAAGTAGGGAAATGGGTTTTTGTATCATTTGTTGTTTCAAGTTGTGTTAAAACTTTAATTGAAACCCATTAAAGAAATTTTAAAATGATGAAATTGGAATGAATGTCTTTAAAACATAAATCTTAATTAACAGTCCCATTTTTGTTCCATGTATGCTATGAAGCAATCTACTAACACTTGGTAAACACCTATTAGTAACCAAAAAAATATAAGTGTAGAAAACTTAAATGAATAAGTTAGAAGAACTTTTCAAAATTAAAAAAAACCTTTCGGGGCAGCCAAACCCATGATAAACAACTTTCACTAGTTTAGAAGATTACAAGAGGAGTCCTTCAACTACATATACTACCTTACTTGTCAAGGTTTTGTTTTATACCACAATAGCTTGCCACAACACCTTATGATTTTCAAACTATTATCATTCTAATTAGAACATCTAGTTGCTAACAGTTAGTATAGGAAATTTTCCTAACATGTTTCATACTAACTATTCATAACATATTTAAAGAATACTTCATGTAATATGTTTCATCCTAACAGTTCATAATATGTTAAAAAATTATCATGCATTAGATATTGTTATGCAACTTCATGCATCAAGTTCAAAGTGCATCAAGTATTCAACATGGAGGTTCCTCTACTAAAAACAATATCATAGTTATTACATACCTGAACACTCAATACTCAATATTCAATATTCATTACTGATAAAAAAAATAAGTAAAATCCTAGAATATAAAAGAATTTTGATGGCTAGCTAGCTGGCTTTATCTCCCTTGTATGCATCTTTGTCACCTTCTTGGTTTGTCACCAATCATATTCCTTATCTTCACCAACAACATACTGATGCACTTGTTCAACATTTAAATCTAATGGAACAAGTTTGTCATTAACCTGCATAATATTTTGTTATATATCTCTTTGTAATTTATTAGTTGCATCAATCTTTTGTCCTTACTTACCAGTAAAACTATCAAACTTGTTGGATAGTAATTATAATTGTTCTATTATAAAAGGGAGTAAGAGGTTGGTTTGAGGAGTTTCAGGCTGAAAAGAGGTAAACTCTTTATAATATAACCTATTTTTACTGACCATGACTTTAGATTTAACAATAGTTACAACTATGATTTTTCCTTCTTAGTTGAAAAAGTTACAACTATTGCTCACTATCACGCAAGGGTACTTTTGCCATAATTGCTACTTTAGATATCAACCCACCAAAAGGCAGACTCGTTTCCTTTTTAGTTGTAGCTTTTTGTATTGCATCAATAAAATGAGTGGCTAGATCGATAGAAATATCAGTAGCAAAAGCACACATGAACTGAGCTTTCTCAGCTGTCAACTTTATATGTGTTGTAATAGGCTGAATGTTTGTTAACACATCTTCTAATAAGCAATAAGAAGATAACATAGTTTTCATAGGCAATTTATGTGCATTAACAAACCATCTTGGTCCTTTAAGGCTAACAAATAGATCACTCGTCTGAGTCTTTGAATGACTTTTATTCTTTTATAGGGAAAACTAGGATATGGAGCAGGTGATCCTTCAGTTAATTTACCTCATTGTCTTTTTCTTAAAGATGTTTCTATGAACACAAATATAGGGTCAGAAAGATCAATTACTGAAACTTCTCTTTTACCTATCACATTCTTCTTAGAGAAATTGTTTCTGTAAGCGATCTCAACACTGAGAAAATGAAGAGGTCAGTTTTTCCAGACTATCTTGTATATCTAGAGGAGGAACTAGCCACTGTTTTTCCCTTTTTGTCTATCTTTTGAAACTTATAGGGTTGGATTGGAGTCTTTTTAGGGGAAGAAGTTTTTTGTTCTTCCTTATTAGAAAAACTTGAAACAGGGGTTCCGGGTTTCTTCTTAGCTTTACTTTATAACATCCTTTCAATAAGAAAATGCATTAGTCATTTTCAAAACCAATAAATCAAAAGAAATGTGTTCTATAAATATAGTGCACAAATGATTATAAGACACATTCTTTTCAATAATCTTCTTTAAGAAATTTCATATCAATATAGGATATCCTCATTATATTTGCAAATACAGAAAGGTTAGATGCAAGATAAGTAGATGTTTTGTCTCATAAATTTCCTTTTTTTTTAATCAAAAGTTATCAAGTAAAGATAAAGAGATTTCTTGAAAAATAATGGAAGATGAGTGCCTTAAAACAATAAATCAAGAGAGAGAGAGAGAGAGAGAGAGATAGAAAATGATGATTACACGTTTTGATAATCAAAACCATTAATTTAACTTTGAAAAATATGTTTTTTTCGCATGTTTTGGCTCACATTAAGCGTCATAATATCCACCTATAGTTTCTTTGATGATGACACGTTAATGTTATGAAGAAGATTAACGTCTTAGACTAACCATTTCTCTTTTATTTCACAATTCAGTTATGCCACATCATTTTCACATGTTCTTCTCACTAATTTATCTAATTGTACGCATAGGTAGGGATATGGACCTATATAAACTAACTCAATTTTCTAGCCTAAAAATACTTATAATTGATAGTTTTGAAGGAGATACTTACCTTATTGGTCAATCATTATTCATGAACACATATCTTTTTAGTTAACCAAAACAAGATGTGAGTGCGTGAGTGAAAAAGACAATAATTCTACTTAATTTTATTTTTCTTTATCTTTTTTTATTTGATCTAAGATATGCTAGTAAGGTGTAAGCATACCTTAAAAGTCAAACTTTATGTCAGGATCTAGACACAGAAGATTTTCACTCTTAACAAAAGATTTGATGAACTCTATCATTTCTATTATATAATTGCTCGTCTATTTTCACAGTGAGCAATTGGCTTTTTCTTTAAGGAATTAGAGAGTAGAATGGATCCATACTGAAGTGTTTGTCTATTTCTATACTGATGTAAACACTTGCCTTTTTGTTAACGATATGTTAGGAGGAGTATCTTATCAGTTTGTGTATTAGGTTTAACTAGCTTTAGTCAATTCAAGGTTACTCCTCTTTAATTGTTAGCATACTTGTATTTAAATCAATTTCACTTTTTCTAACCGTTAGTAAAACAACTAGAATTCCTCATAGTGCTTAAAATAAAACATTTATTTGGTCTTCTAAAAGAATAGCATTTTAAAAGTAAAGACCATATCAGATAAGATTTTCCTTGATCCCAAGAAAATGAAATTTGTGAGATTTAAAGGTATAGATTATGTATACTTATAAAATTTGCTTTCGTGCTTCAATATTAGCAACCTATCACCTATGTAAAAAAACATATAATATTTTTTTATTTATAGATTTTATGTCTTTTAAGAATTAGAGCATGTTACATACATCAATTACTTTTTAGAGAAATTTAAATTTTAGACCATCTAGAGGTTTCATGAATAAGTCAGCCAATTAATATTTGGTGTTCACATATTATAATAAAATAATCTTTGATTCAACTAAGTTTCTAATTAAGTGATGTCTTATATCTATATTCTAGGTTCTTAAATGTTGCAAGATTTTTGAAGATAATAGCATTGGAATTATCATAATAAATAGTTATAATATCTTTAGAGAAACCATAATCCTCTAACATCTTCTTCATCCAAAGAAGTTAAGTGCAATGACTACTTGTTGCAATATACTCGACTTCTGCAATGGATAATGAGATTGAATTTTGTTTCTTACTCATCCATGCTGCCAACTTGCCACTAATATAAAAACACCCTTTAATAGTTCTTTTTCTATCGTCAGCATCAGCTGCCCAGTCAGCTTATAAATATCCAATTAAACTCAAGTTTGAATCTTTTGAATACCATACACCATAGTCAGTTGTAGCACTAACGTATTTTAAGATTTTTTTTAATTTTTGTAAGATGTGATTCTTTGGGATGAGATTGGTATCAAGCAAAAACACCCACACTAAAAGCAATGTCAGATTTACTAGCAATAAAGTAAAGTAGACTCCTTATCATGCTTCTACAAAATATAGAATCAACACATTAACCTGTAGAATCTGAGATGATTTTGACAGATGTGCTCATAGGTGTACGGATATGACTCTTTCCTTTCATTACAAACTTCATAACCATATCTCTAGCATACTTAGATTAAGAAATAAAAAAATTATTTTCACTCTACTTAATTTGTATGCCATGAAAGAAATTTAACTCATCAATCATACTCATTTCAAATTTTAATTTTATTTCTTTAGTAAACTTATGAGAAATTGAGTCACGAGTTTCTCCTAACACAATGTTATATATATATATATATATATTAGCTATGAGTAGATTTTTACTAGTTTTTCTTTAAAAAATAAAGTCCTGACACCTTATCCTTTTTTGAAATTGTTATCTAACAGATATTTTATTAATCGTCCATACCATGCTTTCGGTGCTTGTTTTAGACTATAGAAGGCTTTCTTCAACTTATACACATGATTAAGAAACAAATGATTAGTGAAACATTTGAGTTATTCTATATAAACTTCTTCTTATAGGGTTTTATTTAGGAATGTATTATTCACACTCATTTGATACAATTTGAAATTCAAGTGACAAGCAATTGCAAGCAGTATACAAATAGGTCTCAAACGAGTTACTAATGCAAATGTTTCATCAAAATCAATCTATTCGACTTGAATGTATCCTTGTGTCACCGGTCTTACTTTGTTTCTGATAATTTTTCCATGCTACTCTGATTTGTTCTTAAAGAACCATATGGTTCCAATTATATTGTGACTATTAGGTAGTGGAACCACTTCTCATACATCATTTATTGTGAACTAATTTAGTTCCTCATGCATGACATTGATCCAACTTTCATCTTGTAAGGTATCTTCAACCTTTTTAGGTTCAATCTACGACAATAACACACATATGAGACTTGATTAACAATTTTTTTCTTCTTAACCTCATACTTTAATTCAATTTATTAGTAGTTCTTTCTTTAGGATAATTGTGTTTTATCCATAAGAAAGGTTATTTCTCTCATGATTGTTCAGAAAACATATGAGGGACTCTCATCATGTTCTTTTTCATCATGTTCTGATGAGTTAGTTATCTCATATAATATCAAGATCTTTCTTGATAGATTCTTTCAAATTGTCATCAACAACCATATTGACTAATTCTATAACAATTTGAGTTCGTAGGTTGTAGACTCTGTAGGCTTAGTTGTTTGATGAGTATCGAACAAATATTCGTTTATCACTTTTGTTATCAAACTTATGGCAGTTTTCTTAATATCACAAGTTATAGCAAGAATTTCCAAACACTTTAAAGTATTTAACCATGGGCTTCATGTTGTTTCATAACTCATAAAAAGTGAGTTTTGTTCCAAGTCTAAACGAAACACAGTTCAAAATATATACAATAGTGTTGACAACTTTCTTCTAGAAGGACAATACAACTTTCATACTATCTAGTATAGTTGAAGCCATTTCTTGTATAGGTCTATTCTTCCTCTCAACTATACCATTCTGCTAAAGAGTGATAGGAGTAGAGAATTCTTGATGTATACCTTGTTCATCATAAAAATATAAAAATTTTGTAATTTTAAATTATTTGCCATAGTCATTATGGATTCTAGAGATGGGAAGATTTTTTTTTTTTTTTGCAATCTTATTAATAATTTTCTCACAGGATCAAAGGATTCATACTTTTCTCTTAATAGAATAGCCCAAATATATCTTGAACCTATTAGGTTTATATGTAAAAATTCAAGGGGTTTTGAGGTCAGAATGTCAGTAGTCTTCTTGTGTTGAGCCTTTGTTTGTTTTCATTCCTAACATGCTTCACACACCATCTTTTTGATTGTTCAAAGATTTGTAGGCCATGTACTGCTTTTCTTTTAAAGATCCTTAACAAGTTTTTATAGTTGATATGATCAAGGTATTAATGCTAAAGATCGGTATAATCCCAGGTGTTACCTCATGACAACCTAAGGTAGTCAAGGTTGAAACTCTATAGTAATTTTCTAAGGTTCTGGTACCTTTCGTGATCCACTTGCTAGCATGATTGTAGATGTTATATTCATCTTTAAAATTTTTCACACTATGATTCTCATCATAATATGGACTTATCCTTAGTAGATTAGATTTAAGACCATTTATAATCAAAACATTATGAAAAGTACGTAAACCAGGAATATCAATACTTCTCTTACCTTCTACAATAGTTGTGCTTCCATCTTCAAAGGTTATTAATCCTCCACTCAAGGATTTAAATTTTTTAAATTGATCTTTATCTTCGGACATATGTCTAGAATAACCACTATCTAAATACCATAAATTATTATTCATTGTTTATAGTGATGTATATGCTGCTAGACATATTGTATTTTTCTTAAATACCCATTGATTTTCATTTTCTTTTGTTAGAATTTCCAAACTCTTAAGATTTATCACAACCTACTAACTTACCAAGTTCTCTATCTATAATACACAATTGATTTAATACTAAGTCAATTTTATATTCTACATCCTGACTATTCTTAGCAAATCTATTTCCTAGATTGAGATAGTTTATTTTTACATGTCCTATATTTTCACAAGTAAAAATAATCTTACCTTTTGACTATATTTTTTAAACCCAACCCGGTGGTCAACACGGTATAATAATCGGGTCACAGGTCAGATGGGTTAACCCAGGTCAACCTAAAAAAAAAAGAAAAATGCCACTAACTTTAAATCTTTTGCTATTATCTCTCTAATAAAACTCCAAAAGCTGCCCATTAATGGTAAACATCACTTCTTGTCCCCTGCACCTACCTTCTTAGCAATCCACAAAACCACACCACTAAAAAATCACTATTTTGTTTTCTCTTATCCTCTATCCCCTGCACCTATAATTTTTCTTTCTCTCTTATCCACTATTTTGTTTTCTCTTATCCTCTATCCCCAAGATCACTGCTTAGCTAACGTGCGCCACTTCCTCAATCACTCTAATCTGCCACCTCCACGTAATCACAATAAACCCACTATTCATTTTCTCTTTAATCTTCCCCACTCTTCACCCTCAAAATCCTTCCCTTGCCAACGTGCGCCGATTTTCACCATGAAAGCCCTTAATCCACACCACACAAATCAAAACTGGATCGATATCATCACCACAAAATCTGACCCCCCTCCAAACAACCGCTCAACAAACTCTCCTTACACCGCCAATGCATCCATCTACCAACCCATAGAGTTTACCACCACCAATTGACATGTATCTCTCTTCTCATTGCATGCCGAGAAGATTTTAAGATTTGAGGAGGAAGTAAAGGCAAAAATGATTTTCAAATTTTAAATTCCTCTGCTCTTTTTTGCAACTGATGTGGCTTTACAGATTGAAGAGTTTAGGTTTTCTGTCTTCATGTTGCAAATGGGTTCACAGTAAATGGCTAAAATGATGACGTTTTACTTGTTTATATATATAAAAAAATAGTTGGGTCTCATCTGGGTTTACCTGGGTCATACAAGTCCCAGGTCAACCCTCCGGGTCGATCGGGTTTTGCCAGGCCAAATCCTTGGTTGGTTTTTTCTTAAACCCGACCCAATTCCAGCCCCAGGTCAGCCAGGTCCCAGGTCGACCCGTCGGGCCCGGCCGGGTTTTAAAACTATGCTTTCGACTTACATGTTTGAACTATATTTGACTGGTCTCTAGGCATGATAATCTCTTCTAGTTTACCTTTTACAAAGGTAATTCCTTTGGAAAAGGAGGCTACAATGTATTGTTGATCAAATTTCTATGTGTTATGTATCCTAAACTTGTATGATCAATGCTGACCCTTTGAACTTTCAAAAGTCCATAAAGTGTTTGTGTTGTTGATTATTCCTTTGATTATTTGCACATTGTCAGCTCTTTCTTAAGTGCTTTAAACTTAGTGTGAGATCTAGATATCTCCACTTCTAACAACTTTAGAGCCTCAACAAGATTGTTCTTCTCATTCTCCATAGTTGTCAACTTGTTGAACAACTTTTTGTTCAATTTCTCGACTTTCATGACTTCTTTATATAAGTTAATATAAGCTTCCTACAAGCTTAATTCATGATTGACAATAATAGAAGTAATATTTGAATCACTAGAATAACTAACAGTTTGATTTGTGTCAAAACTACTGAGTCTGTTAACAATTTGGTATTTATCAAAATCATTCAATATATTGATTATTTGGTGCATGTTAGTACATTCATCGATAAGACTAGAAAAAACAACAAAAGCAAATTCATTATCAGATGATGAATTAGAATTATCATAATCAGATTCATCACTTAATGTAACATTAAGGCTTTTCCTTTATTTCTTTTCAAATCAGAACATTCATTTCTTAAGTGACCATATCCTAAGCATTCCAAATATTTAAGTTCTTCTTAAGATTCAATTTTACCTTTACTTTCATTTTCTGACTCCTTTCTTTTGGCAAATGTTTTGCCTTTTTTATCTTTACCATTGTTTTTTTTCTTAAACATGAATTTCCTGAATTTTCTAGCTATAAAAGCAATATCCTCACTATTAAGATCATCATTACAAAAATAATCATGTTTTTTTCTTAATAGATTCAAGTGCAATTAACTTACCTTTCTTTTTATGAGGCAATATAGATTCATAAGTTTATAAGGAACCTACCAAATCTTTAACACATATAATGTCCAGAACCTTGCTTTCCTCTATGGCTGTTATCTTTAATTGGAATCTTTTAGGTAGGGATCTTAGAATCTTTCTTACAATTCATGAATCCTCCACTTTTTATCTTAGATTGAATATGGAATTTACAATATTGTTAAGATTTGTATAAAACATATTAAAAAATTCATCTTCCAACATTCTTATCTCCTTAAATCTTGAGTTTAGTATTTGGAATTTGGAATTTTCACTACCTTAGTTCCTTTGTAAGTAACTTCAAAAATATCCCAAGCTTCCTTGGATATCTCACATATGGAGATGCTCTTAATTTCATCAGGAGACATTGTCATGAATATAGCATTTAAGCCTTTATTATTCCAATTACAATAAGTGGTTTGTCTCTAATCCAGTCACTAAAAAGAGTTTCAAGTTTGGTCCATCCATGCTCAACTAAGTTCCAAACTTTTTCATCTAATGATTTAAAGAAAGCTTTCATTCTCACCATCAAGTAGGTATACTTTTAACCATTGAATTGTGGCGGTGAAGTTAGTGTTGCCATGTTCAATAGGAAAAATAGATCTCACTCTATAATAAGTGAACCTCCCTTGATACCACTTGACAATTCTCTTTTTGTTTCTTGTATGTTAAGAAGCAATCTACTAACACTTGGCAAACATTGATCAATAATCAAATAAATATAAGTATGTAAAACTTAAATGAACAAGTTATTTGGTTACGAAGGGAAAACCTTTTGAAGAACTTTTCAAAAGATAAAAAAAAAAAACTTGTTGGGGAAGCCAGACTTAAAATAGATAAATTTCACTAGTTTGGAAGATTGCAAGAGGAGTATATTTGACTACAAATCATTTGTGCCTATACTACCTTACTTGTTAAGACAAAATACTTTGTTTTGTCTTCTATTGTAGTAGCTTGCTAGAATTCATGACAATCTTGAAACTATTGTCATCCTAATTAGAATATCCAATTTCTAATAGTTAACACAAGAACTCCCCTTAGGAGTTACAGGTTCTTCACACTCCACTCGTGTGTTAAGAGTATATACTGTGAAATTATGTGTAACTCCTTAGCTGGTTGGACACTTTTGCTTTGTTGCAAGTGCTGCTCTCATTCCTTTTATACATATCCATATGATAAGAATAACCTTTGATAAACAATATCTCCAAGTTTCCTAGTCTTTTATGTTTTTAATATATTGTTATCGTGTTTCACAAAAACATTTATGTAACAGTTAATTTTGGATAACTTGTATAAAACTTATTTGAACTTCCTATATAATTTATCCAAACAAACTAGATAATTACAAAAATAATCACTTGACTGATTCTTTATCTAATTTAGATAAATTAACAATCTAAACAAATTTATCTTCATCAACTCAAATAATCCTTCATTAATCAAAGCTAGTCACTTCAATATTTACATTAATTTTTGGCCAATAATACTTCATAAAAAGAAAAAGAATAAAAGGAATCATTGTACTAAGTGAAAGTATGCTTATAACAAAGGTTATATAATGATATAACTTGGGTAAAAAATGTTGCATTAATAAAGTCATATATCTAATGAAAAACATGTATGTTAAGTATGGAAATTGGTTAGATTTGGGTACATCGATGATAGATGATGTGTTTGAATGCTTTGTAATACATTATTGCGTGAATAAATGAATCCATCATAAGTAAATGGTAGATTTGGAACCTTTATAATGGTTATGACATTTGAAAAGTAAGGGTGAACATTACATCCTATGAGTTGCTTTGTTATGAATTTATAAACATGAGTTAAATAGGATTCAAAAAAAGATCCCTGGATCATATTGATATGGTTATGATATATTGTAATCTTGTTGATACAGGGAAGGCTGCTAGAGTTGGACAGCAAATTGGAGCGCTAGGACATACCCAGGCTCTCAAAAGGTGTTCAACACCTTGACTCTCAGAATTTTAAATATTATTTGAGTAGTTATTATTTCTTGTAGTATTGTTTATGAATAATAAAATAATCGTGTTGTGAAAAGAACAAGTTGATGAATATTAGGAAATGCAAAGTATGCATTAGTTATGATTCAAGATATTGAAAGGCAATAGTTGTATGGATGTTTAATGTGAAAAGTTAAAACATGAAGTGGTATAGATAAGGTATCTTAGTGGAAGTGGAAAAGGTATTGATTTATAGAATCGAAATGTATGCATACATGACAAAGTGAAATTGTGTATTCCCAATATGGACAACATTAGATTTGGGGAGTGAAACTTCATATTTGGTAGTAAAAAATTAGGCATTTCAAATGGGTAGTATTGCATTTGGTTGTAAGAGTAGGTATATAGAAAATAATGGTTACGCAAAGTATTTAAAATAGATAATAAAAATATGCAATATCATGATTTATGTCTAGATTCGAGACAGGGTAATTATATAAATGTAAATACAATAAGATATTAGGTAAATAATGGGGTGGGTAAGATGGGTTTCGGGTTAGGGTCACCCAAAGAATATGTAAGGTGTTATGATGAATATGATTTTGGTTGAATTGGAATAATATGTTAGTGTGTTACCAAAAACATGTGGAGAACTTAGTATAGGAGTTTTAGAAGTAAAGTTTGATTAGTATGTCCTTGTATGAGAAATAATGGCATCGATGCTTACTAATGATTGACATTGTTTGAATAGTTTGTTATTGTGTGGAGACAAATGACATTAGTGGTAATTGATGACCATCATTATTTGATCTAATTAACCATATTAGTAGAGGCTAGGGTTATCAAAACCCCTAATATATGGATGAATGATGGATAGTAAAAGTGGAAATTGGCTGATGGATGATTTGTTAACCCAAAGGTAATGTGATGAAAGTCATTATAAGTATTATACATGGACGAAAAAACTATATAGTGACAGCAGCACATGATCTAAAAGCTAAGCAAATTCTTAGAGAAATAATACATGGAAAATTAAGGGCCATTATGACAGCTTAAGTATGTTAAGGTAGGAAATTAATATGAAGGCCAAAAGTTAAAGGTATTGGACTATTGAGAAATTCTGGATGTATGTAAGTGAAGGTCTATATGTTAGGTTATGTTTTTAAGCAAAGTCACATGTTGCATGGAAATAGATGATCATGATTAGAGTATGTGTAAAGTTTCTCTAGCATTTGCAGTTGCTATATATCTTCCTGTCTGCGGAGCAGCCTTGTTGTTTGTTGTATGGGATGGCTTCCAGTGACGTCTCTATCATTGGTGGGGGTGTCCTAGAGACAAGCATTGCTGCAAGTTTGCTATATTGATGCCTCCTCTGCATGGTTGCTCTGTTTGTTGTAAGCAATACATAGAGGGAGTGCGAGCTGGATGCTCTGGTCTGCTGGAGTTGTTGTGGTCTTTGGCCTCCTTCTCTGGCTTTTATTGTTACTTTATGCAGTGTATTTTGTTCAGCTTCCTAAAGTTGCTGCTTGTTTTTCTAGGTGTTTCAAGCTTGTTTGTTGCTGGCTTTTATTATTGGTCTGTGCTGATTATTTGTTTGTTGCTGAAGGCTCTTCCCATGGCTGCCTTTGGCTTCTATCCTTCTAAGCTCATCATGGGAGCTTATAAAAAATTGTTGGGTTGTTGTCTCCCTGCAGTTATGTTGATTTTGAGGTTCACAGAGGGGCTTTATATTGTTGTGCTTATATCCTGCGGCACAGGTTGTATTTTGGCACCTTTGTGCTGGGTTTGTGCTACTCTAGAGGCTATGTGCGTCTTCAGGGCTTGGAGAAGCTTGTTGTTTTTGGTTGGACTATAAGTTATGTGTTCTGTTGTCGGCTATGCATGCTGCTGGTTATGCTGGTCTATTGCAGCTTTTTGTTAAGCTTGCTAGTTTTGCTATCTTTGTTCAGGGAGCATGTCCTCTTTTTTGGTTGTATTCGCTTGTTCAAGGGAGTTTGTTTCCTTTGTTCGCTTGTATGTACATGTCTGTATATTCTGACCTACTGGTTTCCAGCTTTGTTTCACTTTTTGATCTATACAATTACTTACATTTGATCAAAAAAGAATGTGAATTAATGATGTGAATCCATTTTAATTTGGTTGACAATATGAAACCAAGTAAGAATCTAAATAGAATGTTGATAATGAATTATTAAGTTATAATAGAGTCCTGACCCTATTAATGCAAGAGATGTTGTATAAGTAGGGGAGTAGCAGTTGAGACTAACAAGGGAATCTGCAGGTTCCAAGAAGGTGCTCTGCATTTTATACTGTAATAAGAATTCCATGAGTTTTATGATTACAAATTGTTTAAATGCAAATTGTATTTTGAATATTAATAGTATAGAGCGAAAGAAAAGATGAGTTAGATGGATTTATAGGCATCCGTGAAGAATGGATGGACTAGTTGATGTTTGTGAAAAATTGATGAATCTATGGGCAATTAAATAAGGTAGTCAAGTTCATTGATATTCTTTGGAAGGGATAGTTAGAGTAAGAATATCGACGAGGGATCAATCGAGATGGAGTTGACTTTTAAGATATTGACTACATGATTAATTGTTAACTTTAAGATTCAATTAAGGAAAAAAAAAGGAATTAAAGAATACTTTAATTGAATATTATATGCCTTTTAATGTTATATTAACAAATAGATACATTTTAATGTTTATTGTTTGACTTCAGGTTCATTGCAGACTTGTCAAGAGTAGTAGCTTAGGGTTGTATTAATATTATTTAGCCTTAAGTAATGGATTTTTTACATTGTATGATTGGTTATGTCAAATAATTTGGATTGTATGTAATCTAACTTATTATTTTATAATGTGTATCCTAAATAGTTCAATTTTGAATGTCTATACTTAATTCGTATGAAAACTTTTAATATATATTGTTACACGTAATATCTTTATAGTTTTATATAATATTGTTTTGGATTATCAGGAGGATTGATTGTTATGAGTAGATTATGATGACAACCATGTGGTTGTCATGTTGTGGTAAAAGAAAAGATCTATAATGGTTGT
The DNA here is from genome assembly GCA_015852605.2 of Populus deltoides. NCBI lineage: Eukaryota > Viridiplantae > Streptophyta > Magnoliopsida > Malpighiales > Salicaceae > Populus > Populus deltoides. The sequence continues at coordinate 8,682,217 of CM027585.2, read as the reverse complement.
ATCAAGAATTGAGAAATTGTTTTAGAAGTGTATACGTAATTGTCGATAACTTGGGATGTCTAAGATATAAAGAGAACTCTGCCTAAATTTTAGTAGGAATTTTGGTGAAGGACTAGTTGATTTTAAACATAAATGCTATTTTTAAAAGGGATATATATATATATCACCCTGTTTTTCAATGAACCATGACATGTTATGAAGTATTAACCCTATCTAAAATAGGGGGCATTGCATATACACATCCTATGTAGTATATATTTCAAGGCAACAATTTTGAACATAGTGTTAAAGTTACTCATAAAGTGTTGTGAATAATATTGATGATATCCAATAGGCTCGAGGAAAATCCATGCTATGGAATTCTTAATCCCTTCATGTTTATCTTATATAATACACAACCTAGCGTGACCATCAATTATATATCGATGAAGCAAATTTAAAAACTAACTTTAATTACTATTTGTCTCTTCTTTAATAATAACAAAACACAACAGATAACTCCATTATTCACATAATAAGGAAATACAACCAATAACTTTGTCTTGTACTTACCATAAAGATGAGTGTCATTAATACTAATTAAAGGACAACAATATTAAAACATATCAATTGAATCACTAAATTTCCAAAATGCTCTCCCAAATATTGCTTTATTGTCATCAACTATTTTATGATTCCAAGTGATAATTGTTCATAGATTTAATCTCTAATGGCTTGTAGCATTCTAGGTAGGTTTTAAAATGGCTCTTCATGTGTACCAAAAAACTGCTCCAATATTTTCAACTTAGCCACTCATGCCTTCTAATATGAGACACCATGCTCATAATTTCTTTTTATAATTATCAACATCACCTCAACAATGAGATTTGAGTCAATTTGACGATGATGTTGTAAAATAATAATAAAAAAAAAGGTTCTGACATATGTGTTGCATTTTTTATTTTGAGATTCCTTATGAGTTATACCTTTGGTGATATCTCCCATATAAAAACCATCTACAAACTGGTTCCTGAATATATTGCTACTGAACATAAGTTTTAGTTAAATAATAGACCTTATACTGCCAATAATTAACTACAGTAATACATTCAAACTTGTTCTTTTTTTTTTTCAACCTCCAATTCATCAACTGATAAGCCTGAATGCCTACAAATATTAGTCTAATTATTGCATCTATATTGGTCATCCTCACTCACAACCTCAAATTCAAGAGCAGAAAAGGTCATGCATTGATTAACAGGCTGAACTAGTTTAGCATCCATATCTTCCTTATCTTCTCAATCTTCATCCGTAACCTCAACTCTATAAATATAATAGTCATCTTTGTCTTCACTTGGTTTGGATTCTTTATAGTAATATGAAACATATATCATCAACTAAGGTTTCATATTAACAATTTCTAGTATTGACATTTGTCTTATTACATTACCACCAAACCTAAAAGAGTGTCCTCGTCTAAGAGGGTATTTGTTTACACAATAACTTTAGCTTTTGAAGCAAGCCGCATAAACAACATGTTTGGTAATATACAAACTCAATTTACTGTTTATGTGGGACCCATATATTTTATGTTAAAACCGCTAGTTTGCGCATAGCAGCTGAGAGCTGCTTCTTCGTTCTGCCGCGTCTGTGCCAGGTGAATAACTCACCTGGGCCTGTTCACTTCTTGAGATGAACAGTGCGGAGTGAATTAATTCACTCTGCACTGTTCGCTTCAAGAAGGGAACAGCACCCAGGTGAATTAATTCACCTGGCATTGTTCACGTGAATAGTGCCATGTAAATTTCACTTGGCACTGTTCACGTGAATAGTGCCATGTAAATTTCACTTGGCACTGTTCACGTGAACAGTCACTGTTCATTAGACCGCGTCTGACCCGGTAAAAAAAATTTATTTTTTTTAAATTGTATTTTATTTGAAAAACTATTGTTTAATATTATTTAATAACACTACATAAATATAAGGACATCGCATGATGACGTAGTATTTGCACAATTTGATTGTAATTCCAATTTTATTTCTAATGATATTTTACTTGATTTTGTTGCACACTCAAAAAACCATTGAAACTATAATCCTTATTAGATAAATTTCATACGTGATGAAATTGTAGATAAGTTAATGGAATAATAAGAAATATTTGATATAAAATATTATTTATTTAATTATGTAATAATGGTAGTTAAATCTACAATATTTAAATTAAAAACCATCAATATTAATATATATCTTTTTTAGTTATTTTATAACCTCAATTTGAAAAGTATATTTAACCAAACACATTAAAATATTTTTTATTCAACCTCAATTTCAACCACAGTTTTAACCAAACATATATAAATATCAAACCAACCTCAACTAAAAGTACTTTTTATAAAATAATTTTTTTTCAAATCACAACCACAAAAGTTACAACAATAGCAAACACACATTCAAGTAGAGCTCTAGCATATTAGTCTCATTAATCCTTATAAACCTAAACATTGAATTAACATTTCCATCATTATAGTTTGGTACACCAACATAACAAGCTTGGCTAACCCTAGTTTGCAACATCCTCCAAGTAATTTCAACTTCTATTTCAAACATATTTCAGCCAAGTCGATCGCATAATATTCTAGGTAACTTGTTAAAAAAATATTTGTTGTCATCATTGGGAACTCATGGCTTTCTTCATTATAAATAATGTCATTGGTGGTATTGATAATGGTACCACCATGGAAACATAGTATTCTTAAATTACCAGATATTTTGTTAAATAACACAAATCTATCTTATTAATATCCCAAGGTATCTATATCTAATTACCCAAAATCATTGATTATTTTATAAAATAACTTAATTATCAACTCAAACTATATCTAATTAATCTAATTACAAAAAATCCTAAATTTTTCAATAAGTCCCTAATTAAAACCCTAACATTATATGAAATCAAATTAATATACATTAGCATAAATTACATCAAATTAATAGAGAAAAAAATATTAAATATGCATCTAAGTGTAGAACATGAATGGTGATAATGATGAGGTGGTTGTTTTGACTAGAAATAGATTGACCCGTGATGAAGAGAAGAGTGATCTCGTGATGTTTTGGATGTGTTTTTGTGGTGGCGAGAGAGGGTGAAGGAGGGAGGTCGCGGGTGGGTATGGAGAGAGAGAAAGAAAAAAAAAGAAGAAAATTAAAGAAAAAAGGACTCTGAGTTTTAATTCTTTATGAAGTTATTGATGAAAAATTTACGATTCATAAGTCACATATATCATCTATATATATCCCAAATATGTTTTTTTTATTATGCTACTTTACCAAATTATTTTTCACAGCGTTAAAAAACCCAAAAAAAACTTCTATTTCCGCTTTATTAAGACTGTGATGGGAAGTTGACCCCACAGAAACAGAAACCAAAGAAAAAACCGTACATGACGTGTCAAGATAAGGACATTTTGATCTTTATTAAGACTGTGATGGGAAGTTTAACCCCACAACTTGACTTCGCCCAGAGCCCGCCCGGAACCACCAATGAATTCAGATCAATAGACGAGAGTGATCTCATTGGCCCACGTGTCCTATTGAAAGGATATATTCTACCAGCATTAAAAAAATTATCCTGCTTGTCCATTTCGTGTAAATAGACAATAAAGGATTTAATTAATTAAAAAAACTTTCCAGCGTGCCACTCTACTCCGTGTGGGTGTCCATCCAATCGCTCCAAACACGCTTCCCAAACCGGACCCTTATTGTTTTTTAGTGAAATTGTAGCCATTTCACGTACCAAAGAAACGAGCAGCTCATGGTAAGCACGTGAGGATGCTCTTATTCAAGCGTTTCTCACATGGCATCTTATGGTAACTTACATACATAAAGAGAGCTTATCCATTATAATTATAAAACTTACAACTACACTATCCAGAAATTGCAGGACGGTGTTGACGAAGAGAAAACTCATCTTCTCCTATCTAAGCCATTTCATTTCGAGCCCCTCTTTCTCTGGTTTATTGTCAATGGCATCAAAGAAGTTTTTCAATGCAAGAGCTAACTACATCTACCCTACTCTGGGTAGTGGTAATCATACAATCACTGCTCACGACAAAGTTTTTGAGTTCGATGAGGATGATGTTTATAATTCTAACGTTGTTTCTTCGTTGGAGAGCAAGAAAACGATACCAAGTTGTCGTTCATCAAAGAAAGCTCCAAGGAAGGCCGAAATGGCCAAGGACCTGGCCCCGGTGACATGTGCATCGTTGCCCGTGAACATACCCGATTGGTCCAAGATTTATAGCGATCATCAAATGAAAGAGAGTGAAAATAGTATTTATCAGCTTGATGATGATTCTGAACATGATGATGATGATGATCTAGACGGTAGAGTGCCTCCACATGAATATTTAGCTAGGAGGAGAGGAGCCTCCTTTTCTGTTCATGAAGGGATCGGAAGGACCTTGAAAGGGAGGGACTTGCGCCAGGTGAGAAATGCAGTTTGGAAGAGAGTTGGATTTGAAGATTAGCAAAGAAGATTCACTACAAGTACGAGTAAGAACAGTAGAATTAATTTCTGGGAATTTAGATATCACATGGAGTAGTTGATGACTTTTTTTCTTTTCAAGTGGAACATTGTCCTTTGGTTATAAGTGTTTTGAGTGTAGTCAGAGGATAACTTTTTGCTTGTAGTTTCTTAGATTTTAGACTGCAAGAGAAAATCAGAAACTCTCTGGTTGTTCTGGTTTTAGACTCCCATGGTTTGTCTTTTTTCCCATTAATTCTATCTGTACTCTCTTTTGTTGATAATTATGGTGTTATGGAAATTGAAGAAATTACAGGTGATATGGACTCCTAATTTGGTTGGTGGGTGGTTGGCAGGAAAGCTACAGACTAGCTAAGACAATTCTTGAATTAAAATTCATCTTTGATTAGAAATCCAGCATAAATTTCACTTCTTTTCAGTCTTGTTTATATCTTCTGCTTGCGGGACGAAACAATTTGTTTTACCTTTCCTAAAATGTAAAGATCGTTGGATTACCTTATTTGCGTGGGGCTCATGTAAAATTGTACATGAATTTGAAACACGACACTTGTATTCTCACGGTCCCTCCTATATGACCTTTTCTTTTTCCTTTTTTCGGTCCTGTATTGCTTGTTTGGCTTCGATGGCATCCCCAGCTTTCTTTCCAGCATATAATAGTGTTCATAAACAATGTCCTTAAAATCTCCAGAAAAAAGAGATTGCGTGGATACTTTGGTATTGATTTTTACCTTAATCACTATTAATAAATTTACAAATATAAACAGAAACACTAATAGAAAAATTACATCGGTATATTGCGATGATTTTTACCGATATAATTTTTCATCCCTGTATTCATCGATAATTACCGACAAAAATATTATGACAGAGGGAATGATAGAGGATATTACATTGGAATTCAAAATGGCAAATCGTATGGTGATGTGATATTTTTACCGACTAAATGATTGACAAAATAATTTCATCGATAATACTGTCGGTGATAATTAATTTATGACTTGGCGAATAACCCTCTCCCCCTTTATTTCTCCTTCTTTCTTATGCATTTTTTTAATGCAACAAAACAACCCCCCATCTCAACATAATTCATCATCTCACAACAAATCTGGTCATAACAACACTCAGTTTGTCAGCATCCGTATTCTAATTCAAATTTTATTAAGGATTCTCCACTTTAAATAAGTAAATCTACCCTTTTTTATTTGAACTCAATTTTAAAATGTTCATTGTTACACGTTTTTTGCGGTATAAGTATTTTGTTTAGGTGTTTACTTGTTTTATAGTTTTTTCTCTTACAAATTTGTTATATGAATTTATCATTTGTACATGTTAGGGTTTGTTTTAACTTTTGTAAAATTGCATTTGTTTGTAAATTAATGAAACTTATGTCGAATTCTTGACTTAGATGTTTTGTGATGAAATAAATAATGGTTTATTTAATGAATTCGTTTTATATTTTTCAATTTTATTGCCGAGTTGAAATTTTTGGTAAATGTGTAGAAATTTGAATTTATGTAAATAATTGATAATGAATTAGAAGTACTATTAAAATAGATTGAATAAGTTCGAGTTAAATCAATATTTTTGCAATTATTTAGTTAAAGTAGTTAATTAATACATGTTGTCATCATTATTTTATATATGTTTAATACAAGTAATGAATGATCATTCATGGATGTATAGAGACTCACCTCAAGGGTTGCAAATGATAAATTATTGTTATGGGATTTAGGGTTTTATTAATTATGCTATATCTAATACAAGAAATATTAGTGGAGGGGGTATTAGATGTTCATGCAAGAGATGTAAAAATAAAAAGTTTCTTGATCCATATGTTATAACGATGCATCTTCTACAAAAAGGGTTCATAGAGAAATACATATGTTGGTATGCATACGGAGAACCATATATTCCTCAAGTTACCACGGTAGAAAGGATGGTTGGGTCAACTTCTAGTGTTAGCAACGTGTATGAAGTTGTAAATGACAATAGTAATCCTTATAAGAATATGGTTATGAATACGATGAGAATGAATTAGGGTCATGTCAGTCAATGTTCAATCATAGATAAAGAACCTAATATAGATGTGACCGTGTTTTTTGATCTTTTGAAAGATTTTGACGAACCATTAAGGGATGGTTGCACAAATCACAATAAATTATTGGTCGTTGCACATGTGTTTAACATAAAGTCAGATCATGGGTTAAGTGAGGTTTGTTATAACAGAATTGTCGAATGGGCGAGAAGCATTTTACCTGAAGGGAATAGGCTAAAACATAATGTTTATGCTGCTAAATCCATGATGAAACCTCTAAGTCTAGGATAGTAGAAAATTGACATGTGTTCACATTTCTGCATGTTATACTACCTTGAAAATACAAAGTTGATCGAGTGCAGAACATGTGGGCATTCTCGTTATAAACCCATGACTGGTAGGGGAAGGACTCTTGTCATACTTAGAAAACTTAGATACTTCCTAATTACACTTAGATTGCAGAGGTTATTCATGTCATCAAAGACTATTGCGCACGTGACATGGCACCAATCACATGATATAGTGGATGAAGTGATGGTGCACCCTTCTGATAGTGAAGGCTGGAAACACTTTAACAATGTGCATCCTCAGTTTTCCATGAAGACAAAGAACGTGCATCTTGGGTTATATATAAATAGATTCAATCCATTCGGGTCATTTGCTGCTTTTTATTCTTGTTGGTCAGTGATACCCACGGTTTACAAATTGTCAACGGGGATGTGTTTGAAGCCGGAGTTCATGTTTTTATCTAAGGTCATACCCGATCCTAATAGTCCAAATCAGAATATAGATGTTTATCTGCGACCGTTGATTGATGAGTTGAAGTACTTGTGGTCATCCAGGACTTTGAATTATGATGTATCAAGAAAATAAAATTTTCTAATAAAAGCAACTTTGATTTGGTCTTTGAATGATTTTCCAGCTTATGGAATGACTTCTGGTTGGAGCACACATGGAAAACTAGCATGTCCATACTATATGGAAAATAACAAGACATTTTTGCTAACAAGCTGTGAATTTAAGTATTTGAAAAATGGATAAATAGGAAACACAAATAAAATTTGGCATCAGACATTGTTTTACATTGATGGAAATACTAACAGATTGTACATTACATACGGGTATCCTGACAGAATGTATTAATCAGTATATTCCAAAGACCATGAAAATTATTCCCCTTCACCCTGACATTATTCACAATGTTCATTACATAAGGGTATACTAATAGAATGCGTTCGTTGGTATATTTCAGAGACCATGAGAACTATGCCCTTTTGCCCTGACACTATTCACGATGTTCATTGCATATAGGTATACCGATGGAATGTGTCCGTCGTTATATTCCAGAGACCATGAGAACTTTTCCCCTTCACGCTCACACTATTCATGGTGTTCATTACATATGGGTATACCAACGAAATGTGTCCGTTGGTATATTTCAAAGACCATAGAAACTGTGTCTAATGTTAAAATCATGAGTTGACTTGTAAAATCGTATGATTTTACAAGGTAATATATGTTTATCATGTTAAATCAGCTTAAGAACTCAAAAAGTGATAAAATCATATAAAATCGTGTAAAATCACGATTTTGAACTCGGTTTTATGAGTTTATAAGGAATATATATATACACACACACACAACATACATACATACAGACATACACCCACACTGTAGTAATTGCACCAAAAATTAAAAAACCTAGCCTTTTTTTCTCAAAGTCCATCTAGTGTTCCAATACAAACCATCATTACAATCTGTAATTTGCCTCTTTTTAACCTCCATCCCTCTTCTCTCTTTTTTTTCACTCACCGACGGGCGACGACATCCTCTCCATTCTCCAATTCTCGACTGACTTGTACTCCTTGAAGCAAATCAATCAATCTAAATGGAAAAGAATTATATCTGTAAATTACAACCTGTTAGTGAGTGATCTGCGCAACCTTGAAGTTTTTTGTATATGGAGCTTTTGAATTAGTTTTCTTAGTTGATCACTACTAGGAAAACTAATTAAGTAGGGGGGGAGTCAAAGTAATTGAATGATCTTGATTTCTTATAACACGTAAGAAAGTTTAAAAGTAGATGACTTATCCAAAGGAGATTAGATTTTGGTATGAAAATATTAGTCTCAAACCCTTTTATTGTCATTTCCACTTCGTCTAAAGAAACAACAGAAATTTTTTGTTTTCCTTAGTTTCTTCCCTTGCTCATTTTAATGCCAAACAAACCATTCCCCTCCTCTAATGAGAACTTTTTCTCTTTTCGGTTCAATTATAGGTTTTGACTTATGGATGATTTAAGAACAATAGTTGAGCTTCCAAAGTAAAACTCCTCTGATAAAGAATAAAAAAATATATCTACTAGCAACAGGTAGGATCTTTGACCCAAGAGCTGGTAGAAGAAATTGAACCATACATTCGAAGAGATGATAGAACTATGGCTTTGTAACTTGTAATCAGATTTGTTTAAATGTTTTCCTTATGAGAATTTAATCTTCAATGTCACATTAGTAAGCTAGTATGGATGATATCATTGATTGCATTGACTAAGTTAAGATGGATATCTATCAGGTTTAATTATCATGCCCCTCTAAACATCTAAACATAAAAGAGAGAGTAAATTGTTTTATTTAGTCCTCATGCTCTTGTACATGTTATTCTTGTACATTCGACGTGCAAATATATCTCAACAACAAAATCTACTACATCTGATTTTGGAACTCAAGGTCATTTATTGGAGCCATGGTTTGGAAACTTTGGAGATGGAGAAATAGTAAATGATTTACAAGAACAACAATGTTCTAAATTTCTAAAGAACCCTGTTGTTCTTGTAAGAGATTTGAGTTATAAGAAATTAAAATAGAATAAAATCAAGGAGTCATGAATTTTGAGTTTACCAACTATTTCCATTTTTTAGTAATTTTATGGTCTGTCTAATCAACAAAACGAGCACTTTTGCAACACAGTATGAATGCGAATTTTACTTTCTTTCTTCTATATTATATGCACTCCTATCTATTATATAATCTTATCATCTTATTGCTTTGATTTTATGAGTTTTTTATGCATGTTTCTGGATTATATGAATTGTTATGTATAACACAGAAAACCATCTGAAAAGTATGTACCCCATGTAGTTTTTTCTCATTGTAGCCTACTTATAGTTTTAGCTTAGATTAAAAAACATGTCTGGATTTAGAATTTGTTTTTGTTAGGAATGAAGAAATTATTAACAAACCAGCACTTCTATTCTAGAATCCCATGCCACTAATAATAGAAATGATACTTAAGTCCACTTGCCTTTGTCTAGCATATAAAAAACCAAGCTACATGCTAATTTATTTCTATCAATATCTTATTTTGTTTGCATTTCCTTCAACCTATTCATTCATTTTTTCACATGTATTATAATACTTCTTTTTTTTAACTAAAATTTAATTAGAATCATATAATGTTTGTATTGATTACAAGGCTAATTTGAGTTGATTCTTGAATTGTTGAACATATGGCATCTAGAAAAAATTCTTCTCATAATAGGCTTAATATGGGATGGCAACATGATATAAATATTGATAAGAATTTTAGAAAATTTCATTGCAAGTATTGTCAAAAAATTATCAGTGGAGGCATTTTTCATTTTAAACATCATTTGGCTTGCACTCGTAAGGATTTTGAGCCATGCCAACAAGTGCTAGAAAATGTTAAGCATATGATTTTAGGTGTTTTGGTGAAAAATCTAGAAGTAACTGAAAAAAAAAGAAAGGCTCATCAATATATTGGAAAAGATGATGATGATTAAATGAAAGAAATTAGCTCTAAGGACAAAAGAAAGAGAGTAGTTAGTGGAAGTGGAAGTACACAAACAACCCTAAATCAATTGCTAAAAAAGGATATTAGAGAAGAAATATGTCGACAAATTGCAAGGTTTTTCTACACTAGTGCAATTCCATTTAACTATGTAAAAAAACCTCAAGTTTTTTAAGGCACTTGAATTGGTTGCAAAGCATGGGCTAGGTTTGAAGCCTCCATCTTACCATGATAGTAGATAGAAGTATTTGAAGCAAGAAGTGGATCAAACAATGAACTTGCTTGAGGAGTACAAGCTAGAATGAAAAAAAAAACAGGTTGTTCAATAATGTCTAATGGCTGGACAGATAAAAAAGACATTGTATTTGTAATTTTTTGGTTAATAGTCCTAAAGGGATAATTTTTTTGTCATCGGTGGATACTTCTAATATGTCCAAGACTGTTGATAAGCTATTTGAGATGTTGGATGTCATTGTGAAGAGGATTAGAGATGAAAATGTTGTGCAAATAATCATCGATAATATTATAAATTATAAGCCAGCAGGACAATTATTGATGAAAAAAAGAAAGAAGTTGTTTTGGACATCATGTGTTGCCCATTGTATTGACATGATATTGGAAGATTTTGAGAAGAAGTTAGGGGTTCATCAAGTAACTATTGCTAAGGGGAGGAGAATCACCTCATATATTTATTCAAGAACTATTCTTATTTTCATGTTAAGATATTTTACAAATGGAAAGGATTTGATTATGTCTGCTGACACTTGGTTTACTACTGCATATTTGACTCTAGGATGTTTGAATGATCATAAAATGCAGATGATGACTATATTTACTTCCAAACAGTGAAGGTTATGTAGGTTTTCAAGAATAGAAGAAGGAAAACGTATTCAAAACTATGTTTTAGACAACAGGTTTTGGCATGATGTCACTATATGTATTAAGGCAGCATACCCTCTAATTAAAGTGCTTTGATTAGTTGATTTAGATGAGAAACCAGCTATGGATTTTGTATATAAAGTAATGGACCGAGCAAAAAAGAAGATACAAGTGAAGTTTGGTTCTATAAAAAAAATTTATCAATCTTGCTAATTATTTATTTCACATATTGTCGTCTATTAATATGAATGTCTTTGGAGAGATACTTTCAATTGAGATTTTTCTATATTATAATGATATTTTTATTGTTTTTTTATAGTTATATACCTATATGAAATATTGTTGATACAAGATGAGAACTTCAACTTCATAGACTTTTACATGCAAAAACTTATTATTTGAATCCTCATTATCATTATAATCCTAATTTTAACGTTAATGCTAACATTAAAATTGGATTAAATTAATGCTTAGAAAGGATAATGCATGCAATTGAAAGGTGCAAAATTGACTTACAATTTGAATCATTCAAGGATGCAAAAGGGTTGTTTGACATTAAGGCTACTAATACAGCAAGGGATAAAAAAAACTCTAGCTCTATGGTGGGATTGTTATGGGGATGAATGTCTAGAATTACAAAGGTTTGCAATCCGAGTTCTAAGCTTGACTTGTACTTCATCTGGATATGAGCGTATCTAGAGTGCATTTGAAATGGTGAGTTTTTTTAATCTTATTATTTTAAATGTTGAAATATTTGATAAGAATCTTATAAATTTGAATTGTTTATTTAGTTCATATAAAACGAAGAAATCATTTGCACTAGAAAAAAAATGAATGACTTGGTATTTGTAATGTGCAATCTTAAATTGAATGATAACCAAGTTAAGAAGCAAGCTGATGATTTTGATGTAGTTTTAGATGATCTTTTATTTGATGATGATTGGATATTCGAGGGAGAAAAACATGATGGTTCATCAAACTTTGATTTGCTTGGTGTCATTGATAGTGTAACACGAAGAAAAAATGGTAAAGAAGATGAAAGTGATGCAAAAGAAATTCCTAATGATGCTGAAATGAAGAGTCATGGTACTGGAGATGATTTAGAGATTAAAATTAATGATAATCTAGAGAATTCAAGGAGTTTTGAGTTTAAGAACATTGACAATATTGATGTTGGTACTAGTGGTGACACTAATAATCCTCTTAATGGTAATGATATTAATGAATGTCTTAAGAATAATGAGAAAGATGAAGGCAATAAAGTTAGTTTTAGTTTACATGACACACCAACAAATTGTTTGTTTTAAGTTTGTTAATTGTTAGTTAATGAAAAGTTACTTAAATTATGTATGAATTTTTATGTGAACCATGTATTTGAAGATGCTTGAACTATGTATATATTTTTATTTGAACCATGTATTTTAAGGTACTTGAACTATGTATGAAAAAAAATTCCATACGATTTTACAATCTGAGTTTATTTTGTATTTTTTGTGCCATGTTTTCGACAACCTTGATTGTGCCCCTTTACCTTGACATTGTTCATAGTATTTATTACATACAGGTATATAGACGGAATATGGTTGTCGATATATTCTAGAGACCATGGGAACTATTCCTTTTCACCCTAACACTGTTCCCGATTTATATACAGGTATATCGATGAAATGTGTCTATCGGTATATTCTAGAGACCATAGGAATTGTTCCCCTTCACCCTAACATTGTTATTAAAACAAACACGGCACTATACACGATGTTCATTACAAATGAGTATTCCGATGGAATGTGTCTGTCAATATATTTTAGAAACCATAGAAATTGTGCCCTTTCACCCTAGCACTATTCACGGTGTTCATTACATAGGGGTATATCAAAGGAATGTATTCGTCGATATGTTCTAGAGACCATAAGAATTGTTCCTCTTCACCCTGACACTGTTCATGATGTTCATTACATATAGGTATACTGATGAAATGTGTTTGTCAGTATATTCTAGAGACCATGAGAACTGTTTACTTCTCAATGGCACTATATACGGTATTTATTACATGTGGGTATATGATAGAATATGTCTGTCAGTATATTTTAGAGACTATAGGAACTGTGCCTCTTCACCCAAGCACTATTCACGGTGTTCATTATATATGGACATACCGATGGAATGTGTCTGTCAGTATATTTCAGAAACTATGGGAATTGTTCACTTTTTAATGACACTATTCACGATGTTCATTACATATGGGTATATCGATGGAATCTGTCCACCGGTATATTCTAGAGATCATGAGAAATGTTCACTTCTCAATGCGGTGATAATTAATGATCTTTTGACTATTCACTTTTTTTCCGTACAAAATCATTGATGAAATGAAGTCATTAGTAATATTTGAAGGGGCTTTTTGAAAAATTTTGTGTAAGTTAAAAATTTCCATTTGACTTTACAAACAAAATCACCAACTGAAATATTAAAAATATTAATATTTAATTGTCTATCGATAATCCCGTCGGTAAAAACGAAAATAAAATATTGGAATCATGACACTTTATCTACTTCTCTCTTCTTCTCTCACAAACCCATTTCTCTCTCTCTCTCTCTTTCTCACATGTGATCAAGCATTCTCTTCTCTTCTTATCCTAAGGTATGTTGTCTCTCTTCATTTTTCTTGTTATATGTTTTTTGGGTTTGTTAACAATGTCTTTTCTTTTCATTTCTTTTTTAATTAAGAGCCGAAATAAAGCACGCCATTAAGGTAAGAATTTTTTATTTATTTTTTTTTGTGTTTTTTGGCATTATTTTTGTTTTTTTTTGTCATTATTTTTGTTCAATTTTATGTTCTTAATAATTTTATGAATTAATAAATTACATGAATTTTTGTTGTTATTTAAATATTTTTTGCATTATTTTGTTGAATTTTAGTTATTTGTTGTTCAATTTCAATTAAATGTGTAGGATTAATATTAATTATTATTTTTTACTTATTCCATTTAGAATAATTTTTTGTAAATTTTGGATTAAAAATATTATCACTTAGAAATAATTGTGTTGAATTTTAGTTGTTATTGTAATGACTTTTGCATTATTTTGTAGAATTTTAGTTGTTTTTTTTCAATTTTTTTGTTCAATTTCAATTAAATGTGTAGGATTAATTTTAATTATTAATTTTAATTTTTGTAAATTTAGAATAATTTACTATAAATTTATGATTAAAAATATGTAGAAAATTTAAATTTTCTATGAAATTGAATTATGCTAAATTGTTAGAAGAAATTGAATAAAATCAATTGGTTTGTGACATATATGATGTGTATTTTCAGGTTTACAAAACTTGGATAGTCTCCCGTATATGGGAGATGCTACCAAATGTTTTTTAAAAATAGAAATTGTTTAATTTTTTTTATCTATTAATTGTGTTGATGCATGGGGGAGAGTTTATTGCATGTTGCAAGGACAAGATCATTGTTAGTTCTTCTAGCAGCAATGCTGACAACTATAAATCATTTGGTGCCGACCAAGAACAAGCACTTGAGGCACAAGCATTGACTCACGACACAGGCTTGTTAAAGTGTGATGCCACGACATTGAGAGGGTCCTTTTACAACAGGATGCATTTACCTCAAGTACGAGGCCTAGTGGAAGGACAACCTTTCAATATAAGTTTGTTTTACTCTCACAATGATTTGTTTAATAATTTTGAAAAAAATAATATCATTTAACAAATGCAATTTCAGGTTTACAAACATTGAGGTTGTGAGAATAACAACATCAGCCTTTAATTGTCAAAAAAAATTTCATTATTTCAATAGAGTCAGGTTTCCAAACATCCTTAATGGAAATTGCAGGTTGATGCATGATTTTCAAGGTTCAATGTTAGTACTAGCTTAAATATTTATTTATGTTAATTTGGACCATTTATTGATATTACTAAAATTTTCCTTTTATAAATTTTTACTTTAATGGAAAATTTGAATGGGAGAGAGTTGATAATAATGTTGCGATAAGGGTTTGGGAGAATCACACTACAATGAGGTAAGATCGAATTCAAGATAACTTTTTATTCCAAATATTAAAATTTTATTTTGGATTTACTAATAGATAATTAATTTGTACCATAAATGTTGTGTAATTTTTTGGTACGAGGCGCAAAAGAAATCAAAACAATATGCAAAAGAAAGAGAGCTTCCAAATTAGAATGGCGTGGTTGTTTGGAAGGATTTCAAATTGTCGTACGTCTTAAAGGTTGTATGAGCAGGATACATTCAGCAAGTGATGTCCACACATTTCACTCAATGATCACATTTCGGTACGAATAACCAGAACTGGCATGTTCACTATTTTGTTACCACACATACCGACTACTCTAATCTGTTTGTTTCATAGGCGAAGCGGATTGTAAGATTTTTTTTATTACATCCATTTTTTATTAATTTTTTTATTTTATACATATATTTAACTGACAAAAGTTTTTTTTATTGCAGGCTACGATTCTTGGACCCGAGCCAAGCCCAATGGAGCTTTTTGTTGAAACACATGTGTAGAGTGATGATCGCTAAAAAAAAATGCAAAAGTTCGTTGATAGTCGAGCTTAGCACTTTATGGTTTGTTGCTTTCAATTATTATTTTTTTCTTAAGTTATTATTTCCTTGAATTTGATGAATTTATGTTTTCTTTTCAGGATACATATAATAGCAGGTTGAAGGAGAGATACAAGGACGATCCTTCAACCAATCCAGATATCAATCCAGATTTGTAGTTGGAGACAAAATCATCCGATAGACTTGATAGAAATCGGGTGTATAACCTCTCTACTATTACAACCAAGAAATTATAGATGGCCCATAGTACTTTGATCGTTGGATGCTCGTAATTGATTCCAAGCATTCAAACTCGAAAGTTCATGATGTTGTTAGACTAATGAGCACAAGATCGAACGACCCATCTTAATGATAAATATGAACGACTTAATGTTGTTATGAAGAACTCCACTGATTTGTAATAGAGTAGAGATCACAAATGACCGGTTTATGTGCACCCTCTAATTGGCTCTATGGTCCTGGTGACGACCAGCCTCCTCCAGTGCCGCCTATATGTTAGATTTATTGTATTTGAATGTACAAAAGTTTGAATTTGTAATAAATATTTGATTTTTATACTAATTTGTTTTCTTTTAATTATTTTTCTACTTTTGTTCAATATATTCTTTTTAAAAAATATTTTTAAAATATTACTGACGAGATTACCGACTGCACAACTCTGTTGGTTTATTCCAAAGAATTGAAAAAGAATTACTACAAATACCACTATTACTGATGAGGATACCAATGGAACTAGACTGTCGGTATATTTCAGAGAGTTGAAAAAGAATTACTACAAATACCACTACTACTATTAACGCACCAACGAAATTACAAATGATGTACGACCTGGCTTTTTCAAAGCCAAAATCAATGGAATGCTTTTTATATAGGTCGTCAGCTTCTGGATGTTTTTCACCATATCATTTTGTAGATTTATAATTGCATTCTTTTCATTAATAAGGCACAATCCACGTAAGATAATGTAAATCAACATTCCTATAAAATGGATTCTCAATACACATGCGTATAATATTATATTTTCATACTCATAAGTTTACATTACATCATATTGACATACTCATAAAGTCATATTTTTGTTATAGTCTCGTTATCATCACGAGTTCATACAAGAGTGTTGAATGATAAGTTACAGAACTAGTACTTTCGTTATCCTAACTTCATGTAATTTCACAACATAACATCCTCATAAGAAGAATACCACATACGTATATTCATACACATCATATCTACATGTTCGCACATATACATCCATGTTTCATTTTAATTTTTCATTACAAGTCTTAACAAAAAGGATCGAACGACTAATTGAGCGATTAGCACGTTTGTTCAGACAAAACTAATCATAATCCAATCAAATGTTCCATAGGCGATTTATGAAATCATTATAACATGATAATATATCCTTTGTAATGCTCATTCAAACGATTCATAACAATTTGATATTCACTATAATATAATAGTATACCCTTCATAATACTCGTACAAACCTTCTGTAATAGCTTAGTGTTAAGTATACACAACAATAGATCCTTTGTAAAACTCGAATAAACATTCTGTAATAGTTATTGTTAATCGAACTAACGTTATTCTTTGTTTAAAGCATAACAATCATAGTTCTTTTATATACTTGGTATATACAAAACATAGTACACATGAACGCATCAATTCTTGAAACTAACTCATAACTCCCAAATCCGGCTATCCTTTTAGGATGCCATTAGCCGAAGCCAATCGTTTATTTATCTTGGTCATGCACTTAGGATGCCATTAGCTGAAGCTAATCATTTATTCATTCTGATCATCCATCTCAAATATCATTAACCAAACTAATGTTATTCTCTGTTCAAAGCATAACAATCATAGTTCTTTTATATACTTGGTATCTACAAAACATAGTACACATGAACACATCAATTCTTGAAACTAACTCATCTCAAAGCTAATCATTTACTCATCCCGGTCATCCACTTAGGATGCCATTAGATGAAGTTAATCGTTTATTCATCTCGACCATCCATTTAGGATGCCATTAGTCGGAACCAATCATTTATTCATCCTAGTCATCCACTTGGGATGCCATTAGCTGGAGTTAATCATTTGTTCATCCAGGTCATCCCCTTAAGATGTCATTAGCCGAAGCTAATCATTTGTTCATCCTGGTCATTCCCTTAAGATGTCATTAGCTGAAACTAATCATTTATTCATCTCAGTCATCCACTTAGGATGTCATTAACCAAAGCTAATCATCAATCACAACCTGGTCATCTATCTTAGATGCTATTAGCCGTAGCTAATCATAAACCAAACAAACGTTCCATAAGCGGTTTATGAAATCACTATAACATGATAATATATCCTTTGTAATGCTCATTCAAATGATTCATAACAATTTGACATTCACTATAACGTAATAGTAGACCCTTCGTAATACTCGTACAGACAATTCGTAATAGTTTAGTATTCAGTATACATAATAATAGATCCTTTATAATACTCGAATAAACATTCTATAACAGTTTAACATTTAGTATAACATAACAGTAGATCCTTCACCATACTTATATAAACATTCGTGACAAATAACCTTCAGTATAATACAATGATAGATCCTTCATAATACCCATACAACCATTCATAACAATTAACATTCAGTATAATGCAACGATAGATCCTTCGTAATACTCATACAACTATTCGTGACAATTAACATTCAGTATAATATAATGGTAGATTCTTTGTAATACTTATTCAACCATTCGTGATAGTTTAGCATTTCATATAACACAACAATAGATCCTTCGTAATAAATTCACTTTAGAAACTAACGTTACGCTAGAAGATGGTGGAAATCACCTACCTACTCCTTTCGTGGGATGTCCTTGTCCGGTCGTGGATCGAGTCTCGGTTGCACCACCTAACACATCAATGGTCATAAATCAGTACATTTGCATTTCGGTAATCAAACAACTCGTCACCATACAAATTTCAAGAACGCACATGTTCATATTCTAGTGTTTATATATTACAATCATACAATGCAATCATTTTAATCATTGAACCAGTTCCGATATGTAATCTACCGCAGAACTTCATCAGCAAAACTGGTTCACTGGTGCTGCAGATTTGTTAAGGAATTTATTCGCTGGAATACAGAATCATCGGTGAAACTAGTTTGTTAGTGATGCAAACTCGTCAGCTAACTGATTCGCTGGAACACAGAATTCGGCAACAAAAACTGGTTCGTTGGCAGCACAGAATTTGGCAGCGAAATTGATTCACTGTTGACTCCATAAATTGAGCAGTGAAAACTAATTCGCTGTTGACTCTACAATTCAGCAGCGAAAATTGATTCGCTAATTCGCTGCTAACACCAAATTCAGCAGAGAAATTGATTCGCTGCTGACTCCATAAATTCAGCAGCAAAAACTGATTTGCTCCTGACACCACAATTCGATAGCGAAAACTGGTTCACTGTTGACACAACAATTCGACAGTAAAACTGATTTGCTGGGAACAACATACTTGATGGAAATCACCAGCCCACATGGGCTACTGTTGATCAGAAATCATTATCAAAAACTAAGTTGCTACCGACTCAGAAATCATCAACGCAACACAGTTTCCCGGCTGATGCTGAAATCGTTAGCGTATATGATTTATGATTGACGCGTAAATTGTTGATGAAATTGAGTCACTGCCGACTCAGAAATCGTCAATGCAACCCCTGTCACTACTAATTCAGAAATTAGCAGCAACGATGATATCATTTCTAGTTTCACTCTTTCCCTTCAGCCAAACGTAAGGCTTCCGCTAGGCTTCCCTCTACCAATGTTTCACACCCTAGGTGGGAATAAAACCTTACCGAATCACACTTCATTAATCACTCATCACCAAACAACACAAACATTAACACATGTTCATTTAGCAAGGTTTTCCCTAATTCATCCCTTCCAACATCACTTTAAGTCCTCAATGGTATTATCCAAAATTCATTAATATAATTTATAGCAATTCAACGACACGTAAACAAGTCCCACATTCATGCTATTTCACACGAACTTATAAAGCTTAATCATGTGAGATTTCGTCAATGTTCATATTCTTGGTCGAAGCATATATACCTCTTTCATCCAATCTTTGGCATGTATTTCATCAACTTTAACATAATAGTATAGCCAATAACATATCATACTCATATGTATAACCATTTGCTTCCTAATTAAACAAGTTCATCCATTACACACACAAACTCAAGGCATCAACATGGAGTGAATTTAGTTCTGGTTTCCAGATGTTTCTAAGGTTCAAATGATAGTACTATTCTGTTCATAACACTTTCTAACATATTTTTCACATAATTTCATCATTCACATATGCAGAAATTCTGTCATAAACGCAATATAGGTTCTGTTTTGGTTTCACATAATTAAGCAACTCTAACAAGGTCACCATCTTTGAATTTTATCCCTTTAATCCATGTTCTATCCAACCCTCACTATGGCCAACCTTCTCTTGAAGTTTTTTTTGTTTTTGCATTTAATCAAAATTGTTCATTTCTCTTGTTGTAAGTTCTGGAATTAGGTCCTATACTCAGCCCTATTTTCATCCCTCTTCCTAGTTAAATTTTCCTTAGCAGCTGCTAAAAAATCCTAGGTCATTTAGTTAGGGTTTTCATCTTCCTTTATGGTTTCAAAATCACAAGAACGGTGGAGAAGAGTTCTGGTTTATACCTCATGGTTCTCAACTGCTCTAGGAAGAGGTTT
The DNA here is from genome assembly GCA_015852605.2 of Populus deltoides. Lineage (NCBI taxonomy): Eukaryota > Viridiplantae > Streptophyta > Magnoliopsida > Malpighiales > Salicaceae > Populus > Populus deltoides. The sequence goes on along the minus strand of CM027585.2, from coordinate 8,661,611 downwards.
GGTGGTCTGTTCTTCTCTTTCAGTCTAGTTTCTTCCTTCTCTCACCTGTTATCCAGCCGGCCCTTTAGGCTCTTCCTTCTCCTTTGTTTTTTGTTTTTTTTCTTCACTTAGCCTACTTCTCACTCAACTCTCAAGAAAGATTGCATGCATGCTGGTTGTGTTTAGTTTTTCTCCTTAAGAAGGATGGGTTGTACTCCAACAATGGTTGCAGCCAGTTTTGGGAGGAGGTCTAAGCTTCCTCCTCCTCCAAGTTTTGTCACTTCTCTTCCTCTCTAATCTCTTCTCACTCCACTCTCAAGGAAGGAGGGCATACAGCTGTTCAATTTTGTTTTCTCTTAGGAAATAGAGAGGGGCGGTTCCAGCAGCCTACAGCTAGACCTTGGGGAGAGGGAGAGTCACCTTTTCTCTTTCTCTCCCTTGTATTTATACCCCTTCTTAAATGAGGTGGGGTGTTTGGATGCTAGACAATGTTGTTCTTATCCCTCTTTTAGGTTATTTTTGGGCTAGTTTCTGTTCCAATTCTCTCCTAGTATAGGCCGGTCCAACACTAATTTTTGTTGGGTTTTTACAGTGTTGTTGCTGATTCAAAAATTGACAACAAAAACTATGTCGCTGCCGATTTAGAAATCGATAGTCAAACTGTGTCGCTGTCAATTTAGAAATCGACAACGCTGTGTTGCTGCTGATTCAGAAATTGACAATAAAAACTATGTCACTGCCGATTTAGAAATCAGTAGCAAACTGTGTTACTGTCGATTCAGAAATCGGCAGCGACAGTGAAGTCATTTCTAGTTTTACTTTTTTTTTTGTTGGGTTTTTACAAATGATATTCTATTAGCGATATGTTATATTTACCGATGAAATAAAACAAGTAATTTTTTTTTGTTGATGCGCTTTGTCTGTTTGTAAATCAATCGGTATATTTATTATCGATGGATTCACCGACAGTCCATAAATTACTGATAAGTGTTTTTTTGACAGATTGTTTATGTTCGTGAGTCCATCGATAACATGTCTACTGATGGACTGCTAGTGTAAATACTAGTAGAAATTTTTATTGGTAAAACTATTAAATCTAACAGTGAATCACTTGTATAGAAACAAAGTATTTTTATTCGTTTTAGAGCTGTGAAAGAAAGATTGACTTTTACTAGAAAGCTTGAAGTTTTGAGCGAAGCTAGTAAGGATTTCGATACAAGGGTAAATCCTCGTAGCCAATTACATCTTGTTTTACTGCGAGTAATGGTATGGTTTTAACTTCCTAAATTACCACATTTTTGTCATGGCAAAAAAAAGTGCTCTAAGCGAAGGCGGTCAATTCACCTATAAACTCTTCAAATTTAGAACATAAAATATGGCCATAAACTCAAAAGTAAATAGGAATAAAGGAGAAAAGTAAAGGAGAGCGAAGAAGAGGTGAGAGCACCCTACCCAAACTATGAACCTAGTTGAAATGCACGAGACAAGAGAGAAAGGGGTATCATTTCAATAATATAATAATATTAGCATTTTTTTTCTGAGAAATATAATAATAATAATGATTGTTACCAAATACAGTGCGATTTGATCTTCCAATGTTTAACATAAAATCACAAAACAAGCGGCGCTAATTGATTTCTGTGCCCTTTTGGGGTTGCGTGTGGGAACATTATTGAACATTGTCTGCTAAGCTGAAATTATGGAGATTTTCTTCCAATGCTAAACACAAAATTAAAGTCCCATCACGTTTTAAGTACATGAACTTCGATCCAGGATGATAATTACCATCCAACTTCTAGAACCGATATGCAAGTGGGCAACAGTAAATAAAATGTTCACGCGTTGAAATTCCTTTTGGTGGTGTGGTCACGTTACATATAATTGTAGGATGGAAATATAAAAATATGCTTCCATCATTGATCGTTCAGTCATGGGGACTCTCAACAAGCCGTTATGTGCACTAAAATAAACTGAAGGAAAATCATATTTCCCTGTTATTTTATTATAGCGCTAGTTTCAATGCCACCATGGAGGTAAATACTGCTTTTGTTTTTCTCCCTGAAAAAAAAAATCATTCCAGTCCCTATAGTTTTAAGTGTTTCCTTTTTAGTCCCTCTTTTTGTTGGTTTCACGTTTCAATACTAAATTTCATTTTTTTTATGTTTCAATTCCTAAACTTTGAGAGGAGAAAGTGGTTAGTCTATCACATTTTGACCATAAAAAAATTTAATTTTGATGTAACCGGATTCCTTTTGATAAGAGAAATGCCAATGATGTGTTTTTGAGCTCCCATGTTATTATAAAAAAAAAATAGATTAGGTTTAGGAAAGAATTTAAATTTTTGGTTTGATTTTGTGCTTTCTGATTGATTTAGTATTTTTTGAGGTTACGAATTCAACCCAAAAACACCCCTACATAACTTTCCATCCACATCTCCGATCATCAAAAATTGGACCAACAAATGAGACATCATGTGCTATGATAGATGGAGTGTAGTCTACGTTCATAGTTTCTTAAAAAATAAAAGAACCGACGAAGTGTCATCCACTCTTAAATATAACAAATATTAAGGTGAAGCAAGCGAGCCAAACGGTTCATGCACATTAAGCCTTCTTTTATTGGCCTAGGTGCATGAGCCCAATCTCTTTTACCTAGGCACTGGATGTAACTCCCGGATAAATTCATGTATTTTGATTTACAAAAAAAAGAGGGGGGGAATAATTATATATATATATATATATATATATATACAAGTTAAAAGAGTAGAAATTATTATCTAATAATATAAATGTGGGACAAGGATTTAAATTGAATAAGTCAAACTTTTGGGCCAAATGGTTTTAAAACAAAAGAAGGAAGGACTTAAATGAAAAAGAGAGGAAAACTTGTAAATATATAAACAAGTGGGGAGTGGATTTTAATAGGGGAGTGGCCAGCCATGTTAAGGCTTGAGAGGGAGAAGAATTGAGTGAAATTTATCAAAGTTCATCAAAACTAAATTCACAAAAAAAAGGAAGGAGATATAACTAGTGATTAAAGTTTATTAGGAAGGGTTTGAACAGGAAAATCTCAAAATAGGAACAAAAGATTTTTTTTAAAGAGGGGAGGCATTGAGAGGAAAATAAGCGGGGAAGGAGGAAAGAAATTTATGTGGTGATTTCAAGCTTTCCATCTCTTATTTCTTTGAAGTAAAAGATAACAAATCTTTTCCTCTCAATTAAATTCATATATTTGGTATGTTAAGATTTTATGCAATTGTATTAGTGAATAATAATGGTATGAGTTGTGAGGTTTAATGGGTTAATTTATGAAATTATGATGAATTAATGTTTTAATAAATAAAATAATAGTAGATGTTTAATATCTTGAATATTTTTTCTTTCTCTGAACTTTAGATATTTAAATTTTTCCTTGATCAATGAAATTTTATGTGGAATGCTGGTAGATTTTTCCATGATAATTTATTTTGAAAATAGAAAACTTATGAGCCAGGTATCCTGGAATGGAACTGATGTCCTGTGAATGGACAGCTTGTGAACCAGCTATCCTGGTATGGAACTGGTGCCCTGTGAATGGGCTACTGGTGGACCAGTTATCCTGGTATAGAAATGGTGCCCTGTGAATGGGCAGTTGTGCTGGTATGGAACTAGTACTGGTATGGAACTAGTGCTAGTAGTCCAGCTGTGCTGGTATGGAACTAGTGCTGGTTTGGAATTGAAGTTCTATGATGTGGACAGATTTAAATTTTAGATTATTGATTTGTGAATAGTACTTGGAATATGATAGTAAATGTGGAAATTTTGTGAGTAACTAATATTTATATTTATATGTTAATGCAAATGTAAATGTTCTAATTAACCATAATTATCTTTTAAATCATTATGCAGGTTCATCTCAATACCGTGTCTCCTAGTAGTTTTAGAGTTTATTTCCATTACCAGTAAATCTTTTGGATATGTAAATTGTTGAGAATAACATTACTATCTATATATTTTGAAGATTATAATGTTGGGTATGTATGAATTTAAATGGACCAGCTTATTTAACTTGTACTCTATTATGTAAATATTATCTGATTATAATGGTGATATATATATATATATAAGCATGTAGTTAATATCATTTGTGATAAACTATACTTAAAAGATTATATATGATTGAAGGAAGTATATTAAATCTATAATCTATGGTTTGTGTATCATGGTTAAGATAATTCTTTCTTCATTTTAGCAAAATAATTATTCGTTGAGTTGATATGTTAGAGAAAGTGAAATATTATTGATTAAGATATGTTGGAGTATAATAAGAATATTGAATTGTGGAAATGGTTGATTAGGGACTGATGTTGATTTTGTCGATAACTTGGAATAGGCTAAATTAGAGGAAACTCTGCTGAAATTTTTTGAAAAAAAAATCATGAATATTCAAAATATATTGCTGGAAAATTTTGGGGTTGTTACAATTGGTATCAAAGCCCTGGTTTGGGTTCTAGGTGATAAGAAAAAAACTCACAAAAAAATGATTGTATTATTACAGGATGGTACAAACCAGAAAGGGTGCAACTACTGACCCCTCCCCTTCGGAGAGGCAAGCTCAAGATAGAGGATCTATAGATAGATGTCAAGATGATCCTTTAGAGGATACTGCTTCACATATACCTCCAGTGTCACTACAGCAGAGTATTGGGGGATCAGTCAGACTAAAGGCTGAAGAGGGGCCTAGACAAGTTAATGCACTTCCTTCTGAGGGGCTAAGACAACAGGGGCATGGAGGGGTGCCCCCACCAGCACCACCAGTAGCCGCACCAGTACCATATACAGACCCTGTTTTCCTAGCACAGGTTGTTAGAGCAGTTATAGAAAGCATGTCAGGTACGACTGTTCCAGTGGCTCCAGCACCACTGCCAGCTCCATTTACTCTTGTGTCTTCCGATAATATAACTATGTTGGTAAGGACAATGAAGAATATGATGGAGTTGGGGTGTGAAGATTTTCTAGGTGAGCAGGATGCAAAAATTGCGGGTAGGTAGCTACGGAAGGTAGAAAGCGTTATGACTCAGATGAGGGTACCTGAGGACTGGCAAGTGAGTTGTGCTACCCAGTTACTTTCAGATAGAGCCCAAACATGGTGGGAAGTCATTCAATCTCAAAGGACTACTGGAATTTATACTTAGGGCGAATTTAGAAAATAGTTTGAGACCCAATTTTTCTCTCATTTCCAGTGTAGAATAAAAGAACAGGAATTTCTGGCATTGAAACAGGAAATATGACAGTACTAGATTATGAGAGAAGATTTCATGACCTCTCTTTATTTGCCCCACAGTTTGTTACCACTGAGCAGTAGATTATTGACAGATTATTGGATGGATTACGCCAGGAACTTAGACAAGGATTGGTTGCTTTATGGTTTGAGTCCTCCAAAGAACTTATTGAAGCAGCCCAGACATTAGAGGTGTGTATGAGTGAGGGTCAGCAGGGTCAGGTTGGGTTTGGCAAGAAGAAGGATACTAATCTTATTCAGAGTAAACCTCCATTTCCTAAGAAAGGGAAATCTCAGTTTAGTCAGTTTAGAAGGAAGGAGGGGAAAACATCGGGAATGGAGCAGAGTTCGGGTATTGGGCCTATTAGAAGCCAGTCAAGAGGATGGAGTGGATCTTTTGGTTGGACTTCTGATCAGAAATCAATTTCATACCCTTAGTGTGTTCGATGTGGCCAGAAACATCCTAGGGACTATTCGACTACGTCTGGACGATCCTATATTTGTCGGGGTGAGCATAAGTGGAGGGAGTGCCCACACTTGGGCATGGGTTGTTATTACTGATTAGTACTTAAAAGTGCATTTTTATCAAGGTTTTATATCATCATTTTGCACTTGAAGTATTAATAACTCCTTAACTGGAGCATGTTTTATAATAATAGATCTGATAATATAAGATAGCTTTAATTTATGGTAAATGTTCATTTTAAATGCAGGCATATCTCACAATTCAAAGGATTGATTGATGTGATTAACTATTGAAAGTGAAAGGACAAAGAAACGGCTAAGATTAGAAAGGAGATACCGATTCAATTCAAATTGGAACACTGTTCAGTTATTGGGTCATATCTGGAGCTGTAGATCTTGGATTTCAGCTTAATTTATATGGATGGAAATCTAAGAAATAGGTATACAATGTTCATGAATAGTGTAAGACCCAAATCTGCCGTTTTCAAATTCAAAGTTTGGCCACAAAAGAGAAGTCAAAATCTGTCATGTAATCCAACCCAAACACTGCTTAGAATTTTACCCATATCTGGAGTTCTAGAAGGCCAAATAATGTAAAATTTGGTGGGTGGAAGGAAAAGACCATTTCCAACAACTTTCATGAAGAATATTTTCTCAAATTCGGATGGTAACAATGACATTTCATCGAGACAAGAGCTTGAGGTCTATCCACCACGTCCACCAACAGCACTACTCAGTATTTTAGCCATATCTCGAGCTCTAGTGATCCAAATGCTCTGAAATTTTATGGGTAAGAAGATAAGATGATTGCCAACAACTTTCATGAGGAACACTTTGCCAAATTCTGAATGGATCAATGCCATTTCATCCAGCCAAAGTGCTTGAGTGCTGTTGTCCACCAAGTCCACTAAATCAATAGTTGGCCACTACATCAATAATCAATTACCAAATGAATAGTTCTGAATTTTAGCCTATAAAAGGAGACATTTTCCATTCATTTAAGAAGCTTGGTTCTAAGATCAAGATCATGTTCTTGCTCTCTCTTTATTGTTGTAATGCTTAAGTTTTATTTTCATTAATCTCTTGTTCATGCTTTTCATTTCCTTTACTATACTTAGTTAACTTATATCATGTTTATGTTCTTATATTGTTTATTTATGTTTTTATTCTTTATAATGTCTAGCTAAGTTAATTATGTCAAGGTGACAAGGTTTCACTAATGGTGTTAGAATAAGTATAATATGAACTCAACATGGACTTCAATGCTTAAATCCTAAACAATTTGCTATTAACATGTCTTATCTTTTTTTATCTTATCAATCCTTAATACCTTGCTTGTTAAATGGTTAATCTAGATTTGTGTTGTATAACACTTGGTACATCAAATACTTGATCCTTCATAGTTTTCACCGACATCGTTATTATGAGAGGAACTTGATTTGTTGTCAACATAAGTTAGCATCATGAATACCTGATAAAATTTATAAGTATGGTGTTACGTAAATAAAATGATTAATATGATTATGTTGATAATTTATAAAGAGTTTATACTTTACTTATCTCTAATACTATTAGTGGATCCTCTAACCTTGACATTTGTTTTTATCATTGTTTAATCTTACATTAATCTTCCATCTCAAAGTTCTCATTAATTTCTTCCTCTTCTTCTTCATTATTATTAGTACTACTACTACTACTACTACTACTACTACTACTACTACTACTACTACTACTACTACTACTACTATTACTACTACTACTACTACTAATATTGCTATTATTATTATTATTATTATTATTATTATTATCTTTTATGTACTTTAAGTATGCTCTGTGTTTGATCAAGGATCCTAACATTGTTGGTCTTGCCTTGTTCATTCGCATCAGAAATCTATTTATATTATATAATATATCTCTTTGATCTTTTCATAAACTCAGTATATAGGTCGGAAAACCGTGACTGATCTTTGAGATCATTCTCGTGTATAACAACGCCACGTCATCGAGTATTATTATTATTACTATTACTATTAATATTATTATTACTGTTACTATTATTGTTGTTATTATTGTTGTTGTTGTTGTTGTTGTTGTTGTTGTTGTTGTTTTATTAATTATAATTTATACAATTAACCTCTCTGTGGTTTGACCTCGGTCTTGCCGGGTTATTTATTACTGTGACACTCCTGCACTTGGGATAAGACATCAACTCTTTGATCGTGTCAATTACTGTCATGGACAGGGACATATCAGAAAGGACTGTCTTAGGAGGTCAGAATTCATCCAGACCCAACAACAATTTCAGAGTCAACAACAATCAGTTACAGTAGACCGACCGGCTAGACAATCACAGTCAGGGGCCAGTGGTAGCCGGGGTCAATTTAGAGCCCAGGGTGACCGAACTCAAGGCCGGGTGTTTGCCACTACATAAAAGGAGGTTCGGACTGCCCCAAATGTTATTGCAGGTACGTTGTTGTTAAATCACCAGCCTGTGTTTGTACTTTTTGATTCGGGAGCTACTCATTCTTTTATTGCTTATAAAACAATAGAAAAACTGGGTATGAGTCCACATAGAGTTTTTATGGGGTTTGTTATAAGTACTTCTCTAGGGGAAAGGGTAAATGTTGATATAGTGTATATGGATGTCAAACTTGTCATTATGGGGAGTGAGTTTAGTGTAGATTTAATACCCTTACCATTGCATGATTTTGATATCATATTAGGAATGGATTGGTTGGGTAGGCATAGAGCCCAAATGGACTGTTTTGCAAAAACAATTACCTTCTGTGGACTTATGGGTAGAGAGGTGGTTTTTAGAGGAGAGAGAAATGTCATACCAAATTGTTTTATTTCGGCTATGACAGCATAAAAAATGGTGAATAAAGGATGCAAGGTATATCTCGCTATAGTGATGGACTTGAATAGTGGGAATAATGAGTTAGCAAATCTTCCCATAGTGAGAGATTTCCCGGATGCATTTCTAGAAGAATTACTGGGTTTGCCCCCAGAGAGAGAGGTAGAGGTCTCAATTGATGTACTGCTAGGCACAACACCTATAGCTCAAGCACTATATAGAATGGCACCGGTAGAACTAGCTGAGCTAAAATTCCAGTTACAAGAACTGTTAGATAAAAGGTTTATACGCCCCAGCAACTCACCCTAGGGAGCCCCGGTGTTATTTGTAAAGAAAAAAGATGGAACTATTTGGCTTTGCATTGATTACAGGCAGTTGAATAAGGTGACAATAAAGAACAAATATCTGCTTCCACGAATCGATGATTTATTTGATCAACTCAAGGGAGCCAGTGTATTTTCAAAGATAGATCTAAGATCCGGGTACTACCAATTGAGGATTAAAGATCTAGATGTATCAAAAACTGCTTTTAGAACTCGGTATGGACATTTCAAGTTCTTGGTAATGCCATTTGGATTAACAAATGCTCCTGCGGTATTTATGGATTTAATGAATAGGGTCTTCCGACCCTATTTAGATATGTCAGTTGTGGTGTTCATTGATGATATCTTAGTGTATTCCAATTCATATATATAGTATGAAAAACATTTGAGAGAGGTACTATAGACTCTAAGAGAACATCGACTATATGCCAAGTTGAATAAATATGAATTATGGTTAAAAGAGGTGACTTTCTTAGGGCATGTTATCTCAGCTGAAGGAATGTTGGTGGATCCAAGGAAAGTAGAAGTTGTGTTAAAATGGGAGAGGCCCACAAATATGACAGAGATACGTAGTTTTCTCAGGCTAGCAGGATATTATTGGAGGTTTATCGAGGGGTTCTCTACAATAGCGGCTCCAATTACCCATTTGACCCAGAAGGAAACAAAGTGGGAATGGACATCAAAATGTGAAAGTAGTTTTCAAGAGCTAAAAAGAAGACTCACCACGACTCCAGTGTTAACTTTACCCTTTGGAATGGAAGGGTTTGTCATATATAGTGATGCGTCCAAGAAGGGTTTGGGATGCGTGTTAATGCAACACGGGAGGGTAATTTCTTATGCCTCAAGACAGTTAAAAACCCATGAAACAAATTATCCAACCCATGACTTAGAATTGGCTGCAGTAATTTTTGCCTTAAGGGTTTGGAGACATTATTTGTACGGGTCACGGGTACAAATTTTTACTGATCATAAAAGTTTACGGTACTTGATGACTCAAAAGGAGTTAAACATGCGATAGAGACAATGGGTGGACCTAATTAAAGATTATGACTGCGTAATATATTATCACCCAGGAAGAGCTAATATGGTGGCAGTTGCACTTAGTCGTAAAAGTAAGTTATTAGTTATAGAACCAAATGATTGTGATGAAAAAGAACTAATAGAATTAAGAAAAATTGATGCCAGGTGGAGGTTGGACCTGAAGGTTCCTTATTTGCTCAATTAAGGGTAAAATTGACATTTTGAGAGATAGTGTTGGAGGCGCAACAAAAGGATATAGAAGTTGATAAAGTAAAGGAAAAGATTAAACTGGGTATTGAGACTCCTTTCCGGATCTTGGATGATGGGATGGTATTAATGGGAAAACGGATGTATTTACGAGGAGACCAAGTTTTAAGAGGGGAATTATTAAAAGAGGCTCATGAAACAAGACTCAATATACACCCTGAGAGTACAAAAATGTACAATGACCTAATGAAATTCTACTGGTGGCCAAACATGAAGAAACAGATAGCAGATTTTGTAGCCAGTTGTCCTGTATGCCAATAAGTGAAAGTGGAACATCAGAAGCCAGCGAGGCCCTTACAGCCGTTGTTAATACCACAGTGAAAATGGGAAGACATTACAATGGACTTTGTATCTGGGTTACCTAGAGGGAAGAAGGGAAATGACGCTATCTGGGTAATAGTAGACCGACTGACCAAGTCTGCTCTTTTCTTACCAATGAAGATGACTGACCCAACAGATAAATTGGCTAGATTATATGTCAATGAAGTAGTGAGATTACATGGGGTGCCTTTGTCAATAGTATCGGACCGAGATCCTCGATTTACTTCTCGATTATGGCCTAGCATACAGCGTGCATTAGGGTCGAAACTAAATATGAGTACAGCTTTTTATCCTCAGACTAACGGGACAATCGGAAAGGACAATCTAGACCTTGGAAGATTTATTGAGGGCATGTGCTATGGAGTTTGGTGGAAATTAGGAGGATCACTTACCTCTCGTGGAGTTCACATATAATAACAGCTATCAGGCTACCATAAGGATGGCTCCATATGAAGCCTTGTATGGCAGAAAATATCGGACTCCAGTATGTTGGGAAGAAGTAGGGGATCAGAATTTAATGGGGCCTGAGTTTGTTTAGGATACATCAGAGAAGATTAGAATTATAAGGGGTTGAATAAAAGCAGCTCAAGACAAACAAAAGAGTTATGCCGATAAACGAATGAGACCTCTTGAGTTTAAGGTGGGGGATAGGGTGTACTTGAAGGTTGCTCCTTGGAAACACTTGTTAAGATTTGGTATGAAAGGGAAGTTAGCGCCAAGATACATCAGGCCCTATGAAATCGTGAAAAGAATCGGCCTAGTAGCTTATCAACTAGCCTTGCCCTAACATCTGGTCAAAATACATGATGTGTTTCATGTATCAATGCTAAGAAAAGCTGAAATGGATCCAACCCGGGTGCTACCATAAATTCCAATAGAAGTTAATGAAGAATTAACTATGAAAGTCAAACCGGTGATAATTCTTGATCAAATCAAAAAAAGTGCTCAGAAATAAAGAGATTTCCCTGGTCAAGGTGTTGTGGAGGGGTTCACAAATGGAAGAAGAATCCTGGGAGCAGGAAGATGAAATGATGAGCAAATACCCAAGGTTGTTCTTAAAATCTGGTAAGAAATTTAATTTCAGGGATGAAATTTCATTTTAGGAGGGAAGAAATGTAACTCTCGAGTAAATTCCTGTATTTTGATTTACAAAAAAAGGGGGGGCAAATAATTATATATATATATAGAAGTTAAATGAGTGGAAATTATTATCTAATAATATAAACGTGGGACAAGGATTTAAATTGAATAAGTCAAACTTTTAGGCCAAATGATTTTAAAACAAAACAAGGAAGGACTTAAATGAAAAAGAGGGGAAAACTTGTAAATATATAAACAAATGGGGAGTGGATTTTAAGAGGGGAGTGGCCGGCCATGTTAGAGCTTGAGAGGGAGAAGAATTGAGTGAAATTTATCAAAGTTCATCAAAAATAAATTCACAAAAAAATAAATAAAAAGGAAAGGAGATATAACTAGTGATTAAAGTTTATTAGGAAGGGTTTGAACAGGAAAATCTCAAAAGGGGAACAAAAGATTTTTTTTAAAGAGGGGAGGCATTGAGAGGAAAATAAGGGGGGAAGGAGGAAAGAAATTTGTGTGGTGATTTTAAGCTTTCAATCTCTTATTTCTTTGAATTAAAAGGTAACAAATCTTTTCCTCTCAATTAAATTGATATATTAGGTATGTTAAGATTTTATGCAATTGTATTAGTGAATAATTATGGTATGAGTTGTGAGGTTTAATGAGTTAATTTATGAAATTATGATGAATTAATGTTTTAATAAATGAAATAATAGTAGGTGTTTAATATCTTGAATATTTTTTCTTTCTCTGAACTTTAGATAATTAAATTTTCCCTTGATCAATGAAATTTTATGTGGAATGCTGATAGATTTTCCCATGATAATTTATTTTGAAAATAGAAAACTTGTGAGCCAGTTATCCTGGAATGGAATTGGTGTCCTGTGAATGGGCAGCTTGTGAACCAGCTATCCTGGTATGGAACTGGTGCCTTGTGAATGGGCTGCTGGCGGACCAGTTATCCTGGTATGGAATCGGTGCCCTGTGAATGGGTAGCTGTGCTGGTATGGAACTAGTACTGGTATGGAACTAGTGCTGGTAATCCAGCTTGATTTTGTTTTTGATTGGGAGATATAATAATGAGATTTTGTGTAATGTAGTTCTTATGCATGAAGTTCTCTTGTTATTGGGGAGGTTAAGGAAGTTTGCTAGGGAAGTAGTATATGATGAGTTTATAAATAGGTATTTTTTTGTAAAAGATGAAAAATCCATCACTTTTGTACCATTTTCACCATAATAGGGCTACAAAGACCAATTGAAATTGAAAAGAGGAAGTGAGGCTAAGAGGAGTAAAAATTCAGATCAAGCCATGAGTTGTGAGAAGGGAAAAAAAATAGATTCAGTCGAGAGAGAAGAAAAAAAAGAGATTTGACCAATAGTGAAGAGAAAGTTAGAGAATAGAAGAAAGGAAGGAAGAAAAAAGAAAATAACATGGGGAAAAAGACACAATTGAGTTTTTATACAAAAGAGTGTGAGATCAAAAGTGATTTTTATACTAACCAGTCTATATTTGTACTTTTATACAAAGAGGTCTAGTTTAGTACTAATAAACTTGATTTTTCTATTTCTAGTGTTGTTGTTTCTTTGTTACAAGAATTTGAAGATGCATTTCCCAAAGAGATTCCAATATGTTTACCCCTGATAAGGGAAATCAAAAATCAAATCAATCCCATACCTGGGGCTATAATTCCTAACTGACTAGCCTACTGAAGTAATCCTGAGAAGATAAAGGAACTTCAAAGAAAATTTGATGAGCTAATGTCTAAAAGATAGATAAAAGAAAGTATGATACCACGTGTTGTTCTAATGTTACTTATGCCTAAAAAAGATGAAACTTGGATGATATGTATTGATTGTCATGTTATCAACAACATTACAATAAAGTATAGACATCTCGTTTCTAGGTTAGATGATATGTTAGATGAATTGCATGTTTCTTGTATTTTTACTAAGATTAATTAGAAAAGTGGATATTATTGTATTAGAATGAAAGAAAAGGATGAATGAAAAAAATGCTTTTAAAACTAAATATGGATTTTATGAATGGTTATTCATGCCACTTGATCTTATTAATGCATTTAGTACTTTTATGATATTGATGAATCATATGTTCCTTGCATTTATTAGCAAATTCATTGTTTATTTTGATGACATTTTAGTTTATAGCATGAGTTTGGATGAACATGTTAAGTATTTGTGTTTTGAACTTAATATTTTAAGAAAAGAAACGTTATATGCTAATATGAAAAGGTGTACTTTTGCATGGAAAAAGTTATGTTTCTTGGTTATGTTGTTAGCGCAAAAGGAAAAAAGATGGTTGCGAAAAATGTGAAGGCTATCTAAGAATGGTCTACACTGAAGTCAATAGCTAAGATAAGAAACTTTCATGGTTTAGTTAGTTTTTATAGGAGATTTGTTAAGGATTTTATCACATTAGCCGCACCACTCACTAAATTGTTAAAAGTTAATTAGTTGGGTATAAATAAGGTATTGAACAAGAGAATGTATTTAATCTTTTTAAAGAAAGACTAAGTTAAACACCTTTGTTAGCATTTCTTGACTTTACTAAAACTTTTAAAATTGAGTGTGATGCCTCAGGCATAAGTATTAAAGTTTTTTTTTAATGCAACAGAAGTGGTAGATTGCCTATTTAGCGAAAAGCTTAATGGAGCAACATTGAATTACCAAACTTACAACAAAGAGCTTTATACATTGGTGAGAGCTTTGGAGACTTGACAACATTATTTATGGATGAAAGATTTTGTCATACATTCGAATCACAAGTCTTTAAAGCATCTGAAAGGACAAGGTAAGATGAATAAGAGGTATAATATATGGGTTGAATTTACTGAAACCTTTTTATATGTGATTAATCGTTAGCATGGTAAGGATAACATAATTGTTGATGCATTATATGAGACATATTTTCTTCTTTCTACTTCGAATAAAAATTATTAGGATTTAAGTATGTAAAAGATTTGTATGCCAATGATAATGATTTTGCTAATGTGTATGATGCTTATGAAAAGTATGAAAAATTTTATTAACTTGATAGTTATTTATTTAAAAAGAATAAATTATTTATCCGTGATTAGTACTTAAAAGTGCATTTTTATCAAGGTTTTATATCATCATTTTGCACTTGAAGTATCAATAACTCCTTAACTAAAGCATGTTTTATAATAACATATCTAATAATATAAGATACCTTTAATTTATGGTAAATATTCATCTTAAATGCAGACCTATCACATAAATGAAAGAATTGATTGATGAGTTGAAGTACTGAAATTGAAAGGACAAAGAGATGGCCAAACTTAGAAAAGAGATGTTGGTGTAGTCCAAACTGGAACATTGTTCGGTAATCGGGTCATATCTAGAGCTGTAGATCTCGGATTTAGGTCTACTTTATATGGATGAAAAGGTAAGACATAGGCCTACAACTTTCATAGGAGCCCAAGATTTAACAAGGTCGTTTTCAAGTCCAAATTATAGCAACAACTAAGAAGTCTGAATCTATCCTGCAGCCCAAACACTGTTCAGTGTTCAGCCCATATCTCGAGTTCTAGAAGTCCAAATGGTCTCAAATTTTTAACCTAGAAAGATGAGACAATTTCCTAAAACTTTCATATAAAGTCTGTTCAAATTATGACATTATCAATGACGTTTTTGGCAGACAAGAAGATAAAAATTGTCACCAAGTCAAGATGTGGCCACCCATTCATCAATTAGTCAACAAATCAATAGTTCTGAATCTTGGCCTATAAAAGGAGGAATTTGCCATGTATTTAGGCATCTTGGTGTTCAGATCAAGATCATGCTCTTGCTTTCTCTCTTTATATTTTGTAATGCTTAAGTTTTGCTTATATTAATCTCTTGCTTATACTTTTCATTTCCTTTCCTTGTTTATTTATATTTCTCTCTTTCATTATGTTTAGCTAAGTTTATCATGTCAAGGTGAAAAGGTGACACTAATGGTGTAAGAATAAGTATAATATAAACTCAACATGGACCTTAATATTTGATACTAACATGTTTTATATTTGTTATCTTGTTCACTTTTAATACTTTGCTTGTTAAATGGTTAATCTAGATTTATGTTGTATAACCCTTGGTACAACAAATACTTGGCACTTTCATAGCCCAACTGTATGGTATAACCGACACCTGAGCTATGAAAGGAATTTGATTTGTTGTTAACATAAGTTATAATCATGAATGTCTGACAACATTTACAAGTATTAGCATTATTCAAATAAGATAACTAATGTAATCATATTAACAATTTATAATCTGATTGGAACCTCCTTTGTGTGTGGTTTCCAATTGAATACTAAGAATTTGTACTATACTTGTTTGAAATACCATTAGTGGATCCTCTAACCTTAACATTTGTTTTTATCATTGTTTAATTCTCATATTGATCTTCATCTCAAAGTTCTCATCAACTTCTTCATCTTCATCTTCTTCTTCTTCTCCTTTATTATTATTATTATTATTATTATTATTATTATTATTATTATTATTATTATTGGTATTAGTATTAGTATTAGTATTAGTATTCGTATTAGTATTATTATTGTTGTTGTTGTTGTTGTTGTTGTTGTTATGTTGCTGTTAACTATAATTTATACAATTAACCTCCATGTGGTTCGACCCCGGTCTTGCCGGGTTATTTATTACTTCGACACTCCTGCACTTGGGAGAAGACATCATTCTTTTGGTCGTGTCAGTGCGTGATATTTTTATACGAGAATTGAATGTTTGTGAAACTCGTGAAGGTGGTTTAATGAGATATTTTGGTGTTAAAAAGACTTTAGATGTTTTGCATGAACACTTTTATTAGTCTATAATGTAATGTGATATGCAAATAATGTCTGATAGATGCATTACATATAGATAAGCTAAGTCTAAGATCTTACCGCATTATTTTTTATATTCCTTTGCCTGTACCTAAGGAACTCTGGGTAGATAATTTCATGGGTTTTATTTTAGGTTTACCTAGGTTAGAAAGGGGAAGGGATTAAATACCTTTTTAGGGTTTGACAAGGGAGACTTTTGATTTTCTAGCATATTGAGTGTTCGAGTGAGGTTTTCTTATATTTTTTGTTCTTCATTGAACTTTTCTTGGACTTATCAAAGATTAAATATCTATGTGGTATTCTTCCTTTATATATTCAGTTTGTGATTCATTATAATTATATAGTTGAGTTTCTTTCATCCAATAACTTCGGTGACATTGTTCAAGTTATCATTGTGTCAGGTTTTATTTTTAATATGATTTTAGCTTTCTTGGGTTATTTCTTTATTGCGTATGGGTTCAAGGGTTCTTACCCTCTAGGTTCACATCATTTATGCAATGAAGTCTCTACTTAATTTTTTTAAACCTAGAATTATAATCTCATGTATTAATTACACCATAGTATTCAATTTCTAAACTTATTTATAATTAATTCATATTTAATTAATCATTTTAATTTAATTTCTTATTAATGATTCTTAATATGTGTGACCCATTACGTTCTTAATAAATTGATCTAAATATAAATCATAATCTTAATTAAAACATAATTAAATAAATTAAATAATTTAACTTATTATCAATTCAATAAATTGATTGATTTATCTTTGAAGATTAAGTGCAACATCTAGAAACATGTTGTGATTTTTCAAATATTAAAAAAGTCATATATGATTTGACTTAGTCTTTTAGTGATTAGTTTCTTAATATAACTATTATCCTTAATTTGAAATGTTTAAATTTAGATATTTGAGCATAAAGTGCGAATTCTATGTCAAATTATATTTATTATCAATATAATAGTCTTTGAATAAGATTTAAAACCCTTTTCAAAACTCATTTCACCTTGTCTAAAAATTATATAATCAATACTATTTGAGAACATATAAAATATTTTTCTAAAATTACCTAAGGTGATTAATCCTATATTGATAAGTCAAATACCTTCATATAGTTTATGTTTTACCCAATTCTGCCCATTTGTTACCTTCAATGAACGTCATGTGTAGTCAGGATCAAAACTTGATGATATCAAATCTAAGGATCACTTTACAAATGCTATATGAGTCTTTCCATATATGTAATAATATTTCTATATAAAATCCTTATATAGGTCAATATAGTGTATTTATCATTTAATAAACGCCTATATATTAATTTCAGGTATCCCTTATGCGTTAACTTATAAGAACAATTGCTTTATTTCATAAAAAAAAGAACATAATATGTATTGGTTTTAACAAATATGATTAATATCCAGTCTTAATAGAGAATTGACGAAAAATATTTAGAAACAAAGTTTTGATGTTATAGGATTCCTTATAATTATAAACACTTTATAATTTTCTTTGCAAATTATTTTTATCTCATGGATTCTAACTTTACTCTAGACTTATTAATTAAGCTTAAATGAATATTAAAGATAAATAATACCTTTATAAAATTATTAATAAAATACATCTATTACATGAATAAAGTCATTGTCATATATAACCACTTAATTGACTACAGAACATATACACTAACAATCTCTCACTTTCACTAACATTAATCGCTCATGTATTTAATACCATATTGTTTTATATGAAAGTCATGCTTGTACAAGGATAATGCTTTATTAAAAGAACCTATAAGATTTTTTTTAGTGAGTACTTGCTTACATCTTTTCTTTAATAAAATGAAATCACCTAAGTATATATTTTAATCGTTGATAAGACCTTAATTCATTTGCTTGTATAATGGATCTATTGTTATCACAATATAAGGTTACTAAATCAATAGTGTTATAAACCACATTTAGTTTAATGATGAGCTTCTTGATTCAAACAGTTTCTTTTACCCCTTTAGACATAGAGATATATTCAATTTTAGTTGTGGAATCTACTTGAAACTCTTTCAACTCACTACAACACCATTTCAAGTAAAAATATATTCATGTTGAGATTTTCTATCATCAATAATTAATTAAAAATTAGCATCTGAATAACTAGAAACTATCAGTCCATCTCTTTCGTAGACCATAAAAATATTTTTAATTATTCTTAAGTATTTAAGACTGCTTTTAGCTATTTTTCAGTGATCCTTACCTAGACTAGGTTAGTATCTACTCATTATACTCAAAGCATAATATACATATGATTTTGTACATAACATTGCATATATGATGGATCTTATAGCTGAAGCTTGTGAAATCATTTCCATCATATCTTTCTCGAATTGTAGCATGTCCTTGGATAGATGAATTTCATGTGAAATACGCAAGTATAATCTCTTGAATTCTTCTATGATAAACCATTTCATTATCTTGTCCATATAAATGGATTGTAACAATTCAAACAACCTTTTAGATCTATCTCTATATATTTTTATATTAACCATTTCATCATCTTGTCCATATAAATGGATTGTGACAATTCAAACAACTTTTTAGATCTATCTCTATATATTTTTATTTCTAGTATATAGGATGCTCCCCTTTTATCTTTCATGAGGAAAAAATTCTTGAAAAACCAAATATTTATTGACTAGAGTAAATAAACGACATTTTCTATAAATAATATGTTATACATATACAATACAAAAAAAAAATTCAATTTCCACTAACCTTATTATAAGTACAAAGTTAATCTATATTTTTTTTTTATAAAATCAAATTGTTTAATTATTTCATCAAAACATATATTCCAACTCGAAGCAAAATGACAAAAACCTATAGCAAAATGGAAAAATCCATAAAAAAAAAAAAAAGGTTTGTACGAGGATAAACTGATAAAAAAATTAGGAGTAAAGGGACAAAATTTGACATTAACCCGATTGGAAAATGCGAAGACCGCAAGTAGACGCAACGTGAGAGAATCCCAACCCGCCTAGCTTATGTAAAGTAAGGCCACATTGGCAAGGGAAGGAGGGGAGGTTCTTTTTGTTCTTCGTTCGGTTTTGCCGTTGGAGAGAGACAGGGGGAGGGCAAGCAAAGCAATTTAGAGAGAAGAACAAATACAAACCCCGGTGCTTTTGCAAACTTTGTACTGAGTAGTGACAAAGAATGGGAGGTGAAAGGAAGAGGATATTGGTGGGTCTTATGGTGGCAATGATTTTGGGAATTGCAGTATACTTCAGGCTTTGGACAATTGACTATGCTATCTCCTCTGATGACACTGAGTTGATAAGGTTTCTTTCTTTTGTTTTAATAACCAAAATGCATGCTTTTGTTGTCGGTAGGTATGGTTTTTGAAAGAAAATTAGTGGGTCTTCTTCCATTTCGTAATGTATACAGTGTTTTTGAGAATCCAATGATGTTACCTTACACAAATTGTTTTTCATTCGCAAATAGCTTTCCGTTGGGTTTACAAATTTCAATCCCATTAACGTGATTATGCTATAATTAGAGATTCAGTTAAGTAGATCCATTGTATGATTATGTTATGTTGAGATAAATAATCCTGTTACTAATTATGCTTGTGATTCCACATTGCATTGCATACCCTATTTTATATACAACCTGAGTTAAATAATGACGCAATTGAGATTCGATCTGAACTCAGTCCATATAATGAAAGAGCATCAGGTTCACTAGCCTATAAGCTATATATTACAATGTTTGCTTCTTTTCTAGTGCAGGTTAAACCTAATTTTGTTCAAATCAAAGTCGACATTGATTCTGAAAGCAAGCTGAATAAATTTCTGTATTTGTTTCCCCAGTGGAACAATCAAATTCCTTCGATATTACATCCGTTATATAATGTTGATTGGAGTAATTCTTATGCTTGGCACTTTCCATTTAGCGAAAGCACTTGTTTTACTATCATCCAACTTTTTAACCCCATGGTGTTTCTACACATTGGAAATTTGTAGAAGACAGTTTGATCTTGCCAATAGGGAAGCATTGGATGAATCTGCAGAGTGGAGGATGAAATATGATGAAGAGGTAGAGAGATCTGCCAAGTGTGATAAGCAATTGATAGAGGTGTGCATACATCTCTTTTTCTTAATCTGTTTGTTATTCTTGGTGGTATTGCACACTTCAAGTCTTCAACTCTACTCTGTTGGGAATGCCAGTTCTGCTGCTACAAGGGATATGTATTTTTATATTCTGCCCTACTCAAATAATCCAAGTCTTTCAGTCCTTTTGCACTGATGCTTACCATTTTGCTGCCTTTAACCATGGGAAGGGGAAAAAAACTTCCAATTTTAATAAATCTTGTAAATGCATTTTGGTGCTGCTAAAATGTTAACGATGTTTTCTGATTCTTGAATCTGCTTTCTGCTTGATAGTTGGACTCCTTTTGGTTCAACAACTTTAACTAGACTCGTCTTAATCATTCTCACCTTGAATTTAGTCAATTCTTAAGTTTTGAACTGTACCTTCCATTAGATTTTCTGATGTTAAAAGGTCTTATGTTTTGAGTTGGCAAGAACATGTATGTCTTTTAATTGCTAATTTTGCAATGCCATGATTTTTCAATTGGAAATCAAGTCGATAAGATTATATATGAAGACTGAGGAGGCCAATTGATTTGAACAGAAGTGATATATGGAAGATCTAATATACACACAGCACATTTTTTTATATATATAATATGAGCTAACATACAAACAGCATTTAAAAATTTGTGCTCTTGGATGAGCTTTTGTGTAACAGCTGTACATCTGGGTTTGAATGCTATCTTTGAACATTTCTGCACATGAAATGGACAGCGCATTTTTCTAACTAGATGATTTAGCCAGTCTAATTATGTAATTACTCCTGTACTTTCTACAAATGTTGGAGTATATCTTAAGAATAACTCTGAGGAAAATATCCTCATTAGAATTTGATTATCTTTGAATGTTATCTATATTTCTGCTGGCAAATGCCTGGTTTCAACATTGCTATGTATGTGGTGTGCATGTCATTAAGAGGAAATGTCCTTTCTAAACCATTGTGTGGATAGGCACCCCAATTGTCAGCTCATAGAATTGTCAATACTAAGGAATTGACTTGCTCAATGACTACTTATTTACTTTTACTTAATGGCTAAGTAGTGACAGAATCTCCCTAGTATCACTAGTCTTTGAACATTTGTCATTTCTACTTTATGTATCAAAACTCGAGGATCTTATAAATCTTCAGTTTAAACTATCCTTGTTCCAACTTCATTCTTTCTTTCTTCTAGCCTTTGTTTGCAAGTATATTGCTGTTTTCTCTCCATACTATGCCAAAGTTGTTTTCAAATATTTTCACAATAAGATCCCCCCCCCCCCTGATTTCCCATATTAATGGAATAAATTCTTATCCATTACCCCCTATACTCATTATTATCATTATCGACGGTGATTGTCAGTGGTGATCTGCAACCACCAATTGACAACTGTTGGTTTCATGACCACTGCCAGTCACTGTCAACAACCATTAATTAGTTGGCAATGAGCTCTGCTGGTCATAATTGACTACCACTAGTCGGGGGATAGCTATTGGTACTGCTTATTGCTTTTTTAGAAATAAATGTGGAAAGCGTGTTAACAGACATGTTGCCATTTCTTGAAAAATGGAAAAAATAATGGAGTTTAAACAGTAACAGAACAAGCTGGAAGTGATAATTCAAACGGGATCATGATTATTTTGTCAATTTTTCTCTTGAAGTATATAAGATCTAAAATCTCAGCCTGTTGCATCTTAAATGTTTCTTGCATCTTGTGGCACAGATAAAGCAGAAAGTGGAGGATGCTGCAAGTATTAACCAACAATTGGTAATGCTACAGAAGGTGACTCTCAAACATCAAACATCTTGCTGCTTAGTATCTTATATTTTCGATTGTTTCTTCTGATATTCATATTTTTCTGGTTGAAATATTATTTTATACGTTTTCTGGAATTTCTCTTTCAATAATAAAGGAACTCCAGAAGTAAAAGTAGCTTGGTCGTGGTTTTTGCCTGACATAGTTTTGCTTGAATATAAAATGTGATGTAACTAAAAAGCCACCATGTTCATATTTTTATTCTGTTTCTGGATTATTGACCCTATTGATTAAGGAAGACCTTGAAATTCTATTATTTTTTGCTATCAGTTGGAGTTCATTTGGAGTTTGTATTTGTGTTTTTTCTGACACTTTCTCACATTACCAGGAAAACATGGCCCTGGTTGGAAGGATGGAAGTCTTAAAAAGAGAGCTGGAGGCTACAAAGTTAAAGTGTCGCTCAAAAATAGACAGGTGACTTGACCTGAATCCCGACTTGCCATCATATGTAAAGTAAGTGCCTCTAATTTGTTTAAAGAAGAACTCAAATCCTGTGAGATTGCAGTTTCTGACGAGTCCAACAAAGGGAAAAGGATATTTTGAATGCGTTTCAGTGTTTCTACCCATAACCATGTACATTGCATACAAGATATCCCTTGTAGTTGAGAGAATGTTGAAGGAATTGTGCTAGTCAGAATATATATTTCATGTTTTTCTCCTGGCCCATTTTATAGACTTAACGAAGGGAAACAGGGATTTATTACCTTTTGCTGCTCCATTCTCAATAATTTAAATTTACTCGTGGAAGAAATTCACATCTGTAGATTTTCTTGTGTCCAGAGGGAGCTTTTTTTTCCTAGGAAGAATTGGTCTTGCATGTTACAAGTGCTTCATAGTGGAATATTCTTGTTCTCCTTGTGTTCAACCATTGGCAATTTGGTGGCTTGTTAGAAGTCATGAAGGCATAAGATGAATTTCTTGATGGACTGTCCTGGCCATAGAGTGACGACAGAGACTGAGACAATGGCTGCTTTGTGTTAGGTTGTAATAAGGTCGAGTTGATAGCATCATGGCTAACAAAACATGGTCTGTTTACATCTGATCGACTTCAAGCTGAACTTGATGTTAATGCTGAGCCGGGAAACGAAAAGAAAAGAAAAATTTTAAGGGTAGAAATTTTAGCATGGTCAGCCATTTTTCTGGTAAATGCTCAAACTTCGCTAAATATTATTTTAACAATAACTTCAGTTTTCAACATAATTTTCAATTAAATACATTACATCTTAACACCCTCTAATCTCTAAAAAAAAAAATCAAATTGAATCCGAAAGCCTTCCCAAGGCCTTTAATTTTTTGATATTAAGATTGATTTTTTTAAGGTCACAATATTGTCTTTCAATTTTTTTCTCTTCTCGCCCTTTTCTGGCAGCATTTTGACAACAATGGTTTGGGTGTTTCAAGTTTTACCACTGAAGCTCTGTATATCGTTTGCCTTGACCTGTAATATGCTATACAAAAGATGTGTTGCATTCAACCAAACAAGCCTTTTTTTTTGTCTTGAAAATCTTAAAATCCATGGGATGTTTCGCTGGAGACGAGGGAGATGGTGAATACGAGGTGGTTGCAGTAGCTAGATAGTGATGGTCAGCGATAGAGAGAAAAAAGGGAGAAGGGTCGCGCGGCTAGGGTATTAGAGAGGGGTTTCGAGTTTTTCTTTAATGATAATGTTGTAATTTTATCATTTTAACACTGCAGTGACTCTTTAGACATTAATTTCGTGGGTTTCTTTTTTTTTTTTTTTTTATCCTGTTCGAATCCATGGATTTATCATCAGCCGACCAGGTAAAAGAGATGATACTTTGCACAAGGCCTTGTTTGGCTACAGCTCCGGCATGATGCATGGATCAACAAAGTAGTTACACTCCTCTTTGGAAAATTTTAATAACTTCGAAATTATGAAAATCCCAATTAACGGATATGTTAGTACTTTGAAAGACGCTGCAAATGTTCGTAAATACGTACGCTGTTATTTGAAAAGGACGTCTAAGCTAGGAAATGAAATCTCTCTCATGGGAGCAAGGGGAGGAGAGTCTTTTGTGTTTATATTGTGCATTACAGAACTCTACAGGAATACAGTTAATGCACACAGTGATAGATTTTGAGTTATTGAATAAATACAAAGGCACCAAACTCAATCTATAGTATACAGTTATGAAGGTGAAGGACTTCTATCTTTAGATCATTGCTTCCTACCCTTTCCCCTTGGCTAAGCTTCCCTCTGACAGGGAACCTCTGCTGGCTGTATCGGGCATTCCAAGAATAAAAATACCTTGACTTTGTATGTACTCGTCTCTTTCTTTAGCATTCTCATACAAAAGGAAGAATTATGAGCCCAAATCAAAGATATTGTTTTTAAACTAGAATATAATATTATATGTTTCTAAGAACGGAACTAGCCCAAGAATTATCAGGTTCAAGGAAAAAACTTCGATGTTTGGAGGCTGCCCGAGCCAGAAGCTAAGGGTGAAGCACGATTAATTGTTAGGAGAAACAAAACTTTGCTGCTTAGAATCTTGTCTGTTCCTTGTTTCATCATGTTTCCTCAAAATCCCATTTAAGATTCACATGAAATTGTAACTGATGATTGAATAGATTATCAACTTTAACATGGAACCCACATTAAATTAACGACAAATCTACCTTACCGGTAGAATTCTTGTTTGTTTCTTAAATATCATATGGCAGAAATTATATATAAAAAATTTATTTGGAAGTTTTATGATCATGTTAAGATAGATCTAGAGTTGTTTCGGGATTTATTACTTGAAAATTTGATCTTTTTCAGCTTTGAATAATTCTTTAAAAGCTCAGTTATTGCAAATTACAACCCGTCTAATTATCTGGTCTCCAACAGTAATCCACACAAACCTTATAAATCCCTATTTAGGATAGAGAGATTTCTATACTTAAAGTGATACCTCTAATTTTGTGTTTTTGTAGTTTTTCTGTCTATCAGACAACAACTATAAAAAAAATAAGAGGTATAACTTACTATTTATAGAACAAATCTGAAAACCCCTATAAATTGGTAAAATATCAATTTACCTCATGAATAATATTCATATATTAATTAAGAATAATTTTAGAAATTAATTCAATCAAGTCCTTGATTTTCCTAGGTCTAGAAATATAATCTTTATATTAATTATATTCTAGTCATTAATTTATAAAATATATTTTAATAAAATCATACTTAATTAAATCATCTCAGTTTAATTTCTGACTAATAATTCTTAATGTATGTGAGCCATTAGGTTCCTAATATGTTGGCTCAAATATAAATTAGAATTCTAATTAAATAGAATTAAATAAATTAAATAATTTAATTTATTATCAATTAAATAATTGATTAATTTATATTTGAAGATCAGGTACATCATCTAGCTACGTGTCATTATCCCCCAAATATTAGAAAAGTTATTAGTGGTTTGACTTAACATTTCAATGATTGAATTCTCAGTGTAATCAATATTTTTTCATCAATAATGTTCTGATTTTACATTAAAGCATGTAGTATGTCTGTCATTTTAAATCATGTTTATTTTCTAAATAATAGTCATTAATCGTTTGAATAAGATTTGAGACTATTTTCAAATCTCATTCCACCTTGGCCAATGATTTCTCAATCAATACTATTTAAGAACAGATGAAACATTTTTCTTAATTCACCTAGGGTGATGAATCATCTCCTAGTCACTCAAATACCTTTAAATAATTCATGTTATACCCAATATCTATCCTTTTGTTATCTCAATTAAAATAACATGCAACTGGATCAAAGCATAACATTCTCTATATAAGATGACTTAATGATCTCAAGTTTAAGAATCACTTACACAACCGTCACATTAGCCTTTCCATAGATATAGATGATCTCTTCATATGGAATTCTCGTGCGAGTCAGTTTAGTGTACATGTCTTATGACAAACACCTAAATATTAATTCTATATATCCCTTATATCTCAATTTATGAGAACAACTGCTTCTTTTCATAAAAGAAATAACATAATATGTATTGGTCTTTACAACTCTAATAAATATTCAGCATTTAAGAGAGCATCGACTAAAAACATTTTAGGAACAATACTTTGAGATAATGAGAATCTCATAATTATAACAACTTTATAATTTTCTTTGCAAAGCATTTTTATCCTATGAACTTTATCTTTTCTCTAAATTCATTAATCTAATATTATATCAATATTAAAGATAAATTATACCTTTATTAATAATAAATATACATTTACATGAATATAATAATATCAAGTATAACCAACAGATTAACTATAGATCATATTAAACTAACAATTCTAACATAGCATCAATTGCCATCAACCTCTCTTTGACATACTGATTGATCACACAAAAACATTTGGGTTTTGTCTAACTAAATGACCTGAACTTCTGGTTTCATCATCCGAGAAACTAAAACAAGCATTTGTGTTGTTTAAAGAACTATTCAGATGAGTGAGGATTATGTAAGTTATTTATGAATTTCTGAGAGACAGTACAACGGTAATCAACTCAAGCTGTGTTGTAAAATTTGCAAGATAGAATTCATGAATATTGTCAGAAATTTCCAGCTAATATATTTCTTACAATATAAGAATTATGTTGTAATGCTTGAAAAATTGAAACCACCTCGAGCAGCTATAGGAAAATTTATCCATGTACAAGTTGGAATCGAAATCTCTGGAGCATCATACAAGAAAAAGAGTGCATCAGAAGAACTCTGTTACTCTAGACTCTACTTACAAATTTCTTATTGGGAAGCCAGGGACCAGAAATTCAAGAGGAAGGACGGCATCATGGCAAAACAGCTGATATAAGCCATAGCAGTGGCAGTTTGAAATCTAGCACAGTGGTTCCCAGAACATTTATCAAGATCATTGTCAATGAGAACTGTGATGCCAGCAGATGCACATGCAGCAGCAAACGTAAGGGTGGATATGATCTGCACTCGAAGGAAACCCATTTTCATGAAGTGAGTGGCAGATGGATGTGAAGCAAGCACTTGTAAGCAAACTAGATGCAAGTAACTAAATTTTCAACCTGAGAAGAGATGATGCATTGATGATCCGGAAAGCAAAATCAATATTGATTAAATCATCTCAGTTCATATTCAAACAAGGTACACAATTTACAAAAGTTTAGAGTAGAAACAATTAGGAAAATAACTTTACCATTCCTTATATTTCGATCTGATTCTTAAATAAGTTACTGAACTTCCCATTTCAGTTTTAATTCCTCCAATTGTACCCTTCTCTTCTACAGATCCTGTCACATCTTTTAGACAGAAATTCTTCTTTGGCCTTTCCCCTTATTTCTCTTCAATATCATAATTTATATTTTTATTATTCCATCATCAACATATTGATCATCAATGACACTATTGATTCACACAAACACATGTGAATATTATCAAGACATGCATCAAAAGACTTGTTTGAATTAGAGACTACCACTGATGCTGTTTAGCCAAAACAAAACAGATGACTGAAGCACTCAGGGAGAAATTTAAAAAGAGGAGTCAGAGGCGATACCAGATCACCACCTCTAATACAATGATTGTAGGAATCATAAGGGCTTGCGTTTCTTAATATAAATAAAATATAGAACACTTTGAGGAGTATTCAAACCATTGTTGTTACAAAAAGCACTGTCTAGACACTCCACATCCCAAAGACTACTACACTAAATGAATTAAATCTCAAAACTCAAGCAATCCGCAGGCATCTTTGAGTGTTTCTTGTGAAGAGAAAATCCAAATATATATATCAAGAAAACACTTGGATCTCAGATGCTAGAATTTTGTGTGGTGGAGAGTGATTATGGTATTTGGTAGACTCACATGTTGGTTGCTTGGAAAGATGTGTTCTGTGAACCAAGATTGTTGGCTGTGTATATTAAGGAGGATAGGAGAGGCATTTTCATCAACAAAAAGAACAGTTTCATTAAGCTTAACAAAACACAAACATAAACAGCCCTTTGTAGATATATATGTGAGAACTCCATAAGTAAAATCCAAAGTTTAGATGATAACAGTATGCACCTCAAACATCTTTCCCCAAAATGATCTAGCTAGGGGGTCCTTTCCTTAAAATAGAAAAAACAAGACTGTATTATCTCTCTCAAGTCTCAAGAAATCATAAACAGTCAAAAGGTCACACAAGATTGACTATGAACTGCAAACAAGTCTCGTAGAATGAGCCTGCCAATTTATGCTCAGAGTTTCAAGAGTAAGTGTGACTGATGAGAATAATTAAGCAATAAATCACACAAGATTGACTATGACTAACTACTCCTTTTCTTCCCTTTGCTTGAAATAAAACTCGACTTCGATGAATCAATTAAGCAATAATTATAGTCGAAGGAATTTCATGCCTTGGTAATCATAAGATACGATCAAAACATACATAATTTGGATTGTATGAAATCACTGTGCCAAGGTTAAGCCATCATTCAGTCGGAGGAAATTATACACATAGCTTAACTAAGAACCGATAGATATACAGAGGCTTGAGATTAGTATTATATCCGGTTAAACAAAATAGTTGTTGGAAACCAAACCAACATTAAACTGGTTTATCCTAGAAATATCACCATATCAAGACACAACCCCAGATGCTAATTTAAAATGTGGTCATCTCATCATCAACTTCAGAGTAATCCCACAATGATTCATACATTAGCATCAATCACAAGATGTAATTTATTAGTTTATTCGTAATCAATTAAGCACTAGTTATAGCCGAGAATCACACAAGATTGACTATGACTAATACAACTCGACTTCGATGAATCAATTAAGCAATAATTATAGTCGAAGGAATTTCATGCCTTGGTAATCATAAGATATGATCAAAACATACATAATTTGGATTGTATGAAATCACTGTGCCAAGGTTAAGCCATCATTCAGTCGGAGGAAATTATACACATAGCTTAACTAAGAACCGATAGATATACAGAGGCAATGATCATTCATTAGCATCAATCACAAGATGTAATTTATTAGTTTATTCGTAATCAATTAAGCACTAGTTATAGTCGAGAATCACACAAGATTGACTATGACTAATACAACTCGACTTCGATGAATCAATTAAGCAATAATTATAGTAGAAGGAATTTCATGCCTTGGTAATCATAAGATACGATCAAAACATACATAATTTGGATTGTATGAAATCACTGTGCCAAGGTTAAGCCATCATTCAGTCGGAGGAAATTATACACATAGCTTAACTAAGAACCGATAGATATACAGAGGCTTGAGATTAGTATTATATCCGGTTAAACAAAATAACTGTTGGAAACCAAACCAACATTAAACTGGTTTATCCTAGAAATGTCACCATATCAAGACACAACCCCAGATGCTCATTTAAAATGTGGTCATCTCATCATCAACTTCAGAGTAATCCCACAATGATCATCCATTAGCATCAATCACAAGACGTAATTTATTAGTTTATTCACATAACATACATAAAGAGGTAATGCAAACTCATATTGTGCTGTTTAATTCATAAAGAGAAATCTTATCTTACCCCATCTCCAATGGTAAACAGACGAAAAATGATTTGTTTTCGCAAGCTCCGTCTCACCAAAAGGGCATAAATATCAACAACAGCCATGGACAGACTCCATAGGATTTGCACACTGACAGCACCAACAAGGTAACTGATGCAGCAAAATATTCATGTCAAATTAACTCTACATTTCGCTTATTTCAAGCAATTTCACTCAATTTTAGATGTAGGAAATCAATTCTGCCCGTTATTCTATAAAAACTGAAGAAAAGGATAAAAGGGTACTTTTCAAAAAAGATTACCGAAAGGCAGTGACAGAACGGAAATCAGAGGTGGTGGCCATGACACAGATAGAAACAAGACCAAACACGAACTGGGTTAGTCTCAGAGAGAGGCTACCACGGGTTCCAGGCATCCCTTGAAAGTCCTTCATTCTCACTCTGATCAACGCATTCTGTGGGCCATCTGTCAATGGTGGGGCCTCCACTGGATGCACCGTTGGCCTGCTCACACTACTCATCTTATTTTTTTTTACAAATAATTACTCGATCATTTCTTTATAAACACCATAACTTTTTTTAGAAAAAAAAAAAACGAAATTGGGTTCAATTGTTTGTTGAAAGAAGATTTTAATCTCTTGTGTTTTCGAAAAAACAAAAAGATATTTTGATTGAGAAGGGAAAGAGAGTGGGAGTGATGAGTTTTTGGGAGTTTTCTTTTCTTTTGATGGGGAGGAGACTGGAAAGAGTTGATTTGTCTGTCGATTGCCCGTTCTCAAGTCAATGTCCAGCTGCTGTTTTGAGGTTACCTTTGCATCTGGACCGTTAATGATAATGATAATAAGATTACGTGGACTGACTTTGACGGTGAATCGTCGAGGCGAGCCAAGTGCTGGAAGGGAGACGACAGGATGACCTTTTCTGTTACATTAAGAAAAACAACAAAAACTTGCACTCACCGTTATTACTCATTACTTGTCGAATGGTTCATGCCTTTACATGGGTTGGGTTGGGTTGGGTTGGGTTTGCTAAAAACTCTTTTTTTTTTTTTGGCAAAAATGACCTTCTTAAGGTTATTTTGAATCAAAGTATGAATAATTCGCTGCCAAAACAACTCAAATACCTACAAAATAATTTTGTTATGGAATCTGGGGACTATATGAAGTCTCAGTTAGTTTAGATTAGAGATTGAAGCCTTATTAAATTGTTTTTTAATTGTCTCACATATGTTGCGTTGGGTGATGATTCTCCTGGAATTCGTGCTATGTTAGGGGAAATAAATAGGATAAGAAATTTTTATTATTTATCAGTAGAAAGAGAGAATAGAAGTCGTCACCTAGTATTTTGGTCACTACAAACCTTAACTGGTCTCAGAGATCGGGCACGAGGACTGGTTATATAAAAGGAATATATTAGCACCCATAATACACATTATCTAAGGTAAGCTGTATTGTTTAATTATATGATATAAATGAAGGTATTGTCGTGTTTTCTAATTGTTAGTTTGTCTAAAGTTTAAAAAAAGTTTTTCTCAGTAAGGAGACCCTTATCTTATTAGATAAAAACCTAATCATTCTAATTTCAAATAAAAAAAAGAACTACTTTTTATTTAATATTGAGAATACATCTTACATATAAATTCATAATCCCAGAAACTAAAAGAAAACAAAAAAAATTTGTTGGTATTTTTGAAATATGGACCTAGTTCTCATGACCTTAATAAACTGGTTATTAAAACTTAAAATGCATGCTAATACATACATTTTATTTGAATTTTTTTGTATAAAAATACAATATGAATTTTTTATATTTTTGAGAGACTTCGCTGAATGCATGGAAACAAGACATTTGTTTTGTTGTTTTTCTATATTTTTTTGCAACATTTCAGAGAAAACCGAGTATTTTAATATCAAATTTGTATCTTTACAGTGTAAAAATACAAACCAATATTAAGCAAATTTGATAGAAAAATACGCGAGAAAAATTACAATTTTTTTACAAGGATTTTTTGGAATTTTTTTAATTTTTTATTTAATATATAATATAATATTATATATTACTATAATTATATAATAAAATATATTGGGATGGGCCCGACCCAATTATATGGGCTGAGACCACCTTGGTTGGGTCGAGGTCAACCCAACAGATCCTCTTTTTTTCAAGGGGACTAGGCTAGACCAGGCCCAACCATTTTGGTTTGGACTGGCATTGGTCCGACCCAGGAATAATGGAGAAGAAAGACAAAGAAGAGGAAGGAGAAGGGAGGCTGATTTGGTGGTGGCTCACGGTGGTGATGGTGAGGCGGCGACTAAGAAGAACGGTGTTGGTTCGCGGTGGTACTGTTGCTAATGGTGAGAGAATTAGAGAGAGAGAGGTTGTTTTTCTTCTTTTCTTCTCTGTTTTTTTTTCTTCTATTGTGTTTCCTTTTCCTTTCTTTCTTGTTCCCCTTTGTTTTTTTTTTCTATTTTTCTCATCTGTTTTCCCTTGTTTTCCCTTCCTTTTTCTTTTCTCTCTCTCTCTTTTGTTTCATTTTTTTTTCCTTCGCTCTCTGTTTTCTTTCTTTCTTTCTTTTTTCATCCTTTTGTTTGTTTTTTCATCCCTCCTCACCTCCAGGTGAGGGGTATTTATAAGGGGCAGGGGGGAGAGAGAGTTATCCTACCCCTATCCAGTCGCGCTGAAAAGGTAAGGTGGCTAGGCGGCCACTGAGCAGCTGTCTCATGGCTGCCCATAGGGTTTGTCCCCTTTGTTTTTCATCATGGTGGTAAGCCATGAGAGGGGTATGGGTTGTGTTAGGTTTTTGGGTATTTGAGGCGGGGGGTTACTACAAAGGAGGGGAAGAAAACATTCTCCCCTAGCCTACAGCGTGTCTAGGAAAAAAGATGGCAAACAATGCCATCAAAATGCAATTGTTTTGAGCTTTTTTTTTATAACAGTGAACAAAATGACGTTGTTTTGTACAAGCACATCGTTTCATTTAAAAGAAAATGGTGTCAAGAAGTCTTTGTTTCCAAATCAGTCCTCAATTTTTATTTGTTTAATTAAGTCTTTAATTGAGATTTTGATTTTAAAAATCAATTCAATTGCATCCCTGTCAAATTCAAATGCCAGCCTGAAGTTTGCCGCCTTTTTCAGTTTGGTCCTTGATTTTAGATTTCTTTAATCAAGTCCCCAATTCCCATCAAACTTTAATATTTATGCAATTAAACCCTTGATTTGACCAAATTAACTCTTAAAAATTGTAATTCGACCCTTAAACTTTAATTTCTTCCAATTAAAGCCCAAATTGACTTTAAAAAATCAATTTTTATTACAATTAAACCCTCTATAAATTCAATTAGACTTTCAAAAAAATCTAATTAGGTCCTTAAACATCTAATTTTGAATTTCTCTTCCTTAAATTGAATTTCCTTTGCAAACAGGGCCTTTATCAGTCAAAAATATATTATCAAATTTCAAACTTTGTATTTTTTAATCTCCTTAACCAATCTTTGACCATTTTCTGGGCACCTTGGTGTCATTTTCTCACTGATATATTTTTTTATTTTCTTTCGATAATTTTTTGTATTTTCTTTTTTTCTCTCTTTTTATGTGGGAAGTGGGGACCCTAAAAAATGATTAACAACATTTATTATAAAGAAATTTTTAAATTTGAAGAGGAAGAAAATGATCTCTTGTATTAAGGTTTTATAGAGCTATATAGGCATATTCCAAACAGGGGCAAAGTGATCCATACACTTTCCACTTATAGTTTTTAAATACTTGGATACAATAAACCATTGTCAAAGCTACCACCATCTTGATTACGTGGGCTTTGCATAATTGTAAACAATAATTAAACTAATTTTTAGGGTGACATGTGTCTAAAGGGCTTGACTGCATGTGTTGGGCCAAAATAAACAAATTGAGGGGAGTATTGGTCCATTAAAGCACCACTAGACCCAAGTTGAGAGCTATTTAAGTCTAGTTTTGTAATATTTTATTTTAAAAGATAGGAAATGGCAACAAAGCCCTTAGTGGCTGAAAGTGTGGATATAAATGAATGAGGGGTAGAGTGGTAATTAGATAAACATAATATATATATATATATACACACACACACACATATATATATATATATATATATAAAAACAGAGAGAGAGATCTGAAATTTAGAGAGAATCGCAGGAGTGAAGTGAGAAAGAAGAAGAAGAGAAAAGAGGGGAAAATAAGGGAAAAAGGAAAGGAGTTGGAGGAAATAAGTAAAAAGAGGTAAGATTATGCTTTAATGTGTATAATATGTTTTCTTTAGCTTTAATTTCGGTTTTGATAAATGTTAGGGCTATAAAATTTATGTTTTGAGTTTAATTGATGAATTAAATTGAATGTTAGGGGTTGATGGTTTAGTTGATTATGGAAGATTGTGATGATTTTGAGTTATAGTTTTGTTTGAATGGTGAATTTTGAGTTAAAAATAGGGGAGAACAGTAGGTTTCTGTTAAAATTCTGGATTGGAGGTTGAAGATGACG
The DNA here is from genome assembly GCA_015852605.2 of Populus deltoides. Taxonomy (NCBI): domain Eukaryota; kingdom Viridiplantae; phylum Streptophyta; class Magnoliopsida; order Malpighiales; family Salicaceae; genus Populus; species Populus deltoides. The sequence continues at coordinate 8,627,204 of CM027585.2, read as the reverse complement.
AAAATTCAATTTGGTCCCTCAATTTGCGAAAATTACAGTTTAGTCCCTAAACTTTGGAAAATTACAGATTGGTCCCTGGAGCCTATTCCGAGATTCTGGACAGAATGAAATATGAATTATGGGCAGAATTACTGTATAGTTATGAAATTTTAACACTTTCAATTTAGTCCTCCAATTTGACAAAAATTACAATTTGACCCTAAAAATTTGATAAAATTCCAGAATGGTCCTTGGAGTATAATGAGATGATCTGGACAGAAATGAGGACTAATTATGATTAGAAATTCAGTATAGTAATGGATTTATGACAATTTCAGTTTGGTCCTTCAATTTGACAAAAGTTACAATTTGACCCTTAAAAATATGATAAATTACAGATTAGTCCCTAGCTGTAATATTAACTTTTGAAGATTGGTTTGATGAATAATTGAGGGTTTTTTAGTGAATTATTACCAATTTTATTATTTGTTTTATTATGGATTAGATTTCGGGAAAACCATTAAATGTTGGGTTTTTTGGAAAAATAACTAGTTAGTTCAAAAACATATAGGGTTATGGAATACACCCTTAGATAAGTGTATTAAATAGGTTATATGTTCTTTTGAGTCATTCTTGAATATGTCTCATTTGTATTCAGATAATCCTGATATTCTACCGGCAGGACGTCAGTAGGATTTCTTTCGGTATCAGCTTTGAGTTTTGTTGCTTTCGAGTCAGGTGAGTGGATAATTTTTCATATGCATGAGAAATATTATAAATATTTGATTTGTTAATATGAATTGGATCATGCTTCTTGATAATATATATGTTGATTATTATCCTTGTTATGATAAGCATGATCAATTGTTGAATCCAAATTATTGATATGAACCAGTATATATATTCTGAATTGATAGCTCCTCATTTGATTGATGTCATAAGTTGAGCCTTGAGTTATGAATATGTCTGTTTGATTATGATTATGAACCTATGGTATGTATGTCAGTTAGAATACCCATGCTAACAGGGTAGTGTTAGTCTTTGTGCACATCGTATCTGAACCCTAGTTGGTCGGGGGAGTCACCAACCTGTGTGGACTGATCATCCCACAGTACGGAGCCTCATGCTCATTGCATTTTGATTTTCTGACAGTTTTACCATATGATATTATTGTTATAGCCTATTTGAGAAACCTTTTTATAAGAACCTAGAGCCATACTTGTATATATATTTCTCATTGTTTTATTACCTCGTGTGTGTATATTGAACGTTATCTACTAACTGAGTTGTTGAACTCACCCTCTCATTATTATTCTTTTCAGGCTTATAGCTTGATAGCAGGTTACTTTTGTTGAACCTTCTGAACTTGCTTTTTGGTTGTAATTTGTATCTTCCTTTTATGTCAAGTTAGTGCTTCAAAACTATGAATTATATTGACTCTTGTATTAAGACAATTCAATTATATTATGAAATTGTTTTTGTTATTAATGCTGCGTTGAACTCTGATTGAGTTAGGATAAGTTTGTGTGTAAGTTTGGGTTCGCATAGGTATGGAACCTTGGAGGGGAACCTTGCCTATGTGCCGATCATGGATCCAGGATTCGGGTCGTGACAAGTTTGGCCCATTTTAGCAAAAAATAATTCTCCACCATAAACCACTTATTAAAACATGTGATAAACCGTTCTAAACTCACGAAATCACTTACATTTTAGCTTTTATTCATTCCAATTGCCTTTGTGACATTATATACCACTGTTTTTGGGAAGGGGGTTCAAAGATTTCTTTGGGAGTTTTCTACCATTAATACTTTATTTTTTCATTCATCAGAATCCTGTGAGGTTAAATAACCTTCTTCATTTTATTTTTAAGTATGATGAACTTGGCTAGGATTACAACAGGATTCATGGTTACCTTGAGTGGGGGAACCTGAAATTTATTGATGAACTTGACTAGGATTACAATAGGATTCATTTTAATTTTTTCATTCACCAACTCATCTCTCCCTAACAATAACCCATCAAGTCTAAGCTTTATCTGATAGTAACTAGGTAGCACAACATACACACAACCCTGCTGGTACAGTTATATAATCAATAGATCATTCCACCCTCCACAACGAACACCTGACTATCTCAACATCCTCCTCTCCTGAAAAAGGTTCATAACCCAACTCTCTCAAACTATTCACCTAGCATACCAATACAACCACACTATCTCTAGGAACTGTGTCAGATGATTCTAGCATCCCGTCATTAGTGCTTGAAAAATTTAAGTCCAATACGCAGGGTTAGGATACAGTGGGGGTGCTTTTGTAGGCACCTCCAGTGGTGGTCTTCCCAACTGCTCCTCTCTAATTAGTACCTCAAGATGTGGTATCTCGATCTGTACTGATGTTGCACTGTCTCAGAGTCCTATTGACCCCACTTGCTCAACTTGTATTAGTACGGCAGGTGCATAAGAAGTGGTGTTTGCTAAAGGGTCTTCCTCCTGATTTCTTCATGTAACAATATCTTGATCTCTCTGCCTTATTAAAGATGGATCAGTCCTAGTTCCCTGTCTAGTATGCACCATCCTGCATACGTTCAACATTAAACATTTAACAATATATATGTAAGTCTACTGAATCAAAGCTAGTGTTCTGATACCAACTGTAACATTCTCGTATAATTTTATCATTTAATATTTAAATATAAAACCTGCATATATTTCAAGGAATATTTTTTTTACAATATAAATGTCAATTTTGATTCAATAAAAATTTTAGCAGAGCTTTCCCTATAAATTGATATACCAAGATTTCGACCTTTTCAATTCTCATTCTCCATGTCAAATTATTCATTCTCAATTCTGATCCAACCATCCTGGATCGTGTTCCATATAACTTCATCCATAATTGTTCATTATCTTAACAATTCAATGACACATTTCAAACATAAATTGAAATATAACTAAATATTTGAATCTAATATTATTACACATTATAACATTACATGTCTTAAACTACTATACTACTAGTTCTAATTATATAACCAAAAGATTAGGACATTTCTTTTACAATTTATAATCGCTACTACTCTGGTCGGAATTGTGATGAACCTGTAATTAAATATTTAATTCTTTAAATTAAATTACAATATTCAATGCGTACCTGTGTTATTAATTTCTACAATTTTCAATAATGTATTTGGCAATCCAATTAATTTCATTACTTCAATAATCCCTCTCGATTACCCATCAAACTGGCAATCCATCTTATTGTCATTCATTCGGTAACCCCTCATGGTTACCAATAATGTTGATAATCCATCTTAATTGTCATTAATCCAGTAACCCCTTATGGTTACCAATAATTTTGGCAATCCATCCGATTGTTATTAATCCAATAACCTCTTATAGTTTCCAATAATTCCTATCCTCATGACTTCTTTCTTCTTACACTTTATATATATATATATATATATATATATATATATATATATATATATATATGAGATACACATCCATCAATCACATGCTCTGAAGCTACAATTATAGACATAACTTTTAAAATTTAAATAAGGTGAAAGACATTTACCTCCTGCTCGTGACGATACAGCTCTTCCTGATTAAGCTCCTATCCCAGCAACCTTCCTTGTAACAATAGAATTTCCCACTCATTATACCTTATTTATAAACCCAATGTGCCTAGTTTCAAGGCACAATAAATTTTGTTTTCATTAAATCATCTCATCAAATAATCTGAATACTTACTAACCATATTTCTCATAATACCAAATATTTCATTTCATTATCAATCCATATACACTATTTCTCTCACAATTCTAGTAAATTTCAAAACATCATCAACATGTTTATGTTAATAAAATCAACATGATTTCACTGGATATTCATGTGAATTTTCTATAGTTAGTGCATCTTTCATCTTACACTAATTCACTCACAATGTCTTTATATACCATTTTATATAAAATGTTTTTCTATTTTTTCCCTACCATGATTGACCCCTTTTCCTTTCAAAACCATAATTTCTACTTCAATTTTTGTTTCTTGATTTACACATAGACATTAAAAAAACACGCTAGATCAATTAACCCCTAATTTCTGCTATCATGGTCAGCCATGCCTAATCAAACACAAGCATGAATTTTTGTCAAATCTTGTTATAATTTCATTAGTGTCATAACTATATACAAACCAAGAATCCTAATTCAAACTAATTTTTCAAAACCCCTAATTCATCCTAATCAAAGCCTAAGAAAAACTTAAAAATTTCAAATTAATTTATCTACTTCTCATGTAATCTTGTTAAAATTAGTGGAGAATGCCTTACCATGTACTTGTACAAGCTTCAAATGTGTTCTAAAAGGATTCCTAGAATTCCCTTCCTTTCCCTCTTCTTTGGCCGGCCCTCCCTCTTCTTTTCTTTACCTCCTCTTGCTTGATTTCTTCTTAATTTAGTGTTTAGCACACTTAATTTATACTAATCTTCAAGTTTTTCTCTTAAATTTTCACTTTTTTCCAAAGTTTTCCTTTGTATTTTCTAGAGTTCTCTCTTCCTCTTTATTTCTATGGTGGTCAGCTGACACGATCAAAAATTTGATGTCTTATCCCAAATGCAGGAGTGTCACAGTAATAAATAACCCGGCAAGACCGGGGTCGAACCACAGGGAGGTGAACTATAATAATAATAATAATAAGAACAACAACAACAATGATGATGATGATTTAAAGAGGACATTGAGATATAAGATTATTAAAGAAGATTAAACAATGATAAAAACAAATGTCAAGGTTAGAGGGTTCACTAATAGTATTAGAGATAAGTAAAATATAAACTCTTTATAAATTATCAACATGATCATATTAATCATCTTATTTACATAATACCATACTTACAAATTTTATTAAGCATTCATGATGCTAACTTATATTGACAACAAATCAAGTTCCTCTCATAATAACGATGTCGACCGAAAACTATGAAAGATCAAGTATTTGATGTACCAAGTGTTATACAACACAAATCTAGATTAACTATTTAACAAGTAAGGTATTAAGGATTGATAAGATAAAAAAAGATAAGACATGTTAATAGCAAATTGTTTAGGATTTAAGCATTGAAGTCTATGATGAGTTCATATTATACTTATTCTAACACCATTAGTGAAACCTTGTCACCTTGACATAATTAACTTAGCTAGACATAATAAAGAAGAAGAACATAAATAAACAAGATAAGAACATAGTTAACTAAGTATAGTAAAGGAAATGAAAAGCATAAACAAGAAATTAATGAAAATAAAACTTAAGCATTACAACAATAAATAGAGAGCAAGAACATGATCTTGATCTTAGAACCAAGATTGCTAAATGAATGGCAAATGCCTCCTTTTATAAGCTAAAATTCAGAACTATTCATTTGGTAATTGATTATTGATGTAGTGGCTAACTATTGATTTAGTGGACTTGGTGGACAGCAACACTGAAGCACTTTGGCTGGATGAAATGACATTGAGCCATTTAGAATTTGGCAAAGTGTTTCTTCATGAAAGTTGTTGGCAATCATCTTATCTTTCCACCCGTAAAATTTCAGAGCATTTGGATCACTAGAGCTTGAGATATGGCTAAAATACTGAGTAGTCCTGTTGGTGGACGTGATGGATAGACCTCAAGCTCTTGTCTAGATGAAATGTCATTGTTACCATCCGCATTTGAGAAAATCTTCTGCATGAAAGTTGTTGGAAATTGTCTTTTCCTTCCACCCACCAAAGTTCACGTCATTTGGCCTTCTAGCACTCCAGATATGGGTAACATTCTAAGCCGTGTTTGGACTAGATTACAGGACAGATTTTGACTTCTCTTTTGTGGCCAAACTTTGAATTTGAAAATGGAAGATTTGGGTCTTACACTATTCATGAACATTGTCGGCCTATTTCGTAGCTTGCCATTCATATAAATTAAGCTGAAATCCAAGATCTACAGCTCCAGATATGACCCAATAACTGAACAGTGTTCCAATTTGAATTGAATTGGCATCTCCTTTCTAAGCTTAGCCGTTTCTTTGTCCTTTCACTTTCAATAGTTAATCACATCAATCAATCCTTTGAATTGTGATATATGCCTGCATTTAAAATGAACATTTACCATAAATTAAAGTTATCTTATATTATCAGATCTGTTATTATAAAACATGTTCTAATTAAGGAGTTATTGATAATTCAAGTGCAAAATGATGATATAAAACCTTGATAAAAATGCACTTTTAAGTACTAATCAGCAGCCAAGCATCTACACACATCACAATTTGTTAAATTCCCTTTATGTCCACTCTTGAATCTTTAATTTTTCCAAGTAAATTGTTTCTTGTTCAGAAAGTTTGTTTTCACCAAATTTTGACCAGGCGAATTCAAAATTCATTCAACTCTATTTCCATGTTTTTCTTTCCTAGTAATTTATTTTCATTAGGATCTTATTTGCAATCGGGACCTTTTTTTATTATTATTTTCGGGTATTTTTCAACATTTATTTTTTAAAAAATCCTTTCACAATAATTTTATTTAATTTTTTTTATCGATATTCATTCCCATGAGGTAGATGAATATTCTCGACATTTAACTTATTATTTGTTTTCTTAATTTTATAAGTTTCTTCATAGGGGTTTCCACACATTATAAACTTTATCCTTCTTAATAAGACATATATAAATCAAATAAACTATAGCTCTACAATAATTGCATTTATTTTTAGGGTCGTATGATTGTTTAGCTTTAATAAAATAACTATTTAAATACTTTTCGTTCTTTTTTGGTTAGTAACCTAAACCTCTTTTGTTAAACACACATCTTTGACTTAAAAACATAGTTTCTAGAATTTTGAAGCCTTAAAGTAAATTTAGCTAAGATTGTGTTTACCTTTTCTTTTAAGGATTTGGTGTATTTATTTTTATTTTATATCTTTAATACTCGGAAATATACTTTACAATGTATTTTTATACCCTAAATATTAAAGTCTCTAATTAATTTCTAACATTTTATTTTTGTCAATTTATTTAATTTAATATTGGGAATATGTATTATATTGTAAAATTCTTGCCCAAAATATTAATTAAATAAATTGATGTGTATTTTGAAATTTTGATCAAAATCTTAATGGATAATCCCAAACTTGTTATGATGCCAATTAATTGATTATTGTATTTTTCAAAATATGATAAAAATAAAATTTTTATTTATTATTTTTTTATATAAAATATGCATGAAAAGTTTTAGAATTTGACTATATGCACGCAAATAAATACATATTTTGTGTATTCTTAAATAAGAATTTTGATTTTTATTTTTATTTTTCTTAAATCTTAAAGAAAAGTAAATATTTTTAGTATTAATTTAGTATCTTATAATATAGGTTTACAGTCCAAATATTAAATGAAATGGATAAAAAACATGCAAGGGACCCACACAAAAAACACTTTATTTTCTTTGATAAATTCTAGTCTTGCCAAACATGGCCTTAACCTCCTAAAGGTTCACCATGACGTGAACTGGGCTACCCAGCCTGTTCAAAACCGGTGTAGGCCTTGTCCAAGAAAAAAAACATTGGGCCTTTACGATGAAGAAAGTCGTGGGGTTGGTGGAAAAACAACGGGCTATGGGAACATTCAGCCCACTCATCTTGAAAAAAAGCTTTGGGGAGCCTAAACCATAAACAGAAGGCCAAGTCAGGATCTATTTCTAGGAGATCAAACTAAAAAGTTAAAAAAAAAAAAAAAAAAAAAAAACCCAGCATCCTTCATATTCTCCAGTAACAAAGGCATCATTCCCTCCAACAAAAATTAATCTCAGGCATCATTCTTAACAAAATCTTTGCGTAAAAAAAGAACACTAACGTTAACCAACAAGACCAGAGAAAAGGATGCAACCTTGATCTTCATAGAACAACACAATAGGCATGTATATTCATTATTCCACTCTTTCAAATATCATTAAATGCTAACGTGAGATTGGAAGAAAAGCCCTACTCGTTGAAGATCAGGTTTTGTCATGCCAGACCAGAATAAGAGCTGAAACTGTTGCATATTAACAGAGGAAGGAACTATACTCCTTGATGTTTTTTAGAAAACAGTTCTGTTTTAGTCTACTGTCTGACTGTCTCCACACATGCCATTGTATCAACACAGTATATGACTCATTAAAACCTTCAACGTTATCATGTGAATGCAGTGACCAATATACCAGCGAATGTTCCTCCCATAGCTCGCATCTTTATTTTTAACAAAACAGAAAAAAACATATAAAGATATGTATAAGATTTGGAATGCAAAGAAAGGAGGAAACTTTTATACCTATCATGACCTGTTGCCTCGACAGAAATCAAATGCTGGTGGAAAGAAAATAAGATTCGCAAACGTCTCATCTTCGATGGCTTAATGATTTTTGATAACTTTTCACCTTCAGAGTATATGAAAATGAAATACCCCTCTGCTCTAGACCTTTTACCGCCAACGACGTCATATCAATTCCTTTTCTTTTTAAATCTGACAAGAGCAAGCACTGGGTTTATAGAGTTCTTAGAAGATTTTCTAGCTGTCGACCTATGATCACCATTTCATCTCCTCCGTTCATGCAATCATAGTACAAGGGCAACTGCCAATGATGGTCGGTCGGGGTGTGATTTTAGCTCCTTGTAGTAGCACGTTCGATGCTGTAAAAGGGTTGTTATTTGCCTGGGTACGGATGCAGAGGACAGGGTGAGAGGGGTACGTTTTTGTCTTGTGTAGGGGAGGGATGAGTAGGTTTAAATGAAATAAAAAGGGCTGCCATTTTTGTTGTTTCCGGGGGAAAGGTTGACGACACTATATTTGAAAATGGCGCCATTCCTCTTCGTTCTTTTTTTTTTTAGACAAAACGACATTGTATTAGAAAAAACGTGGTGTTTTATTTAAATCAAAACTACATCGTTTTGCTGCTCCCAAATCAATTTAAACACCTTACTTCAGCTTTAGTCCCTACACATTTGAAATTCTGTGATTAGCCCCCTTGATTGAGTATAATTCCCAGGAATTTTCTCAATTTTGCCCTTAACAATTTTTTATTGAACCCCTAGTTTCTAGTGCTTATTACATTGTGATCCTTGGTTCTGAATTCTTTTAAATCAATTCTTAACTAACTCCTAAACTTTGATTTGTTTGCAATTTCATCATTAATTTCATCTGATGAAACTTGTAAGAATTAAATTTGGTCCTTCAAAATTTAAATCTTCTCAATTAAATTCAAATTAGGTTTTCAAACTTAATTTTTCACTAATTATGTCCTTAATTAATAAAATTAATATGACTCATTAAAATCCTAGTTAATTTGTTTAATTATGGCCTAAATTAAACTTAATTAAATCTTTAATTAGGCTTATGATTATATCAAATCAATCTATCAAAATCTAATTAAGTTCTTAATCTTAATTTTCATATAAATTCATCTAAGATTCACTTAAGTTAACCTTGAATTTACATTGTGTTTTACATTTAGATTCTTCAAAGGTGAAATTGAGTTTCGATCTAGTTTGCTTTTTCTATTTTTAATTTATTCTTATAAATCCCACTTCAAATTGTTCTTGCCAACCAAGTTACTTTTCCTCCTACATTTTTTTTAACTTTTTTTTTTTATATTATTATTTTTGTATTATTATTATTATTATTATTTTAAAAAAGAAAATTATAATTTTGGGAACCTAAAATTAGGTTATAACATTTATCCTTTTTTTATAATACTTACGACAAAATGTCTCATAAGAAACTTTAGATAGTAAGTTTGTAAAGAAAAAAAAGATATGAAAAATTTTTAAAGTTAGGAGAAAAAAACTTCAAATGGAATTTATGGATTTACCAAATCAAAAGGTGGTTAATCCTTCTTCAAGTGATGAGATATCCAAATAATTTTTTAAACTATAAAAATAAGTTGAAAAAACCTGCATAAACAATTCTTTTATAGAAAATAAAAATATTTAACTCATGGGGCTTTAGACCATTCAAATTATTTTCAGATTATATTTTTAATATGTGTAGCATTGCATGATATTTTTTACCCTTTTATTTTGTTTTATTTGATCAATTTAATTTATGCCCCATCTTTGAAGATTAAATGTCTTAATCTATATCTATCTCTTGATTTTTAAAGTTTTATTTTTAGATATCGTTAATAATTTTTTATATATTTATTCACACACATAGTTTTTAATTTATTTGATCACACACACAATATATATACACAAAATTTTATTTGAATTTAATTTTTTAAACTACAAAAATACATAAAAAACCTATATATATATTATATAAAAAAAATAAAAATATTAAACGCACGGTGTATTGGAGTCACGTAAGCCGCTGTTACAGCCCTTCAATGTTGAAGGTAGTTGCCCCAAGCCCATGCACCCCATGCACCATGCCCTTTTGCCGTGACTTGGATCCTTCAAGCCTGCCTTTTATGTTTATTAATTTATGTTTCATAACCGACAGTTTGTTGACTCAGTTCTTAAGCCGAGTAAAGCTTTGGGGGAAATACCGCTACTGCCCCCCCACGCTTGCAGTGCCTTCTTGAATATCTTCTAGGTAGAAACCATGCCACATATGGTGGAAAATGGGTGCAGAAAACAAAGGTAAGCTCAATAAAACAATGCTTTCGGTTTGGTTCCCTTTCCTCTTCCTTTGTGCTTTGACCAATTGTGCATGCTTGACTAAACCAAGGGTAACACTAGACATCCACCCGCTAATTAAATTGTGAAGATAAAACCAAAAAATAAAATAAAATTACCACATATATAATATATAATTTTGCTACCAAAATGAGCCAGCAGCTGGCGTAATACCTTGTCAACATGCTGAAAACTTTAACCTAGTTCAAGTTCTCATAGCAAAATGTTACAATTTTCTTCATTTTGAGTCAACAAACCTTATTATACTCGTCAAATTATGAGATTTGGATAGGGTTTATCCGGCATGTCGTCATTATTGTTTTCTAATTACAAGAGTCAGATTTTAATTAGTTCTTAAATACAAAGGAGGAGAGAAAAAAAATACAGGGAAAACATTATTTCACTACCAAAACAAACACGAGGCTGATAAAAAAGATGGACACTGGTAGAAACAAACACCTCAATTGATAATAATAAAAAAAAACACAGAAAGAAACAAAAGAGAAACGTTCATGAGACGGTATCGAAAATTCACACGATCCATCCAAGGATGATGTCACCAGGAGTGGCTTGTGTTCCGGATTTTGTTCTTTGTCGTTGACGATAGATTCAAATTATGGTTCTTGCTTTTCACCACCTTAATTAACCACCCCAGCTATAATTACGTGCGGCTATTAAATTATGCATTCAGGACTTTCAGGCTGTTGAATATTGCAGTGCGACGACGTTGATGGCTTGTTACTTCTTCCACGGAAATGTTCTTGACATGACTCCTGAGCATATCGGAACAAGTACGTATTGGAAATGTTTACTATTTTTGTAATTAATTAATAAGGATATTTACAGCTAATTGAAATGAAATATATATGAAGAATTTCCCATCTATTAATAAAAAATAAAAGATTTTGGATTTAATTCATGGAAGAGTACTTGAGGAGGAATTTAGGAACGTAGAAAAAGAATCCACTTTGCATCTCGAGAGCTTCTCTTGAAAAAGAAAAGATTGTTGTTTTTTTTAGAATTTATTATCATTGTGCTTTGCAATAGTACTGTAAATTTCTTCTCTCAGTTCAGACTCGCCATTCAAAGGCTCGAATTCTAGAAAACTAAACCTTAAGATGTGGTGGAATATTACTCGATGAAGCTAGAAAAACTTCGTTCGGACCTGGGTTTTTTTTACGGAAAATATCAAGCGTAGATGAAAAATGTAGTCTAAACAGTGTAATATCCTCCTCGATATATGAAGTTGTTAAATGAATAATAATAATAAACTAGAGAAAAAGAGAATGAAAGCACCTCCAAGTTTAATTAAACCAAGCCTAAAATTATTCAAACCAAATAAAAGAAGATGGGCTCGAGTTGATGAGGTCAAAACAAACATCAAAGTTAAGTTTGGTTTGATCTTGGTACATCAAACTGGATCCAAAATAAGTAATAGGGCTCGGTTTGATGCAATCAAATAGAGTCTGTATGGATTAAATCAAAAATAAAAAAATTAATCCAAACCTGGTTAGATTTGATTTGACTAGAGTCAAAACAAACCTGAAAAAAGGTTAAATTCAATTCACAAGCTTACTTAAACTTAAACTTGTATTATATTTTCTTTTCCTTTGAAACTTGTGTTATTAGTACTGTAAGAGTAAAATGGAACTAATAAATTTTTGTTATAGAAAAAAAAAGGGGAGAATTTCTAAAGATTTGCATCTTCTAATTTGTTATCAGCTCTATCTGAGTGTGGGAATCCAAAAATTAGAGAGAGAACAGATGAAGATTATATATAAGAATTCAACTAAAAAGAAAAAAATAAAATAAAAAAACATATCCGAACCAAAAAACCGACGGAGCGGGCTTGGAATCCTCGGCACAACAGTCTTCTCATTGAAACGCGGCAGCACACGCGATGCTCTTGCTTGCTGACGTTGCCCACACGTGAGTCTATGGAGTATTAATTGACCCTTTGAATATAGTAATAATAGTAGTAACAGTAGGGGCCCGCTCGCGTGGTCCCTTTCACTCCCACGTGTGGTGGATTAGGTTATAGACTTTGAAGGGAATGAAGTAAATCTTTATTATTATTATTGTTTTTTTCCAGCTACTTGTTTTGTGCTCTGTTGCTCTTAGGACAACAATTTGACTTCCTTTGGTGACATTTATGTATGTTCTAGAATCCCAATGCTAATTATATATTTATTAATGTCTAACAGCATCACGGAGCTAATTCAATATTTATTAATCTCATGCAATATTAATATTGTTTTTCTGCATCTGAATCTCCCTCTTCTGTTTTCTAAGACAAGAGATTACTGCTGGGAACCAAGGATGTCTTCTCTTCCTGCAAGTGTTTGCTGCCGCGATTAAAAAGTGCTTTTAAAATATTTTAATTTTTTTATTTTAAATTAATATATTTTGTATGTTATCGTGTTATTTTTATAAGTTGATGTTAAAAATAATTTTTTAAAAATAAAAAATATTATTTTAATATGCTTTGAAATGAAAAATATTTTAAAAAATAACTGTTATTATATTTTTTTATGATTGTTTTTTTATAAAAAATTAAAAATAAAAATATTTTTAAAAACAAATGGACGGTGGTGCTTGACAGCGAATGTATGCCATCATGAAACTGTGGAACATATCTCTGAAACATTAACCCGTGTTTGTTATTAAGCTGTGATTAGACACTTAACAACCTGCTTTTATTTCGAGTCATCCACGCAACGAGGTGATTTTCTAAGATGGCTTTTGTTCTATCCATCCCCTTCTGGAGCTGAATCATAATTTGCTTCAAGGAAGAACCTTTTGCTTCTTTTTTTCAATTTCTTGCTGGCATCAAATCCCCATCCAAAATATGCTTCCTGGTCAAAGAGAGAACAGTCAGAATACTTGATGCATGTTCATCTTCCTGCTTAGCAGGATACTTTAATTTGTTTTTTGAGTGATTATTATATTTACTTTATAGCCATTGCTCAACTGTCAAATACTCTGTACAAGGGCAGTAGCTCCAAGTTTGATGTCAGAAGATTAATTTGGTACTTCTTCCTTCCCTTTTCTTAATCCAATAACAGGGTCGCTTTCTTCAAGTCATCCAATATACAGAAAACAACATTGAATCCCAAAAAGAGAACGCTGGCACTGCATCTTATGCCTCATATAGGACAACGTTTTCAGAAGGCATGATTCATTCCACCCAAAAACACCTTTGTTACAAGGACCATGTCCTTTTAAAGACTTGGATTCGTAGCACTAGAAGGCCAAGAAAAAAAGAAAAAGGAAAACTGGTAAAGAAACCGTGCACAAAAAACACTGAATTCGACCATGACAAATTGGGAATGAAAGCAAGTTTTGAGATCTACATTTTCCTTCTTCAGAAGGAAGAGAAACAAGAATCTAGGAAACTTCAACTGAGAAATCCAAAAATTAGATCACAACGCCTCCTCCCAGAACTTCTTAAAGGGCACAAGGTCAGCACAGGAACCAAGGAGTACAATCAGCCAGCTGTACAATTTGAAACCAAAGGGTTTATTCCTTCCTCTACATTCCTCCTACATTAACACTGCCTGAATCTGTCACAATTGTCAGCCTCCTTGCTGTTTTTGAGAAGTTGCTGCAAGAAATGAACCAGCAACAATCATTCTTATGGGAATGTGCACAATTGCACTCACTAAGTGAAAAGGCCTCAGAACAAAATAACCAATAGAAGTTAAAAAGAAAACGAGTCACACCTGAATGGTTCCTCGCCAATGTGTTTGGTAATACCATTATCGTCACGGTAGAGCAGATTGCTAAATTTCTCAGAATTCCGCAGGCCAAACATGTCAGCCAGCTTTCTATACAATTCTTCATAAGACTCAAGCAATTGAAGGTCAAGGGTGCGACCTACGTCTTCTGATTCGAGGAAAACTTTGCAGTGACCAATCTCTAAGGACTGCTCACTCTTTCGGTGGTTGTTCTTATTCCATTGCAATCCTTCACATGAGGAATGCTTTGATAGGCCTCGATGAGGACGAGTGGACACAGATCCCTCAGAAAATTTTTCCATCTTATCTAATTTTCCTTCAACACAACTATTTCTAGCAAGAACTGGCGAGCCAGTGTTCTCAGAGCAGCTACGAGAGATATACTGCTCAGCAACTATTCGTTGACCAAAAAGTACAAGCTGAGGTATCTTCACATCATCAGCTCTCTTTGAAGTCTGGGTAGAATGTGACATGGTCAGCTCACAAGAAACGCCTTCGCTCAAGATTGGCTTTTGAATGGTTTGGATACTGGAGGCTTTTGTGAGTGAAGCAGTATGATCAAGCAATGGCGGGAAACCAGCCCGAAGTAGACCTGTATGCAGTTTATTGAGGTTGAGATCTGATAGTGGTAGACCATAGTGAGCATGCCTGGCTCCCTGCATGCCAGCAGGAATGTTGTTGGGTAGAAAACCAAAGGGACTGCTGGGCTGAAGGAGGTTGCCGGAAAATATCGGCATTGGAAATTGACCGTCGATGGGAAAATCCGGGTGCTGTGGAAGTCTCAACTTCTTCCTTGGTGATGAGAAGGGGGACAAATGGATGGCAGACATGTGTGATGCCAATTCCACTAGCCACGGGCTAACACGTTTCACATTTTGAAGCAAATCAGGCTCATCCCATGTAACCTACAACATACAAATAAAAAGTTCGATTAGTATCTGCAAAATGGAAATTCAGATATGGAAGTATCATGAGCATGATAGCATAAAAATCATCCATCCATTGCTGTTAATTTAAAATACTAAGTGAAATATTCTTGAAAGTGTTCATACAACTCAAATCGAAAGACAGCAGTCTAGATAACTATCAACTTCAATAACATTACTTACACAAACCACAACGCAAACAAGTCTAGCACCAACATCTGGATGCATAAAACTGGTAGCCTTTTAAATTAATGCTCCTAAAACAGCCAAATCTTGCAGAGTACTCGAGCATGGTGACATCCTACCCCATTAGTCCTTTCATTTGAGGTTTATCACAATATCAGTATGCTACCCATTAGTCCTTTTGTTTTGTAAACTTCATATTTGTCTTAATGGCATAAGAATAAACATATGGAACTAGAGAAAACCCACATAGAAAAAGAAATCAACTACAGAGGTCATGACAAGAGTAGTTTTCTTAAAACTAGGATAAACTACTCTTTTTCAGTCGTCAAAATTACGTAGAGATGACAATACCTGGAGAAGTCTCCACGGTGAACCTGGCCAGCAAAGAGGATCAGCATCCTGAACAGAACAAACAGTTCCCATGAACCAACTAATCCGAGAAGAGTCCTCAGTTTCAAAGGCCATCTTGAACCGCATCCCTGAACACCACCGGATCTGCATTACTGTTTTTACCAAAGAGGCTTTCACAAAGAACTCGGGAGTGTTGGCTCGAGGATAGTAAACAGTCTCAAAAGGCAGTCCATTTGCAGCAAGAACAGCAGCTTGAATAACCGATTCAGCCCTCACTTTCCCTCGCCCCATCAAACTTTCATTTGACTTCGAACCATTGCCATTCCCCCTTCCATTCTTCATCATCTTATGTTCATCCTCCCTCGAGAACGCACCAAATCCCCCATAAGGCACTACAGGATTCCCAAGAGCCGGATTCCACAAGGACTCGGGTCCACCACTGATCGCCCTCTTAGCTCTTCGAACACCAACGCAAAGATCTCCATTCTCCGCCCTCAAAAACACAACAGAATCACCAGCAACAAGCTTCTTATGATTCACAAATGGGCTCCATCCAGTTGTCAAAAGATGCCTTCTCGGTGTCCCTCTATAGATATGCCTAAACTTCCATGTCTCACCGTGAACATCCTTAGCAAGAAGGGTCTGCACAGGGGGATCTGCTGTGTAATCCAATCGTGGAAAAATCATCTCAGCACAGTACCTTGGCACGGAGAAACCTCCACCATTGTTTGCATCAGATTGAGTCAATGTCTTGGCAAAAGAAACCGGCTTCTTATTGTCATGTGCGGCTTCCTTTTCACCATTAACTGCAACTTCTTGGTCATCCAAATCGATTTCATTAGAGTTAATTGGAACCAACCTAATTTTAGCAAAGACCTCGTCAGTTTCCGGGTCAGCCATGAATTTGATAGCTGAGACTCTGCATAGAGTGTGAGAAGCACCTGGCAAGTTCCTGAAATCAACAGGCTCACACGCATGCTCGGCATGGCCTTGAGGGAAGTAGAAGACCTTAGAATTCACTGCCGGCATTTGGACCATGCCACCGGCACAGGCATGCCATAACTGAGAATCTAAGCACTTGTCAGCCTCCTCTTTCAAACTCTCTTTCGCTTCCATAAATGTTATCATCTCTTTAGTCGAAGCCACAAAAGTACAAAAGATCAAACAATCAGGGATTTCTGGATAAAATAAAAGAAAGTATAGTCCAATCAAGAGAACTAAAAAGTATAGTCCGACAAAGTTATTACCTCAAAAGGCATACACTATGATCAAAAAGCAGGAGAGTCAAAATTTGAAGAATCTTTATTTCTGCTACATAGAGAACAAGGAGTTTTTTCCTTCCTCACTGGGATACACGCTAAATTCTGATTCTCACAAGCAGCGGCTGTATCCAAAACTGCGATTTCAATTCCAAGAAAATCTCAATATCGTTGAAGAAACGAAGCTGCTCTACAGGTAAGGCTCCCTCATCTCTAAACCCCTTTTCTTTGCAACTCTATCTGCTGTTGTTGAAACTAAGAAATCAAGCTCTTGTACAGCTTGTCCAAAACGATTGGATTGGCATAAAAACCACGAAAGTTTAGACTAAAAGTTGAGTTTCTAGACTTCAAAAAAAAAAAAAAAACTGTACCCCAACCCTGTTCTCTCTCCCACGGATTTTAGAAGCCGAAAGGAGAAGATATCAGTAACTAACGAAACAGAGAAAACTATCTCAGCATATCCTCACAATTCTTCTGCTAAATTTAGCAGAGAAAAAAAGAAGTCTTGAAGTAATCCCCCAACAAGAGTCAGTCGTCACAGATTCAACCAAGAAATCATGGCAGTAAAAGAAGCAGATAAAAAGGGTATCATCGAATAAGCAGAAAAGATTTTTTGAATCATGCAAGAGTCCAAAAAAAGACACAGACACTGGCTTTGAAAGAACAGGAAAAGGGCAAGTTTAACACGCACCCAATAAAGAAAAAAAGGCCGAAAGGAGTGGTAGCAGTAAAGTAATTGTAGTGGATATAGAAGTCCTTCATGTGTTTCTTTTTCCTATTCCATTGACCTTTTTATTCGGATCTGAAGAGAACTCTGTGTATCCTCAGAAGGCAGGAAAACAACAGGGATCTTTAAGGAGCCTGTCCAATCCCTTTATTTTTTTAGTTTTGATTATTACATTAACATTTCTCCTTAAATCCCTTTCCATTATTCAATCCCAATATTGTTTTTGCCTTTTCTTTTTAATTTAATATTGTTTTTAATATTTTCATATCCAACTAAGCAACTATGTTTATAAACATCCTAAATTAAAGTGATGATTTGTTGTTGGTTCCGTGATGCTTTCGCGAGTTTTAGGAGAGGAAGCCAAGACAGCGCTCAACTGGATATTGCAGACACTTAATTTAGTCCTTAACTTATATACTCATTTTTAATTAAGTCCCAAATCTAAAATATTTATCTGTTGTATCCTCAATTCATACATCACTGCGTACGAAAATTACAAGATCTAAAATATTTATTGATGATTTTATCTTCCTGAAGCCACCAAATATCTCATGTTGTAATTAGTTTTGCTTCAACATTTGTATTGTATTTTTTTTTTAAGATGTAAGAAAAAAAAATAAAAAAGAAATCAAGGAAATCTTTTCAAAATCTCTTACTTCAACATTTGTATTGTATTTTTTTCTTTTTTGTTAAGATGTAAGAAAAAAAATAAAAATGAAATCAAGGAAATCTTTTCAAAATCTCTCAAGGACGTCGTATATGAATTTTTTTTATTATTATCAACGTGTATGTACGGGTCAGCTTGCGCGTACCTCGATTAATCCCACGGGCCCTGAAGTTAACGACCATGTAAGTCTCCAATAACTATCATATTAGCAACCACAGGTCTCGAACTTGAGACCACAGGCGGAACAAACCTCTTAGCCCCAAGCTCTTACCACTGAGCCACCTACTAGATGATTAAAATAAAAAACTATAAATATAGCTTTTAATTGTTATAGAAGTTGAATTATATATTATTTATAGCTTTTTTATACCTTTTTCCTATGAAATGATTAAGGTAGATGATATAATTTATAGTGATTTTTAAAAAATAAATAGTAATTAACAATTTAATTAAATATACAGACATAAATACATTTGTTTTTTTTTCCACTAAAATAAATTTTTTTATTGACAAATAATCTAAAAATATTAAATTTATCTGAATTAATGATTAATATTGGATAAGTGAGTAATATAAAATAATCTTGAGATAATAAGAAAATAATTTAAATTGGGAATAGCTTTATTGATAAAATTTCAAATGTGTGTCCTAAATAAATTAATCATTTAGATAAATATTTTTAAAGATACTAGTTTTGATACTATAATTTTAAAATAAAAACACTAACATTGCAAATAAATTTAATTATAGATGAACACTATACACGAGCTATATCATAGCCTAAAGTATCCATACTCAAATTACTAGAAATTTGATTATTTATATAAAATAAAATTCGATCAAATTTGGACCGCTCTACACATTCCAGGGGCATGCAAGCAGTAAATATAGATATAAATTCAAAAGAAAACTAAGAAATACACAATTCCGATCTAAGATGGATCATTTGAGATGCCATAAAGGAAAAGTTAATATTAAAAAAAAAAGAAAATACGAGAATACGGGCAATATGGAAAAAGAAAGTGGCCGCACACAGTTTCAGGCCAACTAGGGTTAAATGCTCTAACCGCTAGCTCCGGCTCGAGTTAGCTACAAAATACAAGCTTTTACCCTATGCTACTGTTCTGAGAGAGACGCTGCTCTTTTGAATATTGCGGCCAGTGGATCGTTGTAACAAGAGACAAACCACATTTATTTATTTATTTATTTATTTTCTTTTTGGCAGACTTTAATAAATCCTCTTGCATCACGGGTGGGCATATTATTTGTTTTAAAAAATTATAATTTTTAAAAACAATTATTTTTCTATGATTATTTCATTTAACCTGTTTTTTTTTTTTTTTTTTGTAAGTGTTGACTCTTTTACTAAGCTGGAGCTTTTTTTTCATAGATAAACAGAGGATTCTTCTGGATTTTGTCACCGTAATGACGTTTTTTTGTTTTTCCCTCCTGCTATCATCAGCCAATTAATGGCTCAATCAGTAAGTCATCTTTACCGCAAAAAAGTAAAACCAAAATGTTGGGTTGTTTGCCAGTTTTTACCAAGAGCCTTCTCGATCGGTTCAGGCAACCTTCACACGTCCACTACGATGGGGACCGGTGAGCCGGGAGTTAAGCGGTTTCCGTCCTTGCCAACTTCTTCTTTATTTCCCTAGAATATCACTTTCAGTAGAATACCGATTGGGGATTAAAAAGGGTGGGATCCATTGTTTTTTTTTGGTGTACCAGCCTCTTTTTTTGGTATCCTCACACTAATAATCTTGGTAAATTGTCACCTACTGCGACCCCGTTCTCTTTTCTCTCTTTTTTTTCCTTTTGAATCATGACTAATATCCACGTAAATCACATATTAAAAAAA
This sequence comes from Populus deltoides, assembly GCA_015852605.2. Lineage (NCBI taxonomy): Eukaryota > Viridiplantae > Streptophyta > Magnoliopsida > Malpighiales > Salicaceae > Populus > Populus deltoides. Next base: position 8,606,827 of record CM027585.2, on the reverse strand, counting down.
TTAAAGTCCAACAAATAATAAAACTCTCTCACTCCATCATTATCTATAAAATAAAATCTCTACATAAAACCATTAATAAATTTTAAAATTCATATACGTCACGCGAGTACGCGAGGTGTTGGGCTTAAAAAGTCGTTATTTAATTATTTGATTCAAAGTTATTAAGAGACCCGGATAAACTAGTCTTATATGAAATTCTAAGAAAGAGAACTGATTATGATTAGAAAAGGTATTAACATCCCTAATGTACCTTACCTGAGATAAATTGCATTGCGTGGTCTAAATATATCTTAAATTCTTTTCATAAATTTTGGAGATTTCAACCAAAAATAAATATTTTAATATCAGGCCAGTATTTTATGGTGTAAGTGTACAACCCTAATATTAAATAAAATTGCTAGAAAAATATGCGAAGGACCCACAAATAAGTTTAAATTGGTCTTTGAATTTTTTTTTAGGAATTTATTTGAGGTTTATTTGGCAAAAAATTCATTTTCATTCAAAACAAAACTGTCAAAATAGGCTTAAGAGTGTCTTAACCAAACAACCCCTCAGGTCAAAAATTTCTCAACAAAAAAGTAACCAACCAAACAAAGAGTAGGTACCTGACCCAAAAAAACCAATCATGTTAACTTGAAAACTCTAGTTCAACCCTAAACCGAACCAAAGACCCCTGGTTTGACCTGAAAAGACTTAAACCAGAAACCAAAATGAATGAGACTTAAAAAAACACAAAAACCAAAAAATCATTTGTCAAAACGGATCAAAACCCATAAAAAATAAAGAATACCGATGAACATTCAAACCAAACCTAGTAACACAAATCTCAAGCCAGAGAAGTTTTTAAGCAATCAAATGCAAAATTTTGTTCATAATCATGCATGAACCAAGAATCAAGCATCCATTCAATTCGAATATCAAAGAATCAACATGACTTTGTCAAAATGGGTTTTGGTTCAAAACCAAAACCTTAGGATTAAAAATCTACATAAAACTTGTTATTGATGCATGAAGACCCTAAATTATCAATTAAGCAAGTCCTACAAACATGCAGAAACCAAAATTGAATCAAAACGAAACCTAAAACTAGCACCCAAGATAATATTCTTCGGATGAACATGAAGAACATTCAACAACAAAAACCCAGAAATGCTTAAGTTGTTTCGAGACCTATAAATGCCCATTTGAAGCTTTAAACTTCCATTTTTTTACCTTAACAAACCACATTACAATATTCATATACGTTTTATTTAAAACAAACAACAAAAAACCACAAATAATAGAAAACATGCTTAAAATTTCTAAAACCAAAATTGCAACAACCAACCAATACATTAAATTTATATCCAAAACTAACTCTTCAAGATAAAAACTATCATAACCCAATTTTTGACCTTTTATTTTAATTATTTTATTTACTGAAAAAAATAATGAAAAAAACAAGTAAAAATAAAATAATTGAAGAATGAATTAAAATTTGGGTTAAGGGCAACATAATTGAAAGTTTAAGGATTTAATTAAACTCTTGACTAGTTTAATTAACCAAGTTAAGGGTTTAATTAGAGAATTGATAAGTTTTAAGACTTAAATAAGCTTGAAATTGATTTAATTAATCCAATCAAGGGTTTGATTGGAGAATTGATAAAGTTTTGAGACTTAACTAAGCTTGAAACTAATTTAATTAATCCAACCAAGGGTTTAATTGGAGAATTAATAAGTTTTGAGACTTAATTGAGATTGGTATTAATTTAATTAATAAAATCAGGGGCTTAATTGAAAAATTATCAAAGTATAGGGCTGATTCTGGTCAAATTTGCAAGAAATTAAAACCCAAGGACCAATGTGTAAATGATGTTGAGATGTAGGGGTTCAATTACAATTTACCCAAGGACTAGACTGCCAAAATTCAAAATGTCAAGATCAAAATGCAATTAGCCATGTCCATCAACACTGTTCATCTTCTTCTTCAATCAACCGAACAAAAACGGATGCATCGCCATTACCCCTGCAATAACAGTCGATTTATTACCTGGTAACGGTGGCATTCTGTGGCTATAAAGCCAGAAAAAACAAAGAACGCATGGGGTGAAAAACGAAAAAACAAAAAACACAGAGTAAAAACACAACATAAAACCCAGACCTAGATTTGAAGGGAGAAGCCAGCACCGCCTTCAGTTCTTCATCGCAAGGACCAAAAAAGCAGGAAAAAACAAAGGAAAAAGGGAACAGCGGGCACAGAAGCAAAGGAAAGCAGGAGGGAAAGCTGAAGCAGAGGAGGGCCACCGCGTTGCCACCATCCACACTGTCTCCAGAGAATAGGTAAGTCTTTGAAATTCAATTTGAATGTAACGTTGCACGGTGCGAAGGTAAATTAATTACCTTTGCACTGTGCATGATACACGCGTGGAGCCACTCCACGCGTGCTTCATCTGTCTTTACTCAGCCGGTCACTAGCCCAAGCCGACTGGTCGGGGGCATTGGTCCCAACCCTTTAAGTTTGGGCCCAAACCCCAAAAACAAAAAAATAAAAAAATAAAAAATAAAAAATAGAAAGTGTAGAAATAAAAATTTTACATGTCTTAGAAAAAAATATATTTTTGTCAATTTATTCACTTATATCAGGATCATGAATAAAAAAGGGAAAAGAAAAGAAAATATACTAATTTTTTTGTAGCTATGAATTTTTACCAACGCCAGAGTTAGAATTATTTGTGCTGGAATTTTTACCAATGCTGAGTTGAAATTATTCGCGATCGAATATTCACTGGTGCCATAGTTAGGAATATTATAAACAAATCATCATAGCATAAGCGAATAAATGTTTAGCAATTTAAGACAAAATCAGCAATGCAGTCTGCCTCAGGCAGAACGTTTAAGGGGTGATAATATCTTCCCTTTTACGTAACCAGTCCCGAACCATAGAACCGTGACGGTTAGGGTTCCTAGTAACCATAATACTAGGTGGCGACTCCTTAAACAAGACCTTTTTCCTAAAAGAACAAGATGTTAGAAATATGTTCTTTTTCCATAATCTAGGATTTATTTGTGGGTCGCCGCGATGTCGGGTGCGACAAAAACCAAGCTCAGGAACTAAGGACTTGAACTAGCAACCTAGAAATAGACATCAAACAGCCATTGCCACTTTTGGAATATTACAAAACAACATCTAAATGTTTCATAAACATCTAGAAAATATTATGAACTAACTTAAAGTAACATCAAGAAGAAAAACTACATTTTCATGCATTAAACAACATCCAAGCTTAATACCATGTGATACCAAAACAAGCCTAAAATATCATTAAACATTAAGAAACGATGAATGGGCAGGCCACATAGACTCCGCCCTTGAGTTTTTACATGGTTATACCTTCTCCAAGCTTGCTAACTATAGGTCATTGTTTTTCCTTCTCTTTTCCTTCCTTTTTTACCTTTCACTCTTGTTCTTTCCCAAGCTTATTAAACCTTTTATGTTAGGCTATTAAACCTTCATAATAGGATCTATTAATAAAGTACTTCCCCACACTTTTCTTTTCTTTTTTCTACCCCTTTTCCTTGTCTATTTTTCTGATTTTCCAAGGGGATATTTATAAGGGTTTTATGTTTTTGGGTGGATTCAATAAAAGATTAATCAAAACTTAGCCCCTTGATCAAGATGAGAGGGTTCTAGACAAAAGTTAATAGTCGAAAGCTCTTGTACTAGGCTAATTTTGCAATGGTGGTTTTGTTCTTTGATGGTTTTGCTAGATTTGGAGGGCAATAAGCCATTTTTGGCCTTTTGATATTGAGAGGGAGGTTTTAAGACCCTTGATAAGAACCCTTTAGGAGGCTTTCAAGTGTGAACACATGAAAAAAATTGGATGATTTTTGAAAAATAGGTGTCATAGTCAAGGCTGATTAGATTAACTACTTTCGAGGCTTCGCCGAAGCAACACCAATGTAAACATCATCAAAAACCACCTGAAGTTGGTAGAGGAGGTGCACACATTTCGTTGGATCCAACCTTTGTAATTTAAAGGTCTGTAACTTCACAATTATTCTTTCAAAGGTGTTAACTTAATCAATCCAAAATATGAAAATGCAAGAAAAACTTATCAGGAACAAGATGTTAGATACATCTTTCAGAAATTTTTGATTTTTTTGAGATTTTGATGAAAAACGGGTATTTAATACAAGATCAACACCTTACAGTGTAGGTGTTTAGCCTTGATTTTAAATATATTGTTGGAAAAATATGCAAGGGACCCACAAATAATTTAAAATTAGTCCTTAAATTTTTTTAGAATTTTTAGGAAATTATTTGGGATTTATTCGGCAAAAAACCATTTTTATTCAAAACAAAACTATCAAAATAGGCTTAAGGGTGTGCTTGCTAAACAACCCCTTAGCCCAAAAATTCCTTAACCAAAAAGTAACCAACCAAACAAACCCTAGGTACCTGAACAAAAAGAAAATCAATCGGGTTGACTTGAAAATACTGGTTCAACCATGAATCGAACTGAAAACCATGATTTGACCAAAAATATTTGGTTCGACCATAAAACAAATCAAACATATCTATGCATAAATACATATATAAAAGCAGCAGCAGCAGCAACAACAACAACAACAACAACAACACTAATAACAACAACAAATTTTGATTGAGCAATGAGATAATTCAACTTAATTCAGGTTGGATTTTTTTATCTAATACAATGTAATCCTCGTTAAAGAGATAAAAACACAATCTAATCAAATTAAGTCATGTCAATTACTCGATAAATCCAATAAAATTATTATTTTTAATATTATGTTTATGAAAAGGTTGATTTCTATTGCCAATAACTATGTTGTAGCTACCTAGAATGAAGTATGATTTGATGGAATACGAAAATGCATCAGAAAAAAGGATTGCTTTATCGACGAGGTCATGATTAACCAAAATTGAAACATATAGTGGAAATTGAGCTCTTGGCACAAAAATTAAAAAATAAAACTAAAAGAAAAGGTGAAATTACATTTGAATCATTGTGTACATAGATTGTAATCATTGTGGATTAGAACAATCTTTCTTTGATTTTTTTTCTTATGTCCTGGGTGGACTGGTTTTAGTTCGTTTGCTTATAGCTTGGATATTGTCGTTATTACCCATGGAGCTGGCTTTATGACTTGCCATTCTTTTTTCTTTTCTAGATATGATGGGTCTAGCATATGGCTTTTCTTGGTTCTGTATTTTGGCTGGTTATTCAGGGTGGATTAGTGGATGCTCTTTGGTTTTGGTAGGTTAGGTTATGTGTTTTTTAGCTTTTTTTTTCTTCTTTTTTTCATCCTTTGGTTTTTTTTTTTGTTATTTCTATTGTCTTTGTTGCTAGTTTAGAGTGGGATCCTGTCATTTACGTTTTTGACTGGTTTTTTTTGGCTTTGTTTCATGTCTTTATTCTTATTTTTTCATGTTTTTTTACATTGCACAATCGCTACTTCAGTTCTTTGTTTATTTCTATAAAGGTTGTGAGAGGCTTTTCCAAACATGTTTCACTCCATTCTCACTTGGTTTGTTTTCTTCCTTTCCATGATTGATATGTTAGTGTTTGATTTTTTGCTTCTTAGGATATATAATCATTGAGTTATGAGATTCCTGAGTTAGAGCTTGACTTTAATTCGACGAACATCTATCAATAGTAAATGTTTTGTGAATAAGCTTATAAAATAATTTGAACAGTTAATAACATGTATAAAATAAATTTTGAAGAACATAAAGCTAAGGTAATTTTTTCTCAAAAAAAGATGCAGTAAGAGTTATTTTTATCTTTTTTAGCATAATAACTAACTACTTATCTAGATCTTTGAAATAAAAGTATATTTTAGGATTTTTAGTCTCTTTAAAAAAAATAGATAATAATCTCATGCCTTATATTTTTTTTTAAATTTGTATCTTTTTATTTTCATATTGATTGCGACAACTAACATAAAAAAAAAAATTTAGACCATCAATAATTTAAATTAAAATGTCATCTTTTACACGTTATTCTTCAGTACGCAACATTTACCTATGTGAAAAGAGAGAAGAACATACCCTCTTTTTCTTTTTTTTATTTTTTTAATTTTCGAAGTAGTTTAAGCTCATTCATCGAGTAGATTTTACAAGAGAAATGATTTGCATTAGTTTTCAAATTCAATAAGGACCGTGAAGAGCATTTCCCATGTTCTGAGTTCAGACAAGATTTTTCGATGCTTATTTTATGTTATATATAAAGTAGGGTCACGCTGAAAATAGTTTCCAATGACATAGGCCCCTGCCCTTTATTACAGAAATAGGATGGAATTGAAGAGTGGTTGAAGGACAAAGAACACAACCAAACGTGACATTGAACCCCCACCGGAAAACCGTAGCATCATCAATTATATCCTAAGCGGCCGCCCCATCATAATTTTCTTATGAGGTATAACTTTAAAATAGTACAAAAAATTAATTTTTATCATGTTTAAGGTTGTTCTAGTAAAAAAAAAATATTTCACTAAAAAGAATAAGATAAGCTTGTTCAATTCTTTGCACAATGATTAACTCGGGTTCATCCGAGACAATATAAATAAATAATAATTATTATTATAGTTTTAAAACTTGACTATGACGTCGATCCAGGGAAAGACCTATGTCATAGATCAGGTTGAACATTGGCCCAGATCAACGTGATAATAAAAATGATTATTATCATAATTTTAAAATCTGACTCGAAGGTCGACCCGGGACAAGTCATAGGTCGGATCAACCATTGACTTGATTCAATGTAAGGATAAAAATTGTTATTATTATAGTTTTAAAACTCAAATAGGATGTCGACTCTAAGCAAGACCTTGGTTACGGGTCGGGTTGACCATTGACTCATGTCAACATAAGGATAAAAATGATTATTATCATAATTTTAAAATCTAACTAGAGAGCCGACTTGGGGCAAGGCCCGGGTCACGGGTCAGGTTGTTCATTAACTCAGGTCAGCATAAGGATAAACGTGGTTATTATCACAATTTTGAAACTCGACTCGAGGTAAGGTTCGGGTCATAAGTCAGGTTAAACATTGACCTGAGCCAATATAAGGATAAAAAATGTTATTATCATAATTTTAAAACCTGATTAGATGGTCGACTTAGAGCAAGATCTAAATCTCGAGTCGAGTTAACTATTGACCTTGATCAATGTAAGGATCAACATGATTATTATCATAACTTTAAAACCTGACTAGGGGATCGATCCGGGACAAGACCCAGGTCCTGGGTCGGGATGGTCAACTCGGGTTGACCCGAGAGAATGTAAAAATAAAAAAGATTATTATCATGATTTTAAAACTCGATTCAGGGATTGACTCGGGGCAAGACTCTAGTCATGAGTCATGAATGTCAACTCGGGTTTAATAAAATAATAATAAAAAAATAGTCAATGAATTTTTTACTTGTGTTTCATCTTGGGCTGACTCGAGTTTTTGACCATATCAAGTTGGATATATCCTTGATCTATTTTTTCTTAAACCCGAATCAATTTAAACCCTAAATCAGTTGAATCCCATTTAGTGTGCACCCAAACACAAAATAAAATAAATTACCGTACCCACCAACACCAACATGGAGAGTCACAAAATAACGATCAGCCACTTCTTTATTCTAAGCTTTTTAATAATATCCAATTTTGTTCTATCCCTTTCAGTTTTAGTGCTATCCATATTAGTGTAGTTTTAAGATATAAACATCAATTCCCACCCTACTTTACCTGACCATGTTCACCTACGAATGTGACGGTAGCTGGTAATTGGTTGAGAACGTATTTTATGTTTTTCTTACCAATATGAAATTAATTCCTTTTTATTGATCTAGCAAGCATGCTGTGACGCTCGAAGAAAATAAACCATCATTTTTATTTTAACCACTGGTCCATGTCGACGAGTATAGTTTATCAGGTTTGATTTGATTTGGTTTGTTTCATATCCCTTTCATGTAGAATTTCAAACATTTATCCAATACGAGGTGATAATATAAAACAGTAACTCTACTATAGCCACCTTAATCAATTCTTAGAAAAACATATCTAAGTAAATATTTGATTTTATTTAAATATATGATTCCGTATAATTTCTATTTAAAATATTCCTAAAAAAAATAATTATATGATTCTTCTATTGAATTTGGTATGCGATGACTTGATTTATTTATAAAATCAAGTCAAGATGCGTGCAACGATGTGCATTGTAGAGTGAAATTTGATGTCTTGAAGAGTATCTCTTTATATTATTGTTGAAAAACTCTTATGAAAAATATGGTAAATAAAGATGATTTTTTACTTTGAAATATATTTTTTTCATGGATGAACTCATAACTCTTGCTAACTTTATTGCGGATGAATCTATGAGATACAATAATTTAGCTATGTTCTCAATTTTAATCGACAGAACAGTCCAGAGGGGACAATGTGGGCGTTCAAATCCAAATGGTCATGTTATACCCACCAGGGGAACCACTGTACAAGGGAGCAGCAAAAGTCTGCTTTAATGGCGCTGCAAAAGAGGCGATGAAAATAGACAGAAAATCCTCTTGATTATCTCTCGCTGTCTTTATCGTCTCTCTTATATACTGGACAAAGCAATCCCTTCTGCGGCTGGCGGTGGCGGGCATACCTATCAGAGACCTTAAACAAGAGTTAAGCGAGGGATAGAAGCAACATTGCTTCCAGATTATTCATTGAGCGTAATAAAAAGAAAAAAAAAAATTCATGTCTTCCAATAATTTGATCAGATCCACAAACAGAAACTCGGCAAGCACGAAGGGGAAAGACTTTTGACTTTTACAGAGATGCTTTGCTGATTTGCCCAGGCACCTGGAACACTTTCTATTTCTGTATTTTATAATTAGCTGAAATCACCGGAAAAAAAATTAATTAAATAGTACTGATATAAACTCCTATTTATTTGAATTATTAAGTATTTTAACTCATATAAACTCCACTTATATTGAAGCAATTAAAAAAAAAAAAAACAGTTAAGAAAATGCCCCAGGTGTATTCTGACCGTATCCCTATCTGTATTCTCCAGTTATCCAAAATGAATTTTTTTTTTTTTGTCGCCATATCTCCTTATACGTACCCCCTATAAATGTCGGATATATGGGAGGAAAATACTATTGAAAGAAAATATGACCGAATCCGTTCAAATATACAAATATTTTATTTATACATTTTTAAAAATTATACAGAAGCATTGCATCAATATACAAACATTTCAAAATTCTTCAATATTTTTGATAAATGAATACAAATTCTCAACTTTTTATTGGAAAAAAAATAAAAAAAAAAAAGGAGAAGAAAACTTAAAAGAAGATGTAGAATAGTCGTTGAATCTAAAGTTATAAAAAATAAAAGATATATTTATTTACAAGTGTAGTGCTTTTGTTTTTTAAAATGTTTTTTATTTAAAAATATATTAAAATAATATTTTTTTTGAATTATTTGTTACATCAAGAAAATAATAAAAAATATAAATAAATAAATTAAAAAAAAAAAAAAATTTTGAGTTTCAACCGCTTATCCCATACGTACACGCGGTCTACAGTAGCCGCGCGCTTTTGTCTCTCCTTTTCACTGTTTCCTGCTTTAGACTCGCTACCTCTCTCAAGAATGCCCAGTTGTTCCCTCAATATTCACTTCTTTCTACGTTGGTCTATCTCTTTTACCCTATCATCGTCTCTCCCTCTCTCTTTCTTTTCAGTCCTATAGTGAATATTGCTTTATATGTCTTTTCTCATACATGGTTTCAAGCCTGCCCACTGGTCTTGCTAGCTACTGCATTAATTGATCATACATGGCGTCCATGAAGTTGGGCTCAAAAACTGATGGCTTTCACCGTGATGGAAATACTTGGTAGGCATTTCTTTGTTCTTTCTCGGTTTGAGTTCTTAGCTGAAGACCGGAAAATATGATCAGATGGGATTTGATTCTACAGAAGTTGTGTTTATGTTGCTGTCGATAAAAAAAAAAAAAAAATTCTCTCTTATGATTTGAGTATATTAATTAAGAGTGTGTTGCAGCTGGTTCTGCAATGATTTTAAAATTGTGTTTTTATCATTGGCATGCTTTGTGTTTGTACCTCCTTTTTCTCTGTTTTCCACAGCTTTAAGCACTTTAATTAGAAGTTAGAACTATGTACATAGCTTTTTAATTTAATTCAAGTGTGGAGGTTGTTCAAGATCCAGTGCCTCTCCTAAAAGAGAAAAATGTCGTTCGATGCCATGCACGGTGCACCGTGATAAAAGTTATTTGATGAACTGCTAGTGTAAAAATTTCAAACCGAAGGAAGACTACTAAATCTGCCCATAATCCGACCAGAAAAAGAGAGATTAGTTATAAGTTTCTTATTAGAATCACTCACTGTTCCATTACTAAAGAGCTCTGCTTTCGTACCCAAAACTTCTACTCTACTTTTATGGATTTTATATGTTGTTTTTATCTGCAGGTATTGCACAACTGGGCTTCCAAGTGATGTTACCATTGAGGTTGGGGAAATGACTTTCAATCTCCACAAGGTGCAGTAATTGTTTGTGTGTGTGCTTGACTGCATGCATGCACACATTTTTGTTCATGTGCTCCACATATCATTTCTTGTTCTCTCTCCATTTGTAGCTTGAATTTTCTTCATTGATTCTCACTTAATGTTCCTTTTCTTCTCTTCTGATTTCAAGACTAAATTGGAACTAAACTTCCCAATTTTCTACCTGCTACAGTTTCCATTGCTTTCAAGAAGTGGGCTTCTAGAGAAGCTTATTGAAGAGCTTTCTATTGAGGATGGATCTGTTTGTGTCTTGAAACTCAATGACATGCCTGCTGGTGCTAAAGCTTTTGAACTTATAGCCAGATTTTGCTATGGTATCAAAATAGAGATGACGTCTTTGAATGTGGTTAGCCTTAGATGTGCAGCAGAGTACCTTCGCATGACTGAAGATTATGGAGAAGGGAATCTCATTGTGCAAGCAGAGGCTTTCCTTGACGAAGTCTTTGGCAGTTGGACAGACTCCATAAAAGCTCTTGAAACTTGTGAAGAAGTTCTGCCTTATGCAGAAGAAATTCACATTGTTCCAAGGTGCATCGATTCCTTAGCAATGAAAGCTTGTGCAGATCCAAACGTCTTTAATTTGCCTGTTGCGGGACAAACTGACGCCCAAAGCCAGAGAGACGTTATCTTATGGAATGGTATATCATCTTCTGCAAATAAACCACAACCCATCAGTGACGACTGGTGGTTCCAAGATGTCTCATTCCTCAACTTACCTCTCTACAAAAGACTGATTTTAGCTGTTGAATCAAGAGGCATGAAACCCGAGACTATTTCTGCTTCCCTAATATATTATGCCAAGAGATATCTCCCCTTGATGAGTAGACAATCAAGCTTTGACCATGCCAACAATGGCAATCCTTGGGCAACTGTTTCCATCCCTTCTGAGACAGATCAAAGGGTTCTCCTAGAAGAGATCGTGACATTATTACCTAAAAAAAAGGGAGTCACATCCCCCGAGTTTTTGATTATGCTGCTACGTACAGCTATGGTTTTGCATGCAAGTCCATCATGCATAGAAAATTTGGAGAAAAAGGCGGGAGCCCAGTTAGACCAAGCAGTACTTGTAGATCTTCTCATTCCAAATGTGGGTTATTCAGTGGAAACCCTTTATGATATAGATTGTGCTCAAAGAATGCTAGACCATTTTATGTCTCTAAACCAAGACGCAGCTTTATCAACCCCCCCCTGCATAGTTGAAGAAGGCCAGTTTCTGGGCGGGCCTGATACACTACAACCATTGACTATGGTGGCCAGTCTGGTGGATGGATTTCTTGCTGAGGTTGCACCAGATGTAAATTTGAAGCCCTCAAAATTTGAGACACTTGCAGCGACCATCCCAGATTATGCCAGGCCACTTGATGATGGAGTTTATCATGCTATTGATGTATACCTCAAGGTAATACAACTTTGAATGCGTGGCTTACCTCATATTTGAAGTCAATAGAAATTTATGTCTAGATTTCTTGTATACACATTTTAAACACTTTACATCTTTTGATTTGAGATGGTTATGCTACCAGGGATCCTGCAACATGCTTGGGCTTTGAGTATGTTACTCATTTAACAAGGAAAATGCCCCTTGGAAGGGTCTGAAAGTGGAAGAGTTGCTTTTATGAGCATGTTTCCTACATGTTTCAGCACAGCGTACATGTTTTAGAAGTTTTAGTTTATTTGACTTGAATGTTCAGTTTACCTGCAATGTCAACAAACTGGTTGTGTGATTAGACAATCTGGAGTTTGATGAATTCAACTCTTAGATACATCTCTTGTAGACATGATTATTGGAGCCCTTCAAACATAAAATTTAGTTGTCATGGTTTTGGCTCGTAGTTTTACTTGCAAACCGAAGTTCTTTTTATGGGAATATAACCTGATATGTTATTGAGTTCTAAATATCCATACAGTTGACATAATTTGTTATTGCTCTTCTTCTTCTTTTTTTTTTTCAAAAGTGCAGGCTCATCCTTGGCTTACAGATACAGAAAAGGAGCAGCTTTGCAGACTTATGAACTGCCAGAAGCTCTCACTGGAAGCCTGCACTCATGCAGCTCAGAATGAGAGGCTACCTCTTCGGGTAATTGTCCAAGTCCTCTTCTTCGAGCAACTTCGGCTTCGGACATCAATTTCTGGATGGTTCTATGTCTCTGAGAATCTTGACAACTCACAAAATCCTTGTGGAAGCCTTGAACTTCCCAAAAATGATGGTTCTCATCAAATAAACTCTAAAGGCCGAACTGTGGGCGTTGATGACGTGAAGGAGCGTGTTTCTGAGCTTGAAAAGGAATGTTTGACAATGAAACAAGATCTTCAAAAGATCCTAAAGACAAAGAGAAGCTGGAAGATATTTTCCAAGACATTCGGGTTTAGACGCAAACTACAGCCCTGCAATTCAAAAGAATCATGTGAACTGAAAGAGCCGGAAGCATCTGCCAATGGACTCCAGAATCATGAGAATGGTGGCTTGCCTCAGTAGATCTGTAGAATGGCACGCATAGTTGCAGTTCTGTAATAGAACGATCAAGTTTCTGTTTGATGAAATAATTGAAAGTCTGGATCAGTTTCTCATTCCCAGCAACTTGGCTTTCTGGTCCCATTCTTGGCTTTTGAACCATCATTTTATTCTTTTCAGCTTTTGTTCAATGCGAAATCATACTTTTTTCGCCAGCCTAAAAGATTATTGTTTAGATATCTGATCTTCCTTATCTATTGTAACTTTAGATTTGCCATTTAGAAACATTTTAGGATTGGGTATTACTTTGTAACCTGCAGCCTATAATTACAACTCTTTCATTTGCTTCTAAAATGTAAGATGCCCAGATATAGAGTTTTTTTGGTTGTTGAATTATGTGTTTAATCAAGTATTCTTCCTATTAAATCCGTTCTTCATACTAAAGGAAGATAGTAGCTTATGTAAAAATTATAATACCCCTAAAACAATACTTTTTAAAGTAGATGCGGGGTATTTTATATGCTATATATAGAGAGAGCGCAATAAAAATACAAAAACATATTTAATCTTAAGAATAAATAGATTCTGCGTAAGAAAATAGTGTTACGTATTTATGTTGAGAACGAAAGACTCTATATCTAGATGATTCAGGGATATTTATACCTCTGAATCTCGTCCTCTTGCTTGAACAAGAAGACTGGAAAGTCATTTAACTCTTGTAACATTAATGATGAATAAATATCTCTTATATATGTATTAATGCGAGATAAATATCGATTACACAAATATTAATAAGGAACAAATATTCCTGATATATATGTTAATGAGATAAAAATATAGGAGTTTATAGAAGATTTTTATACACCTAGGAGTATGGATGAAGTATAAACTTTCTGAGTAAGTCTCTTGTATTATATATAATAAATCAATGAATAGCCAACTCCTAAATGGTAGGATGCTTAGAGTTCTTTGACACTTTGAATCTAGGCTAAAAAACATGGGTTCAGTTTAAAATCCTGAGGGATCAAGTGTTTGAGACTTGGCCTAGGTTGCGATGCCTAGGCCCAAGAGAAGCCTAGCCATGCACTTGACGTGGGAGGTAGGCAGAAAGCAATATGCAAGACTAGGCCCAGACCACGATGCCTGGTTCAAAGGGCTCTAGGCCGGTTGGCTTAGCTTTGAGCCTAAGTATGATGCCTGGGTCAAAAACATGGGACGTGGGAGGCAAGTGTCGGGCAATGCTCAAGACTAGACCTAAGTACCGATGCCTAAGTCCAAGGAGTGCTAGGCTAAGGCAACACTCCTAAGCCTAGGGTATGCTAAGCTGGGTGGCCTGGTTATGGGCCCAGACATGAGATCTTGGCCCAAAGACAGCAGGGTTTGACACCTTTATGAATATACAGTGTCAAGCCGGTGATCCAGTGTCATATACACTTACATAAGAATGAAGAAGAATGGGTTTTAGAATAGCATTTTGTTTTTTTTTTTTTTTGTCGAAACAAAAGCATAATAGAAGAATGAAGAAGAATACAACTTCAAATAACGCAGCTTCCTTGATGGTAATTCTTTTATTTACATATTGAGTTCTCTTATAGCATCCAAAACAATCATTAAAAATGAAGTACTAAAATAAAAGGAGGTTGAATCCTCAATGAACCTTTGTAACTCTAGAGAAGGAGCATATACCGTGATATAAATAATGAATGGAAGTGCAGAAGAAAATTAATCTCTCTCAAGAAAATTAATCTTTGTTTTATAACATTTAGCGCAGTTGTAGGTCTTCTGGTGAAGCTAGAATGGATTCTTTAGTCAACTTTCCATTCTCAATGACGAAGGCCATCTTTAACCCCCACATGGTATGGAGTTCATGGTGACAATGCATGAACTAAACACCTTCATATATGCATATGATCTCATAGTTAGTCTAAGGGAAATGCATATTGTACAATTCAAGTAATTTTAGCTAAAAAGTTACCTGGGTTAAAGTAATTTAGATCAAACATAAAAGAAAGGCTAGAATTCTGAATAATCTGTATATTATGAGTGCTTAAGTTAACCTAAATACAAAGGAATTATATATAGGTTAAACTAAAAATACTATTCTACCCTTAATAAATAAGACTAGATAAATATTATTTAACATCTCCCCTTAAACTCACGATGCGGCAGCTATAAGCATCGAGAGTTTGCCAAGTAGAAAACGAAAACGAGAGATGGAATGCGCCTTGGTAAGTAAATCTGCAATCTGCAAGGAAGAAGGAACAAAAGGTAAAGTAATGATGTCATGCTTGAGATGATGACAAGTAAGATGATAATCGATCTCAATGTGCTTAGTTCGCTCATGAAAAACCGAGTTGTGAGTAATCTGAATAGAACTCTGGTTGTCACAATACATAGGAGTAGGATGAGAAAAGAAAACTCTCATATCAACAAGTAACCAACGTAACCAAACAATCTCTTTGGTAGTAGATGACATGGCAGAAGCTGAAGGAAAGTCGAAATACCAGATTTTACAGAAGCGAGAGACAAAATATCACTCCAAAAAAATTGTAGAAACTGAACACAAATACCAAATTGCAGAAATTGAAGAGAAGACGAAATATCAAAACAATTGCAGAGACAAAACAGAAATATCAAATTGTAAAAGCTGAAGGAAAGTTGAAATACCAGATTTTGCAGAAGCGGAAGACAAAATATCACTCCAAAAAAAATTGCAGAAACTGAACGCAAATACCTGATTGCAGAAACAGAAGAGAAGACGAAATACCAAAACAATTACAGAGATAGAACAGAAATACCAAATTGCAGAAGCTGAAGGAAAGTCGAAATACCACATTTTATAGAAACGGAAAACAAAATATCACTCCAAAAAAATTTATAGAAACTGAACGCAAATACCAAATTGCAGAAACTGAAAAGAAGAAGAAATACCAAAACAATTGCAGAGACATAACAGAAATACCAAATTGCAAAAGCTGAAGGAAAATCAAAATACCAGATTTTGCAGAAACAAAAGACAAAATATCACTCCAAAACAAATTGTAGAAACTAAACACAAATACCAAATTGCAGAAACTGAAGAGAAAACAAAATACCAAAACAATTGCAGAGACAGAACATAAATACCAAATTGCAGAAGCTAAAGAATCCAAAATAAAGGTTCAGATATTAATTCTTCAACCGCAAGCACAAAACTTGATCTTCATCCTCCATCTTTTAATTGGTCAAACAACCCATGTCTGATGTTTTGAAAAATGGATCTGAAGTTAAGCTTCAAAGGAATGCATTGAGCGTGCTGGAACATCCTACTGGGAATGAAGTGGATGATGATAACAATTTTGATACCAGTAGTGGCTCTGACATTGGTGAACATGATTTCTACAGGAGTAACGAGTTCTATAAAATTAGCAAGCCAAAGGTTCAACCAACCAGGCTCTGATGCCATGTTAAAGTAATTCAAATCAAACACAGAAGGGAGATTAGAATTCTGAACAATCTGTATATTATAAGTGCTTAAGTTAACCTAAATACAAAGGAATTATATATAGGTTAAACTAAAAATACTATTGTACCCTTAATAAATAAGACTAGATAAATATTATTTAACACTCTGAACCTAATAGCAGTCCATCCTCCTGTTGGAACTCCAACTCTGTTTCTCTCAGGAGGATTTATTAGAGTAGACTTTGCAGGGTCTTTTACAGGGTCGAAGTTCCCAACCCCAGTTCCAACAAAAAGAAATTGAAACCATGAAGATGGAATGGGTGGGATTCAACTGTTAGCAGATTGGTATCCTGCAATACCAGTTCAATGGTGGAATTGAAAGCTACCTTACTGAGCCTTGTTCCTAATGAAGTGCCTGATAAGTTAGTTGTAAGGGGCACAATTAGTATAGTTAAAAGGAACATGAGGTCGATCAGGGAAGTTAATTCTGAAAACTCCTGGTATATTGAAGTAATGAGCCTGCAATTGTCCAATCTTGGGCATCATAAAGGTTATATTGTCTAACGAGGCTGGAAGTTGTGTATCATTTTGGCAAGTAGGGCACGGGTTCTGTCCTAAACCAATTGTGTAGAAGAGATGGTGATCGATGTGATGGGGGACTTTGGCAGGAAATTGTGGAGTATTCAAGCTTCTAAGTTTACTATTGTAATCTAATGCAAATGCGGTGTCCTTAGGGGCAGGCAGTATTGGCAGACTTGGTAGAACTGTGTATGGAGTACCTTTGTATTGGAGAATGACTGTAACAATTTTGTTGTCTACAGGAATTGGTGCATCCATGAAAGGTCTAGCTGCCATGAAATTCCTACTTGGAGTTTGATCAACCTTGATCAGAATATTTGTGGCTTGCCCTGGTGCAATTAGGATAGCTTGGGTTGTGAAGGGCTTGGTGTAGACCACATCAATCTCGAAAACGGTCTAGTTATGGCCAGCAACAGCAAAGAAGAGCTCATCATTGATGAAGCATTAATGATCCTTAGTAGATAGTGATGTAATTGAGCTTGTGATAACAAGTTATTCTTGACAGTAAAGTATGAGTTTACTATAACTTGATAAAGATATGCTTCAAACAGATTATATGGATGGTCTATCAAATATGTTTATGTACCAGTGGAACAAGTCTAAATTGAAGAAGGGATTTGGTTGCTCAAGACCAGAATAACAGCTCAAAATGACCATAACTTTTGATTCAATCGTTGGATCGTGCTTAAATTTATATAGGAGTTTCCAGAGGCTGTTTCTGACCGTCAAATCTTTAAATTTTGAAAATCTTACCCCAGGCCCCCGATCTTGGTAGTTTTTTTATGATTTTTGTTAGTTTTTTTTATGATTTTCCTTGTTAGTTTTAGATTTCATGCTTCTTTCCTGTGTAATTTTGGATTTTTTATTTTATTTTATTTTCTAGTTGAGGTAGGGTTTCTGGTCTATTTAAGGCTCTGTAAACTTCCTAAAGAGGGGGACTTGAGGATTGTTATTCTAGAGAAAAAAAAACCTGCGAACTTAGGTTTTACATATGTAGTCTTTTTCGCTCATTAAAATTCTTGTGTTCTTTCTTTTGTTTTTGCAGAAGTTTACTTTTTCATGGAGGCACTAATCAGACAGTTTAAATAAGTTGGTTAATGCTCTCAGTCGACGTGTGACTTTACTCAGTGCCATACGTACCCATGTGCTAGTATTTGATACTTTCTATAAGTTGTATTCAGGTGATGCCTCGTTCGGTCAGATTTATGTTTAGTTAATGGAGGGAGCTAAAAGAGATAACTATGTGCTTTTAAATGGTTATCTTTTTCATGGTTTGTAGCTTTATGTTCCAGATTGCTCTTGTGAGAGCATATCATTCGTGAACTGCATAGTGAATGGCATTTTGAATGGGATAAGATGTTGACTTTAGTATCCATAGATTATTACTGGCATAAATTACTAGGACAAGTTTCTAAATTTTTCAAGAGGTGTGTTGTTTGTTCAATGTCCTAAAGGGCCTTATTAAATACTAGGTTGTACACCTTATTAACAGTTCCTGATGCTCTATGGCTAGATGTAAGCATGGATTTTGTATTGGACATACCCCGTACACAACGAGCTATGGATTATATTTTTATTGTTGTTGACAGGTTTTTGAAGATGACCCATTTTATAGCTAGCTGAAAGATCATAAAGATATGCATAACTTGAAGAGCTATTGGATAATCATAGCTTGAAGAGGTGGCAAAACATAACTTACTTGTGTAGGGGCAGATGGAGAGGTTTCTCCTTGAGATAGAGGCATTCAAGAATTAGTGATAAAAGATATGCATAGATAAATTGCTTTATTAATTCATTAGTTGGCGCTTATGAACAAGAAGAGTGATCATGGATCCATGACTACCTTTGAAAACTTATTAAGGAAACAATCTCTTGACTGAGATGAGTATTATAAATATTTATGGTTTCAGATAAAATGCCTTGAGTTTGGGGGAACCTTGTAGGTAGAGGAGTTTATTAATTGGTTGAATAAAGTTTAAAGGTTTTTTAAATGCAAGAAAGTCCTAAACTAGATGAAAGTGAAGGTAGCCATCATCATATTAAAAAGGAAAGCTTATGCTTGCTGGGAGCCATTGAAAATGTCAAGAGAAAGACGAGGCAAATAAAAGATTTGTGATTGGAAAAAGATAAAGAAGCATTTTTTTTCTTCATTTGATACATTTATACTTTATACTAACTCCAAACATTGAAACAAAATGGAGAACTATAGATGAATACATTGATAATTTCTACTAACTAGTGGCTATGAATGATATGTCAGAAGAGGAAAAGCAATTGGTTGTTGAGTACCTAAATGCATTACAACAATGCATTTAGGACATTGTGTATGCAATCTTTGTGAATAGTTTTAGAAGTCTATTAAAGGGCTTTGACTATGAAGAAATAATAAGTTACTAGGATAACTTGCAGATAAGACTTTCTATCTAAGTAAAATAATAAAATGGGTATGCATCAACAAACAAAAATCTTTCATTTAACCTGAATTAACAGCTAAACAAACCGTAGATCAATGTTATATTTCTAAACCCGATTTTATACTTTTGTGATTTAGATATGGGATATAGGGGCATCATATGTTTTTAGTGCCATAAGCTAGAGAGTTATTTGGGTAAAAATCATTTAGTAGAAGAACTAGACGAGAAGGTGGGTGATTCTGTTTATATTGATTCAGATGGCAGTAAAGAGATTTTGCAAGGTGACAATAATGTTACCTTATTTATTTAAAGGAGCTTACTTAGTCCAAATGGTGATTTGAGTGGTGATTAACTAAGTACTAGTCTTTTTTGTTCAACTTATACGATTTAAAACAGGGTATGTAATTTGATCATTGATAATGGTAGTTATGATAATGTATTGTTGGTTAAGAGAGTAGAGAAGTTGTAGCTCAAGAGAGACAAACATCTTAAGTCTAACAAACTAATCTGGATTAATCAAGATAGCAAGGTAATCGTTGACAAATTATATATTGTTTCATTTTTTTTATATAGGCAAGAGGTATTTTAATAATGTTGTGGGTGATATGGTTTCAATGGATACATTTCATTTACTATTAGGTAGGTCATGATCATATGATAAGAATATCATACATGATAATATGTATATCCTTAGTATAAAAAAGAAGTGTATATCATTGGTGCACAAGAGAGAAGAGGCAGTTGTTAAAAGCAAAGGTAAAAATATGTTTTTTTATCCTAGTTTTTGAAGAAGAAAGTGAAGAAGGAGATTATAAAGAATGAAAATTAAATGAGAAAAGGTAAAATGTGAAATAATTCAATAACAACTAGTAATGGTTCTGTAAAAATTAAACGTATTTTAAAAAATTATTCTTGACTTACTTTATCCGAGTCGGTTAATTATACAATGCCAACACGTTAGAGGATAATAAAGTGCAAGGACACTAACATCATTTTTTATCTAACTATTGGATCACGCTAAAAATCTGGTAGGAGATTCTAAAGGTCATGTTTTCTTTAAAGTTAAAATTTCATATCTATCCAAGATTGAAAAGGCCTTCAAATAAGTCCTAGATGTTATTATTTAGGATATACAATATTTTCCCACTTGATTTAGGATTATTTTTCTATATAGTTTAAAACTCTTTTATTATTTTTATAACTTTATTTATGATATTTTTCCCAGTGTATAAGAAGCCTAAAAGAATGATAATATTAAGCTTTGATTATTGAAGATATTGAGTAATAAAATTTGAAATTAAGATTTTTGTGTGGAGATTATTTTTGACAAACTTTTGCATTTATTTATGCTTGCTACTTTTTCTTATGTTGTTTCCATTTATAACAAATGATAATCCTTTAGTTTATATCAAGTTTTCTCCTGATATTGATATATAAAAAAAATGGCAAGAATTCCTTCAAATCAATAAAGTTGACTTCTCTACCATAGAAACCATAGAAATGTAGGTATAGGTGCATTGACTTTTTTGTCATTATTGGACACGAGATAATACCTATAAGATTGAAAAGATTTTTTTTTATTAGATGTGATGGAAATAGATATGTATACATATAATTTTGCTCGTTGGAATAATTATTTGAGATTCAAAATTTCTTTAGTTTCACATTTTACAAGTCGGGAAGTTGAAGAGACATGGGAATATATGGTTAGAGTTGTTATATCCTTAAGACATGTGCAAGATATATTTTATTGGTTACATTAAAAGTCTCTATAAATGACTCAAGATTAGTTATGCCTCAAGATGATTGCATATAATTGTTTTTAAAGTAATTTTTAATGTTTTCCATTTCTTTGTCTTAGGTACTATCATTTTATTTTTTTCAACAATTTAAGGTGATAGAACAATAGTGAACACTAAAATAAATATTAATATTACCAATGGGCAAAGCTTTACTATAATGAGTGACCTCAACTAACATTTCATTTTTATGGTGTAAGTTTTAAAAGATAAAAGAAAAATACTTAATTCTAAGAAAAAGAAAGAGAAAAATATTATAGAAGAAGAGATTGTTCAATATTAGATATATGTTACTCTATTGCCTCTACTAAAGGAATAAGTAATAATTAATTATGGAGAACCCCTAATCAAATCCACTCATATTACAATTACTTATTAATGGTTAATTAGGCAAGTGGTGAAATATCATAAAGAAAAAAGGTTTCTAACAAAAAAAATATCCCTTAAAATTTATATTTTTCTCTAATCTATGGCACATGATTCTACAGTGACAAGGCTTGGGTCGGTAAATGATACATTGGTCATCCTTCCCTTAAGAAGAATTAAATAGAAAAAAAAATATTAATCATTTTCATAAATATTTACTTGTATATTTGACGAGCTTTGTGATCACTTTGACCAAGATATTTTTTTATAAAAAAAGATTTGGAAGGATCTATACCAAAGTATGACACCAAAAAAGATGAGTTTAAAAATATGCATTTTTGGGTTCCAAGTGAATAAAAAGCCCGTGGTAGATAACCTTGTAAACTTTAAATGACTATATATGACATCTACTCCAAAGTCATTCTTGTGTTGAATAGATGTAAGTTTCAACCATCATTCAATAGTTGCCAAGATCTTGGAAATATTTTGCTAAAGGTTTAAGGAAAAACAACATGATCTTTCCATCAAAGCTCTTATCATTCATTTAATAGTTTAAGATGAAGATACAAAGACAAACAATGTTGAAATCAATGTTTTAAATGGTTTCCAATACATGAAAAAAATGTTTAATGGTCATTTTACACCTAAGAAAAAGATGTTTTTTTTTTATCAAATGCCTTTTAAAGACCAATTTCACTCCTCTCAAGCAAGAAATAAAGGAAAACATCTTAAATCACTATAAAATAATAGTAACCACAATTATAATGATTATGTTTATTTCATTTGTTGTGAATTTAGACATTGTTAGAACTTTTTATTTTTAAGAACAAGGGTTTGTTGCTCAAGCTAATATTATTAAAGAGCCACTTGTTCTTATATTAACTATAACTATAACTGATCAGTATTTCACTATAGCGCGGAATATTGTTCACTGTGAGTGAATTCACTGTGGATTGCATTGTTCTGCACTGTAGCGCGGGTACTGTAGACTATTAGTGCTATCACTGTGGACTGCACTGTTGGTGGGAGCATGTGGGGAGGCTGCAGCCTACAGGACCCAAACGCCAGGCTGGAGGGGCGCTGAGAACACCCTTGCGCACCCGGGGCGCTTGGGCTGCCTGGCTTGGGGCTGGGCACACCCAGCACAAATGTGGCGCTTCGGCTCCTACTTATGGGTTGGGCACTCCCCAGCGCATACGTGGCGCTTAGGCTGCGCTGGGTGAGCCATGATCACACCCTATTGGGGACAAGTGGCTCTTGGGTCATGGCTCCGGACTCAAGAGGAATGGATCGGGCGTTCGGACTCATGATCAATAGGTCTCGCGTAAGAACCCAATTTTATTAGGTCCTTCAATCAATACTCAATATTCATGGGTCCTAAGATTCTAAATATTATTATTTATTTTAGAAATATTATTATTTTTATTATAATTAATATTATTAATAAAAAGATATTATTATTTATGTTTTAAATATTCTTTGAATTAAAAATAATATTATTTGTGTTATGAATATTATTATTTTTACTATAATCAAAAGTATTAATATTAAAAATATTATTTTTTGTGTTATAAATATTATTATTTTTATAATAATCAATATTATTAATAAAATAATTACTAAATTAGAAAACAATTATTCTTAATATTGAAAAATAACCAAAGATTTGATTTGAAAGATAAAATTAAAAATTACTATTACTATTAGTATTACTATTATTATTATCATCATCATTAATAAATTTTAAAAAATTATTATTACTATCGAAGAAAAACCATGTGGGGATACGTGGCGCTTGGGTTCCTGCCAGGGGGCTGGGCACACCCCTTGTGCCTACGTGGCGATTGGGCTATAACTCACTGCTGGGCACATCCCTGCGGACACATGACGCTTGGACTCCTGCCTCAGTGTTGGGCACACCCTGCGCACACGTGGTGCTTGGGCTCCTACCTGTGGGTTGGGCACTCCCCAGCGCACATGTGCCGCTTAGGCTGCGCTGGGTGAGCCATGATCGCGCCCTATTGGGGACAAGTGGCGTTTGGGTCATAGGTCGGGCATCAAGATCCATGATCAATGGGTCTAGCGTAAGGACCCATTCTATTGGGTCATTCATCAAGACTCAATGTTCATGGGTCCTAGGATTCTAAATATTATTTTTTGTTTTAGAAATATTATTATTTTTATTATAATTAATATTATTAATAAAATAATTAATAAATTTGAAAGAAAATATCATTATTTATATTATAAATTTGTATGGCATTTTTTATAAAAATAAAAAGTGAGCTCGCGGCATAGTATTATTAAAAATATTCAACAATTCTAAGTATTAATATAAAAAATATTATAATTTGCGTTGTCAATATTATTATTTTTCTTAGAATACAAAATATTCAACTCAAATTCTAACATTAGTAATGATGTTTTGTTTAGACAAGAAGATAATGATTGTCATCAAAGCAAGAGGTGGCCACCCACTCAATAATTAGTCATCAAATCAATAGTTCTGAATTTTAGCCTATAAAAGAAGGCATTTGCCATACATTTAGACATCTTGGTGTTCAGATCAAGATCATCTCTTTCTTTGTATTTTGTAATGTTCAAGTTTTATTTTATGTTATATTAATCTCTTGTTTATGTTTTTCATTTCCTTTACTATACTTAGTTAACTTATATTCCTTTACTATACTTAGTTAACTTATATCATGTTTATGTTCTTATATTGTTTATTTTTGTTTTTCTTCTTCATTATGTTTAGCTAAGTTAATTTTGTCAAGGTGAAAATGGTACACTAATGGTGTAAGAATAAGTATAATATAAACTCAACATGGACTCTAATGTTTGATACTAATAAGTTTTGTATTTATTATCTTACTCATTCTTAATACCTTACTTGTTAAATGGTTAATCTAGATTTGTGTTGTATAACCCTTGGTACAACAAATACTTGGCACTTTCATAGCCTACTGTATGGTATAACCGACATTTGTGCTATGAAAGGAATTTGATTTCTTGTTAACATAATTTACACCATGAATATCTGACCACATTTACAAGTATTGACATTACTTCAATAAGATAATTAATATAATCATGTTAATAATTTATAATCCGATTGAAACCTCTTTCGTGTGTGGTTTCTAGTTGAGTAATAAAAAGAGTTTATACTATACTTCTTTGAAATACCATTAGTGAATCCTCTAACCTTGACAATTGTTTTATACTTGATTTCCTTACATCAATATCACATCTTAAAAGTTCTCTTCAACTCCTTTTTATTTGTTGTTTATAATTTTATATAATTCACCTCCCTATGGTTCGACCATGGTCTTGTCGGATTATTTATTACTTCGACACTCCTGCACTTGGAATAAGAAATCAATCTTTTGATCGTGTCAGCGCCTCATTGGGGATAAGTGGCGCTTGGGTCATGGCTCCGGACTCAAGGGGAATAGGTCAGGTGTCAGGACCCATTATCAATTGGTCTCGTATAAAGACCCAATTCTATTAGGTCCTTCATCAAGACTCAATGTTCATGGGTCCTAAAATTCTAAATATTATTATTTATTTTAGAAATATTATTATTTTTATTATAATTAATATTATTAATAAAATAATTAATAAATTTGAAAGAAAATATTATTATTTATATTATAAATTTTTGTGGCATTTTTTATAAAAATAAAAAGTGAGCCTGCGACATAGTATTATTAAAAATATTCAACAATTCTAAGTATTAATATAAAAAATATTATAATTTGCGTCGTCAATATTATTATTTTTCTTAGAATACAAAGTATTCATCTCAAAGATATTTATTAATATTAAAAATATTATTTTTTGAGTTATAAATTTTATTATTTTTATAATAATCAATAGTATTAATAAAATAAATACTAAATTAGAAAAACATTATTCTTAATGTTGAAAAACAACAAAAGATTTGATTTGAAAGGTAAAATTAAAATTTAAAAATTACTATTAGTATTATTATTATCATCATTAAAAAATTTTAAAAAATTATTATTACTATCAAAGAAAAACCATGTGGGGACAAGTGGCGCTTGGGCTCTTGCTTGGAGGCTGGGCACACCCCTTGCGCGCATGTGGCGCTTGGGCTATGCCTAAGTGCTGGGCACATCCTTGCGCACACGTGGCGCTTGGGCTCCTACCTGGGGGTTGGGCACACCCCCTACGCACACGTGGCGCTTAGGCTATCCCTAAGTGCTCGACACATCCCTACGCACACGTGGCGCTTGGGCTTCTGCCTATGTGGTAGGCACACCCTTCGCACACGTGGTGCTTGGGCTGCGATGGGTGCGCCCCATTGGGGACAAGTGGTGCTTAGGTCATGGCTCCGGACTCAAGGGGAATGGATCGAGCATCAAGACCCATGATCAATGGGTCTAGCGTAAGGACCCAATTCTATTGGGTCCTTTATCAAAACTTAATGTTCATGAGGCCTCATATTTAAATATTATTATTTGTTTTAGAAATATTATTATTTTTATTATAATTAATATTATTAATAAAATAATTAATAAATTTGAAAGAAAAAATTATTATTTATATTATAAATTGTTGTGGTTGTTTTTATAAAAATAAAAAGGGAGCCCGCGACGTTGTATTATTAAAAATATTCAACAATTCTAAGTATTAATATAAAAAATATTATAATTTGTGTTGTCAATATTATTACTTTTCTTAGAATACAAAGTATTCATCTCAATGATATTATTATTTTTATAATAATTCAAAGTTTTAATAGAAAACAAATATTATTATTTATGTTCTAAACATTCTTGAAATTGAAAATAGTATTATTTGTGTTATGAATATTATTATTTTTACTATAATAAAAAATATTAATATTAAAAATATTATTTTTTATGTTATAAATATTATTAGACCACATGGGGACACGTGGTGTTTGGGCTCCTGCCTGGGGGCTGGACACAACCCCTACACACACGCACGCACTTGGGCTCCTACCTCTGAGTTGGGCATACCCCTGCGCACACATGGGCTCTTGTTTCTGTGTTGGGCACACCCCTACACACACATGGCGATTGAGTTGTCTACATGGGGGCTGAGCACACCCAGCGCACACGTGGCGCTTAGGCACGCCAAGATCCAACTATCATTAGGTCTTTCATGTTGCAGAACCCATAATAACCATGGGTCGTTGGCTGTGCAGGGCTCAAAATAGACTTGGGTCCTCCATGTGCAGGACCAAATAGCCTTGGGTCCTACCATTGTCAGGACCGAATTTTTTATGAATATAAAAGGTGAGCCCGTGGTGTAGCGCGGGCCACCTAACTAGTGTTTACACTAAAAGTAATCATCTAAATGTTGACGAAGTGGAAATAATAGTTATTCACTATCAAATATATGAAGGTATGCTAAAGTTAAACATTAGTAATGAAATCGAACACATCTAAAAAAAATCCAAATAAACTAGGGAAATTAAAAAGTGATTGACTAAGGAAACTATAAGTCATGATAATCCATGAGAGATAAAAGTCTTGATCAACTAGGAAAAGGAAATCAACCACTAAGATAAGAAGTTCACATGATTGACTAGAATACCAAGTCTTACTTTGAATAGGAGTATGTTGCATATAACACTAGTAGAAATTATAAGTTAGTTAGTAAACATATGATTGGTAGGAAAGAGATGTACCAATAGGGATAAGAATAGTATTAGGATGCATGTTATGATCTCCTGGTCTACCATGAATAGTTTGTATAGGATTATGAATTATAGTTCATGTAGGATTCAATCTTTGTAATAATATAAAAAGGTCATCCAGTTACTAGAAATAATAACTAACCCTATACACATAATTTCTTTATTCAATTTACCTTGGTTTCGTAATTTATATCTTGTAATTTATCATTTTTCTTAGTTTTCTTTATAAATGTATTGTTCTTTTATTGTTTTCTTATGTTATTCTAGTTTAGTTTAGCCATATATTATTTTTTTTGAATCAATTAAAATTAAGTAAGGTTTCTTATATTTTATTGATTTATGAGACTATTATCTGCCAACACTTGGAATTCAGTTCTAAATTATAGTTTCTCCCTATTAGAAAAAAGGAACAAAGAACTTATAGTATAATTGATCCAGAAACAACTGATATAAAAGTTTATAAAAATAAAGGATGAAACCTTCTGA
The DNA here is from genome assembly GCA_015852605.2 of Populus deltoides. Classification (NCBI taxonomy): domain Eukaryota; kingdom Viridiplantae; phylum Streptophyta; class Magnoliopsida; order Malpighiales; family Salicaceae; genus Populus; species Populus deltoides. The sequence goes on along the minus strand of CM027585.2, from coordinate 8,579,027 downwards.
TTGGGATGAGTATCAAATAGATTTGGTGATCCTATCTATGACAAGATATATATGAATTGGTACTTTCCACTAATTTATGATGTTTATTTTTATGATGGTTATGTTCATAATGAGAGCATAAACAATGATGACTATAAGAGTGATGATATAGATAATGTCCTTATTAATAAGTTAGAGGTTAAGTGTAAAGACAAAATGGAATGTACTAAATAAAACAAATTTTGATATACGATATTTTGATCCTTTTGATTATATATTTATTGTTATTACAAAGATAGATTTGTTTAAGGATTATATGGATACAACACACATTGATGAAGGACTAAAGTTGATAACTTGAGTTGTTATACCCTTCAAGTAAAGAAAGAAAAGGAGTTTGAGAGCCTTAATTGAACATCTATAAGATAAAGTTAAGAATAATTTGAACTCAAGAATGAGTTCTTTGCTATATGGAGAGACTGGTATAGGAAATATCTTTCTTTATGATATTTTTATATTTTTCTATTTATTTTAGAAAACTAAATATTATGCTTAATATTTTTATTATTTATTTAGTTTAGCAATCCTTATAATAAATCTATAGTTTTTTTATTAGGATTTGTTTCTATTTAAGGTAGATCTAGAACAAGTATAAATGGGGATACTTAGCTTGTATTTCAACAGACTACTTGAAAAAAAAATATGCAGTGATAAAATTTCAAATTAGTATTTTTGTGTGGAGGCTCTATTCGGTAGAATTATGTGTTGCTTTTGTTTGTTATCTTTTTTGTATTGTTTCCATCTACATCATCTTCTTTAGGTCAATTAGATTGTTTAAGGTGAAATATTCTTAAAAATAATTTGTTAAAACACTACCAATCTCCTTTCGCTCCTCATAAATCCATTGTCTTGGATTTAGTTTCAACTTCTTTATATAATTACGCTTCATATGATGATTATGTTTATATAAGAGAAAGATTTTATGAATCCAAAATTATAAGTGAATGATCAATTCATCTAAAAGAATCATTGATTGATATGTTTTGTAAATCCAAGAACCTTAAATCTTGCATTCAAATGTTACAAGATTTTCTTGTAGCTTATATAGTGAAAAGTTAACGAGTTAAAAATAGACCTGTAGAGCACTAAATATTTTAGAGAGAAGAGGACCCAGGCAAAGTGGGTTTTAGGTTTAATCTACAGGTGCATGCTCTTTTGGCACAACTTAGCATTATTTGAGTTTGCTGTAAAATAATTTTTTAGTCTATTAAAAATACTTTTTGCCATCCAATTTCGTTTAGTTAGACCATAAATGAAATGTTTGAACACTTTTATTTATAAATTAAAAAATACAAGTTTTTTAAGGCTAAAAAATATTAGATGTTTCTTGTTTATGGTGGGTAATTAACGTAAAATGGTGAGAATTAATTTTGGTAATTATTAAAATTAATTTTACATCAATTTTGGTTTAAAAAATCTGTTCAAAAAGGTTTAATAAGGAGATGTTTTGCATATCTAGTCGTAGCTCATTTGTCTTCTTCTCTACTATTTTTCTAGCTTCTTTTGCCTTTAGTTTATTTACTTTTTTACCCAATTTCCCCTCTGCTCTAGAGTTTAAGTTCTAGTCCTTTGTAGAGAAATTGCGAGTTTCTTTTTTCCTTTAGTTTGTAGACTTTCAAAGAAGCTTCCTTTAAAAGTTAAGTTATTGAAATCTTGAGAGATTATTTGTAACAAGATCATTTGCACCAAGTAACAAGCATTTTAGTCTTAAGAACAAAGTGTATAATCCTTGACAACAACATCTTTATTTCTTTGTTAAAATATTTTCATCAAATAAGTGTGTTATATTTACAATGGTTTTAGTATGCATAATAGGATCTACTTTGAATTAATAACTTTGAATAACTTACTATATACATGATATTCATGCTAGGAAATTGTTTTAATTCAATTTTAAATTTAAGTGCTATAATTTATTTATAAGCTTGCATGCTATTTAATATTTACTTATCATACTTTTAATTTAAACTAAATAGTTGTTATCTAAATTATCACTATTTAAATTGTTTTAATTCAATTTTAAATTTAAGTGTTATACTTTATTTATAAGCTCGCATGCTATTAACTTTTAGTTATCATACTTTTAATTTAAACTAAATAATTGCTATCTAAATTATCACTTTTACATCTAGCAATGGAAGTTTCAATATTAGTGAAGTTATGAGATATATTTCCCATGCATTCTTTATTATTTCTTCATATTCTCCCCCCTATCCATATGGATTCAAATATAAAACTCTTAGGTTTGGCATTGCATCTATATTTTGATTCCAAAACAACTTCAAAGAAGAATGATTAGACCTTATATGTTGAAGATGAAAAAAAAAAATGATTCAAACATGTTTTTTTAGGAAGAAGTAGCAAGACATCTATTTGACCTTTCTTGGATGCATGTCATATATGTTTGTTAGTTCATCCAAGTAAGTCTTGGACCTCTAAACTCTAGATCATTGAGATCACAATCATTAAAGACATTATAAAAAGCTTTTATATGGAGAAGATTCTTGGGCAAACTACCTTCTTTTTCATGGGTATACAATGTTTTGTTGAAATCCTTATAAATCAACCATGACAAAGATGTTTTAGGCCAACCATAAACTTTAGGTAATTTGTATTCAAATCACTACCTGAGTTTAGAATCTTTGAACCAATGTGGTGTTTTGAAAAGGTCTATAAGTTTAGGCAGGTATTGGTTTTTTCAAAATAGAGCTAGACCTTTGTTCTACATCTACCCTCGCTATCATAATTAACTACAATTAAATTTAGGAAATGATTTTATAAAAACTCTAACCATACAAAATTATACAAGAACTACTGGATAAGCAAATACTAACCAATTTGATGATAGGGGCATTTTGCATATATTTTCTTAAACTGATCTCAGTATTCATATAGAGATTCAACATTGTGCTACCTCACACCATAAATTTATTGTTGAATGTTAGTTGTCCTTGAAGTTGGGAAATATTTCTCTAAAAAAAACATTTTCATCTCGTTAAATGTGGTAATGCTTCCAAAGGATAGATAGTAGAGCCAATCCTTAACCAAATCCTTTAAAGAAAATAGTAAGTTTTCTTAATTTAATTTGCTCCGCATTCACTCTCGTGGGTTTCATACTCGTGCATACCACATGAAACGCCTTTAGATGTTTGTGAGGATCTTTACCAGCAAGGCCATGAAAAGTGGGCAAAAGATGTATTAGTCTAGACTTTAATTCAAAAGTAATAGTAGCATCTAAAATAGTGGATGTTATGCATAAAGGTTGTTGATTCAAATAAAAAACAGCAACCTCTTTCAAAGTTTGATTCCCAACCATAACTTCCTCCCCTTTTAGATTAGAATCGCTAGTAAATAGGGAATCAAGAGCTAAATTGTTTTTTTTAAGATTTCTACGAGCTTCCCTCCTTAACTTGTGCAAGGTTCTCTTTACTTTTGGATTGCACTACAAATCACCTTCATTAGAAGATCGAGTTACAATCATAAACAATCAAGGAAACTCTAATAAACCAGGAAAAAATCTAGAGTAATGAAAATAAATAAAAATTCTACGCTAAAAAATGCCTAAAAACCCTAGAAAAAAATGTAATTTAGCCTCGAGAGGGTGGAGCTAGCAATATAAAAGGAACTAGTCTTGTTGAGAATATCGTTTACCTTTAAAAAACCTATAATATCAAGGTCTAGTTCTACCGAAATCAGAATTCTATCGAGACCTTAAGGAACTAACGATCTTTTTCATTTCAAGAAAGAAATAAGGATCACTAGGATCACAAAAATTAACTAGAATCACTCCCCAACAATAGTGCCAAAAGTTGGTGCGCAGTCACAAACAACTAAATATAAAACCTAAACTCTTAAAAATACATATAGTGGTGCGAGTAAGGATTGTTCCCTTGGAGAGTATCTAGTCTAGTTTTAAGTTATGTGAACAAGGATGAGTGGGGTCCAAGTATAATAAAAACAATTATGAGAAAACACAACCAGGGAAAAATTCTAATTAAGGGATCAAAATTAACCAAAAGAACAAACCTTGGTCTAAGTCAACATCAAACATTGGAATTTTTTAATTAATCATCAATGCAAGTATATATCAATTCACACTTTGAATTTTCATCGTTAGAATTATTTTTGTCTCTCCTTAATTGCAGTTAATTAGAAACAAGTGATCTAATTAATCCTAACTACTAAATAACCCAAGACAAATGCTGAAAGTTTAATCTAGTAACAATGTTAAGAATTAGAAAGATCAATAAAACTAAACAACACAAGCACAAGTAGTTGCATTTAATTTAGTCAAATATTATTTCTATTGTTACCTATTTTTGGGTCCCCACAAAAAAAAGAGAAAATACAAAAATTTCAAAAAAAAATTGAAAGAGAATGTTGAAGCGCCTAGAAAATGGTCAAAAATTGGATGAGAAAGTTTAAAAATACAAAGATTGAAATTTGACAGTATATTTTTTACTGATGAAGGCCCTATTAACAAAGAAAATTCAATTTGAGGAAGAAAAATCTAAAATCTGATGTTTGAGGACTCAATTAATTTTTATTTAAGGTTTAATTGAATTTATAGAGGATCTGATTGCAAGAAAAATTGTTTTTTAAGTCAATTTGGGCTTTAGTTTAAAGAAATTAAAGTTCAGGGGTCAATTTATATTTTTTAAGAGTTGATTTGGTCAAATCAAGGGCTTAATTGCATAAATATTAAAGTTTGATGGGCAATTAGAGATTTGATTGATGAAATCCAAAACTAAGGACCAAACTAGAAAAAGACGTGTAAATATAAGGAATGAAATTGACCGAATTAGGGGTTAAATTGAAGAAATCAAAAGTTTATTGATCAATTGAGGGTCAAAATGCATAAATTCAAAACAAAGGATTAAAATGAAAAAGGCGGTCATCTTCAGGGCTGACATTTAAATTTGGCAGAAATGCAATTGAATTGATTCTTAAAATCAAAATTGCAAATGAGTACTTAATTGAATAACTAAAAAATAGAGGATTGATTTGAAAATTGACTTCTTTGGCGTCATTTTCATTTAAATGAAACGACGTGTTTTGTTAAAAACGACGTTGTTACATCCACTGTTAAAAAAAAAAGAAGGGAAAATGGTGTTGTTTTGAACGACACTGTACATCTCCTTCTTCCCCTGGATGCGCATAGGCCGGGGAAGAAGGAGATTTTCTCCCCTACAATGTCTCTCTCCCTCTCTTTCCCAAAACCCTAAACAAATCGACATGGCTCACACCCCACCTCGTGCCCAAGCAGGGAAAGAAGGAGATTTTATCCCCTACAATGCCTCTCTCCCTCTCTCTCCCAAACCCCAAACAAACCGACAAGGCTCATACCCCACCTCGTGCCTTGCCATTGAGGCAAAGAAAAAAAAAAGAAGAAGACAAGCCCTGCGGGCGACCCTATGACGGTTGCCTAGTGGTTGTCTAGCCACCTTACCCCTTTGACATGACTAGACAAGGGTTGTAGTCTCGCCCCTTATAAATACTAGGGGAAAGAGAGAGGGATGATATGAGAAAATTTTTGTGGGATTTTTAGAGGATTTGAGTGGAAAAAAAAGGGGAAAAATAGAGAAAGACAAGAGAGAAAAAAGAAAAATAGAAAGCAAAAAAAATGTAAAAAATAGGGAGAAAAAATCAGGGAAAATAAAGAGAAAAAGAGAAGAAAAAAACGAAACAAAAAGGGATAAAAGCAGAAGCAAGAGAGGAAGAGGGGCAGAAGCAAAAACAAAGAAAACAGGAAAAAAAAGGAAGACGAAACAAATAAAGCACAACCATTACATAATAGATGCAACCACCTTTTTTTCCACCGCTATCTGAAGCCATAACACCACCACCAACGCTCCTCCCAGCCGCCGCCACAAGCCGTCGCTAAGTCAGCTTTCCCCCGCCCTTCTCCTCTCTTCTTCTTCTTCTTCTTCTTCTTCTTCGCCATCTACATTGTTATGCAAAATGACAATGAAAAGTGAAATAATTCACTATTCACTGTTAACGTGAGTTGTTGAGAGTTTTCTCCACTGTTTTCTAGGCCAAACTAGTTCCAGCCCAGACCAAAATGGTTGGGTCAGGTCGGACACAATCCAAAAAAAAAAAGAAATGGAAAATACCTTTGGGTCAACCTCAGCCCAACACATGTTTTACGCTGGTGTTAGCCCAACTCGTTTGGGCTAACCACATCACAATTCTTCTAAGCTGATCACGACCTAGCCAGGATGGGCTCAACTCATATATTTGGGCCAACCCATCCTATTATATATTTATAATATAATAATATTATATAATATTATATTATATATTATATACATTAAATAAAAAAACAACAAAAAAATTTCAAAAATCCTTTAAAAATTTTTGTGATTTTCTCGTAGAATTTTCTATAAAGATACAAATATGGTATTAAAATACCCGATTTTTCTCTGAAATGTTAAAAAAATTATTTAGAAAAAAAATATATATAACTTGTTTTCATGCATATAACCAAATCTCTCAAGCTTATACGAAATTTTCCCACGACAAAAAAATCAAAAAATATCTATTAGCATGCATTTTCTACTTTAATAACCAGTTTATTAAAACCATGAGAATTAGGCCAATATTTTAAAAAATACCAAAAACTTTATTTTGATATTTTAATATCTGGGATTACAATTTTATACATAAGATGTATTTCTAATATTAAATAAGAGTTATTCTTTTGTTGACGTTAGAATGGTTAGGTTTTACCCAATAAGATAAAGAGCTTTTTACCAAGAACGACTTTTCTTAAACCTTAGACAGACCAACAATTAGAAAACACAATAACACCTTTAGCATATATCAGACAATTAAATAATGCATCTTACCTTAGGTATGACATATTTGAGGTGCTAATACCTTTTCTTTACGCAACCAGTCCATGTGCACGATCTCTGAGACTAGTTAAGATTTCTAGTGATCAAATACTAGGTGGCGACTCACATTCCCTCTTTTTACAGATAAAAGATAAGAAATCCCTATCCCCTATTTTCCTATTTACCCAGATACTACAAGAATGGACGCATTCGTCGTAACACTGTACATGTGCGACAATTTCTAAAATTTAATAATTTCTGACAAAACAAACCATTAATCTTTAGTTACTTCACAAATTAAAGGGATCAAACAATTACATATTTGATATCTAATCTAGCAACAGATTGCAATGAATAATACAATAGTATGCCTCCTAGTAATTAAATGAGACAATCATGAAAATATATACATAAGAATATCCATTACTGAAAGTGTAAATTGAAAAATAAAAATAAATTAAATTTTCACAGTCTTATTGATTCCAAGACTTCTATCTCCTTTAACCAATTGTAAAAGTACGGCAACGAAAAGCCATTATGAAAACCTAAAGCAGTTATTATGGAAGAAGGAAGAAAGAGATGTCCCTGGTGTATTTTTTTTCCCCCTTTTAAAGTTCATCTTTATATCAAAAGCCCTTTAAATCTCCTAAAAATATTCTAAATATTATCCTTAAATAATAACAACAAAATTTGAATAATTAATAAAAATATTAAATAATAAAATAGAGTTTTAATATAACTATGAAAGTGGTGTTTTTAGCTAAAATTCATGCACCAAAACTAAAAGCTTCCAAACATAAATCACATCAAGTCTATGTATTAAATTTGCAAGCTAAAGAACCTTCCAACATGTTGTTAGTATAAGTATAGGGATTTTATTTCTAATTTAGACCTCAATGCAGTCAGTATCTCTCAAAACTAAACATGAAAAGTTGTAGAGAGTTTTCTTAGCGTTCCATAGCATCTTAATTCATCTCAATTGGAGCTCGAATGAGAAAATTATGCCCAAAATACAAAGCTGTGTTGAAATTATCCAAAATCATTCAATTAGCTTCGTTTTATCCTTAATATCTCCATTTGCATCTTAAATCAAAATATGAAAATAATGAATACTTTTAAGCACAAAAAAAGTATAAAAGACTAAGCATGAAGAGATAGAAATATTAAGTTAATCATTCTCATCAGTTTCATACTTCATATAAAAATAAAGTCCCAATCTGCATTAAAATATTACCTAATATTTGAATAAAACTTAAAATAATAATTTTTAGTTATTTAATTATTGCTTGAAGAAATATCCACAAAATCAATATTTTTAATGAAAAAGACTTTAAATTATATTAGACATTGAGATTGAAAATTGGAACTACATTTAATTTTTCCTTTTAATTTATGCTGATCGTACCAAAATAAAGTTTTATAAACATTTAAAATAAATTATAAAGGGCAAATTTAAAGTTCTTGTTTTATGGTATACTTTATGTCTCCTAATTTTTATTTTTTTTGTGTTTATGGGTTTTACAAGGTTAAAAAAATAAAATTTTCCAATTATTTTTCTAAAAAAATATTTCTAAATTTATTTATATTTAATTTAATTTTTTTTTTTTGACGATATATATATATATATATATATATATATATATATATATATATATATATATATATATGCATTTTATGAAAGTAAAATATAATATAATTAGTAAATAAAAAATTATTGACAAGACAAATGTTGTTGGCTTAGGAAAATAATTTAATTTTAGTAATTTCTCAGTAATTGTTTTTATTTTTTTTAGAAAACTAGATTTACTATCAAAATATGTAAAAAGACATTAAAAAAATATATCGGTCCATAACTCGAACATATATAAGCTTTGTGATTTTCAAAAATTGATCGTCTCATTGGAAACAAAATGGGATACTTTGAGACAATTTAATTTTAAACTCGATCTAGGTAAGAAGTTGAGTTATAAGTTTTTTTATCTCAATTTCATCCTCATAATTTTTTTACCTATCGTATGAGAATTGAGATGTCTTTGAACTGACCAAGCTGACTGGGTCATGTCGAGACAACTTTTATATAATTTAACTTTAAACTTGAGTTAGGAAAGAAGTCGGATTAAAAGGTTTCAAGATTAATCTGTTGGGCCATATTTAATAAAAAAAATACCTATTATTTCTCTACGACCTGGATATTTTGTTTTACATTTAAGATTTTTTTGACCCATTCTCAGCGCAACATTAGCTTGTAAAGTAGTGATGTTATTTTTTGTAAAGATTAAGAAATTGTAGCACGTATTCTGGTAATGGAGTGCAGCATGAATGTCACCTAGCTAGACAAAGATGGTGAAAAGAGACGTGAAATCTGAAAAAAAAAAAAAAAATAGGTGCTTCATCGTGGGATGTCTTTTTATCCTCGTTGATGACATTTCACATCAGACAGGGGAAAACAAGGGATCATCTGTGTTGTTAGTTTGATGCTTTTCTTGTCCTAAAGACTAAAGAAACCTAGTCGCTGGCTTTCTTCTATGCATGTGTTCGTGTTTCGATATGTGTATATCTCTAGGTTCAAAATTCCTGTCTAGTCAACAACAACGCAAGTGTATATAGAACCCTTTTCATTTATTAAAGCTTCTCCTTCCATCGAATGAACGCCTTCGACTGACTGGGGAAAACAAACGTTGAACGATTTTGGTAGGGAGTGGTCCATTCATTTGTTTCAAAATCAATCCATTTATTACAGCTTTCACATCCAATGCAACCTTCTGATTTGGTGATCTTGAAGAACAAACGGTAACAAAATCTGTTCTATCTGGACCATATACTGTTTTTTCCTTGAAGACAACAAAAGTCAGAGGAGTTACCGCACCGCATTGTCTCAGAACATCAGCTCATCACCTTTCCTTCTCTTTTTCAATGGCAACATGTGGCCCCTAATAACACATGTCAATGTCCAATTTGGTCCCTGAAACCTTGTCTATGAAAACATGAGGTCCCCTTGTTTTTTATATTCCAATAAACACAACCTGGCCCCTCCTTCCGTTAGTGGTCGGTGGTTGAGTTAGGCCTGTCTTTTGCCTCCAGTCCACAAACCTTAACAGCAAACCAACTACTTGGAAATAGAGTAGTGAACGAGAAACAATCTGGACCCTTTTCTCTTGTCCTAATCAATTACACTTCCCTCCTCATGTCCCCTGTGTTTACTTATCTCGAGCTTTGAAACTAATAATTTCAAGTACATTGTTTGAAAGGTATGCATTCGGAGAATTATAAGAGATATATTCTTCAACTTTAAAAGTAAAGAATGAATAAATAATAAAATTAAGGAACGTTGTTCTTGATGGCCTCCTCTATAAATACAAAAATCACAAGTGCTACGTATTGTATTTCAGCTGGTTATTTAGAGATTATAAAATGCCCATGTAATCAAAGAAATAAATCAACTCGTCAGTTATTGAGTTTACTCCCCCATGGTTACGAGTTTAAGTATTTTCATAACCACTGAAGATTTTCATGATCATTAACTTCAGGATCCACATGATTAGTCAAGGTACACGCAACTTGATCCGGATATTCACGTTAATAAAAAAAATAATAAATAAATCAATGGATCCTTTAAATTTCTCTTATATGAAAAGTCAAGATAATTCATAATATGTATAGGACTACACATCCATATTGGATCTACGCGCACAAAATCTCACCTACAACAATGAATTGTAGGTTTATATAATTTCATTTTATATATAATTATTTTTTCCACTCAATAATGAAGTTAGAATAAACCACTCATAGCATCATTTAAAAAGATGAGTTCAATGGTACGTGGAGATGTATATTTATTTTTTAACATAAACTAATTGAGAAGAGCAACTCACTTTATTTTTCTCACAAGATTCATCAAGCGACTATTATACTCTATAACTTGGACAAGTAAAAGATTACAATACTCAAGTATGGTTTGATACTTGAGGTATGGATGTAGGTTTGCTGAATCACTTTAAAAATCAAGTTTGCAAATTCTTTTCCTTACCTATTTATTTTAAGCATTTTAATTATATTGTTGGTTATTGTATTTATTGAAATTAATTTATATTATTTGTTAATATTAGTGATACACATAATTCACCCTCTCTTAAATGTTATAATTTTCTTAATTATAGAACAACAAAAGATATTGTACGAAGTTAGTAAATAGAGGGTCCAAGTCCAAGGTCCTTTTTGATATATATCCTAGAGTGCAAAATTTTGGTTGGTTTGTAACAAAATTTGGTTGTACTAAGAGAATACAATACGAGGGTTTAGTTGTGATCAAAATATTTGGAAAATGGTTACTTCATTGTGGTGATGATAGTTAATTAATATTTGGGAGCTTAGATTATATGATGGAATCTGCTTGTTAATATGATAAATTGAGAAATTTTTACCGAACCTAGACACCTTTTTATCTGGGCTTTTATGTGTAAAATCTCAATGGTGGTGAAATATAGGTTTTAATCTATTGAATTTTTATTAAATTTATCAAGCACAAAGCTATCTATTTCGGAATGTATGAGATCTAGAGTGATATGTGATATTAGGGACTATGAAGAGTAAACAGAGATAAAATAGGTGAAGGATTTGTTGAAGGTGAATAGTGGTTATAGTGAATCTGAGTCTGTTTTCGTGGTGGTAGGACATAGAAGTTGTTGGGTGGCTTTGGTTTTGTGAGGAGATTGAACTATGTGTTTCTGGGAGCTGGATATTAAAGGATAAAGGTGACAGTGTGGGTCTTGTGATGATGAAGAAACGGAGAGATATGGTGGAGATGGTGGTTCACATGGGTAAAGATGGGAGATAAGGGCTGCCTTTCTTTTTCTTTCTTTTTATTTCTCTATTTTTTTCGAGTTTTTTAATGGTTTTTTTGTTATTTTTAGGCTTTAAGGCTTGTTAGCCATTATTTTAATTATAATGAAAATCTTATAAATAAATATATATTTTTTGTTAATTTTTTTATGGCACCAACTCCTAAGAATATGAAGTGTTATTTCACCTTCAAATTTCAAGTTGGAAAGTGTAATATTTAAAAACTTAGTTGTAAAGTGGAAAAAAAAAAGATCAAACCATAGGATACTTAGAGTAATTTTTTCTTTTGAATTTAACTTTATCATTTAGCATTTGATTGATTAGAAATTGATTTTCATGTTTTTTTTTCTGCTTTTCTTTTTTATACTGTTATCTAAATTTTATGTTGTGACTGGGATTAGCAGATTAACTTAATTTGTTTAGGTTTTTTTTCATTTTAATTTTTTTTTCAGTTAAACCTTTCAATATTGAGTTATTTGATAATTAAACTTCATAATTTTATTTTATTTGTTTTTTACAGGGTTACCCTGGTGTCAGGAACAAGTTGCATATTCAACATATTAACATGGATAGACTTAGGTTGAACTTTTTTTTACCTTTTTTTTCGTTGTTATTTTTTTCTCAATTTATTTAATGTCATTTTTTATTCTTGTTATTAAAAATACCTAAGGTTATTAAACCCAATCAAGTTAATCAATCTTAGATTTATTTATTTTTTTAATTTTAATATCTTTTTTTATATTAAAATAAATAAATAAATAAATCAACCCGTGGGATAGCATGTGACACCTATCTCATAAGTAACTAATTGCCAAAGTTATCTTCTCATCCGTATTGAATGAAGTCAGGTCAAACAATTTGTCAAAACTTTTACTCTCGATTTTTTTTATTTTTTATTTTATCCAGAGCTTTTAAAAGCAAGAAGGATGGAGAAAGAGAAACTAATGGATTAAGAAATGAAAGCAAATGAACTTGCAAGGAAACGAATAGGCAAGTGAAAGATAGTTAACACTTGGAACATAAATTACTCGACATTTAAATGGGAATTTTCATAAGCATCTAGTACTTAATTACAGCTTAACAGAAACACCAAATTCACTAGAAGGGCTCTTAAGAAGCTTAAACATATTGAGATTAATTGCAATAATTTACAAAAAGAATTTCCCACAACGGAAATTTCAATAGTGATTGTCCAAAATTGGCTCCTTTTACTTCCAAACTCCCATCTACTCCTTTAGTGCAATCTTCGCAAATCACCTAGAGATATCATGATTTTGAGAGCAGCCAAGTTGCTCAATTTCCCAGCTCAACTTTGACGCAACTCTTTCATGACAGGGGACGTACTCCTATGATATTCAGCAATTAAACATGATGTACAAAATTTCAGTATGATCACTTGTATTTCACACCAAGGAAAGTTTTAATATTAGCCTTTCAAAAGGAAGATAATTAACCTAATGAAACAGGGCAAGTAGGCTTTTACGTATCAGGTGTGTGCTATTTCGATGTTTAGTTATAAGCATGAACAAATATTTTTTGCTAAGTTAAGATTAGTTTGATGAATTTAAGAAGTAAAATCTTCTAAGCTTAGGCAAGGACTAAGGAGATATGGTTTCGTTAGCAAACCTCCAGTTTCTTCACCAGCTCTTTTGCTGTTGGTGCAGAAACGATAATGTTGCGTGCACTGGGATTAATAAATCCCTCTTCCACAGCTTTGTCAATAAACGAGAGTAAGGAATTGTAGTATCCATCAACATTAAGCAATCCAACCTTCACAATGAGGAAACAGGATGCATTGTTAGTTCCTTAAAATAGATAAAGCAGTTGAGACGTCTCCTGCAGACATTACAGCAGTAGGCATAACATGGTATCAGTATTGTAAACATTGGAAATCACCGGTTTGTCATGAATTCCGAGTTGAGCCCAGGTTATGACTTCAAGTAACTCTTCCAGCGTTCCATAACCACCTATATTTAAAACATGTAGTATTTCAAAATTAACATTCTAATCCAAATTACTTCATGGCAGAACATAAGAGGCATTTGAGAACTGTACATATGTTTAATTGTAGCCGGAAAGGACACGTAGCTTAGAAATGTAATATCAGCAGCAAGGAATACAGGACATGTCAATTATTTAGTACCACAGATCAGTAATATATGTTCGCTCTGCATGTTTATACTATATGTATTAATGTATATTTGTTACAATTTACTCTCCAGCTTAAATAGTTGCAATAATGACCTCTAGGATAATCATGACTTCATTTCTACATCTTGACCTCAACGTTTGTGGATTTAGAGTTACATGGTTTTGTAGCTTATTGATCAAATTATTCTTTTCATCTGCTATCTTCTTTCTCGATTAATTTTTTTTTTGGGGGGTGGGGGATTTGTCAGCATCCTGAACATAGTCTTCATAGCAGGGACATAATCTTCTGCCAACCCATGAAGGTGATAATGGCTCTAATCTTATCACGTTACAGAGTGGATGTCTTTCAATTTTTTACTGGGGTTGTGGATTCTATTACAAAATGGAGTCCATGAGAAGATAAATGGGCCATTCTGTCCAAGCATGTCTTCCATTTCCCATCATTGCCTATTAGGTACAGGTGCTAGTGGGCACAAATACACAGAGTGTGTTTGTGCGTTCGTTTCCCTCAATATGCTAAGAAATAAATGGCACTGTAACATTTACAGGCCGTAGAACTACATCAGAGGAAAGGAGCATATGAGCCAGTAGCCACAGTTGCAGACTTCACTATAAGCTCTACTTTTCAATGTAAGATGTTGATGGGTCAAAAACCTGGGTTTGAATTGTTTCTTTGTAATAATGATTATTGGGCTGGTGATGGAAGGTTTAAAAGGATGTGGTAAAAGAGGCTTAACACGGTTGTTTTCACAGCATTACCAGATGACGCCATTTATAGAAATAACATACAACAGAACTATAGCCTAGACCCTTCGTTTAAAAACAAAAAAATCCTAGACACTTTGTGCTAATTAAGTTGACGTTTTTAGACACTTTTGACAGTCAACGTTCTCCTCATAATTTGTGTGTGGGGCCACTTGTTTAGCGACACAAGGAGGATCAGGAAAATGAAAGATCATATCAAAAGGATAATGACATAAAGTATATAACTATTAGAAATAAAGATCCATAGTTCCTTTTCATTTCATATTTCATCTAGTAAAGGGGTTAACTTAAACACAATCAATAATCTGATGAGCATTTGTAGGAATGTATTTTCAGCGGTTCAGTTAATTTGGGCTGTTTTTTTTTTTTTTCCTTGTCTCTCTTCCTTTTTTATTCTTTTGTGAGGGTTAGGTTGTGCTTTTTCTTGAGTGTTAATAGTCAGCAATTGAGACAGCAGACAAAGAAAAGTGCTATCAGGCATCCTCGGAACTCCAAGAATCAAAACATGAGATATGGCCAATCTGACATTATAAAATTCGTAAAAAGTAAAGAGAACCAACTGATTGTATATATGATTTATTGAATTTCTTTCAAATTTTCATGCAAATGTGAATCTTGCAGAGTTTATAACCAACCTGGTAAGGCAATAAAAGCATCAGAATGCTTAGCCATCTCTGCCTTCCTTTGATGCATGTCTGCAACTGCCTTCACTTCTCCTACTGTTTCACCAGTCAACTGCAAAAGGGCACCACAGGCACAGTCAAAGAAAAAAAAAAGATCAAAATTGTGTGTCTGCGTGTGAGAGAGTGTGTCTGGAATTTGGAGTGTTGTGCAGTGAAGCAATAATGAGTGTTTGCAGGAGTGGTGGACTCAATCCATAGTATTCAACTCAGCAACTTCATAGCCATTAAATCTTTAGCTTAAAAGAGAAGTAAAGAATCCAGGCAAGAAAAACACAGGACGTAAATACTCTACTTGTAATGAACTTACCAGAGATGACAGTAGCAAATACAAACCAAGATTATATATGCAAAAGGTCTAATGCTACGTGCCAATTACGAAGCAGACAGTGGATAAGGCTATGAAGTATTCATTAGAGGAACAGAAGCCTTGAGAAACAAACAAAAAAATATATGTTTATACAATGGAAAGATGGAAGTAGATAAAGAAAGTAGCCAAAAGCAAGGAAGACTATCAATAGAAAGGAAAATGAAAAGCCAAAAATCTATTTTTATTCAAATCCGGTAAAGAAAAATTAAGAAAAGAAGAATAAAGTTGGAGCCTTTTTCCTTGAAGAATATAAAATGAAAAGGTAGGAGACTTTATTTTTGCTGGGTCTAGCAGACATACCTCTCGAGGCATGAGCGTCTTGGGAATAACTCTGCAGAGAGACAATAATATGACAGAAAAATCACGTCCCAGCTCACTGATTTTGTTTCTCAACTCATCTCAATGTTATTTCAATGCATGAATTAGAAGACAAAACTTGGACATGAAGGAAAGGCTTGATTACCCAATAACATGACGACCACCATCATGAACAGCTTGTGAAACCAAACCCATCAAACCTATGCTACCTCCTCCATAGACCAGATCAATATTCCTTGAGACCTGCAAAACAAAACCACAATATAATTATCAGGAAACCAAAATGAGGTCTTCTCCAGGAAATCTGTTAATGTGTTTGTGTATGGGCTCAGATATCCTTATGTAAAGAATGATGGATGGTCAAGTTTTTGACGGAAGAAAAATGTGTTCTTGTTTGTACATTAAAGCATATATCCCTTCAAGAAAGAATTAAAAAAAAAGGCAGAATAATTAAGAAGAAAGTTTCCAAATTTAGCACAAGTAAAATGTCGAGACTCGTGAGCGCCGAGTTACAAACATAAGAAAGCTTTCACAATGTTTATAAATCCATAGCCAAATGCTCTTTTATTTCTTGTTTTAGCAAAGAAAAGAACATGCAAAGCAATGGGCAGGCAGAGACAAATAGATATATTAAAAAAAAAAAGTACCAATTCGTTGCCAAGGTCAATAGCAGCAACTTGATAGCTAGTCTTCTTGCCTTGACTACTCCCACAAAAAACACAAATCCTCTTGAACTTAGACGACATTGATTGCTGCTGCAGACTAGTTGTCTCTATGATCTCCATTTTAGTTCTGATCGCTCGGTTCACTCACAACTATGCTTAATTAATTCATGATTCTTCCTCTTTGCCTACTTAGTATTGTTTGTGTATGTCAAACGAAAGGAAGGATGACCGCCTTGGTTTTGTTTGGTTTATTTCTCGGGCGGTAGTGATCTTGAGTGCCTCTGTTTGTTTGTTTATATAAACTTTTACACGTACACGTGATTACTCCTCATAGCACGATTGCTCTCCTCCTCTTGTCGACTCTCACATACAGCCCATGTAATATTGGCACGCGTGGACCACTTCTTTTCTTTAACCCCATCAAAAATATGAACACCCTTTCTTTCTTACGAGTATATTGACTCGTCCTCCTAGCATGTCATCATTATTTTTAAAAAATATATAAAAAATATATTAAAAATATAGAGAATATTTTAAGTCCTTTGAGTCAGTAATTATATTAGATCCAAACAAATAACAAATAAACAGAGGACAATCGTGTATTTTAGTTGTCAAAAGAAAGAAAAGAAAGAAAAAACAAAAACAATCGATCACCGGCAACAATTAATCCATGATATGTCTACAAGCACCACACCATGTGGAAGAGAAAACGTCTGCGCACCAATCTAGACGTCGTTTGGTCAGATTTGGCCTCCGGGGGACGTCTCACGCGCCTCTTTGATGGAGTGAGCGTTGTCCACTAGCTGGGGCATATGAACGCATGATAGCAACTTTTCGAATAAAAAATAGAAAAGACAACATGAAAAATACTAAAACGTCTCCATGCTCCTCTTAATTACACGCCATACCCAAGTAAATTTTACTGTCGCAATCCACAGCTTTAGGTCTCTGACTGCTAGACCCAAGCAAACAGTAAACAAGCAGAGGATAATTGTGCACTTTAGTTGTTAGGAGAGAGAAAAGAAAGAAAAAATACAAACAATCAATCACCGACGACCATTCATCCATGATATGTATACTCACGTTGCACCATGTGGAAGAGAGCACGTCTACACATCTATCTAGATGGTGTTTGACCATATTTGGCCTCTAGAAAGCGTCTCACGCGCCTTCTTAATAGCGCGAGCACTGCCCACTTGCTAGGGTATGTAAATACGCACCAGCATCTTTTTAAATAAAAAAATAGAAAAGATAACGTGAAAATACTAAAACGCCCCCATGCTCCTCCTAATTACATACCATACCCAAATAAATTTTATTGTCACAATCCATAATAATCTGTATCTAAAGTTACAGTGAAAACCTCACGTCATTTAGCTTTCTTTATAATTTAACTTTTATTTTTCTTGTTTCTTTAGATTTGGAGTTGGATACAGGTTAGGTATTAATTGTTCGATTCTAATCTTGATTTGTTCAAATTAATGCAAAGTTAGATTTCGACTCTAAAATAAGGTGCATTAACATTAACATTAATAAATAAACTAAAACAACATCCCTTTTGCTATCTAAAAAATAACTATCCATCAACAAACACAAAATTTGTTTATTTACTATACATTTTGTCTAATTTTCTCATTTTAGTCCCTTTATTTTACAAGGTTTACAATCCAATGAATGAACTTTATTTTTTTTCAATTTTATTATTTAAAGTTATATTATCATGTGCTTAGATATGTTTTATTCTATTTTCTCTCACTTACCTAAAATGTAGTTGAATGGTTTAGCGTTATTTATTCTATTCTAATCATGTTTTATTTTATTAATGATCAATTTTATTTCTAAAAAATGAATTGAGAGATAGAGAACTATAATCGACATAAAGAGATAGACAAAGGATTTTTTTTAATAGAAAACACATAAAAGTTTCATTTAATCCCTTAAGTTTAAATTCTCTCATATTATTTCATAGAATTTAAATCATTAGAGTTTTTTACTAATATTTATTTTAATTATCATAAGAAAATTAAATATTTTTTCCTATTTAATTTGAATAAATGAATTATATTTGTATGGTATATTTTTAAGAACAAATCATATATAGTTAACGACCATAATTAGCCTTTAAGATAAATAAGAATAAGAGAATAAAATTTGAAAATAATAGATGAGGTAAAATATCTACACGTTCATCTATCTTTTGCTTCTTACGAGAAAAATCGCATTTATTTTTTAGTTTTTAATTAACATTATCAACTTTTTTACTATTAAAATCCTTACTTTTCAAATTAGATTTGAGCTTTTATGGTGATATTATCAATTAATTTTCAATATTCAATGAGAATATGTTTTTTATTTTTTATGTTAATTATTTTATATACTTTTCTCAAATTAGTTTTTAAGAAAATGTTTTATATGGCTACATCAGAATTTGATGACATGATTTTTTTGTTTTTTTTTTTTGAAAATTTCTTTTTATGTGTTCTAAGTTTTTATTTAAAAAAAAGGCATTTTTCTAATAAAAATAAGACATGTTTTGGTTGCAAAAACATTAATAAGAAGAAGGGTTTTTGAGGAAAAACTATATTTCTTACTCCTTTATTAAAATATTTGAATTCTTCTGCATTTTTCTTTAGTTGTATTAGATTTTCATTTAGAAAATCCTACTACTTATAAAGTCATTCAAAAACAAAAATGCATTGATAAAAAAATAAAATTTTAACTAAAAATTTTTTTTTCTCTATAATTGATAATATTTGAATTATTCTTATTATCACAAAATTAAATAAATACATGTTTCAAAATCGCCTCGCAGCAACGTGCAGGCATGCAATTAATTTCTTTCTATAACATTATTTCTATTATTTTGCATTGAATTTTTTTTTTTTTTTTTTTTTGGCCCCATCCCATAGCAGAGGGCGGGGCACGTGACGAGTTATGTCCTAACTAACGATAGATTGTAAAAGCAAATAAAGCCATTTGCCTATTAGAAACATAAAATTGTTTTTTATCTGTCCAGAGGGTGAAAGTTTGATTAGAACCAAGGAAGAAAAGGTAGTTGGAAAACTGTAAGAATAACAAGAATGATCGTTTTAAACGAAGAAACTGCCATTCTTCTCATTGCACATCAAGAATCAAGATTCTTTTTATTTTTTTTGGTTACTTTTCATCCCAAAAATCTTTTGGCTTTCAACGATGTGTTTGATATTGCGTTTTGAGAATGCTTTTAACAAAATTTATTTAATCCAGAAACGAAGTAACCGCTATCACGTCCGTTATCACACACGCGAACACACTTTAAACCAGAAACATAGAACTAGGAAAAAAATGTCATGTATGACATTATAAGATGGGTACACTTATTTAATCCGTGAAAAAAGGGGCACTTCTGTTAAAATAATGAACATTTGTATGTGTTCATACCAAGAAAAAAGAAAAAACATACTTCAAAATGAGGAAGGTAGTATGGGTAAAATCCAGAAATAAGAGATGACAGTATGGAGCCTTGTGCATTGATGATTGAAATAAGAACAAGAGTGGGTTATGGCCTATCAGCCTGTGTACCCTCATCCACCTCCCTTGCTCGACACACCTGCTGAATGCATAGGAAACATTTTTTATTTTTATTTCCTCTCTCCCTTCTCTTCCCCATATCCTCGCCCCCACCATGGATGCATGCTATGCCACGAATTGCATCTCCTCCACCTCACTCCCCAGAAAAAAGAAAGAAAAAAACACCCACAATTACCAAATGTATATACTTTCATTAGACTCCACTTGCCCATTTCTTATTATTTTCTACAGTGTTGTTGCCAGGATTGCAGGAACTGAACCGTGTATTATATTACTTAAAAATCCCCAATCCCTATGCTAGCCCTTATCTGGCTAAAGCTAGCTAGCTGTTCTTGCTTATGATTTGTCTACTTCCAGCCCAGACCCCAAGCATGGAGATTATAAACTCGTAATTACTGTTCTTAATAGGGGATCGAGCGTTTTACTCGTTAACTAATTGTGTGCCTCCTGCATGCGCATTTGACCCATGTCTTTGTGTGTTAGTGAGTGTCGCTTGTGTACCATGTTAGACACCTAGTGCTGCTCGTGTTCCTTCTTCTTTATTTTATTTTTTCTGTTGTTGTGAATTCTTCTGATTATACCATTAAACAAGGCAAACAAAAACCTGGAATGTATCATGCCTAGCTTAGTAAATTCCTGGTATTTAATTAAAATCGTTTGACGTTAGTTTAAGTGATAAATAGAATATTATTAAGATGACTTTTGAAAAAATTCTCACCATCAATAATGTCCTTGTTATTAATATTAGAAAGAACTTAGTGTAAAATTTATTGTTGAGTAAAAATAATTTTGAGAAAGTTTTTGGGAATGACAAGTTTATATTCTTTGAAAGTGGTATATTTATAGGAAAAGGTTATCTTTATGATGATTTCTTTAAGATGAATGTAATGACTATTATGATGATAATGCTTTTTTTTTTCTTCAATTTTGTGATATGTGGTATGGCTTGTTTGGACATGTGAATTATAATTTTGTACAAATGTTAATTAACCTTGACTTATTATCTAGTTTTTAAGAAAATGGGAAAAATCATAAGTATAAGATTTATAGAGAATCAAGATTCATGAAATCTTATTTTCAAATAACTGAAAGAAGCAGTGAAACTCTAGATTTAATTTATTTGAATATTAGTAATTTGAATTTTTTGCAAACTAGATATAAGAAGAAGAGTATTATATTACTATTATAGATAATTGTGTTATGTATAGTTAAATAAATATATTTGCTTAAAAGTATATATGAGGCTCTTGAAATATATAAATATTACAAGAATAAAGTTGAAAATAAACTTAATAAAAAAAATAAAGGTAATAAGAAGTAATAAAAGTGAAGAATACAAAGCTATTTTGGTGAATTTTGTTTTTAAAATGATATTATCCACCAAACTACTACTTATTTATTTCAACAAATTGCCTTGTAGAATGTAAGAATCAAATTTTAAAAGAAATGATGAATGTCATATTGATAAGTTCGGGAACATTTCATAATTTGTGTGGGAAGACAATTTAGTTAACAAAGTATTCCATAAAAAGCTAGAAAAAACTCTATATGAGTTGCAAATGTAGCAATACTTGGTCTAAAAAAGGTTAAGATAAGACTTAAATTGTAGATTGTATTTTTATATGATAAGCTTATAATAGTAGTGCATATCGATTTCTTATACATAAATAAAATATTAAGGACATTCATCATAATATTATAGTGGAATCAAAGAATGCTACAATCTTTAAACATGTATTTTTATTTAAGAAAGCACAAGAATATAGTTCACTCAAGAGAAGATTGAAGCTAACTTAAGTAATCATCATTAATTAAAAGATGATGAAATTGAGCCTAAAAAGGAAGACTAAATAAAAGGCTTAAAAAAAAAATCAAACCTCTCAAGTCCATGGAAATAGTGGTTTGCACCTAAAAGTATACCATTAAGATGTAAATGAGTCTGTAAAAAGAAGATGAAAGTTGATGGTATTATTAACAAATACAAAGCCTACTTGTGTTAAAGGGTCCCCAAGTTGAGGACTATTTTGACATATATTCTCTAATATCAAGAATAACTTTTATATAAACATTAAGAGATCATTACTAACAAATCATTATATAAGAGGTTTTAAAACAACAACTTTGTTGTATAAACAAGAAAGACACTCTAAACAAATCTGGTTTAAAACAAGCACCTAAACATTGACATGAAAAATTTATCAAGGTCATGTCGTCAAATGAGTTCTAAATCAACAAAGTTGATAAATATATTTATGTGAAAAACGCATACATGGGTTATGTCATTATATATTTGTATATGGACGATATGTTTATTTTGGGAAATAAAAATTACATAATCAAATCTACTAAGAAAATGTTAAATAATAAGTTTGAAATCAAAGACCTAGGTGTTGCAAATATCATACTAGAAGTAAAATCTTTTAGGATATCTGATGAATTGATATATTGTCCTAGCCTCATTATGTCGAGAAAAGTCTTGACAAATTTTCTAAAGGTGACTACAAAATTGTGAAAATACTAATTGCCATAAGCATTTATCTGTCCAAAAATAAAGTTAAAGGAATAGATCAATTAAAATATTCTTAAATATTTATGAGCTTGATGTACATTATGAATTGCATAATATTTGATATTTAATACTCAGTTAGCAAACTGAGTAGATTTACCAGTAATTCAAATGTAGATCATTAAAAAGCAATAAATAGGGTACTCAAATACTTGTGATAAACTTTAGATTATGAGATACACTATATTGGTTATCTGGTAGTACTAGAAAGATATAGTGATGCCAACTAGATATTCGAACTAAGAATTCAAAAGTCATTAATGCATAGATATTCACACTTTATAGAGTAGTTGTATCATAAAAATCATCTAACAAAACGTGTATCACAAGATTCATGATGGAATCAACATTTAATGCTTTTGAAAAAGTCAGAGAAGAAATCGAGTGGCTTCAAAATTTCTTAAAGGATATTTCATGTTGGTTAAAATTAGTGCCAATAATTTATGTTCATTACGACAGTCAGTCTTTAATTAGAAGGGCACAAAATAGTATATGTAATGGTAAATCTAGACATGTACGTCATATTCATAATATCATAAAACACTTGCTCTCAAATAAAATTATTTACATTAACTATGTAAAGTCAAAGAAAAATATTGTGAATTTGTTAACCAAAAGTTTGTTAAGAGAGTTTGTGTATAATTCATCAAGGAAAATAGGTTTAAAGCCTTTAAAGATAAAAGAGTATAATGATGGTAAGCATACCTTATGTAATGGAGATTCCAAGATCTAGGTTCAAATAAAAAACTAATTCATATAATATTCTCAATAACACTTGAAAATTATTATTTACTATTTATTTCTATGATGAAAAAAGGTTTTATCTATAGTGTGATAAAGAATGAGTAAGTTTTATCTATAGTATGATAAAAAAATAAGTTGTGTTTTTAATGATTTCATATCTTAGTATACCAAGTAGAGTATAATATAATACTATTAATGAAAAATCACTTATATGAGTGAGAAATATATTTGTTTCTTTGAGATTTTTGAAAAAAGTCAAATTCTTTAAAGCACTCATGAATTCAAGAGGTGTTCAAGATCAAAATAAGCATAACAGTAAGAATCAAAAGAAATCTCTAGGTAGAGAACTATATAGATACTATTGTTTTGGTTTACAAATAAGGATGAATAGTTCAAAACATCTAGTCACTATTTAACTGAGTAAATCTAGTAGTTTTTTTGCTAATAAAGGTTCAAAAGCAAAAGGTTACCTATCTTGATATAGTAATTCACCAAACCAGTATCTTTCTACGAATATTTGAGTCTTTTAAACTGGTCAGAAAATTTTCATTCATGTAGGGGGTTGTTGAAAAAAATATTTTAAAACATGGTTAATGGGTATATTTAAGACCAAATTAAAACTGATGTCCACTCACTTTTGGAGTAAAAGCTTTGTAGATATTTATTCTTCAACATAAGCTCTTTAATATATAGCATTAACATGATTAAAATAAATTATGGATAAATAAAAAAATGATCTCAAAAAGTCCTTGGTTAATATTTTTTTATGAAATCCAAAAACTATATCTCATATAGAAAAAATATATATGTTTTCTTGTTCTTTATATAGTAGGAAGGTGAAGAGTAAATATTTGGCCCGAAAGGCATCCAAGCTTTAAAACAAGATTTTATTATTGTTTATATAGTAACTCATGCTTGGGCTTCAGTCCAGACTTGAGCTTAGGTCTAGATTTATTATAAAATAATATTTTAAACTACAAAATATTTGTTTTTTGCTACTAGCCTATTTTAGATAAGGATTTGGATTTATAATATTTTGGCCCATGAAAAATTAATTTTTATTAGCTCGTTGGTTTTTTCGATTTATGAATATAAAGCCTGAATGGTTTATGAATAATTTTTATATAAAAAAAACATCTTATTGAAAGCCAAAACTATCATGTTTAATTTTAGTTCATGATAGGTAATTAAGGCTAATAATAGTATGAATTAATTTTGATAATTACTATAATTAATTTTTTATCAGTTTTGGTTCCAGAATCTTTATAAAAGGAAGTAAGAAAAGTGATTTTGCATTACTTTTTAGATTTTACAAACTTTTTTTATTTTTATTTTTTAGTGTACTTCTTTTCATTTTAAGTTTTTTTTTTTTTCCTCTCAATCTAGAGGTTAAGTTTAGTTTTTATAGAGAGAGATTGAGTTAAATTTTCTTTGATTTTTAGACTTTGTTTACAAGTATATAAATAAGATGATAATGTTAAAATTTTAAGAGATTTATTGCATGTATTTACATCATATGAGAAGAGATAAAACTTTAAGAAAAAATTAGAAATTTCCAACTCAAACTCTCTACACTCTCATGTTTTCCGTGAACATCTGCCCCATAATGAATGTTTTGAACTAGAAGCAAACGTCACTCCTCTCCATGCTCTTCAACCAACCTTTCCGATTTGCTGCTGAGATTGATTAACTGTGTCTTTCAATGGCTTCCACGCACGTCCTTTGAGTCTCTATCCTCTTGTTCACCTTCTTCCTCTAGACATTGAGGGACCTACAATGTCTTTCTAAGTCATATATAGAGGAGAAGATACGCGCAAGGAGTTTACAAATCATCTCTAAACTGCCTTAATCCAGGCCGGAATTCATACTCTTAGGGATGATAATGAACTTCCTAGAAGAGAAGAAATCTATCCACAAATTCTCAAGGCAATAGAAGGATCGAGGATTCCTATAGTGGTCTTCTCCCAGCACTATGCTTCCTCTAGATCGATGGTGTCTTGATGAACTAGTAAAGATTCTTGAGCGCAGGCAAAAAAACTGACCAGGTTGCTCTTCCTGTACTATTCTATGATACAGAAGAGCCCCTCAGATGTCCAGAAACAAACCGGGAGTTATGCAAAAAGCTCTTGATGAACATGGAGAACGCTTCCAGGAAGAAATGGAGAAGGTCAACAAGTGGAGAGGAGCTCTTGCAGAGACTGGAAATCTATATGGATGGGGTTTAATTAAACAATGTGGCAAATGGGTATATCACCTTCCCTGTCAAAGATCCATTTGCACATATCAACAGAAACAATTTTTTTATTATTGTCAATTTGAGCTTGATATTTCCACTTCAATTAAATATTAATTCTTAATTGCAATATTAATTCTTACCGTCAAAGCACACATCTAAAATTATCGCGGGATAATATAAAAATATATTATTTTATCAAATATTTTTTAAATAGTATTCAAACAAACAATGTACTACCCACCTCAAATGATAGATCTAGCAAATGATACACCGGCCTGGGACTTTTTCATGCTGGCACCTCTTTCTGGATCTAGGTTTCCAGCCTCTCTTTAACTTTTTTTTATAATTATTTTTTTATTTATAATAAAATTAACTCTAAATAAATTATTAAAATAATATTTAAGAATTATATGATTATATCGTATATTTTTATGATAATTTTTATAGTTTTAAAACCTAATTTTACCCAATAGATCAATCAAGAGCCAGAACAGATTGAGTTTATAAAAAAATTAGGGAAATTAGAAACCTCGGGGGGGAAAAAATGACTGTTAATTATTTATTTTTCAAAAAAACCTTGTTTTGCTAGAAAAAAAAGTTGGATTGGGTGCCGACCCACAAAACCCGTGACCTAGAACTTGGATTGAGTAGACTACCGGACCGGGTTTAAAAATTATGATTATTTTAACAATTACTTTGTGAATTATTATATATAAATATAAATGTAAATTGTTTGTTTTTTTTTCATAACAATAAAATATCTATTTTATTATTTTCTTATTATATATTTATATATAATTTTTAAAATTAATTAATTTCTTTGTACAATCAAGTAAAAATTATCAAATTATTATTAGTTTTTTTTGTTTTTAATTAAAACTTTCTTTTCAAATTATAATAATTTTATTTAAAAAAACAATACTTTTAATATAAAACATGTTTTCATAAAAAAAAATTATAAATAAGAAAATAAAGTTTTAATTAAAAAGGTACATTTTCTCTTCCTTAATTCAAATCTTTAAAATTTGTATAATATTTATTTTAATTATCATTATTTTTTATTTAAAAAACATGTTGGTAGTAAAAAAAATTTGTTTATATATAAACAAGAAAAGAAAAATGTCTCTCTAAAATTCAAATTCTTATCTATTAAAAAAAATGTTGGTAATAAAAAAATACATGTTTTTTTTAAATACATAAACAAAAAAAAATCTCTTTCTAAAATTCAAATCCTTATCTTTCTTATAAATATCATTATCACAAAAATAAAAATACATTTTAAAATAATTATTCCTAAAAAGTATGATGTATTGTTCACTGTTGGGCATTTACTTCTAGTATCAAAAGGTATTTCTAAACAAATTTAAAAAATATTTTAAATTAATATTTTTTTGTTTTTAAATTATTTTAATATACTAATATTAAAAATAATTTTTTAAAAATAAAACAAACATTTTAAAAAATAACTCTAGCCGAACTACAGAAACCATGAAAATTGTTAGTAAATAATAATCATTTCATAATTTTTTTTTCATCTCACTTCGAGAGTCAACGCCAGACACTTGCCATCAGATTCTATGCCCCTATGTGTCCATTACGAGGATGCATGTTGCAGCGAATGAGAATGGACTTGCCTCCACAAGAAGCCTAGGGCTAGAATTGCTTTCCCCAGTTACACAAATTAAACATGAAATTGTAAAATGAAAATATAAACATGTTTTTATATATATTATTTACATTTTAACACACAAATACTTTTTATTATTATTTATCGTTATATTAAAAGGTATTCTAATTTGTTTCACAAATTGTACACCAAAAAAAAAAAAATTGTTTCACAAATAACTTTGTTACATGCTATTATTACCCCCCACCTACAGTCATTCTTCCAACTACATCACACCATGCAGTAAGTAGCATATAAATGATCTTGGCCCCGCTTTCATTAGGACATTAGACATGAACAAGTAGGCCACCTCCACCATCCTTTTAACTTCACAAAAAGCAGTCCCACCTCCCATAGATTGCCCTACCAACTCATCCTTAACAATCATTCCAGCTAAAGAAAATTATTTCCTAGTTGCAATGAAATTTAAAAATCTTCTCTCAGACGCACGCAACTCTTCCTTTTGGAAGCCAAAACATGCATAAGGCATAGGTTTGTATAATTAAATCCTGCAAACTCCCATAGATTTTCCACGCTAGCTTCTTGGGATTGGTTTTTTGGGGTTGTTTTCATTTGAAGTGAGCAGTATGATGGATTGCAAAAGCTGGAGTTTTTGGGTGATAAAAGTATCTCAGTCATTTTATCAAACAGCTTGTGGGCAAAACCACATACCCATAATTTTTACAACTAACTTCTTTACCAATCTCCAGAACGTCAACAAAGAAAGACTGGGGCTGTTGTGTCGTTGGTTGTCTGATGGCTTTTGGGTCTGTGGCTGAAAACGAGTTTTTGGAAATGAGAGAAATAATTGCAGAAAGTGAAGGGGGTATTTGGTTGTGTTGGTTGCTGCTATGACTGAAAAGAGTGGGGCTGTTGTTTGTGGATGGTGGCTGACAGAGGACAACGAGAAGAGTTAAGGAAAGATTGCAGTTAAGGATTTCCATGGTCTAGTAACAGAGAGCGTCTGTCTTCTCTTTTCATGGTGTAGCCATGCAATTAATCATTAAAGAAAAGAAGAAAGCGATACGAGGGGTGTGTGTGGTGTGTACTGATCCTGAATTTGGATTTCGCTGCAATTCATTCAACAATGACAAAGCTCTTCTAGCACAATCCATATAGCAAAGCCAAAGCACTAAATAATTCACATCACCTCGATAAATAAACTACGTACATGTTTTCATCTGGATCACAGTATTTAAAACATACATCAAAAAATTTCAACACAATTTATCAACTCTTGTTCATCTTAGATGCTTCTATCAAAGAGCCCGATGACTCCCAGGCACAAGGAGCATATTCAAAGAGGTTGCATGACAAGAACATACTGCAACTGTGTATCTCCCAAGTCCCTGCAACAGCAATTAGATGTAATATAAGGAACCAGCTGGAGGATAGGAAATGAGTTAGTTCAATTTAAAACAATACTCATGTTCACAACCAGACTTAAAGTGCAATGTGTGGACAAGTACCACCCAAAATATTTTCTCAGGGAGAAGATACGGAAAAGATCTAGTGCTCAAAATTGACGCCTTGGCTTAGCTTCTGCAACTGAGACCCGAATTGCTCTGCCATCCAATTCCTGCACCAAACAAATTTTACCAAGTGACTATTAATTTGTAGCTAAATAGACTTCGAAGTCCATTGGTGGAGTAGCTGTAGCAAGTGTCAGATTTGACAGTATAAACTTCTGAGTTGCATTTTCACAAAAACTGCCAGACAAACCTTTGTGTGCAAACAAGTCCTTAAAATGAATGCAAATCAACTGTATTACAAATTTTATCAAAAAACATCAGGCACATGAGAACCAAAACTCTCAAAGGCAACGAGACAAAAACACAAATGATTAGCACTATGTTTTAACCACAGAACACTCAATTGCAAAACTAGCAATTTTAGGATTTTAGTTTCAGCACATGGTAGCCCATTTGAAGAACAAGCACATATCTTCAAGAAAAATGGGAATGATATACTTACAGCGCCATTTAGGGAGTCAATGGCATTGTCAACCTCTTCAGCAGAACTATAAGTAACAAAACCAAAGCCCCTTGATCTACCACTATCCCTGTCATAAACAACTCTAGCATCCATCACCCTCCCTTTCTCTCTAAACAATGTCTCAAGTGCCAAGTTATCAACATTCCATGAAAGGTTGCCGACATAAACACGATTGCCAGAATCAAATGTGTCACCACCTCTAGGCCCTCTTGAAAAGGAACTTTCCTTCTGAGGAGGAGGTCCAAAATTCACCCTCAATGTCCTCCCATCGAGTTCCTGCATGATAATCACTTAGATACAATAAACCTAATTTGTATGCGCCATGGCCTCATAAAAAAGAAAAGAAAAGGATGCATTAATGGGGCAAAAACAATTTTTAAAACCACCAAGCAAGCTCCACTGAGTTGCACTCCCACCAAACAATCTCAAACAAAAGTGAGTACCACTTCAAACCCTTATAATTAAATTTCATAATTTTGCAAACTATCTATCCATCTTTGTTTTCATTGACTTACATAGCCATTGAACTGTTTAGTTGCTGCTTCAACTTCTTCAATAGTCGCCATGGTCACAAAACCAAATCCTCTGCTTCTCCCAGTTACCTTGTCATATATTACCTTCCAAAAAGTAAAAGGTTTAGCACATCAAAGCAGATGGTTACTAATCGTTCAATAAAAGGCGTTACAACCTCTAAAACTCAACCATGAGGATCCAAAGAAAACATTTCATTAACTATACAAGCAATATCTATGTAAAGCTCATAGCAAACTAAAATTTTATTCGTTAAATTGGCTTCACCAAGAAACCATATAAAGACGCTATCTTTAACAAAAGGAAAACAGACCCAACAGTAAAACACTCAATACAAAAACCATTACATCAAAAAAAATGTTCCAATTTACAGGAAATATGAAACAATTCTAACCTTAAAACACTCATGTTCAAAAAGAAGCAAAGCTAAAAGAGAAATAAAAGTAGGGTCATAAAAAAGAGCACGAGAGAGACAATACCTCAACCATCTCAACATTTCCAGCGGTTTCAAAGAGACCAGCGAGCCGGGCACTGTCAACATTAAAAGGAAGATTACCCACAAACAATTTGAGGTCTTGAGAGAAACTTTGCTCGTCCCCATCACTCAAGAAATCCTCTTCTTGTCCGAATTCAGATGAAATGGCAACATTTTTTAGAAACCGAGAGGACAGAGGCTGTTGCTGGTGTTGAAAGGAGAGAAGGAGAGAAACGGGCTTGAGAGAAGAAGTGGAAGAAGGAGATAGAAAAAAGAGTGAATTGGGTTTGCTGTAGAAAGATTTTATGGTATTTGGGTGATTGAGCGATGGGAGGACTAGTGAAGAGGCAGATGCTGCGGACATGGTTTCTCTCTTGTGTGTCTTGGCTTAGTTTTGAATTGAGATAAGGTTTTTGGAGGAGGAACGAACGAGGGAACAGGGAAGGATATTTTGAACTTTGAAGTGAAGCGAGGTATTTATGGGCACTTAGCCTGTGGGGCGTAGGGTTTGGGCCTTTTTGGTTTCGAGGATGTAAATGTAAATTGGGGAGTTTGGTAATAATGTTGAAGAAAGCAAGCTGCAGGAACAAGGAGCGAAGGCCGTTCAGGCAATGGCATTGATAGGAGAACAAAACCCTGATAGTAGATTGTCATGATATGATTTGGGTAAAGGACAAAGTATAAATTGATAGCCTTGATCCAAGCCAGCAACTCTCCTTGTTCCTTTCTTGCCCTTCTCCTTTCCAACCTTTTTTTTTATAAATATATTTTTGTTTAATTATACAGAAAATAAATATTTATAAGAATTCTAATCATTTCAATTTTATAAAAATAAATTATATTAAAATCCATTTCTTTTATTCATGTACAATATAACATAATATCTCTATTAATTAATAAATTTTCATGATCCAAGGATACTAATTTATATAATTTTTATTTATATATATATATATATATATATATATATATATATATATATATTTTTGTTGTTTTGATGAAAACATTTCGTTTTTATTAGCATCAATAATTTTTAAATAAAAATTCAAGACAATTAAAATAAATATTTATAAGAATCTTAATGATTTAATTAAAAGGAAAAATTGTGTTTTTAAATAAAAACTCTCTTTCTTTATTCTTTTTTATTTGTTTTGATGAAAAAATGCTTTTATTATTAGAAGCATGATTCTCAAATTAAAAATTATCATGATATGGAAAGCAAACTTCAATATATATATATATATATATATATATATAGACACGTGGTTGTATTAAAAAATAAAAATATAATAATTAATTTGAGAAATATATATAAAAAATAAAAAATAAATATAATAAAATAAATATTTTATTTTCATTAAATACTCATAAATAATTTTAAAAAAAAAACTCTACATATTTGGTTCATATATAATAATCCATAAAATAATAGATAATATTACAATAAAAGCATTAATCATTCAAAGATTATGACATAATTGGAAGATTTTTTAAATATTATTTCAATAATTTTATATAAAAAAAATAATTCTAAAACATAAAACAACAAAAGAAAAAAAAATTAAAGGGCCACAACAATCATATCCAAGCACACCTAGGCTTGAAAAGATAGCCTAGACATACTTGAACTTCCAAGGCCAAGCCCACATGTTTGATCTTTTCAAAAATAATGAGTGCTAATAAGACAAAACCACATGTGGCCCATAAAAAACCCTAAGTGTGCCTGGATTTGAAAGACCTTAGTTGCATTCCTAGTTTTTACTTTAAAAAAAGCTTAAATGGACAATTATCCATTTAAGTGAACAAATGACATGTTGTCCGCCTAAACATATGATATATCATTCACTATAACATTTTTTAGCCGTTAGAGGTTCCAAGATATTTGTCCAATCAGTTTTTACTTTTAAAAGATTTTAAATGGATAATTTTTCATTCAAGTTTTTTTTTTAATTGAACAAATAATACATCGTCGCCTAAGCATATGAAATGTCATCCGCTGTAACGATGTTTTAACACTAGGGGTTCCAAGATATTTATTCAAAAAACTCAAATTTTAGCTTATTGTTTTCTAAAAACACTTAAAAATATCACAGGAACCTTTATAACTACATTTACAACCCTGAAATGCCTTTTGATAAGTCTAAGAACTCAAAGCCAAATCGGATAAAAAAATCTTTACAGAACAAAATCTATTTCTTTTTGCATAATTAAAGGTCTGAACCACCTTCATCGAGCCCCTCCTTCAAGTTGAAACCATTAACACTAAGATCATTGTTTTTAGTTTATGACATACCAAAATCTCTCTCTCTCTTTAACTTTTTATCTCCTATTTCAACGTCAAAAGGACTAAAATGTAAAAACAAATGAATGATTTTTATGACTAAAATATAAAATATAAAGCTATAATGATCAAATATGAAAACTCGCAAAATAAAGGGACCAAATTATATTTTCCATGCTCATGAAAGTAAAAATTACATTGTGGATTGAACAATGCTCTTGAATCTATATCCATGGTAGAGTATATAATTAATGACCATCTTTTTTTTCTTTAATAATTAAAATTATAATATAATGAAAACAAAATGCCCACATTTACTATTTTTAATGGATGAATTTAGGTGTACATCTAGGATGATTGGAGGAGTTTATTCAACTTTTAATTGCATTTTTTTGACAAAATTAAGGCCATTTTAAATCTATAGTTCCACCCAGGGATAGATATTTTAGGAACAATAGGGTTTATTTCATGCTTCTTCTCTTTTCTTTTTGTACAGAGAGGGGATGAAAAGCCTAAATAAAAGAAACTAAACCTAACAACATTATTTCTTGCCTCACTCTATTTGTAGTTGTAAGACGAAGTATGATGATTGTTATCATTTTGAGAGGTCCATTCTCTATTGGCTGGTATTTATATACCTCTAGTTCGCCAATATTCACTTTTTAAAAAGATACCATTCCCACCTCATTCTCAATCTTTTCGTTCTCAAATTTTAGCATACTTTACTTGATGAGGTGTAAGAGCTTGTCTTTGAAGGTAGAACAATTATCATTGTTACGCGCAATAACAATAATGTGGTTTTCGTAGTTGTAGTTGGGTTTCTAACAATAAGGATATGGTAGTCAAAAGGGTCTTCATTAGGGGTAGGGGTAATTTTTTCAATGCTAACAAGCTTTTTGAACATTTCTCTTAAAGGTAGCTCAAGTATTTCTATAAGGTTGGTTGTTTAAGCCAACCTAATTCTTTAATGTAAAGTTTTTAAACTCGGCCTTGTGGTCAACCCGACCCAAAGCCCGGGTCACGAGTTTTACCTGATTTACTGGGTTTTGATCGAGTCACCAGGTCAACCCTAATTTTTTATAAATTAAAATGATGTTGTTTTGGTTAAAATAAAATAAATAGTCAACGGGTTGCAACCGAGTTTTTAATCGGGTCACTGGGTCAACCTGTTGGGTCACCCAGGTTTTTGACGTCTTTTATTTTTTCTTAAACCCTACCTGGTTCTAACCTAGGTCAGTCGAGTCCCGGGTCGACATATCAGGTTTTAAAAATATGGTTTAATGTTGATTGGTTAAAGAATGGCTGATTTTGTGGGAAATTATTTGGTTGGTAAATAAGAAATTTTAAATACATGTTTAGTTTAAAGATAGTTGTAACACTGGCTAGTGTTAAAGTAAATGGATGAAAATTGGTACTAGTAGTATTGACTTGCTAATTAGACCTCCATTACTTATTCTAATGACCTCATGATTGAAAATGATTGGTTTTTACCTGATGTACTTCGTTGTCATTTTTCTTGTTGACACCTTTTCTTTTTGGTTAGCTTTAGAAGTATCTTAGATTTTCTTTATCATTTGTAAAATCCCGAGACTAAAAATAAGATAATAAATTTAACTCGAAAAAAATGGGTTAAATTAAGATTTATGAAAATTAAAAATTTATGTTTATGTTGAAAGTGAAAAATAAAGTGGTGAGACATTAAGATAGAAAATCAATTAGAAAATTATGAGGGGAAATTAACATATCTTGAGTCCTGGATTTTTTGGCAGAAAATGGAGAGTTAAAGTTGATGTTAGCAATTTGGGATGAAGGGAATGAGATGTTATAGTTTTGGGATTAGTTTTTCTTACTTTTGTAGGCACCTTCGATATGATTGATATCCTTCTTGTTCTCTTTAAAGCCTTTTTTTTCAGTGGGTATGAATATTTTACCACTCCTTATCCCTTGCTCTATACACTTGGCTATTGCTATAACATTAATGAATTGTTTTGCTGAACTACCCATCATATGCTCGCAGTACGATGCCATGAACGTATTTACAAATAAGGTAACCATCTCTTTATCTAAAAGTGGAGGATGTACTTGTGCAACCAGATCCCTCCACCTTTGAGCATACTCTTTTATAATTTATTTATTCTTTTTTTCTAGATGGGACAAGCTGGTTCTATTAACAATATTCATGTTGTACTTATATTGTTTAATAAAAGCAACCATGGGATCTTTCCATCATCAAATCTTTATGTTATCTAGTCTCATATATTAGTTCAGTGCTGCCCCACTCAAACAACATGATTCCATATTACTTCAGCTAATCATCATTAACAATTTAACCCATATTGACAATTTCATTCTTATAATTTCCATCATTTAAATCTTACATTAAGAGTAGTTCTAAATAAATTTTAAAGTTGGCTATTTTTAGCCAACTTAACTTAACTTGATCGCTCAAGAATGTTGGTCAATATGTGTACTATATCTAAAGTTATAGAATTTGATTTTATATGTAGTTTATTTATTTTTAAAGCTAAGATACAGGATTACATCTTTATGGAAGGGAAGAAAACTCATTTATGCCATTAACACATCCAAAATTACTTATTATTGCAACATTTAAAAATTGTCCAAAAAGATTTAATCTAACCCTCTCTCAATTTTTAACCCCTATTTAGAGTTTTATAACTCCAAATTAACTAAGGCCAATCTTGTTAGAAAGCTAACATCTATAACTATAACTTTATAAAGAAACTTATTCTATTTTTTGTTATTTTCAAGTCTAAACTCAACTGAAAGTTAGGTGATAAAATTGTCTAGATTTCTAATTTTTGCTTTTAACATGCAACAAAGTATTTTTATTTTTTTTCTCATCATTTAAAACAAATATTTCTCCTCAACATATTTTATAATATCATTAGACATAACACCCAAATAATCAATTATTTTTTCTCGTATCCTACTTGAAATAACCAAAACTTTCTCACCAAAAACACCTTCACTTTCATTAACATTCCCTCATCAATAATACTTCAACATTACATAAAAATTTCATAATCCCCTGTAAGATTACAATGTTCATAATTCAAAACATAATTAATCTTTCCATTACAAATTAAACACAAGATATCTATTTCTTCTCAATTCATTTCCATATTTCAATATATGCTACAATAAGTACAAACAAACAACATTCATATGTTGTTTTAATTATTTTTTTTCAATTTTTTCCTTTTATGGCTAACACCACCACCTTTAACAACACTATGATTGTTTCTTCATTTGTTCATTGTTTTAAATTGCTTTCATTAATTTCCGTCCAAATTACATCAAACAAAGCATAATCAATCTTTCCATTACAAATTAAACATAAGATTTCTATTTCTTCTCTATTCATTATTCACATTTCAACACATGCTATACTAAATACAAACAAACAACATTCATGCCTTGTTTTAATTTTTTTTTCAATTTTTTCTTTTTATGGTCGACATCACCACCTTCAACAACATTAGGATTGCTTCTTCATTTATTCATTTTTCCATGTTGCTTTCATCCATTTCTGTCCAAATCACATCAAACAAAGTAAATTTCTCATTTCCCCCCAAATCCTCACATGAACCTTAGTGTAGAATTTATAGATCAATCTATTGATATTTACATATTGACCCTGTATTGCTTATAAATTATTTCATTTTATCTCCACTTTTTTTCCTAACAATTAGTGCTATATTCTCTTTTTTATTATTTTTTAAATCTTATCCATTGTCATATAATTCAATATCCTTAATTTAATTTAACTTATTTTATCTCCAAGTTAAAATTTTAATATTTCAAAAAACTTTAACTGGGGTTTTACAACCATAATGGTCGAAACCTAGGGAAAAACAAACAACATGTATTCTAGATTTCTTTACAAAAAGATTTGGGACAGATAACACCATTAACATTAAAATCAAATAAGAGCCCTTGTTCGAGTGCTTTCTAAATGGGCTACATGCACCTGGCTAGCTAGACCTAACAATGCTTGACCTTTTTTTTCTATTTTTTTAAATTGATTTTTTTTATATGTATTTTCTTAAATAGTTTTTAACTTGTATTTAAATTAATACCCTTTCTCTCTAATTATTTTTTATCTTTTGGTTTAACCTTTTTTAAATAGTGTTTGTTTTTTAATTATTTTTTATGTATTTAATTTTTGAAGAGATTATTCCAATTCATATATAATTCTTTTTTTTTTATGTTTTACATAAATGAAATTTATTTTTAAAAATAAAAAAAATATTTATTTTTGGATAGTATTTCTAATAAGTGTAACCTTGCATAATATGTTTTTCTCTTTGATTTTATTTAATCAATTTCATATATGTGTTTATTTCTACTATCATTTGATTATATAAAAAATTAATTTTAATAATCAAAATCATTGAACACAGTCGGATAAATAGCCTGTATTGCGAGATCACATATCTTAATCTACATTCATCTTTTGATTTTTTTAGTTACATCTTTAGTTATCATTGATGATTTTTATTTATTTATTGCCACAAATGGTTCTTTAATTATTTAATTAGATGCGTGCATAAGCTTTTTAATATACACTTAAAGATTTTTTACATAAAAAAATACATACAAAAAGCCTGCATGTTTAATTTTTTTTGTTGGAAAAAAAATCTAGCTTGCGGCGACTACTAATTATTATACTATGCACTAAAACCTTGGGATGCAAAATAGGTGGATTTTTTTTTTCTTTTATAAACTTAATCCTTCAATATTTGCTTAATTTTAAATTTATCTTTATAAATCTTTTGGTTTGCTTTTTATAAAATTATCATAACTTCAAACAAACATCTTGATATTTGGTTTGTACTTGACTTGTGCTTGATTTTATGATTTATGTTTGTGATAGTATAATCAAGTAAAAAATAGTATATTTAAAACAAAAAAAAAAGTTACTAAATCCAATGGAGTCCATGACTTGAATCACGGGTTTGACAGGTTAAGCGGTGAAATCCTAGTCGATCCAATATATCATCGTCTCAATATTAAAAAAAAATCATCTTGATTTTTATTAAAAGGCAAACCATGTTTTTTTCTGGTTATCTGAGTTGTCTTTAAACCTACCAAGTTGATCGAGTCATATTAAAATAACTCTTGCATAGTTAAGGAGTCAAATTAAGATATTTTAATATTGACATGTTAAATTAAATTTAATAATAATACAAAATAATTTTTTACAATCTAAACATTTTTTTATATTTTTTTCTAATTTGAACCATTGTATAATATAAACTTATGAACTACTAACATTAATACTGCAGAAAGAAGATAAACAAAATATCAAATATATAAAAAGAAAAGAAAAGAAAAGAAAAGAAAGACATGTGACTTTTCTTAACTTTCTGTACCCAAATTCTTATTATACTAGTTACATGACCCGCGCGATACCGCGGGGCAATGGTTTTTGCATAAAAAATATCAAAAAAAGTTAAGATCTAAAAGTATTAGGTCTTTTTGCAAAACTACACTCAAGAGTCTTGGGTGTGGCTGCAACTCCTGACCCAAGAGTAATATTTATAATATTAATAATAATATTAAACTTGCATGACTCAAGTTTAAGTAGGTCTGACTGCAATACCAAACCCAATAGTCTTAGATATGGGTCTGGCTGTAAGGTCATATCATAAAAGTGTGATAATTAAATAGATTAATTAAAAAGAAAAAAAAACTAAAAGGAAGAAAAAAATTAATGAAGAAAAAGAAAAAAAATCTGAATTAACTGGATTAACCCTTCAAACCAGGTTAACCCGTCAAACCTTGAATTCATGTCGTGAAAGTTTGATAACTAAATAGAAAAAAAAAATTGACGGGTTAACACAAAATTAATTGGGCTAACCCGTCAAACCCGGGATCCGTGTCATGAAAATTTGATAACTAAATAGAAAAAAAATTGAACATTAACGAACTAAATTAAACGAAAAAAAATTAATTAAAAAGGAAAAAAACAAACAAAAAGACATCAGCTTTTTCACTGTGGACTACAGTGTGTAGTCCACAGTTAAAGGCATAAAAACAGCAAAAAAACAAAAAGAAAAACTAAAGGCATCAGTCGATAACTAAATAGAAAAAAATTTAATACTGATGAACTAAATTAAATAAAAAGAAACAATAAATGAAAAAAAAACTTATAAGAAGAAAAAAACTAATGAAGAAAAAGAAAAAAAATCTAAATTAACTGGTTTAACCCGTCAAACCTGAGATCCGTGTCATGAAAATCTGATAACTAAATAGAAAAAAATTTAATATTAACAAACTAAATTAAAAAAATTAATTAAAAAACATCAACCTTTTTACTGTAGACTGCACTGTACAGTCCATAGTGAAAGGTATAAAAAAAAAAGCAAAAAAAAAAAACTAAAGTCTTTAGCTTTTTTACTGTGGACTGCATACAATATTAAAAGATGAAATCGGAAGAACCAAACTAATAAGGAAAAAGAAAAAAAATCTGAATTAACCCGGTTAATCCACCAAACCAGGTTAACCCATCAAACCTGGAATTCATGTCATGAAAGTGTGATAATTAAATAGAAAAATGATTTATTATTAATAAAATAAATTAAAAAAAGATTAATGTCGAAACTGGGATCCATGTCATAAAAGTCTGATAATTAAATAGAAAAAATTTAATATTAAGAAACTAAATTAAAAAAAGAATTAAAAAAAAGACAAAAAAAAATTAAAGGCATCAGCTTTTTCACTGTGAACTGTATTGTGCAATCCACAGTAAAAGGCTTAAAAAGGAAAAGAGAAAAAGAAAACAAAGGCACACACCACAAGTTAATTTTTTTTCTTGCATAAAAAATATCAAAAAAGCCTAAGATCTAAGAGTGTTGGGTCTTTTTGCAAAGATATGCCCAAGAGCCTTTGGTTTAGCTGCAACGCTTGACCCAAGAGTAATATTTATAATATTAATAATAATATTAAACTTACATGACTCAAGTTTAAGTGAGACTGGCTACAACACCGGACCCAAGAGTCTTGAATATGGGTCTGGCTGCAAGTTTGTGTCATAAAAGTGTGATAATTAAATAGATTAATTAAAAAAACAAAGAAAAAAAAACCAACAAGAAGAAAAATACTAATGAAGAAAAAGAAATAAAATCTGAATTAACTGGGTTAACCCTTCAAATCAGATTATCCCGTCAAACCTGAGATTCGCGTCATGAAAGTTTGATAACTAAATAGAAAAAAATTAATGGGTTAACCCGTCAAGCCCGGGATACGTGACATGAAAGTCTGATAATTAAATAGAAAGAAACTTAACATTAAAAAACTAAACTAAACGGAAAAAAATTAATTAAAAAGAAAAAAAGCAAAAAAAAAAATTTCAGGTTAACTCGTCAAACTTTAAAAAAAGCAAAAAAAAAATCTAGGTTAACTCGTCAAACCCGGGATCCGTGTCATGAAAGTCTGATAACTAAAAAAAATTAACATAAACAAACTAAAATAAACAAAAAAATTCATTAAAAGAAAAAACACACAAAGAAAAAAAGCAAAAAAAAACCCATAAAGGCATAAAAAGAAAAATAAATAAATAAATAAAACAGAAAAAAAAAATTAAAAACAAAAAAAAAACAGCTTAGCGTTTCACAGTGGGTTACACAGTGAAACACTGAACAGTTTTAGTATATGTTATTAATTAAAAATAAAAGAAAAAAATTTGGGTTAACTCTTCAAATCAGGTTAACCCGTCAAAACTCAGGATCCGTGTTATGAAAATTTGATAACTAAATAAAAAATTAACATTAATAAACTAAGTTAAACAAAAAAAAATTCATTAAAAGAAAAATACACAAAGAAAAAAGCAAAAAAAACCCATAAAGACATAGAAAACCAAAAAAAATAAAAAAAACAAAAAAAATGAAAACAGAAAAAAATAGGAAAAAAAATAAAAATAGAAAAAAATGGGAAAAAAAAAAAAAAACGCTCAAGATTTCATCGAAACTTTACATAGAAAACACTGAGCAGTTTTAGTTTTTTCTTAATTACTTTTTAATATACTTCATTTTTTATTCTCTCTTCAAGATATTTAAAAGTAAATAATAAAAAAACACACATTCCTAATAAATATTATCATTATTAAACCTGACTTAATATATTAATTTAATAATTTGGTAACTTGAAGTATGTTTTGGATGAGGTTTTATTTCAAATCATTTTATGCATTAACTTTTCTTGTTAAATTCGAGTAACGTGATAAATTAACTTGAAATCTAATGAATTAATCAAACTTGAATGAGATGTAACCAAATTAATTTTTTTAAAAAAAATATTAAAATAATATTATTTTAACAAAATAATTTATCTATATTAATCATAATTATTAAACCTGATTCGGGGTTGATCCAACCAAGGGACCAGATGGCGGGTTACACGGGTCAACCCGAATCAACTCGAAAAAATTAAAAAAATATTTGAAGTTCTAATATTTCATAGGAAAAAATTAAAAAATAATTCATGTGAATATAAGTTATACATATTGTAAATAATGAAGTTTAAAAGAATATTTTAAAAAAAAAATTATTCCACATTAAAAAAATATTATGTTATCATTTTAAGTTGAAGTATTTAAACCAAAAAAGTTTTTTTATCCCATATTGAAAAAAACATAAGTTTTTTCTTGTGAATATAAATTATATATACTAAAAAGCTTTAAATCTCACATTTAAAAAATAACTTTTTTTTTTTGTGAATATAAAATATATATACTAAAAAGTTTTAAATCCTTCAAATCTCACATTGAAAGATACTATGTTATGATTTTAAGTTAGGGTATTCAAACCAAAATTTTTTTTATCCCACATTGAAAAAATAACTTTTTTCTTCGGAATATAGAGTATATTTATTAAAAGGTTTCAAATCCCACATTGAAAAAATAAAACATTATTCTAGTATTTATATAATAAATTTAAAAAAGTGTTAATAACCAACTGAAAAAATATAAAAAAAAGGGTCTAGGAGAAAAACCACATTTGAAGAAAAAAAATAGGTCCGTCCGGATTCGCCTGGGTCCCAGGTTGACCAGCCGGATCGACCGGGTTTGGCAAGATTTTTACACTAGCCGGTCTTTTGACTTACCCGGACCAGTCCAACCACTGGATCAACCAAGTCTCTAGTCGACCTGCCAGGCCGGTCCAGATTTAATAACTAGGATCAAGGTTGTTAAAATCGCGAGTTAACTCTTAAAATCTTATGATTTTACGAGTCAACATGTATCTAACATGCTACATCAGACTAAAAACTCGAAACCAGTAAAATCGGACTTAACTCGTATAAAATCGGTAAAATTGGTAAACTCGGTTTAATTTTACGAGTTTACTAAATTTGTGATATGAAGTTATGAACCAAGTCAAGTCTAAAATTGACCTTAAAATGTCTGTTGACTAGTTTTGTGAGACTAAACATATCTTTCAAACCGTATATTGGATAAAGCAGAAATTTTATAGGGAAATATTAGATACATAAAAATATATTGTGATAAATTTTCAAGTCAAATGGAGATAGGTAACATAATATTTTAGAGGGTCAAAGTTAGTAAACTAATATTGTCAAATATGTTAAACAAGACCTTCGTGTACTGTTTGGAACATATCTAGAGCTACCGGTGGAATTTTGCTTCTATTAAAGTTAGGATATAAACTAGATATCTGAAAATTTTCAACTATATATCATAGGCCCAATAATTCATCCAAACAAGAGAGTACGGCATATTTGAAATCAGGAGAGAACGACATGTTTGAAATCAAAACTCAAATCTATCAAGAATATGCAAGAATATGCAAAAATTGGAGATTCAGGCTACATGAAAGAATTATAACATAAAGACTTTTTTTATTATTCTATTTTATTTTTTTATTTAATTTTAAATAATTATTTTTAATTTCAATTTTTTCTAGCGCATTAGACATTGTTTAGGGGTTTATTTCATTATTGAATTTATTTTAATTAATTACTAATTTAAACTTATTAACTTATAACCCAAAAGGGGTCTATCAAGACTTATTGTGATGGGAACAACCAGGTTGTTCCTAGATTTATATGTGCTTCATACCTTTCAATGATTTTCCTGTATTGAGATATTTTGTTATGAGACTTTTTATTTTTCCACGTCATTACTTTATTGATTTATACTATCTATCTCTTTTATTTTATTTAAATTACTCATTGATTATAATATTATT
Source organism: Populus deltoides (assembly GCA_015852605.2). Taxonomy (NCBI): domain Eukaryota; kingdom Viridiplantae; phylum Streptophyta; class Magnoliopsida; order Malpighiales; family Salicaceae; genus Populus; species Populus deltoides. Next base: position 8,536,062 of record CM027585.2, on the reverse strand, counting down.
GATTTATTTTATTAGAATTTAATGTAAATTAAATTTTTAAATAGAATTATCAATTTATAATTAATTTAAAAAATTACTTTTAATTTTACGATTTGATTTGGGTTTCCTATCGAATTTATATAATAATTTTTATATTCTATTAAAAATATATTTTTGAAAACCTTCACTAAGATATTAAATTAATAATCATTATATTGAGTAAGCAACCCGATGAACCGAGCATAAACCGTGTCAGACTTTACACGGAATCTCTTAACTATGACAAATCCCATTTATGATATTATAATACAATAAATATTATATAAATATAGATTTCTTATTTTTCTTTTCACTATCACTTCCGTTTCTCTCTCTCTACAACTATCCCAGAAAACTGAGCTTTTTCTTTCTAGGAAGATTAAAAAAAGAAAAGCCTAAACTTTAAAAAGTTATTAACTGCGTGGCTTCTCTTAAAGGCTCTTCTTTTTGAGATCTACTTGTGGACAGCTCCAGATAGAGATTGCAGAGAGGGAAGTACAAGTAGAGATTGAAAGAAACTCACACTCATAGAAAGAGAAAGGTAAAAGGGAAAGAAAAAAGAAATAATCTTCTTTATTTTGTTTTCGAAGAAAAAAAGTTGGAAAGGCTTAAACTTTGGTGTTGTACGGATTTGTCTATTTTATTTTTGAGGAATCGAAGTTGACCATGAAATTTGTACAAATGCTGGGTTTTTTTTTGGCCGAATCAGATCTGTGAAGGGTTTTTTGATTGAATAAGTTTTGCGGGCTCATTTCATTTCTGGGTTTGAAGTTATAGGGGTTGAGTTTTCGGGTATTGATGGATTTTTGGTTCATTTGATGAATTCTTATCAGTTTTGCTCACCTTGAGCTGGTTTTTGGTATTGGCTGATGTCGTGGTGAGATCTGAGTTGGGTTTTGCATTTTAGTTGTTACTAGGATTTGGATTTTCATGTTCATACCTTTCAATGATCATGTTAATTTGTTAGGAGTTAAAGTTGTTGAAGTTAGTTTTGTAAATGATGATTTTAAATATGCTAATATAAGGATACAAAATATATGTATTTGCCTCTCTAGATTCTGTGTATCTATGTAATTGAGCTTGTCGGGGATGCTTTAATTAATGACTATATGAGTTTTTTCGTACAGTGTGTCTTTGTTACTTTAGTGTTCTTTTTTTTTTTTGTAATTTTAAAAACTGCATTCTTTATACTAGGCAGAATTGATTGATATCTACTGAATTCGTATTGCCTGATGCCTTATTTTTTTAGCCTGTGAAGTGATTGCATGCTTAAAATTAGCCTTTTAAGTGACAATCTTGCGGCTATAGTAGCTTGTCTTATCCTATCGAGCACCAAAGCTCCAAGTTACGTAGTTTTGTTTTTGCAATTTGTTTAGCTGTCAAACTGATCTTATTCATGTTTCAGGATAGCACTTCAGAGGAGACGCAAAAAATCAAATTATTGCTGGAAGGTTCACATGAATCTGACTAACTGCTAGTCACTGTCAGGAGATGAATAGCCACGTTAATAGCCCATCAGTGTCACTCCAGTGTAGCATGCTAGCTGATTTTGCAAGTGTCAGATTGGTATCTGATGATCACAGCTAATATTGGAATTTCTGCTAGCATCACCATGCAACTAACCTTTCCTTGAAGAGATTCTACTGGGTGTGGTCTGGCTAAGTGCATTTGATAGAGCCTCGCTTACCGAATCATCTTTGCTGTTGTTTGACGTGCACTGTTCTTCTGTTGCTGTGCTTCAGAGGAAGCTGTTCTGACTTTAGTTTTACTCATGCAAGCATTTTCAGTCAAAGTTGTTAGTGTTTCTCTTGAATAATTAGTGAAAAGAGGCATAATTATTAGGAGATGCTTCTTTAAGCAGCTATATTGGCATTCTCTGGGAGGTTCTTCTGTTTCTTGGAAGTGTTATTAAATATCATACCGTTGGTGGTGGTTCAGTTTTGTTTGAAATACTGATCAGTAACATGGACACTAAATTTGTAAATGCTAACCATCCACTGCATTTTCTTCATCGGCTGCTTCCTGTTGTTGGACCTGGACTTCTGATTGCAATTGGATATGTTGATCCTGGAAAGTGGGCAGCAACTGTTGAAGGAGGTGCTCGTTTTGGGTTTGATCTGGTACTACCGATGCTCCTTTTCAATTTTGTTGCCATTTTATGCCAGTATCTCTCTGCTCGAATTGGTGTGATCACTAGAAAAGATCTTGCCCAGGTATCATCCTATTTCCTTAAGGATATTCTATGAGAAATTTTGTTTATTTACTCTTCTTGACATTCTAATACTATGATCTTATATGTTTCCTTCAAAGAGAAAAATAATTTTGTATTGTTTGTGTTTCGTCCTTGGTCCGTTTGTCTTGAACTCGTTTTCCCTTTTGCAAATGGAAGTAATGAAATAGTAAAATTTGGAAATGAGAAATAGATTGGTTTAGTCCACATGGTACTGGTTATGTCATGTCTCTTGCTTTCCAATTGAAAGTGTAGAGGTTCATCAAGGATACTCTACTGGGAACTCTAGTTTTGTATTGTTTTTATGTTCCATGTCATGCTCCTTGCAATCTGATGGATGTGCCTCTCTTTAGCATGACTGGAAGTTAGCTGGGTTCTTCGTAGACCTCTAAATGTTCCATTAGATTGATGTCTGAGCAAGCACATCTGTATCTGTAAAGAAATTATCAAACCATTTGTATTTACATCCACACATGTATATGAGGTGATGCTTTTCCACCTATCATTTGCATTTCAAAGTTCATTAGCCAATTTTCTAATTATTTGGTGTGTTCACTAACTATTCTACACCCCAACCCCCAATTATGGTTTGAAGCTTTACGATTTTCCTTTTCCTTGTGATCCCATAGATTTGCAATGATGAGTATGACAAGTGGACATGCATGTTTCTAGGAGTTCAAGCAGCGCTTTCCGTGATTGCATTGGACCTCACTATGGTAGTTTCTCTCGATCTTAGTTATTTAGTCTGGTTGCCTATTCAAAAGATATGGGTTTAAGGCATCTGGTGTGATTTATACTACTTGAGATCCCTTGTTGTGGTTGTAACTTGTGAATTGTTTTCAATAGATTCTCGGCCTTGCACATGGTCTTAATCTTCTCTTCGGGATGGACTTATCCACATGTGTTTTTTTAGCTGCTGCTGATGCCATTTTATTTCCAGTTTTTGCTACCCTCATGGTAAGACCACTTGCTTGCATTCTTTTACCACCTTACCTTAGAAATATCACTAATGGTTTTGCTACCTTTTTTCCAGGAGAGATGCAAGGCAAGTTTCCTGTGCACATGCATTGCAGGCTTCATATTACTTTTGTATTTCTTTGGGGTTCTCATCAGCCAACCAGAAATCCCTCTTTCCATAAACGGGATGCGAACAAAATTAAGTGAGGAGAGTGTGTTTGCCCTGATGAGTCTACTTGGAGCAAGCATCATGCCTCACAATTTTTTCCTCCATTCTTCTATTGTGCTGGTAATTCTTCTTCTCCTTGCACTCCCCCTCCCCAAAGCCCTCCTGTGTGTCTATGGCTCTGAGTATATTGTCAATATCATTTTGTATAATGTTCAGAGGCTTTTCTGGCATAGCATATTTGGCATGCTGCAAGTTTTATCTCAATACCTTCCAGTGATTTTTGTTGTAGTTTGATTTTTGAGGACATCTGAGGTTTAGATTTTGGAGCAGAGAGGATATATTGTGTTTATGCTACTTCTCTACTTGAATGTTAGTTTGTACTTATTTTCTTTTACATGTGGTTTTGTGTCAATTATGCAATGCTTGAGTCTAAGTGCACATTTATTTTGGGATCTTTGTTGCTTAGCAAGGCTTTTCCATTTCTAAAATAATTTGGTTTTCGTTTGACTGATAAATTTTGATATTATGGAAACTTAATGGCTTTGTGACAATGGAACTGACAATTGGTTTGATGAGGTATTTGATATGAGTAATCTACCTTTGCTGGCTGGTGCTTTATGGTGCACCATCCCAAAATCACCAAGCCAGCAGTCTTTTTGATTTTTTTACACAACCAAAAACCCAAACAAGCATATCCTTCTCGTGTAGCTTTGTGAAAGGATATGAATTTGCTTCCAATCATGAGCTAATGCAATTATTGCCCATCTCTGTAAGTTTGCATATGTTCCCTTGCAGTGGTGAGGATGTGGGTGTTCAAATGCAAAGAGAAGATTCATGATTTGAATCTGGATTCTCTTAACAAATTAAAGCTAGTAGAGCATCTTTTTCTTGTCTTATCTTTAGACATTTTGTTTACATGGAAATATAACAATTTGAAGCCGGTTAGGTGTCTGAAAATGTTTGATGAAGGCTCCTATGGAGCACGGGTGAAGAGAAACTGAGAAAGTGGATTGTATGATTCAGAGTCACAACCATCAAGTTGTCTGTGTTTTAGGGTAGTTGCTGAATGTATCATTCATGGCATAGCTGGTCTCTGTGATGGGAAAATAATGGCTTTGGTCAGCGAGCTGTATCATTCAACCTGTACCAGAATCATTATAACTTAAAATTTGATTGGTAGGATTCTGATAGCTGATTTCTTATAATTGTTTAATCTTTCAGAAAGCACCAATGGGGATGTTTTATATAGTATACCTAACAAGAACCCTGGATTCTGGCAACATTCAACTTTTGTGTATTAATTATGAATGATATTGTTTTGAGGTTTGAAGCAGTTACTAACTGCCCATGGAGGCCTTTTGTTGAGAATACAGTTTGCCTTTAGTAAAAATGTGTTGCAAGCTTTGAACTTGATCTTCACGTGCACAAACTTATTTTATTATGGTGGTGGAGAAAGCCACAAACTACAGAGGGAATTCTAGGATGGTTTTTGTAATCTTTTTTGGATCTTCCTAATTGGCTTGTTATTTTATGCTTTGAACTTAAGCTAATCTTGTTATTTTTTGCTTGCAATGAATTACATCACTGCAATTGGCCCCTCCAGTTTAAAACTAATGCTCAACCTTTTTGTATTAACTTCATGAACTAGCATATGGAAGCCATGATCTCATCATTTTTGTTTTCAGTTTGAGTGTGTTGGTTTGATTGCTTAAGAACCCTGTAAAGCTTCCAACTCACGCCCCTTGTTGGAAAACAGAAATGAATGTAACATGTGCACCTTGTCAATGCTTAATTTCTGTTATTTGATAAAGCTCTACCTTTGTTCTATTATTAGGTTTCATACACTTTCAAAACAAGTTTAATATCACTTAATAGCTTTTTTTGATCACTTCTAGATTTTGAGATCTTTAATCTTCTTGCAGCAACATCAGGGACCACCAAATATTTCCAGGGATGCCTTGTGTCTTAACCATTTTTTTGCCATTTTATGCATCTTCAGTGGCATCTATCTGGTAAATTATGTGCTTATGAACTCCGCCGCAAATGTGTTCTACAGCAGTGGCCTTGTTTTACTTACTTTTCCTGATATGATGTCACTAATGGAACAGGTACAATTTTTTTCCCTCATTTATTGGTCGTGCAGATGTTTCTTTTCTGGCATGCAAGCATTATTCTGTATGAACTTGGTAAATACTTATTACTTTGATTCGAAATGATCATTTCAGGTGTTCAGGAGTCCAGTAGCACCCTTTGGCTTTTCACTCATCTTGTTTTTTGCGAATCAAATCACAGCATTTTCCTGGAATCTTGGCGGGCGAGTAGTTTTACACAATTTTCTCGGATTGGATATTCCTAATTGGCTTCAACGTGCGACATTCAGAATTATTGCAGCTGTTCCAGCCCTTTATTGTGTGTGGACTTCAGGAGTTGAAGGAATATACCAGTTGCTTATACTTACACAGGTTATGGTTGCTTTACTTCTTCCATCTTCCGTGATCCCTCTTTTCCGTGTTGCTTCATCAAGACAAGTGATGGGTTTCTACAAGATTTCTCCATTCTTGGAGTTCGTAGCGCTGATTTCATTCATGGGGATGCTTGGCATAAAGATTATTTTTGTGGTGGAAATGATATTTGGGGATAGTGATTGGGTAGGTAATTTGAGATGGAGTACAGTAAGTGGTTCGTCTACCTCTTACATTGTTCTTCTCATTACTGCCTGTTCATCATTTTGTTTGATGCTCTGGCTAGCAGCTACCCCATTGAAATCTGCTACTCGCCTAGATGCTCAGGTATGCAACTGGGATGTACAAAATGCTGTATCCGAGCCATCCATTCTGATAGAGGAAGAATTTTTGACTGAAAACGGTTGTACTGGAGAGGAACTTATTGAGAGGCAGGAACAATTACTAGAACCAGGGAAATCTTTTGAGAGATGCTCAGATATAACTGTTGCAAATGCTGATCCTGATTTGCCTGAGACAATTATGGAGTCTGATCAGGAACTTCATTTGACTACTATCAAAGAAAAACACTCTGAAGTCACATTTTCTAGTCCCCAAACATTCTATGAGGAGGAAACATCACCTACAATAGAGTCAGCATCTCTGTCAGCTGCTGTCAACTTGGTTCATGATGCTGAATTGCTTGTTGCCAAGAAGGCTAGTATTGAATCAATGGACCCAGTTGAAAAGACTCTGGATATAGAGGGTGAGTTGCATACTGAAAAGGAGGATGATGAAGGGGATAACTGGGAGCCTGAAGATTCATCCAAAGGGGTTCCTGGAAGCACTTTGTCTTTGACATCTGATGGTCCTGGATCATTTAGGAGTCTTAGTGGTAAAAGTGATGCAGGTGGGAATGGTGCTGGGAGTCTTTCAAGATTAGCAGGGTTGGGGCGTGCTGCAAGACGTCAATTAGCTGCAGTTCTTGATGAGTTTTGGGGACAATTGTATGACTTCCATGGGCAAATAACTCAAGAAGCAAAGACCAAGAAACTGGATGCCTTGGGGGTTGATTTGAAACTTGCTTCTTCCCAGCTGAAAGTGGACACTGCTGGGAAGGAATCTAGTGGATATTTCTCATCAGTAGGTGGCAGAGCATCTGATTCATTGATCAATTCAAGTTTAAGCGACTCCCCCAAGCAGTTGCGGGTGCAAAGTAATATTGACTCATCTTATGGAGTTCAGAGGGGACCATCCTCATTGTGGTCCAACCACATGCAGTTGCTGGATGCATATGTACAAGGTCCCAGCCAGAGTATTGCTGACTCAAGTGAGAGACGGTATTCTGGTGTGCGCATGCCACCATCTTCTGATGGCTGGGATAATCAGCCAGCTACAGTTCATGGTTATCAGATTGCATCTATTGTCAATCGAATTGCCAAGGACAGGGGTTTCAGTAGCTTAAATGGCCAAAAGGAGTCACCAGCACCAATATCCCCATCCTCAGGACCCAGAAATTATAGGGACCCACTCACTGTCTCTATGGGGAAAAATTTGCAAAATGGACTAAACTCCTCACAAGCCTCAGGATTTCAGAATCTTGCAGTAACTAGAAATAGCCCATTACAGTCTGAAAGACCTTATCATGATGTATACTCTGGATCTGCTGATGATACAGGAATGTCAGCTAATACAAAGAAGTACCATAGCTTGCCTGACATTTCAGGGCTTGCTGGTCCCTATAGGGACCTATATATGTCTGAAAAGAATGCTCAGTGGGACAAGTCTGCAGGATTTGGTTCCTCTGTTAGTAGATCAGGTTATGAACAATCTTATTATTCAAATACTGGATCAGTAGCAGGAGGTCCTTTGTCTTTTAATGGACTATCAAAAGGGCATGGGGATGCTTTCTCGCTTCACATGACTCCAGACCCTGGATCCCTCTGGTCCAAGCAACCATTTGAGCAGTTTGGTGTTGCTGACAAAATTCGTGCTGTTGGGAGTGGATTAGGAAATTGGTCTAATGCAATTAATCGCGAAGTAACTTCTCCTGTGGATTCAGAGGCCCAACTTCTTCGGTCTTTCAGGCATTGTATTGTGAAGCTTTTGAAATTGGAAGGATCTGACTGGCTGTTTAGGCAAAACGATGGAGCTGATGAGGATCTAATTGATTGTGTGGCTGCAAGGGAGAGGTATTTGTATGAAGCTGAAACAAGAGAAATGAACCGTGTAGATCACATGGGTGAATCTACATATTTATATTCTGATAGGAAATCTGGTTCTGCTTTGAGGAATGATGATGCCAGTATTACCAACATTATGGTTTCCTCAGTTCCTCATTGTGGGGAGGGCTGTGTTTGGAGATTGGATTTGATAATAAGCTTTGGGGTCTGGTGTATTCACCGGATTCTTGATTTGTCACTAATGGAAAGCCGTCCAGAGTTGTGGGGGAAATACACTTATGTGTTGAATCGTCTTCAGGTAAATTTCTCCAATCTTTTGGTATATGCAATTTCAATTTTATTAAGGGATCTTTTCATGTGCAAAAAATGTTTTACTTTGTTTACTGCTTGTAGATTTTCCAGGAAAAGGTGGAAAAAACCTCTTCATCATGTTCATGAATAAATTGGCAAAACTCACCATTCATGTCCTGCACTTAATTGCAATGAGTTTATATAGGCATTTTAGACGCTGCTATACCAAATCATTTGCTGCTGTGCCTTTTTTTTTTTGAGTTGCAACCAAGTCATTTTAGTCAACTATCTTTTAGTTCTCGCCCCACCTGCTCCATTGCAACTGGCATCTACATATATTAAAAATCTCGAGGCATGTTACTGAAAGCAATTCCTCTGTGTAACATCCCTTTGGGAGGCATATATGTGCTTTCATTCCTTGGCTCTTGAAATCCTATGATGGTGTGTTTTCCAAATATTGTCTTCTATTTTTCGTTGTCCTTTAAAACTATGCTTTCTGAATAATAATAGGGCATCATAGAATTGGCATTTTCAAAGCCCCGCACTCCCATGTCCCCATGCTTCTGCCTTCAAATCCCTGCATCTCACCAGCATAGGTCAAGTCCACCTGCTTCGAATGGAATGTTGCCCCCTGCTTCAAAACCAGGTAGGGGGAAATGCACAACTGCAGCAACGCTTCTGGACTTAATTAAGGATGTGGAGATTGCCATATCTTGCCGAAAGGGTCGATCGGGAACTGCTGCTGGTGATGTTGCTTTTCCGAAGGGAAAAGAGAATCTGGCTTCTGTGCTTAAGCGCTACAAGCGCCGGTTATCCAACAAACTAATCGGTAGTAAATGAACAGTGAGTCGAGAAGGTTCTGACATCAGCTCCTAAGAGCTTGTTGCTTTTGTTCACCAGTTTGCCTGAGCTGGATGGTATCGAGCTGTATAATTTTGAAATGCAGCTTGCTAATCCAGGAATGCTGGCTGCTCAGTTGTTGGATCTCTCTCTCTCTCTCTCTCTCTCTCTCTCTCTCTCTCTCTTGTATTAAAAAGTCCATGCTGCAAAATTTAATTTTCCTTGTATGTTATGTATACGTAGAGATAAAGATAAGTGGAGATGTAATTGCAGCATAATTAAAGAAAAATGGGTAGAATGGAGGAAAGTAGAGTAATTGCAGTTCTTGTTTTGTAACTAAGAAAGCACCTTGTGTTAAACGTCTCATCAAGTACTGTATAGCAAAATTACCCTTCTCATCACTTGTTTCCCCTGTATGTACTCTTTGGTTATTGCACGAGAAAGTCCAGTTTAAGAAGAGAAAATTACAAAGTAGGAGGCGGGAATGTGTAACTTCGTTTTAAAAGTGGTTTAAAAAAAATAATTTTTTTTATATTTTATATTTTTATTTTAAATTAATTTTTTTTTATATTTTTAGATTTGTTTGATGTGATGATATTAAAAATAATTTAAAAAAATAAAAAAATATTATTTTAATATATTTCTAAATAAAAATATTATTGAAATATAATTATTCTAGTTATACGAGTTACGTGTCAACTTTCATTGTATAGTAGACAAGTTTATAAAGATAATATTTATTGTTTTTGTTTTTGAAGTATGTATATGAAAAATTTAATTTTAAAATTATTTAATATTTTAGGATATAAAATATTATTATTATAATTTTAAAATTTAATAACAACGATCTGGTAAAGTTATAAATTATAAAAATTAACTTAGTTATTATTATAATTTTAAAATTTTATATTTTATTCAGAGATTTATCCCGTAGCAGGTCTGAATTACAAGGTGAAAAGATTATAATATTAAAATTTAATTAAAGATCTGCTGCTCAGATAACTGGGGAGGAGTATGGTTTAAAAAGTTGACATGACAGTGGAAGGGACTTGTGCATAAAACGATCAGGGACTTGTGCGTAAAACGATAAACCGCACATGCAGTCAATTTATTGTTGACATGGACGTTGATTTATTACTATCCTACGAACGAAAGGCTAGGCTTGCTCCGTAGCTACCACATGCAGGCAAAGCGTAAATGGTTTCAGCTATTTCCGGTTGGTTTTTCTACTGAGAGGTAATCCGATCGATCGGGTTATCATTTTCTTTTCAATAAAGTAAATTAGGGTTATTTTGCGTGATATCACATGGAGGAAGACAGTTGTGGCCCCCACCTGCGTTGTTCTTTGTCTTACCACTGTTCCCGAACTGACATTCCTCCGGTGCCGTTGATTTTTTGTAATAGACGAGGCCCTCCAAAAGCTATTCCTTTGTGGCTGGCACCAGTGCGTCAGCTTGCCTCCACATATGATAAGTAAGCCAGCCGTATCATACATATAGCTCACCAATTCGCCTTCACGCACTGTCACTATTGAGGGCTGGACTTGCGTACGATATCACTTGACTCACGGCTGCCAGAAGCGGAAGTTGTGATGTTGATCGACGTTCTTCTCATCTCCTTGCAAAAGTGGAAATGAGAGAAAAACTAATTGAAGTTATATATATATATATATATATATATATATATATATATATATATATATATATATATTTCTTAACATTTTGTTTTAAATTCATGATGTGATAGCTACAAGTATCGAGAGTTTGCCAACTAGAAACAAAAACGAGAAATGAAATGTGACTTTGTAAAGAAGTTTACAATCTGCAAAGAAGAAGAAAGAAAATGCAGAGTAATGGTGCCATGCTTGAGATGAAGACGAGTTAGATAACAATCGATCTCAAAGTGCTTAGTTTGTTCATGAAAAACCGAGTTGTGAGCAATCTGAAAAGAACTCTGGTTGTCACAATACATAGGAGTAGGATGAGAGAAAGAACCTTTCATATCAGCAAGTAACCAATGTAACCAAACAATCTATTTGGTAGTGGATGCCATAACACAATATTCTGCTTCGGTTGAAGATTGAGAAATAATAGACTGTTTCATGCTCTTTCAAGAAATAAGAGAATCACCTAGACATACAGAAACCAATAATAGACTTGCGATCTGTGGGATCACTGTCATGATCAGTATCAGAGTATGCACGTAGTTTCAAGGAAGAGGTGGATGAAAGTAAAAGACTCTGAAAGACCGTACCACGAAGATATCGTAAAATACGAAAAACAACTGCTCAGTGAACTGTAGTAGGAGAAACAACAAACTGACTAACAACATGAACAACATATGCAATATCTAGATGAGTAATAGTGAGATATACCAAGCTCCCAATAATAGTATGATATAAGGTAGAATCTATCAAAGGTAGACCATCAGAAAAAAAATACCTTGCGTTAATCTCAATGAGAGTATCTACAGTCTTGTTATCAGTAAGTCTAATCCGCTGAAGAATATCTACAACATATTTCGACTAAGAAGGAAGGTAACCTCTAGGTGAGTAAGCTACCTCAATACCTAGTAAATATTGAAGATAACCCAAATCCTTCATTTCAAACTGTCTAGCCAATTTTGTTTTCAAAACTAAAATACCATCAATGTTATCACCAGTAATAATCATATCATCAACATATAAAGACATAATAATATGACCTGCATCAGTGCACTTAATAAAAGAGCAGAATCATGACTATTAGAAACAAATCCAAGAGATGAGATCACAATAGAAAATTTCTCAAACCAAGCATGAGGTGCTTGTTTGAGACCACATAACATTCTTGAGCTTACAAACATACCCAGAGTCATGTAAAACACCAGGAGGGGGTGTCATATAAACATCTTCTTGAAGATCTCGATTCAAAAGGGCATTTTTAACATTTAGGAGATATGCCACTGACGAATCGAAGCCACAACAATATGAGTACGAATAGTAGTCATTTTTGCAACTGGGGTAAATGTCTTCTTATAATCTATACCATACTATTGAGAGTATCCTTTTGCAACTAACCTAGCTTCGTATCGCTTAATAGACTCATTAGAATTAGTCTTGATATTATACACCCAACGACAACCAATAACACTTTTACTAGAAGGTAGAGGAACCAAATCCTAAGTATCTGTCTTATGAAATGTACAAAGTTCCTCATCTATAACTTGTTGCCAAATAGAATCAAGAATTGCCTCCTTATAGAAAGAGCGCTCAGAGAGACAATGAACAGAAGCTCAAAAAAGAGTAAAGGATAAAGAATAACAAGAGCAAAATCTGGTAGTTTTGTGGACATATAAATGTGTATGGATTGACATAGATGTGGATCCACAATCTCAGACGAAGCTTGGGGGGCTATAGATGAGAATGGAGCTTCAGGTGTGCTGGAGAGTAAAGTGTCAGTACCTGCAGAATAATGAGTAGAAACAGAACGAACATGGGAAGGGGTATCTGAGGTACTAGGAACCTAAGATAATAAACTATCAAAATCTTCAGAAAAGAAATCTATATGAATAATATCAGGTCTAGTCAAGCTATAAGTAGTGGATGAAATAGAAAAAAAAAGGTATATGCTTGAGAAAGACAACATGACGAGACACATAAAGTTTCTGAGTTATTGGATCAAAACAACGATACCCTTTTTTACCTCACCATAACCCAGAAAGACACAAATAGCAGATTGAAAGGACAATTTAGTGCGTTCTGAATGAGGACGAAGAACAAAACAAGTACAACCAAAAACTCTAAAGGAGAAATAATCAGGGACATACCCATATAACTCTTCAAAAAAAGAAAAACCTGAACTATGATAAGATGATATTGTATTAATCAAACTTACATCAGTAAGTATAGCTTCTCCCCAAAACTCACTAGGAATTGAAGTAGACAACAAGAACGAGCAGTTTTGATAATATGCCCATGCTTTCTTTCAGCCACACCATTTTGCTTAGGAGTATTTGTGTACGACATTTAGTGAATGGTTCCATCTAAGGCAAGCAACTCACAAAATTTATTAGAGGTGTATTCCCCTCTCAAATCACACCTAAAACATTTAATAATAGTAGAATGTTGAGTTTTGACAAGAGCTCGAAAGACTGTATATATCTCAAAGAATTCAGAATGATATTTCATTAAATAAACCCAACAATAACGAGTATGATCATCAATAAAAGAAACATAATATCGAGACCCTTATTTTATGGCAACAGGAGAAGGTCCCCATACATAAGGAAGAAGAAATAGAAATACTTCGATTAAAAGATAAAGTGAAAAATTTTGCTAGTTTACATCCACTACAATAAAAAATATCACAAGGTTACAAATTTCCTAAAGCTCTTGTGGAAGCAAAAAAATCTCAAACGAGAAGACAAAACATGACCTAGAAGCAAATGCCATAAATAAAAACTACAAGAGGAATGACTTAAATGAAAAGAAGACAAATCAACAGCAGCAGCAGCAGAAACTGACACTTTTAACTCATTCAAAATATATAGTCCATTCTCCCTACAACATGTACTAATCAGCTTGAGACTGTAGATCTTGTACACAACAAAAAGAAGAGGAAAAAAATGACTAAATAATCATCAGAATCACATAATTATCCAATAGAAGTAAGATTCAATCTGAGTTTCGGAATAAGATAAATATTAGGAAGAGATAAGTGAGGTGTGACAACAAAACCAACACCTACTAAGGGCATTGAAGTGTCATTAACAGTCATAACATGAATGGAAGGTGAATGAGACATAGAGGTAAAAGATGAAGAATCTTGAGACATATGATGTGAAGCACCAGAATCTAAGACCCATTCAGAATGTAACATACTTGAGAAACTATGAGGCAACTAACCTATGAAAGAAGAAGCAGACATTGATTGTGGATGTAAGGAGAGAAACTTCTGAAATTGCTTAGTTAGAGTACTAGGATCGGTGATAGGGCCTGATGAAACTAATGTTGCAATATTATGGCGTGGTGGTTTATAACTCCGAGGTGGTCTATGAGTATTAAATTGTGACTGACTGTCAAACTTTCAAGCTTGATTCTATTGTCCCAACTTGGGACATTGAGCCTTCCAATGACCTTTCTACTTACAAAAACTGCACTTATCGAAGGCAACCCTTGTGTAAGGCTTATTCTGATGATTAGAGAATGACTTAGAGGGTATTGCTAGTACAAATGGATTCAAAGCAAAAAGAATTCTCTTTTTAAAATAAGACTAGAGACGTATTTCTTCAGCCAATAACTCACTAACAACAGAGTCAACAGAAGACAATGGAGAACGATGTACAATTGAACTTCTAAGTCCTTCAAAATCACTGCGAAGTGCTGTTAAAAACTGTACCAATCGTTGTTCTCTACAATCAATATAGGCACTATATGCCTTTAATTCTGCCGATTCTGTAAGAGCTAATTGATCTCAAAGATCTGTCATTGTAAAATAAAACTCTTGAATACTTATATTCTTCTGATAAAGAGCTCGTATGTCATTCTCTAGCTGATACTGCTTTACAAAATTTGATTGCGTGAATAACCTTTGTAGATGATCCCAAACCACCTTTATTGTCTCACACTTCGCCAACTGTGTACCTATAGAATGCTCAACAGAATTGTTAATTCAAGTAATAATCTTTGCATTGTTTGCTTCTCATGCATCTATCAAAGTTGCATCCCCTTCCTCGGTATTCTTAGGTTCCATATATTTTTCACTGACATATCCCCACATCTTTTTATCCTTAAGAACATTTTGCACTACATAACTTCAATACGAATAATTTTTCCCATCCAACCTCACACTCACAGACTGAAGCGAATCATCTCTTTTAGTAGTCATAATCAACAATTACAAAGAACCAGAATGCAAAAGCAGCGAAAAACAAAATATCAAATTGCAGAAATGAATAGATATCGTAGAAATTAAACAATATCTTCTTGAAGTTATACAATTACTCCAAAAACAAAAAAAAATACAGAAATAACACAAATACCAAGTTGAAGAAATAAAAAAGATGACAAAATAGTAGATTTGCAGAAACTAAAGGAAAGAAAAAATACCAAATTTACAGAAATAGAACGAATATCACTCCAAAAAAATTAAGCCACATTCCATGAAACCAGCTTTGATACCATGTTAAAGCAATTCAAATTAACAGAAAACAAATACAAACATAAAAGAGAAAGAGGCTAGGGTTTTTATTAATCACAATATTCTGAAAGTGTGTCTTCAACCTAAATATAAAGAGATTATATATAGGTTAAACTGAAAATACTATTATACCTTTAATAAATAAAACAAGATAAATATATATATTTCTTAACAAGATCGACAACCCTTCCATTATATATCCTAGGAAAGGGTGCTCAAAAAACTAATCAATTGAATAAACCAAGTAAACAAAAAAAATTAACTGAAAACATCTAACTGAGAGGAAAAATTAATTAAACCGATTAAACCAATTTTTATAACCATAAAATCCACTCGGTTCGGTTCAATTTTTTTTAAAAAACTAAAACCATTAAAGTGAACCGAACCTTAAAAAAAAACCTAATAGCTCTAAAAAACAAACGAAGTATAAATATTAAATACTTACTGGTTAACCTAACCCTAAGATAATCCTTCCTTTTTACAAAACATCAACCAACTAAAGAAACCATCTCTCTCATTCTTCCCTTTTCTTTTGTATATGCAATACCCATATCTCATAATCCTCTTCTTTCATTTGCATCTTCCATGTCTCTCTCAAGTCTTAACCAATATGCAATTAAGGAATAACATTTGATTGTAAGCAACGTTTCTCACTTACTCCACAATTCACACTTCACAGTAACCGAACCAAACCCACTTCCCCATCTCCCTCTAACCTCTCTCTCTCATCCTCTCTTTTTGATTGAAGGCTTCTCTCAAAGGTAATCTTTTTTAGAATTTACCGGTTACTAGATTTACAAGGTTTTTAGCCTCTTCTTCTTCTTCTTCTTCTTTCTTTTCTTATTCTTCCTTTTTCTTTTTAAGGATTTGTTATCATCTGATGCAGGAAAATGATTGTTATTCAATGCTTTTAAAAAGTTATTAGTTTAAGTAGAATTTCGTATGAAAAATAATTTATACTTTGATTGTATTGAAATTTAATTCCCCTAGAGACTTATTCCACCAAAAAGAAACAACAAATAGGTTTGGGTTATTACTATATTTGCTTTTGATGTTACTTGTGTTCATGAATCCAATAAGCATTAGTCCTGCTTGATCCTTGAAGAAGCAGGGTACTTGTTGTTTGTACTTCTCTAGTGTTCAGTCTCATGAAACGCAATCTATCTCTATGATAATCCAATTTGTTGGGATTAGGTTTCTTGGTTTTATGAAAAAACAGCTTTAATCAAACTAAATTGGTTCGATTTGAACTGGTTTTCAATTCGGTCTAATTTATATTCTAAAAATTAGTATGCCTTGGTTCAGTTGGTTTTTTGGGCCCAAACCGTGAACAACCCTAATCATAGGGCTTTCTTTCCAATCCTATGAGTATGTAATAATCCTTAATGAAGGAAGACCTCTTCTCTCTATTCATCCCACCATTGAGGGCCAACCACGATTGACTCTTAGGCCTTGCCCTGATTTTTTTTTAAAAAAGAATCAAAGTAACCTCGATTTGAAAAAAAAAACAATTTGAAAAAAGTCAACGATTATTGACCCATGTTTTATCCTGGGTCGACTTAAGTTTTTTTATCAAGTTAGGTGAGGTCAATTCTTCTTTTATTTTTTCTTAAACCTAAACTAACTCAAGTCCCAGGTCGATCGAGTCCTGGGTCGACCTACTTGGCAAGTTCAAGTTTTATAACTAGAGTTTTTATAATATTATTAATTTGAACATTCAATAAAAACTAATACATATTATGAGTGAAATATAATTTTTTTTCATATATTATTCTGTCTTGTTTATCATAACTAAACATGATACAAAGATAATCATTTTGTCTCGTGTATGTTGCGATGTCGTAGTCGCACAAACTAATTACCTTAGCTTCAAACACAACACACAAGATAGTATAGAGCAAGCAAGGGGTCGATCCCACGAGGAAGATTCAAGTCAGATTTTTATGCTAGATGATATGCAATTTTTTTTTGGGGGGGTTTGGACGTTATCTAGGATAAAGCAAAAGAAAATAGAAAACTATCGAACAAAATTTAATAAAATCAGAAAATTATCAAGAGAACAAACCTTGGTCGCAAGGAAACGTCCTCCTACAGAAATCAGAACTGATCATGGAAACAAAACATCAATTTATATTCTGAATATTTATCTCTTCTTAACATTGATTAGTTAACGGATCCGCCATATAACTAACCCTAACCATCAAACAACCACAGTGTCCGCACTAGTAATTTAATTCAATGGCAGCTTTAAGAACTAGATAAGTTGATTAAGCAAGAAAACATAATTGTCCGCAGTCTATGTTTGATTTGATTGAATGTTCTTCCTAAGATTAATAACGTAGATCCGCCACAATTATTAAATTCAGTTGCTTCACAAGTTCATATACCACAACTCCGGTTTTGATATCAAACTTAGCAATAGATTGTCTACAATAATAACTTAGAGTCCGCTCTAGCAATTAAAATAAACAATTATAGGAAAAATAAGCATAGAAGAACAAACATATTCATCATATAAATAGAAAAGAAAAGGTAAAATAAATCTCACAGTTCTTGAAATCCGAAGGTTTCCGTGTCCTTGCAACCAAGAAAAAGTGTTTAGCCTTGCATGTTTGTTGAACAACTAATCAAAAAGAAGAAAGAATGCATAATTTTGAGTTTCTTAGAAGAGAGGGGCGTTTTTGTCCTCTTGGCTGGCTGCCCCCCTTCTCTTCTCTCGTTCTTTTTATATCCTAGGAAACCCTAGTCTCTATTTTACAAAATAGTCCTCCCTTAAGTAGACAGTTTACATTTAAGTATTCAATAACTATTTTCCTAAAAAAGGAGAAATAGCCTTGCATGAAATCTTCAAGCTTTGACTTAGAGGAGCTAAATTGCTGAAATAAAAACTTGGATATCGGTTTAGATGTTTCGGAACATAATTTGGACTTGTTTCTTCACGAAACCTGTTTGTTGGCAGAATTCAGTTGTCATTTTTGAAAAATCATATCTCCTTCATATGACATCGTTTTTGGCTTATATTGGGAGAGTTTATATACCTTTGAGTCAGGAATCCAAAAAAATTGATTTTGCATCAATTGGACTTATGTAGCTCCAGATATTCAAGTTGGAATGGCCGAAGGTCAACATTGGCGGATTGCGAGATTTGATTTTGAAAGCTGAGATTTCCATGCTCTTCTTCATTTTATTTTCTTGCCTTAGATTTCCAGAAAGGTATGGATGTTAGCTTTTTAATTCCACTGGAATCACTTTATTTTGACCTCTAGAGCTCACGCTCTGCACAAAACATCGACCGAAGGTCAAATCTGCCAATTATCTCCATTTTACTCATTTTGGCATCTTTCATCCAAAAGTGCCTTCAAAACATAAAACAAAGAATATCAAGGCATTTTATATATAAAACATAGGCTAAACACTAGTTAAATGTCGGTGAAACTATCGAATAATATGGTTGCATCAGTGTACCACTACCAAACATAATTTTATCTTTGTCTCCTTTCATATCTTGTTTGCTCTGTCTCCATCTCTTTTGTCCTAGGATAATAACCAATTGTTACTTAAGAGAAGGGAAGGGAATCGATTAGTAACTGAAATTCTTTTAAAAAAATCTGAATTGGTTGGAAACTTTAATTATACGAAGAGAATTGCATTTTGTATTTGTCCAAGTGTTGCAATTGTCATAACTTATTTTTAGCCTTTAATTTTTTAGTATTTAATTTAATTTTTATTATGATAATTTAAAAAAAATTAAAAGAGTTTAGAGAGTGAAATAAGAAGAAGAGAGAACAAGGGACTAAGAAAAGTATGTAATAAAAATAATAATGGGAGATCAAATAAAAATAAAAAAATAAAAATAAATAAGAGGATGAAATAAAATTAGAAAATTATTGAAAGAGATCTTAAACATTAAGAAGATAAAATTTAATTAATTAAGAATCCATGATCAAGAAAGAAACAATATAATTGCTTAATATTATTTATTCAGTTTAGTTTTTCTTGTTTTACAGGGGGTTTTAGACAATATAAATAAGAGACATTAAAAAAAAAGACACACATTGAAAGAAAAAATTGTATAAATAATTAGAATACCCTAATTTTCAATTTAGGGTACATGAAGGAAGTTGAGAAAAAAAATTTATTGTTAGAAATTGATTTAACAATAATGGAATGGGTGTTAATTAGGGTGAAAACAATAAGAAATTACGGAAAATTTTGAAATGAACCGAGAAAGAACACTCCTTCTTAGAACCGACCATGATGAAGAAAATGAACAAATAACAAAAAATTATTTAAAACTTATGAATATGTGTGGTCTTGTGAGGAGTATGAATGGAAGATTGTGTTAAAATGAGTTTTTAATCGTGTTGAAAAAATATATGTTCTTCGCATGAGAAGAAAATGTTAGTGTGGTATGTCAGGAACACATTAACTTGAATTTATATGTAGAGACGATTTCAATAACCTAAAATAGTATAAATATGGGATGTCATGACAATCATGAATGTGTGAAATTAAGGGCTATAATTGAATTGAATTGTTTCGACATTTTATCTTAAAGATTATTGTGTGAAGAAATTTTTTGGAAGAAAACTTATGTCCTTTTTAAATGTCATGTTCAACCAACCATAGATAATAGGGGAGGGTTGAATTGTGTCTTGAATCATTTTGATATTTGTGTAAAATTATGTTAATTAGAGTAATTGGTAATCGGATTTTGGCATTGAAAATTCATTAACAAAAAATCAAGTCATTGAACATTTTAAATTTGTTGATGAAAATTGAAGGCATTTGAATATTGACAAAATGTGTGGATATGAAAATGACTTCCAAAAATGAATAACAAAACATCCAAACATTAAATGTTATAGTAAAAGATATGAAAAATATGTATGTGTATAAGATTTTAAGAAATATTTCTTGTTAAGGTTTGAGAATACTGGTTTGATTGTTTGTGATAACAATATCCCTAATGATACATGGAAGGAACGAGGACAAGACAACAATAGGGAGCATGAGCTCATTCATAGACTCCAGGTAGATGCTTGTCACCTCATCCTTTTTAATTTATATCAATTTATATAAGTCTATATTTTCAGTATTAAGATAATGATTTGAACATATTTGTTGTGATGAATTGATAAAAACTAATGAAGTCTTAATGTGGTGATTATCTTCAGACAAATGTTGTATGCATGAAGTCGATCACATGAGTGAGGCTTGAATTGATAAGTTCCTATTTATATGATGTTTGAGTTGTATGAAAAGTCAACCATATGAATGAGGCTTAGGTTGAGAGACTTGAATTGGAAAATGAGGTACACATGGTTTATATGCATGATAGTTGGTTATATATATGGGGCTAGGGTCTAGGTCCTTTGGATGACATGTTTGATGTATTTTTATGTATAGGAGTCGCCCACAAGAGTGGGGCTTTAAATTGTTAACTTTAAGTCGACTATGAAGAAATGGAGACTTGATCATAAAATTTAATGTATCGGCCACAAGTGTTTATGCAGTGGGTAATTTATAGTCAGCCGCATAAGCGAAGTTAAGAAGATGTTCAATCAATTAGCTTCTTTATCCATGCATTAACTTTTAAATTTAAGGTCCTATACGTAGATTACTTCTTGAATATCAAAAACTAAGGATATAACATGGATTGATACTTAACATTTATAGTATTAGTGACTAATGGTATCGATTGATACCAGGATGAAATTGATTAGTATGTGAGACTGATGGTATTGGTTGATACCAGAATGAAATTGATTAGTCTATGAGACTAATGGTATTGGTTGATACATGGATATAAATGAGTATCCTATAAGACTAATGGTATTGATTGATACCGGGATAAAATCGATTGGCCTATAAGACTAATGTTATTAGGTCATGTAGGGATAAAATTGATTAGTCCTTTATGAGGTGGAAGCTAATTTTGTGATCTTATAGGTTTGAGTTTTTGGGGAGGTCTCTTTTTAAGGAGAGACTCTGCTGAAATTCCATTGAACATGGAATGAATAATACATAATAATCGGATGTGATTCTAGGATCTTTTGAACATGGAATGAATAATACATAATAATTGGATGTGATTCTAGGATCTAGACCAATGATATGAGTAGTTTTCCATCTCGGATGGAGATCAAGGAAATGTATAGTCTACCATCTCAGACGAAGACCTGTGAATTAATACAATATTATAGTTGATGTTGAAATGTAATTATTAATACGAAAGGATGAATAAATGGTCCTTGGTAAGAATGTGAATATAATTGAATTGAAAATTAGTAAAGTTATATGAAGGCTTGAATTTGAAAGCTATAATATAGATACTTATGTTGAAGAACTACTGGTCATGTCTTTTAATGATTGTATTTGAATTATGAAATTTAATAATATTATGCAAGTCATACCAGTAAGGTAGAGAAAAATATAAGGAGTTGTTATATATGTGGTGATTATAAAATGATCCGTATTAATCCAAAAGAAAAGTTTATCAGTGATTGACGAGTAGATATTAAATTGATAAGGACACAAATTAATATGCTTGTAGAATGGATTAATGATATTGGTTATGTTCATATAGTTATACAACACAATGATTATGATGAGGTAAGTACTTATGGTAATTTTTTAAATCTTGTATGTTTTACAGGTGTTTCTTTTTAAGACCCCAGTTCTCATAAAAAGGTTGTTGAGTTGTATGGTCCTTCATGTTGGGTTTCCCAAAAACACATATGTGGTGCGAAAATGGCAAATTTAAAATTTTTCAGGAGTTTCAAGGTTCATCCATATTTTTTTATGAAATCAAACTATTTGATTATCTCATCAAAATGAATATTCTAACTCATTGAAGCTTGTTTGAGCCAATAAATGGATTTTTGTAGCTTGCATACTTTGTTGGTAGATTTCTTAGATTCAAAACCTTCAGGTTGTGTCATCATATACACATCTTTGTGAAGATTTCCATTTGGGAATGCTATTTTGGCATTCATTTGTCAAAACTCATAATCATGGTATACAGTTATAGCAAGTAAAGTCCTTATGGATTTTATCATAGCTAACGACAAGAAGGTTTCATCAAAGTCAACTCCTTGTCTTTATTTGTAACCTTTGGCAACTAGTCTATCTTTGTACATTTGTACATTGCCATCCATTTTGGTCTTTTTTTTAAAGACTCACTTACATCTAATGGGTTTATCCCTTCAGATGGATCAACCAAAGTCAATACCTAGTTGGTGTACATAGAATCCATTTTAGATTTCATAGCTTCAAGTCATTTCTTGGAATCTAAATATTAGATATTGCTTCTATATAGTTGGTAGGCTCATCAAGTATGAGCAA
Source organism: Populus deltoides (assembly GCA_015852605.2). Taxonomy (NCBI): domain Eukaryota; kingdom Viridiplantae; phylum Streptophyta; class Magnoliopsida; order Malpighiales; family Salicaceae; genus Populus; species Populus deltoides. The sequence goes on along the minus strand of CM027585.2, from coordinate 8,513,407 downwards.
TTCCTCATCATCAGCTTTCATAAGAAATTGATATCTCAATAGTGCATGACGTGTTCTACCATACTGCATAGTTCTTGTGTTCCTTGAGTTTCAGGCTTAACATCAAATGTTAAACCCTCGGGCTCTTGTTTCATTTGGATGTTTGTTTGTGGTTTTTAAACTTCATTAACTCCTATTTTCCTTTCACTATTCCTTTCAAAAACAAATTCTTTCTTTATAAATGTAGCATATTTTGAGACAAACATTTTTTGCTCAATATGATGGTAGAAATAATATCCAACATATTCTTTTAGATATCCTACAAACTTACAATTATCTGACTTAACTTCTAGATTTTCAAATATTATATACACTTCACATAAGCGTTACATCCTCAAATCATTAAGTGTGATAGGTTTGGTCTATTACCATTTCATATCTCATGTGGAGTCTTATCAATAAATTGTGATGGAACCCTATTTAAAAGGTAAGCAGCAATTTACAAGGTATAACACCAAACAAAAGGTGAGAGGTTTGTATAGCTCATTATAGACCATATCATATCCAATAGGGTATGATTTCTCCTTTTAAAAACTCCATTAAGTTGTGGTGTTCTAGAAGGTGTTCATTGTGAGAAAATTCCATTATTTTTAAATAATCTTGAAATATTTGGCTCAAGTATTCACCACATTGTGATCCGATCAAAGTATTTTGATTCTATTTTCAATTTGTATTTCAACTTCATTTCTTGATTCTTTAAATATTTTAAATGTTCAAACTTGTGTTTCATTAAATACACATAATCATATCCAGAATAGTCATTAGTAAATGTACTGAAATAAATATATCTACTTATGGCATAAATTGTCATTGATCGATATATATATATTAGACCTAGAAATTCTTTAGACCTTTCACTCTTTATCTAAATGCAAGCCTTGGTCTCATAACAAATTGGCTTGGAGAGTGGAGTTGATTTAGTCTATGATAATGATGATCTCATTTTGTGTGTGTGTGCATGCCTGGGGTACGACTTGCTTAATTTTAATAAGAGATTAAAGCGTAGGAGATGGTGTAGGTAGCCTTTAAAAAGTAAGAAAATGATGGAGTTACATTCATGTTAGAAGAACAATTATCATAGTTTGCTTTGATTTTCGTAATTCAATTTTGGGTTTTCCTTGAAATTACCATTTCCTATTAAATGAAAAGCAACAAAAAAAAATGAAAATAAACAAAAACAAACTAACAACTTGGCAAGAGTAGACCGAGAAGGGTTTCAAATGCATGAAGAAATTAAGGTAGAATTTTGTACAAAATTGAAAGCCCAATCCTACCCCAATATGCCCAAGACTGAAGGATAATATAGATTTAAAGTCAAATCAAATGATTATTAGATGAATCTGTATAAAAATTAAGTCTGATGACTTAATTAAACCTCTAGCAGGCCAATCTGAATTAATTATAGGCCTAATTAAAGTTTTGATTAAGTTTAATAATTAATTCGGGTCAAATTAAAAGATTTAATTAAGTGCAAGGATTTAATTGAACTTTTAATGAGTCAAAGTAATTTTTATTAGGGACTTAATTGGTGAAAAATTAAGTTTAGAAGCTTGATTTGGGCTTAATTGAGAAGACTGAAATTTCAGAGGACCAAATTTATTTATTTTTTCAAACTCAATTGGGTGAAATCATAAGAAGATAAAAGTTTGGGGGTCAATTAAGGTCTAAATTAAAGAGATTCAGAACCAAGGACCAATTTGTAAAATGCGCAAGACTTCAGGGATTGAAATTGGCGAAATTAAGGGTCAAATGAAATAAAATTGAAAGTTAAATGATCAATTGGAGATCAATTTACATAAATAAAAAACCAAGGACTAAGATAAAAAAGTCGTTGAGCTTCAGGGTTGGTGTTTGAGTTTGACAGGGGTTAAATTAAAAAGTTTTAAAGTAATTAAGGGTGCAATTAAAAGAAGTCAAAAGATCAGGGACTAATTTGACTTTTGATCAAATCTCAATTTTAGAACTCTAATTAGCCAAAAGTTATCAAAACGATGTCATTTTGATAAATCCAAAATAAATAAATAAATAAACACATAAAAAGAGGGTCGATTGACTTGTTATTTGGCTACTGTAGATCTTTTTCCTTAAAGATCCCAAGAAGGTTGGTTCTATTGCTACCTCCCAAACCTGAAATCACCCTCATCTCTTCCCCGAACAAGACAATGAACATACCCCCTCATACCTTGCATGTTGTACTCCTACCTAGACAAAATAAAAGCTCTTTTACATATCTAAAAGCGCTATTACAAGAAGCCAAAACCCATACTCTGACCAGAAAGCTTACTAGTATACCTGTTTTGTCGGCTATGAAACACTACAAAGCCCGACCCTTAGCCTCAATGAATTACTTGGATTGATTATTCTACATTAATGAAAGATAATGATCCAGCTCATTACCCTTAAAAGGATGTCTATGGCCCTTTAAAAACTCATGTAAAAGGCCATGAAATAGGGAGAAATGAAGAGAAAAAAAGGGGTATAAACATAGATTATATTTTGAACCATCCATCATCATCATTATTACCAAGCTCTATACCAACTCTCAGACACAACTCCACTTCCACACACACCATCACAACTTGAGGAAAGATAATAAAGAGGCAATATCTTTAGATAAGGTAAGCTTTCAACTTTGATGAGGGGGTGTAGCTTAATGAGCACACCCCCTTTCTTTTCATTATGTTTTCATTGTTATCTTCTGCATTAAGTATTCATTATGCTTTCTCTTAAAGTCTTTTATTAGTTTAAATGCAATGGGCGTTTGCTTTTTATGGTAGCATGTTTCGAAGTTTGATTGTTGTTTTGTTTCTATTGTTCTTAGACTATTGTTAGTGTTTTGATGGGCTTGCCTGGGCCAAATACATGTTGTTTATGATTAAGAATGTGAAAAACAATCAATAAAACAATGCTTATACATAGAAATAGGTGTTTTGGTAGCCTAGGTTTTGTTTATTGTTTTCCTCTTAATCTCTATTTTTTTTGTTGGACGGTCTAAGGAAATTTTAGGTGTTTGGGCCTTGGTTGCTAGGTTTAGGTTGTTTTTCCTGAGTTTTAGTGTTTTTTTTTTTGGATTGACATCATTTCTAGGTTTTTCTCTGTATTTTTTCTATATTTTGTCTAGGCAATGTTCCTGGAAAACATACTTTTTTGCTACATGATTTGAACCCATTTTGATCAATTTCTTTACACTAGCAACTTTGCATGACTCTTTTAGCCAACAATCTAGGTTTCTTTTACATCAACAATCTAGGTTTCTTTGCAATAACATGTATTTTAAAGTTTTAATCTTAAAGTTTTGGTTTTTGAACTAAAACCTTCTCTGACCATATCGTAACGATTCAATGATAATTGAAGTGAATAAATGCTAAATTTTTTATCCTTGAATGATTTCTAACCTCCTTATACCCGTGGATTTTCCATATATGGTCTGGTTTAGAACCCACATTTCTGGATTCTTCAATGATGTTCTTCGTCGGATTCAAGCAAAAATGTTTGTTTGATCTTCGCTTGTGTTGTTTCTGTTATGGATTACATTTATGGGCTGCCGACGTGGCTAGGTTGAGCCTCTTTTGAGTTTTGTCTGTGAGCTTGGGCTTCAGGCCAGGAGACCCAACCCATGTAGTTGGGCCGAGCCCATTTCAGCCATAAAGGCATATTTGGCTAGTCAAGTTTTTATCAAAGGAAAACATATATTTTATGTTCTTAAGGCAAGTTTTTCAAACACAGCCTTAAAATATTTTTTGTGCCTCTGATTTTTAATTAAGGGTTTATTTGGTAAACACGCTCTAGTGATTTTCCAACAAGGTTTAATTTTTTTGTGCGCTTTTCCCAATCAAGCCCAAAATATTTTTCAAAAATTCTAAAAAATTTCAGGGATCATTTCAGAATTTTTTTTGGGTCCCTCACAGTTTTTATTCAGTTTTTTCACTTAATATTGGGGTTATAGACTTATACTGTAAGATACTGACCCAGTATTAAAAGTACCTATTTTTCACTGAAATTTCAAAAAATTCCAAAAATTTCTAAAACATTTCTTCATTTCAAAAATTCAAATTTTGTCTGCATACAACAAAATTCTAAAACTTTCAGTATATTTTATACAAAAAAAAATAAAAATTGCATTTTCATTATACTTTGAAAGAATACAAAAACAATTAAATCAATTAATGAGTATCACAACAAGTTTGTGATTATCCATTAGAATTTGGTCAAAATTTCAAACAAAAAACCTTTTTTTTTCTAGGATTTTAGATTGTTTAGTTTTTAATCTGGTAAGATAAGAATCTCCTTACTAAAAAGGACTTTTCTTAAACTTTAGATAGACTTTGCTAGGTTTTTTAGAATGACTAGGTTTTAACCTAATGAAATAAGAATCTCCTTACTGAAGAAGACTTTTCTCGAACCTTAGATGGACTAACGAATAGAAACACGATTTAAAACAAAAAACAAAACAACAACTTACCATAGATAGGATACACTGAGGGTGATACGTCTTCTCTTTGCACAACTAATTTCCTTATCTAGACTCTTGCAAATCATAAGATTTTATAATGACTATAAATTAGATGGTAACTCTCATTTCCTTCTTTTTTATATATAATTTATATTTGTATTATCTTTTATAAACCTGACTCGGAAGGACGAACACCACAATGCTCCATGCTACTAAAATGATGTTAAAGGAAGCCAAACTTGTTTTTAGTCTTAATTTTTTTTTCCGTTTGCTTTATTTCTTGATGCAATTACATTGTTTAATCATGTGGCATTTGTTTATTGCAGTTTTTTGTTATGTCTTTGGCTGGCCATGGTGCACTTAGTTTTCTACAGAGGCTACAAGTTCTTCACTAGAGGCAAGAATGATAAGAAGGAAGAGGCACTTTGCATAATTAAATAGCTTTCGTACCTAGTTAATATTTGATCATTGCCAACCATATAATAATTAAATCATGTTAATAACTATATGGAAAATTTACTATGAAAGCTCAATTATGATTTGATCTTTTGTATTATTTACTCAACTAACTGTATGTATTGATTTAAAATAACTAGCTTTATAATAAACTAAAAAAATGTGTTAATGTTAATTAACACTAAAATAAAAGGCTAATCTTTCTTCTGAAATTCAAAATGATAGATAAATATATAAATATTCAACATTAAGTTTTCCTTTAATTAAATTTGTACTTTTATTATTTTAATTTTTTTCAAGGCTCATTAAATTAAAACCTGCTAAAAATAGTCCAATCAATTTAATTTCTTAAAACATAAAAGCCAACTGAATGAATTTAAAAAAGACTCGAATTGATTGGATATTTTTATCCAAACCGAACCGTGTTTAAATAATTGCCATCAGATAGTCAAGGCTAATTTGTTTTCTTTCCATGAATTGCCGGTAGTTTTCAATTTGAAGGACTCCCAGTCCACCTTTCAACCAGACTATTAAAAACAATATTCATGCATATCAAGGTTGTAAATTTCTTTCTTGTTTTGCACCTTTTCTTAATGTTATTCAAAGCATCTAGACATATTTTGTTTTCCGAAGCATTTAGACGTGTGATTTCTAGATTGTACCGCACCTGTGTGTGTGTATATAATATTTTGATATATATATTAATTTAATATTCATATATATATATATATATATATATATATATATAGCAAATAAAAACAAATTGTTAAGCTCAATTCACGGTAAACTCATTATTGAATGATAAAATTGGGAAAAAAATAATTTAAAAAACACAATAAAACAACTCAAGCCCACTTGAATTAACTTGCAAAACTCGTAACCTGAGTCATGAGACTAACATAATTTCATAAAAAGCAAACCGAAGCAAATGAAAAAGCTTGATTTCTATTTAATCACGTGTTAAAGATGTTGAATGAAGTATCTAAAAAGAATTCAATGAAAAAAATAAAAAATAAAAAAAACTTCAAATTAATTGGGTTAGCTTTTAAACTTGTGGCATATGTCATAAAACTAAGATAACCACAAAGAAAACAAACCATAATATATTATGATATTCAATTTTCAATAAATTAAGTGTTAAATGATGAAATTAAAAGAAGAAAAACATAAAAATTTTATATATAAAAAAACACTATTCAAGTAATAAACTAGAATATAAAATTAGCTGAGAAATCTAGAATTAATCAAGATTTAAAATGAGATAAATTTTATTTTAAATTATTTTATTTTTTAAAATAGAACAATATATTTCTATTACAATTTATTAAACTAGTAGAAGTCAATGCTTATAAATGCTTTCAAGCGAGTGTTTCTTCTTAATTTCGGGTTCATTAAAATCTATTTTAACACCTTCCTCTAACTTTTTCCCCCCTCCAAATTTTTTTAATCTCTCTATCTCTGTTTTTTTTTTCTTTCATTTTTTTTTTATATTTTTGCAGTCTCTATTTTGGTTTTTTTAACAATCTCTTTTTTCTTTTAGCCGAAACTAAGCATACAATAAATGTAAGAATTTTTCATTCATTTTTCTTCTTTATTTGTGTTTTTTTTTCCTTTTGCATTATTTTTGTTCAATTTTGTGATGTTAATAATTAATTGAAGTTAATCGTTGGGTTGAATATCAGTTGTTATTGAAAAAAAACAAAAAAAAAGTGAGAAAAAACAAGTTTTAAGCTTGAAATAACGTGATGGTTTGGAAAGATTTTAGACTGCCATATATCTTGAAGACTACATAGGTGGAGTACCTTCAACACGTGATGTCCGCACGATTCACATGACGATCCACGATGCGGTGCGTAAAAACGTAACCAAGCATGTTCACGGTTTCGTTACCATCAACATTGGCAGCTCCGTTCCATTCATTTCACATGTGAAGTGAATGATAAGATTTTCTTTCTTTCTTTCTTTTATTTTGTTATTTCTTATAAATATATTTAACTGAAAATATTTTTATCTTGCATGCTATGGTTCTTAGAGCCAAGCCTGATGAAGCTCTTTATTGAAATGTATGTGCGGAGTGATGACTGCTAAAAAATGGTGCATTAGTCCATGAATAGTCGAGCTCAGCACTTTGTGGTATGTTAGTTTTCAACCATAATTTTATTAAGTTATGATTTCCTTCAATTTGATGAATTTATTTTTTCTTTCCAAAATACATATAACAATCGATTGAATGAGAGATACAAGGACAATCTTTCGACCCATCCAGATCTCGATCCGAATTTATGGTTGGGACAGGATCATTTGGTGGCCTGATAGAAATCGAGTGTACGGAGTCTCTAACACTACGCCCAAGAACTTGCGGACGACGCGTAGTGTTTCAACCTTTGGATGCTTGCAATCTGTCTCGAGCACTCAAACTCCAGAGTTTGAGGCTGTGTTAGACCAACAAGTATATGATCAGACGGCTCATCTCAATAAAAAAATATGAACGACTCACTACGAAATATGAAGAACTCCACTGAGTGGTAATGAAAATGAGATCACACATGTGTGGTCTGTGTGATCCTCTTTATTGGCCCCACGGTTCCGGCAATGACCAATCTCCTCCTCCTCCTTTAACGCCACCTCTGTCTTAGATTTATTGTATTTGAACGTAAATCACACATGGGTGGTCTATGTGATCCTCTTTATTGGCCCCACGATCCCGGCGGTGACTAGCCTCCCCCTCCAGTGTCGCCTTCGTTTTAGATTTATTATTTTTAAACGTATAACTGTTTAAATTTATAATAAATATTTAATTTTATATTATTTTAATTTATTTTTATATATTTGATTTTAATTATTTTACTACTCATGTTCAATATAGTTTTTTTAAAATATTATGGACAGGGTTACCAAGGGACCACATCTGTCTGTATATTCTAAAGAGTTGAAAAAGAATTAATGTCAACGTCACTGCTACTGTTAACACTCTGATTGAATTACATATGGTATTATATCTGTGATATGTTATATTTATAGATGGATACATCGATATAAAAATAAAAACATTGGTGAAATTGCATACGGTTTTTTTATTGATTATATGGCAAACTTTCCAAGGGAAATACCAACAAAATAAAGCTGGTAAAAAAAATTTAGCATACTTTGTCCTTCTGTAAATCCATTAGTAAATTTATTATTTATAGATTTATTAACAAACTAGAAATTATTAACGAGAATTTTTTTGATAGACTAGTATTGTCCGTAAACCCATTGATAAAATATATACTAATGTACTATGAGTTTAAATAGTAAAAAAATTATGTCAGTGAAGCTATTAAATTCGATAGTAAATCTGCTTCCAAGAATAATACAGTGGTAGAAGCCAGATTTCTACTATATATTGTTTTTCGTCGGATTGTGAGTAGATAAATCTCATGCATGAAATTACAAGCTTTTTTTTTTTGTTTTATATAGTTCGATATTTAATTTAACGCTTCGTCGAGGTAAGGCACAGGATTCGACGGCTTGTATAAGCGTGTCAGATTGTTGATAAATGATGAGGCAAGTAGGTGGCATGTATGGCGTAGAATCAAGGCTCGTCTTCATGGACCTACCGTCCAAATGTTTTATTATTAACACCTCCTCCTCCCCTCCCCTTCCCTCCTCCTCCTCTCCAGCTGGCGTGTCTTTTATTTTATAAATAAATCACTAGGGATCCATGATAATGATTGATTGGCCAATTGAATTGAAGTGTTCCAAAATCTATGGGTAGTAGAGAGAGACTGTGGGAGCGTTAGACATCATCAGCTAGCTTTCACTTGTAAGCTTTGATGGTTTCTTCTGAAAGTCCGCTGGTTTTTTCTACTTCTAACCAGTCTTATCCACACCATATAAAAAACATTGACGTAAAATATTTATTTTATTGTTAATTTTAAAAAATTAATCAAAAAATACGTAAATAAATAAGCTCATCCAAACACCTATAATTATATATATAAAAGAAATAATAAGTCGAGACCAAGTACTCCTGATTAAATTACATTTCTTTGTTTCATCTTTTAATTTATTTTCTATGCTATTAATATATGCCATTAATTCCATCCGTGATTGGGTATCTCTTTGTATCACGATCCTATGTTTTGAGCAACGTGGCAATTTCGTCGGAAGTTGGGCTTTTGTCTCACCCACCCCAAAGGGAAAAATAGACGGCTGTTGTTGGCAACGAAGACTCGTGTTTGCCACTTTACCCAACGACCTTATATGTCCTCCTGTAGTTGCCTCTTTTCTTTATGCTTTTTTTTTTTTTTTTTTTCACCGAATATTAGTTTCTTGATAAGATTATACCATATTGACTGTATCCTATACCTACTAATTTTATTTTTCAGTTTTAAATTATTTTTATGCAAAAAAAAAAAGTTATAGATCCTTTCTACACTATATTCAACCAAAAACTGTTTGAGATAATGAAGATGAATATTTTTTATTATTCTCTAATTAGTAAATAAAAGAAAATTAAGGAATCAACAACGAAGACAATAAAGAAAAATATACAATCAAATCAATAATTATTGTGTCATTTTATTGTTTTATAAAATCTCATCGAGTTGGTTGTCATTAATTATTAAACTATCACTTCAATTCTCTACTATTTTAATTTCTCAAAAAAAAGTAGATTTTTTTGTATCGAATTACATAGATAAATATCTTAAAATTAAGTACTTAGGATATCTTGGAAATTGAACTACAGATATATTGCTCTACATGAACAAGTGAACTAGCTCATGAAATATAACATTAATTTCAAATCTAATAAAAGTATATCGAATGAACTCTTTAATATATACATTTTATTTTAATAATGAAATATTTTCAAGCTATATATCAAGGCTAAATTTCTTAGACGGTTCATCCATTTTAATCTTGGATTTACCTTACTATATATAGTTATTGCCTGTATTTTCTTAAAATTATACAAATATTCTTATCCTAGATTAACCATTTCATTAATTAAATCCACAACTTTAACATTATAATTAATTTCAAGAGCTTTTATTGTAACTGTTTTCAACCTTAATATTAGATCATAACTTTGTACCAAATTAAGATTATGCTTTTTTAAGGTTAAAAAGTTATGATGATGAAGGTACGTAATTTATTTGATAACCTTAATTTCTACATCAAGAGTGAAATTAAAACACACAAACAAAACAAATATAATAATGAGAAATTAAATATTTTTTTAATGTAATGCGGTTAATTTGATAAGTTTAAAAATAACTCAAACGGCAGGAAAAAATATAACTTGACTCAAGACAACAACACAATAAAAAAACAAATCAAAATAAATTATGAGATTTAATTTCCAACAATAAGCATAATGTTGAAATATAAAATTGAAAGAAAAAATTAATTAAAACAAAAAATAACTCGAGTCAACTCAGGTTAATCTGTCAAACCTATGACCCAGGTTAACTTGACAAATCTGTGACCCGGGTCATCAAATCAGGATAACGCAATAGAAAAAAAAAATTATGAAATCCAACCTCCAATAAATCTAATGTTGAATGATGTAATTAAAATTTTAAAAAAAAACTAATTAAAGAAAGGATAAAAAAAACAATTCGAATTAGCCTATATTAACATGTCAAACCATGACCCAAGTAATGAGATAGGGATAACCTTATAGAAAATAAATCATAAATCTTAATTCTCAATCAATCCAATGTTGAAGGATGAAATTAAAGAAAAAAATCAATTAAAAAATAAAAATTCGAGTCAATCAAGTTAACCGGTCAAACCTGTGATTTTGGTGCTGAGATTGAGATAATCTTATAAAAAATAAATTAAAAAAATTATAAAGTTCAATCCTAAATAAATCTAATATCGAAGGATAAAATTAAAATTGAAAAAGAAATTAAAAAAATTAAAATATATATATTATTCAAGTAAATAGTGTTATGAAAAGAGGAGTACAACTTCCTTCTCTTTTAATTTTTTTTGGTTAATAAATAATTAAAATCAGAGACTTACAAGAATCTTACTGTTATAAAGAAATAATAATTTCATTAACAAGACTAAATTACGGGTATAAGAAATGATATAGACTGATAGAGCTCCGGATATTATGGTAACATATTTCCACTCACTGTATTTCGATAATGTAAATTATTATATATATTATAGAAAACACTAAAAAAATATGGGGTTTTCACCTTACATTTGTGTATTTTCCAGTCTCTCGTATTTTACTGTGATTCATTACTAAAATTTTCTTTATTTTATCTTAGCATGTTTACAATTTAATTTTTGATATAAAAATTTAATTTTTATTTATTTTTTCAGTTTTTATTTTGAGAGCATAGAAAAAAAGAAATGGCTAGATTTTAAATAGAGAGAAAATCAGTTTTAACATCAATTCTGGACACCAACATGGTCAATCTCAATATCAATAAGTTTTATTTAATTAAAAAATTTTTATTTAAATTTTTTTCACCTTGAAATTATATAAAAAAAAAATCAGATCTAAACTCAACTATTTAATTGGCTTAGACTTATTAAACCCAACAATATTTAACTTAAAAAAAAAAAATTGGACTCAGTCAAGTCTGTAATAAAGCGTGGGTCAAATAGATACAACAAGAATCGTGTTGAATCATACTATATATGAGCGGCGGAGTTCTTGGCAAGTCAAACAATTCCAACGCAGAGGATGGAATATTGTAATTTCTCATGCACCAAGATCAAATCTCGTTCATGTGCTGCTATCAAGTTGTAGATATATAGCATGCATTCACTATTATAAACACCTTTTCTTATACAAAATATGTATGAAATCTAACTAGAAATCGAACCCCGCTGTTAATTTGCAGGTAATAAAAAAAATAAATTTACAATTTAAACCTTATCATAAAACAAAAACGTAAAAGTTGGCTTTTAATCTTACCCTAGTGCTAATCGTATTTTTAATAATTTCCACTCTTCTTTTTTTTATATATATAAAAAAAAAATAAAACAAAATTTTAATGTACAAGTGTTAGGAGGGTTTCCATGTTATTGTAATTATATTATCCTAACATTAACAAGGTGCAGAACCAGGGGAGGCAAGCAGGGAGCCGGGTACTTGTAAAACATTTTAATTTTTTTATTTAGTATTTAAATGTGAAATGGTATGATATTTTTATTTTTAATAAATAATTTTTTTAATAATATATCTTGTTATATTAATTTTCACCTTCCATCAAATGCTACCAACTCCGCCCCGGATAACAACGATATGCATACACACACTACTGTGGAGGAGGAGTGGGATTGTTTTCCATCTTATCATTCAAAATTAGAATCTTCATAAAGGGAGCAAGAAGATATATAATTTTTATTTTTGTAAATGTATAGCTAGAAAGTGGTATCATTCGTGAAGATTTATCTAATACTTTAATAAGATTTAGATTTAGATTTAGAATTTCTATTTAGAATTGGGATATAGTTAGTTCATTGATATTGGATAGATTTTTTTATGATAAAGAATAATGAATTCTACTAGTATATATATATATCATCTTCTTTTTTAATTAAAATTAGTAAAAAGGTTTTTATTTGAAGGAAAGTGCCAAGTATTAATATAAAATTAGGCATGAAACTTCACCAAAAAAAACATAAACTATGAGTTGGGATATTTAGTTTTGAAGAGTAGAGAATGAGAGGAAAGTCAAACTAGTAATTAGTCACATGACAGCTACAGCAACCAAGCCCACTAATTAAAGGAAGGGCATCTTGGTGGTAGGTACGTATTTCGCATGCAGGAGCCAAGACTTGTTCAAATAATAAATAATAAATAATAAAAGAAGAGCATTTCCTGCACGGACAGACATAACTCTTAACCATCAACACGATGTCGTATATACCGAACATTGCTTAAGTAATATGTAATTATATATGCTGGTGGAAACGATCAATTACACCTCCTTTTTAATTTATGAGATTCCCTTAGTTTTCCTTGGCTTGAATCCGGCAGTACTAATTAAATACTAGCCACGTTGTTGATGAACATGCATCACCAGTATACTTCCCTCTCCAACCTCTGTATATATATATATTGCTTTGTTTTTTCTTAAATAGCAATATTTCGTTAGCTGGGAATTAGTCGCACGTTTGTTTTAGGTTGCTGACTGATTCTAGGTAATAATATCATCACACGGCATGGACAATAATTATATATGACTTGAATTAAATATCCAAGAGATAGATAATTACCTCATTATTAATTTGTTGGGGTGTAATTAGAGAATTTCACTCGTGAGAAGTACCGATGATCATGACGCCATGGGAGCACAAGTCAAGGATACAAGCCATTTGGTGAAGAAAAATGCATGATTATTAGGTGGATCCATAGGGTATACTATTTGCTTTACAGCCCCACGAGACTAATATACTTTATGGACACCAATATTATTCATTTTACATGGCAATACGAAGTTTCCCGATTCTCACCAACCACAACCTCACCACCATGCACCCCTCCCACGAGTCATATTTACCCTTCTAAGCCAATCGCCAATATTGATCCACGAAGACTCCACGCTCCATGATTTGTACCCTTAGATTGTTCCATATCAATGGCCACAATTCAGTCTCAACAAACCCACTTTGTCACCTCTTGCCGGCCCTCATGCTTACCTACCATCTCCTGTGCATGATATTCAAGACTCCCGAGTCCCACCCCTCTATTTAAACCCCCTACACCTCCCCTCTATTTCTCTCAGGAAATCCCGTACTACAGAACTCAAGATTTCCTCTACAGCTACTCCTCTTCCTCCATTCTTCAAGACTCCTCCTCTCTCATTTAAGCTTTTCTTTGGTCTAACATATATATAAATAAGAAATGGAGACAGTCACCAAGAATGGCTACCAAAATGGTTCTTTGGAGAGTTTGTGCGTCAACCAACGTGATCCACTCAGCTGGGGAGTTGCTGCCGAGGCAATGAAAGGAAGCCACTTAGATGAAGTCAAACGTATGGTGGCTGATTATAGGAAGCCTGTTGTCAAGCTTGGAGGTGAGACCCTGACCATTGCTCAGGTTGCATCCATTGCTGGTCATGATACTGGTGATGTCAAGGTGGAGCTTTCTGAGTCTGCAAGGCCTGGTGTCAAGGCTAGCAGTGACTGGGTCATGGATAGCATGGACAAGGGAACTGATAGTTATGGCGTTACTACTGGTTTTGGTGCCACTTCTCACAGAAGAACCAAACAAGGCGGTGCTCTTCAGAAGGAACTTATTAGGTGAGCAGATTTAAAAACCTCCAAACCTAAGTAAATGTTTGTTACTTCAAGTACGGTTTTCCTTTTCCTCTACCTTTTTTTTTCCTTTTTCACTAACGTGGTTGGTGTGAGGGTTGAGACTTGTTCACTCGAAGAGTTGAGTCTTCACTTTCACCATAGGAGAATACAGAAAAAGAGAGAGAGAGAGAGTTGGTAGCTAGGTCGAATTGACGCTATTATGACTTTTAAATGATCTCTTATATCATGAGAGAAATCCATGATATTTTGAAGAAGAGGTAGGTGGGCATCGAGTGGTGGAGGGCTATGGCCGTCCATTCAATGAGTTGTCTAGTAGAGAGAGATCGATGTTCCCATTTAAAGACTTTCTATGACCCCATCTGACAATCTCATCATCAAGTTCCATGAAAGTGGGGGAAAATATTTATGGACCGGAGTTCCTTGTTTATAAGATTGGTAGTTAAATTGATCAAGAATGATTTTGATTTGGTGAGGAGTATTATGAATTTTTAATACAAGCAATCTAACTTTATATAAGAGCTAGGAACTTCAATTTTTATTTTCTCACATGCCAACAAACACCTTCATATATATAGGAATATTCAATTGGAAAGTTTAGGCGAAATTGGTCACCAGAACTGCATTGAGATTTCCGTTTCAACTTTATTTTATTCTTCCAATATCTGTTTACATCTTTTTGGTTAACCTTCTCTAGCTACCAGGTAAAATGGTCAATGCATGCTTTGACTGCCTAGCTTTGTGTGGAACTCATTGTTTAATCTTTTTTATTATCTGACAGATTGATACACACAAGTTTCCTTCTTGTGAGTTTGTGCTTTTGAAGCATTAACATAAAAACGTAATTGATTTGTTTATGGTGTTTTCTTCTTTCCCTCTTCAGATTCTTGAATGCTGGGATCTTTGGCAATGGAACGGAAACATGCCACACACTGCCTCACTCAGCAACTAGAGCAGCAATGCTTGTCAGAATCAACACTCTCCTCCAAGGTTACTCTGGCATCAGATTTGAAATCTTGGAAGCTATTACCAGGCTCCTCAATAACAACATCACTCCATGCTTGCCACTACGAGGCACAATCACTGCTTCAGGTGATTTAGTTCCACTATCCTACATTGCTGGATTACTGACTGGCAGGCCCAATTCCAAGGCCACTGGTCCCACCGGAGAAGTGCTAGATGCTGCTGAAGCCTTTAAAGCAGCTGGCATTGAATCTGGATTCTTTGAGTTGCAGCCTAAAGAAGGCCTTGCTCTAGTTAATGGAACTGCAGTTGGCTCTGGCTTGGCTTCTATGGTTCTTTTCGAGACCAACGTTCTTGCTGTCTTATCGGAACTCTTGTCAGCAATTTTTGCTGAGGTTATGAATGGTAAACCTGAATTCACTGACCATTTGACACACAAATTGAAGCACCATCCAGGTCAAATTGAGGCTGCAGCTATAATGGAGCACATTTTAGATGGCAGCGCTTACATGAAGGCAGCTAAGAAGTTGCATGAAACGGACCCCCTGCAGAAACCAAAGCAGGATCGCTATGCTCTAAGGACTTCACCCCAATGGCTTGGTCCCCAGATTGAAGTAATCCGATTCTCGACCAAGTCAATTGAAAGAGAGATTAATTCAGTGAACGACAACCCTCTAATTGATGTTTCAAGGAACAAGGCTATACATGGTGGTAACTTCCAGGGAACTCCAATTGGAGTCTCAATGGATAATGTACGTTTGGCTATTGCATCAATAGGCAAGCTGCTATTTGCTCAGTTCAGTGAGCTCGTAAATGATTTCTACAACAATGGATTGCCATCGAATCTCACTGCTAGCAGGAATCCAAGTTTGGATTATGGCTTCAAGGGAGCTGAAATAGCAATGGCCTCCTACTGTTCTGAGCTTCAGTATCTCGCCAATCCAGTCACCACCCATGTGCAAAGTGCCGAGCAGCACAATCAAGATGTTAACTCGTTGGGGCTTATCTCTTCAAGAAAGACAGCAGAAGCTGTCGATATCTTGAAGCTCATGTCCACAACCTTCTTAGTGGCTCTTTGCCAAGCTATCGACTTGAGGCACTTGGAAGAGAACTTGAAGAGCGCAGTCAAGAACACAGTTAGTCAAGTATCCAAGAGGGTTTTAACTACAGGTGCCAATGGAGAACTTCACCCATCAAGGTTCTGTGAGAAGGAGTTGCTCAAGGTGGTTGATCGTGAATATGTCTTTGCCTATGTGGATGACCCCTGCAGTGCTACCTATCCATTGATGCAGAAACTAAGGCAAGTTTTTGTTGACCATGCGTTGGAAAATGGAGAGAATGAGAAGAATTTTAGCACTTCAGTCTTCCAAAAGATTGAAGCTTTCGAGGAAGAACTGAAGGCTCTTTTGCCAAAAGAAGTTGAGAGCGCAAGAGCAGCATATGATAGTGGGAATTCAGCAATTGACAACAAGATCAAGGAGTGTAGGTCTTATCCACTGTACAAGTTTGTGAGGGAGGAGTTGGGAACTGTATTGCTCACTGGCGAAAAGGTCCAATCGCCCGGCGAGGAGTTCGACAAGGTGTTTACAGCTATGTGCCAGGGGAAGATCATTGACCCCATGCTGGAGTGCCTTGGGGAATGGAATGGTTCCCCTCTTCCTATCTGTTAAGTGTTTTCTTTTTCCAATAAATTTGTTGTATTTTTTTGACATTTGTTTCGACGGCTTTTCTGTCCTTACAGTTTCTTGGCTATGTAATATATATATATAATATGTCATGAAAGGAAAAATCAGTTCCGAATATTTCTATTTCAATTTATCTTTTGTCTCAAGATTTTGATGTGGTTTTGAAAGGGAGATCAAGGTGGTTGGGTACCAGTTTTTTATATCAGCAATACACGTTAAATTCCCCACCGCCATGGATGCCTGTGGAATGAATATAAATAGCATGCCTGTGTTAGTTGTCGAAGCAATCTTACCGGAAAAAAGCATCTCAGATGAGAATTCAGAATTGATTCTCTCTTCTCTTGGGATGAATAAATAGTTTTATTGCTAAAACTATATATACTTGGCAGATAAATATTCCTTTAACAAAAACTTTCCTACAGTTGTGAGTGGTTGCAGATCAGCATTGCAATCTCTGTTTATCTGGCAATACCAGAGGTCATGGATGCACTTTAATGATGCCCACAAATACTGTAATTTAAGTCAACTAATTGGGAGGTGACTGTTATTGTATATCTTGTGTGGCAAACTGGTATTTGTACCAGAAAGTAGTTTTATTCGTTTAAAATATATATCTTTATATATAAAGATATTTTTTTATTTTAATATTTATTTAAATTTGATTAATGAGTCATGAGCATAGTTATCAAACCCGACCTGAAAATTGACCCGGCTAAAGGGCCGAGTTCCGGGTTACCCGGGTCAACCGAAAAAATTAAAAAAATATTTAAAATTTTAATATTTCGTATTAAAAATTATAAAATAATTCACGTGAATATATGCTGTACATGTTATAAATAATAAAGTTTAAAAGATTATTTCAAAAGGGTTTTTATCTCACATTGAAAAAAACATAACTTTTTTTCTTGTGAACATAAAGTATTTATACTAGAGGGCTTCAAATCTCACATTTGAAAAATAAAAGGGGTCTCCACTGGGTTTTGCCGGGTCAACCTGGACCCGGGTTTCGAGTTGACCTAGCAGGTCAAACGGTTTTCTACGAGCCAATTGCTGGCCCGGGCTTTGAATGAAATAGACCCGGCTAAGGCCCCGGGTCCCGAGTTGACCCACCGGGTCAGGTTTAATAACTATGGTCTTGAGTAAAGATAAAGTCATTTGGATAAAAATATTTTGCAAAGAAGATTATAAAAGTAATTATAATTATGAAGATTTCTATTACATCAAAGCATTATTTATAAATATTTATGGTTAATGCGCTCTTTTAAGACTAAATATTAATTATAATTGTTGAGACTAATGCATATTACATTCTTTTTTTTTAATTAAATAGAGCAATTGTTCTCATAAGTTGAGGTATGAGGGGTATCCGAAACTAATATGTGATTGCTTATTAAATGACAAGTACAATGAACTAACCCAAATGATAATTCTATATGAAGAGATTGTTCATGCCTATGAAAATACTCACAAAGTAGTTATGTAGATGATCCTTAAACTTGAGATCTTCAAGTTATTTTATATAAGAAATGTTATATTTTGATTATGACTGCACGTTGCTTGGATCAAAGGTAACAAATTGGTAAATATTTAGCATAACATAAATTAAATAAAGGTATTTGAGTAGTCAAGAGAGGATTTATCATCCTAGATGAATTAGAAATATTATTTCATATGTTTTTAAATAGTATTGATTGATAAATTCTTGCGCAATGTAAAGAGCATCGAATTTTATTTAAATAATCAATGATTATGGTATTGAGAAGAAACATGATTTGATAAAAGTAAACACCTTTAATGCTCAAATGTTTAAATCAGTCAATTCTTGATAAAAAAAAAAAAAGATAATGGTTACATTGAGAATCTGGTAACTGAAAATTTAAGTCAAACTACATATGACCTTTCTAATATTCTAGAGATCATGACACATTGCTAGACAATGTATTTGATTTTTAAATATAAATAAATTAATTTATTAAATTAATAATAAGTTAAATTGTTTAATTTATTTAATCATATTTTGATTATAACTATAATTTATATTTGAATCAATATATTAAAAATTTAGTGGGTTACATGCATTAAGAATCATTAGTAAATGAGTCAGCGGGGGTAGCATCAGTCTTGATTGACTTTCCTTCTTTCAAGTCAGAATGTGTTCCTGCTGCAAGAGTGGCCGAAAAGGGTCGTTGTCTACACTGATGTCAGGAGAAAAGGGGGCCGGAGAAGACGAAGAAGCTCCCCTTTTTTTTATTGAATTTAGTACTGGAGCGGAGGACAAGGTCTTTCTTTCGAGAGCTCTACCACTT